>CM048745.1:718726755-720202380 GCA_026315105.1 Locusta migratoria
TGGAGCCTTCTAGTGCGTCACTGCTAAAATAAATAAAAAACGCACTCTAAACTGTTCTTTATATATAAATTTAAATAAGAGTGCTGTTTTCCATAAGTGGAACAAAAATGTTTCCGAAAATATGTACTGTCTAAAATGTTAATTCCATATGTTTGAGATCGCACTGACTACAGAGTTTAGTTTTAACAGTTGGTATTAACAGTTGCTATTTTTGTATGAAGGTATTCTGCGACAGATGGCACTATAGTCCGTTTAAAATTACTTGCTACATGACGTTTGTCACGTGACGCTACGGTGTTGATACAATGGCAGCCGGCTACATTTCAGCTACAGGCAACATAGAAAACGGGCGAGTCACTTCACAAATGTTGTTAATAGCTATACTTTACAATGTGGACCAGGTTGGAAAAGGCCCACAAGGCTTAATGGCAAACGCAAAAATCTCTGTCGATAGCTAATTTACGTGATCAATGACAGAACTGCTGCAGAAGAGCCTTTTGAAGTTCTCTATTTAATTCTATGTTGTAAGCGAATCCCGTGATGTATCCAACAAAAGGGCGATCAGCCATCTCCAGCAGAACTTAAATCAAGATTTCTTCATTCACGGCGTATATCGCCTACCTCCGTGAGCACATACAGACAGAATAATTTCAGATACAGCGCTAAAACCAAACTATTATATCTCGGTATCATTGGTTACCTAAAATATCCTCACACTGGCTAGTGCTTACACCAACTGCCGTGTTACGAACTAATCAGCAGCCCCGCTAGGCACTTAATTACAGGTTATTAACAAGGAGCAGATCCCAATCGAAGAAAAGAATCGTGGAATGAAAAATAAAAGGGAATAAACAAAGCCAACACTAATAATATCTAGATATGTTCTCTTTATTTAAGTGGCGTTAAGATTGATATGATACACCAATGATTGTAGCACATAGTGAAGTAAGTAAAATCTTTATATTCAGTGTAAATATTGTTTTGAATAAAGATTAAATTCCTGGGAGTTTTTGTGCGAGAAATTCTATGTGTTTAGGATAATGACTGTATTTTTAATGTTCACTGTCTACACAATTAGCTTTCACAGTGGATATACGCAGCTCAGTTTGACATCTAAGGTTCAGCGATCGAAACAGTGTACGGACATGTACGTACTTTATGGCCATGGAATTAGAAAAGGTCACCGGGAATTTTATAAATCGACAAGGGGCACTGTTAGAAAAAAAACCGTGATTTATAGCATGAAAATACAATCAAAATGCAACACGTAATCTTCAAAAATCACAGTAATGTTAATAATTTGTTTTTTATCTAATTTAAGACCTCAGATGTAAATGAAACATATTAGATCTATGAAACATTGAAGACAATAACTGATACAAAGTGTCTATGTTCAAGGTAAGTACAGGAACTTAATAAATTTGTAGAAATGTCTAGGTCCCAAAATAATTTATTATGCACAACGCGTTTCGGAATTCCATTGTCAAATGCAAACTGTGGCAATAATTTTTTTTAAATAACATGTTGGTACATTTATATTCACAATAGGGAAAGATATAAAAAAAATGTCAGTGAAACTTACATCACGTTGAGATATCAGGCTCAACTGTGTAGCGATAATAAGAAAGATACAAGAGGCATGCGTGTTGGAAACTGTGACCGTACAGAAGTCATCTGCCAAACTGATTCTGGCGAGTACAGCTGGTTGAAAGTAAACATAACCGACAAGTGGCGATAGCGTACTCACAGTTTGCACTTGACAATAGGAGACGGTTTTAGATAATACGTTAAAAACTGTGATGTGCCTGCTGTTTTGTGAATTATTTATAATTATTCAGGCAAAAGATCTAGTCTATCAACAATGTACATGTCAGTATGAGGTAATGACGTCTTTGCTACGCTTTAGTGAGGAGAATAAAAAAATTTATATTGCTAGATAGTTATTTTATGTGCGAAAAACTTAATTTTCTGAGATAAAAGGTTTTCAGTAAACATCAACATGTCCAAAGCTACGTTCGAATTACCAGTCAAATTCGTGTAGATGTTCTTGACTTAGACAGAAGGACAGATCCGATGATTTTTGTTAAATACTTAAATTATGGTTTCGTCATAACTAACACATGGAGCTCCTAACATCCTGGGGCTTAACCCACTGCCTCATAACTACCAGCAAGTCAACTACTGATCGCGCCGGCTCAGTACTACCTTGCTTACGTGACATGATGTGCGCACCGCGGCCTGTCTTTCTCGTTGGCCTCGTACCATATTATATAACCCTCATGATGCTGTGATATTTGGTTGTGAAATTTTGGCCACCCGCACAGATAAGCAAATAAGTACATTCGTACTTTTAGTGTATAATGTTAATGTAAATGCAAGACTTTGGTAAATCGTATAAATGTACCGGGAAAATCTGACATTTACCGTCATTTTGACATCTTATCTCATGCATTTATGTCAAACTTTTACTAACAAGGAGACCACATGTGTATCGGATTTTAGAATGTTTTGATATTTATGATACCTTTACGTTAAGTTCCGAACTCAAGCAATAATTACCCAAAGCCATTCGACGCAACTCTCAAAAATTCCCGAAAAATCGACTTTGAAGTGCTGCAAGTTCATGTAAGTACAAGTAATCAAACGAAATTTAACATCAGTCGGTGTAGCACTGGTGATAGCGTTCTGGCATCGCACCTATAGGGCCAGTGGTTCTGGTCCCGCTCCGACAGATTATCTTTTTATTTTTGTAGTTCTTTAGGTTTTTCTTCATTGTATTCAAATACTTACACAAATTTCATATTTAATGTTTTTAAGAAAAAATGCACGTACTTTTGTTTATTCGAAATTCTCTATGTTGTATATTTTTTAATAATATCAGTTTCAATCAATAAACACAACAAGTTAAATTTTTTAAGTATTGTCATCACTAGTAGTTGACTACGGTTGTCTTTGATCGTTCATTTTGTGACGAGCCACAACGCCGTTTTTGCAAAGTCATCTCCATAGCTACTAATGGTTTTCCAAGTAGCTAACATCCTCAACCACAATTTTAGATGAAGCCAATGTGTCCTGCTCGTCTATATCTATATACACATAAAAGGAAACTGACACAACAAGTGGAATTAGAGATCCCAAAATGTTTTATGTAACTGAATGTGAAATAGTAAATTTGTTTACATTGCACGTGAAGTAAACTTTATGGAATATAGGTAATTACGAATAAACATAAGTACGTGCACCTTTCGTAAAAATTACCAAAGGATATGAAAATTGTGTAGGTATTCGACCACAACGAAAAAAAGAGAAGAAACTGTGACAACGGGTTTAGAACTACCGACCCTACGGTTGCGAAACCAGAACGTTACGACATCACCTACACCAACAGATGCTACAACACTTTCAATCATTGATACTTACATGAACTTGCAAGACTTCAATATTCTCGATAATTTTTTTCAGTTTCATCGACTGGCTTTAGCTGATTGTTGTTTAAGTTTTGAATATCAGGTACCATAAATACAAACAAATTCTAAAATCCGATATCCATGTGGTCTCCTTGTAAGATACGTCGCTAAATCTTAGGATTTATCCATTGGTACAAGCTGCATGACTCTTCCATCTCCGTAGTACAGCTTCAGAAACATTTGTCTCTTGGCGATTTTTTTCTGACTGTCAATCAGCTTAATGTTGCCCATCTTCAATCAGTGTAAAGTATCGTATGCACATGTATGATCAGCATTGTTACTTGTTTTATTGGTTCGTTTCTTTTGCAGCTTTGTATCAGAATACGTGATGTTACGCGTAACCCAGTTTAGGAATGACAACAATTTTTATTTAACCGCGGAGCTATATAGTATTCTGTTAAGTGCACTCAAAAATCCAATACGTGTAACCAACGAAATAACTTTCTCCTACAGACGTTTGAAGCGTTATATGTTCCTAACAACGTAAGTAAAGGGAAAGTAATAGCACCAGTTTCCGTTACAACATTTGCTTCTATAAGTGGAGTGGTTGCGAAAATCTATTTCGTGGGAGGAAAGGTGGGACGAAGTGTACCTGTTCAAAGAAGTATACAGTTAAAATGCTTGTCCCGAGCGTATTCACTGTTGTATAAATCTAAATGCAACAAAAATCGATAATGACAACGTAACAAATTTAAAGTTTCACTACTTTTAATGTGGAATCATGTCATAATTATAAAGGAACGCAGGAGTATTTAATAATGTAACTGCGACGTTGATTTTTTTAAGTAAGACAACTATTACCAGTATATTATAAGTTCTACCAACTTAAATTCTGATACGAGTTTTTGAATGGCATCACATTTCCATTTGAAGCTGCTTAATATATTAGTTGGTCTCCCTCTGCAATTTTTCCCAACGCCCACAATTTCCTACAATTTTAAATTAACGATTCCTGCATGTCTCACAATGCCCTACCAATCGATACCTTCATTTAGTAAAGGTATGCCAGTGATTTCTTTTACCTATCCATCTAATCTTCAGCATTCTGCGAGAGTGAAGGTCGGGCTGAGAGTTTAAAATAGGGAAAGTTTAATTTTTATAACTCACAACCACCAACTGCAAACCAAATTCCCAAACACGCAAAAACACTGGAACTGTGATTACTACTGTTTGACTCGTTTTCTAGGGGATGATATCACACGTTCGCAGCCTTCCTTCCCTGCATATGATTAACAAAACAAAATCATAATAAAGTAAGTACATGAGAGAAAAGGGTGTACTAACTACTAATTTTGAAAACACGTGAAAGTTCACTTTATATTGTTTATTACACTATATTAAAACCCTGTGGCTGATACGTCTGTACGTCGACACATTTATCAAATAAAGTTATAGCTCGTGAGCCCCCAGACAAAATGAATATTTGTCGCAAATTGTTTTCACACCATGTGGCTGTCTCAAACAACGTCTATGTTCGTGCCTATGCGACGACACGTGTTACATTAACAAATCACAGTCACTTTAATTCAATGCGATGCACACCTTGTTCCACCGGCGAAATATTCACAACACACAGTAGCACTCGATTCAACTTAGTGCAGACTACGACGAGCAACCACACGTGGCGATTGCCACACAAAAATCTAAAGTCTCCACCTGTAGATCCACATGCCGACCGATGCAGAGCGACGCCGCCCTGCCAGCTACCCCACTCGCTCCTGACTCGTCACTTCCTGCCCACGCGCGCGCGCGCGCCAAAAGATCATCCGCCGGGTTTTTTCCCCTACGTCATCAACTTCCCCATGTGAGCTGTTCTAACCGACTTTCAACGTACAGCGCTCAGCCAATACATTTCTAAAATTTTACTTAAAATCAAAATAATTACACTATACATTAAATAAATATCTTCTTAGGTTTTTATATTGGTATAAACATCCTTTATACTGTTTATCACAATCGTGCAATTTCTTAAATCACAGATAAGTGATTTAACTGAATATTTCAAGGTAAAATACACAAGATTAATTGAAAATAAAATGAGAAATAGTTAATATATTACTTTTATAAACAAACATTGCCATGCTAGTTGTGTAACTGTCTTGTATTCATTGGTAATTTATTACTTTTCATTGTCAATTAAACATATTACGTCAGATGTGACTATATCAGCTAATGTATTGTTTATTTGTCAACAGGCTATTTTGTAATGAGGGCCTTAAAGGTTCCTAACTGCATCGTATTACTTCAAATGCAAGTAGTATTAGAATATTTTATTTCACGCTGTGCACTACACTGCACCTGGCACTCACCATTGTCCCTCTCTCCCCTCACCGGAAACGAAGCCTGGAAAATCCTAAGCTGGAACAAGCCACCAACTACGGCCTGCTTGCTGGCCTCCCGTCATCAAATCTCAACGTGGAGAATTTCTACCTTTGGCCTAACTATAAATGTTGTCACCCAACTGCGTACATACATTGCTACCATAATTAATAAGATTAAAATTGTGTAACATTTAGTGCATTGGCATGGTCAATGTTTGCAGTGAACTTCATACTGTTTAATTATCAAATGCTATTTATTACCAGTGTTTATATTGGGCGGTAATCTCACAATTCCCTATAGTACCACATTTCAAAAGCTTATGTCATCTTCTGGCTGAATTCTTTATCGTCCATGTTTCATTCCTGTAAAAGGAAAAACTCCACAGAAATGTCTTCAGAGAAGACTTAAATTAATATGCGATCTTAAGAACTATCTCCTCTTCAGAAACCCTTATCTTCTGATTGCCATTCTACATTTCACGTGATCTGTATCATCTGATAAGCTCCTTTTAGAACAGTGTCCAAACGGTTCGATTGCTTCTCTAGGTCCTTTGCCGTCTCTGACAAAATTACGTCATCGGCAAACAGCAAAGATTTTATTGCTTCTACCTGAACTTTAATTGCTTCTGAAAATTTCTCCTTGAATTCCTTCCCAGGTAGCTCTACGCACAGATTTAACAACGTTGGGGAAAGGCTATAACCTTGTCGTACTCTCTTCCTGACCAGTGCGTGCCTCCCATTCTCTTCGATTCTTATAACTGATGTATGGTTGTTGCACAAGTTTTAAATAATGTTACCCAAGCAGACTACTATGTAATACTGACGATGGATAGGAACATATAGAAATAGATTTGTAGAAATGTATATTTTGCCACCGATCGCTGTTTTGCAAATTATCAACAATTACTGCTGCACATTGGTCCAAACAGAAATTCAAACATAAATAAGTTGTTTATGTGTTGCGCCGAAAGCGTGCGTTACTTACATCCCATCTCAAATGTTTCAAATGTTTGTATAGCTTATGGGACATAACTACGGGGTCATCAGTCCCTAAACTTACAAACTAGCTAACACTAAGGACGGCACAAATATCCATGTCCGAGGGGGGATTCGAACCGTAGTGGCCGTGCAGACCGTGACTGGAGCGCCTCAGTGCCCTCGGCTACCGCGGCCGGCGCATCCCATCTGTTACAGTAATTTCTCACAGGTAATAACGCTAAAATTTCTACCGAAAATCGACTCATGGCACTTCGGCAGAAACTTGTTGTGTACGGGGGTGGGTGCGCTCGTGTGTCGGACAATACTGCTGTCCTTAGGGCGAGTGCAGGGCGGGCGGCGCGTTCCCACAGTTAACGACGGTCCGGTGACGTGGCAGCGACGACCACCCTCACCGCCTCTCCCCCTTTCCGCCCTGCAGGGGGCGCATCGTCGGGGGAGCCACACCACCGGAGGCTGCATCTGTTTCACTGTGGTGCCCGCCGTAATATACCACCAGGGTATGCACAGTGGACCATACTATTTAACCCTACCTGCAGATGCTTACAACAGCAAACGGCATTAGGTTAAGAAAAAAACTAGACTTACCTCCTTACTATTATTTTTCTGTGATGTACAATGCTTTTCGTCAGCCTGTTCAGCGTTTCAGTTGGTCTCCCAATACATCTTTTACCTCGCACAATACGTCGACAGTGATATAATGGCAATCTCACCTCTTTCATTATCAACAGATACTATACTTATTTTCGTCTATTTCCTACAACCTTATTATTTATGCCAAATTATAAAGCTCTCGGCGGCTACCTGGCAACGTTTAGGAACAGATTTTGAGTCCTACGTTACGACCTGGTAACACAGAGTTTATTTAGTGAGGGATGCAAGCCATGCATGCTTTACATACCACTTGATTAATTCGCCAAGTGAGCTTTCCACGAGGACACACACACACACACACACACACACACACACACACACACACACACGAAGTAAATGCAACTATCACTGAATGTTCCTATTATTCTGTGGTCAGTGTCCTCTCCTACTTGTACGCTCCACAACAGATCAGGATTGCTTAACTGATAAATGTCCAGTGCCATTGGATGTCTCCTCTCCTCAGGTCGCAGATTCTAATCTAGTGCATCTCTCGATGTGAGATGCTAAAAATTGGTAGCAAGGAAATGTCTCGGCCTACTTGAAACAAGAACGGCCTTATGGAAATAACTTCTATTTATTATGAACAGCGTGGCATGTAACTTTGGAGCCGTATGCGCAGATATCATCAATGATCTCGCAGTATCTTAATTTTAATCTAATGAGCACCCTCTAATTATGTAAATTTGAGTATCTGAAGCAACTCTACCACAAACCAATGTCGTTGTATTCTCTCACTATCACCAGAGCAACAGCTCGCTTAATTCACAAAATGCTGGCGCAAGGCCTCCACACGCAAATGCTCTTCCCCATAGCACTTGAGGTTCGCCATCGGAAATAACACCAGGCGGATAACACTTCCGCTATTTCACTTAGAACCGCATCTCGACATACGTAGCGTCTATCCAGAAGACCACCACCGAACTACCTCTCGAAACCCAGCTCCTACTTTCTGCTTTAGGTCTAGAAGCCTCCACACAATTGGCTGGTTCGAAGCTGCCAATAAGACGTCACTTTCTAAATATAAAATCTTTCAAATAAACTGTACTTTTAAATTCCCGCCATACCGATGTCCGAAAAGCACCTGGCTGCCTGCGCACACTGCAGCAAACTTCTCACGGTCAGGCGACCATCAGTCGCGGCCGGTACGCTGCTAGCTTCCGTGTACCGGGCTGCTCTTCAGTAAAATTATATGGACTGCCAACGACAGGCCATACAAAAAGAAATAAAAATTTATAAAAACGGGAGGGGGAGGGGAATTAATCAATGTAGGGTAACACTACAAAATATTTTTTACACATCATAAGTAGCTGAACTCATACTGGTGATGTCCAGTTATTCAAAGAATTTAGTATTTTGTCAGTGAAGGTACATATAGCATTTTCAGTTGAAAAGATTTTTTGAAAACCAAACTGACATTTTGTTAGAACTTTATTTTTACTATATTTCTGAAATTTAAGTAAAACGACCACTGTCAAGACCAATGTCAAGGACTTAAGTACCGTTTACTATACAGTGGGAACCTGATGCGGACGGTATCTACATCTACATCTACAAACAAACCCCGCAAGCCACATGACGGAGTGTGGCGGAGGGTACCTTGAGTACCACTATCGATTTTCTCTCCTATTCCAGTCACGTACTGTTTGCGGAAAGAAGGATTGTGGGTATGCCTCTGTGTAGGTTCTAATCTCTCTGATTTTATCCTCACGGTCTCTTCGCAAGATATACGTAGGAGAGAGCAATATACTGCTAGACTCCTCGGTTAAGGGTATTTTCTCGAAAATTCGACAAAAGCCCGTACCGAGCGACAGCGCGTCTCTCCTGCAGAGTCTTCCACTGGAGTTTATCGATCATCTCCGTAACGCTTTCACGATTACCAAATGATCCTGTAACGAACCGCGCTGCTCTCCGTTGGATCTTCTCTACCTCCTCTATCAATCCCACCTGGTACGGATCCCACACCGGTGAGCAGTATTCAAGCTGTGGGTGAACAAGAGTACTGTAACCTACTTCCTTTGTTTTCGGACTGCATTTCCTTAGTATTCTTCCAATGAATCTAAGTCTGGCATCTGCTTTACCGACGATTGATTTTATATGGTCGTTCCATTTGAAATCCCTCCTAATGACTACACCCATATACTTTATGGAATTAACTGCTTCCAGTTGCTGCCCTGCTATGGTGTAGCTAAATGATATAGGATCTTCTTTCTGTGTATTCGCAGCACATTACACTTGTCTACATTGAGATTTAATTGAAATTCCCTGCACAATGCGTCAATACTATGCAGATCCTCCTGCATCTCAATACAATTTTCCATTGTTATAACCTCTCTATATACTTCAGCATCATCCGCAAAAAGCCTCAGTGAACTTCCGATGTTATCCGCAAGGCCATTTATATATATCGTGAACAGCAACGGACCCACGACACTCCCCTGTGGCACACCTGACATAACTCCTACTTCAGAAGACTTCTCTCCATTGAGAATGACCTGCTGCTTTCTGTTATCTAGGAATTCCTCAATCTAATCACACAATTGGTCTGATAGACCATATGCTCTTACTTTGTTCATTAAACGTTTGTGGGGAACTGTATCAAACGCCTTGCGGAAGTCGAGAAACACAGCATCTACCTGAGAACCCGTGCCTATGGCCCTCTGAGTCTCGTGGACGAATAGAGCGAGCTGGGTTTCACACGAACGCCTTTTTCGAAACCCATGCTGATTCCTACAGAGCAGATTCCTAGTCTCGAGAAATGTCATTATATTCGAACATAATACATGTTCCAAAATTCTATAACTAACCGACGTTAGAGATATAGGTCTATAGTTCTGCACATCTGTTTGAGAACCCTTCTTGAAAACGGGGATGACCTGAGCTATTTTCCAATCTTTCGGAACGATATGCTGTTCTACTGTTTTAGAGACCTACGATACACCACTGCGAGAAGGGGGGCCAGTTCCTTCGCGTACTCTGTGTAAAAACGAACCGGTATCCCATCAGGCCCTGCGGCCTTTCCTCTTTTGAGCGATTTTAACTGTTTTTCTATCCCTCTGTCAGTTATTTCGATATCTGTCATTTTGTAATCTGTGCGGCGATCTAGGGAAGGAACAACAGTGCAATCTTCCTCTGTGAAACAGCTTTGGAAAAATACAATTAGTAATTCTGCCTTTAGAGTGTCATCCTCTGTTTCAATGCCATTTACGTCACCGAGTGTCTGGACACTTTGTTTTGATCCACCTACCGCTTTGACATAAGACCAAAATTTCTTAGGATTTTCAGCCAAGTCAGTACAAAGAACTCTACTTTCGAATTCGTTGAACGCCTCTCGCATAGCCCTCCTCACGCTACATTTCGCTTCGTGTAATTTTTGTTTGTCTACAAGGCTTTGGCTACGTTTATGTTTGCAGTGAAGTTCCCTTCGCTTCCGTAGAAGCTTTCTAATTCGGTTGTTGTACCACAGTGGCTCCTTTCCATCTCTTACGACCCTACTAGGTACATACACGTCTAATGCATATTGTACGATGGCTTTGAACTTAGACCACTGTTCCTCAACACGATCTGTACTTAAGATAAAACTTCTGAGCTGAGCCGTCAAGTACTTTGAAATCCCCTTTTTGTCACATTTTCCGAACAGAAAAATCTTCCTACATTTTTTAATATTTCTATTTACGGCTGAAATTACCGATGCTGTAACCGCTTTATGATCGCTGATTCCCTGTTCCGCATTAACTGTTCCGAATTGTTCGGGTCTGTTTGTCACCAGAAGGTCTAATATGTTGTCACCACGAGTTGGTTCTCTGTTTAACTGCTCAAGGTAGTTTTCAGATTATCCACTCAAAACAATTTCACTGGATTCTTTGTCCCTGCCACCTGTAATAAGTATTTGTGTCTCCCAATCTATATCAGGTAAATTAAAATCTCCTCCCAAAACTATAGCATGATCGGGAAATCTCCTCGAAATATCTTCCAAATTTTCCTTCAGGTGTTCTGTCACAAGAGCTGCTGAGCCAGGAGGCCTATAGAAGCATCCGATTACCATGTTAGAGCCTGCTTTAACCGTGACCTTCACCCAAATTATTTCACACTTCGGATCTCCGTCTATTTCCTTCGATACTAGTACACTTTTTATCGCTATCCCCCTTCACTGTCCAGCCTATCTCAGCAGTATTCAAACGTTTGTAAAGTTATGGGACATAACTGCAGTGGTCATCGGTCCCTAAACTTACAAACTACTTAAACTAACTTATCCTCAGAACAATACACAGCCATGCCCAAGAGAGGACTCGAACCGTCACGCACATCGCAGCAAGGAGCCATAGTGCACTCAGATAGCCGCGGTGGAGTAGCCGAGCGGTCTAAAGCGTCTCGCTGCGGTGTGGGCGGTTACTTGCCGTGGAGGTTCGAGTCCTCCCTGGAGCATGGGTGTGTGTGTGTTGTCCTTAGCTTAGTTTACCTAGGTTTCAGTAGTTTGTAAGCTACGGACTGATGACCACGCAGTTTGGTCCGATAGATTTACAAACATTACTACATTTCGCACGGATAGTTTGCTGCGACTTGATGGTATTTGCGTACGATTTCGTGTCATACGCAAAACAGATTTCTGGAATACCACCTAAATCAGTAGATATTATGGATAATGTAGTGACGTATCGATGCTACTGAGTTATAAAACAAATCACGTATTCAGAAGAATATCTTGAAACAGGACCAAAAGAGAAGACGTAGGCCGCAAGCCGATATGTTGTTTGACAACAATGATGAATGAATCAGAAGTCCGTAGCCCTCAGAGTTGTCTCGGTTCTTATCAGAGACTCTCTTCTCTTTTGCCTGTGCTATTATGTGGTTTTTTTTTTTTTTTTTTTTTTTTTTTTTTTTTTTTTTTTTTTTTTTTTTTTTTTTTTGGCAACAAGGTTAAAAGGAGACAGACGACACCGCTTCCGTAGGAGGTTCGATTCCTCCCAGGGGCATGTGTGTGTGTGTTATCCTTACAATAAATTAAAGGAGTTTGTAAGTCTGGGGACCGATGACCCCTGCAGTTTCGTCCCTTACGTTTACAAACATCTGAACATATTTGAACAGATACACGGAAGGATTCTTAGAATTCGACACTGACGTAAAGAAGAAATTAGAGTAATTGATAAGTTCTTCGGAAAAATTGAAATTGATCACTAAAGCAGCGACCGATTTAGAAATTGCCTGTTTTAGGCAAACGAGGCATTACTATAGGAAACACTACGTCGTTGCTATACTCATACTTATTTAGAAAGTAAACTTAACTTACTGGAGCGCAAGAAAGTCCTTTCATATATTAGCTACCCCTACTCTTCGTGTAGCGAGTAATCTAGCTCAGCTGCCAGTACGGCCATGCTCCCCGTCGGGGGTTCGAATTCCCCCTCGGGCATGGATGTTTGTGTCATCTTTAGTATAAGGTAGTTCATAAGTAGTTTGTTAGTTTAGGAACTGATGACCCCGCAGTTATGTCCCTTAAGCTTAACAAACACTTGAACATTTTTAGTACAGCCATGACGTAGTATTAATTATAGTAACATCTTGTCCGCATAGTTTTTAAAACGGTACCTGCTTTTGTGTTTGTGACAATGTGTATCTCACCAATGCCTCTTATCCTTCTTTAATTTAGACAGTAACATTCACATCAAAAGGCAGGTACGACTTCTGAGATCCCTACCGTGTCATTTCTCTTCCGTTAACGTCGTACCATATACAAAGTGTCATTGCGAACAAAAGGAAAGAAAGCCGATGAGAAGATTAAAAATAACCGTGAGTGGTACATATATGAATATTGTTCATCATTGGTGTCAAGCAGTTCGGGAAGGTGAAAGACGTGTGAAATTACAACAGAATAATGGCCCACGTATTCTCTTTCGTTCTTATTTGAAGATATTCTTGTGACTTCAAGATTTGATTTATAACTCCGTGTTATTATATTATCCACAAAACATTCAGATTCAGGTGGTATTCCTGAAATTTGAGTTACGTATGACACAAGAATGAACGTAAATACCGTTGGCAGCATGTTCACACTGTTTAGTATCAATAACATATTTACATTTTAGAGGAAGTGGCAATTTTACACTCCATTTTAGTTTTATCCGGAGACACTTCCGCAGTAATATGATATGCAAAAGTAGTGAGCGGAAGTGTTATCCGCCTGGTGTTATTTTCGATGGCCAATCTTAATTGCTATGAGGAAGAGCATTTGCGTGTGGACGCCTTGCGCCAGCATTTTGTGAATTAAGCGAGCTGTTGCTCTGGTGATAGTGAGAGAATACGACGAGATTGTTTTGTGGTGTAATATGCAGCTGATTTGAATTTTTCCCTTATATCGGCGTTCAATACAATATCATGGCTGTGTTGCAGCTGGAACAGGCTGTGGATTGCAGTGATGACGTTGTGCGCTGCTCAATGTCTTCCTACTACTAGTGTAGTTGTGCCTTGGCAGTAGTGTTGAGGATCTTGGGCAATTTTGTGATCGTTCATTTACAGCTAGCGTTCGTTCTGACTTACGCTGCTAAATTCTCGTAATATTCAATGTTTCAGTATAGCAAACAGATCATAATAGATCAAACGATGCTCTTTCATGTATCGAATTTATGTGACATTTATGTTTCCACATCAGCAACGTCGCTTAACGCTAAATTGCAAGCAGATTTGTATTTAATGTTCTACACCGTACATTAGTTTCAAACAGAGATACGACAGGGAGATGTATTGTCATGTTAAATCTGTGGCAGCCTGCTCCTGATCTGAAGCAATGAAAGTTAACGAGTAAGAAGTCATTGGACTAGATGTTTGTGGTTTCAGGTTTTCTATTCTGTTTTTTACTTTTTATTTCTTTATTCTTGATTCTTTTTTTTTTCCTCTGCGAATACACTGAAAGGAATTCAGTAACAAAATTCTAAGGAATTCTTTTCAATGCGCCAAAGAAGCTATAATCCGAACTTCCTGGCAGATTAAAATTGTGTGCCGGAACTGGGACTCGAAACTGGGACGTTTGCCTTTCGCGGGCAAGTGCACTACCGACTGTGATATCCCAACAGTACTGGCGGAATTAGAGTTGCGAGGCGGCATCGTGAGTCGTGTCGGGACAGCACAGTCGGTAGTGCGCTTGTCCGCGAAAGGCAAAGGCCCCAGGTTCGAGTCCCGTTTCCGGCACACAATTTTAATCTGGTTTTTAATTTTTATATTCTTTTATAATGTTGTAAATTTATAAGATAACTAGATTGTTATTATTTCCTTTACATTTTTATTCATCCATTCGCAGAAACTTTCCCGTCCCTCAATGTTACTGCTGCACGTTGCAAGTGCATCAGGACGAATGGTATGTAGGATGGATTGACACGGAAAACATACGTAATTAACTCAATGTTTTGTTGTCAGGGCAATAGCAAAATGAGAGAAGAGATGAAAACGAGAGACCGGTGACGCACACAAAAATTTGTAACATTTCCAGTCAATTTAACAATCTGACGACAGATTTATTCCTATCGTAGTATGTTAGTTAACAGTTATGCTTGTAATCTGGAATCTGTCACTGCTAGATACCTCAAGAATTTGTGGGCGTGAAAACAATTTATTCGTGGCTCAACTCCTGATTATGGTGTTATGACCGTGAGTGGGTAGGATCATTTCTGATAATAATATTTTGCCGATGTTCCAATAATTTATACCAACTGATAAATTATGGTTTCATTATGCTATTATGTACACAGCAATGTAAACTGATACGGGGATTCTTGGTAATCAACTGTGTGGTGAACACGTTGCATTCGATTTAAGGTATAAATCGTAAGCTTTCTTACTACAATAAATCGAATATCTCGTGGAGCATGCATAATGGTTCATTTTACAAATATTTACCTTACAGCAACACACGCAAATAACGAGTTTAAAGATAAGTAGAAGCCATTAAAGACACATCTTTGGATCCTGTTCATCATTTAAAGAGTATGTAAGTACTTAACATTCGGAAAGCAGTGAAAAGGCTGGTAGCATATACGTCATATGTGCAAGAGTGAAGATAACAAAAAAAAAAACGCAGATTTGCACATTGGCCACAATAACAATTTAGCGTCTTTGTTAATGGGCGTACTTTTTGGTAATTTCTGTTCTAAATTTTCAAATGAATTGATTACTGTGAGGTGACGAATAATTCGTGTATGGTTGTTTTTGCTTCTATCCATACCAAAATATTTCTTAATTATCTTTGAAGCCGTAAAACTCTCTTCCTATGATTTGCAAAAAATTTCATTGCAGTGTAATAGGATGTTTTATTTGTTTCTAGTTTGGGACAAACGGGTATCGCAGTGCTATTTTATATAGCTATATTTATGACATGTCGAATGTTACATGAACGGCAATAGTGTCTAAAAACTTATCTAGCTCTTTGGCTAGCCAAGCTGAATGACTTAAATTTAATATCGACAGCCAAAAGTCCCCAACCGAAAACTATTACAGATATCGTTACATACTGTCCACACTCGCGACCCGTCTGGCAACCCGTATCTGACATGTAAGGGTTTCACGTCGCTTGTCGCTAAAGAGCTCTCCCCGCTGAGGTAAGAAATGGCAACATCGTTGCAAATACTTGGCAACACTGTTACAGTGCAATTACTTCTGCAAGTGGTATGTTCATCTACATCTACATCGGATACTCTGAAAATCACATTTAAGTGCCTGAGAGAGAGACTTTCCTTTTCCTGTTTCACGATTAATGAGCGCTAACTCTCCTATAAAACGAGACAATGATGTGGATATTTTAATTTTTGATCTCAAAGACTGCCATTTTTCGTAGAAGTAACATATGTTGTTATCTTTCGCGATGTGTTACGAGGCTCGGGAATGAATCTTAAACTGAGAAAGCTATTGCAGGCAGTGTTTCCTTGGCTGTGTGGATCCGCATGTGTCAGCTGTTGCAAGGAGAGCGTAAGGCGTCAATTAGATTTGCAGTAGATGACAGTGAAGTTGTCATTCGTAGTTTTCATTTATTTACTTTATAAAGTATTTACTTACAGGTGGATTGGATCGCCACACCTCGTGGCTAGGAGGCATGCACTTTACCGCTACACCATGTACGTTGTTGACGTATGTTATCTCTAACTGGAAACAAGGTTTACTGCAACAACTGCGGCAGGTTACAGCGTTGCCATATTGTGCAGATAGCCAAACTTAGATCACATCAGGGTGGCCAGGATTTTGTCCCATCATCGCGATCGGCGTGGAATTAGCGTCAGCGACGGCCACCGGTCTTGTTTTTGTCAAAGAATGTACATATTAAAAACAAATAGCGACAGACTGCAAGCCTGTCGAACTTCCTATTTAATATCTTTAGCACAAATTTACTCAGTTACCTGTACAATATTTATTGGTGTATTTGTTCTTATTAATATTTCCTAAAACAAGAGTCTCCTAACTTTATCTAAGGCTACAATATATCAATTGAGAGGATGTAGTTTTGTTTTTGATATTGGAACGTTTCCTTATACTGTGTTACAGCTTCCTGCCATGTTTTCCTCTGAGCCAATACACTTCATTATTGGCTTCAGTCTTCCGGTTTTACTACTACCACATGTCTTATGCCGTGTATTCAGTAATATATAATTCTTGAGTTTTGGCCTGTCTCCTTTCTTGGACGTTGTTTTTATGTCAAATCATCCATTCTTTTGATATTTTCTTCGTTATTCACCAGAGATTCAAATACCTGCGGAACCTTCGGTAGAATATTTACTAGGTCCGCTTACCTACATCATATCCTACACTTTCAGTTTTTCGTGTATCTTACAAGATTTTCTTATTCTTGCTATTCAACATGATTTGCTTTTGATTCCAGAACTTCTTTATTTTCTGTATTAATTTCATGTCACATTTCCTTGCAATAATGTACCCAGACGTTCATTAATAACTGCCACATTATTTTGGATATTGCATTATACGCAATAATTCGCCACCCTTGGATGTATAATTTTCATATCCTGGCTTCCCAAGTTATTCCACTCGCTGTCGAACTCTACCTAAATAGCTAATTCAGACAGCTATAAATCTGTCATTCTCCTCTGCTACAGTTTTACTATTCGCCTGCCCCCGCCAATTACCTCCAATAATAAATTGGTGATCCTTTATGTCTCCGAATGATTCCTATCATCCGATTCCTTCTTTAGTCAATGTATACCACAAATTTCTTTATCCTCGATTCCACTCGGCATGTCGTCATCGGTTACACGATATACCCCTCTTATTTTCAGAATTCTTCTGTAGCATCACTTTAAAAATACTGGATTCCCTTCGTGTACAAACTATTTATCATCCATTTCTCACTTTCATACAGGGCTACACCCTCAGAAAAATACGTTCAAGAAAAATTTTGTAACACTTCTAATTCTATGATAACTAATTTCTCTTCTTAAGAACAGTTTTTCTTCTCAGTTCCGTTCTATATTCTACGTCCTCTCTGCCTCGGTATCGTTAGTTACTTTTCTGAACAAATAACTGAATCCATCTAAAACTCTTTTTAGCACTTCTCGTATTTCATTCCCACAGCATTGCCTGAATAAATTCTTCACCCTTCCAATTTTGATCATTTTTGTCTGACATCTTTTCAAGATAGTTTTTCTAACGCAGTGAGTTCGTGAAGCTGAGTCGTGTCTTAAGAGCGCTGAGTCTCACCGTTGATGCTATGAGGCATTCGAATAGGTGCCGTTTAGTTTAGTCAGGAGCTTGATCACTGATACAGGAGGCCTTTAACGGAAAGAATTTAGTTGTTATCAATAGATTTTGCAACACTGTACTGGTGTTCAAAAGCATTGCCCACTAGGAATCAAATCACTAAGATTCCACTATCCACTAATTTTATAAGGAATAAATGCTGCGATATTCACATCATTATTCCCTCTTTCCCAACCATGCTCATTAGTCTTATTTACAATGTGCGCACTATGTAATTTGCGAAGTTAGTGACATTGTGTTATACTTCAGAATTTCATAATTGTGGGAATTTGAAGTCAATAATTATATATGTGAGGACTCTGTGCTTTGGCCGAGGGCCATGATAAATTATTCGCGTAGATTTTCTCTCGGACAAGCTTCATAGATGGTGTTTTTCTGTGTCGAGATACTATCCAAATTGGGGTACCTTTATTCCTTCACTTGAAACAACGCAGTACGCAGTAATAAAAGTAAGAAAAAACTTGGGTCTTAACTACATTGTCTACACACAAATACTGAGGGTTGAATATCTCAATTAGTAATATACACACTTTATGAGTTTCATCATTTGAAACGAGAAAAAATTTTGACCCTTTGGGAAACATTAGATGCCTCAAGTCTGTGTTATGTGAGAGACTGAAACGTGTAGCACTACGTACTGTAGTGATTGATACAGATGATGACCTGCAAATGGCCAATCGAAGCCATTTCAGTTGATGTGAACGCTTAGAAATTGTTTGAAAGTGGACCTGCATTCTTTGAGTGGAGTAATTTCTGTAGATTTTGAAACTGATTGTCGTTGAAAGGACGTGACACTCTTGTGTGCTTCCTGTCGGCTAAGGAATTACGATCACCAATCTTACGCCGGAAACGAGGACGAAAGTGTTGTACCATATGAAATATTGGTTGACATCTTGGACAGTTACCATTTATATTCATTTACGGCGAGCTCAATGAGATGCCCATATACAATAGCCTCTTTCTGATATTCTGTATCGATGCTGACCAATCTTACTATGCAGATCCATACAAAAGACAACACATACCACTCACTTCACTTCCATGATCGATTCCGCCATCAGAGAGTCATATGACCTCCTGATTTCGTGTACTAACTAATAAAAGTACACTAACCACTTACAATAGATTACCTGCTAATAGTACACTAATTACAGGCTGATACACCGACAATAGTGCTGTTCTGTGACGGTGTTCAATATTTAGTTCGGTGCGTTAATGTTGCTGTTGGGATGCGAATAAGAGTAACTGTATGTATATCTTATTGTTACTAGCCACACAGATGCATTAACAGCACACCAACTCTTAATAGTACACAAAGTACTAACGGTACATTGTCTACAGCAATCTAAACTGATAAATATGCTCTTTTACGTCAGTGCGTAATATTTACTAATATTTATTTTGTTATGCTTAAGCTGCTGCAGTTGAGATGTGCACTAGACGTACTTGTAGATACATGTTTTTTAGTCATATAGAAATATTCCAGTAAACTAACTACTAACTTTATGTTAATAACTATAGAATTTGTCCATCTATTGAAAGTAACATGAACAAATCTTTTTTTTTTAAATGTATGTCGCCTTTATTGTACGTAAGGAATATCCAGTGATCTGATACAATACATAATTCGCTTTATAAACCATTTTCTTTTATATTCACATAATATATGACATCAACTGCGATTGGGCAAGGCTTAAAATGTGTACGCAGCCGGGATTCTAACCGGGTCTCCTGCTTTCTAGGCAGTTGCGCTGACCCCTACACCACTGGGGACACAGTGATCACCGCACCTGCAAGGACTACCTAAGCACGCCTCCCGTCAGATACAAATTCCCTGCTTTACCCTTCCCACAGTACTCAAACTCGTAGTTTTCAAACTAATTCCCGTAAAAGTAAGGGCCACAAACGTGTCCACTCCTCCCCACTAACGAAAGGATCATTGCCCGTCACCCGCGTATCGTATGCATATGATATAGCGTTTGTTCCGAAAGAACAGACGTCACTTCTGATCCTGCAGTTGTTATTCTTTCATATTCACAGAATATATGACATCAACTGCGATTGGGCGAAGATGAAAATGTTTACCCAGCCGGGATTCGAACCCGGGTCTCCCGCTTTCTAGGCAGTTGCACTGACCATTACACAACTGTTCTTTCGGAACTGACGCGATATATGCCGGTGACGAGCAATGATCCTTTCGTTAGTGGGGAGGGGTGGGCAAGTTTGTGGCACGGGAATTAGTTTCGAAACTACGAGTTTGAGTGCTGTGGGAAGGGTAAACCTGGGAATTACTATCTGACGGGAGGCGTGCTTAGGTAGTCCTTGCAGGTGCGGTGATCAGTGTGTGCCCAATGGTGTAGTGGTCAGTGCAACTGCCTAGAAAGCGGGAGACTCGGCTTCGAATCTCGGCTGGATACACATTTTCAGTTTTGCCAAATGGTTGTGAATATGAAAGAATAACAACTCCAGGATCAGAAGTGTTTTCTTTACATTGTATTGTAGGGGCGTTGCAAGCAGTTCTATCACATTCTATTTAACTGTTGTGAGGTGTCATATTAGTATTACTTAATATTTATTTAGTCAATATGTGTATGGTAATAAAATTCCTCAGTTCTTGCTATTTTAATCTCTCCCACTTGAAATATCGGTTTTCTAGCACTACTCCATAGGTTCCCCTCAATGAAGTACGTAAAATGACAACTCATGAGGGTAATTTGTTTTCTATTCTGCAGGGATATTTTGTAAATTCACTTCAGCGTGCAATGGTTCGAAGGTTAACTGTTATTTCTTATTTGGCAAAAACGTATGTTGATGGTGTAGTCAGTTCGAAATGCGTGTTTAAAGGGAAAATCTCGGGTCGAACAAATGTGTCTGTCGAGAATGTTGACAACAGTTGTAAGAAATGTATTCAGAAAGTAAGCCTGAACTTCACTTGCAAAAGCAACAACGTAGTATACATGCGTCCATACCGGTTATAGAGAGAATGATCGTTAAAGCCAGATCACAGTTGTTACTTTATAATTGATAATTGAAGTGTACCAGTGGATCAATGACGTTCTTATTCATTGAGAAGGTATCGTTCATTCCAAGTTGAGAGGTAGATGACCTATATGCTGGAAGTTACGCGTTTTAACATTCTCACGAGTTTACACAATTTGAAAGAAATTTAACAAATTCAAATATTTCTGTTGTATATCCCTTAGCTCAACTACAGGACCTACTACATTATGGTTTCTTTTTTCCGTTGGCTTATATTTATGTGATGCAAGAATGTCATTTCCGTAAAAGGTGAACAAAAAGACGTTATTTGGCAACAAAATTGAGCCCCTCCTCATGTCTTTCTACGAGTGTGGTTCAGCTTCAAAGACGTTGACCATTGAATTCGTCGTGATGATCAAAACTTCAGGTTTCTTTTGCTTTGGCCTTCTCGATCACATTAACCTCTTGCTATTGGATTTTACTCCTTTGGAACTGTAAAAGACAGTGTCTACCATGAACCAATACCTAATGATATCGACACATAGAACTCAAGATGATATTTCTTCTATTACTCCACACTTGTTAATCAGAGCGTGGGAAGAACTCGATTTTAGATCCACCAGGTCTCATGCACTTATTGAACATTTGTATGAAAAATATGTTCTTGTAATTTTATTTCATTACAGTCAGGTGCTAAGTAATGTTCTTTGGTTCTTTATAACTTTACATATTATCAGTGTAACCATCAGGATGATTCATTCGGTATGATTTGAAGTGTACGCTGTACTTTATCTCAGTGAGCAGTGTTAACCCTATAAGCGTCTTACATCCTTATAAAATAGGTTGCCTCATATTCGCAGGTTTAGTCTACGACTACTTCTCCATTTCCTCCTACACGCTACAAACACCTTAAAATTAATTTAGCAGATTCATAAATCGTTCATTCTGCAGTTGATTGAACTCTGTAGCGAAGTTAAATATTCCTGTTGTTAACATTCATAATAAGTACAATTGTTTATCCGTCAGCAGTTGTCTTTCCCAAAATTCGTAGATGCCGCTGTCCATTTTAATCAGAGACTACAGTACGCATTATCGCACTAACAGGAAATTCCAATACGATTACAAATCAGTATTTGTTGACTTCGTGTAAGCATATATAAACTCTAAGAAATGAACTTAAGAAAGTTATCTCAGTTATTCAACATCACTATACCTTATTCAATTATTTTCTTTACATGTCCACTCGACCACAAAATTTCCAACATTTGCGGCTGATATTGCTTGTTATCTGATACACTATAGAAGTAAGAAATGCATTTTTATTAATCCACATAGGGCCATATGGGCATATAAAAGTATTTCGATATATATGCAATATCCACGAAAACCCACTGATTTTACATGGCATCACTGCATTATATTGTGTAAAAGCTCCATCGGATGGAACTACGGACATGATCATGTGTACACAGGACATGTTTCCATCCTGTATTCAAAACAATCCATGAAGTTCTTGTATAAGAATTTCCGTAATGACAATTTATTTTTGAGCTTAATTTATATCTTCTTATTTCAAAACTTTGTAGTTACAGTGGTCAAAAATATGTTAGCAAATAGTGTTTGTTTAGGGAAGTAGGTGTATTAGTCCAGTTATTACAAGGTTAGAAACAAATGGGCTAAATGGACACGTTGATATTTTTTGTTTTCCCCTTTATTTATGTTAATTTCAAAGAAGACGAAACCTCTATGTAAAGCAAACACCAATGAGTTTTATGATACTTTTTTTCTTTTTTTGTCATCCGAGTTGTTACTCCATCTCTGCTATTCTTACCATCGTTCTTAAGCCCTTTGTAAATGATGAACGAAAGTGGGCAAGATTAATAATAGTCTAATAACGTGCTCCTAGCGTGCTAGTCCCGAAGATCTTGCTACAGCGTGTTTGGACGATAAACCAAAAGAGAGAGAAAATGATACTAGCGAACGTGTCGCAAGTCTTGTTTGTAGTTGTTTTACACGGTTGTACACCAGTAGTACATTTTCTGGAAAAGAGTTAAATGTCAGTAAACTTAGCCATACTGAGAGCTGAGTGTGTATTTTCTTTCGCTGCTACATAGCGGATACAAAGCTAAAGTAAAAATAGGTGCTGGATGGTACTGTGGATTCAGAGGAGACAAGAAGAAAACTACGATACATATGGCAGCGTAAAGATGCCGAAAGATCCAAATTAATTCCTAAATTATATCTAATTTTTCCCTCTGGCATGCTGTTAAGAACGTAAAGAAACCTGATTCTGTGATAACTTTAACCTTTATTGACTAATATGTAAAGTTTCTGTGACTATGAGCGAAAAATACGTACAGGCTATTTCCAACATAAAAAAGGGTTGGTTTTTTGCTATACCCTCTATTAAAAGTGTAAAAGCAGCTTTGTACTTTTCCATAACTACAATAGCTGTAGTGGAATTTTACATTAGTGCATCACTATCATATTTTCAGAGGTTTAAGAACTTTCATGAAAATATTTATGAAAAAATAAAATTCAGACGTCTTTTCAGAAAGTTTCATATTATCGCCAAACGAAAATATTTTTACTTCAGGCTACAGCTAAAATATATGGCTCTGAGTAATGGTGATAAGATGAATAAGGTCGATTGTACGATACACTGCCATTGTCGTGTCTTCAATAATAGTGTATTTCATGAGAGTATTTGGAACCTGCATTTTTTTTCTAGTGAGGTGTTTTGTTTTGTTAGCTGCGTGACTAAGTTGCCCATCGCATATGAATTTAACGTCATGTATTTTAGCGTTGATTGTTTGCTGAACCTGCTAGGTAAGACTAGACCTAACTAGACAACAACTGATAGGATTATTATGTATATTACCTCGAGCATTTATGGTTATTATCGACAATGATAGTTTATGCTAAACGTGGAACTGAGGTAAATCTATTAGCTTTGTCAATATTACTTATGAAATATAATCAGTCGTTGTTCAGTGAATAGAATCTATTTAATGGAAATATAACCAAAAGTAAAAGAGATATAAAATTAAATCAACAATTATAGGGCAGAGCCTGGTATTGCTTTTACCTTATTTCCATAGGATCCATACGGACCCATTAGGATAAGAGATCCCCTTGTTAAAATTATAATTATATTTAAGGTTTTTTTGGAAATATTTGTAAGTCCGATATAATGCCTTAATTTTTCCTAACGCACCATAACATTTTGGCAGTTAAGAATATGTAAACCTCCACGTTTGGACTGAGTATCATCTCTTCGATGAGTATTTGGTTACAACATCAAGTGATTCAGACTATGTTCCATTTCGTCCCATTAAAACAATTG
Source organism: Locusta migratoria (assembly GCA_026315105.1). Taxonomy (NCBI): domain Eukaryota; kingdom Metazoa; phylum Arthropoda; class Insecta; order Orthoptera; family Acrididae; genus Locusta; species Locusta migratoria. Next base: position 718,751,262 of record CM048745.1, read on the forward strand.
TACTTACCCATTAGCTGAAAATCAGGAAACAATCAAAATATCAATAATGGGGACATTACCTGTGCTTTCAGGGTGGTCACAGTAATAGCATCATGGTCATTAAAGTATCTGGCAGATGATAGTGTTATTTAGGTAAATGCCACCTCATTTCAAAATTATACCAACAAAATTGAAGAAAGATGCTTTCAGAGACATATAATGTTCATGATCTTATACAGTTGCTATATAAAATGTGTCTACCTTGTGCATCAGGAAAGAGTGGTTATGCATTTAATAAAAATGTAACTAGAAACGTATAATGAGATAACAGAATTTATTGTAGCACGTTGATTTGATATTGGCCGAGAACACCTTTATCGAGGAAACAAGATACACTTGTGGGCTTTAACATTAGGTATGGTAACTGAACTGAAAACAACACAGAATTATTTAGAACTAAATAATGCACAGAGGAAAATTTAAGAAGGTTTGCTAGCAAATGAAATTGCCAAACAGATATCTTTCTATATATTGCAACACATCCAATACCTTTTCTTCATATACATGAAAGTTTTTAACTTAATTAATGCGCAATAAAAGCTGTCAGAAACTCTAGTGAATACTTTATCTGATTGGTTCTGCAAAAGTAACAATACTGTAACAATATTAAACATAGTAAACAGATCGAGTAAGTAGTTTTGTTTATAGTTCAATATGATGTCCAGTGATGCAAGCTTAGCTGAATGACAACCAGATTTATTTCTCTAAGGATTATGCTGTAGTCTCTACGTGTTAGCATTTCATTAATAAAACGGAAATGGTAGATACACATAATGTACAATTTCAGGGAACAAACTTCGTTATAACTGATATATTACTTTTTAAAACAGTAGTTGATAACACATTGTAGTTAACAAGCGGCTAAAGATGAAAAGTTTATATTAATTAACATCAATGAAATACAAACATTAAATACAACGGTTCGACTTAAGAATAATGTTACAATGCACAAACATAACGTTAAATACGTAAAGCAACTGTATCCTAAAGTAACAAATACATCTATTTACAACTATAATACGTAGCAACCAATTAATAAATAAATAACATACAAGAGTGAAAACATACAACAAATTATAGGATATATCTTATATTCGACAGAGATGTCATGTAACTACACATTTATGATAAAATCATGATTACTTAAGAAAAGTGTAAAGCCTCATTTACGTTTTGTAAATTAAACATGAATGCAAAATTAGGAACAATTAATCTATCAAGTCGTAGAGTTTTCTTTTATAGCGTAATGATTGTGTAACTGAAATATCTGTGTCTGACGTAGGACGTGTGGGCGTAACTCGAATCATGATAAATCAACAGAAAATGGTCATTCGTTCTTACCGACAAGAGCTACACATATAAATGTCATTCGCTTACGAAGTAGACGTTTTAAACAATAAAATATGTCACAATTGAACTAGCATGAAATTTATGTGTGCCGTTAATTCTTTGTTACAATATTTACAGGATATTTCCGTCTGTGTCTCGTAAAATATTCAGTAACGACCATATCTTAAAACGAGGTCGCTTACATGCTATTGTGATTTCCCTACAGCTGAGTAGCCTATGAGAAGATGAACAGTAAAATACTTGACACATACCTCGTATAATTACAATACTAAATTCGTGTTCTAAGTCGTTGATTTATGGAAGAGGCCTGGTGTTAGAAATCGAACACCATATTGTGCTCTTGCGATTAATTTACATAGTTTAAATTAACAATAGAGGTCCATTGCCAATTCCTTTGTTAACAGAAATTAAACGACAATTGACGTAATGGGCGACAGGTTCCACACACACCTAACACTTTTATATTCTGACCAATTTCTGGATCAATAGAGACAAAATTGTTACGTCCAATTCTTTGGGAGGAAACCTTTATTTAGTATTCGACTCTGTCGTTTCTAAATCCGACAATATGAGACGAAGATCTGTAAAATATCCACGATGTAGATATATAACTGTATTCTAACAATGACACTTATATATTAGCGAAAACAGACTCTGTCGTGAACTGTATCACAGGGTTTATAGGTACATCAACAAGTTAACCGAATTAAGTTTTATAGGATTATTCCACGCTTTGAAGTATATTCCATTTGTAGGAATCTTATTGATCGAATCGATGGGTACTTTCATCGTAAGGCATAGAATAACTGAAGATAACATTAATAAGTCGAGCTACAGTTACCTTAGAAACAAAAGCAAGGTAGAGCGGGAAAACAGCTCACCACAAAATGTAAGATGTAAGTTAGCATGAATACTGTTAAAGTCATGGCACTGTAACTCGAAGATGTATTGTGTAATCTGCACTTTTCTGCTCATTTCAAAATTAGAATTGTGTAATTCTTTATAATTAAAAGCTGTTTTCGTTGTTGAGACATAACTTCCATATGTTTCAGGACAATCCACCAAATATCAGTCCATATGTGATAGTCACATATCACTGTAAAGTAATTCGACACGGTAATATTTCAAGTGTAATATGTATTATGTGTGTATACTCAAAGTAAATTCAGTGCCTATTTTTCTAGCAATGAACATTTGTGGAACTGCTGAAAATACCAATAAAAGTTTTCCTAAGGCGCGATTTTATGCACAGTACGCAATTACTTTGCTCACAAGTCATGAATCTATGGCGAGTATTAAAAGAAGGACTTTTAGCTGTGATATTACGTGCACATTTCTGCACAATAAGACTGATTTGGCAATGAGGGTTACAGTGGAATGTGTGCGTTTAAAATTGGTAAATCTTAGGCTACGTGTTCCAAAAGTGAAGGTATATCTGTTAACTATGAGAAGATGAAGTAACCATGGGACCTGAAGCTCATTTCAGATATTAAGGGCTTGTTTCTGCAATCCGTATCACTTATGGTACTATAACACTGTTGAAGGAGTGATAGTGATGATAAGACAATTTATGTAGTACAGCTCATGATAGATGATCAATGTTACTACGAGATGCAAGACTATTGTTCATTCTAGTGAGATTGTGAACAAGCACTTCTCTGTTCTTTTGACAATACATATAAATAGGAAACCGGTACAGTGGGACTTCGTTAAACTATCAGCAATAATTCATAAATAATTAAGATTTTCGAAACAGGTTGGTTAAGTACATTAAAATAAATATTTTAATTCTATCAGTACAGTGCAATTAAGTTGTTGAGAAACGGAAATGACTTCTACCAACGAAATGTGCTATGCAGTAATGACAGTTTCTAAGATACAATTTTCGTTTGGGTAAATAACGAACAATTTTGAGTATCTAAAGTAGATGAAAAAAGGCAGGAGCATTTAGAATCCGAACAAAAAAGCACACTTCGCATTTTATCCGCTGTCAAATACTTCTTGACATGTTCATTAGTTCCGGAAATGTTTTTCGTTATGAGTTTGTTACGAAAGTTACTTGACAGAAAAAAACTCTTGACAATAATTTTAGATGTAATGTGTAAATATGTATATTTTCACTGTCGACGTCGATAACATTTACATATTTATGTGTGCACTGCAGTATTTGCTTATGAAATGCGAAAATAGTACGACAACTGACGTTTCGGCAGGATTGCACAGGCGTCCTAAAATCGTGGATTGGACACCGAGGAGAAGGCTTCAGAATAGATCATAATAGTGTCTATTGTTGTTTGCAGAGTTCGTTGCTATTGGTATATCGATATTGCGAGCTCAGACGAACACTTGATACTACGAGTTAATTGTGATTCTTTAAAATGTTTGTCTCAATTCAGTTATACAGAGCGCGCGAAGGATAAATTGGCCGGTAGATACGCCGAATGCTGGGCAAGCGTGGGGATATCGGTAGTGGTAGGGGTAGTGGCTGGAGCATTGAGCGAATGCTGGAGGGGATGTTCCCAGCTCACTGGCCGGCAGGCGGAAGTGGACTGACGCGGCCTCCCCTTCCGAACGAAAGAATGAACTCGCCCGGCGTTTCCGACGAAAAGTCGTCTCTTCACACCGTCTACCTTATCCTGCGCGGACTCTACCCACTGACATTGTTTTTCTTCGTCTGGTGTCAAAAGGGAAAACTGTAAAAAAACTGTAGAGTTTGCTTTTGTAAGCATATTGTAACAGTATACGTCAGGCTGAAGTGGCAAGTTGAACACTGTCTTATTGCAGATATGTGCAAAGTTTATGCCACACCAGTATCTTGTGGTTGTATCTACACATAAATAAAGGTAATATCACTGTTGGAGGACAGTTACTAAAAAGACTAGTACAACAATGTCTTATCTGAACAACATTTTTGTTAAATCAGAAAATCTTCGCTGTAGACCGGTTAGAAGAGGGTGGTGATTCACAGCAGCAACTGTTTTCCGCACTGGCACTGAACTGTAACTTCCATCTGCTAGAAGAAGCAGATGCTAGCGGTATCCAATGACAGACTGCCTCTAAGATTTGGGCTCAAGGAAACGTCGAATTGTCGAATCTCTGCGAGGAGAATCGGTATTACCACAAGAGATACTTGCCACTATCTGAGGACAGCTATTGAAATGACACTTTCGTACTGAAGATAAATATCGCGGGAAAGTTCGTGGCGGTTCAGTTTTTCGCGTACGAGGTGCCGAACGTAGACTACGGCGGAAGGCTTCGGTCACCGGCGGGCGGGCGGCGAGGCGGCGGGCCGGCCTCAGTAGGGCCTCCAGACGGCGGCGCCGTCGCTGGCGGAGTGCGCGCGCGGCTGCTGCTGCTGCGCCTGCAGGCCGTTGCGCGCCTGCGAGCCGACCTCCTCGTCGGCGCCGACGCCCCTCGCGCCGCCCGCCGCCGCCGCCGCGGCCGCCGCTGCCGCAGACACCGACGCGCAGGTGCCCAGCAGGCCGCCCAGCGCCGCGCCGCCGGCCGACGCCACGCCGCCGTTGACGCCGGACACCGACGGCGCGATCGCGTCCGTGGTCGCGGCGCCCGTCAGGTCCTGGTGGTGGTGGTGGTGGTGGTGCAGCGGGTGGTGGAACTGGTGGTGGTGGTGGTGGTGGTGGTTCTGGTGGCCGCTGGCCGCCGAGTACAGCTGCGAGTACAGCAGCGACGCCGGCAGCACCGGCGCGCCGAGGTACAGGTTGGAGCCGCCGGAGCCGGCGTAGGGCGCGGCCGCCGAGGCGCCGGTGGCGGCCGGCTGGTGGTGGTGGTGGTGGTGGTGGTGGCCCGGCACCAGCGACGAGAAGGAGGCCGCGGCGCCGCCGTTGTGCTGGGTGGCACCCAGCAGGTCGTCGCTGCTGCCCACCGGCGACTCGCCCGCCGAGGAGTCGCTGAGCGACCGCGGGCCAGACGCCACCAGCCCGAAGTCCGCCGACGAGGGGTAGCGCGGCACCAGCAGCCCCGCCGCGCTCGACCCCGCAGAGCCCGCAGACCCCACTCGCTCCTGCTGCTGTTGCTGTTGCTGCTGAGGGTTGCCCGCGCCGTTGCTGGCTCCGCCGTTGGTGCCGTTGGCCGCGTTGGCCGCTGCCGAGCCCGTGCCGTCGGCGGCACCCGTCTGGTGGTGGCCGACGCCGCCCCCGTGTTGCTGCTGCTGCTGTTGCTGCGGCTGGGCAGTCACCAGGCCGAGGTGCTGGTCCAGGTCAGACGTCGCCGTGGTCGTGTCCGGCAGCACTGCGGGCAAAAACATATGCGTCACACACTCAAGTTTAGAGGCCGTCCATAGTATTTAGGTACGATATGTTACGTTCTATGTCTGTCAACAGTTGCGAATGTTCTTCGTTCCCTTTATATGTTTCAATCCTTTTGGATCATCTTCAGGCAGAGACACAGACGAAAAGAGTTGCTAACGCGACTACAACAATCTGAAGGTGACCAAAAAGGTAAAAGCTAATATACCTACACAAAAAAAAAAATTAATTGGTAAATCCATCGGACCAAACTACGTGGTCGTCAGTCCGTAGCTTACAAACTAATTAAACCTAGATAAACTAACATAAGGACAACACACACACCCATGCCCCTGGGAGGACTCGAACCTCCACGGCTAGCAACCGCGCGCTCCGCAGCGAGACGCTTTAGACCGCTCGGCTACTCCACCGCGGCCCACCAAAATTAACAAGAGAAAAAGCATCTGTTAAAGAATGGGAAAATAGTAAAAACAAACGAAGGAAAATGTTTACCTATGCTGGTAGCCATTAAAAATATTGCCAAAATACCGTTTGAAATCATGAAAGCCGATATGGAATAACTGCTATATAAGAGGTGAGGTCACCTTCAACCTGAAAGAGAACTGGATAAAGGATTGGGATAATTCAGTCACTAATCATCACCTTATAAGTGATCCCTCAACAGAACTAAAAGGGTTCAACTTCGCAAGAAAAGACTGAATTCAGCTCAATCGCATCCGAAGTGGCCATACAAGATTCAAGTCCATGCTTTGTAAGTGGAGACTCGCAGACAGCCCAAGTTGTGATTGTGGTGCACCTAAGCAGACGCTGGTTCACGTCGCGTGTTCCCAAGAAGAAAGTATAGTAGCTCTGCTGAGGACTTTATACAAGCAGCACCTCAGGCTATGAAGTAGATTCAAGATCTGGACATTGATGTGTAGCCAAAAGCTTGTCTCGCATGATACATGTCCTAATTCCACGTGTTTTGTCATATATATCACACGTACTGGAAATGAGCTCTTGTGCAATCCTTTATATATTCTTGCTCTTTGTGTGATTATATTTTTATATGTGCTGCTGTCATATGCCATACGATAAATAAATAAACCGAAAAGGACTGAACAAAAACTATGTGCAACTATAGCCGGCCGAGCGGGAGTAGTGGTCTAAGACAACTTGCTAAGGATGGGATGGCTGCTTCCGCCAGAGGTGCGGGTCCTCCATTCGGCATGGGTGTTTGAGTTCTCCTTGGTGTAAATCAGGGTAAACATTTTGTAAGTCTAAAAAGCAGACCACATGGGTGATTTCAGAATTTCTTGATACTTATTCTACGTGAACTTCAAAACACAAATAACAATCAGCCAAAGCCATTTGATGCAACTTTCAACAATCCTAGAGAAAATCGACTTTGAATTTTTGAAAGTACCTGTAAGTACCAAATAATTAAAGCACTTGCAGCACTAGTCGCTGTAGCTCAGGTGTTAGCGTTGTGGCCTCACAGCTGTACTGTCAGTGCTCCTAATACTACACTGAAAGATTTTCTTATCTTTTTCGTTCTGTTCTAATACTGACACAATTTTAATAACTAATGGTAACTTATATGAATAATTTACTTGTTTTTGTATATTTTAATTTTCTGTATTTTATAAAAGGTTGTTAATAATAATCGTTTCAATCAAAAAACATTGAGCAAGCAGTGAAGGAATGCAAGCAGAAATTTGGAGAGAGAATTAAAGTTCAGGGAGAAGAAATAAAATCTTTGCTGTTTGCCGATGACCTAGTAATTTTGTCAGAAACTGCAAAGGATTTGGAAGAGCAATTGAACGGAATAGACAGTGTCTCGAAAGGAAAATATAAGATGAACATTATCAAGAGTAAAACGAGGGTAATTGAATGTAATGTCAGAAAATCAGGTGATGGTGAAGGAATTAGATTAGGTAATGAGACAATAAAAGTGTCGGATGAGTTTTGTTATTTGTGTAGCAAAATAAGTTCTGATGGCGGAAGTACAAAATATATAAAACGCAGAATGGCTATGGGAAGAAAAGAGATTCTAAAGAAGCGAAACTTATTAACATCCAATATTAATTTAAATGTTAGGAAGTCCATTCTGAAACCATTTGTCTGGAGTGTAGCATTGTATGGGAGTGGAACGTGGACGATAAGGAGTTCAGACAAAAAGAAGATAGAAGCCCTTGAAATGTGGTGCTACAGACGAATGATGAAAATTAGAAGGGTGGATCACGTAACTAATGAGGAGGTGCTTAACCGATTTGGAGAAAAGGAGTTTCTGGCATATCCTGACTAAGAGAAGGGATACGTTTGTGGGACACATTCTGAGACATCAAGGAATTGTCAACTTGGCATTAGAAGGAAGTGTTTGGGGTAAAAAGGACGTAGGTTATCGAACATATTCTCAGATGAAGAGACTTGCACAGGACAGGGTAGCGTGGAGAGCTGAATCAAACCAATCTGCGGACTAAAGAGCACAACAACAACATTCCCAATGCTACCAGACAATCTTCCTTTCAGTGGGAACTTCAGCAGTTTCCTAATGCCTACTGAGGAGATACTTGAGTGAGACGAAGAGGCTCCAATGCCTGGAGAGCTGGCAAACGTTGTGAGATTATACTGTTGATGACAAGCACAGTTTACTTTCTGCGCCAACCGATTACCCCTTGCACTCTACGTCGCCAATTAGTTGCTGCATATATTCCTATTTCTGTCTTTCCCTACTCTTTGTACCCTTTGTAACTCCAATTAGTAGCATGAAAGTTATTACCTGCTGTGGTATCTCAGGTCTTATCATTATATCCCTTATTCTTGTCCGTGATTTCAATTTGTTCCTCTCTCCGTTGTCCGTTGAGTACTTCCTTGCACCGTTCCCAACCACGTAATATTCCACTGTAGCATCAAAACGCTTCGATTTACTTCTCTTCTTGATTTTCAATTGTCCATGATTCACCACCATTCAGTACTGTGCTCCAAACATACAGTCTGAAAAATTTCATCCACATATTTAGGTCTATGTTTAAAACCAGTAGATTCCTCCTATGCTATGTTTGCCTAATATTGGTAGTGTTTTCATATACTACTTGTGAGTCGTGTGTAATTGTGCTTTCAGATTGCAGAATTCCTTAATATCATCTGCTTTGTGGTTGCCAATTATTAAAAATTTCTCGTTTCTCATATTTTGCCTGCTTCTTATTAACTTGGTCTTTCTCTTGTTTACTCTAAAGCCTTATCCTGTACTGTTCATTCCAGTCAATAATTCCAGTATTGTTTCTTCACTTTCAACAAGATTAGCAGTCATCAACGAATCTTACGATTTATAAATTTTCATCCTGAATTTTTATCCGACTCATATTTCTTTCTTTTCCTTTCACCATTGCTTCATCATTGTTCTCAACCTGTCGTCCACAGACCAAGAGTGGTCCGCAAGAAGTAACATATGGTCCGTAAAACAGATAAATTTCAAATATTTATTGCTCTTAAATTAGTAATTCCTTGTTACATGGTCAGTCAATTCTGCTATGTGTCATTGTTAACTTGTCAACTTCTGAACACATGGAATGCAGTCTTACCATTTGATATATATTCATTTGTCTTCCAGTTTAATGGACGTTTATTGAATGCAAAATGATAGATACTGAAGAACGCATTTGAATCCATCCTCTTTGGCTTCTTTTTTATTGTTGTAAACAGGTATAATTACTCAGTAACATTCCGGAAATCGCTTTCTACCAGCTTTTCTCGAATGTTCACATGTTCGTTTATCTACGGGACCTAAATATTGAGGTTATTAGTTCCTAGGTTTACAAAGTACTTAAGCTAACCTAAGATCATCACACACACAAATCAATGCTCAAGGAAGGACTCGAACCTCCAACGGGGACCAACCGCGCGCTCCGTAGAAGGCGCCTTAGAGCGCTCAGCCATTCTACCGCGGCACGATTTTCTCCATCACTTATGTACGTGAACAAGCATTTTCTAGTTAAAAACACATTCAAGAATTTATTGAAAGTAAATAGTAAATGATGAAATGTATGTAACTTTGAGTAATAAAATTTGCCCTAGGATTACAGAACTTGAAAATATGAGAAAAACTGTAGAAACACATTCCAGCAAACCGAATTATATATACTACTGTCAATACATATAACTTTCAAGTTTAACGAATAGGCTATGTAAACAGTTTTAGTTGAACTTCATTTTTAGATTGATACAGTTTATTTCTCTTCAACCCGTTGTCGCCGCTCACAATACAGTTTTCAGTATGGTCTCTAGACTAAAAGAAAATATAATTACGTAGGCTTCCGCGGCCAGAGTCAGATGACATAAAAGTTTTCAGGGTGTTGTACCGCGTCATGATGTAAGAAGGCTATTACTTAAATAACCAGATGAAGGTCACTGTAACGTTGGCCGAAACGTCGGTTATTTAAGTAATAGCCTTCTTACATCATGACGCAGTACAACACCCAGAAAACTTTTATGTCATTAAAGAAAATAGTTAGCCACACGTATGAACATAAACCGGTTAAGACTACACCCATGTCTTACACTGTTTTTAATCCGACCATTTCATTCTCATCCTACTTTCTGAGTTCTTTTACGTATTGTATACGACCCGTCTTTCCACGAAACTATAAGAATTTCACGTTGAGAACGCTTTAAAAGGTCGAAAAATCCCATTAACCTGTCTTGATTTATCTTCATTCATGTTTACATTAGCAAACTCAATGTCGTGACTAGTTCTCTGGTTTCTTATCCTTTCCTAGAACCAAAATGACCGCCGTCTAACAGATCCTCAAACTTGTTTTTCTGAAAAGTGTTGTCTTCAACAGCTTGGATCCATTGGATGTTAACCTGTTTGCACCTCAGCTCTCACAGTTATCTACACCTCTAAATCACGCCATAGATAAAGAAAGAAAAATTAATTAAAAATATAAATAATAACTACGTTTGATCGTGATTAGATAGTCTTCAAAGTTTGAGCGACCTGTTGGCGTTAATTTTTTTTTTTTTTAATAGAAAAAACATTTATTGTTCGTATCTTTCCGAAAACCATTTGAAGATTGCCATAGTGGGACATTCTCATGAAGCAATCCACACGTGGGTGCCAGTTACCCTCAGAGTGATTGGGAGACAAAAATTACCTTGGCTTCCGAACAAATTTACCGAGAATGCAGTAAAAACGTTTTACCGAAACGGACGTTTAACTGGACGATGTCTTGTTACGAAAACTGCTCAGAGCGAATAGTCGCCATTTCATGAACGAATAGCCGCGATTAGTAGCGGATCGTCCGCTGTTTACTTTCGATTTGATGCTTTCGGGGAATTGCCTCTCATTTTTAGAGCGTGAGCTTTCACGGTAATGAGCGCCTCTGCGTCCACGGAACAGGGATTTTCACGCACGCGGCAGCTCCTCCCCATCCTGGGGTTCTGCCGTAAGTTGGCTAAAACTCGCCGCGCGTGTCCGTTAAAACGATGTTAATTGCGATTGACCGGTTTTGTGTCACTTTCTGGGTGGCAGGGTATTATCGTTAAACACAGCGACCCACAAAGTACGCCAACAATGACAGTCCTGACAGACATCATTTACAACAATTAAGATATCGAGGTCCTTGAGAATATGGACTTAGCTGACCTAACAATGTGTTCGACACCATGTAACAGATTATTTTTTATTATAATCATTAAATAAGTAAAGGAATTTTAACGATCATAGTCTCGCCGAGGAAATACGCCAATTTAATTCTTATGGACCATGCTTCGTTTTCCTGTGGCTAAGTGGAATGAATGGTAAGAGAAAGGTGTTTTATCAAGTAACCATTATTTATTATAATGGCGATGGAATAATCTTTTTCCTTCGTTTTCTGTATAAAGGTTCAAATTAGAAGGGTTACCGTCTATGTGTCACGCGACCGGAGACAGAACACTCTAGGTTAGACTGTTGAAGTGACAGGTCGTCTGATCAACAGGTGCGGCAAATAGAGAGATGACGGAGTCATAAATATTGATACTGTGAATTTTGTTACACTGTTACTTCAACAGATGGGGTAAACAAAGGATAGGTAATTTAGTAGAATTTCTGGTAGTGAAATAATCACTTACCGGGTATGTATTGTTGTAAATGTACAAAAAGTTGATTTATAGAAAGTGTTTTGAGTAATCGGTTTTGATTTGACAGTGAAAAGAAGTAATTTTGAAAAGAACTCTCTTTTCTGTCAACGTTTGTAAGACAATCTCATTATTATTATATCTTGAATTGGTTAAATGACCTTCTGTCTTTTTATTGTAGTTAGAAAGAATTAACTTTTTTACAATTTGATTAATAATGTTGATGTTTATGATTTCTGCATCTGTAAAGAATTATGATAGGTGACAATACGTTCATTGTGGTACCACGCCATCCTCACCAGAGTACAAAGTATTGCTCTTATAATGAGAAACAGCTGTAAGCGATTCAGAGTTGCACAATCGTAAGTGCATTTTCCGTTCGTATAGAAAGAATCTTACAACTTTATTTATGTTAAGGCTGGAATTTATGTTTATAAGAAATCTCTTCGTAGTTAACAGAAACAGAGTTGTGACAATTATCACCCACTTTTTTGAATGTGTTGATATGTTTCAAGTTTGTCACATGCGTTAATTATGAATAGACTGATAAATATTAAAGTTTCACAAAACAGTAATTTCTGTCAGGAGCATTCTTATTAAATTACCATCATATAAGAGCAGTGACAGTACTCATACTGCAGAGTGATTTAAATATCAAAATATCTTAGTAGTGGTTAGAGAATGAGAGAGTATTTATGTCGAGTTCTATTAAGAAAATTTGTTTCTCCTTGCCGCTAAACTGCGACCTGGATGGAGACAAAATTTATCATGTAGCGTTCACAACATTTAACCTTGAGATGGTAAAATGGGACTAAATGTGCCGTACGTGATCACGTTTAATCTTGTGATGCATGCACTATTAAATACTGAGAAAATAAGCTTTTACTTAAAAATAGCACTACCAGATTCGCGTCCTGCAGACGTTGACGTGAACGTGAACGTTAGGTAGCAGCGTTCATTATCGTAATGATCTGACGTGGAGGCTGGAGAATGGCTGAGTGGCACATACAAGGTTTTTTTTTACTATTTTGTAAGCACCTGATGATGCCTATGCAGGACGCGAAACCGGTAGTGCTCCCTTACAAAGGTTTATTGCAGTCAGAGCGGACTTATTTTCCACAATGATTAGCCATTTGGCTGCACGGTCACTACGGTCAGGGGTTCGAATCCCTCCTCGGGCATGGATATTTGTGCCGTCCTTAGTATTAGCTAGTTCATAAGTAGTTTGTAAGTTTAGGGACTGATGACCCCATTGTTAAGTTCCATAAGCTGTACAAACATTTGAACATTTTGAACCAGAAGGTAAGAAGACACCGAGGGAGGTAGCTGCAGATATTTCAGTGCCCCAAAGTGTAATTTTTAGAACCTGGCAGCTTTTCAGACAACAGGAACAGTTAAAAGGTCGTCCTTGCGTAAAATGGGCAAGAAAAGCCCATTACCTAAGGTTAAAAACCGTCAAGGCAGGAGTCTCCAACAATCATCTTATTCATTGGCTACTCGCCTATTGACCAAATATGCTGTAACGGAGCGAACAAATACGCCAAGGAGGCTAGAATAAAGGGTGATGGCGTTATGCACACAAGGCTAAAACGGCCAGACAGATTTAACATGAAACGTTGTTTCTTTAGAAGCCCCTCCGTGTTACTGTTACCTCCATGGTGTTATCGAAGGAATAATATCTTTGGAGCGTTTCAAAGATAGAATTGATGTCAGTTCGTGGCATTTTTGAGTGTTACAAGCAAATTGAGTATATAATGAAACTTTCACTCTGCAGCGGAGTGTGCACTGATATGAAACTTCCTGGCAAATGAAAATTGTGTGCCAATACCGGGACTCGAACCTGGGACCTTTGCCTTTCGGTAAAGCGCTTACCCGCAAAAGGCAAAGGTCCCAGATTCGAGTCCCGGTTCCGGCACACAATTTTAATCTGCCAGGAAGTTTCAAGTTGAGTATAGTTTCAAGTAATTGTTTTGTTTCATATGGAATTTCTATCATTGAAGTATGATCATGCTACAATTATTTTATGTTCAATCCAAAAACTCTCAAGAAGGCATAAACATGTTATAAAAAGCATTTCCATTCTGCTCGCTGAGAGAAAACATACTAAGCTGTGCAGTAAAAAAGAGGTTTTGTTTTCCTTTTCCCAGCCATTTTTAACATAAAACAAGAAAGTTTTGTGAATGAAGTGGATTTAAATAGGAGGGAGGAGATGGATATGGTGCGGGAGGACGAGACGGGGAAATAGAGGAAGGAGGATTGGATAGACGTATTCTCAGATTCAGATTATTTATTCGCCGTTGACCACATACATTGGAAAAGGCAGTCATTAAGTTACAATTACATTCAATTAATGTTGACATTATCTTTACAGTTGAATAATTTATATTACACATTTATATAATTTTAAAACAAGACATTAAAAATCAATTTTAATATTACGTACATCAAAAAATTCTCTCGTACTGTAGAATGGGTTCTCAGCTAACCAGTTATAAATCTTATTTTTAAAATTATTGAAGGGTGTGATAAAAGCAGAATGTGGCAACTTATTAAAGAAATTAAGACAGTTAATTTTATGGGAATTTCCTATTTTTTCAGTCTGTGCCTAGGAATATCAATTTTAGTTTTGCTTCTGGTGTCATGATTGTGTATATAGTCTCTATAATAAAACTCTCTCATGTTGTTCTTAACATGCATTAGCGAAAAATAAATCTAAAAATTTATCACTGTCAATATTTTTAATTTTTTGAACAGAGGACGGCAGTGTTCCTTATGTCCAACCTTACACATTATTCGTACTACTTTTTTTGTATTATTAATATATCACTTACATGAGAAGCTTGTCCCCATGGAAAAGACCAAAGTATGCTGTTCTCAAATAATTCTTACTTATTAAATCAGTTAATTTCCATATGAGGAATGTCACACGAGATAGCTTTTTACAGACAGGGTTGATGTGGGGTTCCCAGTTCATTTTTGAGTCAATGTATATGACTAGTAATTTAACAGTTTTTGTTTCTATTTCTTTATTTAGTCCTAGCTGTAGGTGTTGGGTTTTCTCTGGATTGCATACTAATTTGTTAGATGCAAACCAATTGAGTTCCAGGTCAAGCTTCTCCTGTGAATTCTGATGTAAGCTTGCCATTTCTAGGTCAGTAGTTATTAACGTTGTGTCATCTGCATAACAAATAACTGATTGAGGCCCAACAAAATGTGGAAGATCATTTATTGCGATAATGAAAAGAAATGGTCTAAGGTCTGAGCCCTGAGGCACACCAGATGTGACCTCCTGTAGTGAGAAGGAGAGAAGAGAATTGGGTATATATCACACACACATTAGCTACTGCGAAGCGTTGCCGGGTTTGCTAGTATGTGAATACGATACGTTACCATATGTACTGTTGTATGATATCTAACCTGTAATTGTTTTGAGCAGTGTGCATG
The DNA here is from genome assembly GCA_026315105.1 of Locusta migratoria. NCBI lineage: Eukaryota > Metazoa > Arthropoda > Insecta > Orthoptera > Acrididae > Locusta > Locusta migratoria. The sequence goes on from CM048745.1 coordinate 718,766,459, forward strand.
TCGGAGACTAGAGAGGAGGTACTCACGCGAGGAGACGGTGGAGGGCGAGGCGAAGGCGTCGTGCGCGGTGGCGGAGCCCTGGTCGGCGGAGAAGCCGAGCGCGGGCGTGTTGAAGCCGACGCCCGAGGAGGCGCAGCTGCCCGCCAGCCCGGCCGCCGCGCCCGTCAGGTAGGGCGAGTACGGCGCCGAGCCGTAGCCCCAGTGGCTGTTGGTCGCGCCCAGCCCGAACTGGCCCATGTCTGCAACCGAGACGCGCCGTTAACTCCACAGCCGCGAGCCGAACAGCAGCTGACAGCATGGAGCAGCGTGCGGCAACAGAAGCTCGGGGGCAGTTGTTATGCCACGAGCGATAATCATCATGAAGAGACACCAGAAATGTACCTGGTTTTTAAAATATGAACAACCAGATGCTCTCAAACTGACAAGGAGAGTACACCTACTCGTCATAGCCGAATTCGTCCAAATTGATGGCACATGTAGGACGTGGTGAGATATGAAAGAGCACCACCTGGGAACTCCAGATGGCTAAGTCACAAGTCAGTTGTGCAATAATTTTCAACGGCCCTAAAGCCGATTTGCTGATGTATTTACACTCTCAAGTAGTTCGGAAAGTTTCTACCTGGAAGTAAATTGCTGTAATAACTTGCAAGTGTAAACTTACAAGGAGACGACGCTTACTCGTCATCGTCAAATTCGTCAAAATTTATAGCACATTTAGGGCGTGGTGGGAACTCCAGATGCCTATATGGCCAAGCATTTAGGATGTAAAAGGAAGTTTGATACGGATCTATCACCATATCCACCTAATCAACTGCAGAACGACATGTTGACCATAGCTGTTTATTAATTCTCAATGCTACCGGTTTCGGTTATGTACCATTGTCAAGCGTTAGCAGAGATTAGCTAATAGCTTAACGCTTGACAACGCTTGACAATGGTACATAACCGAAACCGGTAGCATTGAGAATTAATAAACAGCTATGGTCAACATGTCGTTCTGCAATTATCTGAAAGCTGTTATGCCCCATCTATTCACCTTTATAATCAATTGCCCCTGAGATAGTCTGTTTAGAAAGCAGTGTTAGGCTCAGCAGTAAGACATCCGATTTGTATTCTAAGGTTTTTGGGTTCCATTCTGACTGGCGGGAAATATTTTTCTCCTCCTTGGCAATGAGTACACTACTGACTCAGTAATTAACCGCAATATCATATATGTAATACATACAGCAATTTCATCCAATATCCTTTCCTCTTTTGCTTATATAAATTAATAAAATAACATATATGATGTTTCGGTCAATTGTGACGCCAGTCCATATCTACGTCTACATCAATACTCTGCAAACCACTGCGAAGTGCGTGGCAGAGGGTATGTCCCACTCTACCACTTATTATGGTTTTTCCCATTCCATTCAGGTTTTAAGCGTGGGAAGAATGATAGTTTAAATGCCTCCGTGTGTGCTGCAATTAATCTAATCTTGAATGAAACTTTCACTCTGCAGCGCTTGCTCGCGAAAGGCAAAGGTCCTTGGTTCGAGTCCCAGTTCCAGCACACAATTTTAATCTGCCAGGAAGTTTCATATCAGCGCACACTCCGCTGCAGAGTGAAAGTTTCATTCTGGAAACATCCCTTAGGCTGTAGCTAAGCCATGTCTCCACCATATCCTTTCTTCCAGGAGTGCTAGTCTTGCAAGGTTCGCAGGAGAGCTTCTGTGAAGTTTGGGAAGTAGGAGGCGAGGTACTGGCGGAAGTAAAGTTCTGAGGCGGCATCGTGAGTCGTTCCGGGATAGCTCAATCGGTAGAGCGCTTACCCGCGAAAGGCAAAGGTCCAAGTTTCGAGTCCCGGTTCCGGAACACAATTTTAATCTGCCAGGAAATTTCAATCTAATCTTGTCCTCACGATCCCTACGGGAACAATATTAGGTGTACGCATTTCCAAGGAGCGGGAAAAAAATTTGCCGCCGGGTGGAGTTCAACCAGCGACTTTCTTAATGCCGCTGAGCCAAACACTAAACACACTGTCGCAGGGACAATTGCTAAGATGCATATGGTGATAGATTCGTATCAAACTTCCTTTTATTTCCTAAACGCTTGACCATCTAGAGTTCCCACTTGAGACACTTTTGTGTCTCACCAGACCCTACATGTACCATAAATTTGGAAGAATTCGGCGATGACGAGTAGGCGTCCTCTCCTTGTGAGTTTCCACTTGCAAGTTATTACAGCAATTTACTTCCGAGTAGAAACTTTCCGAACTACTTGCGAGTGTAAATGTGTCACCAAGTCGATTTTACGGCCGTTGCAAATTATTGCACAATTGACTTGTTGCAAATGTTCGACTTGCAGTGTGAACAGTGTGCAAGAAGGTTCTGTAAGTTACTTGCAGCTTTTACGACTCATTTCTATTTTCTGCAAGTTCACATCGCTAGTTTTTTTAGTATGTTGTCTGCGTTACCACATACTGAACATTTTATTGAATGTTACGATCAATTTTGCACAACTATTCCATGAACTGTATGTTACGAAATGACATAACTGAAGCTGTGGACAACTTCCAGGAAATATGGAATGTGTACAGTGATTTTAAACGCAGAGTACATGTTAAGTAAACTTAATTTATTGCAATAAATGTCATAACAAACTTTAAGGGTTTTCTTCTGAATTTGATATCGCTGCGAATGACTTTATAGGAAGTGGCATAATATAATGAGGCATTTTTCGCACAAACTGAGAGAACAGTGGTAAAAAAATAAGATGAATGTTGACAAGAGCAAAACAGTCTAACAAAATCAGGTGATGTTGAATGAATTAGATTAGGTAACGAAACGATAAAGGTGGTAGTTAAGTTTTGTTACTTGGGCAGTAAAATATCATACAATAGCCCTGCGATATAAAACGTATAATGACAGTGGAAAGAAATCAGTTTTTGAAAAAGAGAAATTTGTTAACTTCGAATATTAATTTCAGAGTATCGAAGTATTGTCTGAGGGCATTTGTATGGAGTGTTGCCTTTTATGGCAGTGAAACACTGGCGAAAAATAGTTCAGACAGGCAGAGTAGAAGTTTTGTGAAATATGGTGTTACAGAAGAATGCTGAAGATTTGGTAGGAGACAATCTGAAAATTCAAGAAATCGTGACTCTAGTATTGGAGGAATGTGTGGGTGGGGGTGAAAATCGCAGAGGGAGATCTAGAGACGAATGCAGTAAGCTGATTCAAATTGATGTGGGTTGCCGTTCTTATGAGAAGACGAAAAGGCTTGCTTAGTAAAGACCCTACGGTAGAGAGCTGTATCAAATCAGTCTCTGGGCAGAAGACCATGACCACAGATAATGGTTCACTGTACAATTAGAGTACCCAGGCGCAGTTAAGCCAACTTAAGGAGATAATACAAATACAATCACATTACTGTGTTCTTTGCTACTTACATTATTTGATATAATGCGAAGCGTTGCATCAAAATTTTCTCCACGACTGGGATTCGAACCTGGAGTCCTCTGCTTACTAGGCGCTCGCTGTAACAACCCACAGGCATTGCGGCTTGGTAACTCTAGTCCCGATTTCAGTTTGTAAAGATAGCGGTAAGGTTCGAGAGTGGCACAGACTCTAAGAAGCCACGCCCCTTGTTGTCAAAAAGGCGCAATAAGTGGTGGCAGCATTGACATGAACATGTTATTTTATCTATTCAAGATTTTCCCACTCCAAAACAACGATGGATTTTTATTTATGTTTGTGCGCCATGTCACCGGCCACATTTGGTCATAATTAGTCAGAAAAACACTCTATAAAATTCTAGCAAAAGATTTCGCCACCCAAATCGTGTGAAATGGACTCTATCGAACATTTGTGGACGGTAACGGAGAGGTCAGTTGAAGCAGAAAATCCTAGACCGGCAACAATTTCGCAAATATGGACGACTATAGAAGCTTTACGGCTCAGTAGTAATACAGGGGACTTCCAGAGAATTTTAAGTTTATCGTATGTCCAGCTTCTTCACTGCGCAAGAGGAAATCCGGCAGTGTCTTTCGTCACTTCAATATATATATGCCACAGTATGTGCGTAATATAATATACTCAAAAATAATGTGCAAGTAATTCACGTATTTCTCAGTATGAACTTAAAATATACAGCAGTACGAAAAATGCACAAATTTCGAAAGGTATCATAATGTATATTTTAGAAACTACTGAAAATGGCATATACGTGAATAACTAAGATATGAATAAAACATATAAGCCAAAATTACACACACAATGGCTACAGACTACAAGCAAAACACAATCTGTGATAAATATAGATAAATGCATACACCTTTGAATGACGTCAAATAGCCGTCTAATATCCAAACTACAGTCAAAAATTACGTAAAATGACTACAGCGTCACTATAAAAAATACAGAAAGAAAAAAGATTGTGATTATTTATCAAAAACCGCAGTCACAAAATATGTTAAAGGCTTTTCTTAATATTTCTCTCTACGAACCTGAAAAATTGTCTTACTGTGGGAGACTTAGTTCTGGAGGTATGACTTCATAGGGATTGATCTACATGGAAACGAAATTCAAATGTATTCCGGGGTAGGAGGCTATAGAGAGAGGCGGAAGAAGGAGACGAACGAACATAAATGCAGTCAGGGCCAACGCCGGAACTAACGGTAGTAACAGACAGGAAAAAGGAACTTAATACATATAATCCGAGTGTAACATGGTACTATGTTTGTGAGTAGTTTCGCTATGGAAAAAATTACAGTGAATCTCGAGTCCAGAGATTGTTTACAAGATAAACCCCACATATCATGAAGAGACCAAGTGTACTACTGCTCGGACAATTCATGCAGTAGGTGCTGAAGATTTGGCAGCTCCGCCTTTATTAAGCCGAGCTTCGTGTGAAATCCGCACGTATGACATCTCAAAACAACGTCAAAATGTTGACTGTGGAATTCAAGTAGTCCACATTTATATCACTGTACAAATCACCTAATTGTCTCAATGTTAACTGGTTAAACAATGACACTGTTGGAAGAGCGGTCTTAGGAAGAGGAAATGGCGTTGACTCAAATCCGTTCAACGCGATTATTACCTATATAAATTATTTTAATTTTTATGAAACACGTTACTGAATATCATGCAGAGAAGTAACAGTGATGAATAACGAACTGAATTTGAGCCCAAACTGACTGAAGGAACCAAACTGTAAATTGTACAAAAATTAAATTTTTGCACCGAATAGTTTCACTAAAATAGAATAACAAATATCTTATAGCGGACTAAACGCTGACCCTCAGCACAGGCAACGATACCAGAAACCGCACTCAGTATGGAAACGCAGACAGTCTGTAGCAGTGAAAGGGTTTACAGATTATTCAAAGTTGTAACACGCCCAGCACCATATTAACATTAAAAAGAAAGTTAGTTTTTGTTACTTTTAAAGACGACCATTTTCCTCAATCGATGTTACATGCTTTCTGCTTACTAGTTTCGGAGAAATTAAATCTCCTTCTTCAGATACGTAAGGACACTGCTTACTACTCCTGGCTGGATTCAACACGTGCCCACCGTACCATTTAACCACTGTATAAAAGCACACACATATTTTTGTTATATGACAAGAGGGTCCGTAAGATTTCACACAAAATGTTTTACGTTCCACAACTGTGCATGTGATGAAGAAGCGATCAGTGTACTTAGATGATATGATGAGTGCTATCGACAAGGGATGTCAAATAAATACTGTATTTCTAGATTTTCGAAAGACTTTCTACACTGTACCTCAAAAGCGTCTTCTAATCAAACTGCTTGCTTATGGAATATCACCACAGTTATGCGATTGCATTCGTGATTTCCTGTCAGGAAGGACACAGTACGTTGTAACTGACAGTAAGTTATCGAGTCGAACAGAAGTGTTATCTGGCGTCCCCCAGGGAAGCGTTATACGGCCGCTACTGTTCCTTATTTTTATAAACAATTTAGGAGACAATCTGAGTATCTTAGACTGTTTGCGTATAATGCGGTCATTTATAGTTAGTAATGTCACCAAAACATGGAAAGCAACTGCAAAATTATTTAGATAAGATATCTGCAAGGTGCAAAAATTGGCAATTGACCCTTAATAATGATAAGTGTGAAATCCGTTAAACTTCAGTTACACAATAAATCAGTCAAACCTAGGAGTAACAATTACGAAAAAAGTTAAATTGGAAAGAACACATAGAAAATATTATAGGGAAAGCGAACCAAAGACTACGTTTCATTGGCAGGACACTTAGAAGATGCAACAGTTCTACTAAAGAAACTGCCTACACTACTCTTGTGTCTCTTATTTTGGGGTACTGCTGTGGATTGTGGGATCCACACCAGGTGGGACTGACGGACGATTTACAGAAAATTCAGAGAAGGGGAGCTCTTTTTGTATTATCGCGATATAGGGGAGAAAGTGTCGCGGAAATGATGCACGAGTTGGGGTGGAAATCATTAAAATGAAGGCATTATTTGTTGCGGCGAGATCTATTTGCGAAATTCCTTTCACTGACTTTCTCTTCAGAATGCGAACATTTATTATTAGCACCCACCTACATAGGGAGACATGATCATAATAATAAAATAATAGTAATCAGATCGTAAACAGAAAGATTTAGGTGTTCATTTTTCCCGTGAGGTATTAGAGAATGGAACTATAGAGAAATGTAATAAAAGTGGTTCGATGAACCCTCGACCAGGCACTTCAATATGATTAGCAGAGTATCCATGTAGATGTCGATGTAGATGAAAGTTGAGATGCAGGTAAAAGGTATCTAAGCAAATAAATCGTCATTAAATAAAAGTGCAAAAATACATTGAGATCGCTTCCTAAGCTTCAAATGTCACTATAACAAAGAGACTTCATCCTTATCAGCTAAAAATTCCATAAAATTCCAATCATTGTGTCGTCAACATATGTAACCACCATATTAACATAGAAATTAAAATCTGAAATACGTTGTTTCCCATTGCAGCTGGATTTAGGCATGCCTGCGTGGTGCTGTAATTAGCAGACAGAACAAAGCAGGGTACAAATTTAAAAACAGCGCCGCGGTGCACCATTCTGCAATTCCTCGGCTGCGCGCGCGATTAATCTGCACTCCTTTTTAGATACGGAAACTCCATTTATCTGTCTCCGGCAATTAACATTAATTAGTCGTTCGGGACTCTTTGAGAGCGCAACGGGATTGGGAGTTAAAAAGTCTTATTACGGTGGCTTTAAATAACACAAAAAACATTTTACTGCGTTTAATCTGTCGGGCTTTCAGACGGCGTGAATGGTGGGGGTCGGGGCGAGGGCGGTCCTAATTTGTACAGTGGATTACAGCGGGCAGCGGCGCTCTGCATAGCAGAGTGCGTGTACTAATTAAGCACGCACTAATGTGTTTAACTGTCATTTCGCAGCCCCCGCGGCGCCAGAGGACGCTGCCCGCACGACACTGCGTGCTGCGGGCGGCGAGTTGCCCCCTGCTACGAACGCTACACCAGTGGTTCCCAAATCTTCACGGCCGTGGGACCCACAAAGCTTCTGGAAAAATTTTTGCCACCACACAAACACACACACATACACACAGAGCATGATATGCATTTAAAGGACTACTATTTCGTCCTGTAAAAATTTTATACGAAATTAAATGGCAGGCTCAGTGTGTGAGATTGTTACATCTTGGCATTAATGACACTTTCCATGTTATAAAACACTTAATTCGGCCAAGATCGCTAATCATTTATTTTCGTCCCTTAACCGGTTTCGGTGAGCTCAGTCACCATCTTCAGAAAGACCAGTACAATCACTGTTCTTTGCAATGTTCTTATGTTGTTTTAAAAGAGTGTTATACTCTCAAGTTGCCTGGATAGGCACAATGTTATAGTTAAAAGGAGCTAGAGATCAACAGTTTATATAAAATACTTTATTCAGCCACGATCGCTAAAATTTATTTTCGTCCCTGTTTGAATTTTGCTTAGTAACTAAATTCAAGTGTAGATTTCTGTGATGTTGCCTGACATACACAAAAGTGACAGTTTTAAGTAGTGTTGCATTTAAAATACGTTTACCAATGCATTTTATCAGACTTCTAAAGAAACATTTTTCTTACTGCATAATTACATTCAGGCTATAAATCAAATATTTAATTATTGTCCATAGGAACTGGTGACCATAATTGAAACAAATAGTGCTGTTTTGCTCTTAAAGTAAAAAATCTCATTATGATTCGATTCATTGTGGTTTCAACACTTTCTTTGCTTTTGGTACTATATAGCTTTGTGATATAAATGTTACCTCCAATGCTTTCATCTATTAGGATCACATGCATCAAATTTAAATCCGCTCGGAGGGGCACGATTCTGTAGGCGTAGGCTTGTAGTAGCGATACGATGCAGTTAGTAATATTACAGTATACGTAACAAATCTGTTGCGAGTTATTGTATACTGCTAACTGGAGTGAAACCGGCTGCAATGCTTCTCTAACCAAGAGGAGTGTTGCAGATCCAACATTTCAATGCTGTGACGGCAAGACCGACTGTTTAGTGTACCAAACAATGCGTATTTGGTGGTGGGGATGAAGGAGTGGGTGAGGTAGTAAAATCCAGTACCACCCCTTACAGTAATGTTGGGTACGGGAAAGTATGACTGTGGTCATCAGTCTCTAGACTTACAAATTGACCTAAGAAAAACATACAGCTGCGTGGGAATGACCGTGGACTCTAAGACGCCTTCCTGCGGAATGTGCGGCGGCTTTCCGTCGGTGGTTTGAATCGTCCCTCAGGCATAGTTGTGTGTGTATGTATGTGTGTGTGTGTGTGTGTGTGTGTGTGTGTGTGTGTGTGTGTGTGTGTATTGTCCTTAGCATAATAAGTAGTTTGTCCAGTCTATTTACACACACACACACAAACATGCCCAAGGGATGACTCGAACTTCCACGGGTATTGGTTTCCACTGTCCCGCCCCGCGTCCCCTAGTTTAGTCCACACAGTATAAGGTGGACGATGTGCAGAGACGAGTTTTCATCCGAAGCTCCAGGCGAGTTCATTCCTTTATTGGAAAGGGAAGTCCACGCCATTCTACTTCTCCTTAAGCTCTCACTCACTGCTCCAGCTGCTACCCCCACGACTACCGCTCAGATGTTTGCGCATATATCGGACAATTTGTTCTGCGTGCGCACTACACATTGACAGAACAGTAAACAGCAAGCATTATCTCTCTGAAGTGTTGGGGTCTGTTGTCTTCCCAAACCTCTGTAGTTTGCTAATGTAGGTCGTATGTTATAGGATTATTGCTACTGATTCGCCATGGTTTAATGAGTGTTATGGTAGCAGATGTATGACGTCACAAGGTCGGTTGAAACAACTTAAAGAGCTCAAAAAAAAAAAAAAAAAAAAAAAAATGAAACCAGAAACTGAATAGCGTGGAATATATGGGGGAAGTGGAACGTAAGAAGTAGATGATTTAAAAGAGATATCACCTTGGAGCAAATAATGGCAATTGGCCCTAAATAATGATATGAAGTCATCCATACGAGAACCAAAAGTAATACTTTAAACTCCATTTACACGAAAAATCTGTCACATCTACAGGCCGTAAATTCAAATAAATAGCTAGGAATAACAATTACGAACAACTTAAACTTTAGATAACACGTAGAAAATATTGTAGGGAAGGCGAAACAAAGACTAAGTTTATAAGAGCAGTTCGTTCTGTATTGTCGCGACATAGGGGAGAGAATGCCACGGATATGATGCACAACTTGGGATGGAAATCATTAAAATAAAGAGAGATTTATTTGCAAACTTTTTTCACTAACTTTCTCCTCCGAATGCGAACAAATGTTGTTTGCACCCACCTAAACACAGAGACATGATCGTCGCAATAAGAGAAATCCGATGGAAAAAGTAAAGATTTAAGTTTTCCTTTTTCCCGAGCGATATTAGAGAATGTAATAGTAGAGAAATACCATAAAAGCCGAAACGATGTTACAAATACAGACAGTTTTAGCGATTTTGACTGTTATTTATTCTTTATTTATTTATTGTTTTTTTTTCTGTTCCATAGGATCCAATTGAGGAGTTAGAATCCATGGTCATGGAACAAGTCAATACATTAATTGTTACACAAGAATGGTAATAGAATTTTTTTAACTAGTCCTTGGCACACGACAATCTTAAGACAAAGTGAAAAGAATCAATAAGGAAAAAATGAATTAGCTTAATTGTTTAACTTTCCTAGGAGTTCCTCGACAGAATAAAAAGAGTGAACCATGAGATAACTCTTCAATTTAGATTTGAAAGCGTGTGGGTTAGTGCTAAGATTCTTTAGTTCTTGTGGCAGCTTATTGAAAATGGATGCTGCAGAATACTGTGCACATTTCTGCACAAGTGTCAAGGTGGTGTGATGCAAATCTAGATTCGACATCTGTCTAGTATTCACCGAGTGAAAGCTACTAACTCGTGGGCATAAGCTGATATTATTAACAACAAACGACATTAAATAAAAAACGTATTGTGACGGCAGTGATAAATTCCCAGACTACTGAAAAGGGGTCGACATGACGTTCGTGAACTTACACCAGATATTGCTGGAACCGCCCGTTTTTGAGCCAGAAATATCCTTTTTGCATCAGGCGAGTTACCCCAAGAAACAATGCCGTGCGTAATAAGTGAGTGAAAGTAAGCGTAATAGACTACTTTTCGTGTTGAAAAATCACTTATTTCAGATATTGTTCTAATAGTAAATATAGCAGAATTTAGTTTTGGAACAAGATGCTGAACATGGGCTTTCCATGACAGCATACTGTCTATATGAACACCTAGAAATTTGAAGTGTTCAGTCTCACTTATCATATGCCCTTTATGTGTAATCCAAATGTCAGCTTCTGTCAAATTGTGTGTTAGAAATTAGAGGTGGGCAATGAGCGAGCCGCGCTCTCGGAACCGCCTGCCTGAGCGGGAGCAGAGCCGTGAGCAGCTGGCGTCCATCACGTAGTTCCTGCTGAAAAGACTAGGTGGCGTTATGCGCAGCCAACGCGCTAACGTAGCCGCAGAAATGCACCTGGCTGAGTGCTTATAAAATAACTTGTAAAGATAATAGTGCAAACTCTTTAGTATCCAACTCGAATGAACAGATTCCACTGCTAGGGGCATCTCCTGAAAAATGCTATTATGTTTATAAGTAAGTAACTTATAAACATAATACTGGAAACTCTTCTCTAAAACGTCCAACGCATGCAGTCGAGCCGGCAAGTATCGTATAAAGATAAGAGCGATTTTCTTTTGTTTCAAAAGACACCATAACAGTGCCATCTGTTAGTTCGAATTTTGTACTTCAGGGTTTTCGTTATAATCTGTGATATTACGTCATAGTACAGTACGCTGTGGAGTTGAAATGGCTAGTCAAATCGGAGCGGTAAAGCGGCGTTCTATTTTCCAGTTCAACTCTAGTTGGGAGTGTGATTACTTGTTCACTGAAAGCGAAGGAGGAGCAAAATGATTGGTATGTGGTAAAATACTAGGCATAAAAAAGTACAATTTAGAACCCCACTATAGAACACATCAGTTCAACCAGTATGGAAGTCTAGAAGGTGAAATGCGACTTAATCTTATGAATAATCTATGCGAGGAAGGAAGTAAAGTAGAGGTATGTATTATAATGCTCTAACTACTTACGAGATAACTTAATCACAGTGTTTCATTTAATAAAGCCAATTTTCCTTCGAAATGACCACTCTTTTAATTTCTTAAACAGGGATGTGATGCCTCATCCTCCGATGCAGCTGTTCATAGTTGTTACAGAATAGCTTTGCTGATAGCCCGTACTTCCCGACCATTTTGTGACGGTGAATTTGTGAAGCAGAATTTGGAAGTCGCAGCAGACGAACTACGTCCACAGTTATCACGTTATTTCGCAAGTTTGAGTCTTTCGCGGCGTACTATAACTCGCCGAATCGAACGTTTGTCAGGTGCGCCAGCAAGCATGCAGACCTCTAGTGGCAACTAGGATAACTACCGGCCGACCGCGAACGCTGATCTTTTCCGGCCTGAACCGGAGCGCTGCTCATTGAGCCGATTTGTGCCCACCTCTGATTTATATAAATAAGAAACAGCAATGGTCCCAAACCAGATCCCTGGGGCATCCGACACTTAATTGTGCCCCATTGGGATTGTACGTCATAGCTGTTTTCTGCACTGCAGAGAATTACCTTCTGTTGTCTATTATTAAAGTAAGAAGGGAACTAGATGTGAGCTTATAGAGCAAAATGAAGATCGCGAACTCGTATAGGACATTTGAAGAGTGGAAATGCGGAGGGATGTAAGTGCCATTTTTTGACTTTCGGGGTTTTTCACTGCTAACCGATCTATGTCTTTGCGCCAGTATTATGCTAACAGATTTATGTGCTCAAGTCATTCCTTGTAGTTGCTACTGATCCCAAGAGATTTCACTAGTCCTTTGTTCAGATGGGCCTGCTCTGTTAATGGATCTATGTGCCACAGGCATCTGGCGCTAGCCGAACAGTGGTCTGTAGTCAAGGTTATGCCACAACACTATTGTTTTGCTTACTGATGCTATTGCTTGCTATCTAAAATGATGTACCTGTTAATAATGATAATATGAACGCCAGTGATGGAAGTGTTGAGAACGTTCCGTTCAAGAAGAAACACGATAAGGCAAGATTAAGCGGAACGTCGTACCTCACGCAGAAGAAGCAGAACAAGGAGGGAAATTGCTGCAAAACAACCTTCATCGTTACAGGCTAGTTTTGTTATGTGTGTGTGTGTGTGTGTGTGTGTGTGTGTGTGTGTGTGTGTGTGTGTGTGTGTGTGAAGTAAACTTATAACATGAAAGAAACCTACCTTATCCAGTTGTAGCAGGCTGATGTACATATTTCTCGTTCGTTTTGTATTTAGGTGTTCTACAAGTGTAAGTACAGTTGATATGAAAATTAAGCTCTCAGCTCTTTCAAGAATACCGCCAGCTTGACCTGAACCAACAAGGCAATTACCTGATGGAGCTTATAGAGGGTTTTTTCTTACTCAAAGACGACGCCATGGGACCTATAATGAAGACGCAGAGAGGTAAAACGCAATCAACTCTCTGCTACACACTTTCTGATGGGACAGGAGACCTCAAAGAGTATGCAAAGCTACATTTTTAAATACCTATAATATTTCTGCTAACAAATCAAACTATTTTTACGAAGAAAAATTCAGGTTTTGAAGTTTTCAAAGACACAGCTTTCTTCAAATTAAGCAAATAACAGCCTGGTATTGTGTCCTGCAAAAGAAGCTTTTCCGATCAATGTGATTGGGAGGATTTTTATGTCCTGAATAGAGGCAAGACACAAGACTGACAGACACTGCAGCTGTGGAATTGATAAAACTTCCAGCTACTGTTCCACTGGCACCAAATAAGAAAACGATGTTTTCACTGTTGTAGTTGTGGTCTTCAGTCCGGAGACTGGTTTGATGCAGCTTTCCACGATACCCTATCCTGAGCAAGCCTTTTCATCTCCACATAAGAACGGCAACCTACATCTGTCTGAATCTGCTACTGTATCCATCTCATGGACGAAAACAACAAGAACGTTTTCCGACAGCTGTTACCGCCATAAAGTCAATGTTGTCTCGTGCCACTTAAATCTATTAGCTGTGTCAAAACCTATTGCACTTACACCTTTCTCAAGAAAACGCTACGAAACTTTTTGATTTTTCAACATAAGTAGAAAAATCTTTTATCAACATTTGTATAACCATGTAAAGAGTTAATTTGTGTTTTGTTGGAATTAAATTGTCATTTCTCACAGAGATGTGCAGGTTTTTTCTTTTCGTTTCATCAATAATTTCATTTTCGGCTCTTAGCACCTTTAGCAATTCCACTTTTCAGCCGCGGTGGAGTAGACGAGCGGTTTAAGGCGCTGCGGAGCGCGTGGTTGCTCGCCGTGGAGGTTCGAGTCCTTCATGGGGCATGGGTTTGTGTGTTGTCCTTCGGTTAGTTTACCTAGGTTTAAGTAGTTTGTAAGCTACACACTGATGACCACGCAGTTTGGTCCGATAGATTTACAAACACTTGAACATTTCCACTCTTCATTTGTTTCCTTTATACAGAAAACAACAATTCGGCCTGTTAATAGGTGCTACGTTTTAGAAATAGCTGCGGCTAGAGCTTTATTTGTGTGTCGCTCGGTCCGGCGTAGCGAGTAGCGAGCAGCAGGGCAGGCGCGCAGGTGAGGTAAGAAGCGGCGGCTGGCGCCATGCCCGCCCGCCTGCCGGCTGCCCTGCCTGCTGCCCTGCTAGCCGGCTGCCGGCCGCGCCGCCTGGTGTGCGGGCAGGCGCGCGCGGCACGCAGCAGTCGTCGCGGCCCCCGAGGAATGGCGGCCGGCTGCCGGCACCGCGCTAACTATGCCGTCACCGCGAGTCGCCGCACCGCGCCGCCCGTCCCTCACCTCACACTACACTACCCCCAACCCCCATCTGCCACCCCATCACCCCCCTCCATCGGGCCGCTGCGGCTGCCGTACTGCCTGTTGCTGTCTCTGCAGCTGCCGACCCGCCACTGTCTCTTAGTTCACTCTGTCACGAAAGCGGCAGGATAATGATATACAGGGTGTCCAGAAAAGGACTCCCTGATTTCAAAATTAAATATCTCGAAAATAAAAAAACGATAGATAGACGAAAGCAGTAAACGGTATGTTTGTAACTATTATTTCAAACTGCTGTATAAATTTCTTACAGCTTTCACAATAAACATACCGTTTACTGCATTCCTCTATCGATCTTTGTTTTCGAGACATTTAATTTTGAAATCAGGGAGTCCTTTTCTGGACACCCTGTACATACGAGTTTTGTTCGTACAAAGATGGACGTTGTAATCGAAATTCTTTTGACTTTATCGTAGGTTAATCAAGACACTAGCTATGAAATTGCAAAATTGCAAATAAGAAGAAACGCCACAACGGGTACCAATACATTACGTGCTCGTTGATACTGTAGAGTAATATGAGGGTGTAACGACACGATTCGTCTACATCTACATAGAAACTACGCAAATAACATCTAAGTGCATGGTTGAGGGTTCATTAACCACTTTCATAACCTTTCTCTACCATTCCATTCTCTAATAGCGCGCGGGAAGAAAGAACACCTAAACCGTTCCGTTTTAGATCTGATTTTTATTTTATTGGGATGGTCATGTCTCTCCATCTAGGTGGGTGCTAGCAAAATACTTCCACATTCAGAAGTAAAAGTTGGTGATTGAAATTTCCCAAATAGAACTCGCTGCAACGAATAACGTCGTTGAATTCCACCTGAAATCGTGCTACATTTCCGTGACGCTTTCCCCCCTGTAAATAGATGACACAAAACGAGCTGCCCTTCTCTGAACCTTCTCAATGTCTTCCGTCAGTCCCACCTTTGAGGGTCCCACACTAGGCAACAACTCCAGGAGAGGACGCACAAGTGTGATGTAGGCAGTCTCTTTGGTGGAGCTGGTGCATCTTCGAAGCGTTCTGTCAATGAAACGTAACCTTTGCTTCGCCTTCCCCACAATATTTTCTATGTGTTCTCTCCAGTCGAAGTTGTTCGTTATTCTATCGCCTAGTTATTCCATGGAATTTACGACCTTCAGGTTTGACTGATTTATCGTGTAATTGAAGTTAAGCGGATTTCTTTTAGCGGTCATGTGTATTAATTCACACTTTTCATTATTTAGTATAATTACTAATTTTCGCACAATGTAGAAATTTTGTCTAAATCGATGTGCAGTTGCTTTTAATACTCTGTTGACTTCACTAACCGATAAACGACAGCATCATCCGCGAACAGTCTAAGGGAGCTATTCAGATTGTCTCCTATATCGTTTATAAACACAAGCAAGAGTAGGGGACCTATAACGCTTCCACGGGGAAAGCCAGAAATAACTTCTGTTTTTTCTCGATGACTTACCGTCAATTACTGACGATACAATTTTTTATTTACAATTACAATTTACAATTACAATAACGATTTAGGTCTGTTACCTGGATAACTAAAACAGACCTTTACTCAATTATTAAACATTACAAATTGTTTGGTTGTTAGTAATAAGTTAATGACAACTCTAAGTTTAATTCCCACCTCTTAGCAAGCCTCTTGAAGGGAGGCCAGTACCTATCCCAACGACGTCGACGTGGGCGGGGCCTACTTACTAACGTAACCACTGCAACTCATATTAATTTATTAGGTCATTACATTTACAAAACTAAGTTAATTACACTACTTCTACTAGTGGTGCACTGATTTACACTATCCATCTCCTTTGCACCACTGGATTTCTAGTCTAGATTGGATTTGGAAGGTAGCGAGGGCAGCCAACATCAGAGAACTTATTCAGTGACTTCTCTCTTATACCTTGCTCACGCAAGGCGGGGAAGTCGTCCAGCTCTTCACTCCTTGCCTCAACTAACCTTCCGGTCATATTCGGTTCCATCCGTGGAGCCAAACCGACATTAGCCGGCCAGACGCCAGGAATGGTAATGTCAATCCGGTTTTACGTACGCAGTATATTGCTACCAATGTATGCCTCATAGAGGCATGCACGGCTTTTCTCTCCTGTTGTTTCACAGCAGACTATCCTCGATAGATCTGCTGCGCGTGGGTTGATGCTTTCTCAGTTAGTATAATGAGGATCTCTACTAACTCATCATTCCTTATTATTTCATAGATGTCCCTGGTGGGTATGGCTTGCCTCTCTACAGAGGCAACTCGTGCGTGTACTGGGCACTCGAAGATTACGTGTTCCGGGCTGCCTATCTCAGCACCACATTCACAAACTGCATCAGGCCGTTTCTCTATTCGGTGCAAGTGCACCGGGTAGGGTCCGTGACCTGTCAAAAAGTGCACTAATCCTTTGGATGGAAGAAATTTTAACTTCATCCTTTCTCTCACTGATGGTAGGAAGGAGAGTACGCGCCTGGCTGTTTCAGATGAATCCCAGTCCCGTTGCCAAATATCGTTAATGGCTTCGTTAATTTCTCTTTTATTTTCACAGACCCTCCCAATTATCCTTTCTACTTGAATGAAGTCGTGTCTTTTCAACCAACAGACCGCCGCCCTTTTCCTGATTATTAAATCAATAGGGTAAAGCCCCATAATCACCGTGAGCCCATCCGTAGGTGTGGTCCCAAAAGCCCCAACCGATCTAATTATGATATTCCTTTGCACTCTTTTGACAGCCAACGAGGGCCTGACCAGTCTGAGCCTATGAGCCCAGGAGCTCGCACCGTAGACCATAATCGAGGCGAGTAAACTGTTATGATACAATTTGGTTACACTTGGAGGCAGATGGAACCTCCTCTGTCCTATTAAAATTATTTTGTTATACAATGCTAAGATTTTATTTGCAACTCGCTCGATATGAGCATCAAAGTGGAGTCTCTGGTCGAGATAGACACCCAGGTATCTGGCAACTGTTTGCCGGCCAATTCTTTCGCCTGCAAGTCTTATGATTGGGTCTCTTTGCAAATTTCCTTTGAAGAGCATGTAATTGGACTTTCCTGGTGCAACTGATAGTTTTACCTTGTTGCACCAGCTCTGAATTATTTCCGTGGCCACAGAGGCTCTGTCCTCCATCTGACGTCTTGAGTTCGATTGAACCAGAACGAGAAGATCGTCAGCATAGGCTACTGCCCCCAGTATCCCCGCCTCTAGCTGCAAGTTGTTCAGCAGCGGCTCCATATTTATATCCCAGAAAACTGGGCCAAGAACGGAGCCCTGAGGGC
Source organism: Locusta migratoria (assembly GCA_026315105.1). NCBI lineage: Eukaryota > Metazoa > Arthropoda > Insecta > Orthoptera > Acrididae > Locusta > Locusta migratoria. The sequence goes on from CM048745.1 coordinate 718,784,223, forward strand.
AACCCTTGGTTATCCTCTTTGAGACGGTTCCACCTGGGGACACCAGATCCACAAGTCTCTCCACGCAGTAGGCTCTCAGACAACCATATAGTGAGCCGGGACATTCCATTTCCCTTAAGCGGGAAATGAGCGTCGGCCACCAAAGGTTGTCGAAAGGCCCCGCTATATCAATCATGATCCCGGTAACATATGTACATTCCGGTGAGTGGATAAGCCTGGCCACCTGATTTATGGCGTCCTCCGTGGACTTGCCCCTCCGTAAGCCATACTGCCACTCATTCAGACCACATAGGACTCGATGACTCGCCAATCTGTTAGAGAGTAATTTCTCAAGAAGCTTCCCCAGTATATCGAGAAGGCAAATTGGTCTGTATGATTTGGGATTTAAAGGGTCTCTGTCCTCTCCTTTGCTCAAGATAACAACATGAGCTCGTTTCCAACGCCTAGGATATTCCCTCTGTATTAAACATTGATTATACAGTTCAGCTAAAACTGTAACCAACTTTGGAGCTAAATGTTGTAGCACTTCTACAGGAATCTTATCCGGTCCTGGTGCTTTCCCCCTTTTTAGGGATTGAATTTTCTCATTGATTTCTCTATACGAAAATGGGTATACCTGAAGCTCATTAATATACGGCTGTCGAAGTTCCTCTCTTAACTGGGTTTGTTCTTGCGAGTCTTCCTCTATGACATCATCTGGCAACAACACTAGTAACCTTTCAGCTGTGGTTCGCCACTCTGTTGTGGCTTCTTGACCACAACGCAGAGATGACAACACAGTGGGAGCTCTAACTTTCCCTCTTACTATCTTATAGGGTATTCCCCAGGGGTCCAAGCACATGTTTTCCCTTACAAATTTTTCCCAGCTTCTGTGCCTAACTTCCTGGATTTTGGCTTTGTACTCTATTTTCTTACGTCTGTAAATTTCTAATAGGTATCTTCTCTGATCTGGGAAAAGACTTCTTTGGAAACGTTTCCGCGATCGTCTCACAGATCGACGAAGGTCATCGAGCTCCGTGGACCATGATAAAGAACTCGGTGCTGTCGACCTTCTCGTGCCCGGGACAACTTCCTCAATCACCCTCTGAATTGAAAGATAAAATTCTTGCGCGTACGCGTGAACATCCAGGGCCTCTCCCAACTCTGGAGGATCAAAACGTTGGAGAAGCAAGTCCCAATTCGTTTTCCCAAAGTTCTTGACTAACTGCCACTGAGCCGGTTCAGAACCAATTTCTCCAATACTGAACTCTATGACATTGTGGTCACTATTGACCACTTTATCTAAAACTTTCCAATCATGGATTTTTGTCATAATACCTCCTGTGGCTAGTGTAACATCGATGTTGGATTCAACACCCGCCCTGTTACAAAACGTGGATGGGTTACCCCCCTCGTTAAGAACATGCAGGTCCAGCTCCATGATTAGATCTTCAAGTATAGCTCCTTTCTCATCACAAGTATCGCTAAACCAGATCAGTGACTTTGCATTTGCATCCATCGTTATTATAAGTTGCTTACCCACTAGTGCTCGAAAAATAGTTCTAACTTGTATTAGATAAATATCTATATCATGTGCATACTGACAATAAACATTGATGATATACCAACTACTATTATGAAGCAAAACTTGAATTACAACAATATGTCCATTACAAAATTGTGTTAGTTTGACTACTCTTATGTCTTTATTAAGAATGACGATGGATGCCATAGGCTGATCACCATGCATTATGACTTGCGATGTAACAGGCATACTTGGGATCTTGCCCCTACGAACGTATGCTTCCTGTAGACAAAGAATATCTACTTCCTTGTCCTCAGCAACTTTTCTAATTTCTTGAGTAGCAAGTTTACTACGCTGCGCATTTAATTGAAATATTTTTAAGGGAATAGCTATGGATGATGTGTATGCACGTAACAGTCAGGAAACGATCGACATTGGTCAGAGACCAAGCGAACATAACCAGTCACCATTTGTTTATAAATATTTCCAAGATCGAAAACTTTACTTCTACTTTTATATACTCTTTTAACTAAAGCCAGTAACTGACTGTATGTTATAGGAAGCCAAAAGATCCTCCAGAACTGAGAAGGTAACCCTGGCGCCGTCCGTGTGCCCATAACGCACGAGCTGCCTCAACGCAGCAGTTAGTACATTGGGTTCTTCGAGTCTACTCATTCTGACTGCATCATCACATAATTCATACAACTTGCCAAGTGAAATTTTTACATTATGAGTCCCTGGTTGATTTACATTACAAGACTGATCTAAATCTTGCTTGGTGTCTTCTTCCCTAACATCTAGGACGACGTTTTGACCCGATTCGCCGTCTTTCTTCACCTTCTTCTTCTTCAACGAAAGTGCCTTCTTCTTGATTTCTTCTTCTTCATCTTCTTCTTTCTTCCTGGTCTGGATACCTACATTTATCCTTACCCTAGGTTCTACATATACTTCGTCTATCTCTGCAATTTCCAAGTCCTGCATCGCTTCCCATCCTTCATGAAGCCCACTGTCTTTAGAAACTCTTAGGGCCTGTTTATTAACTAAGGCCGTCTGCTTATCACGTTTGATTTTTGCAGGAGACTTACGTTTACTTTTTATGTGAGCGGAATTATCCATAATCAGTTCTTTGTTTTAACCTACTGAGAAACATTTTGTAAGTCGAACATTCAGGACCTGGTTTATCACATTTCTTCTTCCAATATTTACACGGAATACAGATGGCCTTTTCCTTCTTGTTGGGACAGTCTGTTCTCATATGACCCGTCTCTCCACAATGTGCACACACTGACTGCTTTTTATCACAGAATCTGCCCAAATGGTTCAAGTCACAATATTTATTGCATCTGGGTACCACGGTATAATCTCTTACTGTTACGGAGTTATATCCGACATAGATTCTCCCAATTTTTATTGTCTCTTTTCTGAGTTCGGGAGAACTTTCAAAAACATGATGAATTGTCTCTTTGTCTTTTTCTCCTCTTTTGAATCTTAATTTAAATTCTTGCAGAAATTTCTCTTTTGTGTATCGATCAACAAAATTTTGTTCATACACTGCTTCGAGTACATCGTCCTTCTTCATGTAAGATGGAATACCCAACATAATTAACAAGGGCCTTCTCTTCCCTGGGGTCTCACAGTTGTACTTCGAAGACAGTGTCTGATTATTCAAAATCTTGCCCGGGTCTTCTGTGGCTGGGAGTTCTATCACCAATGCATTTTTTGCTACACGGACCTTGTTAATTTTCATTTTCTCCTTTTTGGGATCCATCGTTTTCATAAAAGTTTGCTTCACTTCTTCAATGTTATTACCTTCTTTTGGTTTTATAAAAATAGTGGAGACCGGTCTCACGACCGACGTCTCCACTATAGCTCGATTAGTTGGACTCGCGGCTACAGTTGCATAAGTCTTTGCTGGAGCTGATCTTAGTATCTCGTTTTCTCTTCTGAGCTCCTCGACTTGACCTTCCAGCTTGGCAGTGATAACTGCCCAGTTAACCAATTTATCTTTGATTGTACGAATCTGTTTAACAGAGATATTACCCTTACCTGAAGCAGCCAGCTGGTCCAGGAAATCCACGACCTCTGTGTACTTTTCAGAGGCCAGGAAGCCTGATCCCTCTGGCGCCCCGGTCGTCGACTCCTGTGAGCGTAGTGATGTTTGTGGATTAATATTAAAAAGAGAATTAGAATTTGCCATAGTGTTCCCACGAACAGCTAGGAATACCGGTCCGCCTGGGCGTTGCCCCGCTCACCCAGGTAAGTCAATTATACAACTGGAGTTCGGCTGGTGCTCCAGAGGTGGTCCGTTAAAGACTGACTATACCCCGCAGCCATACATCCCCTCGGCACAGACTCCACCTTAGGATTGAGGGGTGATTATAGTGACTTTCCTTTCACGCTACCCGGGCAGTTAAGCCGAGGTACCCAGTCCACACGGCGTGCGACGTTCCTCCGGGCGCCTCACGGCGGTCTTTGAAGCACACTGTGGGTTTCCGGAACAGAGACGGCAGCGCCTTACCGCCTCTGCGCACCCTCACCCTTTCGTCCCCTGACAAGTTAACATTCTATAACCGTCAATTACTACGAACTGTGCCTTTTCTGATAGGAAATCGTGAATCCTGTCGAACAATTGGGGCGACATTCCATAAGCACGCAATTTCATTAGAAGCCGCTTGTGAGGTACAGTGTCAAAAGCCTTCCGAATATCCAGAAATATGGAATCGATTTAAGATCGCTTGTCGATGGCACATCACTTCATGTGAATAAAGGGCAAGCTGTGTTTCGGAAGAGCGACACTTCCTGAATCCATATTCACTACTGGTTAATAGGTCGTTCTCGTCGAGGTAGTTCATAATGTTCGAACAATGTATATTTTCCAAACTTCTACTGCAAATCGACGTCAACGAGTTGGGCCTGTAATTTGGGGGATCACTCCATTTGCCTTTCTTGATATTGGAGTGACCTGGGCAACTTTCCAGTCTTTTGGTACGGTTCTTTCGCTGAATGATCGGTTGTATATGATAGCTAAGTATAAAGGTATTGCATCACCGTACTATGAGAGGAATGTAATTGGTACACAATCTGGCCCGCATGATTTGTTTTTGTTTAGTGACTTACGCTGTTTTACTACTCCAGGAATACCTACTTCTAAATTTCACATGCTGGAAGCTGTTCTTGATTCGAATTCTGGAGTGTTCACTTCGTCTTCTTTGGAGAAAGCATTTTAGAAAGCTGTGTTTAGAAATTCCGCTTTAGAATTACTGTCATCGGTAGCATCACCATTGCTATCGCGTAGTGAAGGTATTATTTGTGTTTAGCCGCTAGTGTACTTCTAACGTAATGTAAATATTCTTTAATGTAATGTACATAAAAAAGACATAAGTGTATGTTATAATTTTAGCACTTTGGTCGCCTATCGCATTGGAAAAGTTCGTAATACATCTCGTATACGGTACAAAAGTAATAAAAGACACGCATCTGACTCTCAGTACTTCAGAAAATCCCTTAGAAGGGTCTAAATGACGTCAAATAGGGTTCAGGATGAATATGAGCTTTAAATCTGAACAAAGTCCAACAGCATGAATATGTTGCCTTTACAACTTATAAGCGGGCGACACCGTAAATAAAATTTTGAGCCACCTACGTATAAGTTGTCAACATCTAACCTTCATAAGACAAATAAATGTGAATTAAATATCTTCAAAGATTCCAATCCTAATCCGGAATATTTTCTGTCGCTTTTTGTTTAAATTTTTCGTAAAAACGTCTCTACCTCCATCCTAATAAAAATCGGACAATACGCAATATTATCTTAAAACTTCCGGGCTGAGATGCTGTGGTCCATACATAAAACTTTCCCCTGACGTTTCGCCTTCGACTGCGGAAGACATCCTCCGTGGTAATATTCTATGGAGATTTGATTTATTCTTATCTTTCTGATATATTTCTCCCCTAAATAATTCCTATTTTTTTAATTGTGCCAATAAAACAAAGATATTTCTGTTCTGGTCTGATCTTTTTAAATTACTCTGGTCGTTACTACTTATTACTTTATTCCTTCTTTTTGTAAATTTCATTCAAACTACGAGATTGATAAAATACGTGAATACTTTTCTCTATTTTATGTCTCAAGACTTATTTCTGTTTTATTGGTTTTTAATAGAACACCACACACAATTTTTAGCTTACGAGTGATTGCTAAGCAGTTATCCCCTCTGACTATGTTTTAATATGGGAAAATAAATTTAAAAAACCCTAAGGTGTCACCACAAGTTACAGCTCCGTTTTTACTTTTAGACAGACCTTAAGGTAAGCTTGGAGCTTACTTCAGGTTTGGCGTCTGAAAAAACTAATAAACAATATTATAACGTTCCCAACCAAAACTAAGTCACTCTCAGCTATCAGATGGTTATATGCAATATCTCCTAATAGTTTTATTGTTTCTAAGCCCTAAGGTTGTTGTTGTTTCTATCCGTCACAGTCGAATTTCAAGGTAATTATCGGAAGGGAAGTTAGTCTAATAAACTTCTCGTAACTCATGGAATACAAATTGCACAATTTGTAACCATAACCAGGCAAACAATACCAATAAAGCACACGACACACGCGTGGCTCAGTGAACTCCCTCAGGATTCATACAAATGCAATAAGACTGCTCTTTCCAAATTGCCAAATAAACTCCCTTCAGGACTTAACACTACTCATACCTATATTCAATAGGCACGTTCCGTAAATGACTTACTTAATGTAGCCACACAGCATTAACTTCAATCACCATTTTAAACCCAGCTAACCACTTCCAATCTACAACAGCTATCAATGACTGGACAAATCATCAAGATGTACATGGTAGTAATTACATCACTACCATCCACATAAACCAAACCTCACTGGAAAATTCTATAACAGCAACTTCGATTGCACACAGGAAAGAAGTGTATCTAACTCTTACGCGGATGAGAGATTAAACTTCCAGTGGAAAATTACAAATATTTTCCGGCATCATTTGCAATATCATCCCTTTTCGCAGCTTGTTTACACCAGTGACGGACTACGAAATTCACAACCACTAAAAACCAATCCAGCAGTTCTACGCAATTACCTCGACAACTAGCAAGCAACTAACTGTTATCATTCTGTAACGTCACAGCTGCGTCCACCTAACCCTCGATGGGCGAAGTTGCCGCTATATTCTATTTGCTGCTTAGTCATTTAATAATTGTTCCAATGATTTGACGGTATGGGATGCGGACAATTACTAAGTTGATCCATAACAATAAACTTTGTTAACTGTCTTTATTACGGAACGACAAATGTTAATAACTCTTTCTTTAAATACACTTATTAAATAACCGCGTGCTACTACGATGAATGTCTACAAGTCCACACTGAAACATTTCAATACGCAACTGCAACCAAAACTCATATGCAATACGATACTGAAGGGCAAAAACTTTAGCCACCGCTAAACGCGGGTTACGGACGCACTGTCAAGATGGTACTGCCTCGCTCTGCGGTCCGAGGAGACTGAGACGCTCCAGTCACGGTCTGCACGCCCACTACGGTCGGGGGTTCAAATCCCCCCTCGGGCATGGATATTTGTGCCGTCCTAGTTCATAAGTAGTTCATAAGTAGTTTGTAAGTTTAGGGACTGATGACCCCGTAATTAAGTCCCATAGACTATACAAACATTTGAACATTTAGCTCTGCGGTCAGCGGGAGACTGCCGCACACCGGCCAACAAACAAAAAACATTCCAAACTAAGCATTGTTGACAGAAGCTCTCGCTGCACGCCAACGATAATTATCGTTCGCCCAAAACGTACCAAAGAGGTTACTAACCTAAAACACTGTATCCTCACAATTCTTAGGAACCAATAAATTATTGGAAGATCTTCATCGTTCACCGAACAATAATCATTAATATTCCTTTTCAGACTAAAGGATTCATTTTAGTGGCTGTATTTTTCCTGTGTTATTATCTTGACCGCCGCACTTCCATTTAAAATGCATCATTGGTCATGTCTTCATGTGTCTTTTGCGCTTCATAGACGTAAAATCGAGAATACACAAAAATACAATTTAGTTTAACCAAAAATAGTCAAAATTTGTGTTTCAATGACATATTCGGAAATAATTATATATAAATGATATTTACAGCTTCTTTTTGGTACTAAGTTGAAGTGAAACCTCTCCAAAACTCCGTAACGAACCCTTAAAATAATTTGTCCCGTTACAAGGACAAATTAGAAGATCTCCGCCCATATTTTTAATTAGTCAAATTTAGGTACATACAGGTCAATACAAATATTCATGCTGTTTCACGGACCTTACACTATTTTCACCACATCAGTTCACACATTTGTCCCGTAGCAACACTAAATTTTGAATGTCCTTACGGTAAAATTCGTCCGACTGACTATCGAACAACCATCGCACTACATTATATTATATCTATCTTTATTAATAGTCCATCACGTAGATCAGTGGTTCCCCATCTTTTCCGTGTTTCTCGAAAATAAGAAAATGCGCCCCGATGTATGTACACATACATGTAGTAGCGAACCCGCCAGTGCTTCACAACTGCTAAATATGTACGATAATTGGGTATAATACACATCCATTGTATATTTTGTATTATTGTGCAAATCATTTCGAGTAACTTTGAAATCCACGAAGCGAGTATTAAGGAAAAGAAGACCATTTCGTTCAATACGAAATATAAAATTATTAAATATAAGATTGTAGCCGTTACTGTTTTAAATAAAGAAACATACATGTTAATGATTATGTATTTAGGGTAAAAATAAAAGTTTGAAAATAATAAAACTTATAAAAGATACACTTTAATTTTTTCAATCAGTAAGATATTTTGCTTTTGTATTTAAACGTCGTTCGACAGCCCCTTCAATAGATAATGCGACCTACAGTTTGTGAACCACTGACATGATAACTTTATGGAGCGTTTATCCACTACATTGTTACAGCTTATTTAACCTATAACATTTTATTTTACTATTAGTTAAATATTTCATTGTATAATGATATAACACTGAAGTGCTGTCTTGGATTCATCGTTACTTGTGAATCGTTTTCCTGTTGGGAAGTTCTTAAAGGCCTCGAAAACGTGTATATCACCAGAGGCAAAGTTAAAACTGTGGCCCACGTTCTACTTGAGAAATTCCCTGAGATTTTCCGCAGTTCTGATTCCCAAATGTGCTCCCACATTGTGGTAGAGCAAAATCACGTTTCCCACGCACAGAATCTCTCAACCCGTTCGCCAGATGTGAGCCATCAGATGAGACATTGAGGAATTATAGCTATCAACATTGATGGTTCCACATGGTGGCATAAAACCCAGTACAATAGGTCCACGTCTTTCCTTCAACGTTTTTAACATCAATTTCCCAACATATGCCGCTGAACGGCAATTATTTATATATTTACTTATTTTTCATTTTTTTTAATTTTTCCTTATTTGAGGATTTTGTTAATTTCGTTGTGTCAGGAAATTTTGATAATGCTTTTTGCAACCTTTAGTGCTACTTTTAACCATATTTATGATATTATATTCTGCCTTGCGGTATTTATTGTCAATATCAATGCTATTTTACGCCAAATTTGGTGCTACTTTTCGCCAGTTTCACTGTTATATTTTCATTTCTTGTTATACTTGCGTACCTCGTACATTTTTACCTGACGATATTTCGTGACGCTACCTTCGGTGTACCTCCTTGCAAATTTGATGTTTCTTTGGCAAGTTATGTCTAAGGATTTTGCCAAATTTGTGCTTTTTATAAATCCGCTTTTCTTGTTTATTTAGGTGTCTTCATTGCCACATTCTTCTTTCGTAAATATATGTGTCTCTTGTCACTTTCGGTTCTTTAATTTTACGTGAACGGTTGCTTTAAAAAGGTACATGACCTCAGCCTTGAGGACAAAAGAGGAAAATACTGTTTCAACATTCATTATTTAGCAGTTAAGAATATATGGAAACATTTGACCGAAGATTTATAAAATCGCATTATTTCTCTAAAAACACCAATTTCATTTCGTTTTTATAGTGTCGTTTTCACTATATTTTCTGTGTCAAGCCAGAAGAGACGATATACTACTGGAGATTGAATCTTCAGCAACAAAAAGAGAAGAATAGACAATTCATTACTACAGAATAGTAAAGTTACAGAATATCTCAAGGGACTTCAAAATTTTTGATTGTGACAGTTGTTTAGCTTTATAATTTCCCATACCGTGATAGTTCACGTGAATAATTTTACATTGTATTCAAATTTGGTAGTGAGGTCTCAAAGTATTTCACGTCATGACAACATATATCGTGAAATTTCATCGTCCACATGGAAGTGCATTTGGATAAAACAGCAGCTAAGATGAAAAAAACTCTCATCCTTAGATTTTAATCCCCATCTGGCTAGTGCTCTGGCTACTTAGCTGGACAGATGTCACTAATGCAGTTACAAGCGTTCCATCAACATCAGTGCTGTCAACTACAATTTACAAAATACTCGTAGTCGGGAAGTGATAAACGGAAAAGTCCTTCACACTCAGGTTTTATAACTAAATAAACTTTCGATGTATTGTACCACAGAACAATCTACTAGTCATTCAATACAAAATCGTGTAAAGTGAGCATATAAATATTACCAGCCAGATTATCGTCTGAATACCACCTGCTCGGAAATCTCGTAAAATTTCTGAGAATTAGCTTGGAATTCAGTTCCACAAACTGGTAAAGCTACAAGTCCGAAGTCACGCACTATAATCGGCGGTCAAAGTTCGCACTCAGTAAAACGAAACAAAAGTAATTCAAAGTCCACAGTTCAGAAATTCTGTCACGTGTCAACTCGTAAAACTTGAAAGACGGCTGTCTGCCGTCTTCCGTAGGTTTTTAACTTTGTAAATTATCTAAGTTCACTAGATGGGATTTTTTGCTAAACGAGAACCCCTTTCGTTCGGAGGCATGAGAAGTAACATTTCATTTCATGTTTTTAAATATTAGTTTGTGAAATATTGCTGGAATTTTATTATGCTAATAATTTATCAAGGCAATATCAACGGTTTTTCCGTGACGCCACTGTACCTGTGAGAATATGTACTTGCTTAATTCTGTATGTAAATGTATGAGCATCTTCTAGCATGGGAGTCAGAGTGTATGTATGAGAATTTTCGTCGTCGGCTGCTGGCTGCTCGCTACTAGTGTTTCTATGGCTTCTTGTCGATACGTCGTCATTACCAGCCTCTGCTTTTGATGCTACCAAAGAGGTTCCTCCACTCTTTGGTTACAAGTTGGATTGGCAATGCTCGGTAGCGCATCGGTAGGACGCGCGACTCTAAGCTCTCCCCACCACCTCGTGTTTACTGCGTTTTTACCGATTTCCGGTGGTGGCGGGGTCTCGCTGGCCGACTTCTTCACTCTGTGGCTGCACTTCGACCTGGTAAGATGTTCTGATTTTCTTTCCTCCCTTGAGATGGTAGCGATTCTTTGTCTGATGATCAAGTTAGGCTTCAGAACTTAGGTTCATTTTTCGGAATACGTTTCTCCGATCATGTACGCAAATGTATTCAATTTAATTTCGGTGATTTTGCATAGGCAAACGCGATGAATATGCAACTAATTCGGTTTGATAACGGTTGGAAATCGGTGACCTTTGTGAGAGTAGCTGGCGGTGTATGAACTCTGTTTAATTTCTTTCTAGCTTTGTGGAACGCGACTAATATGCGGGAATATTTGTATTCTGTGTAGTGCATGTGAAATATTTCATTCCGTTTTTTCTTCCGCAAGTGATATGTACTCCACGTGGTGTGATCTTAGAACAAAGCCTTCAGCTACCGCTGTGTCTGTTTCTATGCCCTTCAGGCAAGAAATTCTGCATGTATCCTTCTGATTTCCTTTAGTGCATCGCGATCTCCTCTCCGTCTATTTTAAATTGCTGTTTCGTTTCCGAACTTGTACTTTGCATTCGGACTCCGTCAGTAAATTCTAGCCTTCTATGACCCACTTTATTAGCTTGCTTATGAAATACTACGTATTTCTAGGGGCTGCATGCCGTATATCTTACTTGATTTACTCCGACTTTGAATTTATTCCACTTTTCTGATTTTTGAAGACTGGACTTCGTCCATCCGTGTAAAACCTTCCCATTCGCGTCTAACTGTACTTGTTTAGCTTCCTTATTATATCCTACGCATTTCTAAGGGTTGCATGCAGTAGCTATTTTTCTTTATTTTTCGGAAATTGAATATTTTATTCTTTACCGGTTTTCGTCTCCGAACTCCGACTTCAAGGGTTTATAGCTAGTCACTTGAGTTCTCGCCGCTCCTCACATACCAGTGCCTTACTATTATGTATTCTTGCTTCGTAATCTATGATTCAGTTGATTTTTGTTAAAATGATTGCGACCTTTAAGCACTTCGCCTTTAGTGAGGTGCGAATATGTAATGTAGCAGACACGTGGCGTGTGTCTCAGTAAGTCTGCATGCTCACGGTTTGATTTAAATGGGAATTAATCTCGCTATTATCGCGTACCATCTCAAGTAAAGAAAGACAGACCAGACCCACCTACGATGTTTATTTTCCTTGTGTTGTGTGGTACATCCTAGTTCGCTGAACTTCACCTACGATAGCGGCGCCTGCTTCTTCTTCGTATCAGCATGCTGAGTTCGGTGAGTTTCGCTTTGCTTTGGGCGTGTGAGTGGCTTAATCCTTGTTGATTGTAAACCTCTCTTCCGACGATGTTCACTTCAGATTACCTTAAGTGAATTTTTCAATTGGATGCATTGTTATAGTTTAACAAAATTGGTTCCCTCCATTTGCTCATGTTTGAACTGAATAAATAATTTATTGTCAGTGAAATTTTATTCTAATTATGAATATTACTTAATGAATATCCTCTCTTTTATTTAATGTTGCTGTTCACCAGTGCTGAGAGCAAATTCAGATGCAAATTATCATATTGTTAATTCCCCTGCGCCATAAATGTTCTCTGAGCCACCTTCATGAAGTGGTTTAGTTTGGGGTGGCTTGTATATTAATGATTGTTTGTAATTCTCGTGATCTACGACGTGTGTAGGACACCATCTCTTTGTATTCCTGCTGCTAAAGTAAATTTTGAGTCAGTTCTAAATTTTGCCCCGTGGAACAAGATTCTGTTGCAGGAAGTATTCAGTAGTTCTTGCGAACCCTTCAGCTGGTCTTTACGGCCAGAATTATATATTTAAAGTAAGCTTTTAACTGGCTCTTTTCAGCTAGAATTAATTTTACAATTAACGGTGGTCTTACAAGCACTCGGAGTTCTTCAGATAAGGCAGATAGACACTTGTGACAGTCCAAACAAAGACGGCTGCCGAGTATCTAAGCAGTCTTTAAGTCAAGTCATCTGACACAGGTGAATACCGATTTTCGTCGTGGCGTACTGCCCACTAGTTCATTGATGGTCCAGATTGTCCCACTCCTCAACGACGATTTGGCGTAGATGTCTGAAATTACTTTGTGGGTTGGCTGGTCCCAGGTACGATCGATAGCGTTCATGTCTGTAGAACATGGTGACCATTTTAATATTGCGATGCCGTTATCATGAAGGAAAGCATTCACAAGATGCACACAATGACCGCGACATTTGTCGTCCATTAAGACGAATCCCTCTCGGAAGTGCTGTCAATATTGTTGTACTGTAAGTCGGAGGATGTCATCCCTGTATCGTATAGGCGTTTGATTGCCTTCTACGACAATTAGTAACGATAGTGACCTCACATAACGCCACTCAAACACACAGGCTGAATTAAAGTTTGTGACGTGGAGGAAAGTCGTACTTAGACTATTCTAAGGCGCATTAATCGTTAGTGGTGCGGTGGTCTAACAGTAAGACGTCTGCCTAATAAGCATGGAGGTCCGGGTTCGGTTCCCGGCCGCATCACACATTTCATTGCATCTTATTTATCCTTCCGGGATCTGGGATCTATTCGACATCCCTTTCTTGCACTCATCATGTGACTAAAGAGCTAGCTGAGATACATGTTAGTTGATATGTATTGGGGGAAGGAGGAGGTGAATCGGGGAAAGGGACGGGGGCAGGATAGAAGAAAAGAACCGAAAGAGGGGAAGGTGAAGATGAAGAGAGAGATGGGAGGAGAAGAGATGGATAGAGGGAGAAGATGGACTACCAGAGTGCTTTCAGGTAGTACACAATAAAAAATACACCGGGGTTCCTTGGACAGCAGTGTCAGGTGCGAGGGTTAATCAGTTCGTAATATATTGTTATGTATATTAGGTATATATAAGGAACTCATTATTCGATGGGGTGATCTATAAATTGTTTAATAATGATTTTGCAGCCAAGATCGCATTTTTCACTTATTATGTTACCGGTTTCGGCGTGCTCGACGCCATCTTCAGACCTGTCGTAATTTACATAACTTCACAACATTTTTTATATACTAAAAGAATACTTCCAGTATGAGGCGTCACCAAACATAAAATTACTAGTCACAAATAAAATATATACTTCCATCTTCTAATGGTTCTGAAGCGAGGTACTTCAAAGTCTCACCTCACTTCAAAGTACCTCGCTTCATAACCATTAGAAGCTGGATGTATATATTTTATTTGTGACTAGTAATTTTATCAGTGCGCCTCGGTTGCACAGTGGTAAAGTGCCAGACTACAAATCCAAAGGTCCCAGGTTCGATCCCCAACAGTCCTAGGATTTTTATCTGTCACTTTCCACTTCTTTCACCTCTGGCAGTATTGCTCATGTGAAAAATACCGAGTAGCACCGTGGTTCGGAACCCACGTTAAACTGTAGGTCCCCCCTATAATTGGCTGGGTAAGTCAGTTCGAAGGTCGGAGGAAGGCAACGGCATACCACCTCCAAACAGGAGCATGCCTAGTAAAGCACTGTGGTGTTCAAACCAATCTTCGGATTGTTGACTGCTATACCGTTAGTAATTTTATGTTTGATGACGCCTCAACCTGGATGTACTCTTTTAGTATATAAAAAATGTTGTCAAGTTATGTAAATTATGATAGGTCTGAAGATGGCGTCGAGCACGCCGAAACCGGTAACACAATAAATGAAAAATGCGATCTTGGCTGCAAAATCATTATTATATGCATAAAGAATGGAAACGTAAGCGCTAAGTCAATTAGTAACAGAGTAGAGCCGTCAGCAGGAGGCTCGGCGTCGGCTGTTTGTCAGCGCAGAGCGGGCGATGGGCGCTCGTCCTGCCGCTGGCGGGCTGCCACGCCGTGCCGCGCCGGTGCGTTTTAATTTTCGCGCAGGAGGAGTTTTGTTTCGGCGGCGAGCGACGGCAATATTTGTCAAGGGCGACTGCCGGCGCGGCGACTAGCGGCGGTGGCGGCCGGCCGGTTATTGATTGCATATTGTGTTCCTGCGGCAAAGTAAACCTCTCACCTGTTGATGGACGAACCTCGTAACTGTGTGTCGGACAGCGTATTAGGTATCAGTGCGGAGTGGGGCGCCCCCCCACCCCCGCCCCCGCGCCCACTGAGTCGTAATTACTACACGCGAGGGCGACACGCCCCGCCGCCTGCCAATCGCCCTCTCCTCCGCTGCCGCCCACGCGACGCGCCGATCGCTTTCGCACTTTTCAGCGGGCTGCACGCGGTCACCGTGCTCTCCCCAAATGCGCAGCTTACTTAACTCTGCGGTTGGTAATAATTAATTAACCCTTAAATGCGTGGTGTAGCTTATCTGCTACATCGATTTTAATATTATTTTATCCGCGGCTAGTGATAATTTTGTGAACTAACGCGTGTTTAACAGATGCATCAGAGTTTGTAGAAAGTGTCTGTGGTGAAACTTCCTTGCAGATTAAAATTGTGTGCCGGAACCGGGACTCGAACCTGGGACCTTTGCCTTTCGCGGGCAAGAGCACTACCGACTGTGCTATCCCGACACGACTCACGATGCCGCCTCACAACTTTACTTCTGCCAGTACCTCGCCTCCTACTCTCCAAACTTGTCTGTGGTGTTTGTTGTGTCGAGGATGGCTGCAGTGTGAACTTCTGTTAACATCTTTGCTTGTGTTTGGAGAAAACGCCAGATAGTGCAGATCTTGTCGTTTTGTTTTCAAATGTTCAAATGTCTGTAAATCTATCGGACCAAACTGCGTGGTCATCAGTCCGTAGCTTACAAACTACTTAAACCTAGGTAAACTAACCTAAGGACAAACACACACACCCATGCCCCAGGGAGGACTCGAACCTCCACGGCGAGCAACCGCGCGCTCCGCAGCGAGACGCTTTAGACCACTCGGCTACTCCACCGCGGCGTTTTGTTTTCCATATAAAGAGTCAATTTGGGAAGGAGGAAAAAATCACACTAATTGAGATAGGTATACAGAATCATAATAAGCGCAAAATTTGTTTATACAATCCAACTTTGAAAATTATATAACAACTTTTCTGTATGTTGCATAAGTGCTTTATTTTTATTTATTTATTTTATTTTTGGAAAACTAGCAATATAGGATTTATTTTTACTATTTTTCGCTTTGTTTGTATAACTTATAAAATACGGAATTTTTTAAATTAAAAAAGACATGAATTTAAGGGTTAAACCGCTGGAATCGCGCAAAAACTTGTCCTTGTATTTTGTCAGTTATACAAGATACGGAAACGAGGTTTTCTGCAAGAGGGCGAAGTTTATGCAGATGGGCACCCTAATTGTTTTGCACGTTTAATCCACTTTATTCAAAATCACAGGAGATATTTTTCTTATGAGGTGGTGTAGCTTTCGAATTCAAAACCCTGTCTGTTCAGCAGAAGAATAGCGTAGATTACTTTTGTGGTTCGAGCTCTTCTTCGCGGTGTTTGCTTCCTAATATGTGGGAAGGATGATTGTTCACGCCTTCATCAAACACAATTTTTGTTCCAGAATGAAACATTCACTCTGCAGTGGAGTGTGCGAAAGGTAAAGATCCCAGGTTCGAGTCCCGGTTCCGGCACACAATTTTAATCTGTCAGGAAGTTCCACAAATTTTGCTTTTTATTCGCCCAAACATGTGTAGGAGAAGTTTCTCCATCGACTTTTTTTAAATTTTTATACTTTTTTATTTTTGCATCTTTTAAATAAAATATAGAGATTATAATGTAGATATTTATTGCCATATGCGTTTCGCCTTGCGTTTGAAGGTATCATTAGTGGCCTGTAATATATACATGATTATAATGAAATAAAAGGTTTCCTCTTGGTCGGCGATTTGAGATGTTTCTTTTATTAAACTTCAAAACATATCGATGTCGTCCCTATCATGGTACATCATCAGTGCAGAATTGCAAGCCATGATGACCTATGTGCTCTGCTTAAAACATTTTTATCAGTCATGTCATAAAAATATTTAAAAGGTCTTGTCGGTACAAGTCACAAGAATAAAATCAGGTAGCTGCTTACGTACACCTAGGTGTACGTAAGCAACACCTGATTTTATTCTTGTGACTATTGATGCTATTGCATCTAATTACCATTCAACTACACCTTTTTAATACCAATATGCACGAAATCTTCTGATAAAACGTGAAATAATAACCAGGAAAATTTACAGCGATAATTAATAAAGAAGTGGCTCAATAACTGTCAACTTTTATGTAACACGAGACTAAAATTGAAGAATACAGTATATTGATTCCGAATTACGGTATTATACTATTACTCTAAATTATTCTCTTTCAAGTATTTCATTAACAGCTTTCAGATCTAGTGCAGACTAACTAAGGTTTCTGAAGTAATAGCTACTTGATTTCTTCTGATTACAAGATATATTTCGAATCATGATGACTACCACAGATACTACAAGCTTCAATAGCACAATACATGTATTTCGGTCGCTGGATGGCTCAAACTGAGTGAGTAGAAGCAGACAGATGGTCCTTTTAAACATCTAAAATGTTTCGTTTAAATGGGCGATATTTAATAAATAAATAAAAAAGCACGCTTGCAAAATATTTCCTATTACAGTATACAACCACTATAAGCTAGCTGTTGTCAAAGGTTTTTGAAACGTGCGTGTGTCGCCGTTGGGAAGTGTGTGGTTTGACAAATTGACAGCCTGGGTTCGACCCCCACGCCTTCCCAATTTTGCATTTCATTTTATATCAGTTTTTCAATGTTAAAATTTTAATTAGAAAATTTCAATGTAATTATACATTTCGGCGCTCCCTGCATTTCTATAACAAAAGCGGGAATCATCATGAAGAGGGGATGAAAATTAAACTCATTCGATCGTAAAATATCAATTTAGTGATCGTTTTTCCACACCAGTGATTCGGTGGGTTTGGCTTGCATGAACAAAATTATCAGAGGAAAGACCTTTGTTTTAAAAACTTGAATGAAGTGTGCTTTTAACTGAAGCACATTTCAAAAAAAATGCCCTTGCTCAAAAACTGCTTCCATGAAATTCGCACAGTGTGACGATTATCACATGACACATAACATTCGCAGAGTTACGAATTATCAAATATTAAATTTCATTTAAAATGTTACAAGATTATTTCTGAATCGATTTTTGTATTTTATATGTATACTTCGCAATGCTTAAATAATTTTAAATATTCTAATTGATAGAGTAAAAATTGCAGGTATGAATATTACATCTAATAAAATTGAGGAAGTTGTGACACCACTGAAGAGTATTCTCAGGCAATACCTATCCAGTTAGTGTAGGGGATGGCAGCACTCATAGGACACCTAGGCCACATAGCAATGAGGTTGAAAAGACCATGGAATGCCCGTGAGGGGTAAATACTCCGTGCCCAGTAAGGTGTCACACGAGTTTCACAACGTCACAAAGTTTTTTATGGTTTACATTACCGTACATCAAACAACTGATTATTTGCAGATAAGCTCAGCAGCTATAGTGCAAAATTAAAAATATAAACGAAATACACACATCAAAAAGAGTTGCAACGCCACGATTCTAGGGTGTTCAGGGTTCCTTGCATTAAAATGCAACAGGCATGTACAAAAACAACATTGTAGTTCTCAATATTGCTCATGAAAAAAGTAACTTATAAGTTGTGATACAATAACCTAGACATTGCGAATTTGTCTTCCAGATTGTAGCTTACACCAGTGACACTAATACCAGGTAACAAGTCCTCTTGCACTGATGCACGCTTGTTTAAGTTGTGGCGTACTGTCGACAACATCATCAAGGGAATGTAGGTCCAGATTCTCACACTCCTCAACGGCGATTTGGAGTAGATGTCTCATATCAATTGGTGGGCTGCCTCGTCGAAAGACAGCCATTTTAATGAATCCCTGGTATCTTGGCCATTTTAATCTTGCGATGTCGTTAACATGAAGGAGCGGATTCCCAAGATGTGCACGATGAGTGCGAGAAGTGTCGTCGATTAAGAGAAGTCCCTCACCCAAGAGCTGTCGACATTGTTGCACTATAGTCGGAGGATGTCAACCCTGTACCGTAGAGCCCTTTGATTGCCTTTTACGACCACCAGTGGCGTGTGGTGGGCTCCCATAATGCCACCTCAAAACACCAGGGGCACCACCACCTTGCTGCACAGGCTGGACTGTGTGTCTAGGGCGTTGAGGCTGACGACGCTTCCACTGATGATTGTCTGGTTGAATTCAGATGCGAGTCTCATCTGTGAAAAGCAGTTTATGCCAATTCTGACTAGCGCATTCAGCATGATGCTGGCCACAACTGCAAAGCTCGTACAACAAGTCGTAGCCCCTCCATGTGCACAGGGCGAGTCCATTCCTTTGTTTTGGAGAGGCGGCCGCCTCAGTTGGTGTTGCCTGCTGGTTGCGGGTCGCAGTTGACAGCCGACTGACAGACGAAGCGTACGGTTCGGCAGCCAACGTGCAAGTCAGCCGGCCTCCCCTCCAAAAATGTTCAAATGTTTGTAAATCTATCGGACCAAACTGCGTGGTCATCAGTTCGTAGCTCACGAACTACTTAAACTAAGGTAAACTAACGTAAGGTCAACACACACACCCATGCCCAAGAGAGGTCTCGAACCTCCGACGGCGAGCAACCGCGTGCTCCGCAGCGAAGCGCCGTAACCGCTCGGCTACTCCACCGCGGCGCCTCCCCTCCGAAACAAAGGAATGGTCTCGTCCTGCACACAACTCGAGAATGCGTATCTGCGCATGGGCCACAATTTCTTGCGCGAGGTCTATCACGCTACATGGTGTCTAGCTGTCAAAGCTGAACACTGCCATGGACGCCTGGAGCTTAGTCGTATCTCACGCAGTGTATTAAGTGGAAACACTACGTTCTGTGGCTGTACGAAAAACATTATTTAGCATGGTGGTGTTCCACTTAGGGTTCCTCGGAGCTGAAACCGTAAGTAGTGATAGTCTTTAGATGGCCAAAAAGAGCAAGTCCGAACAACATAGCTGTGGAATGAAACTTTTCACTCTGCAGCGGAGTGTGCGCTGATATGAAACTTCCTGGCAGATTAAAATTGTGTGCCGGAACCGGGACTCGAACCAGGAACCTTTGCCTTTTGCGGACAAGTGCTCTATCGACTGAGCTATCCCGACACGACTCACGATGCCGCCTCACAACTTTACTTTCACCAGTACCTCGCCTCCTAGTTTCCAAACTTCACAGAAGCTCTCCTCTCGCAGGAGAGCTTCTGTGAAGTTTGGAAACTAGGAGGCGAGGTACTGCCGGAAGTAAAGTTGTGAAGGGGCATCGTGAGTCGTGTCGGGATATCTCAGTAGGTAGAGCGCTTGCCCCCGCAAGGCAAAGTCCCAGGTTCGACTCCCGGTTTCTGCACACAATTTTAATCTGCCAGGAAGTTTCAACATAGCTGTGGTTCACTCTGAGACGACTATGAATTTCCCTCGGTGAGAGTCCCTACTGAACACAGTAACAAAGCCTAAACGATCAAACTGCGGAATTGACCTTATAGGCGTGGCAGTACTACAGTCAAGCAGTGCACTTCATTTCTGATATTATGATTGGAACTGATCGGCGCTTACGACCATTACGTTCAGATCAATTGTTCAAATGTTTGTATAGCTTATGGGACTTAATTACGGGGTCATTAGTCCCTAAACTTACAAACTACTTATGAACTAACTAATACTAAGGACGGCACTAATATCCATGCCCCCCGACCGTAGTGGCCGTGCAGGCCGAGACTGGAGTGCCTCATTCCCTTCGGCCACCGCGGCCGGCACCATTCCGTCACATTGGCACTGCCCATACGTGGTTGTTTACATCTTTGTGCGGCTTCAGAGACATCTATGCTCAATCTGAGGAACGGTGAACTTGATGCACTATACAACGTCAGTGGTTAGTTGACCTTGGAACCAAAGTGATGCAACACCTTTTTGATGTGTACACTAACTTTCCGCTTCAAACTCCGTGTTTCTCGCGGTTGCAGACGTCGCGCATGCGCCCAAAACTTTGTCGCACGTAGTTGAGCGGAGTGTCGGCTCCCTGCTGTGAGCTGCCCGGGCACGGCCTGGTGTCCAGAGGGGCGCGGCCGGCTGTGGTGGCGCCCCAGCAGCGCGGTGTCGCTAATGAGGGCGATTTGGGGGCGGATATTGGCACGGGGATTGCTTCCTCGCCGCGAGCCGCGCGCGCCGCACCCCGCGCCGCACGCCCGCCCTGCTCTTTGTTACCGGCCGACCAATAAACACTGCCAGAGGGCGGGGAGGGGGGACAGGAAGACAACGCTCCATCCGCTGCCGCCTGTCCACAGGCGAACTCACACAGTATTTCAACTCTAATGCTAAAACTAAACTAAACCATCAGGTACCGACCGGTCGCCGTGTCATCCTCCGGCATAAGGCGTAGCCTTAGTCCGATTAAAATTACTCGCTATTTGACGTTTGTCACGTGGAGCTACAGTGTTGCCACGCAGGCAGCCGGCTACCACTCGGCTGTAGACAATGCACAACCAAGGCAGCCAAGAGCTAATAGCGAAAATACGAAAAGCTCTTTTGACAAGCGGGCACTACAGCTGCCATCGCCGGCAAGTCATACGCCGCAAAGGCGGTTGCGCTGAGCATTGATCACCCTGTAGTAAGTCTTTTCAATGTTCATGAAAATATCATTAGCGGATCTTTCTAGAAGTAAGTTCAATATGCTTTTTGTAGCAATACTTGCATTATCTACAAAAAAATTTATATATATATCCTAACTTTGCTTGTGGCAGAGTAACTAATAAGAGATCATTAATGTAAACGAGAACAAGAACTGAGATGGATCCTTTTTTGGACACCATGTTTAATTTCTTCGCAATCTGATGATGACTGACGACATAAATCACCATTTCCTCGCACTAACACCCTCTGTTTCCTACTTAAAAGGATGTTGCGGTTCACATACTCAGATACCTTTGTAATTTATTATCTAATGAATTACGTACATTGTTACTGTAGCTGTACATAGCCATTCGATACCGAAACCTGTCAGAAATCCAATCTGTGTTCTGGACAATATGTTACATGTGGTCAGGTGGTTGAGAAGCTGCTTGTACGTGACCTTTCCTAGAATTTTCGAGAAAGCTGGCAAAAGTTAAATCAATCTGTAGTTTGATGGTATGTCTTTATCTCCTTTCTTGATTAAAGGTTTAATATCAACATAGTTTAGTCAATCAGGAAATGTTCCAGTTGTAATAGACTGATGAGTCCGATAGTATTGACATAGGGCAAACTATTCGCACTATTGTTGAGCAATGCGCTGCGTACGCACCACACAGCAAACACAAAGTACTTGAGATATCTGCCGTAGTGGTTACGTTGCCTAAAAAACCGGCATAAAATACAGTTTGTAAACACGACAATTTTGACACAAAACACATCTTTCTGCTTCTGTTATTAAAGAAGTGAGCTATGTTAGACTCAACAGTAACTTTTTCAACAGAGACTAGGGGAACACACTCAGCAGGGCGAGGGGGAGGGCTTTGGACATAGAGGGCAAGCAGAGATTTGGTGCTTTTAGGGAGGCGGGACCGCCAGTTTCAAATATGGGCCGCGGCGAAATAGCAGCGCACGCTAAAGCACCTTGCTGCGGTGAGCGCGGCCTTTTGCCGTCGCGGGTTCGAGTCCTCCCTCGGGATTGGGTATCTGTGTTGTTCTTCAGACACGTTAAAGTAGTTTGCAAGTTTAGGGACCGATGGCCACTGCAGATATGTCGCATAACTTTACAAACATTTGAATTAATGAACATTCAAATACAGCGCCGGCTGCGTGCCACTTCGCGTCACACCGTAGCGCAGTGTGTCGGAACTGCCCGTCTTGCCCTCCAGAAGGTTCTAGAAAAAGCTATAGAAGTTATACAGGCAGGACCCCGTCCCAGCCGTGGCAGAGCAACCAATACAACGAGAATCGTATTCGACGTGACTCTTTTGTAAAGTGAGAGGTTTTTATTGAAGGTGGTACCAGTCAGGTAGGAGGTGAGAACCTGCCAGCACATACGTCAAAGCGATGTCCTCCGGGGGTCTTGGGGTGCAGCCCACGTGTGCAGACGGCCTGAGCTGTGTGTACGCGTCCCTTCAAAGCGGCGCCGGCCAACAGCTGAGCAGCTGGCAGCCCGCAGCCCCCGCCCTCCCCATTGCACCCTCATGTCACCAACCCCCACCTACCCCCTTGCCACCCCACACCCTTGTCACACATGGCTCACGACCTAATGACATCTACCATCTTCATAAATACTCTACAACTCACATTTCAGTGCGTGACAGAGGGTTCATCGAGCCGCTTTTATTATATTTCTCTAGCGTGCCATTCTCTAATGGCTCGCGAGAAAAGGGAACTTCTGTTTTCGACCCGACGTTGCCCGGGTATTTATTTATTTATTCCTGCTATTTTCAGGTATATATTCATTTGTATAAGGGCTGTATGCCTGTCTAATCTCCTGGGAATATAATTAGCACTAAAGAAGTAATAGATTACAACTTGGCGCGTGATGGGGCGGTTTTCCCTTAACGTTACTGTTTATACGCTCACATCTCATAAAGTACGTGTCGTACTGTGATACAATTTAGAAGGTACACTCAACTATATGCGTGTATACTGTCTGTAAAACTTCCTTCGGTTACAATTTGGTGTAAAAATTATAAATTGTAACGTCATACCAAATGTCGTAATTTTGCTCTATAAACAACGGAAAAGTAATAAGCTAGAAACTTTTTTCCTTTCGTCATTTTACCATGGTTGTCAGCGAGATAAAATTTAATAAAGGTTTGAAATTATGTTTAAAGTTTGTTGCAAGTCGCTAAGTACTGTCATTCTCATACAGTGTATTCCGAAAGTCTCGCCGTATTATATGGCATTTTTTGCGATTTCTATTGGTTATGACGTAATATATTCTCAGCCATGTGCCGTATGTGATTCTTAACTATGCAGAAATTGTTAACTCACGGTAAGGAACGTGTGTACCAAATTTGGTTGAAATCGATCCAATGGTTTAGGAGAAAATGCAGCAGTTTTTCGCGAATCTCATTGTTAATTATGTCATATCTCGTGAACTACATATCGTATGTAATTCTTACACTTACGGAAACCGTCCTCATGAATTGAAGCTTACGGGTACGAAATTTCATAAAGATTGGAACAAAACTGTAGATTTGTATGCAATACGTACAAACATACGGAGACTCTGGTTCAAATCTCCTTAAGTCGCTGGGTGCTAAAAATAAATATGATCGCATTCCGAAGAGAAAGTTGATGACAGAAATTTCTCAAATAAATCTCGCCGCAACGAATGAAGTCTTTCTGTTAATGATTTCCACCACAACTCGTGCAGCATTTCCGCGACACCTTCTCCCCTACATCGCGATAATACAAAACGAGTTCCCCTTCTCTGAACTTTCTCTAAATCGTCCGTCAATTCCACTTGGTGGGATACTCCATGATTGTACGCACAAGTGTTGTGTAGGCTGTTTCTTTAGTAGAACTGTTGCAACTACTTAGAGTTCTGCCAATGAACTTAGCCTTTGGTTCGCCTTCCCTAACAAGGTCAATAAGCAGAATGTCTCACTGATAATGAAGTAAGTAATTGCAGTTGAAACTTAAGATATAATCAAAATTTCCTGCACCAGTTTTAGCTGCCCATTGCGGTAATGTTAGCCAGCCTTACAGATAGTGGTGTAATAATGAATAGGAGAGGAAAATCAAGTACGAGTGTAATGATTCTATTGATTTAATTATTCCATTGATATGTATATAACTTGTATGAAGCAGGATTAAGGCAGGATTGGGTAGAGAAATCTGTTAAACACAAATGAAACCAACAATATGCTCACTGGATAAATGATGCAGTTCTATAGCTTCGGTGTTGAGCAACCTGAATTTTCCCTATTCCGTAATATAACACGCAACTGTCTGGAGCATCAAAAGCATCACATGCAACTGAAAATGAAGCTTTTATTATTGCATTTGAGTGCAATAGACTGATCATGGATGAGTGCATGAAGGTTTTTGAGAGTGCAATAGACTGATCATGGATGAGTGCATGAAGGTTTTTGATAGTGTTGTAACTGTGGAGTTCAACAGCAATGTTGTCGGATGAAGGTAACTAACAAAAACGATTAGATAATTTTTTTCAACTGGCGAAAGGATACATGCAAAGGTTGAACAAGGCATATTAGATAAGTGTCATGGTTCTCTTCCTTACATATTTATATGGAATTACGAAGAGATGCTGTTGATGGAGCGAAAATTAATCCACAACCACACAAATTTTGCTAACAGTATGACATCACTTACAGGACGTCTACTGGTCTCGAGACTAACCGTGACTTTGTCAGATAAGTCCCGATTTTGGAGCTGATGACAGGGTTTGAGTGTGGCGCAGACCCCCACGAAGCCAGGAAACCCAACTTGTCAACTACTCTACTGGCTGCTTTTGTCTCAATAAAGTGGACTGCTTTCTCTGGTACAACTCTTACGACCATTGACTGTATACGATTATCAGGGCTGATTCCCTTATGGCTCTTATTCTCAACAACCGTTTTTTGATTTGCAGAAAATTGTCAGCAATCAATATCTCGTTTGTTCACCACATCTTCATTTCTGTTATCAGTGCTTAAAACAAACGATTAAAACATGATTATGTTCGGTTTCTTGGAGACCATTTACAGCCATTCATGGACTTCCCAAAATACGATGCAGTGTTAAACATTTCGCCGTGTCGTCTGCCCACAATATTGTTGATGACTGAAGTTCATTCTGGGCAAGTCCATCGAATTGTGCCACCCAACATTAATATCATCGATTACTTATGGAACATATCTGCCAGGTCTCTACTTCAACAGCATGCTGTACCTCCAAGACTTTCGCTATTATGGATGAGTATAGAGACACTATGGTGCAATCTACTTGTGACGAGTTCCTACGACGTATTGACTTCATATCACACCGATTTTCTGCACCCCGTCACGATATCTGGAGGTATCACATGACTTCCGACATAAACTAATGTACTTCTTGTTATAACTGAGTAGGCAACCGCAGCCAGAGTCAATCGACATAAAAGGTTTCTGGGAGTCGTACCGCGTCATTATATAAGATGGCTATTACGGATATACTCAAAAGAAGGTCACTGTAGCGTTGGCCGAAAAGTTTTCTGTTAGAGTAATAGCCATCCTACGTTATGACTTGGTACAGAACCCAGAAAACTTTTACCTGAGCTTCCTGTTATTTATATTTGAAGGTTAATACTGCTCTCGACGTTCTGATGGTAGTAAATTTTTGAAGACTCCCGAATATTTTCACGTTTCCTTCTACCTTAAGCAGGGAATTGAATAATCAGCTAATTCCTAAATGTCCAACTGATTTCAAGGAAATAATTCCTTTTGCGTCATCTCACGTCAGTCTTTTCTCAGATTCAGAAAATCTGTCGCTTATTCGATAAGACAAACGTGTGGTACCTGACGAGGAGCAGCAGCCTTTTCAATAGTTGCAGTGATAACAGTCCGGATGATTGATTTGGCCTTGGAACGTCAGCTAAAGCGGTTTACCGTAGTTACTGCGAACGGCTGTGTATGAATACATGATGATGGCATCCTCTCGGGTAAAATATTCCGGGGGTAAAATAGTCCCCCCATTCGGATCTCCGGGCGGGGACTACTCAGGAGGATGTTGTCATAAGGAAAGACAATACTGACATTCTACGGATCGGAGCGTGGAATGTTAGATCCCTTAATCGGGTAGGAAAAATAGAAAATTTAAAAAGGGAGATGGATAGGTTGAAGTTAGATATAGTAGGGATTTGTAAAGTTCGATGGAAAGAGGAACAGGATTTCTGGTCAGGCGAGTACAGGATTAAAAGTACAAAATCAGTTGGGGTATCACAGGAGTAGGTCTAATAATGACTAAGATAATAGGAATGCGGAAAAACTACTACCAATAACGCAGTGATCTCATTATCGTAGTCAAGGTAGATACGAAGCGAACACTGACCACACTAGTACAAGTTTATATACCCATTAGCTCTGACGATTCTGGGCAGATTGGAGAAATGTATGAGAAAATAAAAATAAAAAATAAACATATTCAGACAGTTAAGGGAGAGGAAAACTTAATTCTGCTTGGAGATTGGAATTCGGTAGCAGGAAAAGGAAGGGAAGAAAAATAGTAGGTGAATATGGACTGGGAAAAAGGAATGAAGTAGGAAGCCATCTGGTAGAATTTTCTACTGAACATAATTTAATCATAACAAACACTTGGTTCAAGAACCATGAAACAGGGTTGTTCAAAATGTTCAAATGTTTGTATAGTCTATGGGACTTAACTACGGGGTCATCAGTCCCTAAACTTACAAACTACTTATGAACTACCTAAGACTAAGGACAGCACAAATATCCATGCCCGAGGGGGGATTCGAACCCATGGGCATGCAGACCGTGACTGAAGGGCCTCAGTCCCCTCGGCCACCGCGGCCGGCAAACAGGCTTGTATACGTGTAAGAGACCCGGAGACACTGGAAGGTACCAGATAGATTTTATAATGATAAGGCATAGATTTCGGAGCCATGTTTAAACAGTAAAACATATCCAGGGGCAGAAATAGGCCATATCTTATTGTTTATGTAGACTGAAACTGAAGAAACTATATAAAAGTAGGAATACAAGGACATGGGACCTGGATAAATTGAACGAACCTGAATTTCGTGAGAATTTAGAGGGAAATTTACGCAACAATTCACAGAAACTGGGCAACATAAAATAGTAGAAGGGTAGCTTTAAGAGATGAAATATTCAATACAGCAGAGGCTCAAATAGGTAGAAAGGCGAGACCTACAAAAAATCCTTGGGTATCACAGGAAATACTAAATTTAATTGAATAAAGGAGAATATATAAAAATGCCGTTATGAAGCAGGTAAAATGGAGTATAGACGACTAAGAAATGAGACTACCAGGAAGTACAAAACGACTAAGCAGGAATGGATAGAAACCAAATGCATATTTGTAGAAGAATGTATAACTAAAGGAAAAATACAGAAAAATAAAAGAGACATTTGGAGACAAGAACTCAGATGGAAAATCAGTTTTGAGTAAAGAAGGGAAAACTGAATGGTGGAAAGGGTATATAGAGTGGCTCTAGAAATGAAATGAACTTCGAGACAATATTGTAGGAAGGGAAGAGGAAGTACATGAAGATGAATGGGATATGTTATACTGAGAGATGAATTGACAGAGCACTGAAAGACCTAGGTCAAAACAAGGCCGCTGGAGTAGATGACAATGCCTCAGAGCTACTGAAGTCACTGGGAGAGTCAGCCATGACAAAACTGTTCCACCTGGTGAGTAAGATGTATGACACAGGTGAAATATCCTCACACTTTAACAAAAATTTCATAATCATCAATCCAAAGAAAGCAAGCGCAGACAGGTGTAAAAATTACAAAACTCAGTTTAATAAGTCATGGTTACAAAAGTTCAACACTAATTACTTATAGAAGGATGGAATGGCTAATAGATGCTGACCTCTGCAAGATCAGTTTGGATTCAGGAGAAATGTGGGAACACGGGAGACAATACTCACCTTACGACTTATCTTACAAGATAAGTTAAGGAAAGGGAATCCTACGTTTTTAGAATTTGTGGATCTGAAGAAAGCTTTGGACAATGTTGCATGGAACGCTCTTTCAAATGCTGAAGGTAGCAAGAGTAAAACATAGCAAACGCAAGGTTATTTACAACTTCTGCATCAACTAAATAACTGTTATTAGAGTTGAAGGGCATGAAAGGGACGCGGTGGTTGGGAAGGGTGCAAGACAGGATTGTAGCCTTTCCCCAATGTAGTTCAATTTGCACATTGAACAAGCTGTGAAGGAAAGCAAAGAGAAATTTGGAGAAGGAATTAAAGGGTGAAGAAATAAAAATATTGTGTTTTGCTGATGACAATGTAAGTTTGTCAATGACAGCAAAGGACATGGAAGATCAATTGAACGGAATGGACAGTGTGTTGAAAGGAGCGTGTAAGATGAACATTAAGAAGAGCAAAAGAAGGGTAATGGAATGCAGTCTTAGAAAATCGGTCGACGCCGATGGAATTAGAGCAGGTAACGAAACAATCAAGGTGGTAGATAAATTTTGTTACTTCGGTAGTGAAATAACATATTTCGGTCGCAGTACAGAGGATACAAAACGGAGAATGCCAATGGGAAGAAAGGCATTTTTGAAAAAGGGCAATTTGCAAACATCGAATATTAATTCAAGCGTAAGGAAGTCCATTCTGAAGGAATTTGTGCTGAGAGTTGCCTTGTACGGGAGTGAAACTTGGACGATCAACAGTTTAGATAGGAAGAGGATAGAGGCTTTCGAAATGTGGTGCTACAGAAGAATGGTGAAGATAAGGTGGGTAGATCGCGTAGATAATGGTACTGAACAAAATTGGGGAGAAAAGGAATTTTTGGCGTACGTCGACTAAAAGAAGGGATCTATTGGTAGGAGACTTTCTGAGACACCAGGGAATCGCGAATTTGGCTTTGGAGGGAAGTGTGTGTGGGAAAAATCGCAGAGGGAGACCAAGGGACGAATATAGTAAGCAGATTCATGTCGATGTGGGTTGCCGTTCTTATGAGGAGATAAAGAGACTTGTACAGGATACAGTAGGATAGAGAGCTGCATCAACATTCAATGACTTGAGAGGAGGTTGTGAGATGGCGTGGGTTTTACAGTAAGTTCTGTTGATAGGTCATCGGCTGTGGGTTGTTAAAGAACCGTCGCATTCAGTCAGTTTGGAGAAACCTCGTAAAATCTTTTTTCGGAAACCCTTTTCTCAGAAACTGATAGAGTAGTTTCCACTGCAGATCTATAAACGTCTACGTATTGTAACAATTAACTTAAAATTTATTTTAAGTAATATCTTTAGGGTCATGTACTACTAACAACATCCGCGGATCAACTCTTGGTAAGTATGTAATTTTATCAGTTATCTTTTATAAAATTTAAGATTATTTAATAGTACATCGTGTTCTATAGTGTCGAAATAATAAATTCCTAATCATGGAAATTTTGTAACCACATTCCGAAAGAAGTGTAGGTTCGTTAAAGATAATCTTGTTGTAGGTCACAACTGTTGCTTCAATAGATACTGCATTATCTACAAATCTCGAGGAAAAGTAACCACTTCCACATCGATAACGTTTAGCCAACAAATAATATTAATATTTCCATACCATACATTCGAAATTAAACAATACTAGTAAAAAATCTAAAACTTGGATAAAGCATCTTCATAATATGTAACATTAAAATGTTAAACATATTTTTTTTACTCATACTACAAGTCATCTGGCTACATTTTAGCATACGGCATGAGTGCTGTTCTAACCGTGTGCAATGTTCCGCTATTTCCAATTAAAAATCTCTACTTTATATGCAAGTATTGTGTAAGAGACGTGCTCGATCGAATATGCTCACCGATATTTAATTTATTCGTGAAAATTGCATGAGAACCAATCACACAAAACAAATAATCAGTACGTGCTAAAGTAATTATGAGAGCCGGCGATGTAAATAAAATGAGCAGTAACACGACATTTTAAATAATTGAAAAGCTGCAGTTCGTTAAATGATCATTACGTTTTGCGTTGCACGCAACCGAATCAGCGGCCCACAAATGTGGATATTTGTAGCAACAAAATAACAGGGAAAATGAAGTTTTTTTTTACTTTTTTTTCTTCTTTTTTGTAACGCTTCCGCTGTGGTGGAAATATAAAGACAAAAACTATCATAAGTAATGTTCTTTTTTTCTAATTTCGGAAAAAAACTGAATCGATTAACTTAAATTACATGGAATACATGGTTATGATACATATTAATTGCTATTTTGTGGGTGCAACGCCCCGAAGTACCCATTAAAACACGACTTCATAAATTTCTAGAATGTTTACTGACGATAAGATGTTTGTATGTTAACATTAAAAAATGCAGCTCATCCGTTGCAAAATTACGGCACTCTGGTTGGTGCTGGCCACACACGCAACCCCTAGCGGCGCGTTTTAGTTACATGATATATGTTATGCTTTTTAAACCTGACGCATGTAATTTTACGTTTGTAACTTCAACGTGAGCTCTGCTGCTCAAGAACAGTTGTCCATTTCATGTAACTATTTTTTTTTTAATGTTTAAAATTGTGCTTTTATATGTATATTGGAACTGAGTACTGTCAGACGATTTACAGGAGCCCTATTTATCTCATGAAAAGATCAGAAGAATAAAATTAGAGAGATTACATCTCACATGGAGGCATACCGTATGCCATTCTTTACCGTGAACCATACGTGAGTGGGATATGAGGAGGGAGTGACAATGATGCACAAAGTACCCTCCGTCACGCACCCTGAAGTGGTTTGTGGCGTATGGTTATAGATATAGAAGTCCAATTTACTTTCTCCGTTCTTCTAGAAAGCCCCATTTTAAAACTATGTTAATAGTCTTCTTCTCTGTGTCTGACTGTCCTCGTTTCAGACACAAAAATCAACACAAAAGATTTACAGTGCTTCTCGTGTCAATAAATATTTTAGTGTCTTTATCGGTTTGTTTACCATGGAGATTATCCGTATTTCCACTTCCGTACAACTTCTGCTAGAAGTTATCGGGGTTGGAACACTTGTGACAATACCCGGGCGAGCAGGTAGCAGGCAGTCTACAGGGACTCCAAGAAATTCTTACCTGCACAGCAGTTGCTCTCGACTGCTTTCTGCGGATGTTGTGGAGGTCCAACAGTTTTTCACATCCTATACTACGAGAACGATTTTACTAAGTCTGACTTTAAGCTTCTTTCTTCTTCCTGTTTGTGTGCCTTTCGGCGATTACAAATTTTTTTGCAATAAATTCGTCCAGAATATAAACACCGCAATCTTCGGTTGATTTAGTGGCAGCCGGCCGCAGAGCCGAGTGGTCTGCGGCGCGCCAGTCACAGTCTGCACGGCCGCTACGGTCGGGGGTGGGCATGGATGTTTATGTCGTCTTTAGTATAAGGTAGTTCATAAGTAGTTTGTAAGTTCAGGGACTGATGACCCCGCAGTTAAGTCCCTTAAGCTTAACAAACATTTGAAAATTTAGTGTTATTTTCCGTCAAGGTTGCAACAGATGTACGAAGTGACTCATGTTTCCAACGTTTAACCGACATTACATCTTCATGTACATTAAGTTTATTTTCAAGATCTCCAGTGCATTACACAATTTTTTTTAGTATTTAAAGGTATATCAACACATTTCACAATTTCTTCTTTACTGTAATTTTTGTACATAGACCAGAAAAGATGTTGGGTTGTCATCAACCTCGAGATTTTTAAGTTTTTCTGTAGCCTCGCCCTCTCAATTTTTTTTATTTTTTTGTCTTTTCTCATCGATATTTAAAAATATTTAGTTACAGTATTCTCCATATTCTCGAGGACGTTTCCTCCAATCAGTAAAATAGTTTCATTATGTTTTGAACCCACCCCCATGAAGCACAGACATTGCCGAGGTGGGGTGGCTTGCGTGCCTCAACGATGCAGATAGCCGTACCGTAGGTGCAACCACATCGGAGGGGTATCTGTGGAGAGGCCAGACAAACGTGTGGTTCCTGAAGAGGGGCAGCAGCCTTTTCAGTAGTTACAGGGGCAACAGTCTGGATGATTGACTGAGCTGGCCTTGTAACATCAGCTAATGTGGCATTGCCACACAGCTACTGCGAACGGCTGAAAGCAAGGGGAAACTACAGCCATTACTTTTCCTGAGGACATGCAGCTCTACTGTATGAACATATGATGATGGCATCCTCTCGGGCAAAATATTCCGGAGGTAAAATAGTCCCCCATTCGGATCTCCGGGCGGGGACTACTCAGGAGGATGTTGTCATCAGGAAAGACAATACTGGCATTCTACGGATCGGAGCGTGGAATGTTAGATCCCTTAATCGTGTAGGAAAATTAGAAAATTTAAAAAGGGAAATGGATAGGTTGAAGTTAGATATAGTGGGGATTAGTGAAGTTCGGTGGCAGGATGAACAGGATTTCTGGTCAGGTGAGTACAGGATTATAAAT
Organism: Locusta migratoria; assembly: GCA_026315105.1. Classification (NCBI taxonomy): domain Eukaryota; kingdom Metazoa; phylum Arthropoda; class Insecta; order Orthoptera; family Acrididae; genus Locusta; species Locusta migratoria. The sequence goes on from CM048745.1 coordinate 718,817,228, forward strand.
ACAAAATCAATTGGGGGTATCACAAGAGTAGGACTGATAATAAATAAGAAAATAGGAATGCGGGTAAACTACTATGAACAGCACAGTGATCCCATTATCATTGTCAAGATAGATACGAAGCCAACACCGACAACAGTAGTACAGGTTTATATGCCAACTAGCTCTGCCGATGATGAGGAGATCGAAGAAATATATGAGGAGCTAGAGGAAATTATTCAGACAATTAAGGGAGAGGAAAACTTAATTGTTATGGGGGACTGGAATTCGGTAGTAGGACAAGGAAGGGAAGGGAAGATAGTAGGTGAATATGGTCTGGGCAAAAGGAATGAAAGAGGAAGTCGCCTGGTAGAATTTTGCACGGAACATGATTTAATCGTAACAAACACGTGGTTTATGAATCACAAAAAAAGGTTGTATACGTGGAAGAGACCAGGAGACACCGGAAGGTATCAGATAGATTTTATAATGGTAAGACATAGATTCCGGAACCAGGTCCTAAACTGCAAGACCTACCCAGGGGCAGATATAGACTCTGACCATAACTTGTTAGTCATGAACTGTAGGCTGAAACTGAAAAAACTGCAGAAAGGTAGGAAAATAAGGAGATGGGACTTAGATAAATTGAAGGAAAGTGAAGTTCTGGAGAATTTCAGAGGGAGATTTAGGCAACAATTGACAGAAACAGGGGGAAATAAAACAGTAGAAGAGGAATGGGTAGCATTGAGAGACGAAATAGTGAAGGCAGCAGAGGACAAAATAGGTAGGAAGGCAAGACCAATAAAAAAGCCTTGGATATCACAGGAAATACTAAATTTAATAGATGAAAGGAGAAAATATAAAAATGCAGTAAATGAAACAGGCAAAATGGAGTACAGACGACTAAAAAATGAGATTGACAGGAAGTGCAAAATGGCTAAGCAGGAGTGGCTAGAAGCCAAATGCAAATCCGTAGAAGAATGTATAAGAAGGGGAAAAGTAGATACCGCCTACAGAAAAATAAAGGAGACGTTTGGGGACAGGAAGGGCAGCTCTACGAATATCAAGAACTCGGATGGGAAACCAGTTCTCAGCAAAGAAGGGAAAGCTGAAAGGTGGAAAGAGTACATAGAGCAGCTCTACAAAGGAAATGAACTGAGAGACGATGTTGTAGGAAGGGAAGAGGAAGTAGATGAAGATGAAATAGGAGATAGTATACTGAGAGATGAATTTGACAGAGCCTTGAAAGACCTAGGTCGGAACAAGGCCCCAGGAGTAGATGACATACCCGCAGAGCTATTAAAGTCTCTGGGAAAGCCAGCCATGACAAGACTATTTGAACTGGTGTGTAGGATGTATGAGACAGGCGAAATACCCTCAGACTTTAAGAAAAATGTAATAATCCCCATTCCAAAGAAATCAGGCGCAGACAGGTGTGAAAATTACAGAACCATCAGTTTGATAAGTCATGGTTGCAAAATTTTAACACGAATTATCTACAGGAGAATGGAAAAGCTGGTAGAAACTGATCTCGGGGAAGATCAGTTTGGATTCAGGAGGAACGTAGGAACCCGGGAGGCAATACTCACTTTACGTCTTATCTTAGAAGATAGATTAAGGAAAGGCAAACCTACATTTTTAGCTTTTGTAGATTTAGAGAAAGCTTTTGACAATGTTGATTGGAATACACTCTTTCAAATTCTGAAGTCAGCAGGGGTAAAATATAGGGAAAGGAGAGTTATTTACAACTTATACAAAAGCCAGACCGCAGTTATTAAACTCGAAGGGCATGAAAGGGAAGCATCAGTTGGGAAGGGAGTAAGACAGGGTTGTAGCCTTTCTCCGATGTTATTCAATTTGTACATCGAGCAAGCGGTGAAGGAAAGCAAGGAAAAATTTGGAATAGGGATTAAAATTCAGGGCGAAGAAATAAAAACTGCGTTTTGCTGATGACATTGTAATTCTATCAGAGACAGCAAAGGACCTGGAAGAGCAGTTGAATGGAATGGACAGTGTGTTGAAGAGAGCGTATAAAATGAATATTAACAAGAGCAAAACAAAAATAATGGAATGCGGTCTTAGAAAATCAGGCGATGCTGAAGGAATTAGATTAGGTAACGAAACAATGAAGGTGGTAGATGAGTTTTGTTACTTGGGTAGTAAAATAACATGCGATGGTCGTAGTACAGAGGATACAAAATGCAGAATGGCAATGGGAAGAAAAGCATTTCTGAAAAAGAGAAATTTGCTAACATCGAATATTAATTTAAGTGTAAGGAAGTCTCTTCTGAAGGCATTTGTGTGGAGTGTTGCCTTGTATGGGAGTGAAACATGGACGATAAGCGGTGCGGACAGGATGAGAATAGAGGCTTTTGAAATGTGGTGCTACAGAAGAATGCTGAAGATTAGGTGGGTAGATCGCATAACTAATGAAGAGGTACTGAACAGAATTGGTGAGAAAAGGAATTTTTGGCATACCCTGACTAAAAGAAGGGATCGCTTGGTAGGACACATTCTTAGACATCGGGGAATCGTAAATTTAGCATTGGAGGGAAGTGTGTGGGGTAAAAATCGCAGAGGGAGACCAAGATATGCGTATAGTAAGCAGATTCAAATAGATGTGGGTTGCCGTTCTTATGAGGAGATGAAAAGGCTTGCTCAGGATAGAGTAGGGTGGAGAGCTGCATCAAACCAGTCTCCGGACTGAAGACCATAACGACAACATGTTTTGAACATTGTGGTCTGTTCTTAACCTGTAGAAATTTTGCTACTGTGGATGCCTTTGAGGGCAATCCCTCGTCTCCATCGCATACATTTCTTAGTGGGATATTAGTCTACAAAAAGGCCATAGAACTCTTGAAAGATATGGTTTTCAGGCGCGTTCTCCAGAAGACAGGCTAACAATCACCAAATATTCCCAAGGAAAAATGTGTTTTACATGAAAAGATTCAAAGAATTTGCTCGTTTCCTTCTAGGAAAAAACAAGGCCATCAACTGTAAGTTGTGATATTGTTTTCAGAAAACAAACTTGAAACTGCCTGGAACAGAGCAAATTAAAGGCCCTGCAGCTTTGTACCATTAAGTTTTAACAGGTTTAAAAACGTTTCCTGTACGCCAGAAAAGTGTCAACATCTGTAATGTGTTTCACACACAGCAAGGCACCTTACAACGCTCGGCGACTCCACTGCGGCATAATATTTCATTCTGGAAACTGGTGGTCAGGCAGAGCTCTGGACTGAAACTGAAAATATATTGAACATCTGTTGCAGAGGGGTGTATCGTACTTCTATGTTCTATTTTTTTTAAGTTTTATGTTTGTTATATAATGTAAGCTTTTTCGCGGGTTGAAAGTTTTGTTGTTTTCCCGTTTACTTTAATTTTCAAAATTTTGGGTATTCATCAAGCTGTAGTTAGTTCCTAAAAGCTATCAAATACCTGTAGAAAACTAACGGTCTTGTAATGAAAAAACTTTAATAACTTCTATATCACGATAAATATAAACGTTTCTCATATAGATGGTACAGAGAAATAACAGTTGCGTTTTATAATTTGACGAAAGCCACTATTCCTTAGCCTTAGCCAGCGCCATGCAGAGCGGTCACGTAAGCCAAGCGGCAGCAGGTACGGCGGAAGGGCCAGTGAAGAGACTTGCGAGGCAGCCTGTGCCTTTACCCGTGTGTACCGGATTTCTCACAAGTGTCAACACTTTCCATCTTCTCACATCTGTGTCTTCTCACAAGTGTCACAGACACGAAGTTTTCAAGCTATAGCCACAACCATTTACATTATTCAACGAATTCCGCCTCGAAATGCACTGAATTTCAGCCATGCAATGTGTGAAATAGGGATGCGTGGAAAATCGCGTATCTGTTACAAGTCACTGTGTTTCAAAAGTCGTTGTTTTCACAGTCCCAACTTTACGTAATCTGACTGCGATTTCAGTCGCAGTTCAAATGTTCAAACTACTTATCTACTACCTTATACTAAGAACGGCACAAATATCCTTGCCCGAGGGGGGGATTCGAACCCCCGACCGTAGTGGCCGTGCAGACCGTGACTGAAGCGCCTCAGTCCCCTCGGCCACCGCGGCCGGCTCAGTCGCAATTCAGAACCGCAGTAACAACTTATGGAAAGTTTTAGTTTACAAGATTTGTTTTAGGCTTAGGAATGTTGTTGCCCGAGTTTTTCCTTTTTGTAAGTTCCCTGTGATGACACGAGTGAAAGCAGACGGTTGGTATCGGGTCTGTCAGTATTGATAAAACTATTGTTTATGGCAGTGGTGGCGTAGTTCGCTTATGTTGGCAACGACCAGTGAATGATTTTACAAATCTAAATCACATAGAATGAGGGAAGTAATATTTTGTTTATCATAAAATAAATAATTAATATTATTCTTGGGCTGTGGTTGTAAGGTTTCCGTATGTAACCTTGTTCTGTCAGTAAATTGAATATTCTTATAAAGTGAAGATATCGTTGCAAACATTGGCACTCTACTTCGGCACTTCCAAAAGTAGAGTATAACGCAAGCTCGTATCAATAGTTATTTGGCAGAATATTTAGTGTAACTGTAAGGTTGTAAAGGGAAAATCAAACTTTCATAAGTCACTCACGATGTATTTCACATTTACTTATAATCTCTTTTAAATTGGTAAGTGACTTATAGCACTCAATGTTATAAAAATGTCTGTTTATGCATTTTACAGGCAAGAACATAGCACTTTCGTTGCACAGTTACTGTAATCTGGTCGAATATTTTTGTTTTACTTGCCAGTTTCTGATAGCTGCTACTTGTGAATTATCTCCGTTTCAACTACACATTATACACCAAACATTGAAATAGCTTTTAGAAGACTAATTTACATTTTCCGAGGTGTAAACAATCGTAAAATTACATCCAAATGGAGCATCAATAATCTGTATTTGTATATATTTACATGCAGCACGAGGAATCTATTATGGATGATATACAGTGTGTTACAAAAAGGTACGGCCAAACTTTCAGGAAACATTCCTCACACAGAAAGAAAGAAAATATGTTATGTGGACATGTGTCCGGAAACGCTTAATTTCCATGCTAGAGCTCATTTTATTACTTCTCTTCAAATCACATTAATCATGGAATGGAAACACACAGCAACAGAACGTACTAGCGTGACTTCAAACACTTTGTTACAGGAAATGTTAAAAATGTCTTCCGTTAGCGAGGATACACGCATCCACCCTCCGTCGCATGGAATCCCTGATGCGCTGATGCAGCCCTGGAGAATGGCGTATTGTATCACAGCCTTCCACAATACGAGCACGAAGAGTCTCTACGTTTGGTACCGGGGTTGCGTAGACAAGAGCTTTCAAATGCCCTCATAAATGAAAGTCAAGATGGTTGAGGTCAGGAGAGCGTGGAGGCCATGGAATTGGTCCGCCTCTCTGGTCTCTAACGCTAACATTAGGGTTATCGTCAACTGCAGGAAGAATTGCCTCGTCCATTGCAGCTGTCCTCGTTGTTGTAGGTCTTCCCCAGTCGCGAGTCATAGGCTGGAACGTTCCGTGCTCCCTAAGACTCCGATCAATTGCTTCGAACGTCTTCCTGTCGGGACACCTTCGTTCTGGAAATCTGTCTCGATACAAATGTACCGCGCCACGGCTATTGCCCCGTGCTAATCCATACATCAAATGGGTATCTGCCAACTCCGCATTTGTAAACATTGCACTGACTGCAAACCCACGTTCGTGATGAACACTAACCAGTTGATGCTACGTAATGATGTGCTTGATGCTAGCACTGTAGAGCAATGAGTCGCATGTCCTCAGTCGTGCATCCAGGCGGCCAAACAAGACTGCCTTTTTCCTTCCAGAATTGCCTTGCAATGAATATTCTGCCTTTGGCAAATCACGTAAGGTGCATAATGTTGCAATAGTATGATTATTCTCAAGTGAAATCGACAAATAATAATGAGAGATGGACTGCCACCTCTCAGACTGTATAAACCTTCTCTAATTCTGGAGTTTAGTGGTATTAGTAGAGTGGAGTCACTAATTACAAATCCACAGCAAATATTGCAAAGGTGGGTGCAAACATATCTAATGGGATGGGACTGATCATATTCAAGTCTAGAACAGTAACACAAGCACTCAAGTCAACATTACCTTACTTCAATTGGGCCAACTGGCGGTGAATCGAGGAAGTACAGTTCATACTAACGAAACAATTGGGTATTTTGACAATTAATACAACTAAAGAATCCCAGAGACGGATTTACGTCTCAAATATGTCAAAAACATTATTGATAGATCTGAAGCATTGAATTAAAATTTGTAGTGCGGCCGCGAATCGAACCCGGACCTCCATGCTTACTAAGCAGACGTCTTAACCGTTAGACTACCACACCACTAACAATTAAGGCGCCTCGGAATAGTCAATGTACGATTTCCCTCCACAACACAAACCTTAATTCAGCTTCTTTGTTCCAAAGATAATTGCCACTACTGTCAAGGCTCTCCATGCAGCGGAATAGCACTTCAGCAATGCTTTAGATCTATCAATAATGTCTTTGACATATTTGAGACGTAAATCCGTCTCTGGGATTCTTTAGTTGTATTAATTGATATTTATATCACCGTAACAGGATTGTTCCACCTGTCCATTGCTGAGGTGCTACTCCGCTGCATGGAGAGCCTTGGCAGTAGTGGCAATTAACTTTGGAACAAAGAAGCTGAATGAAGGTTTGTGTTGTGGAGGGAAATCGTACATAGACTATTCCGAGGCACCTTAATCGTTAGTGGTGTGGTAGTCTAACGGAGAAATCGCCCTCTGTAATAAAAAAAGCTGAGCTAACCATTCAACGAACAATCACGAACAAACTGAGCAAACGACCGTGAACCATAGATCTACCAGATGAACAAAAAAAACGGTTAAGACATCTGCCTAGTAATCATGGAGGTCCGGGTTCGATTCCCGGCCGCACCACAAATTTTAATTCAATGCTACAGATCTATCAATAATTTTGACAATTGTCTGCACGAATTATTTCAATTTACATTTAAAGAGAAATACTAAAATGAGCTCTAACATGGAAAATAAGCCTTTCCGGACACATGTCCACGTAACATATTTTCTTTCTTTGTATGTGATGAATGTTTCCTGAAAGTTTGGCCGTACCTTTTTGTAACACCCTGTATGTAGCATCTGCCACACAAATCGCATAATCACAGAAGTTGCAGAAATCGCAATAGCAGTAGCAGAAGTAGCAGAAACCACAGAAATAGCAGTCTAAGTCACGGAAATCGCAGTTTGGGTGCGGAGGAATACATCTTGAGGATTTGTAACCTGCGATTGTAAACATTGACAAATCGCATTTAAGAATCGCAAATACCTAAAAGTAGCAGTGACAGAAATCACTGATATGTGAAAGTCACAGTTCGCCCATCCCTAGTGTGAAACAAGCACACACAGTGGAGAGCCATGGGGTGTCGTGCAGCAGGCGGGGCGGGCACGTGCGGCCGCGCTGTGGGTCAGTGTTTATGGCCCACTTCCTGGCAGCCCCAGGGAGCGCTCGGCGGCCCGTTTGTCGGAAACAACCGTCCACTGTGCAAACAACCGCCGCAGTCACACCTGCTGCTCGCCTCGTGCGGAAGAACGCTGCGCGGCGCGGCGCACATCTGGCCGCGCGGCGAGCACAAAGGCGCCGCCCAGGCGTGACACTCCAGCTGCTGACGCGGGTTATTCGGGGACGTGTCTCCAAATACTGCCCAACCTTACTATTTCCCTGTTTGTAAGCCTCCCAGTTTGTGAAATCAACCTACTACTGAATACAACTTTGTTGTTGTTGTTGTTGTCTTCAGTCCGGAGACTGGTTTGATGCAGCTCTCCACAATACCAGTCTCTTCATCTCCACATAAGAACGGCAACCTACATCTGTCTGAATATGCTTACTGTAACCATCTCTTGGTATTCCTCTGCGGGTTTTACCCCACACACTTGCCTTCACAATTCCTTGATGTCTAAGAATGTGTCCTACCAATCTATCCCTTCTTTTAGTCAATGTATGCCAGAAATTCCTTTTCTCCCCAATTCTGTTCAGTACCTCCTAATTAGTTATGCGATCCACCCACCTAATCTTCAGCCGGCCGCGTTGGCCGAGGGGACTGAGGCGCTTCAGTCACGGTCTGCACGGCCACTACGGTCGGGGGTTCGAATCCCCCCTCGAGCATGGATATTTGTGCCGTCCTTAGTCTTAGTTAGTTCATAAGTAGTTTATAAGTTTAGTGACTGATGACCCCGTAGTTGAGTCCCATAGACTATACAAACATTTGAACATTTTTTTTCTTATTTTCAGCATTCTTCTGTAGCAGCACATTTCAAAAGCCTCAATCCTCTTCCTGTCCGCATTGTTTATCGTCCATGTTTCACTCCCAAACAAGGCAACACTCCACACAAATGCCTTCAGAAAGGACTTCCTTAGGCTTAAATCAATATTCGATGTCTACAGACTTCTCTTTTTCAACAACGCTTTTCTACCCAACGCCATTCTGCATTTTATATCCTCTGTACTGCGACCATCATTTGTTATCTTACTGCCCAAGTAACAAAACTTATCTACCTCCTTTGTTCCTTCGTTACCTAATCTAATTCCTTCAGCATCACCTGATTTTCTTAGACTGCACTCCATTACCCTAGTTTTCCTCTTGATAATGTTCATCTTATATGCACCTTTCAGCACACTGTCCATTCCGTTCAATTGCTCTTCCACGTCCTTTGCCTTATCTGACAGAATTACTATGTTATCCGCAAAACGCAGAGTTTTTAATTAACATTACTGTTTCCCTGTTTGTAAGTCGCTCAGTCTGTGAAATCAACCTACAACTGAATACATCTTTACAAATATTGAATTACAGCGAGAAAGGCCGGCCGCAGTGGCCGAGCGGTCTGCGGCGCGCCAATCACAGTCTGCACGGCCGCTACGATCGGGGGTTCGAATCCCCCCTCGGACATGGATTTCTGTGTCGTCATTAGTATAAGGTAGTTCATAAGTGCTTTGTAAGTTTAGGGAATGATGACCCCGCAGTTAAGTCCCTTAAGTTTAACCCTACACTGCATGGTGTTGCCGTTTGGCAACGCAAATTTATGTTACTTTTTCCGACATACTTCTTGTTAACTGATAGCACCATGCACATCTTATACATTGGAGTCTGTTCTAAGCATTTAGTTGATCGTTTCCTCCAGAGAAGCAAGCTCAGTTATGATTGAGGAGAAATGCAACAAAGAGCGCTCCAGCGGATTTTACTCACTGTTGAACTTTAATGTAATTAAAGCTTCTGTCAAATAATTTTTTTATCATGTTACAGACATCTAATCGGAGTAGAAAACATGTTAGATACTAATATTTTCCTGCAGACTGACTTATGTGTAAATGCATGGTGGACAATGACAACAAGTAAATAATGACTTTCACATCGTTGAATGAGTTGTATATTTTTTTCAATATTTTTCCCCTGCATAGGTCAACATTTTCTACCATATATATTTTTTTGCTCCAAAATAAAAATTCGTGCAATGTAGGGTAACAAACAAACAAAGTGAGAAAGGAAAAGGAATAAGGATGGAAAGGATGACTTTATGTGCACTAGGGGACTGAAATAAGTCAGTGACGACAAGTCAAGATGTGAGCTTCGGGTCAGCGGTTACCTTATCCCGCTGGGTGCACCTGCACATGAAACGAAATCAGGCGCACCCGGCCTGAGATGCAACCCACATATTTTGTGGACTAGCTCAGTCACACTGATTCAAATTCAAATAACGCGAGTTGGATATTTAACCCTTTCCTGCCCAACCTAGAAAATATTCGAGCGCATAACTTCATATTTCGTTAGTTTGCTACCAAAGTAAATAAAATCACATTAGTTTATTCACACTTTTATCTTTTCCTTATTTTACGCAAAAAATATTAAATAAATAAATTTAAAAATGAGACTTCAAAGTCCAAGAGGATATAATGCAATTGGGAGACATTATGCAGTTCTTATCTCTGTTAACTTAAGGATTTACCACTAACAAACAGATAACAAAATGTTTGTATCGAAATGCCGTTTTAGATGTTGATCTGAAGGGAGAAACAAAAGCCAACTGTAGTTATACCTGAACTATATTCATATTTTTAAATTCGTAAACAAAACAAAACAAAAACAATTTGTTAGTGACACCTATCAACAAAGATTACTACATAAATCACTTGACCAAAATGCCTCTGACTCACTATCAGTGCTAAAACTTTCCAATTACAGTTTTGATTGCTATATAAATAAAAAAGAGATCTATTCCTTGAGTAATATCAGTTTGCATTAGCTAAAACAATATAAAACCAAATTACCAACGTGAGAACAAACAATAGCGTGACAAAATGGTTTTCTGGGTGTTGTACCGCGTCATGATATAAGAAGGCTATTACTTAAATAACCGACGTAATGTCTAATTGAAAGTAAATATATAGTAACAACCAGCTCACATCAGTATATCCAGATGAAGGCCACTGTAACGTTGGCCGAAACGTCGGTTATTTAAGTAATAGCCTTCTTACATCATGACGCAGTACAACACCCAGAAAACTTTTATGTCATCTGACTCTGGCCGCGGAAGCCTACGTAATTAAAACAACAGCGTCTTTTTGTGACAGCAAAACTCGCCTGACAAACTCGTACACAAAGACATAAAACAATCCGATGTTTATTGCTCTTTGTGAGCAGAGGACTGAGCAATCTCAGCCAGCGAGTGTTTCATGTGATACATCAGAGGGACACTAACATCCCGTGAGGAACACAAGTTAGATATCATTTTGCACTTTGTTTTACGACGCTGGATATGGGCCGGGAAAGGGTTAAGAGGATCTAATGAAAGGAGTTACAGCAATTTGAAAACAAAAAAAATGGATTTATTCAACAGAATACACTTCAAACTAAAATAACCAATATTGCAAATATCCCGCAAATAGTATTCAGAATTGTTTGAACAGACATACATGAACGTAATAAAAAAAAATTAAAAGACATTAGGCAGTCTGTTCTGACGTAGAATCATCTTTTCTCGCCACATCTGTAGCCGAAATCTGATGCTCAGAATCTCAAATCAACATCTAAAACACCGGTTTGGCACAGAACTTTTACGTGGCTCAAGCGGATTGGTTGATGACAAGTTGAACATCTATAATTCTCCATCCCACTAAATCGTGTTTCAGCCGTGCATGGTCGACACTCTATGTAGGGGAATTTCGCGTTTCTTGATGGGTAAAAATCTTTTCAGTCGAATCTGCAGCTGAATCGACATCCCACTTGTATACACACTTGGCCGGGATAGTTGTCCGATTACAAGTTGATGACAGAAGGTTTCACAAAATTGTGTCGGAATTTGTAATATCTTCTTTTACACCTAAATGTTGTGTAATGATGTAATGACTCTTTACCCTAAGAAAAGTAGAAGGTGAATTATTAGTCCACCTCGCCGTACTCTCTTTTCTAAAATAAAACCCCTCAGATGTGTCCTCTTCTTCACCTTCACGAGATGTTCCGTCATATTCCTGCTGTACTCTTTGCCTTCTCCTACCTCATCCTGAGAGTGGATGTCACTCTCGTCGCCTGAATCTTCGACGCGAGGCATCTTCAGCAGCAGCATCCTAGAGGAGACGTATTACTTCCGCAACATCAAGGTGCTTAGGTAGATCGTGTACTTTTCTGGACATTTCAGCAGGAATTACGGATGAGATAACGTATGGAAAGATAGAAAAACTGAAACAAGAACACGATCAGGCGCACTCAGCCTGAGAGGCCGGGTTTGTCAGAGGACCCTTTTCCCTAGGTAACAACGAAAATAACAGAGTACCGACTTTGTTGGGGTAAAATGAACAATTATAATAAAAATATCTTGAAAAAGGCACGTTCAAAATAATGACGCAATCGGGCGCAGATGGCATATGAAGCCAAGGGATTTCCCCGTGAGCCGTGTGAAGATCGACGGCAGACTAAAGATCGGTATTATGTGAGGTTCCCAAATTTACGCGAGGAAACGGAGAGTATCGTATATAAATGTCACTTCCGGGCAATGTAGGACACAAAATCGCCCTGAAAAGGTCTTGTGTATTGAAGTTATTTAATGCGATGTAGCATCAGGAGTGGTTTATTTCGTAATAGTAAAGTATAGTTACGAAAATAGTGAACTACGATGCACGAGTGTAGCGAGGTGTGAAAGTGAAGTCAGGGATCGCGATGATCTTTTGTCAACCAATGAAGCCGAGTCTGTGTAGCCAATCGGAAAGCAGAGTTCGAGTGCAACATATCAGCCGTACTTGGTTAATCACAACACAGGAGAACAGATTTATCTGAGGATAGGGAACGAAGTATGATTACCGTACAAAACGTTTGCGAATATGCGAATATACCTGATCATGCTGTACGTGAATTTTGCTGAAGGACACGTAATTGAAGTCGCTTGTCCTGCTTGCACCATTCTTCTAAAGAATTATTGGATTACAGTTTCTGCTGTAGGGTAAAGTCTACCCACCTGAACGAAAAAGTGATGCAGTATTTCCTTCGAGTAGTGTGCTCGGCCGTTCATGTACTCAGCCAGATAACCCACGAAATGGTCGGCTTTTCTGCCATATCATGGGATGGCCCCTCTGACATCTCGCCACATTCTCTCTACGTTCTGAGTTCTGAATCTTTCGGAACAATCTTTCAGATCTACAAAGTTCAAATTATGTTCAAAATGTTCAAATGTTTGTTAAGCTTATGGGACTTAACTACGGGGTCATCAGTCCCTAAACTTACAATCTACTTATCAACTACCTTTTACTAAAGACGGCACAAATATCCATGCCTGAGGGGGGATTCGAACCCCCGTCCGTAGTGGCCGTGCAGACCGTGTCTGCAGCGCCTCGGTCTCCTCGGCCACCGCGGCCGGCTTCAAATTATGGTTCACCCTAAGGTGCTGAAAACCTTCAGGACCTAGAGTGTTGTATGAACTAAAGCAGTCACTAATGATCGTCGTCCCAGGGAGGATCTTTTGTTTCATGATTCTAAAGAAGGTTTCTCTGGTCCGATCTTCAACAGGCTCAAGGAAACACTTTCCGACCTTCGCTGAATTCCACCGAACACAAAATTTCCGATGATTCTTCGACCTTTATTGTATTTCGTTTTCTCAAAGTTCGCCTAGTCTCATTCAGCGACGACATCTGGTCCCCCTAACTGTTGAGAATTTTTTATCGCCCACTCGATACACACTTCGCGACAGAAGGAAAACGTACCGACGACCGTACGTGTAGTCAAGCCGAAATTTGAGATAAGACATTACTGGCAAAGGGAATGTGTTGAAAGGCAGCTGAAAGGGTGCACTGTTGTCTGGTACGTGTCGAGTCAATTCAGTAAAATGATTTCTGAAAATAATAGTTGAATAGAATGAAGCAACTGTTCAAATTCTGACCGTAAAAGTAGTATACTATCCATCTATCCAGTGGCGAACTAAGGCTATCGGAGGTCTGGGGTGGAGGCAAAACAAAAGGAGTCCCCCCTTCCGTCCACTTGCAAAAACATATATTATAAAAAAGTAACTTTTGAGATTTTGTGAGATCACAGACCGACGCATTATGCACTAACCTACGGCTAACGGTTTGACCATGCGTCCTTTCATCTCTTACTATTAACGGCAGTTGTTAACTGGGCACTTTAGACACCAGATTATCATTTATCGTACGAAGAACAACGTGTTTTTGTCAATTCTTCAGTGCGCCGTTGCCTTTAAATGACAACGTGTACCTTACAATAAGAAAATCATCAAATACGCAACGCAAGATGGCGTATGCCAAAGAGAGTTCTGGGCGAGGAATATCACGTGACATCTCCGAACGGCTGGTTTTCGTTAATTCAATGGAGGGTGTCAAATCTCCGTTATTTTTGCAAATATCTCTCAAACAATACGAGATATGAAAAAAAACATAAGGGAGCAAAGTTGTAGAGAATTTTCTCCTCTACAAATTCGGTTATTCAATTTTCGTGTCAGATGAATGATTAAGCCGTTATTTTCATTTAAATTTCGAGCTGTCAAAAGACGATCGCAAAAGCCCACTTTTAATGTTACTACCTAAAATGGGCCAAGAAACAAAAACAAAAAACGCGCAAAATGTCGGAAAATCTAGTGGCTACAAAGAACAGGCAACTCCACGAGCGCACTGCAGTTGATACTTAACCACCAACAGTGGACACAGAGAGTGCGAATGTGTCAGCGACACGTGTGGTAAATGGGGAAACTGTTACATATCGTGCGGCAGGGCTTAAAAGCAGATCGCGTGAAATGCTTGTGCACGGAATGTACATCAATTGTGGAATGCGGTGCACTGTAACGCAATGCGTTTCGCTGTTTTACGTTGCACCGCCAACGAGGAGTGAAAGCGAACTAAAACACGACAAACTAAACATCGCCACACCTAGTAATAGTACTGTCCCTCGGATAACACAAAATATGACAAAATAATGCAAGTTTCGCAACTCAGGGCGTGAAAGCTCTCGTCAGTTAATGTAGTTGGTATATCTCAAGACACCTATTCAACAACGTCATCATCGATTGTTATCGAATTAGTTACCTATCAACATATATAAATTAGTATTTCTATAATAAATATAACCGCAGTCCCACAGTAACAGTTTTTGCTATTTAAAATACCAGACATTAAATGTTTTCACGTTGGTTATCTACAGCGATTGCGGACTCTTTAGATTTGATGGTGCTGACATCTAACATTAATTTGATGTAATCCATTCACACTTATCTCTCACCTACATCTGCATCTATATACCTACATCTACATAGATACTCTGCAAATCACATTTAAGTGCCTGGCAGAGGGTTCATTAACCACTTTCATAACTTTTCTCTACCATTCCATTCTCTAATAGAGCGCGGGAAGAAAGAACACCTAAATAGTTCCGTTTTCGTTCTGATTTCTCTTATTTTATTGGGATGGTCATAAGTGACAAGTGAACGCTAAAGAACCAATGTCGATTATGTTTCGCAATACGGTGTTTCTAAAAGACATTTAAAAACTTGTACCATCAAGTGTTGCATTGAAACCTAAGACCGAAAATGTAATCCAGTGACATTATGATGACTTATTCAATGTAGGTAGTGTGAAAAAAATCTCTTTTTTATTTATTTATTTATTTATTTTGTATGTTCTTTGCTTTTAGTATTTTGGGAGGAAGTACTAAGGACCAAACCAAGAAAAAAAGTCTAAAATGCATACCTTAAGAGCTTTGAGGCCTCTTTCATATTCGATACTGTGAAATGAAAATTTTCTTCAAGGCAAGAGCTCGATCTACTGATCCACTGTATAATCCCGTGTCGAAAGCTTTAATACACCGAAGAGCCAAACAAACTGGTACATCCGCCTAATATCGTGCAGGACCCCACCAAGCACGCAGAGTGCCATACAACGACGTGGAATAGACTCAGCTAATGATTGAAATAGTGCTGGAGAAGACTGATACCATGCATCATGCAGAGCTGTCCATAAATACATAAGAGTACAGGGTGTAGATCTCTTCAGAACAGCACGTTGCAAGACATTCCAGATGTACTCAATAATGTTCATGTTTGGGGAGTTTGGTGTCCAGCGGAGGCTTTTTAACCTCAGAAGAATATTTCTGAATCCACTATGTACCAATTCTGGACGTGTGAGGTGTCTCATTGTCCTGTTGGAATTGATCAAGTGCGTGGGAATGCACAATGGACCTGAATACAGTTGATCAGCCAGGATGCGTACTCCGTGTCACCTCTCAGAGTAGTATCTAGTCGTATCTCTATCTATCCATCTCTCTAGCCCTTCTCCCGCACATGCAGGGTCGGCACTGTGTTAAACGCGTATTTGGCATGTGTTCATATTTACAGGGAGGCCGGATGCGCTTCCTGCAGACACCCCATGCCGCTCCCCCCCCCCCCCCCCCCCCAGGAGGAAATGTGTATCTCTAATGTCTGCGTATAGTGTGAGACGTGTGTGAAAGAGTAGAGTGTTACGAAAATGTTTGAGAATCGTGTAACTGAGGCGGGACTTCGGGGACCAGCCGGGTATTCACCTAGGGAGATGTGGAAAACCGCCTAAAAACCACATCCAGGCTGGCCGGCACTCTGATCCCTTTCGTTAATCCGCCGAGCGGATTCGAACCGGGCCTGGTACGCTCCCCGTCCCGGAAAGCGGTGCGTTAGACCACACGGCTAACCGGGCGGGTAGTATCTAGTCGTATCAGGGGTCCCATATCATCCCAACTTCACACGACCCACACCATTAAAGAACTTCCATCACCTTCAATAGTCCTCTGTTGACATGTAGGGTCCATGGATTCATGAAGTTTTCTACATACCCGTAAACGCCCATCCGCTCGATACAATTGGTAACGAGACTAGACAGAACAGAGAGCATGTTTCCAATTATCAGTAGTCCAACGTCGGTGTTGACGGCCCAAGGCAAGGCACAAAGCTTTTTGTTGTGCAGTCAGCAACGCCACACGAGTGTGCCTTCAAGCCCAAATCGATGACGTTTCGTTGAACTATTCGCACACTGACACTTGTTGATGGCACAGCAATAATGAAATCCGCAGCAATTCACGAAAGAGATGCTCTTATGTCACACTGAAGACTCTCTTCAGTTGTCGTTGGTCCCGTTCTTGCAGCATTCTTTCCCATTCGCAACGATGTCGGAGATTTGATGTTTTACCGGAATCAAGAAATTCAATGTGCATTCGTGAAACGGTATTGCGGCAAAATATCCACCTTATCACTAACTCGGAGATTATGTCTCCCATCTCTCCTGCACCGATTGCAACAGCATATTGAAAACTTAAATCATGATAACGTGTCTTTAGCAGCAGTAACCTGAGCCAGACGTCTTATATGGGCGTTGTCGACAGCAGCTCGGTCCTCTGAGTGTTTGCATATGTATGTCCACACCAGTTTCTTTGGCTCTTCAGTGCAGTTTCAGAATTAAATTTCGGTGAATAAAGCTCCTAAAGATATTTGTTACTGTATTTAATTTTTCTTTTTATTTATTTTTGTATTTTCAAGAACCAACCCATAATCCATGTACCATACTGAGAGTACAGTTTTATAAGCCGTATTCCAGTGACGAAATTAAAGAATTTTTACTGGCAGTACTTGGTAAACTATTTGACCTATAGGTTACTGAATAGTCGGGCTTCTACCTATATCCACAACGAAGTTACAGGGGAGTCAGAAGTGCCGTGATGGCCTCCAGAAAAGATGATATGGGTCTGTTCTCGAGGAGGCGACTTTGAATTTATACCGTAATCATAAATCACCACACAATTTAAGACATGCTTACATAATTAATTTAATCGTTTTACTACTTCACGATATATTAATGGCATTGATTCCTGATACTAAACAGAAGACTTATTTCTGCTTACAGTGACATAATTTACATTTTATCTCAAATAGAAATATAGTTCCCCTTCTGTCGGTTTTTCCAGACAAGGGAAGATGCGAGTTAGGTCTAGTGGGAGTCGCCACACATACAGCCAATGGAGTCGCCATACAAAGATCTCCGAAAGATATGGCCAAATTGGCTTCTTAGCAAGGCTAGGTGGAATCTGTGTACCGAATTGTCTATTCCCTATACCCAGGGTCGATGGTTCTCGACTCCAGCACGCAGCACCATTCCGCTGTTACTTCCATGTTGTAGGATTATCAAGTACATAGGAAAACAGCTTACAAAGCAGGAATCGATGTGAAACCCTGCTTATATTCAAATTCAGGCAGTCAGTTCACAGTACCGCAGCGTACCGAGTAGCGGGAATGAATAACCTTCATATATTAAAAAACAGGTATCGAATGTAATAGGCATCTCTAAACGCAAATAGTTCCAATAAGCCGTCAGGCTCATGGAAGACCAGCTGAAGAAAAAAAATTGTCTGCTGTGCGTCATAGGATGTTCGGCCACTATAACTTTCCTTGGAGCATGGCGCAAGATCTCGTAAAGAACACCAAAAGCGGATTATGAATAGAATCCCGATGGTTTTCAGATGCTTTCAGTGTGTGTTCACTGTATTACCGATAACCGACAGTATTTGAGACAGTGTGATATAGTTATGACATGCTTTCCTCCGCAATACCATTTCATATTCCATCTTGGCCCGATATATGGTACTACCGGTACTACTTGGAGACAAAAAATTGTCCCTCTACTTGACAATCGCGGTTTTCGGAGATGTCGTCAAGTATCCTAGGTGCTACGAGAATAGTATCGTTCAAAGTATCGTTTTAATAGGGGCACTATTATTAACAGACCCTGTCAAACAATAACAAAACAAAAAGTAAAATAATGATGCTCTAAGAAGGAGTAAAATCAGAGTCTACAAATACAGAAGCCGCACGAGAAAAATTCCTTAATTCTGGTATTCGGATACGTCAGCTTGTAATGAGATCTCCCCA
This sequence comes from Locusta migratoria, assembly GCA_026315105.1. Lineage (NCBI taxonomy): Eukaryota > Metazoa > Arthropoda > Insecta > Orthoptera > Acrididae > Locusta > Locusta migratoria. The sequence goes on from CM048745.1 coordinate 718,835,682, forward strand.
GGTTATGGACCGAGTGAAAGCACTCTTCTGCGGAAACGTTTCGACTAGTTTCCTATTCTTCATCATCAGGAGATTTCGCCTCAACAAATAGGAGAGGACGGCAGTACATGACAAGTAAGAAACTTGTCCAAACGTTCCCGCAGATCAAAGCCTCGATATTGCTTCAAGCGAGAGATCAGTAAAATTCGCGAGGAAATGTTTTTACGCTGCTTCTGTGATATTCAGTAACCGTCGCCTTGCATGGGATATCCAGAAGTGCTAAATAGTGACGATAATGGTCTTATTTTGGCATCTCCACATCCGCATAATCCATCTATTCACCAGACCCCACCTCACGGTATGTGGTGGAGGATGCTTCCTATACCAGAGGAACTTTTTTATTTAGTTAACAATTCTCGGCTTACAAAGCCACCTTCCGATTTTTAAGGCCTGAAGATGCCTAAATGGAAATATAATTGCAGAACATTCACAAATTTGCGTTTTTTATTCAGTATGACTCCTATCTACCAAAAAACGACGGATCATTGTAAATGTCACATTTGCCTTTGCTTTAAGTTTGTTTTGCTTACATACTAACAGCTGCATCTCCGTAGTCAGTAAAAATCGGACCACGTTTAATGGAAATTTACTATAAATTGTATATCCACGACAGCCTGATATTTATTATGTAAAGAAACAGACAAGATAGGTAATTATCTTTTTATTTAGAAAATCGGATGTGACAGATTCTATTGCCAACATAGGATACCTCTTAACCATACGCCAAAACTACAGTTTCACTAAGTTTCCCATGTGAAATATCGTTTGTTAATGACTGATGGGATGATTGCAGTATAACCTGCCAAAACTGGTTATATACACTCTCGGCCATTAAAAGTGCTACACCAAGAAGATCACGTGTTACAGACGCGAAATTTAACCGACGGGAATAAGATGCTGTGATATGCAAATGATTAGTTTTTCAGAGCATTCACACAATGTTAGCGTCGGTGGAGACACACAAAACGTGCTGACACGAGGAAAGTTTCCAACCGATTTCTCATACACAAACAGCAGTTCACCGGCGTTGCCTGGTGAAACGTTGTTGTGATGCCTCGTGTAAGGAGGAGAAATGCGTACCATCACGTTTCCGGCTTTGATAAAGGTCGGATTGTAGCCTATCGCGATTGCGGTTTATCGTATCGCGATATTACTGCTCGCGTTGGTCGCGATCCAATGACTGTTAGCAGAATATGGAATCGGTCGGTTCAGGAGGGCAATACGGAACGCCCTGCTGGAACCCAACGGCCTCGTATCACTAGCAGTCGAGACGACAGGCATCTTATCCGAATGGCTGTAACGGATCGTGCAGCCACGTCTCGATTCCTGACTCAACAGCTGGGAAAGTTTGCAAGACAACAACCATCTGCATGAACAGTTCGACGTCGTTTGCAGTAGCATGGACTTTCAGCTCGGAGACCATGGCTGCGGTTACCCTCGACGCTGCATCACACACAGGAGCTCCTGCGATGGTGTACGCAACGCCGAACTTGGGTGCACGAATGGCAAAACTCATTTATTCGGATGAATCCAAGCTCTGTTTACAGCATCATGATGGTCGCATCCGTGTATGACGCGGGGATATCACATTGGAAGCGTGTATTCGTCATCGCCATACTGACGTATCACCCGGCGTGATGGTATGGGGTGCCATTGGTTACACGTCTCGGTCACCTCTTGTTCGCATCGACGGTAATTTGAACAGTGGCCGTTATATTTCAGACGCGTTATGACTCGTGGCTCTACCCCCCATTCGATCCCTGCGAAGCTCTACATTTCAGCAGGATATAGCACGACCGCATCCTTTCTGGATATGTAAAATGTTTGACTGCTGCCCTGGCTAGCACATTCCCCAGATCTCTCACCAACTTAAAACTTCTGGTCAATGGTGGCCCACCAACTGTCTCGTCACAATACTCCAGTCACTACTCTTGATGAACTGTGGTATCGTGTTGAAGCTGCTTGGGTATCTGTATCTGTACACGCCATCCAAGCTCTGTATGACTCAATGCCCAGGCATATCAAAGCTGATATCACGGCCAGAGGTGGCTGTTCTGGGTACTGATTTCTCAGGATCTATGCACCCAAATGGCGTGAAAATGTAACCACATGTCAGTTCTAGTATAATATATTTGTCCAATGAAAACCAGTTTATCATCTGCATTTGTTCTTGGTGTAGCAATTTTAACGGCCAGTTGTGTAAATTAAAATCTTGGATGATCTTGTCTTTTGTTTTACATCGTAAATCTATTGATCAGCTCTCCACGGAAACTGACCAACTTGTGAAACACCTTGTTTTGCTTATCCATTGCGCTTATCTTCTTCTTCTTAACATAATGGGTTTAGCATTCTCGCCCGTTCCGGCTTCGTAGTTATCTCCAGTGCCCTCTAGGTCACCACGGATCTATCGTCCCCTCGGAATGAAATCCAATGCTGCTTTGAGGAGTCTGCTGTTGAAAATTCTAGTCTGTTTGTTACTTATCTTATTACTTACCGATTCCATATTTAACTCCTTCCTGACATCCTTATTCCGTATCCTACAGATCCTTGTACAACTTTTAACAATCCTTTAAAATTTCATTTTTGCCGTCTGTATTTTGCTTAGTTGTTTCTGGTCCTGCCATAAAGTAATGTAGAAAAAGCGACGAGACATATTCGTGTCTCTACGAACTTAATTTTCATAAATTATTTGGATTGTCCCACATGCGGCCTGAAACCTATCAACTTTCTGCTCAATGTCTTTGTCATAAACTATATTCCAACCGAGATCTTCAAAACTCGATGCTGGTTCTAAAACTTACTTATAAAAGATAACTTTGATCTTAATGAAACTTTTCCTCTAAATGTAATTAATTTCGTTTTATTAATTGAGATTTTAAATTATACTACATACATCCATTAGTTAACAAATCAATGGATTTCTGTAACTGTGTCTCATTTCTTTGAATCGATAGCTAATCGTCTGTATAAAAGAGTGTTTTTGAATAAATACCGTGTAATAACACCTGGGTGTAATTTCTATTGCTTGCCACATATTCTCAAGCACTATGTACATTTCGCGCATAAATCTCGAGGATAATATTAGATTAAAGGTTTCAAGAATGTCTTCGTAAGGTAGCCGCGGTGGAGTAGCCGCGCGGTCTAACGCACCTCGCTGCGGAGCGCGCGGTTGCTCGCCGTCCAGGTTCGAGTCCTCCCTGGGGCATGGGTGTGTGTGTTTGTCCGTAGGTTAGTTTACCTAGGTATAAGTAGGTTGTAAGCTACGGACTGATGACCACATCGTTTGGTCCGATAGATTGACAGACATTTGAACATTTTTTTTTTTTCTTCGTAAGGTACAAAGATCTCTGATTGTCTACACAATGATTTATTTTATAGTGAATACTTTTATTGATAACATGTTTCACTCACCTTTTGCAATGATAACTACTATAATGTCGAGCACATCTGTAAAGTCATAAATTCTGTAAGATACCAAACATCTCAGCGTGCCAAAACTGTCCGTCAAAACAAACAAACGGAAATATGCAATCTTGGCATAATATTAATTTGAAAATGATACTATTATTGTCACCATTTAGCACATATTTATTTCCCATGCAATGTCACGGTTGATGAATATCGTATAGGAAGCATTGCCTTTCTCGTCGAAACTGAGTGATATTATCACAGGCTTGGGTTCAGTTTGAGGTTTGGTTATACGGCAACTTTTGGACAAGTTTCTTACTCGTCATGTGCTGCCAGATTCTCTTACTTTTAAACATGAGGCAAAATCTCCTGATGATGACGAGTAGGAAACTCGCCGAAACGATGCCGCAAGACAAACGCCTTGACTCGGCCAATCATCCGGGGAGGCTTCATCACTATCTGACGTACGTGAGTAGCAGAATTTAGTTGTGTTTCTCGTACAGGTCGTGTATTTGCAGTGGCAGATTCAGAGGGGCAGTAGGCTCGGGAGTAAAGTTAACGAAGCCCCCGCCGCGCACGTCGCCCCAGCGGCCGCGCACGCACGGCAGGGCAGGGCAGGGAACCACCTCGCGCGTCCCCGTGCCGCCGACTTCAAAGGCCCGGCAGCCGGGAGGCGGCCGGTATGGGTTTTAATATAAGGGCCAGGGCCCGACAACAGAAATCGTTGTACTCCGCGGCGGCAACGGGAGCGCCGACGCGCTGCTTTGCCGGGGCCGAGGAAATGAATAGGTTTCCCCTCAGGCGCCCCGAAAATTAATTAATAATCAGCTTTTTTGCAGGGGCCGGCCGTCGCTGGCGACATTAATAAAAACTCTTGCGAGGACGAAATGAGGGCTGGCGGGCATGCCGCGGCGGCGTCCGGCAATTTAGATTATTGCACCCCGAGCAGGTCCGGCAGGCGGGCGCCCTCCTACGTGTAATATCGCTGGCGCTGGGCGGCGCCGGTCGACGGTGTGTGGGCGGCGTAGGCTGCCGCGTGCGGCGGTGGGCCGCGCTGGCTCTGGCGGGCGACTGCAGACGTCGACAGTGGCTGCATTAAATGGCATGGAGGGAGGCGGAAGAGGGATGACTCTAGCTGCACTAAACTGATCGTACAGTGTAAGCCAGGCAGCTTCAAAAAAATTTTCAAATGTTTGTAAATCTATCGGACTCAACTGCTGGGTCATTAGTCCGTAGCATACAAACTACTTAAACTAAGACAAACTAACCTAAGGACAACAAGAACACCCCTGCCGGAGGGAGGACTCGAAGCCCCGACGGCGAACGGCAGCGCGTACTGCAGCACGGCGCCCAAGTGCGCACTGCTAATTCGCCGCGGCCAGACTGTTCACTAGGCAGTTCCGCGAGCAGCAGCGCACACGAGCGCTCACTGCCTCAGCTCGGAGCTGCGGTGGTGGGGCAAGCTGACGTCACGCACACCAGTACTCGGCGGCCGACGCGTTCGTTCAGTGTCTGAGGAGTATTAAAAACGTGAAGGCAGACACGTTTCCTCGGTTTCACAGGAATACAGCTGGGTTCATGTACATGTTCGGGTCGACGTGCTGTTTTGAGCAGTTGTTCTCCGTAATGAACAGAATAAAAAATTTAGATTTATATTTACAAAAATTTGAAGTTCGCCTAAACGAGGGTTTCTACAATTCGACCGCGGCGTATCAGTCCGCAATTTTAAAATCTAGCTGCATTATTATTATTATTGTGGCGTTCAGTTCAAACCAGATTGTTTGGATGCAGCTTTCCCCACTACGTTCACCTCTGAATAAGAACGGTAAACTACATCCTTCTGAATCTGCTTACTGTATTCATCTCCCTGTGAGATTATTACCCTACACACTTCCCTCCAGAGCTAAATTGTTGATTCCTTGATGTCTCTGTTTCACCAATCGATCACTTCACTATTCCCTTCCAAATCTGGCTAGTACCTCCCCATTAGTTACGCAATATATCCATCTAACATTCAGCATTCGACTGTGTCAACCACTTATTGTCCACGTTTCAATCTCGTGTAATGCAACATTGCAGACAAATGCTTTTAGAAAGAACTTCCTAGCATTTAAATTAATATTAGACGTCAACATATGTCTCGTCTTAAAAAAAAAAAAAAAAAAAAAAAAAAAAAAAAAAAAAAAAAAAAAAAATCCCAAAGCCATCCCACTTATTATTATTATTATTATTATTATTTTTTTTTTGTATGTAAAACTTAAATGTCTTAACTGTGGGGTCATCAGTCCCTAAACTTACTTACTACCTTATATTAAAGACAACCCAAACATCCATGCCCGAGGGAGGATTCGAACCTCTGACTCGGGAGGCCGCGCGAATCCCAACGTGGCGCTCCAGACCGCTCGGCTACTTTCGCACTGTTTCTACTTTATATACGAGGGTTGTAATTTAAATAGTGGCAACACTGCCTGTGGAGGCATTATGCAATGCAATCTACTATTAGCGCTGATAGCACAAGTTGCTGATATGCTTACCTTACCTCGGAGCAAATGGACTCACTAATCCCACGTCAGCGGCGTGCGCGCAATCGAGAGAAACACAGTCACTTTTGAGCGAGCGATGTAACGTAACGGTGTCACTACGAGTATGTTTCCGAAGCAGAAAGAACGGAGTTGGATCAAGATTGAATGTGCCTTAGGTCGTGCAGCACGTCAGTGTCATCAAGGTCAGCTGCGAAACTACTTAGCAGACAGCTCTACAGTTTTGGTGTTTATGTCTAAACGAAAACTACAACTCTAGCCAGACGAGACGCAGTACGGGAAGAGGACAACAATCATCTCGAGTAGTCAACTGAGACACGAGAGTTCGTTGTGTAAAAGGGGCTTAAGCCACTGTGCATACCGATTGTGCTTCGTAAACGTCTGGTTTGTTTTTATATAGAACAGACTGGTTAGGTGTCCCATGTGCTGTCTAATGCGCATTTTCACGCGATAACAACGAAGAAATTTATGTGGCTGACATCGCGCCATATCACCGGTGTACATTTGTTCGCTATGGTTTAGAGCACTCTGCACAAATAAAGCGAATGATTTTGCCACTCAGATTGCACGACATAAATTCCATCGAACATTTATAGCGCATATTCGAGAGGTCAGTTCGTGGACAAAATCGTTCACCGACAAAACTCCAGCAAATGTAGAGTGTTAGAGAGGCAGTATGGCTTAATTTTCCTGCAGAGGGTTTCCAATGAATTTATGGGTCCCCGTCAAGCACAACTGCTGAACCCAGATATTGGCGGGCATCCACAAACTCCACACAGGTGTGGGAACGTTCACGTGACAATGGCATCACCATGGTTGCACAACTAGCGCAGCACGTCCAACTTATTTAGAAATTCTCCGAAATCACCTTCCCGCGATTCGGCATGCCACAATTTGACCCCTTTTATAGTCACTTCGTTGGCGCCGCGGTGAAGTGGCCGAGCGTTCTAAGGCACCATGCTGCGGCGCGCGCGGTTTTTACCCTATGGGTTTTCGAGTCCTCCTTCGGGCACGGATTTTGTGTATTCCTTAGCACAAGTTACTTGAAGTTAGTTTAAGTAGTTTGCAAGCCTAGGGACTGATAACCAACGTAGTTATGTTCCTTAGATTTACAAACATTTGAACATTCAAGCTTCGTTGGCTGTAGGAATCACGGGTGCATCTCTGTGGAGTGGCGCCAGTTTGTTTACCTCGCTGATATGACACTAAGCCACGCGGCTGTAATTAGCCGACGTTGGAACTATTACCAGATACCATACCTGGAACGCAACTATATTGCATTATCAACATCAAAAACTGTGCTTCGGTTTTTCAGATCTGATGTGTACTTGTTTGAGATGTTACCACATTTCAAATTATTTTTATTTATACCGTTTACTGTACCATCTATCATGAAACGAATAAAAATGTTTCTTACAAAATCGGCATATATTTTTACCGAAGAAGCGAAATGTGCAATAAATATAGGTATAAGATTTCAAAGTCGTCCCCCCACCCCCCTTCAGCTCCGCAGTGGTGGAGCAAAGGGATGTCCCTCTTGGAGGTGAGCAACATGTATTGCAACTCTTTTTTCTTTAAATCCTATATTCCGAACAACAGTTTTAACTGCCCCACCCAGTATATATTCAACACATGCAGATAGATGAATGGAAGAAACTACGGAATTAGTGCAATTGGTTAATCCTTCACGACTATAGTCGGCGTCACCTACGAAGGTGGCCCAGTTTTCAGCCGTTCTGCGCATCCCCCTCCATTACCGCAAAGACAGCCAGTAATGTTCATTCTGTAGGCACGTGGCTGGCCATGAGTTATGCAATGTTTCTCCCACACGCGGCTGTAGCTCCTCCCCTCTTCGATTCCCTTATCGCTCCGCCTCTATGCGCGGAACCGCCTTCTTATATGACGCCAGCTATAACTGCATTAACGAGACATTTTATAAGCAGTAAATACGAGATCCACTGAATGTGTTTTCAAAACTATAGCACGGCACATAATTCAGGAGTAATTATGTCAAATGTAATGAGTGAAATACAGCCGCATCCACAGAAGCGTAAATAACCAGACTAAACTCGTACAGTATTTCAAAATGACAGCACTCCACGAATTACAACGAACTTTCTCCATATTTATAGACATTTACGGAAATTTTCTCGGTCACATCCACAACAAAGTTATGGATGGACTGAAGCTTCTGGCTTTTATTTTTCCGTTACACTTGCAGTAAGACTACGGTGTTCGGCTTGACAATAAAATTTACTACATCGACGTCTGTAACCATATTCGTATGGGATTTTAGAATCATGTATGCCATGCGATGCCTCATCACATATGATATTATAACTTATTAAGCCTTCAGCACAAACTCTATTCGTAACACAATTCATAGATATTTTGCTAATATTCCATTTTACGTATCTTGAGGAAGATATGACGTCGTAAGGATTGAGCTGCGTCAAAGACAAACTAAAGGACGAAACTTCCTATCGATGCAGTTGCGTCATCCGTACAGGTGAAATGGACAGAAAATCAGGGAAAAGGGATGGGCAGAAGGGGAAGAAGCAGACGGACTTACAAGAAGATAATAATGGAATAAATATGAGGGGGCATCATAACATAATAAAAAATGAAAAATAAAACATTGCCTTAGACCTGGAATGTTCATTAGTTCTGATTGTTTTTGCTATCTGCTGTTTTGTTCTTGTTTGGTTTTTTATGTTGGAAGGCTTTAGTGAACAATGTACAGCTCTGAAAATTTGTTTTCTGTTCGGTAAAAATGCTACTGAAACTGTTTTAATTTTCCAAACAGTCCACCTAGTTGAGGGTATGAGAAAAATTCAGCTCTACGAGTGGTTTTCTTAAGAACCGAGAGCTTGCTAACAGACCGTCCACAGACAACTAATCAACTGAGATCAGTGGGTTACCGTGCAGCTGGGTTCAGCCTATTTTAACGGAAGATTTGGGATTGAACAGGGTTGCTGCCAAGTTTGTTCTTGTTTTTCTTACTGACAATCAAAAGAAATATCGAGTTTAAACATGTGTTTTGAAACAACAGCTAGCTACTGACCGATATTTTCTGACAAAGATCGTTAATAGTGATGAGTCATGATTCTTTGGTTAGGACCCAGAAACAAAGTAAGTCAATCCAATAACACGTCATCGTCACCCATTCCCAAGAAATTGCTCAAGTCAAATCGAACATCAAAGTAATGCAGTTTTGCTTTTATGACCGCCCCTGAAATCTTTTATTTGGATGTTTTAAAATATTGCGCAGTAGTGTTCGTCAACTAAAGACCGATTTGTGGGAAGCAGGAAACTGGTTCCACCACCACGTCAACGCACCTTGACACGCAGCCATCTCGGTTTGGTATTTTTTAATAAGATTTCATAGTTCCTATGCGAAGTATTCGCCTGACACGGTTCTGTGCCATTTTTTTATTGCCACACATGAAAAGGTGCATGAAGGACAACATTGAAGAAGTCAAGATAAAACTAAAGATTGAAGATCTGTCAGCCATTTCTAAGGATGACTACAAGAATTTATCCTTACAGTGGAAGCATTGCTGGGATGCCCGTATTAGTTATAATGGAATGTGTTTTGAAGGGGATATGGCTGTTTTCCAAACAATGTGAAAATGTATTGGTTTTTAATATAAATTCGGGTTGTCGGGATCCACCTCGCACATTCGAACGTCATTGACAGAAACATAGTGGAAGCGACATCAGTGAGAGGAGAGCGATGCAACTCCGACTCGTGTCTGTGTCAGAGAGTGGCCAATACTCCTTATACGACAGTTAATATGTACAGACGGCAGCCATTTCTTGCAAAAATTATTGCGGGAAATACTGTCACTTGTTGAATACTACAATGAATTTAACTCTCGCAAAAAAGCAGAAATAATAGCTAACTATTTAGTATACGGCTACTGAAAATTTAAAGCATAGTGAACTAAAATCTGTACTGGTCATTTACTAAAAATTTCGAAAAGAAGTGAGATATAAACCGTTTCATTCGTCCTATTTCGACATCCATTGTGAAAGTTAGTAAATTGTAAGTTTAATATAGTTGTGTATATCGCAATGTGATATATATTAGGTTATTAATTAATCATAAAAAGACACAGTCCGGGATTTGTTAAATGACATTTCAATTCGATATTAATAACAATTTCGTGTGGCTCATTGGCTGGTGCAATTCTTTCGATAGAACGCCACTTTGGCGACTTGCGTGTCCCTAGCCTACCCCAGTTATCCAACCGGGGAAAAGCGACCTACAGCTTAACGTGGAATCTGAACCACGTGTCGTTTCTGGCGACTCCTCAGATCGTCGACAGGTGAAGGATGGGTTAATGTGCAGACTGAAAAAATCCGAAGTCCGACCGGGTTTCGAACCCGCGACCCTTTGTATTCCAGTAAGGCGCTTTACCCCAAGACCACCTTTTTTTTCTGGAAGCGTGCAAACCAGAGCGGAAATAAATCAGCTCTTCTGTGGAGGGAGAAGCAGTGCGGCCAGTGCAGTCGGTGGCGCGGCACCTGGCGCCCTCACAACACACGTTACTATGTTCAGTAAAGAAAATTTTCCCCATCAAAATAAGGCACTTTTTCCTAAAAATATACTGCAAAAACCATTAAAATATCAAATCTAAACATTCTTCTTTTAAAATCATAATAACGCCGGAAGCGTCCAAACCAGAGCGGAAACAAAACAGCTATTCTGTGGAGGGAGGAGCAAGACCACCGGGCCCGACTGTTACAATTCGATAAATGCATTTAAAATAACAGTAGAAAAAAATATGACTGGGAAATTGGAACTGCGAACAGCACGATCTGCTGACTAGAAACTACGTTACAACAATAGGCAGACTAGATCGCGATATTATAACAATAGGCGCAATTTCGTATCTATAGATGCACTCAGAAATTTCCTTTTCGAGAAAGAAATCTATCGACATGGAATGCTGTAGAATGAAAAAGCTTGCCACGCCGATTTCTTCAGCAAGTGGTCTTCTTTCTAGACTGAATACTGCTGAAGCATCCAACTACAAAAGCGAAAAGTGTGTGCTTAGTTTCATACCGAGAGAGGCGGCGCAGTGGTAACACGCTGGACTCGCATTCAGAAGGATGGTGGTTCAAGTCCACCTCTGGCCATCCAGATTTAGGTTTTCCGTGATTTCCCTAAATCACTTCAGGCAAATGCCGGGATGGTTCCTTTGAAAGGGCACGGCCGATTTCCTTCCACATCCTTACCCAAACACTCCGAGCATAGGCTCCGTCTCTAATGACTACGCTGTCGACGGGACGATAAACTCCAAGCTTCCATCCTTCCTTCCTTAGTTTCTACTTCTGATCATGCGTTCAAATACTGGGGCTAGTACTGACGTAACTGGCCTTTCGGGTTATTGCAGCAGTCGTCTTCGAGCTCGCTGCACGCACGTTAGTCGCAAGAACGTTGTGGGTAGCAACATGGAAACTAACGCAGTGTTTCCCCAATAGCTAACAGAGTTTGCGTGCTGACAGCGCTACTGCGCAGAGAGCATAGGGCGCAACTACGTCATCCTCCCCCTCCCCAAGGGGGCGCAGAGCTCTTAGAGCGGCGTCGTGTCTGGTTATCTCTGGCTGCGGGGCGCGCCAGTGGATATTGTGCTCGCGGCGCGACGGCAGGACGCAAACGAGGGAGAGAATAAACCGCAGCGAAACGAGTGCGTGATGGATCGGCGCGCCGCAGCCGCGCGCTGATAAATAATATTGGGTGGTGTCGGTGGGGGCGGGGGGGGGGGAGGCGTGAAAGGTGGATGCCGATCGACAGGCAGCAGGCGGCAGGCGGCAGGCGGCGCGCGCACAATGCCACACGGGCAGCGATTTATGGCGCCGCCGCTGCAGTTCCGGCGGCCCGGCTGGCGAATAATGCGCCCGTGATGGGAGGGGAGGGGAGGGGACACCGCGTGCACAGTGGCGCTGCGAGCAGCCGAGGGGACAGCACCATATTCTCCTAGGTCATCTGCCAGGTTCTACTCACCACTACCGCAAATATGCATAGGAATTTGTGAAACACGTTTTATAGTCATGCCAATTACGCTGTCTAGAGAAGCGGTTCCCAAAGTGTCGGTGGGTCGTCGTACCACTGTCAAACGTCTGAGTAAGTTGCGGGAACCAGTGATGAAGTGGCTTGTTAAATTTTCTATGAAAGTTCTCGGGCAATAGAGATTTGTAAAGCCGGCCGCGGTGGCCGAGGGGACTGAGGCGCGCCATTCACGGTCTGCACGGCCACTACGGTCGGGGGTTCGAATCCCCCCTCGGGCATGGATATTTGTGCCGTCCTTAGGATTAGCTAGTTGATAAGTAGTTTGTAAGTTTAGGGACTGATGACTCCGTAGTTAAGTCCCATAAGCTAAACAAACATTTCAACATTTTTAGATCTGTAAATGCAAGTTAAGAACCTCACTGCTGCTCTAAATTACTTTGCGAGTGGCCACAGTACTTGTGCAACGCAAATTTATCTAACTGCTCACTTCTTAAGGGAGAAGCCAATGTTTTAAGAAACACAAAATTAATGTTAAAACCAGGAACAGCTAATTAAACATGGGGCAGGGAGCATGAAATTATAAAGCAGAGGTTAGATACTTTAAATCATTCTCTATTCAATGAAGAAGCAAATAAATTTGGGGAAAACAAATAATCACAATAAAGCACACAAATTGTACAAAAGTGAATTAAACCATAAAGTTACTGCCCGTAATAAAATTGTTTCTGCCCTTTATGAATATGGAGGTAACATAGGAGAAAATTTGCAAATACACAGTGGATAAAGGAAAGCACATTCATCCACTCACAGACACACGTATAATGCTTGCGACACATTACTCATGCAGCAGCACTTCACAGCAGTGACAGAACGAAGTGTCGGCGGCGTTTTGACGAGATGGCGGGTGTCTTCAAGTACAATTAAAATCAAACTATGCACCAAACGAACTAATGTGTGGGGAGGCAGTGGTATACTATCTTTAAGTACCACATGGTGTGCAACCAAGGTGAATTACATAGAATTTACAAAAATAAATTAATTTAGAATAAGCAAGTAAAGCACAAGCGAGAATTCATATAGAAGAAAGCTAGTATCAGTAAAACCATGGTTGAAGATAGGCAACGAACAATGCCCCACATCCCTGCTGATTAGCTATTCATGCACACCAACATGTAGGGAAGTCTACAAGTAGCTAACAAGCTGGGTAGTGGTACATCAGTGGTTGCTATCATCCAGGTGTCAAGTCTCAGAAGTCTCTCTTCCATTTGTATGAATTGCAATTGCGCTTTTTACCACCTCTTTCAACATTTTCTGATACACAAGGATCCATGTTTCACATACTATTTATTATACAACAGGACTACCAACCAAACAGTAGTACAACATACTTACACAGCCGAATGACATAATGTGTTTATTTAAAGATAGAGATATAATGCAAATTACGTTTAATAGTTATTAAAGAAGAATGATGTAGGAGCAACACGTACGTTTTTCGAACAATATATTCTTCCCTTATAACTGATAAAAGAATCTGTAACACTCTAACAAGTAACACTAAAAATAATATCGCATGGCATTCATGGCCAGAAAACCCCGAAGGGCAAGTTCAGTCTCGTACTGTGGCCAAATATTGTATATGACTATCTGAAATATTTTACTGAATGATGTGTGAAAGCTCATAATGATTTTAAAAAAGTAGGTGGATGTCCTGATCAGTGCTTGGTTATGGCGTTTCAGAAAAGGCATACAGACATTTAGAATTTAATGTTTTATATTCTTCACTTTATATTCTGGCAACTAGTCAAGGAGTATGTGTGCTCACTGAGAAAATTCCAGTACTTACTCCGGCAGTTTGACACTCAGGGCAAATAGAAAGTCAGAGCATTGGGATACTTGAAGGTGTATGGTTTGTGGCCTCTGAGCACAGGATGATACCCACAGTGGCAGTTGCACATGGAGGGCATGCGTTCTGTGAGCAGCGTGCGGGATCTACTATGGCCATTAGATATGGAGAGCATGCGGTTCCTGCGCGTAGTGCGGTACTTTCTCTGCCAGATGGACACGGAGAGCATGACGATTCAGAAAGTATCACTCTTGCGAAACACAGATTGCCCTTTATTCACATGAAGTGTTAAGTTCCATCGACAAGGGAATTTCATATTTCTGGATTTCCGGAAGGCTTTTGACACGGTACCCCACAAGCGGCTTCTTATGAAATTGCGTGCTAATGAAATATCCCCACATTGTGCGATTGAATTCACTATTTGCTATCAGAAAGGACGGTAAGTCATCGAGTAAAACAGAAGTGATATCTGGCGTTCCACAGGGAAGCGTTATAGATCCCCTACTCTTCCTCGTGTTTATAAACGATTTAGGAGACAATCTGAATAGCTCCCTTAGACTGTTCGCGGATGATGCTGTCGTTTATCGATTAGTGAAGTCAACAAAGTATCAAAAGCTACTGCAAAGCAATTTAGACAAAATTTCTACATGGTGCTGAAATTGGCAATTGACACTAAATAAAGAAAAGTGTGAAGTAATACACATGACCACTAAAAGAAATCCGCTGAACTTCAATTACGTGCCGGCCGCGGTGGCCGAGGAGACTGAGGCGCTCCAGTCACGGTCTGCACGGCCACTACGGTCGGGGGTTCGAATCCCCCCTCGGGCATGGATATTTGTGCCGTCCTAGTTTGTAAGTAGTTCATAAGTAGTTTGTAAGTTTAGGGACTGATGACCCCGTAGTTAAGTCCCATAGACTTTACAAACATTTTTTTTCAATTACGCGATAAACCAGTCAAACCTTAAGGTCGTAAATTCTACCAAATACCTAGGAGTTACAATTACGAACAACGTAGACTGGAGAGAACACATAGAAAATATTGTGGGGAAGGCGAACCAAAGGTTGCGTTTCATTGGCAGAACGCTTCGAAGATGCACTAGCTCCACCAAAAAGACTGCCTACATCACACTTGTGCGTCCTCTCCTGGAGTACTGTTGCCCCTTGTGGGACCCTCACCAGGTGGGACTGACGGAAGACATTGAGAAGGTTCAGAGAAGGGCAGCTCGTTTGTTTTATCGCGTTACTGGGGGGAAAGCGTCACGGAAATGTTGCACGAATTGGGGTGGAAATCATTAAAAGAAAGACATTATGCATTGCGGCGCATATGTTAGTGAAGTTTCAATCACCGACTTTTACTTCTGAATGTGAAAATATTTTGCTAGCACCCACCTATTTAGGGAGACATGACCATCCCAATAAAATAAGAGAAATCAGATCGAAAACGGAACGATTTAGGTGTTCTTTCTTCCCGCGCGCTATTAGAGAATGGAACGGTAGAGAAAAGTTATGAAAGTGGTTAATGAACCCCCTGCGAGGCACTTAAACGTGATTTGCAGACTATCTATGTAGATGAGGATGTAGAACGTACCGCGCTACTTACTCTGGCAGCTGAACCTGGAGCTTATGTGGTCTGTGAGTGTAGGGTGATGCTTACTCAGTCAGCTGCATGTAGTCTTTGAGTGTAGTGAGCTGCTCTCTTTGGTCTCTGAGTGCATTGCGGTACTTACTCTGACAGTTGGATGGTATGATGCTTACTCAGGCAATTGGACATGGATAGCATGCAGTTCCTGCACGTATTGTGGTACTTACTCTATCAGATGTAGAGCAATGTGGTCTGTGAGTGTAGTGAGGGACTTACTCTGGCAGTTGGAGGGCAAGTGCGGTACTTACTCTAGCAGATGTGGAGCATGTGGTGTCTGAGCGTAGTGCGGTACTTATTCTGGCAGTTCCAAATGGAGGACATGCAGTCTCCGTGAGAAGTGCGGTACTTACTCTAGCAGATGGCGAGCATGTGGCCTGCGAGCGTAGCGCGGTACTTACTCTGGCAGTTGGACATGGAGGGCATGCGGAAGCTGAGCGAGCCGGACAGCGGGTCGGAGGCGGCGCGCTGCAGCGGGTCGAGCGGGCTGCCGAAGTGCCCGGGCAGGAAGGGCCGCTGGCCGAAGGCGAAGGCGTGGAACTGCTGCTGCTGCCCTAGGAGAGAGCACAGCACTGCCTCAGGCGTGCCACCTGCTCTAGGATGCTACCACCCGCCACTGCCACCCCTCACTGTAGGCCGGCCCGCAACACAGACTCACGTTTCTGAAGCTCTTGTCTAACAAGGAAAGTACTTGGGCTCGAACAAACACATCCGTGTGAACGTTTGGTCACAGTATCACTACTTACACCTCAATGTGCTGGTGGGTGTCGTTTCCCTGCAAAGCTCTGCAACCATGCTCTAGGTAGCACTGTAGATGTAATTGTAGACGCCATACGTAATGCAGATATCTGAACTATAACTTATGTACGGTAATAATCGTCGTACATTTTCTCTAGCGTATTGTCATCAAATGGCGTGATGATAGTTGCAACTTTAACCTTCTTCTCGGAAGACTGTTGGTATTCACTGCCACTGCTTCCATCACCTCTTCACACAGTTACCGTAGCACTACTGCTTGCAATGAGTAGTTCGTCATTATCATCCCTATTATTATTATGCTTTTTTAACAACAGTATCTAACTTATGCTCATATTTCTGTACCATAACAGATACGAGAAAGCATGCGAATGATTCATCTTCTACACTAATACCATCTTCACCAAGAATGGTTCTTCGTAACTTCATCTCAACCAGTCGCAATACTTTAGCACGATTGATTGTCAATCGCCGCTCCATCTGATGCTTCACCACACAAATGTCACAAAACGCAACTTCGGGAGCACACAGCACCGTCCCTACTGGCGAACCGACAGGTCAAAGTGCAATGTGGCAAGGCACTCACAGGGGCCTCTAACGGACGACAGCAGAGTTTTGTAGATGCGGGAGTATCACTAGTGCAATAAGGGGCCTTTACATTATCTCTCGCACGATTTTTGATGTATATGTGTTTCTTCGAGCCCAAGTACTTTCCGTGTTTGGTCTCAGGAAATATAGGAAACAAGAGTTACAAACAAAATACCTTTACTGAAGTAATCGCCTTTGGCTACAACACACCTCTGACATCGGTTGTACAGCTGTTGGAAACTGTCATCAAACGCTTATTGTGAAATCACTCGAAGTACTGTTGTAACACTGTTACACTGTTTTATCTCTGCAACCGTTGCGAAAGCCTTTCATGGTATCATCCTCAAAGACAGCCGATCATCCACAAGCACCCGTCGCGCTCGTTCGATGTGTTCTGGGACTGTGCTTGTGGACGGTCGACCCCAATACGGCTCATCCTCGACACATTCCTTTGATTGAATATTCCGTTGGTGTTTGGTACAATATTTGATACAGGATCACAGAAACACACACGACACTGGTGTAATGGTCTACAGTATTTATTGATTTATGCAAACTTGTTTTCGGCTGTTACGCCAACAACAGGTACAAAGATTACTATAATGAAATGTTTTGTCAAAGATTAAAAAAAAGGCATAAAAATTACTTAAGCAGCCAAAAGATAAACGTACCGCAGAAAGGTATAAAAAGAACTGGTGTGAAATTATTATTGTACTAAGTGGCAAAGAAAGGTATGCGACAATATGAAAGAATTAATTACATGACAACATGTCACTAATTACAAAAATAAATGACAATTCGGCAAAAAGTTAACTGCATTGTTAGTTTGCGAATAAGGAGATTGCATGAAATAACATAGTGTCTTCTGTAAAAATTTGGAAAGTGTGGTAAATAAATGTATGACAATTACAAAACAAGTACCATGATTAGGTGGGAGTGTTAGTATACTAAGAATATAGTCACTTTTGTAAAAATTTGGAAAAAGTTGGTAAATAACTTTGTGAGAATCATAAAACTATTTCAAAACCTTCAATGATTAAATGGGAGTTAGTATACTAAAACTCCCACCTAATCATTGTACTTGTTTTATAATAGTTTTATGATTGTCACATATTTATTTACCACCTCTTTCCAAATTTTCACACAAGACAGTTTATTAATTCAGTTGAACTTTTTTTTTTGCGCAACAAACTGTTTATTAATGTTTTGTCACATTGTCACGTTTGTAACAGTTGTCACGTAATTAATTCTTTCATGTTGTTGGCTACCTTACTTTGCCACTTAGTACAGTACTTAATAATATCACACCAGTTCTTTGTATACCGCCCTAGAGTATGTTTATCTTTTGGATGTTTATGTAATTCTTTGATGCACATTTTGTAAAATCTTTGACATAACAATTGTTATAGTAATCTTTGTACATGATGATGGCGTAACAGCTGAAAACTAGTTTGTATAAGTCAATAAATATTGTAGAATATTACACCATTATGTTTTTGTGATCATCTTCGTTTTCGTCTTTAACGCGTTTAAACCACTCAAACACTGTATTCTAATTAAGTGTGTATGTGCGGGAGCCGCGATGCAGTGGCCGAGTGGTCCAAGGCGCCTTGCTGTGGAGCGTGCATTTGCTTGCCGTCAGAGGTTCGAGTACTTTTCGGGCATGGGTGGGTCTGTGTGTTTGTCCTTAGCAAAAGTTAGTTTAAGTAGTTTGTAAGCCTATGGACTAATAACTGCAGCCTTAAGTCTGTTACATTTACAGACATTTGAATATTTTATTTATTTAACCTTCTTTCTGGCGTGGCTGTTGATACTGATACAGCTCTAAGTTTACTGCGAATTATTTGTCAGATACTGGCATTACCGACGCCTTCTCCCTAGAAGCTTGCCATCTCCGAACGCTGAATATTGTTGTGTGCATCAGTGTCGATGCGACTGATGTACTGTCGAGACATATTCCGACTGGTCAGTTTGATACACTGCGCCCGTTTGTATCGCGTTTCAACAATTCTTTTTTTTTTAATTTTGTTGTTTCGTTTATTAACATAACTTAGTAAGTAATACAAACTCAATTCACAATGTAAAATGCACTTCCTTTCTTTTGAGACCGTTAAATCGTCAGTTAAGTATATCTGAACATGAGGTATCAAACTGATACACTGCGCCTGAATGCGTTATATTATAGGAATTTTGTAATTTTAGGTGGAAGATAATTGATCGTGGCAGGCTACAGTAAGGCGTACAATCATGTTACAGAAATACTACAGGCGTTGTTCGAAGAGGATAATAATGACGTTCAAGAGCATTTTGGAGAAGGGAAGTTTCACTTTTTATCGAGAAGGACATTACCAAAATGAGACCAGAAATGTCCTTTAAACAATTCCGTCTATTCATTTAATATGTTATTCGGTTCTTTTCTTGTCGCACAAAAAATGTCAAAGACGGGTTTACTTTCGATAGTTGCAGTACGGTAGGTTTATCTTTGGTAGTGGGTAGCGTTTGGACTATCTCTGACATAGCCGAGCAGATAGTTAGCAGTCCACAACTGTGCCTCCAACTAGAAACATGTTTTACGGTGAGAAATGTTTATCTGTTGACATGGCGCATACGCCGCAAACATTTTACGATTGACTTTGCCTTAGGGCAGATATGTTTTAGAATTCAAAGTAAGCCTGTCTAGGAAGAACACACTTGGTTATATTGATATGGATCGTATTAAGGTTTTAGTGTTTTCGTTTTAATTTCCGTTTGCCTTGGCTTTCTCCTTTTAGAACTTGAGAATAGGCTAATGTAGGCCTGAAATATGTGGTTCGGACATTTTTACATTGTGACAACTGGAGCGGAAACTTTAGTGCGATAGTTCATACAGTTGTGAGAAGGCATCAAACAAACGATCATTTGCTGTAAGTTGACAACAAACCTAGTAGACGGGTGAAGCAGACGACTCGACGAAAGCGTACCGTTTGAACGCTTATCTGTTCGACAGACTATCGCAAGGATCGCTACAGCTGACAACGACTTTCTTGTGCGTGTTGCACGTCTCGTATAGAAAGGACTTTACAGTCTCAGGTATAAAGCCCACACAAACAACAACATCCTTTTGAATCTGCTTAATGTATTCGTCCCTCGGTCGATTTCTACCCCACACTTCCTTCTAATGTTAAGCTGACAATTCCTTGATGTCTCAGAATGTATCCTACCAATCTATCCCTTCTCTAAGACAGGATATCCCAGAAACTCCTTTTCTCCCCAATTCGGTTAAGCTCCTCCTCATTAGTTACGTGCTCTACCCATCTAATTTTCATCATTCGTCTGTAGCACCACATTTCAAAAGCTTCTATCATCTTTTCATCTGAACTCCTTATCGTCCACGTTTCACTCCCATACAATGATACACTCCAGACAAATGCTTTCAGAAAGGACTTCCTAACATTTAAATTAATATTGGATGTTAACAAGTTTCGCTTCTTCAGAAACGCTTTTCTTCCCATAGCCATTCTGCAATTTATATCTTCTGTACTTCGGCCATCAGAAGTTATTTTGCTACACAAATAACAAAACTCATCCACCACTTTTATTGTCTTATTACCTAATCTAATTCCTTCAGCAACACCTAATTTTCTGACATTACATTCAATTACCTTCGTTTTACTCTTGTTCATGTTTATCTTATATCTTCCTTTCAAGACACTGTCCATTCCATTCAATTGCTCTTTCAGATCTTTTGCAGTCTCTGACAGAATTACCATATCAACGGCAAACCGCAATGTTTTTATTTCTTCTCCCCTGCACGTTAATTGCCTCTCCAAATTTCTCCTTCCATTCCTTCACTGCCTGTTCAATGTACAGATTGAACAACATTGGGGATAGGCTACAACCCTGTCTTACTCCCTTCCCAACCTCTGCGTCCCTTTCTTGCCCTTCGACTCTAATAACCGCTGTCTGGTTTTTGTATCGATTTTAATATAACTCTTCGCTCCCTATATTTTAACCCTGCTACCTTCAGAATTTGGAAGAGTGCATTCCAGTCGACGTTGTGAAAAGCTTTCTCTAAATCGACAAACGCTAAAAACGTAGATTTCCCTTTCCTTAGCCTATCTTCTAAGATAAGTCGTAATGTGAGTATTGCCTACCACGTTCCTACGTTTCTCCTAAATCCAAACTTATCTTCCCCGAGGTCGGATTCCACAAGTTTTTCCCTTCGTGTGTAAATAATTCGTGTTAGTATTTTGCAACCATGACTTATTAAACTGGTGGTTCTGTAATTTTCGCACTTGTCTGCACTTTCTTTCTTTGGAATTGGAATTACGATATTCTTCTTGAAGTCGGAGGGTATTTTCCCTGTCTCATACATCTTTCATACCACGTGATACATTTTTTCCATGACTGGCTCTCCTAACGAGATCAGCAGTTCGACGGAATATCATCTACTCCAAGTGCCTTTTTTCGACTCCTTCAGCGCTCTGTCAAACTATTCTCGCATCTCTTCCTATCTCATTATCACAATATTTGTTACACATAAGCGTCGCAGTAAGTAGAGCCCAAATTACCATGCAAATGCGTGTATTTGCCATTTTAGAGAATAAATGCATATTTCGAATATTTTATAAAAATATTTTATATCTTGTATTTAGAAATTTATAAGCAATAGAAATAATTTTTCTGGCTTCAAAGCCGGTGTTGCAATAACTTTCATAGGTATAACACGTAGGTACCCTCTTATCGCATGTGAATTATGACCAATCTGAAGATTACGTAAAATATATGGTAATTTAACTGAACTAATTACGAGTTTAGAAATGAAATTTTGTTTGCTTTTTTCAGCTGTTCCTTTTCGTTTTCCCTTTCAAATAACCCCGATATTAAATCTAAAAAACAATACACAGAAAAATTGGAATAAAATTACATACACGAAAAATTTTATAAAGTACGGTTGTGCCTTAGTGAGAAAAAAGTGTAATATACCATTAATTTTAGCATCAAGGAAACTTCGTAAGTCGAATATTATTAAAACGATTTTGTGTGTCTCAGGCATCTGCTTCAAGTTTTTCTACTGGACTCCACTTCGGGCCCTATCATGTCCCCGAGCTACCGCATGTCTCCAACTGGGAATAGGGGACCTACAGTTTAACGTGCAATCGTACCACGTGTCGTTTCTGGCGAGTCCTCACATCGTTGAGACGTGAAAGCTACACAGAAAACAGAAAGCTGGTCGAAAAGGAAAGAAATTACCGTTCCTATTCAGAGATGATGGCAGAGGATAGCGTGGAGAGCTGCAGCATTGTACTCTCTGGGATATAGCCCACAAAAACAACAAATAATGACTGCTGACGTCAGAGAAATAATGGTGTACAACAGGAGCCGTTCTAGAGGTGTGTGGTCGCCTCCGCAGACGGAGTCTCCTGGAATGGGCGCGCTGCCGACCCCCGTGCAGTGTTAGCTGGTGGTGGTGGGGCAGAGGCTGAGAGGGCAGCGCGCTGTAATTGCGGCCTGGCCGGCGGCCGCGGCGGTATCGGCTGCGGCTGCGGCCCGCGGCTCGCCTCAAGACATCTTGTGGACAGCCGCCGCCGCCGCCGCCGCCACCGAGGAGCTGCCGGACCCAGCATCGATTGCCGCTCGAGGGCCGCGCCACTTGCTGCAGCCGAGGAGCGCCGCTAACAGGCCCATCCCTGCGTGCTGGCAGCCAGGTGGTGGACGAGGTACCTGGTACTAGCCCCGCAGCTCACATAGCGCTACTTGTCGCGAGGTACACGACACTGCAATACCACGCCGTGTATCCGGCTTAACACACTAGGAAAGTACCTTTCAAACAGTTAAAATGTGGATATAGACGACTTCATCAGGAGCCAGGTGAGAGTGTCGCTTGATTTTACGTTAACCAGTACGGGCAAAGAAAAAAAAATTAAATAAATAAAAAGTAATAAAAAAACTTGAAAAAGAGGACCAACTACGGCGAGACAGGTGATAATATTTTAATGGAAAAGGTAAAGAAAATTTGCAGGAGATATTATATTAATACTTTAAAGAAATAAAGTTAAAAAAAAGGGTATGTTTATCAAAGCTAAACTAAAATATCAAATAATTGTGAACATACGGTCAGAGAAAATATTACATATTGAGTGCATAGATATTATCTCAATATTTATATTCTTACAGTTTTTGTCCAAAATGTTTGCCAAAAATCATAAGACTACAGGTCTGAGTAATGTGACCCGTACAAGACGACAGTGCGATTTTTATTTGGATTCGTAAAGACCCGCAATACCGGTTTCGCAACCACTGAAGTTGTATCTTCACGTAACCTCCCAGGGGACTCACGGTTCGGTCTTGAGTACTTGTCTAGCGAGCGTGCGACCCGAGCTAATGCAGTCTTTCTTTCTTCTTTCCTTCGTGGACCGCATTTGCTTTCACCTCCCTTCCTTTCCTACCCTTACTCCTTTCCCTCCCCACCAGGAAACTGTTTCTTTCCCATGCTCCAAACAATCAACCAACCAAATGTCTGTTGTTTTTACATGTAAATTTTAGAATGGTTAATTGAGATTACTGGTCGGGCCTTTCGATTGGACACGTGTGATTTAGCCAAGTAACACATATAAAAATCACAGATGAGGGCTTTATAATACACTACTGGCCATTAAAATTGCTATACAAAGAAGAAATGCAGATGATAAACGGGTATTCATTGGACAAATATATTATACTATAGATTATACTGTAGTATAGATTACATTTTCACGCAATTTGGGTGCTTATATCCTGAGAAATCAGTACCTAGAACAACCACCTCAGGCCGTAATAATGGCCTTCATAAGCCTTGGTATTGAGTCAAACAGAGCTTGGATGGCGTGTACAGTTACAGATGCCCATGCAGCTTCAACATGATCACACGTTATCAAGAGTAGTTACTGGCGTAATGTGACGATCCAATTGCTCGGCTACCAACGACCAGACGTTTTCAGTTGGTGAGAGATCTGGAGAATGTGCTGGCCAGGGCAGCAGTCGAAAACTTTCTGCATCCAGAAACGCCCGTACAGGACTTCTAACATGCGGTCAAACATTACCCTGCTGAAATGTAGGGTTTCGCAGATATCGAATGAATGGTAGACCCACGGGCTGTAACACATCAGAAATGTAACGGCCACTTTTCAAAGTGCCGTCGATGCGAACAAGAGGTGACCGAGACATGTAACCAATGGCACCCCATCATACCATCATACCGGGTGATATGCCAGTATGGCTATAACGAATACACGCTCCCAATGTGCGTTCACCACGATGTCGCCAAACCCGGATGCGACCATCATGATGCTGTAAACAGAACCTTGATTCGACTTTGTCCATCTTAATACGGACCAGGGGCTTCAGCTCTATATCTTGTAACGAAAAATAATACCATCAGCTGTGTTCAATATATTCATTTAGCAACCAGTTTCGACGTTCAATGCCGTCATCTTCAGGCCCTTAAAATAAGAAACCTGCATATTCCTGAATTACAGTCAATATAACTGGTATCGCACATTCTTCCAATGTTACAGCAATATTGGACGAATGTGCGATACCAGTTATATTGACTGTAATCCAGCAATATGCAGGTTTCGTATTTGAAGGGCCTGAACATAATGGCATTGACCTTCGAAACTAGTTGCTAAATAAATATATGGAACACAACTGATGGTATTATTTTTCGTTACGAACCTGTATTCATCCGAAAAAATGACGTTTTGCCATTCATGCACCCAGGATTCGTCGTTGCGTACACCATCGCAGGCGCACCTGTCTGTGATGCAGCGTCAAAGGTAACCGCAGGCATGGTCTCCAAGCTGATACTCCATGCTGCTGCAAACATCGTCGAACTGTTCATGCAGATGTTTGTTATCTTGCAAACGTCCCAATCTGTTTACTCAGGGATCGATACGTGGCTGCACGATCCGTTACAGCCATGCGAATAAAATGCCTTTCTTCTCGACTGCTAGTGATACAAGGCCGTTGGAATCCAGTACGACGTTCCGTATTGCCGTCCTGAACCCACGGATTCCATACTCTGCTAACAGTCATTGGATCGCGAACCAACGCGAGCAGCAATGTCGCGATACGATAAACCGCAATCGCGATAGGCTACAATCCGATGTTTATCAAAGTCGGAAACGCGATGGTACGCGTTTTTCCTCGTTACACGAGGCATCACAACAACGTTTCACCAGGCAACACTGGTCAACTGCTGTTTGGCCGCTCGGGAGTAGCCGAGCGGTCTGGAGCGCCACGTTACGGATCGCGCGGTCTGACGCGTCGGAGGTTCGAATCCTATTTGGGACATGGATGTTTGTGTTGTCCTTAGGTTAGTTTAACTTAGTTTAAGTAGTTTGTAAGTCTAGGGAGTGATGGCAAACGTTGTTTGGTCCCATAAGAATTACAAACGTTTGAACATTTGAACTGCTGTTTGTGTATGAGAAATCGGTTGGAAACTTTCCTCATGTCATCACGTTGTAGGTGTCGACACCGGCACCAAAATTGTGTGAATGCTCTGTAAAGCTAATCATTTCCATATCATAGCATCTTCTTCCTTTCGGTTAAATTTCGCGTCTATAGTACGTCATCTTCCGCCGGCCGCGGTGGGCGAGGGGACTGCGGCGCGCCAGTCACGGTCTGCACGGCCACTGCGGTCGGCGGTTCGAATCCCCCTCCCCCCGGGCATGGATATTTGTGCCGTCCTTAGTGTTAGCTAGTTAATAAGTAGTTTGTAAATTTAGGGACTGATGACTCCGTAGTTAAGTCCCATAAGCTACACAAAAATTTGAACATTTCTCATCATCTTCCTGGTGCAGCAATTTTAATGGACAGGAGTGTAATTTTACCTAATATAACACAATCCGGACGGTGAAGACAATTTTAAGTCGTCGAGCTGAGGGAATAAAGCTACCACTTTGATCTGATCAGTACTTCCCGTTAGCCATTCTAAAAGTTACAAGTTTAAACGATTGAAGCAGCTAAAGATGCAACTTTAACTGTTGCGAATCTGGCGCTACGAGTGTCCTCGATTTCAAATAAAAAAAAGCAGGTAATGTGGATCAACGGGGTTTTTTCAGTCATTTCCAATTTTAGTTGTTTTTACATCTACATTTTAACTGTTTGTAAGGTCCTTTAATCATGTAAAAATATTTTAGCTGTGGTTGCTCTTTTTATAAAATTCTCTGCGGCAGTAGGAAAGACTGGATCAGGAAAGAGGGATATTCAGCACTGTTCGTTTAAAGGGTCTTTAAATTTATTGGAGGACAAAATTTAAGAAATGTAAATTCAGCACCAGTAAACTATGCGTAAAAGACAACTTTAACAGTATTTCTCGCTTCGTTATTAACGTAAAATATCACTAAAACTTGCAAGCAAGGTCATAAAAGTTACTTGCTCTCAAGATTCAGTTTGCTCAATGAGCAATAAACGAAGCTTTAGAATAAAATTTGACGAAACATAATTAGAAACAGTTTAATAAGTCTTTAAGCAAATGGAACTATCAGTAAACTTTAAAAGGACGTAGTTATTATTAAACAAAACATTATACCACAGATATTAGTATTTAAGACGAAAGACACTATACATAACGGATAGAACACAGACAGATGTTGTGCCTATGAGCTGTGACCATCAATAGACTGGCTCAGAACCCCAGTCGGCACGTTGACCAAAATAGGCTCACGTAATATCTACCCGGACTGCGCAGGCCATGACCAGATAATACCTAACATACAACACATAAATCTCGTGTGGAAAAAAAAAGAAAAGCTTGAACAACACCCACCCTTTTATATTTAAGTAGAAAGGAAATGGCGCCTTAAGAGTGACTAAAAAACAAAAAGCTTAATGTTTTAAAAAGGGCAGGGTTTCATCAGGGATCGTTTACGATTTCAATTAGTAGTAAGACAACCCCTGGTCGCAGAGATAAAGTGTATTTTAGCAAGGTTTCGGCGACTACTGTAAGCCGGCTGCGGTGGCCGAGAGGACTGAGGCGTTTCAGTCACGGTCTGCACGGCCACTAAGGTCGGGGGTTCGAATCCCCCCTCGGGCATGGATATTTGTGCCGTCCTAGTTCGTAAGTAGTTCATAAGTAGTTTGTAAGTTTAGGGACTGATGACCCCGTAGTTAAGTCCCATAAGATTTACAAACATTTGAACATTTGACTACTGTAAGTGCCTTCGTTAGAATTTGCTATAATTGCCTATAACAAAAATTCTACAAATGATCGAAAGTTTTTTTTTTAATTTATATTTTTAGCAAGCAGCGAGGGGTGCCTGGCGGTACCACAAGGGCACAGCGTGTTGATCAGCCGGTGCGAGCTCACGCGTTACTGACCGGTCGATGGCCGGTGGCGCTTCGCGCAAAAACTTGCGGGCGACGATTCGATAGGCGTATGATTTTAACCGCCAACCGTCGAAATGTTCTAGAACTTTCTAGAAGCCTCTAGAAGCTTAGTTTTCGCGGGAAAGATGTTCGGAAGTAAGTAATGGTGGGGAGAGAGATTTGAAGCTATAGCTGTGATTGGCTCTTGAGAAACGGTCTGGAGAGACTTTTGGCTTGCTGCAAAGTGAGTCTGAGTCGCGAAATTGGCTATCTGCGCTCGTAGTGCGAGGTGCAGGCGGGCGGTTGCGGTTAAAGCGTCCAGTGAATTAGCTCACAATGAGTTGCAAGTGAAGATTGCATTGCTTGAAGTATTCATAATTGTTTCTCTGTGAGCAGAGGAAAAAAATATTACTTCAGTGCATTGTATTTGCATTTTGAAAGACTCATTTACAAGCTTAAAATGTTGAAATGTTTGTAGGACTTATGGTACTTAACTACGGGGTCATCAGTCCCTAAACGTACAAACTACTTGTGAACTAGCTAAGACTAATGACAGCAAAAATATCCATGCCCGAGGGGGAATTCGAACCCCCGACCGTAGCGAAAGTGCAGACTGTTATTGACGCGCCGCAGACCGCTTGGCCACTGCGGTCGGCTTATAAGCTTACAATTGAGGGGCAGTGAGGAAAACAGTTTGCGAGAACCTTTTGTTCGCCTTTGATACTTGAGTGAGTTCAACTTAAGAGTTTTTTGAACGACGTACTTCATTTACTGTGTAGCCATCATCTCACGGCTTCAGTTTCAGGTCGCGCTAACCCACCCATCGTGGCAAGACGCCGCTCGTCTTATGAGAACAATACAATAGTTTAATTTGGTCATTGGTGATACACGCACATTGCATTTGCTATTGGGCACTTGAAGATAAATGTACCTTCTACCAGTTGACTGTATTCTTGAGCTTCTCAAATGTTCAAATGTTTGTATAGCTTATGGGACTTAACTACGGGGTCATCAGTCCCTAAACTGACAAACTACTTATCAACTAGCTTATCCTAAGGACGGCAAAATATCCATGCCCGAGGGGAGGATTCGAACCCTCGACTGTAGTGGCCGTGCAGACCGTGACTGGAGCGCCTCAGTCCCCTCGGCCATCGGGGCCAGCACTCTTGAGCTTCTGGTTGTATTCTTTACCGAGATGGATAGCGATTTTTAATTTCTTTTAAAACATTTAACACATCCTCAGTATCAACCATTTTTATAATAGGTAGAGGTTGTGCCATCCTAGTTAGAGACTCATTACTTTTGTATCATCATTCATTCCTGGATTTTGTGCCCTGTCGTTTTTTATAATTAAATTACTGTATAGAACACTGAATCCTATGATTTCTTATTTATTAGAGTTAGGAATCTCTTCTATTCTTAGTGATAAGAAATAGCCGAAGACTGAAACCAAGTATCAAACTTTGGTCAATTGATAGAAATGATTTATATTTATTTTCAAAATGATACCGCAAGATAGTGCGAACCACACGAAAATTAGCAATAGGGCAGTTCATTCCAACTGCGGCACTATCATTATAGCAATAGTTGGCCTTCTTCGCGGTAGTCCTTAAGACGGAGCAAAGGGATGCTTCAGTGGCGACCATCAATTGAACCGAGACGTCAGCAGGTGGTGGGGAGGCCAGCGGCGACACAGTCGGCAGTACAGACGTACCGGGATCGGCGCGCTGATCCGAGGAGTTAGGCGGGCGCGCGCCCCCCGGTAAACACCCCATCGGGACCCGTCTAGGGGGGTGCCGGCGTGTCGAACACGGCGGGGGCGGCGCTGCGAGGTGCGGCCGGAGATTAGCGCTAAGGCTGGGATGCCGCGCAGCGCGTCTTGGATGCCGGCTTTTGTAGCGCCGCCGCCAGCTATGCCGAGGAGGCAGCGGCGCGTGCCTGCCGCGGGGCGGTTGCCGGCCGGGGCGGACGCAGCGCGCCGCCCTGCCCAGCAGTGAGCGCCGCAAAACGTGACGCGCTCCACTGGAGGTGGACCTTGAAAGACCACCGACTGTCGCCTTCCATATGTTTTTTTTATAAAATTGTAATTTATTTGATGTCGCTAGATTAGCATTTTGTTAAAACTGGAACCCCACTCTTTTCAAGGCATGAGGAATAGCATTTTTATTTCATGTTTTAAAAAAATTAGTTTCTGAAATGTTATTTCCTACTGCTAGGATCTTGTTATTTTAATAATTTATTATTGAGGTTATGAATGTGGCAATAAGTACAGCTTCTCCGCTACGCCACTGTCCCTCTGAGAATGTGTACTTGTTTTACTTTTAAGTGGATGTGCGAGGATCTAATGACTGTCTGAATGTCTGGCTCAGAGTCAACAGTCGTTACCAACCCCTGTTGCTGATGCGACCAAAGAGATTTCTCCCTTTAGTTACAAGCCAGTCGACGAGCCTTCTCCAGGGCAAGTCTTGAGATCTCTCCCCACCACCACTGTACTCGTGGGTTTTGCCCAGTTTCCGGTAGCCTCCTGGCCTCCTGGCCGCCAGGTCTTCACTTTGTACTGGGATCGTGGTAAGGAAAGATTGGTTCTGCTCTTGCGCCCACAGAGATGGTAGCAATTCGTTGTCTAGCATGTTTAACTTAGACTCTTGAACTTAGATTCATTTTTTGGAATATTTCTTCCGATCATGCGTGGAAATGTGTTCTAGTTTTTCAGTCCAGTGACTTCCAACAGATAAATGCAGTGTATGTGTTACTAGTTGCAGTTTGATAACGGCCTGGTATCTTCAAACCTTTCATGATTATGTGGCAGAATACGAACTCTGTGTAAATTCTTGCTACCGTTGTAGGGCCCGGTTTCTAACAGACGATCATTTATGTATAGTGCATGTAAAATTTTCCTTTACGTTTCCTTCCAAAAGTGATATTTCTTCCACATGGTCGGTTCTTAGAACAAATCCTTCAGCTTCCACTATTGTTTGTTCCATGCCCATCAGGCAAGTAACTATGCATGTATCCTTCTGATTTCCACAAACATTTCACGATCTTCTCTCCTTGCCTATTTTAATTTTGCTGTTTCTTCTCCAAACTTGTAGTATACACTCAGCCTTTGTCAGTAATTCTCTCCAAGCCTGGTACAACCTCCTTCAATAGCTTTCTTATGAAATTCTATGTATTTCTAATGGTTGCATGCTGAAGTTTTTATTCTCACTTTTCCGTCTTTATAATTATTTCACTTTTCTGTTTTGAGACTGGACTTTATCCGTCTCTGTAAACGCTCCCTATCGTGTGTTGCTGCATTTCATTCGCTTCTTTTTCTAATTCTAAACATTTCTATGGGTAGCATGTCGTAGTTAATTTTCTTTGTTTCTCGGAAATTGAATTTATACATTTTTATCGGTTTTCGGAACCACGTGGGTCCGAACTCCGACTTCAGGGATTTGCAGCTAGTCACATGAATTCTCGCCACTTATTATAAAACCAGTGCCGGGATAGTTTACTCAAAGATTGCAACTTAAGAGTCCGCCGTGATTTTGTGTAATGTATCCGATTTTTAACCATTTCCTCTTCAGCGGAGTGCGATCATGTAACGTTGCCGTGTGTCGCCGTCAGCGTGTTTGCTCGCGGTCTAATCTAAATGCAACTTAACTTTGCTGTATTCACGCATCATCTCAAATCAGGCATGACAGACCAGAGCCATCTTCTCAGTTTTATTGTATACTGTGTTGTGTGGTACCTCCAGGCTTTCTGAATTTCGCCTACCATATCGCCACCTGCTTCTGCCTCGTTTCAGCACGCTGATTTTTGTGAGTTTCGCTGTTGCATTGCGTGTGTGTGAGCGACTGAGTTTTGTTTGTAAATCCCCCCCCCCCTAGTAGCGTTAAGTTCTGTGTAATTCATGTTAAATTCAACTCTGGCATCCTCAGTAATAGACTTTGTAAGGGAGATGCATTTTTTTTATTGTATTAACAAAATTGGTTCCCCATTTTGCTTGCGTTCGACCTGAATAAACAAGTTAAGTACAGTATCATTTTGAATTGCTGATAAATTGTAGTTTTCTAGCACCTTTCCCCTTTTTATTTAATATTGTTTTTCACCAATGCTGAGAACAAGCTCAGATGCAATTTTTTATATATAAGTTCCTTTGCGCCATAAATGTTTTCTTAGCCACCTTTATGAAATAACTTTAATTGTGTTGGTTTTTTTAATGTCTGTGTGCAATTTAGTGTGCGCTGCTACGTATGTTGGTGACTATGTCGTTAGCTACCTGTTATTAGAATAATCTGAACCAAGTGAGATCTTACTTTGGGCCAAGGAAAAAGGTTTTGCAGCAGGGAGTAGCCGGTAGCTCACACGGATCTTCTGCTAATTTTATTGCTAAAATTAAGCTTTTTTTATTACAGTATATTCTTATCTTGGTACCTCGTACCAGAATTAAGCTTTTATTACGTTCAGTGGTTGACTTTTAACCTTTACTTCATTTTATGAATGTAGATCCAACCCGCATTTCTCAAACTTAAAAAAAAAAATTGAATATAGAGGAAGGTGACAGTATCGACCTTCTCCTGCGTCTATGTCTACATTCATACTCCGCAAACCACATTACGGTGTGTGGCGACGGGTACTCTGCGTAGCATCGTCACTTCCTTCACCTCCAGTCGCGTATGGTTCGCAGGAAAAATGATTGCCTGTATTCCTCTGTGTGGGCCCTAGACTCTTTGAACTTATCCTTGTGGTCGCTTCACGAGATATATGTAGGAAGAGGCGATATATTGGTTGACCCTCCATTAAACGTTTGGTCTTGGTATTTTGGCAGAGTGCCTCTCTTGCAGCGTCTGCCACTGGAGTTTCTTGATCATCTCTGTGACGTTTTCAAGTTTACTAAACGCGCCCGTAACGAAGGGTGCTACTCTCCGTTGGATTTTCTGTATGACTTCTAATAACCTTACCTAGTAGAAATCCCATACTGATGAGCAATACTTACTCAAGCGACGGCCGAAGTTTTGTAACCTGCTTCTTTGGTTGACGGACTATACTTCCAATGAATCTAAGTCTGGCAGTAAAGAGAAACAGATCGATATGGTATGGACTAACCAAGTTGTCGGAAGTAACTTTCAGGACATTCAGCCTTGTTGCCTTTATAACCGTCCATAATTATGAAAGTGATGGTACAGGACTTCTTCTACATCTACATACCATAATCCGCAATCCACCCAAAGATGCGTGGTGGAGGGTATCCAGTACCACTACTAGTTACTTGCTTTCCTGTTCCACTCCTATATAGAACGAGGGAAAAACGAATACTTGTATGCATCTGTACGAGCCCTAACCTCTCTGGCCTTATCTTTGTAAATGTATGTTGGCGGCAGTAGAATCTTTCTGCTCCCGCTTCAAATCCGGCCTCTCTAAAAATCTTCAATAGTGTTTCTTCGAAAAAACGTCGCCTTCCCTCCAGCAATTTCCATTCCAGTTCCCGAAGCATCTCAGTGACACTAGCACATGGAATAACCCCTCGAATACGACCCATAGATCTTGCGGTTTCTCTCCTTTTCTCTTCTCTCTCTCTCTCTCTCTCTCACCCTTGTAAATAATTCCTATATTAAGATAATTGTTAACTAATTTTTTATAAAGTTTGCTCACCTAGTACGTTGCGAACGAAACTGTAAGAAATTGTCTACCTAGGCAGTGAATAATAGTTGATGTCTTTAAACATAATTTAAAAAAACAATAATTTTTCCTCCTTTTCTGGTACTGATTCTCAACATATTTAGTGAAACTGATTGATGATCTTATATGGTCAGGTCAATAACTTATTCTGCATTTACCAGAAAGTTCCAGAAATTACACAAGAACAAAAAAAAACGCAATTGACTTCTCCAAATTAATCATACTTCATAATGAAATCTTTCACTGAAAACTGATAAATGATGAGAAGGTACTTTCTGTACAGCTACTTAATGGTAGTATGTCTTGAAGATGATTTGGATTTGACGGAGATGAAAAGAACTACAATACTGAAACGTATTCCAGCGCTTAGCACCCACACAAAAAAGGCAAAGATAGTACAAAAAACGATATATTAATTCACAATAATCACAAACGTTACATGATCATTTACATACTTTTAAAGTTATGGTTTTGTGATTCACACAGTACTTTCTGGAAATAATATAAAACTTTCCTCTCAAATAAAATTTACGAACATTAGTGACCACTCTAAGATATTTGTTGATCTTACAAATTTTATCTCGCGTTCGGGATTGATTTTTTTTTTTTTTTTTTTTTTTTTATGTTGTTCTACCACAAAATTTTCTGAAGTCTCAGGGAGACGTTACAAATCGGATTCATATCCAGTGACATAGATCGCTGAACTATTTTAGGGAATTGTGATTAAAAGTATTCACACATCCACCAGCAGCCGTAAATTTTATTATTTTATTTACGCAACAGGTCTCGCTATCACAGTATCTTCAGACCATGTCAATAGTATCCATTCATTCACGTGAATAGTCACAATGGCATTTACCGATTTTTCTCCACCTCCTGAATAAACCTGAGTGAGGTGACACATGTTTGTTTAGAAGCTGCGGTAAAAAGTGACTATTCACGTGAATGAATGTATGGCACTGATATCGCCTGAAGATGATGATACTGTGATATCGAAACCAGTTACGTAAATAAAACAACTAAATTTACTGCTGTCGGCTGATGTATCAATATTTTGAATTACAACTCGAACAACCACAGTCCCAATCACCATTAGAATAGGCAGCTGCATCGACTTTCCTAGAATTGTCCAGAATGTTATACGAACCAATCGTAAACAATTGTGCACAGGGTGCATTGTCAAACATAGAAAACCATTGTTGTTAGTGTACATTAACATTTGGCGTACGCCGCGCATACGACATACAAGCACTCTCAACGGGGCATGGCCGACGGCGCCCATACGGCTTACGGGCGCGCGACTACTGACCGCCTGAGAAACCTTCATCATCTCGCGGAAGCAGGTTCCTGTCTTGAGGTGCAGGTAGTTTATTGTTCTTTCGTCAGTGATCACCCTATACGTACTAACGTAATCTAGTAGCAACTGAAGGAACTACAAGGTCCGAATTTGTTGTAATTCATTTACCCGCGTATACGAAGTTAAAAAACGGCATACACCAATCTGACCGATAGATTATATAGTTTATATGGAGGTCCAGGATCGTAAATTTGAGATACTGACATTGGGGGTCTCATACTCTCCACACTTAAGGAACAATGATGAATCAGGCACGTCTTTCTTTCAATTTTCTGTAAAATGAGTACTTTGTTCCCGAGTTTTGTATTGTAAGCCTTGCTCTTTTCCCTCTTAAATGAGGCAAGAATCATATTCCTTCCATATTTCTACATTTTGCAGCTTCATTTAACAGAGCTCATAAATATGCAGGTTCACTGCCAAGTACTGGATGGTGGCAGTGTTGAAAGTGTTACGTTCAAGAATAAATAGTATTCAAGTAGCCAAACATAAATATCTTCAGTTATGGTCAGTCAAATTAGAGGACCCAGGCTATTCTCTATAACGACAGACCACACGGTTATTGATCTCCCCCAACTTCCACAATGCTTTGTTGTCAACTTGGGTGCATGTGTTCGTGTGGTCTGTACCATACTCGTACCGCACCATCAGCTTTTACCAGTTAAGTCTTTCGAATGGTGGTGGGGGATATAGGCTTGAGGCATTCATTTCTAACAACATTAGCTAATTCATTATTCCGAGATCTTCAGTTTCAAAAGCGTCTCGAGAGTACAAACTCTGAGGCTTTATCTCCCAACAAGCACCACGTTGTGGCTGACGGCCTGCACTTCGAAATTTGCGGCGTTGCATAGAATTAGAAGTAATGACAGACAAATGACATAGTGAACCTACCATATAATAAATATGTCTTACATATTGACAGTTTTATAAACTTTTAAGTCAAATACTGTTTTTTAAACAAGTTTGTAATTTCCCCAGAACGTAGAATGATGCCTAGAACACGCAAAACTCTTAACATATGAAATAGGAACAAATTGTATTTGTGCAACCGGGACTGCTTTTTGCCAAAACAGGAGGGTGTTGTAAACCACTCTGCAAAACTTACTACTGCTAATAATCCAGCCATTTCTAAACCTGAAACAATATTTTCTAGGAAGTCCACTGTGTGCCACGATCAGATTTTTGGTGTGGAGTTGCTCGTTTACACACACAGATTGCGGCACATCGTTCGAATAGAAAGATTGTCTTGCAACCCATCGTGCATTTATAAGCACTGCTGATGATGCAGCCCACCTCCTAGGGCAGAAACGGCACTTTCTTGCAAGTGCAGCGCGCCCTGCGATTAACTGCGGCGCCAGCTCCGCCTTGCCGGCTGGCGGTGGGTGGGGGCGCCTCTGGAGCGGACACCCGCCGCTGCTGCTGCTGCCGGCCAGACGCCCGTCAGCCTCTCCCACCCCCCACCCCGCACCGCCGCTGCCCGCGGGCCGCCCCCGACAGAGACGTATGGCGGGCTCCTCCTTGGCCGCCTCTAATTAATTAAACAAGCAATTCATTAGACATTCTCCCGGCTGCCGCTGCTCGCGTCGCCGCCCTATCCTTACCCCTCTTACCCCTCCCCTACCCTGCTTCCCGCCATCCCCTCCTGCCTCCTCGCAAGGGACTGCTGTGGCCGGCGGAAGTGCGCGGCAGACTCGACGGCCGAGGAACACCACGTATTCCTTATGGATTGTCTCTCGCGGTTCTTTCCACGCAGTAAGAAAATCTTGTTGTTCTGGAAGTGTGGATCCTTCGACTGTCATGATTCTTGATTTCCAGAAGGCTTTTGACGCCGTACCTAACAAACGGCTTTTAATCAAATTGTTTGGTTATGGTATATCGCCCTAAATTTGCGATTGGATAGGGGATTTCCTGTCAGAGAGGACACAGTTCGTAGTAATCGATGGTAAGGCATCGACTACATCTACATCTACATAGATACTCTGCAAATCACATTTAAGTGCCTGGCAAAGGGTTCATTAACCACTTTCATAACTTTGCTCTAGCATTCCATTCTCTAATAGCGCGCGGGAAGAAAGAACACCTAAATCATTCCGTTTTCGATCTGATTTCTCTTATTTTATTGGGATGATCATGTCACCCTAAGTAGGTGGGTACTAGCAAAATAATTTCGCATTCAGAAGTAAAAGTCGGTGATTGAAACTTCGCAAACAGATCACGCCGCAGTGAATAACGTCTTTCTTTTAATGATTTCCACCCCAATTCGTGCAACATTTCCGTGACGCTCCCCCCTCCCCGTAACGTGACACAACAAAACGAGCTGCCCTTCTCTGAACCTTCTCAATATCTTCCGTCAGTCCCACCAGGTAAGGGTCCCGCAAGGGGCAACAGTACTCCAGGAGAGGACGCACAAGTGTGATGTAGGCAGTCTCTTTGGTGGAGCAGGTGCATCTTCGAAGCGTTCTGCCAATGAAACGTAACCTTTGGTTCGCCTTCCCCACAATATGTTCTGTGTGTTCTCTCCAGTCAAAGTTGTTCGTAATTGTATCCCCTAGGTATTTGGTAGAATTTACGACCTTAAGGTTTGACTGATTTATCGCGTAATTGAAGATCACCGGATTTCTTTTAGTGGCCATGTGTATTACTTCACACTTCTCTTTATTTAGAGTCAATTGCCAATTTACGCACCATGTAGAAATTTTGTCTACATCGCTTTGCAGTTGCTTTTGATCCTCTGTTGACTTCACTAACCGATAAACAACACCATCATCCGCGAACGCTCTAAGGGAGCTACTCAGATTGTCTCCTAAATCGTTTATAAACACGAGGCAGAGTAGGGGACCAATAACGCTTCCCTGTGGAACGCCAGATATCACTTCTGTTTTACTCGATGACTTACCGTCAATTGCAACGAACTGTGTTCTTTCTGATAGAAAATCGTGAATCCAATCGCACAATTGGGAAGATATTCCATAAGCACGCAATTTCATTAGAAGCTGCTTGTGGGGTACATTGTCAAAAGCCTTCCGGAAATCCTAAGAAATGGAATCGATTTGAGATCCCTTGTCGATGGCACTTAACACTTCATGTGAATAAAGGGCAAGCTGTGTTTCGCAAGAGCGATACTTTCTGAATCCGTGTTGATTATTGGTTAACAGGTCGTTCTCTTCGAGGTAGTTCATAATATACGAACAAAGTATATGTTCCAAAATCCTACTGCAAATCAACGTCAAAACTAAAACAAAGGTGATATCGGGCGTTCCACATGGTAATGTTATTGGTCCTCCGCTGTTCCTTATTTACATAAACAATTTAGGGGAAAATCTAATTAGCTCCCTTATGTTGTTTGCAGATGACGCCGTCATTTACCGTCTAGTGAAATCATCTGATGATCAAAACCAACTGCAGAACGATCTGAGTGAGATATCACTATGGTGTAAAAATTGGTCATTGACTCCAAATAATGAGAAGTGTGAAGTCGTCCACATGAGTACGAAAAGAAATCCGTTAAACTTTGTTTACAAGATAAGTCAATCAAAAGTGAAGGCCGTAAACTCCGCAAAGTACCTGGGAATTGCTGCCCAGTGTGGGATCCTTATCAGGTTGTTTGACGGATGCAATCGAAAGAATCCATTTTTATTGCTTGTTCATAACATTGTGGAACTCGTTTGGCTCTGGGGACATAGAAAATTATGTGTAAGGTTTGTGTTTGACACTAAATTACGATATTTACATGTTTAAATCGTAACTTCACGTTTCAGAATAAGATTTAAACGTGTAAATATTGTACTTTAGTGCCAAACACAAAGCTCACACATCACTTTCCATCTCTCCACAGCCAAACAATTTCCACAATGTTAAGAACAAACCAATAAAACTGCATACCACCTGGTGATGAACTGCCAGGCAATTCGAAACCGGTCGTGGTGAGTAAATACGTAAACAAGGCGACTGGATGCTGTATTTCCTAATTTCCCTAACACTGAATCTGTTTCGGTAATCTTCGTAAGCCTATTGAATATTAACAGCACCTTGTTGTAATGATTGAAATTAAAACCGTCCAGATCACAAATTGCTTGTTTTATTTCGTTTCTGCTTTTGCTCTATAAAGCCCATCTTCAGACCAAGAACACCGTGGTTGCAGGCGATGGAGCTAGATGGAGCAGACCGCCATAACGTGAACTTGTGAGCAGGCTGGAAAGCAGTAAGAACGATACTGTCAGGGACGAAATTATGACAGTTACGATCACACCAGTTTTTTCTCCTGGCTTTCATCCCTTATTTTCGGCACTACTAATGATAGAGGGTAATCGGATGACCTTTTTGTTGCCATCCCATACCCAGTTCAGTATACGTAAGGCAGAGGGTAATTCAGAATGAAAATAACAGTCACATTCGTAAAATGTTCTCACAGTTTTTTTGATAATAGGGTGATAGGTTTCGATCTACTCTGAGACCATCATCAGACTGATTCGACTCACCGTTGACGCCGAAGCTCATGAGCAGGCGCTGCACGCTCATCACCTCGGCATCAACGGTGAGACGAATCAGTCTGATGATGGTCTCAGAGTAGATCGAAACCTATCACCCTATTATGAAAAAAAAATGTAAAAACATTTTGCGAACGTGACCTATTTTCATTCTGAAACATATACCAGTTCGCCGACTTTCCAAATAGGAAAGTATGTTTTCCAAACTCATTAGAAAGGTAATTGTTTTACTTTTCAGACAAAATAATGTGAGTTTTTAAATATCGGTATTACCTTTCGCCGATATCGATCAATTTTCAGCGCTAATTTAGTGCCAATTCGTTTTGTCTATTTCTTTGTTATTTCGGTTCTTTGTTTAAAATTTAATTTTTATTTATAGCCTTTTTTGCCTAATTTAGTTTTAATTATTTGGAAAATTAGGTATTACTTTAATAGCCTGTTGTGTTTTTTCGTATGGAAGCCTGTCCACCCGATCATTAAAACCTTTAGCTGACGGTTGTGTATTATGGTACTGTATGATTTACTGGTCGATTTGAAAACGGATTAAAATACTGTTTGTCCGACACCGGTCGTTAATCATTAAAATCTAACTTCTGTGCAACTTTGACGGTTTTTACAAAACTATTAGTCAATTAATCAAATTAATTCCTTTGACATTTAGCATTCTTCAACTAATAGTAATAGTTTATGCCAATTTCGATGTTAATTTTCTCCAATATCGTATCAATCACACAAAATTATAGATTTTTGACTCACAATTATCGTGCATTATACACAAAATGTTGAAGAAAGCTCACAAATTAACTATTAATAACAGTAATAGAAAACCTTACACTTTAAATCGCCAAATAATCTCGGAAATAGCAACTATAGTAATAATAGCCTTGTGGTAATAGAACGTTGACGATAGTTCAGTAATTTTCAACATTGACTGCCTTTCGAATGCACGGTCCCGAAATGATAAGAATCGAACCGAGTTGACCACGCAAGTTTAGTGGCACGAGGCTTAGTAAACGTTACAACCTTTACTGAAGAAACGATATAAGATTACTACGCTAAAATTTCTTACAAATGTAAGTAGTTCGTTTAGTTACTCACTCGAAAGCATCTTTTTCATTCACAATATATCGAACTCCCCAGTGGACAACATATACGACTAAAGAAGAAGTAAATTCTAAACGAAATTAATTGTAAATGAAAGTATAAAATTAGTCGCTTCACTTACAGCAATACAATGTAGAAAGTACTTTCCAAGAATGGTTCCAAGCAATATTAGTCGAAGGTGCGACTGTCATAAAGACAGAAATAGCCTTTGTTCACTGCTATGACACAAGATAAACGATATAGGTTTGTTATAGCATTTGAAACAACATCGAACTTACGTAATAGCGTCCGATATTGTTTTTTTTTTTTTTAATGTAATTTCACTTATCGTATTCTTCATGGCCAATTCCTAACACACCTTCATCCCTTGATCTACGTATTCCCCTCTTTTTTCTTTCTCTCTCTCTCTCTCTCTCTCTTTTTTTTTTTTTTTTTTTTTTTTTTTTTTTTTTTTTTTTTGCCACTTTAGATTACGGTAGTAACACTAAAAGTGGGCCTTAGCGATCGCCTTTTCCCAGCTCGAAATTTAAATGAAAATAACGCCTTAACCGTTCATCAGGCACGGAAACTCAATACATGAATTTGTAGAGGAGAAATTTCTCTACAACTTTGCTTTCATTTCTTTTTCTTTTTTTTTTTTTTTTTTTTTTTTTTCATGTCTCGCATCGTTTTACAGATATTTGCAAAAATAATGGCGATTTTACGATGTCTGTCTGTCCGTCTGTCTGTCTGTCTGTCCGTAACGTGTTCCCACTTTTTAAGTCGCACCGTTCGACAGATCAGCACCAAATTTTACAGACATAATTGTAGGCCGCCAGAGACCAAAACCTCGCTTTTTCACATATTTCGGACAAAAAATACGTTAGTAACACGAAAAAAAGCCTTTTTTAATGCAATTATAATTGCAAATAAACCGTTCATCTGACACTAAACTTAAATAACCACATTTGTAGAGTAGAAAATTCTCTACAACTTTGCTCTCCTATGTTATTTTCATATCTCGTATCGTTTGAGAGTTATTTGCAAAAATAACGGCGATTTGACACCGTCCATAGATTTTACGAAATCCAGCCGTTCGGAGATGTCACGTGAGATTCCTCACCCGGAACTCTCTGTGGCAAGCGCCATCTTTCGTTGTATATTTGATGATTTTCTTATTATAACTTACAAATTTTCATTTCAGAGCAATGGCGCACTGAAGAATTAACAAAAACACGTCGTTCTTAGTACGATAATGATAATATAGTATCTAAAAATTCCACATTACTATCTGTTATACAAGATTAAAAGACCGATTTTTGTAATAGTTCTCCTTAGTGTAGTGGGCAGCGCGATAGACTGTAATGCACATGGTAAGTGGTCGGGAACCCGCCACTACCAAACAATGTTTTCTCCTTTTTTCCCAATGAGTCTCGTGCACTATTATTAATTAAATAGAGCTATGTTATTCAATATTTAAAGTTTTGTATATGTAAGAATGCTCCCTCTAAAATGCGTGTTCGTTCTATTTCGTTAACGTGTTGTGAAATACGTAACAACGAATTGAACAATGAACTTCCGAAGCATATGCACGTAAACTGGGAAGATACTGTAATAATGAATATTCTGAACAACCTGCTGATACTGGTAGTTTCGTATATAAAGGCAGTCCCAGATTTCTGTGGAAATGTAGTTCCTTAATGAAACGGAAGGGAAGTGTATATATTGCAAAAAATTACCTTGTTTACTTTCCTTTCTAAGCAATATTCATTATTTTTGGAATACATTGAAAGTCATTTACTAAAATGTTTGTCATTGACATGGTTGCTATGGACGCTTTTAACGTAGGGTATTACCTTTCATTTAGTTCAGATATGACTTCACTCATGTTACTTTGTTCTGCGCTAAAATAAAGAGCATATATTCTACTTCAAACCGTGATTACGTTTTCTTTTACAGGTAAAATCATAAACGGAATAAGATTGGTAATACTGAATTCCACATAAATCTAGTACTTTATATATGTACAAAGTTAGTACTATCATTACGTCATTTACAACCGTCATTGTAACAGAATCTCCCCATATTATGTACATGTTTACAATTCGTTGGTATGTATTTCATGGCATGTTCTCGAAATACAACAAAATGCACTTTACAGAGAAAGCGCTGTTACTTTTGAACAACTCTGAATGTTGCACAATATAGTTGTGTTCAGTTAACAAGATTGTGCGAAAACCTTTTAGGAACCAAGAGGGAAAAAATTGTCAGTGGTGGTTACATTTTTCTTTGCGGGCGTTTTTTCATCTTCGTTCTGTTCTGGGTTGTTCGTCGAAAATTTTGCTCGGTTTTTTTTTTTTTTATTGCAGATGGCGCTGAACCACATTTCTTTCTCTTTAATTGGTTCTTCGGTTTGATCGGCACTTTTGTGAACGTTGGTATGATTTGTCCTATTTTGATCGTTTCGTCGTTGACTCAGTTCTCTCGTTACAGAAGGCGTCGAGCTACCATGCCGGCAACCCTCTGACCGAACGCGCTCAGTCACCGCGCCCTAGCAAGTTTCGAACCACCGTCAAACATGTTCGTACATCACAAACTAATTAGTCGCCCACTACGCTACGGTGAACAGCTGCGAGAGTAATCCGTAATTCTCGTACCATCAATGGCAGGTGTTAACAGCTAACATG
The DNA here is from genome assembly GCA_026315105.1 of Locusta migratoria. Taxonomy (NCBI): domain Eukaryota; kingdom Metazoa; phylum Arthropoda; class Insecta; order Orthoptera; family Acrididae; genus Locusta; species Locusta migratoria. The sequence continues at coordinate 718,878,121 of CM048745.1, forward strand.
ACAATTTTAGACATTAGATTACAATTCATTGTCCTGAGAATGAAGTTTTTTTTATGATTTTCAGTGCGCCATTGCTTTGAAATGACAACGCTTGAGTTATAATAAGAAAATCATCAAATACAGAAAGCAAGATGGCGAATGTACACTGCGTTCCATCCAGGCTACATTCAAACGTCCAAAAGTCAAATGTACGCTACGTTCATTCCAGGCTATAGTCATTCGTAACCAGTGCAGGCAAAGAAAATAAACTTTGAACGAACTCCCAAGACAAGACAGGTGATGATATTTTAACGGAAAAATATAATGAAAATGTAGGAGGTATATTAAAATAATAGTTTAAAGAGGTAAAATTTCAAACAAAGAGTATGTTTGTCAAAGCTAAACTCAGATATCAAATATTTTTTCTGTTTGTTAAAATACGGACAGAAAGAATATTACATGTTGGGTGCATAGGTATTATCACAATGGTAGAGTCGTAATAATATCGCCAATAATTTTTTATTATTTCTGCCCGAAATGTTTGCAAAAAGTCATAAAACTACAAGGAAATCTGAAGTGGGCCACAGAATACGTAAGTGCGATTTTGTTTTTGTTTTTTTCAAACCTGCAGATTTTTGCAAAGCTAGCCTGGATTAAGCTTCTGAAATCCAAGTTTCGCGTTGGAGGTTTGTCAGTTTTCTCCTCTCTCCTTCTTTTTTTGTAACGGGAGCTTCTAAACAACTGGAAAAGTCAGTGAGAGATGGGTTAACATTGACGTTTTGTGTGAGTAGGACCAGAGTAGATCAAACGGCAACGCGTTTCGCCCTGAAGCTCGTTCTTATTCTAGCCATCTGCCCCATACTTCCTGTGAATTTCTCGAAGTAAACATAAAATAAGCAGCTCCACTCAGTCAGAAGGCCAAATACATAAATAAATAAATGAAAAACAGCTCCACTCTGTTGCCTTGCCGTCTGCAGCTCACCACGCCCCGCTCTTATAGCAGTCAAGGGCTTGTCGATTCCTTTACTGAGCTAAAAAGTATAGAGTTAGCGTTCCGTCAACAGCCATGGCATTACAGACGATGGTAAACGCGCGAATGCCATGCAGCAGACTACGTAAACGTAGCGGTATACAAAGAGAGGTTTACTATCATAATTTCGAAGTAGGAGATTATACTTACGAAGGGATGTATACAAAAGTTATCTAAATTTCTTTGTTTTCTTTTTTCTTGCCTTCAAAAGTGTAATCTAATGACAACTGTTTTCCAAAATCTCCGTTAGAACTCGCTTGAACGGTCGTGATTGACTCTTTTTGACTTCCTTTGTCCGGTAGACCGGGGTCAATGGACGAACGTGAAATGAACTTAATTTCTCGTGTAATGAGCTATGATGTAATGTTAAAATATAAGAGAAAAAGGCAAGATAGTAATTTAGCAATACACATCCCGAAATTGAAAAAGCCGATACTGGCAACTAATAACAAATGTGGCAATTAGCATTACCTAGAATTTGGCCAGAGAATGCTCAAATTTGGCAAAAAACTGGCACTGAATGTAGTAAAAGAAAGGGCCAATCTGAAAAGACAACACACGTAAAACAGTGGCACCAAACTGGGCAAATCCGAATCCGTTGGCATAACAGAGGCATTGAATAGGCAAAAAGTATCACCAAATGCACCGAATCTTGTAAAAACAGCATTGAATTGGGAAAAACTAAGATGGAAATTGGAATAAATAAAACCGGGTTCAGTAAAATTTTAAAAAAGGTAAAACTTGAATGGAAAATATAATACCAAGATTAACAAAAACAATTGCAAAAGAAATTATCGAAACAGCTAAAATGTATCAAGAAATAGTGTCTATAAACAGTATGAGAACTACAAAAAATAGCACTAAACATCAAAACTAGCTTCAATTAGCACCGAATTTACAAGAACTCTCAGAGAGACTGAGAAATTTCTAGGCGATTTTTGAAACTACTCGTTAGTGCCACACAGTACGAAGTACTTGTATAGAATTTGTGTTTATATAAGTAATATTCACAAATAGTGATCAGCCTTCGTGTTACATCTCTTCGTAGACAAAACCACGTCATTATTAACGATATCGACCAACAATGAGGATTAGAGTTGACACCAATACTGTAACTGTTACAACCATCGTCTCTATGTAGAGTGATTGAAGGAAACAACAGAAGGGTTATTTTAGTTAGTTTAGTGATACTTGTTCGATACTGAACGGAGAAGGAAAAACCCGAGAGCACTAGATCAGGTGTAGAAGGTGGATTTGGAAAAGCTTTCCAACTCGATTACTGTATAGTGATTTGTGGCAGTAAAGCGGAACGCGGACAACTATTATGATATCATCAGTTCACGCAGTATTACTTGTTTTTGTCCTCGGCTTGAGTCTGCAAGAGACCTCAGTTGCTAACAACAGATGTCAGCAGAGATAGTTACAAATCGCGGTAACAATTCCCATTACACCATCTCCTTTCAGTTTTAACAGATGGATAATATCCTTTGCGGATGCCCGCAGTTTGTTGTACGGGGAGCTGTTACTTTGTCTCGGCGCAATCATTCCTATATTTTCCTTATGTTATCTTAAAAACATCATATCTAGCCGTCAGTTTAGAGGGAATCTAATCCACTCCAGGTGTCCTGTTCACTGTTTTCAGTGCTCCGTCAAATTCTTCTCAGGGTATCGTATCTTCCGTCTCATCTTAATCTACCTCCTCTTCGACTTCTACAATTGTGCTTCATTTCACCTGTATAGGCCCTCTACACATTCCCTTCATCTTTCAGCTTTTCCTGGTGTGCTTTGTTCTGGTTTTCAGTTTGAGCTCTTCATACTCATGATGCGGCTTTTCTTGTCTCCAAACGTTTCTTTCACTTTCCTCCGGACGGTATCTATCGCTTCCCTGGATGGACATTCCTGCGTGGACTTGCATTTGTCGTCTTGGCACCGCTGCTTCGTCAATCTGCACTTCCTGCGCTACTAACCGTTAGGCAACAAATTGTGGCTTGGAGGCCATGGTGAGGGCGGCTGGGCGGGGCCAGAGGTGTGCCACCCCGGAAGCAGAGTTTATTTGGGGCGGCGGCGATCTGTCAGAGCGCTGGGCCGCCGCTGCTCCCCGCCGGTAGGCATCCGTCGACACTTCCGCCGCTGCCGCGCGCGCTAACCGCTCCTCCAGTGTCTTCCTCTCACAGGGCAGCGATAGGAATTCTCCCTACCAGCTTCCCCTTTCTGCCAAATATATATACGCTGGGAAAACGGTGCTACCACTTTTCATCCCAGTATTACATGAACATCCACTATGTTTCTGTACTTTAGACTATTTTAGCCTGACTTATGTTGCCCATTTCATGTCCGTTATATAAGATTTCGTTTCTAGTACGTTCAGGAAGTCTTTTCTGAAGGCATTTGTATGGAGTGTTGCCTTGTATGGGAGTGAGACATGGACGTTAAACAGTGCGGACAGGAAGAGGATTGAGGCTTTTGAAATATGGTGCTAGAGAAGAATGCTGAAGATTAGGTGGGTGGATCGCGTAACTAATGAGGAGGTACTGAACAGAATTGGGGAGAAAAGAAATTTCTGGCATACCTTGACTAAAAGAAGGGATAGATTGGTAGGACACTTTCTTAAACATCAAGGAATTGTGGATTTAGCGTTGGAGGTAAGTGTGTGGGGTAAAAACCGCAGAGGAAGACCAAGAGATGGATACAGTAAGCAGATTCAGACAGATGTAGGTTGCCATTCTTATGTGGAGATGAAGAGGCTTGCTCAGGATAGGGTATTGTGGAGAGCTGCATCAAACCAGTTCCGGACTGAAGACCACAATAACAACAACGTTCATTTTTAATCTCTGTTCATTCAGTGCTACGATATGCATTCAGCAGAACATTACACATGCTCTTTTCCGTTTTTTATAACCTGATACTGCTTACTGAACGAGGTTCTGTGAGCAATGTCTTTTTTTAATTTTTTTTTAAATTTTATTTAGTTCATATTTAAGAAAAAGTCATGATATCCTGACAACCTTAAGGTCACTGCATTTCATGAAAAGCAGACATATTTTACTAATTTGTGATTCTTGAAAGACGACCGTGTGTCGTCTTCCATATATTTTTTGTATATTTCTGTAAAGTTATAATTTATTTAATGTCGCTAGATTATCATTTTGTTAAAACTTGAACCCCACTGTTTTCACAGCTTAAGGAATACCATTTTAATTTCATGTGTTAAAATATTAGTTAATATTGCTAGGTTTTTCTTATTTTGTTTTGTTAATAATTTTTTTTTATTAATGAACGTGGCATAAGTACGGCTACTCCACTACGCCACTGTCCCTGTGAGAATGTGCAGTTGTTCTACTTTTAAGTGGTTGTGCGAGAATCTATGGCTGTCTGAATGTGGGGAGTGATAGCTCGCTTTGCATTGTTCTCTCTAGCTCAGTATCGATAGCTGCTGATACTACCAAAGGGGTTTCCACACCCTTTGGTTGCGAGCTAGCTGGCGCGCCTTCTCTAGCACGAGTCTCTCCATCCCCAACACCGCTGATCTTGGATCCTTAAATAGCTTCTGTAGGTAATTATAAACATTTCTATGGTTGCATGCTGCAATTCTTAATTTTATTTCTCTGCCTTCGTAAGTATTTCACTTTTACGAGTTTTTTGAGAATGGACTTCATCCGCATCTGTAAGAGCTCCCTATCGCATGTAACTGATTTCTTTCGCTTCTTCATTTAATTCTAAGCATTTCTAGAGCTTTCTTGCCATAGTCCTTATTCTTATTTTTCCGACTTTGTAATTATTTCATTTTTGTGGTTTTTCTAGGACAGGACCTAATTCGTCTCTGTAATCGCCCCCTATCGCGTGTAGCTGTATTTCATTCGCTTCCTTATATAATTCTAAGCATTTCTATGAGTTGCATGCTGTAGTTAATTTTCCTTAATTTTCGGAAACTGAATTTATTCAATTTTATCGGTTTTCGGAACCACATGGGCCCGAGTTCTGACTTCCGGGGTTTGCAGCTAGTCGCCTGAATTCACGCTACTTCTCATATAAAACCCGTACCTAGATCGATTTCTAACAGACTGCAACTTACGAATCCACCGTGATTTTGTATAATGAATCCGATTTTCAACTACGTCACCTTCAGTGGAGTGCGTTCATGTAACGTAGCCGTGTGTCGCCGTTAGCGTGTTTGGTCGCTGTGCAATTCGGATGTAATTTAACTTGGATACACACACGCACCATCTCAAAACAGGCACGACGGACAAACCAGCTTCAATGTGTTTTTGTATATTGTGTTTTGTGCTACCTCCGGCTTGGTGAATTTCGCCTGCGATATTGGCGCCTGCTCCCGCCTCGTCTCAGCACGCTGATTTTGGTGAGTTTCGCTGTGGCATTGCGTGTTTGCGTGTGAGCGAATGAGTGTTGGTTTTGAATCCTTCCCTCCAGTAGCGTTAAATCATGTATAATTTAGGCTGGGCACCGTCCGCATTAATCCATGTAAGAGATGCATTTTTATTGTATTAACAAAATTGGTTCCTCATTTTGCTTGTTATGTAACTGAATAAACAAGTCTAAGTTCAGCATAATCCGTAAGTTGCCTATAAATTGTAGTTTTAGAGGACCTTCCCCCTTTTATTTAATATTGTTCTTCACAAGTGCTGCGAACAGTCTCAGATGCAATACTCTTTATGTCTGAATTCCGTTGCGCCATAAATGTTTTCTTAGACATCTTTCTATGATAACTTTAATTGTGATGGCTTGCTTATTAATGTCTGTGTGTAATAACGTGTGAGCTACTATATATATATTGTCCACTGTAGTATTAACTTTCTGTTATTGAAGTAATTTGAAACGAGTCAGTTCTCAGTTTGAGCCAGGGAAGAAGGTTTTGTTGCAGGGAGTAACCGGTAGTTCACACGGACCTTATTTCCTAATTTTAGTAATAAAACACAGCTGTTGTTGTACAGTGGTCGAATTTTAAAAGTGTGTGCTTAATTTGGTCTCCCCACATTTATTTGCTTGTTATTTTACTGAATATATTATGATTTTAAACTATCAAACCTCTGTTTTATTATATCATGCTCCCTGTCCCATGTTTAATTATCTATTCATTTATTTTTTAACTTTGATGTTGTGAATTTTCTCTGGACCTATATTCAATACAGCGATATAGCAGTCATCCATGTAGATTATGTCTCCAAAGTGTGTTGCAAATAAAATTGTTATTAAAAAGTACTAAATTAAAAAGTCATGGTACGTGCTGAAATTTGAACGCAAGAAGAGTGAAAATGATGTAATAAATCAATGTATTTCATTTTTGGATTGTGTAAGCGAGAAGTAATGTGGTTAAAGTTTGAAAGAATATGTGAATTTTGTTAGAAGACAGATTATTTTTGAGTAAAGGTTGAACAAATTCGAAATATTGAAGATCCACCACCATCACGTGGAGTTGCATATTCTTTCCTATCGTGGTCGGAGTAGATAACAACGATCTATTTTACTTTTACAGAAATGAGATTTTACACTATATCTTAACGGTAAAGTTAGCAAAATTGTTTCGTTTGATATCTAATTTAGGCTTACATTTAAGGCTCCTGAGAATTACACATGGAAACTATCAGGTACAGCAATCCCCAAAAATGCAATGATATTTTCCAAAAATTGTAAACGTGCTTGAAGAAATCTTTTATCAAGACACGGCATTTTCTTTGTAATTTTGTCTAATATTTTTATTATTATTGTCAGATTGATGTACCAAAACGTTGTTCCTTTATGAGAAATTTTTCAATCTAAGTTCACTCTGCCGATGCTTTAAAAGTAGGCGGAAACATTATCAAACAATAAATGCGATCTTAAGAAAAGAATTTTAAGGTTAAATCTTTTGTGTAAAGCACACATAATAACGGTAATACTTGTCTTACAGTTTAAATTTTGAAATTCCTGGAATATATATGGGAAAAATTGAAATTTTCAAGGCCCGTGGAAGACGCTAGAAAAACTAATAACGACTAAGGGCAAATAGCGAAAGGTCCCCATAAACACGGAAGGTGAACGCGATTTGTAGCTTATCGCATCCCAGACCATAAGGCCTGGGATGGGGCCATTGCGTCATTGACGAATAAACTCTAGGAGTCAGCGCTGGCTATGACTACGCCGAATACGCGCAAACAAATGTTCAAATGTTTGTTAAGCTTAAGGGACTGAACTGCAGGGTCATCAGTCCGTGAACTTACAAACAACTTATTAACTACCTTATAATAAAGACGACACTAACATCCAAGCGTGAGGGGGAGTTCGAAACCCCGACCGTAGTGGCCGTGCAGACTGTGACTGGCACGCCGCAGACCGTTCGGCGACTGCGGCCGGCTACGCGCAAACCACCATTATTTGCTCGTAAGAAGAATCTGCTTTCAACAGCACAAGGCGAGTCATGAGCGTCAACGCTCTGGCGTAGCTGGAAGACGAGCTGTGCCTGCCCATAGTCCCACTGCTACTGACCGGTTGCACACCACGTTAACACTTCTGGGCTCACAATCATCTGTGCTGTGATAGCTGCAACATTTTCCATTGCAGCCCTTACAATACGACGATCTTGGTGGACACCTGTTCTGCATGGACGTCCAGAATCTCTTCTATGGAACTAAAAACTTTCAAGTGACCTTTGCAATCAGCATCGTTCCGCAACTGACGCAGCACGTGCAGCTTTTGTGGCATTTCTCCAAAAGGACAAAGTCGCCACTCGGAAGGACGCAATTTCATCCCTTTCAGACTCGCTCATTTGGTCGTAGGAAGCATGAGAACACCTCCGTGGCTTTTCTCTTTCATTAATTTATTTTCAAGGTAACTTCATGCAAAGGCTGGCTGTAGCCTCCTACGTTGCTCTTCAACCTTGTGTTTTAACAAAATGGACATGAAGCTTGTTTTAAAAAACATTGACATGCCGATAAAAACAGATGATTTAAAAGTAATAAAAAGAAGACTTTTTTGTGAATACAAAATGGAACAGATGATAAAAAGAAGTTGTAGACTTAAAACGTGTGCCACGGTGCCGTTAAACGCACATTAAAAAACACTGTCCAAACATGAAGACAATGTCGTAGGCACTGATAAAACAACGGATGCGACTCCTGTTTTTGTACGGCGGACGAACTGGTGAAACACAATAACCGACGCACTGACAGCAGCGCGGAAGTAGCCGAGCGGTCTAGAGGGCCACGTTACGGATTGCGCGGCCTCCCGCGCCGGTGATTCGAATCCTCCCTCGGGCATGGATGTATGTGTTGTCGTTAGGTTAGCTTAACTTAGTTTAAGTAGCTAGTAAGACTAGGGACTGATGACCAACGTAGTTTGGTCCCATAGAATTACAAGCATTTGAATTTGACGCATTGACCCAAACACTGGAGGTGCACTAATTGAAATGGTGATGTGCGGAGGAGGGGAGGAAGGTGAGACGGGAGGAAGCGCGAAAGGAGGGAGAGGGATGGCGTAGGATGGAGTAGGGAAGGAGCGTAGAGACTGTAGGGGCGAGAGGGAAGGGATTAGAGAGCCAAGCGGTGGAAGGAAAAAGAAGGGGAGGGGGAGAGGGGGCGGTATATCTATTGGAAGAGGATCAGGGTTGGTAGGATAGATTTCAGGACGGAGGGCGTCATCCGTAAGGGGGAAGCGGCGGAAGTTACCCTGGGAAAGGATGTGGAGAGTGTGTAGAGGAAGGGAAGGAGGGATGCAGTGGTGAAGGCGTGGCAGAGCCCAGGGTTAATAAGGATTGGGTAGACCAGGGGGTAATTTTGCTAGTAATGTAAAGGAGTCGTAACTGTTCAAAAACTGTAGGAGGTGAAGAACGGGATGAGGTCGTACAGAAACCGCGTGGGGGAAGGGAGGCGGATACGGTAGGTGAGGCGGAGGGCGTGGCGTTCAAGGGTCTTGTTATAGGCAGCGGGAGCGGAAACCGAGGCAGGTTGGAAGCTGCAAAGGACGGGACGCATGATGGATCTGTAAATGTATAGTATAGTGGATGGGTTGAGGCCCCATGTCTGGCCAGAATGGATTTGAGTAGGCTGAGGTGGGACATGGATTTCTGTCGGACTGTGCGGAGATTTGGGGGGAGGGGAATCTGTTTGCTTCGAACTATGAGTGTTATAGCTGTAAATATTTCCTACCTAGTAAAGGAAACACGCGGCGCTATGAAAACTAAGTCTGTTGGTGGACGACGACGAAACCATTATCAGAACATCTACTGTCTTCACATCAAATTTGACGTGGTCGTCCCACGTGTACTAATTGTTTTCCGGAATTGTATTCTATCTACATCTACATCTACATGGGATACTCTGCAAATCACATTTAAGTGCCTGGCAGAGGGTTCATCGAACCACCGTTATACTGTTTATCATCCATTACATTCTCGAACAGCGCGCGCGAAGAAATAACACCTGAATCTCTCCGTTCGAGCTCTGATTTCCCGTATTTTATTCTGATGGTCATTTCTACCTATGTAACTGGGAGTCAACAATATATTTTCGTATTCGGAGGAGAATGTTGGCGGCTGGAGTCTCGTAAGTAGCCCACGCGGCAGCGTAATCGCCGTTGTTGCAATGATTCCCATCCCAGATCCTGTACCATTTCCGTAACGCTGTCTCCCCTGTATCGTGACAATACGAAAGGAACTGCCCTTCTCTGGATTCTTTTGATGTCCTTCGCCAAACCCACCTGATAAGGATCCCACACTGGGTAGCAATACTCCAAAAAAGGACGGACAAGCATAGTGTATGCAGTCTCTTTAGTAGTTCTGTTGCATCTTATAAGGGTTCTGCCAATAGAACGCAGTCTCTGGTTCGTCTCTCCCACGACATTATCTACGTGTTCTTTCCAGTTTAAGTCTGAAGTAATAGTAATTCCTAGGTAATTTTGTGGAGTTTACAGCCTTCACTTTTGACTTATTCGGTCGGGGGTTCGAATCCCCCATCGGGCATGGATATTTGTGCCGTCCTTAGTTGTAGGTAGTTCATAAGTAGTTTGTAAGTTTAGGGACTGATGACCCCGTAGTTAAGTCCCTTAAGCTTAACAAATATTTGAACTTTTTTTTTTTACTTATTTATCTTGTAAACAAAGTTTAACGGATTTCTTTTCGTACTCATGTGGACACTTCACACTTCTCATTATTTAGAGTCAATTGCCAATTTCTACATCATACTTATATCTTATTCAGATCGTTCTGCAGTTGGTTTTGATCTTCAGATGATTTCAGTAGACGGTAAATGACGGTGTCATCTGCAAACAACCAGTTATACACATCAAGGACAGGAAAATTAGACATCTAGCGGCCGCGTCGCATCTACGGCTCCAGAGAACTATGTAGATGTCGCTGGCCTCCTGTACCCCGTAGGCAACGGTATAAGTTACTCGTTAAAAAGAAAACCCGCCAGATTTCGAAAACCTGAAGTGAGGCCACCTGTTGTCGGTGAATCGCAATTTGCTGAGGAAGGTGTGCGGGAATCTGGTAGGCGGAGGTAAGTTGCGTAACTTCTCGCCACCTCGGACGCTCTCCTCGGCGCCCCGGGAGCCGGCAGGGTGGGCGCACTAACTCAGCGGCCGCTAAGACGGGCGCTCTTCCCGCGAGGGGCCAATGCGTCACGCGGCTCAATTAACAGCCCCGCTGGCGCGCGCTAAATCACGCCCTCTGCGGTCATCGCTCCTGGAGGCTGCCGACACTGCTCCACCGCGCACCGGGATCCATCACCTCCAGCAGATGAGGAGCCCGTTCACTCACAACGTCCCTCCCATTTAGTACCTCTGATAATAAAACTAAAACAAAACAAACAAATCGCACTGACGTGTTTTACGGCCCACTTTAGATTTGTAGTTTTATAAGTTTTTGCAACCATTTTTGACCAAAACAATAATCTAAATAATAAAAAATTAATTAATAAGATTGAAACTTCCTGGCAGATTAAAATTGTGTGCCGGAACCGGGACTCGAACCTGGGACCTTTGCCTTTCGCGGGAAAGCGCACTACCGACTGTGCTATCCCGACACGACTCACGATGCAGCCTCACAACTTTACTTCCGCCAGTACCTCGCCTCCTACTTTCCAAACTTCACAGAAGTTCTCCTGCGAATGGCAAAGGTCCCAGGTTAGAGTCCCGGTTCCGGAAAAAAAGTTTAATCTGCCAGGAACTTTCATATCAGCGCACACTCCGCTGCAGAGTGAAAGTTTCATTCTGGAATTAATAAGAGTGTCTGAAACCCTTTAAGGAAAAATTATTTTTAGGTAGGGCGGGTTCCGAACCACTGACCTTCAGCGTCACAGTCCAACGCATTGCCCACCACGCATTTTTTTTTTTTTTTTTTTTTTTTTTTTTTTTGGTTGGTGGGGGGGTGCGGGGCTCTGCGGGTACTTCTCGTCCTTGCGGACGCTGATCGTGTTTCTTTGTTTTGGTTCTACTTGTTCTTTGGCTCAGCTTTTTTTTTATTACAGAGGGCGTTCAGCCCTCTGACCGGGCGCGCTGAGCCACGGCGCCCGGCAAATCTGTGTCAGGAGTACGCAATGGGCTACAGTCAGGAGATCTGTTCATTATTCTTGTACTATTAATGACCGTTGTTAACTGATGCTAATATGTTATTTGTAGACACTAGATTATCATTTATCGTACGAAAAAACGATGTGTTTTTCTTAATTCTCAGTGCGCCATTGCATGAAATGACAACGTGTAAGTTGTAATCATCAAATACGCAACGCAAGATGGCGTATGCCACAGAGAGTTCTGGGTGAGGAATGTCACGTGACATCTGCGAACGACTGGTTTTCGTTAATTCAATTCGGTGTCAAAAGTCCGTTATTTTCGCATATATCTCTCAAACGATACAAGATATGAAAAAAAAAAAAACATAAGGGAACAAAGTTGTAGAGAATTTTCTTTGCTACAAATTCGTTTCTTCAATTTTAGCGTCAGATGAACGGTTTATTTGCAATTAAAATTACATTAGAAACTGTTATTTTTTTTATTTTTTTTTTTATTTTTTATTTTTATTTTATTTTATTTATTTATATATTTATTTATTTATTTTGTAATTAATTACGTATTTCTTGTCCGAAATATTTCAAATAGCGAGGTTCTGGACTCTGGTAGCCAACAATTATGTCTGTAAAATTTGGTGCCGATCGGTTGAACGGTTCGGCCTAAAAAGTGAGAACACGTTACAGCCAGACAGACATCGTCAAATCGCTGTTATTTTTGCAAATATCTCTGCAACGATGTAAGATATGAAAAAAACGTAATAGAGCGAAGTTGTAGAGAATTTTCCCCTCTACCAATTAGGCTATTCAATTTTCTTGTCAGATGAACGGTTCGTTTGCAATTACAATTACATTACAAACGTCTTTTTTTGGTATTACTAGCGTATTTTTTGTACGAAAAATTTGAAAAAGGGAGGTTCTGTTATCTGTCGTCCTAAAATTATGTCTGTAAAATTTGGTTCTGAACGCTTGAACGGTCCGTCTTAAAAACAGGGAACACGTTACGGACAGACAGACAGACGAATGTAAGAGAGCAAAGTTGTAGAGAATTTTCTCCTCTACAACTTCGGTTATTCAATTTTCGTGTCAGATGAATGGTAAGGCCGTTATTTTCATTTAAATTTCGAGCTGTCAAAAGACGATCGCAAAGGCCCACTTTTAGTGTTACTACCGTAACCTAAAGTGGGTCAAAATTAACAAAAGAGAAGCAGGGCAACCAAAGACACAGAAACACAGAAACGTGAATGAAACATTTAGTAACAAAAAGTCAGAATGGTCATAGAAGTTTCGGGTATACAGCCGGTCGTCGTCTAAGACACCACTCGATATTTCGCCCAGACACCTGCTAGCCGTATTCAGGCGAGGCGTGGAAGACTGATGAGAGCGTTTTGTTTTTCCTTAATTGTTATTTTAATACCAACATTCAAAGACATTGTCAGGCTGGCAGCAGCCTCGTACTCCGCTCTTCAGCCGAGTGGCCTTTCAAAAATGAACATGAAGATTTAAAACATACAATGACAAGACATTAAAAATCTTGAAGTATTAAAAATTTAATAAACTAATAAATAAAAATAAATTAAAAAATAGGCCGGCCGAGCGGTCAGCGGCGGGCCAGTCACGTTCTGCAAATCTAACGAGAGTCTGTTTTACAATTTGTTATATCTTGGACCCACAGTGTTACAGATGTCGTAGATTGCCATATTTGTAATAGGTTTGTCCAAAACACTGTAATATGTTCTTTTCTTTATTTATTCACTAGATTTCTTCCAGCGTAACTGCCGTCGTCCAGTGTCTGATACTTAGAGACTTTAACTGCTTTAACTTACTATTTATGTGGCGTTACTTTATATTTCCATTTACGATTTTTAATCAGAATATTCTGATGCATTGACAAACTGACTAAAATTCGTAAATGGAAGTATAAAAGAACACCTCATAAATAGTCAAACCCTCTTAACATCTCACACCTGACGATGGTACATACACCGAAAGATATCTAGTGAATAAGTAAATATAATAACATATTACAGTGTTTTGGACAAACCTATTACAAGTTTGTCAATCTAGGACATTATTTACAATTTCCTCCGTAAATTCTTGTTCGTCAGGTGTAATTGTATCGTCAGTAAAGAGCACTACTTTGCATCTTCGTGAATATAGAACCGCAAGTCTTTAATATAGATTAAGAACAGCAAAGGACCCAAGAAAGAGCCCTGTGGGGTCCCATTCTTGACTGCTCGCCAGTTTGAGGAAACAATTGATTTTTTGCACATTATTTGATCTATTTGCATTCTTACATTAAAGCAAGAATTAAACCACAGATGCACTGTTACACATATACTTTATCTTATTGAGAAGAATTCAATTTTGTACAAAATCAGAAGCGTTTTAGAGAGCACGATAAATATCCCAACAGGTGATGTCCGATTGTTTATAGCATTTAATATTTGATCAATATAAGGATATATAGTATTTTTGTTGAAAATTCAAATGTTCAAATGTTTGTAGAGCTTATGGAACTTAACTTACAAACTACTTATGAACTACCTTATTCTAAGAACGGCACAAATATCCATGCCCGAGGGGGGATTCGAACCCCCGACTGTAGTGACTTGCGCGCCGCAGACCGCTCGGCCACTGCGACCGGCTGAACACCTGAATGTTTTACTTTTAGATTACATTTTTATTATTTTATTATGATGATCACGTCTCCCTATGCAGGTGTGTGCTAACAAATTGTTAGAATTCAGAGGAGAAAGTTAGTGAAAGATATTTCGCAAATAAATTTCGCGGCAACGAACACCGTCTTTCATTTAATGTTTTACATCCCAGCTCGTGCGCCATTTCCGTGACACTCTCTTTCTATATCGCTTCTCTGAACATTATATTCTCCGACAGTCCCCTACGTGGGGATATAATGCGCAACAATACCCTAAAATAGGACGGACAAGTGTTATACACTAAGTTTTTTTAGTGGAACTGACGCATCTTCCTAGTGTTATTCCATTGAAACGTACCCTATGGTTCGCCTATCTCACAACACTTTCTATGCGTTCTTGGCAACTAAAGTTGTTATTAGTTGTATTTCCTAGGTATTTAGTCGAAATTACGGTCTGTTGATATAACTGATTTATCGTGTAAATGTGGATAACTACATACCTTTTATTATTTAAGGACAACTGCCATATTTCGTATTTTTAATTAGCTCGTTTTGAAAGTGATGCCTTTTCAGAAATTACTACGTACTATTTAGTGCTACTTTCTGACTTTCTGAGAGGAAATTGCGAATTCAATCCAACAACTCTGCCGATATTCCATACGCAAACAATGTGATTAAAATCCGTTTGTGAGGTACAGTGTCAAAAGGCTCCGGGAAAACTAAATATATAGAATTACTGTGAGAGCCCTTGTCAAATGTTCAAATGTTTATATAGTCTATGGGACTTAACTACGGGGTCATCAGTCCCTAAACTTACAAACTACTTTATGAACTAACTAAGACTAAGGACGGCACAAATATCCATGCCCGAGGGGGGATTCGAACCCCCGACCGCAGTGACCGTGACTGGAGCGCCTCAGTGCCCTCGGCCACCTCGGCCGGCTGAGTCCTTGTCGATAGCACTGACCATTTCGTGTGAATTGAGAGCTGGGTGTGTTTCTCAGGAACGATAATTTCTGAATCCGTGCTATTGGTCAATAGGTCGTTCTCTTCGAGGTAGCTCCTAACTTTCGAAAAGATGATATGTTCTAAATTCTTGCAGCAAACCGACGCGAGTGATAGAGGACTGTAATTTTGGGTGTTATTCCTATTGCTATTCTTGAGTACCGTGAAACTTTCTAATCTATGGGTACGGATCTTTCATAGAGCGAGCGGTCGCATGTAATGGTTAGGTATATACTGAAAGGAACCTAAATGGTATTCAATCCGGAGCGGAAGAATTTATTTATTTATTGCTATGCTCCTAGAGTATCTACTTCTAAATAACGCATGATGGCAGCTGTTGTTAATTCTCCTTCTGGTGTATTTGCTTCGTCTTCTTTGGTGAAGGAAGTTCGGATAACGGTGTTCAGCAAGTTCTGCCTCAGCACTGGTGTGAAACAACTGAAGTGTTTATTACAAAAACTTAACAAATCCAAAATTTGAAAATCCAGCACTTGTATAAGAATCAGACTAGTTTTCCCAACAAAAGCCGACAAGTCTAGAATTCTTACGTTTCTCATTATCATATAACACATCAGTAGAGCCGTAGGCGTATTGCTGTGTATGTTTATACGTTGTACTCTTTGTTGAGTGGTTTAGGCAGCATTACTGAAACAGGATTTAATTGCGAAGAACAATATGGAGGAAGCTTTCATGAGCTTCAACCTATATTATGAAAGCAAAACTTTCTCCTCCACACTTGCAATCAAATGCTTTTTCCTATGCAAGGCAATTATGGTACCAAATTATTAAGAATCACAATCTGGTAAATGACACAGTTTGTTTTCCACTATCTTGAACACGAAGGAAGGAAAGGCTCAAATGAAGTCACATCCATAATTTTCAGCTACATAAATTCATTAAAAAAGGCGAAGAAAGGAGCTTGTATGCTTCGTGATTGGTGTACTAGACAGAAAAATAAAACGTTTTTGTACTGTCTAGCGTACATCTTAGAGGTCTACGGAAGTATGACATATGTGTTTCCAGGATGAAAACCTAGGAATTTACCACATGATTAAGACTAGCCATTGATCCATTGATGGCCCATAAGAACACGACGAAAACGACTTCAGAAATTCCTGAAACTACCGCCTGCATCCCATACAAAAAAAAAAAAAAAAAAAAAAAAAATGAAACATGACAATGGACATGTTATTGACACATTCAGTTTGTAAACGCGTAAACCTCCACTGCAGAGGGTACGAATGATTATGCATTTATGTGGAAGGTAGCTTTTGCCTCATCGCCAAGAGAAGTAGTCCCAAAGAATGTACGGATCTACATCGGCCGCACATGAGGAATACAGATAATCAGTCAGCGCTTTGTAATTTGATGCAGTTTCGGGAAGAAGAAATCAAAGCCTTCCATGGACATCCTTTATGCGGTTAAAGTGCATTTAATGAGTACGCGACTGGAGCTTGACGTGTAGACGTTGGCAATGGAGCGATAAATGACGCGTGGTGAAAGCAGCCAATGAGGAGTCGCGTTCGGGTGGCCAACAAGACTGGGTGTTTAGTAAATTGGCCGCCAGTTTTAAATTTTTTTCTGGCGTTTGTGGCAACGTTTGATATTTCATTTATAATGCGAACTAATTGTGTTTTTATCCGTTTTTACGATATATATGAAAGGTGCTATTGTGAAGGAACGATATACCGAACAACCGACCAATGAAATGTAGTATTTACGAGGATAATTAATTTACTCATCGGACAAGGATACATCAACCATCTGTTATCCATATCGCAAGAGAAACTGCCTACACTACACTTGTGCGTCCTATTTCGGAATAATGCTGCGCATTGTGGGACCCACACCATGTGGGACTGACGGTCTATTTAGAGGAAATTCAGAGAAGGGCAGCTCATTTTGTACTGTCGCTATATAGGGGACAGAGTGTCACGGATATGATGCACGAGTTGGGGTGGAAAACATTAAAAGAAAGGCGTTAGTTGTTGCGGCAAGATCTATTTGCGAAATTTCTTTCGCCAACTTTCTCTTCTGAAGGCGAACCTATATAGGAAGGCATGATCATCATAGTAGAATAAGAGAAAACAGATCCAAAACAGAAAGATTTAGGTGTTCCTTTTTGCCGAAAGCTAATAGTGAATGGAACTATAGAGAAATATCATAGAAGTGGTCCGATGAACCCTCTGCCATGCACTTCAATGTGACTTGCAGAGTATCAGTGTGGACGCAGGTGTAGATGTAAAAGAGCAGTATTATTTATTTATTTCATGGTGAACAGATACGAGGCATGGTCTTTCGAAACCCATTGAAAGAGAATGAGGGGAATAAACTTTTGAGCACAACATGAAATAAATAATGCTGCTCCTCCTCTATGGTTGATAGATTCTTGTTTTATCCTTGTACGGTGAGTGTATTAATTATCCTCATAAGTACAAACCATACAGGCTACAACTATTTCTTATTAGATGCCCGAACTCGACTGCTGATTGGCTGCCTTCACCTCTCGTCTTTAATCGTCCCGTCAGCCAATGTCTGTCGTCAAGGAATAATTGAAGAAAATAATCTGCATTGTGTTTTGTTTATTTTTACATGCTCACTGGCACCATTGTTCTAATACAATAAATTAGTTCAGTGCTAAATATTGGAGATTTACATTTCTTAGCCCTTTCAGTCCCACCTTCTGAAATGAAAGGGTTAATTTTCTTCAAAAACTAAACACTTCCAAAGAAAACGTTTCTTAAGAATGAAATGTAGCCTCATTTCTAAATAAAAAAAAAAAAAAAAAAAGTATTTAACATGCTATGAATGTCGTTCGGTAGCCGCCATGCTGCAGTTGAAACTGTGGAGAAATTTTCTTGATTCCTGAAAAAAAAACACTATTTTCGACTTGTCCGGTTTCTGTAACAGATTAATCACAAATCTGCTCACTAAGGTGCCTGATCGTAGAACAAATGAGGCAGTCGTAGCTTACTGCTCCGCTTTTGCTGTGTAACGCACAGTAAGTGGGTTTTACGCATTCGGAGGAACAGCAGAAACACCTGCGATTAGGCATTCGACTGGCCCGCGGAGCTGGCTGGGCTCAGTTAAGCTTATCGGCCTTGAATTCTTCATCGACTAATTTAGGCGCGCCGGCGCGACAACATTTAGTGGCGCGAATTACGCCGCTCTCGGATATCCACCCCTCCCCTACTCCGTAAGCGACAGGTGTGATCAAAGGACACGAGCGACACGGCGTGTTCGCAAGGTGCGGGACGATCCGACCCGTGGGGGTAAAAAAATACGGAAAAAATATAAAAAAGTGGAATGTAAATATACGTATGTGTCCATCGAGGGTGGGCCGGCGTGACGAGGCGACAATTCCACGTCACGTGTGATGCGGCCATCTGAAAATGAAACCTGTCTACTTCGCAAAGCCCCGAATATTTTGCGCCGGCGCGGCTCGGCGGTTCAATTTAATTTGAGCGCCTGTGTCGCGCGGTGTGTATAATTCAGGGCAGCTTGTAGCGGCAATCAACGGCCGCTGACAGCCGGCGCGCATTATCTCGTCTTGGCGCGGCTGTTTGTCACCGGTAAGCCCTGCTCTGCCGGACGCCATGCCGCGCCGTTCCCGCTGCCGTTTCGGCAACTACTGCCCGACTCCCGGCGATCGCCAATTCATCGTCGGCCGATAAGGGCTACTCGACTTACGTCGCGCTGGTACGGAAGCGGAAGGCAGCGGAGAGAGGCCCGAAACCACTTTATTGCGTTTCATCACTGCTATTGACCTTGGAAGGGTTACTCCGTTCAATATCGTCCCAATCGCCCAAACGGTGGATACTGTGGCACGTGATCGTGGAACATAGTAAAGTAGAAAGTTAACGAAGAGGATGACATACACTGCTCAAAACAATTAGGGACCAGGTGATACATCAATCACAAATTTAACAAAAGCGTTTGATTGTGTTGATCACAAAAGTTGGAACATTCTTAAATACGAGGAGTAGCTTACTTTAAAAACATACAGGAGAAGGTAATTCTATGCAGTGTTGAAAATGGCTATAACGTACAATCACAATGGTGCACAGTTAACTATGGTGTGCCCCAGGGGTCTGTTTTGGGACCACTGCTTCTTTCCTTTTTTTTGTGTGTAAATGGTATGCCTTCGAGTATAACAGGTTATTATAAAATATCTTTATTTGGTGATGATACCAGCTTGGCACTGAATGATGTGGTTTATTATATTTACACAGTATCAAATAATGCTGTTCAAGAGATAAGTTCGTAGCTTGCAGACAACAACCCAGGTTTCTGGTTCCTAATCAAGTATTTTGATGCAACATGCCCCCCACCCAAAAAAATAATTGCATCATTGATGGGCACAATCAAAACATTTTAAAAAATTCTAACCATGGTACCAAATCCAAATTTTCGCGTTTCTAGCAACAAAATAGTCTTAGTAGTACCCTTAATTTATTTTGCCTTATTTCACCCGCTTAGTGGTTGAATTTCCAAAAATATCGAAACACGTATTTTTAAATTCCAATCAAAAATCTGAATCAGAATTTTTGCATTTCATGCTTCAACATTGCCTGCCGGCCGCGGTGGCCACGGGGACTGAAGCGCGTCAGTCACGGTCTGTACGGTCACTACGATCGGAGGTTCGAATCCCCCATCCGGCATGGATATTTGTGCCGTCCTTAGTAGTAGCTAGTTCATAACCAGTTTGTATGTTTAGGGACTGATGACCCCGTAGTTATGTCCCATAGACTCTACAAATATTTGAACATTAGAACAACATTGCCTGAATTGCAATGTATTTTCAAGAAAACTGTTCGTCCCCTATTTCTCATCCTTAGGGTAAAGAATACCGAAAAATCGCTGATGCCTGCAGTGTAAGATAAACAACGTGTAAAAAATCCAAGTTTCTACTGTCTGTAGATTCACTTTTCAGCGCCGTTGGCCGGCCGCGGTGGCCGAGGGGACTGAGGCGCTTCAGTCACGGTCTGCACGGCCACCACGGTCGGGGGTTCGAATCCCCCCTCGGGCATGGATATTTGTGCCGTCCTAGTTCGTAAGTAGTTCATAAGTAGTTTGTAAGTTTAGGGACTGATGACCCCGTAGTTAAGTCCCATAAGATTTACAAACATTTGAACTTTTTTTTTTTTTTTTTTTTTTTTTTTTTTTTTTTTTTTTTTTTTTTTTTTTTCAGCGACGTTCTGTCTTTCAGAAATGAATCGAGATAGAGAAATTTCTTTCTTAAGCTTTGGCATCTTTCTCGGTAGTTTCACTTTTCAAACTGCAATATGCACTTATTTTTCTTTATTCGTACGCATGTTGCAGAATAACAACTGAAGAATGTGCATCGCGTTTCGCTGTATATAAACTCTTTCCTATTATAGTGTCAAAATTCATCGCCGGTCTACAGTCTGAATTTTCTATAAGCTGACGACTTTCAACCACTATATCTTCCATCCTCTTATAGCTATCGACACAAAAAAAAAAGAACAGATATAGTTTGTCTCCTCTGTGTGGTTTATGCTGAAGAGCAAAATACTGACACCCCCTTATCGTTATCAACCCTCTACCACCATAGCGCACAATCGGAGACTGATACCAACTACCACATACAAACATTATTCTTTTGTGATGCGTAGTTTGGGCTGCAGAGTGAAACTTTGCCAAAGTCACCTCAATTTTTATATATGGAAGATATAAAGAGAAATGCCAATATCGGGATTTTTATTTTTTATGCAACATGACCGGTTTCGAAACACAATGCTGTCATTCTTTGATCTCAACAACAATTGGCATTTAACTACTTATGTGGAGCGCTATAATAAACAGTTAAACGCCAATTATAGCAGAGACTAGAGGGTCGCGGTGGAGTAGCCGAGCGGTCTAAAGCGTCTCGCTGCGGAGCGCGCGGTTGCTTGCCGTGGAGGTTCAAAAATGTTCAAATGTTTGTAAGGCTTATGGGAATTAACTACGGGGTCATCAGTCCCTAAACTTACAAACTACTTATGAACTACTTACGAACTAGGACGGCACAAATATCCATGCCCGAGGGGGGGATTTGAACCCCCGACCGTAGTGGCCGTGCAGACCGTGACTGAAGCGCCTCAGTCCCCTCGGCCACCGCGGCCGGCCGTGGAGGTTCGAGTCCTCCCTGGGGCATGGGTGTGTGTGTTTGTCCTTGTTTACCTAGGTTTAAGTAGTTTGTAAGCTACGGACTGATGACCACGCAGTTTGGTCCGATAGATTTACAAACATTTGAACTTTAGAGACTAGAGGAAGAGATCCCTGAGTGTCCCAACCGTTCCTCTTGTACAAACAAAAGCGATCTTGGCATTTGTCTCTATATTAACCTTGATTTTTAGAATGACTCTCGTCTGTGATAGCAGCTGTAGCACTTCTCCGGGCTCAGAGTCTTTGAACCGCCGCAGCCAGGTCTACGCCGGAGCAAGTGGCGCAAAGGGCAGGGGGCGACGCCTGTGTGGCGGATCGCCGGCACTTATAAAGCGTCGCCGGCGTTAGAGTGGATGACATCCGGGCAGCAGTTGCTCCTTGGGTGGCGGCTGGGACGGGCCGTTAAGGTGAGTGCGGCGGGGGCGGCGGGGGCGGCGGGGGCGGCGGGGGCGGCGGGGGCTGGCGGGCCGTGTTAATTAGACGAGTGTGCGAGCGCGCCAGCTGCGGCTGCGGTCGGCCGCCCCTCGCAACTTGCTCCGCAGTTCGCCGATAAAACTTGCCATATCGACTGCTCTCGCTCAGATCGATACTCGCACTCGCACGCGGGCGCGCTTCCTGCCGCCTCCTCCTCCTCCCACGCTCGTCGCCACGTGCGTGGACGCTGTCTCGACGGCGAGGAGACAGCTGCTCGAGATGGGGAGGGAGTCCAGTGGGCCTCGCCGTTGATATCCCGAATCCTAGTGTGAAGGAGCAGCAGATCGTGGGAGCTGCCGAGGCAGAAGTACTGACTCTGAGGTTGCCAACCCGTGGTCCGCTGACAGCAAACAGTGCCCAAAAGCTAAAATTACATCCGAAATATATATATATTCTCGAACATTTATCATTTCAGATTATGAATTCCTTGTTACCTGGTGTCATTTCTAATGAGGGGCTGAGGGGATGCTGGTGGGAATACATGGAAGACTGCATCAGTGCTGTCTGGCAGATGGCAAGGAACTGGAGTGTGTGTCGGGGATGGGGGCGTGCTTAGGCCGGAGTGTGGGTTCACGACCTAAACACACCTGTCACACAGTTTCCTCCAGAAGCCTCAGACGCATAGAAGTGTCAGTCCTTTCCTAAGCCCTTACCTATGGCCCCAATCCCAAATTCAACCATGTTAATGATCTTCTCACCTTCTCCCGGTTCTTACAATGTAAAAACCATTTTGCTACCAACCCCACTGTTCAATCGCATCCCAATGTCAATATTGAACCCTGCCTGATCCATCCAGTCTAGATCCATCCCTACTGCCTCCAAATCATCCCCTTTTAACTTTTCATAATTTCCTAACTTCCAACCTGGCCTCACTATCATTCGCCAAATCCCTCAAATTGGATACCATCCTCAACCCCGCCGAAAGAGGAGCAATCCACCACCTAAAAGTCAGTCCCGACCTTATGATCCTACCTGCTGACAACTTTTCCACCACTGTGGTTTTAGAGCACAAGATCTATGTGGCAAAAGGTCTCACCAACTGTCATTCTTCCACATAAACACCTTGACACAACGATCCCATCCCAAAACTCCGGCAGAATCTCCATTTCCTCCTCAGATCCTTACGCCCATATAAAGACCCCTCCCAAGAGTCTATCTCTCTCCGCATGCCTTCTACAACGCGTACCACCATGTTCTACATGCTCCTCTCTAAAGTCCACAAACCCAACCACCCTGGGCATCCTATTGTGGCCGGTTATGGTTGCCCCACTGAGACAATCTCCGTTTTTACAAACCAAAACCTTCAACCTATTACCCAGAACCTACCCTCACATATAAAAGACACCAACCATTTTCTCCACAGATTCTCCACTTTCCTGTTCCTTTAAAACCAGGAACCATGCTCGTCACGGTTGATGCCACCTCCTCCTCAAACATAAAATATCACTATTGTGTCAAAATTGGCAACTGACTCTAAATAATGAGAAGTGTGAAGTCGTCCACATGAGTACGAAAATAAATCTGTTGAACTTCGTTCACAAGATAAATCAAACACTTATAAATACCAAGGAATTACTATTACTTCAGACTTAAACTGTGAAGACTGCGTTTTATTGGCACCCTTAAAAAATGCAACATAAGTACTAAAGAAACTGCATACACTACGCCTACCCGTCCTTTTTTTTTTCTTTGATTATTGCTGCCAGTGTGGGATCCTTATCAGGTTTGACGGACGACATCGAAAAAGTCCAAAGAAGGGCAGCTTGTTTTGTATTGTCACGATACAGGAAAGACAGCGTCACGGAAATGATACAGGATGTGGGACGGGAATCATTACAGCAACGGTGTTTATCGCTGCAGCGTGGGCTACTCCAATCGCCAACATTCTCCTCCGAATGCGAAAATATATTGTTGACTCCCAGTTTCATAGATAGAAATTATCATCAGAATAAAATAGGAGAAATCAGAGGTCGAACGGAGAGATTCAGTTGTTCTTTCTTCCCTCGCGCTATTCGAGAATGGAATGGGAGATAAGAAGTATAAAGGAGGTTCGATGAACCCTCTCTCTGCCAGGCACTTAAATGTGATTTGTAGAGTATCCCATGTAGATGAGTGTCCAGAATAACTTGACAAATGACGATAACACCGTTATCTTTTAAAATACACACCCGAAAATAAATTAGAAAAGCTGAATAGATAACCACGATTTTGATCCAATGGCGACGCACGCTACCTAGGGGACAGTAAATGTACTGATTTCATCGTCGTCCGCCAACATGGAGCTTACTGACAGCTACCACAGCGCCGTCTCCGTGTCGCTTTGACATGGAGTGTTTACACACTTAACGATCAACGTGATATCAGCGTGTAAAGCAAACAAGCGCCAGTTCACGGAGACACACTCGTGCTTCCTACGACTGGTGTTCAAATGAAAAGGTACGAAATGACACTGTGGGTATAACACAAGTCTTTAATTGGTTCGCGGAGTCTTTCGCAGTGGTATCCTTCCAAAAAAATGTTCTCGGTGTACAAGCCGCGTCGTGTCGAATAAAATCCTCGACCTCTCGATGGCAAGCTTCGCCATCGTCATCAGGAGTAAAACTGACTGCCGATATTGGCTGGTGTCCTACTTATACAGCTGCCAAGCTTGTACACCGAGAATATTTTATAGAATTCTTTATTCAAAACCAACCACCAGAGCCCCGAGCACAACTATCCCACTGTTTAACAAGCCGAAGGATTCTCTGTTTGCAGAATTCTTGTGACTGTGACTAGAGCTACTGTTATATTGTGTCCTTCAGTTCTTCCCACGCAGTTTTAAGTGTCAACCTCAGTCTTGTGACGTTGTGTTATCGCTTTTTAATGGACGCAACCGCCATCAGCGGAAGAACCAGGGTTGCAGTGATTTTAACAAGTCTCTCAGTATTTTGTCGCCGTCCTCATGTTGTTTTTAATCTTGAATGTAATTTAGCCACCGTGGCAACCGTTTTATGCTGACTATGTGTGTACTATGCTCCGTTTATAACTCATTGCACTCATCCTTTGTCTCCGTTTTACATCTTGTTGTCACCGTTTGTGTTACCTTTCAAGCTATTCCCACTTGGCCAGTAGCCAGTACACTTTGTGTGACCCTGGAGACTATCTTGTAACGGTTCCATCCATGTTCGCAGTATTTCTCTGCCAAATTATATGAACTCGCTATATGTTTGCGTTCTATGATCTTGTGGAGATGTGGTTGGATTAGGAGAAAGAAATTACAGAGGTGAAATGTTTGTGAAGTACTGTCAGCAAAAGCACTTGCCATTGATGAAGACATGGTTCAAGAAAAGGAAGAGTAAATTGTACACAAGTATGAATCCAGAAGACTTAACAGATATCAGATTATATACTCGTGAAATACTGATTTACAGGCACCGTGAAAGACGACAAGTCTATGTCGTTTTCTGATATAGACTCGGATCGCAATCTTTTAGTTCCATATATCTTTACAAGATCGGAAAGGATGCTGCAGCATGGATGGAGAAAGCAGATATGGGGTTTGGGAATGCTAACAGAGAACAATGAGGAAATAAGAAAATCCTTGTTGCAACAGTTTCGTGAAATGAAAAATGAAAATCCAAGATCAAGTTGGGGAAGTGTAGTAGCGAAATGATAAACTGGCTTTGTTGAATAAGTAGTGAAGTTGGCATAGAAGCGAAGAGAGAGAGAAAACCTTGGATCGCCAGCAAAATTTTGCAGAAGATCTAGGAATGAAGGATGTTTACGAATGGTCATTACAAGGAACAAAGAAGACTTGAAAAAAGCCCTGATGAGAGAGACAAAGGAAAAGTATCAAGAAGAAACATGTAACGAAATAAACTACAAAGAAGAGGAAGGTACGACCTCATATACCATGAACCGAAAGAGCTGGTACTTAGCGATAAGCCGGCCGCGGTGGCCGAGGAGACTGAGGCGCTTCAGTCACGGTCTGCACAGCCACTACGGTCGGGGGTTCGAATCCCCCCTGGGGCATGGATATTTGTGCCGTCCTTAGTATAAGTTAGTTCATAATTAGTAAGTTTAGGGACTGATGACCCCGTAATTAAGTCCCATAGACTATACAAAACTTAGCGATAAGAAAAGGACAAGGACCTTCGAAATATAAGGTTTCTTCGCATCACATGGAATGTAATTCGGGAAAAATTACCCAATTTGTTTCCTGCTATATACCTGGTATGACAATAATGTGAAAAGCTGTTACTCTGAAACTTACTAGCAGATTACAGTTGCGTGCCGGAACTGGTACTCAAACCTGGGACTTTTGCTAACGCGGGCAAGCGCTCTACCGTCTGAGCCATCCCAGCACGTTTCACGTTCCGTCCTCACAACTTTACTTCCGCCAGTACCTCGCCTCCTACTTTTCAAACTTCACAGAAGTTCTCCTGCGGAACTTGCAGAAGTAGGACTCCTGGAAGAAAGAATATGGTAGAGTCATCGCTTGGTCACAGCCTAAGGGAAGTTTCCAGAATGAAAATTTCACTCTGCAACGGAGTGTGCGCTGATATGAAACTTCCTGGCTGTTACTTTGCTGTAAGACCACATTCTATTGACGCCCAAGTTCTCTATCAAGTGACAAATTGATTATTTTTACCTAGGCTGAATTTTGTTTCATTTGATACGTAGCAACAATGAACAATTATTTTATTGGCAATCTTTTTGGACGTCATTACATTTTAAAGATGTATTGAGCCGTTATGTCAATCTGAAGATCGCCCCATGCAGCCGAAGCTAGTAATCACACAAAAATAATTTTTGTTTGTCATCTTAACCTAGAGGATGGTTTTCCTTAACATAAGTACAACATATCGCTGTCTCCATTGTTGGCAAAGTCACCAACCATGATACGTTCTTTTCATTAGAAAGAGCTTTGAGTGAATTTGTGCTGTTTCCATTTTTACATGTGGGTTTAAATTGTATTCTTTGCCCGACACGGGGATCAGTGGTAAATTTCAGTTTTGAAAACCTTTTACAATGTATTTAATACGTTGCGGATTAAGCAACAAAACCGGATGAAAGGAAGTATAGAATGGACGATTGAGGATTAATTTCTTTCGTATCAGAAATGCATCACATTTGTTACTAACAGTACGAATTCTGCAGTTACGGACAAAATAAAGCGTTGCTAATCAAAGCTTTGAGTGAAAAAGTTGAACAGAAAAGCGTAACGAGCTGCAATAAAATTAGGAAAGTGAATAAGTTGGTTTAGTTGGTGTCGCCGTTTTGATACGATGGCAGTAATCATCAAATGGTCATCGAATCAGGGCGAATTAAGCCTGATACGAGATTACTGTGATGACATTCGTGCACGCCAGGAATTATCAGCGCAACATGATGTGGCTACGCTATTAATCCGATTTTATGCTACACTTCATTAAATAGCAAAACATTGGTAAAACGGCTGAAATATATCGCTCTGCCTGGAATCAGTCGTAATCGCATTGTTTTAACAGTCACGATATTATAATCTCAATAACGCTGCTAATTTGCATTACAAACGGCTATGCGCAGCTTTTATATGTGGATTAAATCTATCCAATTTGTAGCCGGCGAGCTGTAATGAGATGACTTTGTGGAGGGTCCGGAGAAACCCCGGAGCACCCGGGTGGCTTATGAAGCCACCGACTCTTACCAACGACGCTCCCAAAATGGTCACCAAAGGCTTCAAAACCTCTGCTGGAAGTGGAAAACTTGAATATTCATGTTATGTATGGGTGAGGTGGTCTATTCAAATGTTCAAATGTTTGTAAATCTCAGTTATCAGTCGCTAGGCTGACAGACTACTTAAACTAAACTAATCTAAGGACAGCACACACACACAGATAGACACACACACACACACACACACACACACACACACACACACACATTCCCGAGAGAGGACACGAACCTCCAATGGGGAGCAACCGTACACTCCGCAGCAAGGCGCCTTAGAGCGATCGGTCATTCCACTGTGGCGCGATGGTCTATCTTTTACAAGTACCGAACAATGGTGACATCTATAAAGTCGGTCATCTTGAATCTTATTTAATGACAAGGGGATAGTGTGTTGTACGAGGGTTTAACTTAAAAATAGTTGCAGCTATTTATCCACAACCGATACAAAAGCGTTACATGTTTGGACCTCTTACTGTCCTTCAAAGCAGAATCCGTTGCCAGAGATGTGGAATTCGTAGTATACCATTAGCAGAGCCTGTTCTGTTGATGGTGCGAATGGAGCGGTCTACTGCCTGACGAATTTCTGAAATAGTCTTGAAGCGAATGCCACGAAGTGCTTCCTTCATCTTCGTAGTCACATCACATTCAGAAGGACTTATGTATAGCGAAATAAGCGGCAAGACTTTCCATGCAACCCACCCATCACTTTACACGACAATGCGTGGACGCATACACCAAAATCAGGGGTTGCTCTGTTCGGTCGATGGGACTGGGATCCACCATACTCCCCGGATTTTCGCGACTTTAATTTGTTTCCGATGAATTGTGGCATTCGCTTCAGAACTGTTCCAGAGATTCAACAAGCAGTAGACTGTTCCATTCGCACCATCAACAGAACAGGCTCTGCCAACGGTATAATACGCCTTCCATATCGCTAGCAACAGGTTCTACACATCGATGGTGACTACTTTTAAGGACAGTAATAGGTGCAAACGTGTAACATTTTTGTATCGTTTGTGAATAAATAGTTGCCGTTATTTAAGTTACAACCATCGTGTCAAGTAACATCGGCATGTTTTGACAAGTTCATTTCTGCAAAACTATAGCAGTTATTGTTCAAAAGTTACATCAGATTTTGTATGTAGATACAGACTGGACTGCATTAAGAAAAGTCATTGAATGTCTTCATCAAATTGGCCATCTTGGTCAATGCACACGTGAAGACGCTGAGCCGCGGTGGAGTAGCCGAGCGGTCTAAAGCGTCTCGCTGCGGAGCGCGCGGTTGCTCGCCGTGGAGGTTCGAGTCCTCCCTGGGGCATGGGTGTGTGTGTTTGTCTGTAGGTTAGTTTACCTAGGTTTAAGTAGTTTGTAAGCTACGGACTGATGACCACGCAGTTTGGTCCGATAGATTTACAAAGATTTGAACATTTGAAGACGCTGAATACAATAGTCTTGCATTCGCAGAAGGAATTGCGCGGAAATTCTGACCCATGGGTGGTAAAGACAGTAGCTAGAAAGATGGCAGGATGACCAACATATAAGACATTCATAGACACAGGGGACGGGTAGGTTCACGCGCTTCCACGCAGTTACACATTGACAGAGTGGTATCAGCTTTAGTTCCTTCAGATACACCGGCGCTTCCCGGCGGATGCTCGCCGAAGACGAGCGTGACGTTGACGCGGCCGTGTCACGGCAACACCGTCTAGAAGCAAGGCCTCACAACACGTCCGTGACACGTCACATCGATAGGCTGCCCTCGCTAGCTCACTGGCTGGTCGCTGGGGCACAGCCCACTGCCCCGTAGATTCAGCCAGTGATCTGGCGAGGGCAGCCTATCGGTGTGATGTGTCACGGACGTGTTGTGAGGCCTTGCGTCTAGACGGTGTTGTCGTGACACGGCCGCTGACTGCCACTGTAGGGTCACGTGGTGTGCGCTGACTCAGCGGCCCTGGCGCCGTGTGTACAAGGCGGAAACGCGTACACAGCACTCTCGTTGAGCAGCCGTGTGCTGTGCACGTCATTCCGCCTTGCGTAAGAAGCAGCGCGCTACGGCACCTAAGGAAGACAGCCTGGTGGAGGAAAGCGGTTGAAACACTCTCACGTCTCGTGGTCGGAAGAACCCCCGCACACCATCCGGTTTGTTCCAATGTTTGTAATCCTATGGGACCAAACTTCGTTGCTCATCAGTCCCTAGTCTTACAAACTTCGATGGTCATCAGTCCCTAGTCTTAGTCTTACTAAGTTAAACTAACGTAAGGACATCACACACATCCATGCCTGAAGGAGGATTCGAACCTCCGACGCGGGAGACCGCGCGACATCCGGTTTGAACGGTAAGCTATTGCTGTCTCGAACAGGAAGCTCCTCGGTGTCCCATTCCCATCTCGTGCGGACGAAATGCAGGCGACCTCAGTGCTGGACCAGGCGTGGACCGCTCCGCGTACTCGTGCTGCTAGCAGTAACCCACTGTTACCAAGTGGCGGTGTTGATCGTCTCGGCGTCAATGCTGCACATATCCACGCCTGGCCGTAATCGGACAAGACCAGACTAGCACAGAACAGTTATGTCCTTTCGCATCTACCATTTATACCGCCTCCTGTTCCGCTTGTGACGCGTTATGCTTTATGTCAACTACAACGCGGTCGATTTCCCCGCGTGCTCAGCGGTTCGTCTGAAAGTGTCCCGAGCCCCTTGCTCCAGTCTGAAGCAAATATTGCAATGCGTGTGCTTTTGCTTGGAGGCTTTCCACCTGCTCATTCAACGCTGATCTAGTTGCTAACTCTGCCGGCACGTACGGCTGTTTACTTTCCGTGTGACTTAATGTCGCTAGAGCGAGTTCTTCCTGTACGCTCACTGTCTAGCTGTCTAACATCAATTTCTATCAAAATTCTTATTGTTAATTCTAGTCCCTTTACAGTCTTCCCCCCTTTGAAAAAAAAATTCTCCCGCGAATTTTGGCGATAAAAAAAATTATAATACTAATTGGATCATCCATGTATGCTATGAAGCCAATGTACCCTCTATGCACTCTACTGGGATCTGTTGCACCGGTCTGTCCCCATCTTCTTCTTTACGCGTGTCCAGTACAAATACAAGAAGCAGAGTAACGCAAACACTATTCCACACCCGGTAGCTGAAGTTCTTACAGTTGTCAATTTATACCTTTTCTGGTCATAATAATCTTGCAAATGTTGTAGTACTTGATCCACCCTGAATTCATACTGTCCATCTTGGTCAACGCACACGGAGAGGCGCTGAATACAACCGTCTTGGATTCGCAGAAGGAATTCCGGTTCGATGTTGCAACAAGTTATCTGTTCTTATAAAATTTTTCGGTATACAAAAAAAGATAAAGGTGTTACAAGCCCTTTTGCCCCACTCTCGCATTAACCCTTCCACTTCTCTCTCGCACTATCTATCTGACTCTCGGAGAAAAATAAATAAGTGTAACCCTTATCCTCTTCTTCAATGACAAATGACATATAGGGTCAACATACACTTCCGTCGCGGTGGAGTGGCCGAGCGAACAAGGCGCTTTGCTGCGGACGGCGCGGTTGCTTGCCGTGGGAGGCGAGCATAGGTGCGTGATAGTCCTTAGCATAAGTTTAAATTAGTGTAAAAAGTTTGTAAGCTTAGGGACTGATAACCACAGCAGTTAAGTCCCATAGATTTACAAACATGTGAACATTTTCATTTAATCATACACTCCATTCGCAAACAAAACAAATAATGCAACTTCCTGGCAGATGAAAATTGTGTGCCGCATTACGGATTCGAACCTGGGACCTTCGCCTATCTTCGCCCTACCGTCTGAGCTATCCCGGAACACTTCAGGGATCGTCCTCACAACTTCACCTCTGCCAGTAGCTCGCCTCCTACTTTTTAAATTTCACAGAAGTTCTCCTCCGAGCCTTTCAGGAATAGCACTTCTGGAAGACAGGACAAGGCGGAGACATGGTTTAGCCACACCTTAAGGGATGTTACCAGAATGAAAGTGCACTGATATGAAACTTCCTGGGAGATTAAATATTTTATTACTTATTTAATTTTAATCCTGCTACAAGGATAAGGTCTTACAACATTCTGCCTGTACTGAACTACTGTCAGCGTTGTTTGCAGAAACACCAGTGATGAATGGGAGTTCTAGCTTTATGGTCTGGGATAGGACCAGTGCGTCCTGGAAGAAAACACTCTACGGGGCAGTGCTTGCGTAACCGACTATCACTGAACTTGCAGGCAGAATGTGCTTTCATCGCTGAAAACTAAGGCCAGCCATTCCAACTGATCATGGCAACACCGCGCGCAATGACAGCGTGGTCTAACTCGTCATGCTAAAGGCTGGTCGGCCGTTCCCAAATGTTCAAATGTTTGTATAGGGGGACTTAACTACGGGGTCATCAGTCCCTAAACTTACTAACTACTTATGAACTACTTACGAACTAGGACGGCACAAATATCCATGCCCGAGGGGGGATTCGAACCCCCGACCGTAGTGGCCGTGCAGACCGTGATTGGAGCGACTTAGTCCCCTCGGCCACCGCGGCCGGCGGGCCGTTCCCGCCAGAGGCTCTAGTCCTCTCTCACAAGGGGAACACCAAGTATGGTACCAACGAATTTTGATGGGTCGCAGGTATGTTGTGAAGGAATTCCTCCAGACCATCAAGCTAAAAGGATTTGTTCCAATGGGCCTTGATTTCTAAGAAAATCGAAAAGAAATTCGCAGAAAATTGCCACGCGTAACGTGTCTAATTATTTATACAAGGAAGTAATTGCTCAGCGAGACAGCGTGGTGTAATCGGCAAGGTGCTAGGCTCACGTGCAGGAGACCCGGATTCGATACCTAGCGGCAGGACAATTTTTAAAAATTTTATATTTCTGAAAAAAATAAAAAAAATTAAGCAAATAAAAAGATAGAAAGAAAGAAAAACAAAAATAATGAAAAGTCAAACGATTTAAAAAAAATGACCAAGAAAATAAAAAAATAAAAAAATCTTCCCCTTCGGGTCATTTATTCTTCACTTTTCTTCATTTCTCTTATTTTATAGTGTATAATTATATGCCTTTATACCCACTCATATGTTACAGCTTGAGTAAACATTCGGCGTATTTTAAGGCGTTATTGAGTTCACCTTTTGACTGCTTGTAACAGACATCCATTTCCGAAGAAGTTTCGTGTGATGGGCCTGCTTCTATCATAGCGCATGTGTTCTCCACGTTGCACTACTTGCTGCACGCATGAACGACACGCTACGAATGACTAACCGACTGGCCGTAGCAAAATGCTTATTATATTGGTGTGGTGCCTGTTCTTTCGGATTTGAACCCAGGTCTCCTGCATGTTACACAGGTCTCCTGCATGGGAGCTTCGCATCTTGCGTATTACACCACGCTGTAACGCTGAGCGGTAATCGCCATATGTAAGTAGACACGTTACGCGTGGTAATTTGCTGCGAATTTGATTTAGATTTGGAACAAATCCTTTTAGCTTGATGGTCTGGAGGAATTCCCTCACAATATACCTACGAGGCATCAAATTCAATTGGTACCATACTTGGCGTTTCCCTTGCCAGACACAGTGCGTGTGTGTGTGTGTGTGTTTCCCTTAGTGTTAGTTTAAGTAATTTTTAAGTCTAATAACTGATGACCATAGCAGTTTGGTACAACTGAATTACAAACAAATGAACATTTTGTTCGAGGCAACACTCGAGCCGTGAAGACGATGCTGAGTGACGTCCGTTATCACAGTCACACTGCCAGTAACGGGTTTAGAAAGGCTCGCGTTGAGACTTCTGGGCTCAATATAGCTTCTCGGCCTTTTGGCTAAGATCAAAGTTTCTGGGCTCACAAACTCTCTGATACGTAGTGTGGCAGCTGTGCGACTGTCGCATCTGCCCGCGGACGCCTCTGCTGCGTGGACGTTCGGAAACTCTTGCACAGGACTGACAATGTTCACGTAACCATTGCAACGAACATGGAAGCACAACTGACGCAGGACGTCTAACTTGTGTTGAAATTCATCGTCCGAAAGGGCACAACTTGACACGCTCAGTTGGCTGTGGGAAGCACGAACGAGACTCCGTGGCTTCGTGCCTGTTAATCCCACACGTTGCTATCACACTGACAAGGAGACCACATGGGTGTCGAATTTTAGAATTTTTTAAGTTAATGGTACGTGAAGTTCAGAACGTAAATAACAATCAGCCAAAGACATTCGACGCAACCCTCAAAAATTGTTGACAAAATCGACTTGTAAGTGTTGCAAGTAAGCGTAAGTACCAATTATTAATTGAATCGCAGCGTCTGTCGGTGCAGCTCAGGTGGAAGCGTTCTGGCTTTACAACACTAGGGTCGATGTTTCGAAACATGTCCTGAGAGATTTTTATTATTAACGTTGTGTTCGAAAACTTACACAATTTCAATGCCTAGTAGTAATGTTTATGAAAAGTGCACGTATTTTTGTTTATTCGTAACTTTTTTATATGTTATAGAAGGTTGTTAATAATGATGGTTTCATAAAATAAAAAAAAACAGTATTCGCTTCATTACTATTTAATGACGGCAGTCTTTGATTGTTCAGTTTGTGAAGAGCCACGACACTGTTTTTGAAAAGCCATCTCCATAGATAGTAATGGCTTTCCAAGCAGTTAGCTCACTCAACAAAAACTGACACAACACGTGGAATTAGAGATCCCAAAATGCTTTAAGCAATTGAATTAGAAATCGAAAAACGTATTTGCCACAGTGGGATTCGAATCACCGACTTTTTTTTTCCTATCTTTTACTTTCTTTTTTTTTTCCTTTTTTCTTTTTTTTCTTTTTTTTGTGATCCGCAGTTTTTTTACGTCATTGTTGGTGGCTTTTTTGTAGTTCTTTTATTTTTCATTTTTTTATTTGGCAAATTTTTATTGGAGTATTTATTTATTAATTGATTTCATCTGCGGTCACCTCGACCCTTCTTTGTAAAATTCATCTTTATATAAACAAATAAGGGGAAAAGATAAAGGAGAAAAAATACAAGACAATTAAACGAAGAAGCCTTTCAAGCTTTATCAAAGGAATATCTTTGGCCTCTTTCTAGTAACGTTAATGACTCCGTCGGACCAGCACGTCCTCACAGACTGGAACTGTTTTAATTATTGGTTCTCACGTGTACTTTGCAAAACTTCAAAGTCGTTTTTCTCGAGAATTTTTGAGAGTTGCGTCGAATGGCTATGATCGATTGTTATTTAAGTTGTTAACTTTGAGTACCATAAATAAAAAGAAATTCTAAAATCCTTGTGAGCTTTACAGCGGTAAACATTATGTCACTTCGTCATCTTTTCTGAGAACATGTTATCCCTCAAGGATGCAGCTGTCGTCTTCTGGTCAAAATCCATGTTGTGTTTCCATGTGTAATTTTTGTTTCTCCTGCAGTGTAAGAGTCTCTCTCTCTCTCTCTCACACACACACACACACACACACACACACACACACATATATATATATATATATATATATATATATATATATATATATATATATATATATATTGGTTTGGAACTCACGCTAAACTATAGGTCCCCCTATAACTGGCTGCCGCGGTGGAGTAGCCGAGCGGTCTAAAGCACCTCTCTGCGGAGCGCGCGGCTGCTCGCCGTGGAGGTTCGAGTCCTCCCTGGGGCATGGGTGTGTGTGTTTGTCCGTAGGTTAGTTTACCTAGGTTTAAGCAGTTTGTAAGCTACGGACTGATGACCACGCAGTTTGGTCCGGTAGATTTACAGACATTTGAACATTTATAACTGGCTGGGTAAGTTAGTTCGAAGGTCGGAGGAAGGCAACGGCATACCACCTCCAAATAGGACCATGCCTAGTAAAGCACTGTGGTGTTCAAACCAATCTTCGGATTGTTGACTGCTTTATATATATAAAGGGTCGCTCATGGCAAAGTATTCGCATTCCAGAGTGCTGCTCCCTATCGAAGGGAGAATAACGACCAGAAGAGACGGCAGCGTTCGCCGCAGCGGCGGACAGCGCGCGGCGTGAAGAAGAGCGAGCGCTCCCGAGGGGCGGCCGGTCTGGGAAGGCAGCAGGTGGCATCGGCCGCCGGCACTGATTTACAGGCGCCGAGACACTGCAATTACCCGGCGCTCCTCTAGAGGCGCCACCGTCGCGTCCCGGGACCAGGCGCCGCCGCACGCGGGCCCGTCCCAGCGAGTACTCTACATGTCGCGCTGCCGAGGCAATTAGTGTGTCTCAGGGTATCGTGTTAAAAGGGCTTACAAACAGTAGAATGTGGACAGCTCGAGAGCAAGGTAAAAAAATTGTTTATACAAGGAAGTAAGCCGAAGATGTAACGCCTTGTATGATGTTTCAAATGTTCAAATGTTTGTATAGCTTATGGGACTTAACTACGGGGTCATCAGTCCCTAAACTTACAAACTACTTATGAACTACTTACATCTAAGGACGGCACAAATATCCATGCCCGAGGGGGGATTCGAACCCCCGACCGTAGTGGCCGTGCAGACCGTGACTGGAGCGCCTCAGTCCCCTCGGCCACCGCGGCCGGCGTATGATGTTTACAAGGGGAGTAATCGTCATGGAGTAATGTAGACTATAATTAGACTACGACGATTACCAGCCAATTTTTTAGAAAATACGACTGTGAGCACAGATACTTCTGAAACGTCATCTTCTTTACTTTCTCTAGTCCGGCATTCAAATTACGACTTTTCTGGGGCTGTAGAATCTGGAGTGTGGTCCTTGGTGGAACGGAGTTCATGGCAACTCTTATGTAAGTGATGTTACGTGACGTCGACATTTTTAAAATTCTACATTTTCCACTCTACACAACACTTCATTTCCTCTTTTGTCCTTTTTCCCTCAATTGTGTTACCACGACCTACGTGCACCTGCGCGATTTTTACTAGCAATGCACAACACGTGAGCAGCGTAGTGATCTTCTGTCGCGTCACAAAATGTTCAAATGTTTGTATAGTCTATGGGACTTAACTACGGGGTCATCAGTCCCTAAACTTACAAACTACTTACGAACTAGGACGGCACAAATATCCATGCCCGAGGGGGATTCGAACCCCCGACCGTAGTGGCCGTGCAGACCGTGACTGGAGCGCCTCAGTCTCCTCGGCCACCGCGGCCGGCTGTCGCGTCACAAAAGAAGCCAATACTTTTTATATAGTTTTTCACTACTCTGCTGATGTATCAGCGCAGATGGATGATGGCCAGGTCGCATATCCGTTGAGCTGATGTGAGACTGTCAATTTTGTGGGCTCTGCTACAAGCTGATAATACAATATAGTTTTTAGGGATGCCAGATACTTCAATTCTGTCGTAGAAAAGTAGCAAACTAAAAATAACTGCACACCTATACAGTACATAATTCACAAAAAATACACAAAATAAAATAAAACGTGTGTTACGTAAAAAGGGCTTATGGAACAATAATAGCGCTCTACTCTGATGCGTCAAAAACTGAGCGGACAGCGAACAACTTGAAAGATCTGAATGAAGCTTGTGCGCAATATGGGATGAAAATAAACACAGAAAAAGAAACAAAGAGTATGGTCATTACTACAAGACGCAGACTGGCCAATATTAAAATAGGACAATCTCCCATTCGCATAGTAAGTGCATTTAAATACCTTTGAATCACCTTAACTGAAGACTTGATACGCCACCAGGAGGTGAGAACTCGAATTGCCATAGCGTAGTCACGCGGGAGTAGCCGAGCGGTCTGGGGTGCCACGTTACGGGTCGCGCGGTCTCCCGCGTCGGAGTTTCGAATGCTCCCTTGGGCGTGGATGTGTGTTGTCCTTAGGTTTGTAAGTCTAGGGACTGATGACCAACGTAGTTTGGTCCGATAGAATTACAAACATTTGAACTTTTCCTAGCGAAGGAGGCATTCAACAGAAAGAGGAGACTGTTATGTGGCAAATTAGACAAAGGTCTAAATAGGCCAGTCAAATTAGACATTGAAAACGCAAATCGTCGTGTAGTTCTAATTGATATATTGTTAGGACCAGCTAGAGCAGTGTGAAACCAAATTTGCAGACTCGAAAACGCTGTGCTTCCCAAGTTATAAGTGAAAAACTGAGAAATTTTAGGACTTTTTTTAGTTGTTGCCTTCTAACTCATAAACTATTGGTTTTACGATGTTATAGTTATTACCATTTCCAAAGTACATTGAATATGTATCAATTTAAGCCTAACCGCAGCGTTATACGTCCAATAGGTTTCTAGATATGAAGCCTCAAAATGGTCTTATTTTTATTAGCTTTAAAATAAACACAATATGAACTCTCTAGATTGAGAAGTTCTCTTCAAATGCTACAAAAACGAGTCAGTAAACTGAAAATTGTGAAGGAATGTGCCTAAGCGGTGACTAATAACAAACTGTAGACATGCAAAGAAATGAAAGTGTACAGCACTGTCTTTAAAGAAATATAAGTATATTTAAATGAATTCGTGTAGTTAAAAAATGTTCAAATGTTTTTAAGCTAAAGGGACTTAACTGCGAGGTCATCAGTCCCTAAACTTACAAACTACTTATGAACAACCTTATACTGAAGACGATACAGCCATACCCGAGGGGGGATTCGAACCACCGAACGTAGCGGTCGTGCAGACTGTGACTGGTACGGCGCAGACCATTCGGCCACTGCGGCCGGCAATTTTTGTAGTTAAAAGCATACATTTCAATAACTGAAAACTCTCACTGTTTTGATTACTTAGAAGGTCCTTGTCAAGGAGGTTAGAATAAAGGGAGATGGCGTTACCTATGCTGAGAATAGACATTTGGTGAAGCCAGAGGAACCATGCTTTTGTGCCCAAAACAAAGATTTCCCTGTGTGAATATAGCCTTCTTTACGTAAATCACTAAATTGAGTCACATTGGAGTATTTACTTACATATGATGTACATTTCAACGACTAGAACTCCATATACACACACTAGGCCCAATTTTTTGGACACAAACAAATGCCGGAATGCCCAGTTTGCTGGCTTCACTTTTTCAGTGTTATGGCATCTCCAGAGATTCTAACCTCCTTGGTCCTTGTTGTTCACAGGTGTGTTCTAGGACATAAGGAGGTTGCTGCGGTGCTGTATCCATTCCTGGCTGTTCGTCCGAAGGCGGGAGATCTTCGTAATCACATCGTCGTCGTAGATCAGACTCGTAGTGACGTTGTAGCAAGTGGTACCAGAGCAGTGAGTGCACAAAGCTGAGCACTTGAGCCCAGCTCTCCGGCAGATGCACGATCCCATGCATCACTTCTTGCACCTACATGACTGCGATCTAGGAAGTTTTGGTGGGGCTGGTTCACATAATGTTGTTATTAGAAATAGACGAAGGGAGGCCTTAAACCAACCCCACTATGTGGCATCCTTCTCCACTTGCAACCATTTTTGCACTTGGTGAAATGTACGGTAGGAATGGGAGGAAGCAGCTTCTTTGGTCAGGGGCAAACGTCCCATGTCCACCTCCGCATTAGAATCGATGCCCGTGTAGGGTGTCGAAGGATGTCCCATCCATACAGAGCGATAAGGCACTTCTCTCCGACATCAGCTATAGTTTCATGACCAGTATGTGGCAAGAGAAACACGACAGCCAGTACAACCAGGTACTTGTTCCTCTGAAGAAAACACCACGGTTTTGTTTTTCCTTGCCAGAAAAGGGAGGAAGTGGTGTCACATCCGCTCAATGCATCTACGAAGAGTTCAAAAGGCGGAGGGGGGCAGGGGAAACAGGGGAGGGGCATTCTATTTCTCCTCGACAGAAAGAAGTAGTGGAAAACTGAGTACCACTTGACTTGCCTGTTGTTTTTCTGGAAATTAACAGTTTGGACGTTAGAACCCAAGCGGTAAAGGAGAACGAGTAAGTCCACATCCTCTCCAACCACGATCACGTTCTCGCGCATGTTCTTGTATCGAGGGCAGTACAGATAATGTCGTGGCCTGCGTCTTCTGTTGCTCTCTAAGTTTCAATGCCGTCGAGTTCAAACGCAGTTGATGAATGACACGTCTTTTGTTTGAGTCGTTGGCTTTCACTTTCTCCTGGGGTATTTTCATGTTAGTTGAAGAGTCAAATACGATCTCATTGCAAGAAAGGGCTGCGCAGCGGCGCAATCGTTCGGCAGTTTTGGCACTCCTGAGGCCTCCAACTTCAGTATATCCTTAAAATACCACTTAAACATTCCTACCACCGTTATTTGAAGTGTAGGTAATGTAGGTAGCAACTATAGTCTTCACCGAGTCGTTTCTGAGCCATACAGCCTTGTGGAGAAGGTATCCCCCATCGACCACTACAAATGTCCTTAATGAAAGTAGATTTCGCTCCCTTACGCATTCCTAAAATTCCTCAGTTTTTCACTTATAACTTGGGAAGCACAGAGTTTTCGAAGCTGCAAACTTGGTTTCACACTGCTCTAATCGGCTCTAACAATATATCAAAAAATTATAGATATATCACGATTTGCGTTTTTAGCCCCTTTTTTTCTATGATTTGATTGGCCTAAAGGAAAAATAAAAGTGAATTTTATCCATTATGGATGTTGAACTCCGTGACTGTTCCTTATAGGTTGTAGAAATTTTATTTCCACTACCTAGAAAAATAAAAGGTTTGGCAAATATTTGGAATGTGGGCACTATACGGGGCAGAAACATGACCGTTAAGACGAGAGGATGAAAAAAGAAGCATTTGAGATGTGGATGTGGAGGAGAATGGAGAGGATAAGCTGGATGGAAAGAGTAATGAAAGTCTACTGGAAATGGGTAGGAAGAGAAGATGTCTGCTGGAAGTTATAAGAGAAAGGAGAAAGAACTGGATGGGACATTCGTTGAGAAGGTGTACATTCTAGATGATGTATGGGAAGGACTGGTTTGTGTAGAAGACTGAGAGGAAGAAGGAGATACGATAGATGACAAAGTAAAGAGAAAATTATGCGAACCTGGAGAGGATGGCAGAAGATCGGGCAGCCTAGAGAACTGCCATGTGAAAACCTGCCTTTTGGTAGAACACTGATGATGATGACTCTAATGTTGTTGGAGCGGCCAAACGCTTATTCCGTGCTTTGGCGCGATCTAACCCTCGCGGACTTGACAGCAAATAAGACAACGACGTTACAAGGAAGTAAAGATTAATGTACGTAAACGTATTGTACCTATGTTATTATTCGTATGCTATCTATATTATCTTCACATAGTACAGGGAACATTTCAGCCGCTAGGGTCGGGGGTTCGAATGCCCCCTCGGGCATGGATGTTTGTGTCGTCTTTAGTATAAGGTTGTTCATAAGTAGTTTGTAAGTTTATGGACTGATGACCCCGCAGTAAAGTCAATTAAGCTTAACAAACAGTTGAACATTTTGTTGTCGACTTCAGCTTTCCTACCAAATTGCGACAAAATCAAACATGTCAAACAAAAAATGCGTTAGCTTATTCGGTGTACGAAACCAGCAAATCTCATTAGATACCGCATACTAACTCGAGATTGGCTTATGGCGACATCACAGAACCCCACCATTTTCATCCTTTTATACATCCTTGACGACGTTGCAGCGTTCAATGAATGAAATAAATTGCAATTTGCGATCAGTTATGGCTTCACTGTATTAGGTTTAGATGGAATACCAAAGTGCGGCGAATGAAAATTTGTCCTGACGACAATTAATTGTTTCTCGATACCTCATGGTCTGTTCTCCCTGATGCGGAAATACAGTATTGTGGCTGTGAGCATTACAGAACATAATAGGCTGTGGTTATAGGAAAGAGACAACGTGGCGAATGGAGATTTGGGTGTGGCGGGAGACGTGCAGAGAAGAGTTTCTGCAGTGGAGTTGGTCAATGTGTCCTCGGTGGCGCAGTGTCAAAGCGTCTGCCTAATAAGCAGGAGATTCCGGGTTCGAATCCCGGCCGGGCACGCATTTTCATTCGCCGCATTTTGGTATTCCATCTAAACCTAGTACAGTGAAGCCATAACTGATCGAAAATTGCGATTTATTTCATTCATTTTCATCAATATCAACACGCTAGGTCTCCAACATTTAAGTGAGAATTAACAGAAATTCAGTGCTTAACTATGTATGAATCCACGATCGAATTGTTGTGCACAGCGACCGTTGATATAATTACTGGGAGTAACACAGCGTTCGCTCGCAATAAATCTGTTTATCGATTTCGGCTAGGTAACTAGCGATCATCAGTGTAATACGTCCTGTTTTCTTATTTTGTAGATGTTGTTGTTGTTGTGGACTTCAGTCCGTAGACTGGTTTGATACACCTCTCCACGCTACGCGGTCTGTGCAAGTCTCATCTGAGAATACGTTCGGCAACCTACATCCTTTTGAATCTGCTTACTATATTCGTCCGTCGGTCTCCCTCTACGATTCTTACCCCACACGCTTCCTGCTAATGCCCAGTTGACAATTCCTTGATGTCTCAGAAATGTGTCCAACCAATCTATCCCTTCTCTTAGTCAGGATATGCCAGAAACTCTTTTATCCCATATTCGGTCAAGCACCTTCTCATTAGTTACGTGATCTACCCATCTCATTTTCATCATTAGTCCGTAGCGCCACATTTCAAAAGCTTCTATCATCTTTCTTATCATCCACGTTTCACTCCCATACAATGCTACACTCCAGACACATGCTTTCAGAAAGGACTTCCTAACGTTTAAATTAATATTGGATTTTAACAAGTTTCGCTTCTTTAGAAGCGCTTTTCTTCCCAAAGCCATTCTGCATATTATATCTTGCTACCCAAATAACAAAATTCATCTACTACTTTTATTGTCTCATTAGCTAATGTAATGCCTTCAGCATTGCCTGATTCTCTGACATTGCATTCCATTACCTTCGTTTTACTCTTGTTAATGTTCATTTTATATCTTCCTTTCAAGACACTGTCCATCCCGTTTAATTGCTCTTCCAGATCTTTTGCGGTCTCTGACATAATTACTATGTTATCAGCAAACCGCAATGTTTTTATTTCTTCTCCCTGCACTTTAATACCCTATCCATGTTTCTCCTTCCATTCCTTCACTACCTGCTCAATGTACAGATTGAACAACATTGGGAAAAGGCTACAACCCTTTCTTACTCCCTTGCCAACCCCTGCGTGCCTTTCTTGCCCTTCGACTCTAATAACCGCTGTTTGGTTTTTGTATAAGTTGAGAATAACTCTTTGCTCCCTATATTTTACCCCTGCTACCTTCAGAATTAGAAACAGTGTATTCCAGTCGACATTGTCAAAAGCTTTCTCCAAATGTACAAATGCTAAAAACGTACGTATTCTGCACCCATGACTTATTAAACTGATAGTTCTGTAATTTTCACACTTGTCTGCACTTGCATTGTTTGGAATTGGAATTACAATATTCTTCTTGAAGTCGAAGGGTAATTCCCCTATCTCGTACATCTTGCATATCAGGTGATAAAATCTTTTCATGACTGGTTCTCCTAAAGACATCAGCAGTTCAGACGGAATATCATCTTTCGACTCAAGTTCGTGACCTATCGCGCACATTTTAGTTCGCGACCTATCGCGCATATTTTGGTTCGCGACCGGTAGCTCTCCTTTTAGTTCGCAGCTCGGCCGCGAAGTAGGTCGCTGTTTTTATTTCGTCTTTTGCTACCGTTACTAAAACTACAGCTGAGCTGCATGTGAGCTCGAAATGACGGCAACTGGCAGAAGGGAATCATGCGATTCTGCGCGCTCTCGCGTCCTCTCGCTGTCAACTCGTCAGTCTCCGGAAAAGGAGCGGACGAACTAAGAGGCGACGGATCTGCGAACTAGTTCGCATAGTTCGCCTGTGGGAGCGCTCTTCCGAACTAGTTCGTTCGCGAACTACACAAGACTAGTGTACAGCGACCGTTGGCATAATTACTGGGAGTAACACAGCGTTCGCTCGCAATAAATCTGTCTATCGATTTCGCCTAGGTGACTAGCGATCATCAGTGTCGTATGTCCTGTTTTCTAATTTTGTAGATATGACACTGATGATGGCTAGTTATCTAGCCGAAATCGATAAACAGATTTATTGCGAGCGAAAGCTGTGTTATTCCCAGTAATTCAATTCTTGCCAGTCGCGTCACTTTCCTCGAGGATGAACGACATGTTCTCGGCCGTCTGGCGCGCCGCGGCGGCGTCGCGAGAAGAAGCGCGGCCGCCGATTGGCTGGTAAGGAAGGCGGCGTATTTATACCCGACAAATCACCGGCGGCCGGGGGCGCCATATTGCTCGGCGCTCGTAAACAGCGCGGCACATCAAAGCGCGCCGCGCGCCGCACGGTAAACCTGAGGGGCGCGCCACGCCCCCGCATTAAACACGGGCCCCGGCGCGTTAACGGCCCGCTCTGCCATGCAGATCCGCCGCCGCTAGCGCTGGTTAACCCGAGTTTGACTTCTGCGTGCGCCGACCGAGAGGCCGGCGGACCGCGCCGCTCCG
This sequence comes from Locusta migratoria, assembly GCA_026315105.1. Taxonomy (NCBI): domain Eukaryota; kingdom Metazoa; phylum Arthropoda; class Insecta; order Orthoptera; family Acrididae; genus Locusta; species Locusta migratoria. Next base: position 718,922,072 of record CM048745.1, read on the forward strand.
CCAACAGCTGGCGACTGGCGCTCCACTCTCGGACGTTCGCTACGGTACGGTAGCAAATCAAATGTTTGTAAAGCTTATGGGACTTAACGACGGGGTCATCAATCCCTAAACTTACAAACTACTTATGAACTACTTGCGAACTAGGACGGCACAAATATCCATGCCCGAGGGGGGATTCGAACCCCCGACCGTAGTGGCCGTGCAGACCGTGACTGAAGCGCCTCAGTCCCCTCGTCCACCGCGGCCGGCTGGTACGGTAGCCGTCGGCACTTTTCCTGGAACCCGCTACAGTAACAAAAACGAAACCATTTCCGGTTGGCACACCACCGCTCATGCTGGTTGCTGCTGTTAAGGCTAGCGTTGCTTTTACGGAAGGGGGACTGTTCTCCGTCCTATAGACAACTAGCTGAAAACCCGGCGTTGCCCGGGTATTTATTTATTCGAACCTTGAGTTAATAATTTTCCTATCCACTCTCTCTCTCTCTGTCCATCTCCTTTTTTCTAAAAACATACATTTATCAGAGAATATATAAGAAATCACAAGTAAAAAGGCACTCGTTTCGAAGAATCCAATCACGAAATTCAACAATAATGACTGTAATAATATCACAGATGTATTACTTGATGTAAAGCGCGAAAGGTCAAATCGAGTTTTTTTAAAGAGATGAATTGAAAGAAATTTCTTTTTTACTGCTTTATTTATTCATTCTTATATTTCCTTATTCGTATGCTTATCCTTACTGCGAAAGAGATGAAGACGTCGTAGCATGCATAGACCAAAGATATGGTCTTTGGCATCACTTTCGCTGTTATGTAACCTCCTTGCTATAGAGTCGCAAACGTCATCGCTGGCTTTCAGTCCGATTTTTTAAAATAATTTGACGACTTTCAACCACCACATTTTCCACCCCCTTATAGCTATTGGCATGGAACTGCTATGGTATACAATGGGACACTTCGGACAACAATTACATACAGACTATTACTTCGCGTTCTCTAATTTTCGCTACAGAGAGAAATATTTAAAAAACACACACACGTAGTTTTTTATATGCACCGATAACAATCCATCCCAATATACTCCACCCTTTATCATTATCAACCCTCAAGCAACAATGCAACCAATAAAACCATTCTCAAAGAGTAAATATAATTTTCAAAGAGTAATTAGTGTTCCGCATTTCGCGTTATATCATTTAAATTACTAAATATCTATGAGATCGCTATAAAACCGTGCCTAAAACCTTCCTCAGATATAAATTAGTAACTGTACAAATATTTAAGTATCTGCGTCTTGTCGTTCGGACGTGATAAGCACACACCGAACAGACATTCAAATTATTATATATATATATATATATATATATATATATATATATATATATATATATATATATATATATATATCCGATCTCCATGAAACCGTGCCTAAAGCCTTCCCCGGGTAGACATTAGTAACTGTAGAAATTTGTAGCTCTTTATGTCTGGTGGTTCAGACGTGATAAACGTACACCGAACAGACATTCACATTTATAGATATAGATGAGCCGGTTTTCTTTGCGTGATTGTTTCCAAAAGCGGGTGATTTCCAGATGATAGACAGTGTTACCCAATGGCCTATCGAAACCAAACTTCTTATAATGCCGACAGGAAGCGACATAGTACAGCGTGTACCGCGCGTGTTATCACGTAAAAGCCAACTGAAGTAATAGAAATACGATTCCATGGTCAAGGAGCCTGCTCATCGCAAACAACTGTTCTGGTTCCGCTTCATTCTTTATACAGATCACGCACTTAAAAGTGGCCCCTGAGCGGAGAATGTTGGGAGTTGAAGCTTGCATTCAGCTCGTAGCGTATTGGCTGTTTGAATAAGCCCCGCCTCCTTCTCCCAGTGCCGCCAGGTTAAGGCCTACGGCTTACAGGTTTTAAAAGAAACAATATGTAAGGGGTTAAAGCGTCACAGATGGAACACGAAATTAAGTATAACTTTAATGTTTGAGTAATAGAAAACAGGAACGTATATGTAGGAAATATTAATATTTTAAGGGACTTATTAAACGGGTGTAGCGACGCTTACCGACTCTCTATTGTCGTAACTGAATAACAATCGGACTTAACATACCACTTTCAACGACTGCCTTTCTTTTTCTAAAAGAAGTCGTAGGGCTATGTGGACTTATTTTAGCTAATAATATAGTGGAAGACAGTAATCAGTACCAAGCACGAGTCAACAATACATTGACGATTTCCTCGGTTTACAATGCTGTTATGAGCTAAGGTTGGTATAGAGCATAAACATTCCGTAGACACGAATTCAGCCGACTTCCACCGATCAGAGAGGGGACACGAAAAAGTGCGTGACCTGTATATAAAGCAGAGCGTCCGTATATTTATGTATTTGTCTGTGTGTACGTATTGCATACAAATCTACAGTTTTGTTCCAATATTTTTCAATATTACTAAAAATTTCCGGGCTATTATGCCGTGGTCTTATGGATTTATTTATTGGGTTTGAATAATAAATCCATAAGACCACGGCATAACAGCCCGGAAATTTTTAGTAATATTGACCTTTTCAGCCGTGAAAGTTTACATTTTACAATCTTGTCAAATTTTGTACACTTAAGCTTCAGTCTATGAGGACGGTCGACTCAAGTGTAAGAATTACGTACAACTCATAGTTCACGAGATATGAGGTCATAAACAATGAGATGAACGGAAAACTGCTGTATTAAGCGACAATGCTGCTCATTTTTTCCTAAACCACTGGACCGATTTCAACCAAACTTGGTTCACATATTCCTTACGTAAGATACCAATTGCTGTAGAAGTACGAACCACATGCGACACATGGTTCTGGAGATTTAACGTCATAAACAATAAAAGTTGCAAGACACTGGCACATAATGCGACGAAACTTTATAAATACATTACATGAGAACGACAGTACCTATCGACTTGCAACAAACTTAAAACATAATTTCAAACCTTCATTAAACTTTTTCTCTCACAGAACAACATCAAAATAATGAAAAGAAAAAAGTATATCGCTTTCTACTAGTCCTCTGGTCATGGACTAAAACTACGGCATTCGGTATGGCGTTACAGTCTACAAACTGTAGCCGCAGGAAATTTTACAAAAAATGTTCTAATGTTTGCTTACGGGACCTAACTACGGGGTTATCAGTCCCTAAACTTACAAACTACCTATCAACTAGCTATTACTAGTTGGGGGATTCGAACCCTCGACCGTAGTGGCCGTGCAGACCGTGACTGACGCGCCTCAGTCCTCTTATTTGTTCTATGGGTAGTTCTCTTCGTCGCGGACGCTGATCGTTTGTGTTTGTTCATGTTCAGTGTGTTGTTGACTCAACTTTTTTTATTACAGAGAGCGTTGAGCCCTCTGCCGGGCGCGCCGAGCCACGGCGCCCGGCAGTACTCTCCGCCACCGCGGCCGGCGAAATTTTACAGACAGTACATACGCATACAGCTGGATGTAACTTCGAAATTGTTTCACAGTACGACACGTAGTTCATGAGAAATGGGCACATAAACAGTAACGTTTATGGAAAATCGCCGCATCACGCACTAAGTTTTAATGTGTTACTTCTTTACTTCTAATTGTATTCGCAACTGATTTTACAGACATACTGCACTTATATTAATGAATACATACCTGAAATTTTATACAACTGTACAACATAAAACTCAATAAATATGAGATCGTACGCATTTTACATGTCATTTGTATTTTGATTACTATCTTTCTTTGGATGCTGAACTTATGATTTTGTACATTATGCAAGACAGCCTTATTTCTTATATATTCTCCGATAAATATAACATATTTTCGGAATAAAAGGAGATGGACAAAGAGAGAAGAGATAGGAGAACTACTAACTCAAGGCAGGGATAAATAAATAAAAACCCGGGCAAAGCCGGCCTTTCAGCTAGTATTGAATAAACATTATTTTGCGATTGAGACCGTCGAACATTTCACGCCGAACACAAATGTTACATTTGCTAATGTAAGGGACTAAACTGTTAGACAAATTTCTGTTAAAGTAAACGCACAATGACGAGAGAGGACTCGAACCTCTGGCGGGGCGTAATATACAGGGTTTTTGTCTCGAAGAGGCGATATCCAATAATATTGTACGCGATATCCACCCCTCACTGCGAAGTGTGGCGCAGGGCAACTTTGAACTCTTCAGTAGAGCCCCCGTTTAGGGACACTCGAATTCGGCAACTTTAAATGAGCACAAGAATGGTACCGGAAAAGGGTCAGTTAAACCCTCACACGAACTCAGCATCTCTGCCCCCAGACAGCAGTACGGCCGCACCCTCTCAATAAGTAAACGGGGATGCCATCTGTGTGCAAACAAGCCTCTTCACAAACTCATTGATTTGATAGTAAGTTTGCAAACTTGCGTAGAGTCTTGCTGTCCTTCAGGGTTATCGAAGAAAACAACCGTACAGACATATTTTGCGACCTGTTAATAGTCAATGTGGTGTTGTACGTATTGCGTCTTTTCTGGCAAGATATGGCGAATCAAATCGCACTGCTATGGTAATATACCATAAGCAAGCTATCTCATTAGATGTCGCTTGAAAGGTATAGTGTCCAAAGCCTTCCGGAAATCTAAATACACGGAATCTATTTGAGATCCGTTTTCGATAGAACTCATCACATCATGTGAACAAAGAGCTATCCGTGTTTAACACGGACGATACTTTCTGATTCGCCGCAGCAGAATAGCCGTGCGCCGTGCTGCGGTGCGCGCGGTCGTTTGCCATCGGGGGTTCGAGTCCTCTCTCGGGCATGGGTATATATGTGTTGTCCTTAGGTTAGTTTAATTTAAGTAGTTTATAAGCTAGGGACTAATAACCAAGTTGTTAAGTCCCATAGATTAACAAGCATTTGAACATATAGGAGATAGAAAGTCACGGAAATGATGCATCAGTTGGGGTGGAAATCATTTTAAAAAAGACGTTGTTTATTGCAGCGAGATCTAATTGCGAAGTTAGGAACTTCCTCTTCCGGACAGGAATATATATTGTTTGCATCCACTCCACACAGAGAGATATGATCATCATAAAAAAAATTAGAGAAATGAGATCGAAAACAGAAAGATTTAGGTGAAAGTGGTTCGGTCTTCTGGTACGGATCTTTCGCTATATGATAGGTATGTGGCTGTGGCATCAGCATACTCGGGAAATGAACCTAATTGCTATACAGTCTATACCGTTAGACTTGCTTGTGTTATGTGATTTAAGTCGCTTTTCTACTCCTAGGGTACCTACTTCTAAATTAAGCATGCCGGTAGTTGTTTTTTATTCGAATGCTGGAGTATTTGCTTCGTCTTCTTTGACGAAGGAAGTTCTTAAATCTGTGCTTAGTACAGTAGAAGTCCGATAGTCCGGCATCCAAGAGTCCGGAACGCCCGATGGTCCGGCAACAGGACACAAGGGGAATTGTTTTTCCTTTGATGCTGCCGCTACTGCCGCAGTTAAGCTGACGTCGCTGACCGACTGTTCACCCGAGGCGATCCCCTGCTTGGCCCGTCACAACAATGTTCCAACAGCGGTCGTCACTGACGCAGACGCCATTGTTGGGATCGGAAGCATTCAGACTTTACTCAGCAGTTCTCGGCTGTTACTCTACTGTACTTATGTTCCTGTCATTGTTTGGATTGCTAGCATTTTTTGCCATTTCATAGTAGCGACTGTCAAATCATAGTGATCTGTGGAAGGTTTATTAACATTTAAGCAGAGACAATGTTCTCGAAACCCAAAACTTCTACAAGCTCTAAATCAGGAGTGAAGTGTAAGCACGCACTCTGACCATCAGCCAGAGACTGGAAATTATCAAACGCATTGAGAAAGATGAGAACAAATAAATTTTTATACCTAATTTAATCTTCGTTCGTCAACCATTTATAACATAAACAAAAGTATAAACTAAGGAAATATGTTTCTCAATCGGTAACAACTGAAAAACTTTAAAAAAGACGAAACTGGAAAAAGCGAGATATGTTATTGTACAAATGGTTCAGTGCACTGTGTCACAGGTGTTTTCGACGTTATGGCTTACCCTATGCCAGCAGTAACAGGTACCGCTCGATAGTCTGGCATTTTCGGTAACTGACACCGGGTCGATCCCGAACGTATCGGATTATCGGACTTTTACTGTAATTCTGCCTTAGTATCACTGTCATCACCAGTTAGAACATCGCCGCTTTCCTACCGCATGTGAATACGAGGGTGATCTGATAAGTCTGGTAAAAATAAAATAAAACTTTTTGTAAAGACGAAAACTCACTTTATTTCTCGACATAGTCTCCTTGCAAGACAATGACTTGGTCCAGCGAGTTTACAATGTCTTCAACCCATCGGCAAAGTAGGCTTTGTCATACTCTGCAAAATAGTCTGTCACAGTGGCGACACTTCCTCTTTCGATGAAAAATTCTTCCCACCAAGCCAAATTTTCAAGTTAATGAATAAGAAGAAGTCACTAGGAGCCAAGTCTGGTGAATAGGGTGGGTGAGGAACCAATTCGAATCCCAAGTCGTACACTTTTGCCATTGCGATAGCTGCGGTGTGGGCTGTAGCATTTTTATGATGAAACAGCACTTTTTCCGTGCCAATCTTGGACGTTTTTCAATTAGTTCCTGTTTCAAATGATCCAGCAAAGCAACAATATGGGACCCAGTTATGGATCTGCCAGGATTATCCCTGGCAATCGCAAAAGACTGAGGTCATCACCTTTCCAGCCGACAAAACGGTCTTCGCCTTCTTTGGTGCATTCTCCCCACTCTTGGTCCATTGTTTGGACAGTTGTTTGGTTTCTGGAGTGTAATGGTGGATCCAAAACTCGCCCACAGTTATGAATCTGCGCAAAAACGACCAGTGTGAGATTCTGAAATGTTTGTAAATCTATCGGACCAAACTGCGTGGTCATCAGTCCGTAGCTGACAAACTACTTAAACCTAGTTAAACTAACCTAAGGACAACACACACACCCATGCCCCAGGGAAGACTCGAACCTCCACGGCGAGCAACCGCGCGCTCCGCAGCGAGACGCTTTAGACCGCTCGGCTACTCCACCGCGGCTGAGATTCTGAGCAGAAATATTCTTTCGTTTTAGTTTTTGGTCCAAAGTGAGTAGGCACGGCACTCATCGCGCACAGAGCTTCTTCATGGCGAGGTTTTTATTATTATTATTATTTATGGAGAATGTAATGCACTCGTTCAGTTGAGATGTCTACAATATTAGCTATCTCACGAAGTTTTAATCTTCGATCTTCCATTACCAGATCATGAACCTTATCGATGGTTTTCAGTGTGGTGACTTCAATGGGCCGACTGGAGAGTGCTCCATCTTCCACGCTTCTCCGACAACGTTTAAACTCATTGATTCAAAAGTAGAGTTGGTGCAGAACCCCCATGGACCGCATCCAACTCGGATTTGTTCTGTGCAGCTGTCCAACCCTTCAAATAAAAATGTTTAATGGCCGCACGATATTCGCATTTTTCCATCCTAAGTACCAAACTACGCAGTTACCATTTCAGATGACAGTCAACAATCAAATAATAACATCCGTCGTTCGAAACTTGCTGTAATACCCGAGGAAAGATCAGGCTTGCCAACAACAGCGCAGGTTCCGAAAACTTCCCGCTCTTTCATACAAATTTAGCAGACCTATCAAACTACCCTCATACTATTCATCAAAGCCAACTGCGTGATAATGAGGTTAATGATGGGTAGCAGCGGACACGGACTTCACAGAAGACCGCTTCCGCAGCTCCGCGGAGAACATCAACGCGGCACCCGGGTCGGCAGTTAATATCGCCGTAATGTCACAGCCACCCTCCGGGAGACCCGAGGGAGGGGCAAAAAAATGCCGTAGGCGCACTCCTCTCCGGAACATTTACATGTTTCCGTTTTCGGAGGGGTTTGTCCTTTTCGGCACGAGGGTTGATGAAAGTGATCTAAGGGGCTGCGAAGTTTATTTAGACAAGAGTAAAATTCCACAAACACACGCACCCCCGCGGGCGCTTTTGAGCCGTGCCGACCAGCCCGTAGTGGGAGAAGGAATGTTTGGTCCAGCTCACAACTATCTGAGCCCGCTGTGCGAGCTGTTGCCGCCGCTGCTGGCGCGCCAGATTCGCTGGCGAAATTTTCGATGGCGCCAGCGCGGGCGCCGCCGCACACGCCCGCCAGCTAAATTAATAACGGGATTGCAGCGTTAAGAGCATTTGCAGTATTTATGGGGCACGCGCCTTGAAGCTTTAATGAAACCGCAGCGGGAAGAAACGAGGCGGCTATCGTTTCGGGAGAGGCGCCGTCGTCCCATCGGCCGTTACGCCCCAAACTGGGCGATGCTCGCGTCCCGAGGACTGCCGTACAGCTGTAAACGAGAGGCTACAATCTGACGCTTATTTATATCTCTAAGTGGTCTTCAAACACCAGCTACCTGTTGTGAAATTACACGGTTAAAATTTAATATTTAGAAAGTTTAAAGCAGTATTCTTCTTAAATCTGCTTGTCTATTGATGCAGGCAAAACGTCTCGTAAAGTTCTTGAGCGATATAGTATCACGAAAAATAGAGCAGTAAATACTGTGATCGATATAGTTTTAAATGACGGTACCAAATTTCTTTAATAATAGTGAATGCGAGAAAGAATCTGCTCTGTTGTGACAATGTGTGGATTAGTTTTCATTGTGGCTGTTAGTTTTTACTACTACTAGATGTAGGAAAATTGTCTTTCACATTTACATTATTTCTTCTTCTACAGTCGGGTCCGGAGGTGTAGCGGTAAACCGGAAACCAAAGGATTGCGGGTTCGGATCTCGGATTTTTTCTGTCTTCGCTTTAACCCAGCCTTCACCTCTCAACGATATGACGACTCGCCTGAAACGACACGTGGTTCGGATTCCAAGTTAAGCTATATGTCCCTCTTCCCCGGCTGGATTACTAGGGTATGTTAGGGACCGCAAGTCGCCGAAGTGGCGTCCATTGAAGGACTTGCACCCCCCGGCTGGATTACTAGGGTATGTTAGGGACCGCAAGTCGCCGAAGTGGCGTCCATTGAAGGACTTGCACCAGGCAAATGAGCCATACGAAATTATAATTATTATTTCTCCTTGTACATAGTTTCAAATAAAAATTAGGAACACTCCAATTAGCATACTTGTTTTTCTTCACTGTATCTATATGCAGGGCGTTTCATTGACGAATATAGCATATACTTTCCGGACGGGGAAGGGGTAGGGGCAAGATTAAAAAATTTTGTGGCATCATATCTCAGAATGATGCCAATAATGACAAAGTTGTTAGATGTTCCGATCCATGCTTGTTATGGCGTTTCCAGTAGAGAATACTACACTTATTTTTGTTCTATACATTCATCATTTCATGAGGGGGCATAAGACGCTAGCCACCTTCACTCCCCCCCCCCCCCCCCAATCACTTACATATACCATTGGTGTGTTTCACGAGAAACAGTACTTCCTTTACGAGGAGATACAATACTCGCAATAAAAATGACATGTAAATGTGTACAATTTTTATTGTGTACAGAGGTACAGCTCTCTATGTAATCCAAACATAAATTAGGATATTTTTAATGATTATTCCGACTTTTCTTCGTAGGACACACACATACCGAGCGAGGTGGCACAGTGGTAAGACACTGGACTTGTATTCGGGAGGATGGGGGTTCAAATCCACCTCTGGCCTTCCAGATTTAGGTTTTACATGACTTCCCTAAATCACTTCAGGCGAATGCCGGGACGGTTCCTTTCAAAGGGCACGGCCGATTTCATTCCAGATCATTCACCAAAAGTCCGATCTTAAGCTCCGTCTCTAATAACCACGCTGTCGACGGGACATTAAACCCTAAAATTCCTTCCTTTCTTCGTAGAACACATCATTTTGAATTAAAAGCAAGAAGGCCTGGCATCCAAACAAAAATTAACTTGAAGAACGCAATACTAAATTCTGATTTAATTCAATATGATGATGTTCCATCAATAATGGATGGAATAATCAATGAAAAGCTCTCATTTACCTTTGCGATGAATTTCTCTGTACTTAATATAATTTGGAGACCCCCTCAGGCATGGGCGTGTGTGTTGTCCTTAGGTTAGTTTAAGTAGTTTGTAAGCTAGGGACTAATAACCAAGCAGTTAAGTCCCATAGATTTACAAACGTTTGAACATTTGATTTGTACACGTCAAGTCACATTTCTATTGCGAATCGTCTGTACTACTACCTCCACCGCGCGGAATTGCCGCGTGGTCTAAGGTGTCATGCTACGGACTGGGCGGCCATTCCCGTCGGAGATTACAGTCCTCTCTCTCGCATCGGTGTGTGTGTGTGTGTGTGTGTGTGTGTGTGTGTGTGTGTGTGTGTGTTTGTGTTGTCCTTAGTATAACTCTGGGAGCTGATGACCATAACACTTTGGTCCAATAGGTTTACAAACATTAGCACCTCCTAAAATATTTACTTTTCCTCCAAAAACACCGTGTATAAAAAAAATTTACCGACTTGCGTTAGTCTTTCCAAATAGCTGAAATGGCTCGATCAATTTGAAATTTTATTGTTTTGTTCGCTGTAACACAGGAGTGGTTTAGTGAAAAACAGTGGAAACCAAAAAGAACACAAAAATGGAAATAATCAAAATTGATAATTTTGTATGGAGATGACCACTTCGGATTGGATTCGTATTTTATACGCTGTCATACCGTCTGTCCGATAGCGGTAAAATTTTCCGAACCTGACTAGAAACAAGGGTAACGGCACTATCTACATAGTAATTCCTACGGTGCATTGCGGAGGGTACTTCACAAAGGACTACGAAATTAATCTCCAGTTTTGTTGTGATCTTGCTGAGGTTTTTCGCACACCTGACCTTGAGAGGAAAGTTATTGACTACTCCTGTGCCTGGAGGTGTGTACCTTATTACAGACTTCAGCACCGTTTGACCGATCACCATGAAATTCGGCACATACATGTAATTCAAGGAGAAGGAAGAGACGAGTAGGCACAGGGGACAGGAGGAGACTGGTAGAGGGGGACGGTAATGAGAGAGGCAGAGGGATAGGTGGATGGATAGAGAGGAGGGAGGAAAAAGATGAGGTGCAGGAGGAGGAACAGGCGGAGACAGATAGAGGAGGGAGGAGGAGATGGACAGAGGATGTGGCAGTACATTGAGTTTTACACTTTAAAATGATTCTAAAATTGCATTTAGGTTGCTAGGGTGATCTCTTAGTTCTTGAAAGTAGATTATTTATTTTTTTAGCTCATCATCTGGTGACCTCTATACTACTTACTGATGCATTTAAATTTGTCATCTAAAAACACTATTGTTATCTAGTGCCATATAAGAATTAACATCCAGCAACCTGAAAACAATTTTAGATTCATTTTAAATTTTGATCGCGACGGTTGCATGCATCTATCAAGACTTTGAGTCTAAAATAAATAAATTGGAGTAACAGAATAATTCGTGCAAAGCCGGTTTTCAGCTGGCCAATACAGAGAGAGGCCTAAGAAGCTAAAGAGGAAGGAAAGAAATAGGCATAGAGACGGTGGTACTGATGAGCAGAGAGATTTAGTGAAAGGTCTGTAAGATTATATATATTTATTTAGCAATTGCGCATCATGCCATCTTCTCTTGCATTTTATTTAAAAAATATTGAAAAACGTGATAGGTCTATTAATGTTTCACCGGATTACGATTAAAACATGACTACAAAATCTGAATCATCTGTAAGTTTGTGATCCAATTAAAACATAAATTAAATTTACACAAAATACTGTAATTTAAGCTTCCGTTTCCAGAGATTCAGAAGAGGCTCTTCATATCGTATTTACAAGTGGTCGCTTCTTCCGTCTCGCTTCTTCCGTCTCTAATGACCACGCTGTTGACGAAACGTTAAACCCTAAGCTGCCTTCTTCCTTTGATCCATTTCGAGTTACTAATTAATTTTAATTATATTCAAAAGTAGATAGCCAAGATAGCAAAATAATTATTTAATGACTACCGATTTCAATGGACTAAGCCGCCATCATCTAGTCATTTAAAATTATACAAGATGGTCATCTTACGTTATTCAAAAATGCAGGTTAAATAGTACGCGTAATATAGCACTTAGTGGAAATATAAAATACATAAGTTAAGCCACCGGTCGTCATAAAATAAATCATTATTTTGCGAGCTTGGCTTTTTGCTTTTGAAGATAATTAATCTAGAAGAGCGCCTCCACAACCTGCGATGTCAGATAATGTCAATTCATTTTAAGCTACTTCAGTATCCATTAACACTTTCGTTTCTAGAAACAATAAACAAATCTCAGCGTCACAGAGAAGAATAAGAGAGACAGCGGCAGGAGGGACCAAATAAACATACAGGAGGAGAGGTTATAATAAATCGATATAAACGATATTTATCCTCTCCCTAGCAATGAGAGCTTCAGAAACTGAGTCTGCCTGACAGAGTGCTGCCCCTTCGCAGCAGCAGAGGACGCCGCGGCGCAGAGACGGCGAGTGTGCGACTTACTTGTCTTGGATCGAGGCTCCCGCGGGCCGTCCACCGTCACCTTGATGGCCTTGTTGTACGTCGCCATCTGCGGCGGCGACGAACTCACCGTGATGGTCAGCGTGAAGCTCTTCCCTGTAACAGCCAGAAAGCCACCGTCAGCTGGAAAATGTTCAAATGTTTGTAAATCTATCGGACCAAACTGCGTGGTCATCAGACCGTAGCTTACAAACCACTTAAACCTAGGTAAACTAACCTAAGGACAACACGCACGCACACACACACACACACACACACACACACACACACACACGTGCCCCAGGGAGGACTCGAACCTCCGACGGCGAGCAACCGCGCGCTCCGCAGCGAGGCGCCTTAGACCGCTCGGCTACTCCACAGCGGCCCCGTCAGCTGGAACAACGTCTTCAGCCTGCACCTAAACTCTCCCATGTAAATTAGTGCTCGGATGAGTCAGTGCATAGTCCTCAAAAACTGAATACACATGAAGCATAAAAACAGGCATAAAGTGTACGGAACTGTGAAAAAAATGAAAAATTGAAATGTGAACCGTCCAAAGATGTGCACCTTCGAGCGAACTGTAATAGCGGCGGCACCGTCATCGTGTGGTTTCTGAGTTCGCCTGCAACCTGGGAAACCGCGTTCAAATCTTCATCACGCTCCATTTTTTCTGAAAATTGGTAGTTTTCATACTATGCATTGGTTATAAAGTATGAGTCATCTTGTAAGAAGATATTTATTTCCGTCATAAGCGAATGTGATGAATATTGAGAGCAGGGTAGTAGACAATTCTCACAGATATGGAAAGAAAAATAAAATAAAACAAAATAAACTGGTGTATAGGAATAAAAAAGTCAAAACCTTCCAAATTGAGCGCAAGAGTCATAACACATACTTGTGTAGAAGAAAAATAGATCCTGTCATATTGCACACAAGCTGTCATCAATGTGTGACATTCCAGACTGTATTTCCAGTTCCCATTCGAGAGTAACTTCATTTCGAATGCTAATGCGATAGTTGCGAGGAATTAACATTTCTTAAAGCTCGATGTTGCAAACGCACTGTACTCCAGCACCAGACAAAAATCTGAATACAGAAACATTGACGTAAATGACAGGAAAGACAGTAATATTTTTTGTAGGGAAAAGAAAAGAAAACTGGAGATCACAAGGGAGATTTGAATGTGGATCTCTCGCTTTTCAGTACAATACCTTGACCACGTAACCACAACGTCGACGTTGTAATTATTCCCTTGATATTGCACAGCTCGAGATTAGAGTTTTCACTATTCCTATTTTGATTCTTTTCTCACAATTCACCACACTTTCCCCCTGGTTTCATGCTTGAAGGGCAGTCCACTGCGTCATCTTAGCACTTTATCTGATGAGGGAGCGATTGGGAGTTTCTCTTTTGAGAGAGAAACGTAGAAATTACCTAAGTGAATAATCACGAAATCATGCATGTTGCATATGTTACTACTGTATAGGACTCCAATATGTTATGATAAAAATGTAGGAAGTACAAATAAATAAATGGAATAGTAACATCGTACTAAAAATCTGACATCCAAAAGAAACATCATTATACAACCGTGTAACAGCAACAGAGTTTGATACCCAACCGAAATCCCACAGTTTATAGTTCCCGTAAAGCTGTTCCAAATCGCCTCGCATATTTTCTTTTAGACTAAAAGTTGACTGTAGAGAGGTCGAGGTACTAAACTATGAACCTTACAGTTAGAGGAAAAGTGAACATAAAGTATACATAAAGGGCAGAGAATTTGAGGATTTTGTGCACCACTGACACATTTTTCATTTAGCCTTAAGAATAGAAGCAACAAATTGAATATTTTTTTTTTATTTACCGGCTTCGGGCATTTAGTGCCTTCTTCGGAGATGTTGGTATCCAAGTACCAAGTACCGAAAGCCACAAAAGTAAGGAAGCAAATGGTTGCTGCTAATCTAAGTAACAGTGGCTGCAATGTACAATATTCTAAACGACTTTCATTGTTGAGACAAGTCACATCGAAGTACCAGTTGATTCTGTTACAGCTATTCAGAAATCTATGGAACAAGATATAATTGTTATAAGTATAAAATGAATTTTAGACCGAGTAATTATCAATAGATTAGCATTTGTAACATCCCCCACTAATCATTAATGTCAAACATGACACGCGATATCCATGGCATGCCATCAAAGTACAATGTAACATTTTATTCAGTTCCTATGTTCGATGAACTCGGAATGCTATGAGGGGAAAAAACAACGATCCAAAGTGCTTTCAATTTTATCTTTGTATTTCCTGCACCCATTCCTTAATATTCACTATCTCTTTCGTGAAACAGTGACTACCATCACAAAGATAAAATATTATAAGGACTTAACAAGGTGGGTGAAAACAAACTCAGGAGCCGATCATCATGTTTCGTGTACTGCAGAAATGTACAAATCCAAGTCAGATCATATCCATATCGAAGCTATGATATTTTCCTATTTTCATTGCAATTGGTTAGCAGTTATAGACTGAAACAAAGTTAAACATGATTTCAAAAAGAAATTTTGCAATTGCTTATCTTGTGAGTTCGCAGATGTACTACAATATTACACTTTCCAAACAACTACAAATTTACTTTAGAAAATACGGCGAATGCAGTGCAGTTTGAGAGCGTTGAGCTCTAAATAACGAGCCAAAGCTTCTCTGTGCATACCTAACTTTTCGATTAGCATCGACAACGATTTCTGAATGCTGCGTTTGAAGTTGGCTCGAGCGGTTCGAGTAATCTACATCAAAGTTCGAGAAGTGTCGAACACTCGATAGGACTTTATCAGCTCCGCAATCTAACAGTTGCTGTTGGTAATATCTCTTCTGCTGGATCTCAGGTACAAAAATTAATATGAAACGTAGCCTGTAAACATCTTGCAGCGTTCACGTTTTACTTAAAAACAGCAGATATTAAATAAGCAGGTTACCGCTATCTTTATTTACTCACTTCACCACTTTTCTTGTTGATTTTCCTCGTTGGGGAGGTATTTAATTTCGCATAAATTTTCACCATCGTTTCTCCTGAACGTTGCCATCTAGTTTTAAAAGTGATTAAAAGCTATTTACTTTTGTTGGTCAAATATAACAGCAGTGTTAGGAAAGCTACTCTGCTTCGTGATTACCTGCCAACTTTATAAGCCATTATAATTTATGGTAATCATTCAAAATATGAATGTGCTAGATTTAAATAGGAAGCATTTTTAGTATTTACATATGTTCTATGTGAGTGTAATATGCCGCAGTGGATACACCGGTTCCCGCTAGATCACTAAAGTGAAGCACTTCCGAGCTTGGCTAGTACTTGGATGGATAACCGTCCAGGTCTAGCGAGCACTGTTGGCAACCGAGGTTCACTCAGCCCTTGTGAGGCGAACTGAGGAGCTACTTGATTAAGAAGTAGCAGCTCCGGCCACGAAAACTGACATAACGGCCGGGAGTGCGGGGTGCTGACCATGTCCATCACCATACCGCATCGAGTGACGCCCTCGGGCGGAGGATGACACGGCGGTCGGTCGGTACCCAGTTGGCCTCTCGAGGCTTGTCGGACGGAGTTTAGTGTAGTATTAGTGGAATCATTAGAGCTATGGGAACGCGATTATCGTTATTCATCAATGATAGCTCCCAAGGGGAAAAGCAACCAATAATCGACCTCATACCAATAATTGGCCTAAAATTTAAAACATAGCCACGCCAAATAAGAAGCAGAATAATGAGTGTGGACATTACCTGAAGGCGTTTGTTAGCCACAAAAGGTCCTGTAGCCTATATCTTTCAAGTGGTATAGCTACAAAAATGGGTGAATATTAGGTTTTACGTTGAAATCATATCTGGTTTCCAGTTGACGAAAGACGTCTGGATTTGTCAAATATTAATGATAAATTCTGATTTCAAGAGAAAATAATTATATATTTGTTCCCATGAAAATGTACAGGTGACATGCTTAATTTTCAAAGTTATGATTCATATTAAATTGTCCATAAATAAGTAGTGAAATTGTCCGAAATACCGTGATAAAGTCTTAATGAAATTGCACCGCTAATCTCTTTTATATATAAATTGAGAATCACTTTTTATCCACAAAATGTAATCCAAAGCGTCTGCTATTGATTTG
The DNA here is from genome assembly GCA_026315105.1 of Locusta migratoria. NCBI lineage: Eukaryota > Metazoa > Arthropoda > Insecta > Orthoptera > Acrididae > Locusta > Locusta migratoria. The sequence continues at coordinate 718,938,794 of CM048745.1, forward strand.
TCTTTAGTACTTGTCTTTTCCTCATTTCGTTTCTGTTTAGTATACTTCTTAGCAGATATATCTCATAAAGATGGGTAAATACGTAAATATAATCTACTAGCAAACTCGACAACGCTTCGCAGTAGCTTCTCCCTATGTCTATCCCTTCCTTTGTCCATCTCCTCCTCCCCCTACCTTCACAACATTCCCTCTTACCCCACGTAATATCCATCTCTCCCCTTCATCTCTGCGCCTATATCATCTCCCCTTTTTAAATCCATTTCATTCCCCCATACTCTGTCTCCTCCTTCCCAGCTCTCTTATCTTATTTATTGTTATTGCAATCGGGAACTTGATTGGGGATAGAAGTCGAAATGGACAGGTAAATCAATTGGATTCGGGTTATGAGAGAGACGTTTCGAGCTGGTCTATCTGTGAGGTTAGTAGCTTCAATGCCCGCACGTTTAATGGTTGCATTTTATGAACAGGTATGATTATAAGTGTAGGCATAAAAACAACTTTCATGTTTTATGTTAAAAATGAGTGGGAAGAAAAAACAAAACCGCAGCGAGCAGTATAGAAATGTTTCTTATAATACAATGTATGTCTTCTTAACACGGTTTTAAAAAGTGTCATCACAGAATCAAGTAACCTTCTCTGGCCCAAACGAACTCAAGCATTCTCCTTACGGAAAGAAATGAAAATAATAATAATAAAAAAAGTTAATACGAAGTAATAGTAGCATGACCATACTTAAATGATAGAAATTCTATATGAAACAAAACAATTAATTGAAATAAAATAAGTGGGATGGCAATACAGCTTTTCGAAAGTCTTTGTTTGCGTTCATTTCTTGACTTATTACGAATGTAATTGAAACACGATTAACAACATTTCTACATACCGGTAAAATTTTACAATCCGCGACAAATGCGTGGTATAGCTGTGTTGGCAACAGCTGTTGGATCGTGTGAATGAAGCCGACCAATCGTGACAAAGCTTGAGATAGCCAATGAAATTTTAGTTGGCGACAGTTTGTTCCGAAACCAACTGATGCATCCGCTGCGTAATCGACTGCTGTATTGTATCTGTACCCCAAACGTTCAATTATAATTGTCACGCGTGGCCGTCTGTTTGTCGACGATCCAAATTATTTCGTGCGTAAACTGCAACTGAGGGAGTCGAACTCGACTGTACCCTTTGTTTCAGAGTCATAACGGATCGCGCTTGAGAATTTCTTTTCGATTTACCTCCAAGCGTTGTGTACGGTCTCCGTCGGTCTCATTGACTACGATCACGTAGTAAGATTGCGTTGCCTGTACGCCGACCGATATGGAGGCATTGTTCTAAAAAATAAACAACGATCTGTACTTAATTAGTTTGTAACACTCAAGAATACCACGAAATAACATCAATTCTATCTTTGCAATGCTCCAAAGATATGATCACTACCGATAATATCATGGAGGCAAGAATAATACGGAGGGGCTTGTAAAGAAACAACGTTTCATTTAAATCTGTCTGACAGTTTTACCCTTGTGTGCATAACGCCCTTTATTCTAATCTCCTTGGCGTATTTGTTCGTTCTGTTCTGTTGCCAACTAGCAAATGAATAATCTGTTGGAGGATTGAGAAAATGCTCCCAGCTTAAGCATACTTGCAGTTTTGTTCAAATTCTGATATAATACGTGGTCAAACGGGATAAAAAGTATCATATGTCCGTCTCCTGCTTCTAAGCTACCTCCCCGCCAATTCTGAGCCAAATCGGTTCAGACGTTCGTTAGTTATAAATAGTGTAATTAACACGACTTTCTTTTACATATATATATATATATATATATATATATATATATATATATATATATATATATAGATGGATAATTTCTACGCATAGATCAAATATAAAATAAGACTGCGAGTAAAGCTACCTCCCCACCAATTCTGAGCCAAATAGGTTCAGACATTCTTTTATTATAAATAGTGTAACTAACACGACTTTCTTTTACATATATAGATGGGTAATTCCTACGCATAGACCAAAGATAACACAAGACTGCGTGTATCCCTATCTCTGCCGTTTTATGGTTTCACAGCAAGATCTGACTAAAATTGACTGAGTCACATTACTGAGTTTTCGACATTATGAGTAATAGTTTTTCGCATTTAAAGGGGAAATCAAGCGTTGATTTTAAGAATGAAACTACTTCTCGTATTCGTATTACACAAGTAGTAGTCGAGGGAACGTAATTTCTCCCTATTATTGATATTATTGCGGTGACTATCGGTTTTACAAGTGCCCAGGTGAAAAATGTTGTCAGTTATTTTTACAACCTAACGTATCCTTAGTTATTTGAGTTGCTCTATGAATCTCACTTTTTGCAACTTACGAATGTGAGTATCGGTTGGAAGATTATTCTAGCTGCTCTTGAGCGAGTTTATATATAAGCAAGAATGTCATTTTTGGTGCAAATCTCTTTCAATAACGTTATACAAAGCTAAAAATATACATACTGTTTTTTATACCGATGAAACCACTTCTTGTCGAGTGTATCGACGACGCTTCCTTAGCCAATTATTGTTTAATGTAAATAATTGTGCTTGTTTCACGTTTTGGCATCAACGTCTGTGGCAAAAAACTTAAAAGTATAAACAGTTGTATTGTGTTAAAATCGAACATTATGGATACACAATGCACACATATTTCAGTTCGTATAAAATTACAACAAAATTTTACACGTGTATTGTTGAGGAAACTGATGCCGCTTGTCAAACTGATGGTTTGCCTTCTACTCATGTGTAAACTACAAAGTAAAAGACTCACAGAACAACGAAACAATGCTTTTGCTTAAAATCTATAATTCTGCTGCTTGTAAAAGGAACAGTCAGTACGTTTCATCTAGGCACATGTAAAAACTGTAGGCATCGCATTAATATTTGTAATTGCAACGAACTGACGCCAACGTGCTACTAAAGGTGCAAACATATTACGATAATATTTTTATTGTTAAAATCTAATTTCCACTAGAAAGGATGAAAAATGCAACTCTCATCTCCATTTCACATTACTCGTAATGCTGGAAACGGTTCCCTGCCCCGAGTCACGTTACTTGGATGTTGGTTTCAGTACAATGACGTCAGAAGCAGTCTACGTTATCTTTGGTCTATGTTTCTAAGAGCCCCTGTGAATCGAGGGGAATTCTATTTACACTTCGGTAAAATCAGACGTGACGTCATTATGACGTGTCCATACTATCGACGTCCAGAAGAGCGGCGCATCGACTTTTGCGATCGTTCGAGACGCTGGTTTCGGGTGGGACAACGTGCTTAATTCGACATTCTTTCTGAACTGCATACTTTTTCCCTTCGTAGTTTAGTGACAACACTAGGCCTTACTTAATATTAGTACCATGTTTCGGAAAGCACTGATGGAAATTTCAGTAAATGTAAGTTGAAAATTATGTCAGAAATAACGCAGACCGAGCCTTAGAGAACGACAACTCCACACATTTTCAAAGAAAAGAACTAGCATGTTGCAGCAACTTGGCCGTAGATGAGTACCCAGTTTTACGAAATGTTTTACCTGATGTTCGCAGAGCCTCTGTAACAAATGACTGTATTAATATCCAGCTCATTTGATTTATAGTTTCGGCGAAAACATACATATACCTACGGCGACTATATGTTGTTTTTGTATGTCGCATATTTTGACGTGTCCAAGTACACATTGTCGCTTCATAGCCTGGTAACCGTATTTTGTCCTCTTAGCTTAACGTAGACTCCGTACTACAATGCAACTCGGTAGCATTTTTCGCTTAGAGAAAAAGTTTCCATTAGTTTTAAACGCAACCTTCACAAATGGGCCACGATGACAACATCAGATTCGGCTGAATAACGTTTCAGAGCTCACAGTGTAGGTCCTTTTTCGGAAAGTTTATAGCTTCTTACTTTTAAAAAAAGAAAGCAAAGTTATAGCTTCCGAAACTGTAATGAATATACCATTACCAACTGAAGATATTATCAACTACTCCTTTAATTCGTCTGCTACAATTGCAACCGCAGTTTTGCGTCTAGAACGACCACACAAGTCGATCATGGCTCCAATCGTCTTTGATAGTGTGGAAACGTCATAATGACGTCACGTCTGATTTTACCGAAGTGTAAATAGAATCACCCGTGAATCTAAGCCACAGCAATATTTATCGTTCTATCTGTGAGCGACATGTATCGATTAAGTGACTATCGCAGCGGCGAATTTGATCGTTGCCTATGGAAATGCAGTGTTATCAACCTCCATGATTGTTATGTATCAGATATTGTTTCTTCTTGTGAACAAGAGAATTTATATCAGTTACGCCTAAGTGTGCAAATTATTCATTGCCCGTATTACGCCAAAGGAATCATTGTATTGGAACGTCGACTGGAAATAATATCTTGTACCGTACGCGGTATTATCAACGAAGACGTCACTGACGAGTGAGGTAATTGATTGTACATTCCTTTCAAAATCTTCAGCTTTGGCATTCAACGTATGTAAATATCATTTTGTAGGATACGTTTTTCACGCCACATTAAGCTGTGTTTCACAACTTCGTTTCAGAATTCTATAGGGGATAGCTGAAGCGTCTCCTTTTCTCAGTATTTAAAAAGTAAGAAGTCACAAAAGTGTAATTAATAGATACGGTTCACAAAAGCAGAGTCGTAATCGAATAGTTGTAAAACGTTTCAAGACCAGATATTACTTGTAGTGTGATACGTTCTTAGTTCAAAAGGAAATAATCATTATTGTATACTCGTGTTTGTCGCATTCTTTGGTAATTTACTACAACGCTCGGGAGTCGAAGTAGCTCGGTCTGAAATGATATATATCTAATGTAAAACTGTAAATCGATTGTTTCTCGGGCGTTCTAGTAAATTACCCATAATTTCATGTTCCACTAGTTTTTTCCGGTTTTCGGGCATTTGAATACATGCACTGCATTTACATTCTTGGAGACTAGGTGCTACGTCTAATTATGAATGCTCTTTTCGTCTTGTTCTTGTTCCTATGCTTTGCTTGTACCTACCATTTTTATCGTACCTACGTCCAAGTTTAAAATCGAATATCTTCAAATATATATGTCCTGGTTGGAACATTATATCTACCTATGATATATCTGTATCACGCTTTCTTCTTATTTACGTACATATCCGAAACTACTGGTAGCACTTTTCTTTAGCACAAAACCAAAATCCTGTTCACTTTCGGATGCTGATCGTTAATTTATACAAGAACAATATTAATCATTTTCAACTACGTGTTTACTTACATTAAATAGGTAATACCGAAAACCTATCGGTATGTGGCCTACGAAACTAAGTAGACTGTATTGTGAGAGTTGAATATCTACAATCGGGAAGCATTCAGACATTTTTACACAGCATTAGTATCTTGATGTAATTTTAATAAGCTTTTGCGACTATATTTTGAAGAGGCTGTAAGTGGATGGAAACCTTAAAATCTTCTCGTGTGCCTCAAAGTAAAATCTATCCATGACACATGAACACTTATTAAGGTAAACTATTCGCCTACCTCTGGGTTTGCTTCTACTATAACTTTAATCACGATTTCAATAAACCTTTCCGAAACACGATATATCGAGTTTCGAAAACACCAATATTTCGCCCATAACTATCTATGTTGAATCGATGTTTTTAACAGCGGTATATCTTCGACGCCTCGGCGACGGAAGTCCAAAACTATCGATATGGACTCTAAATCCGTTATTAGTTACTCCGCTATCGACAGGTCGAGTGCACTGTTATTACAGTCGTCGCGGTTTTCATCGTTTCGAAATAGAAGATATGTGAAATATGAAATTTACAATAACATCATTTCCTTCAATTACACTAAATTATGTGTTGTGTCTGTGATTGTGCGCCGTAGCATTAGGTGACATTACGGTGTTTCACTACGAGTACATTATCTATATGTCAGTAAGCAGACATCAGAAAATAAAATTTCACGAGTTATTTGGGGGGAAATGTGTCCAATTTTAATAGTATGTTAATGAATTTATGCTAATTTTTAGACTTTAGAATGTAAGGCGAATCCGGATGTAATTTGGTGGAATTTCTGTGTGTGTGTGTGGGGGGGGGGGGGGGGGTCAAGAAAAAGAACCTTAAAAGTGGACTTATAACAATAATTATGAAGCAGATAATAATGAAAGATATCATGTTAAATTTGATAACTCTGGCCTTAAATATTTATCATTCGCCATCAAGCAGAAATTAGTCACTAAAAATGTTTGTTAAATGGCACTTTCATGGAGATAAGTTTGATACAGCATGAGTTACCTAGGAGAGACCACGTATAGATAGTCTGAGATGGGGTGCACTCACGAAGTAAACATTTTATTGAATATAATGACATTGTATTTAGAACATCATTACATGGAACTTCTTGCGGCAGAAATAGGTAGTTCTTCATTCTTTCATAAGATGTCACCTTTTTCAACAAGTCATCTTTCTCGGCAAGTCTCTTTTCTCTATTGCGTATTTTAATATTTATAAGACTCCTTGCATGCCAGTTAGTAGTTAAATCGTAGATAAAGAAACGTAACATCAAATGTCATTTGTGAGGCGCCCTTGTCAAAAACGTGTTGACACAAGTAGATTTAACTGCTGTAGCATTTACATGTTTACATGTCAAGCTCGTAACAGTATTTTAATAAATCGGGACAACGTTGGGTCTTTTTTGGATGTCGGGTAAAGATGGTTCCTATAGATGACGGTCCCCATAAATCGGGAGAGATGGTAACCCTATACAAAGCAAAAACAGTTGTATAGAAGTAACATTTAAAGGTAAGAATTAACTTACGGCAGCGGCGGCATAGTGTAATGGTGTTAACAACGACTGCTGAATATTACTCACATAGTGTGAGAGGAATAATATGTTGTAAGGACTATGAAACAAATTTTCCCGTCAGTAGCCGACAGGTTGCTGTACGCACCCTTGTGCAGCAAATAAATTAATTACCCTCGTAAAGCAAACATTTTGTTGATATCATTCAACACTACGCCATCGCAATCGTAGTTAAACTTTGACCACTAGCACTTGCCAAGATGGTTTCACACCCCTGAGCACACGGGACATAAGGTTGCACAGATATGCCACTCACTCGTATTGTTTGCAACCATATAGTTTTCTAAAATGATCTAGATTCTAGACATATGTGTAGAAATATAGATTCAAGTTTACTTGCGGCAGCTTAGTGCTGGAGTGTTGGCAACGAAATGTTCGCTTTACCCGAAAAGGGTACGTACAATAACATGTCAACAACTGAGCAGGAATAGCGTTAATTATGTATTTCATAATCAGCACAATAGGTTGTTCCTCTCGTACCATGTGGCTGGATAAAGGGCAATCAGCGGTTGTTGCCAACATCAGCAAACTAAGCTGCCGCCGCTGTAAGTAAAATTTTACAACTGAAAACGCACCATTTCCATCTTGTATTGATTATTTGCTTTCGCGAAAATGTTCCGTGAAGGAACTGGAACATATGTCCTTACTAGCTTAACGCCCACTTCTTCGCGTGCTTGGACTGAACAGTGTGTACCGCTTGTTTTTCTTATTAATATAAATTTTCATAGATTAAGCTGAAACCCTTTCATAATAAAATCTTTCGATACAGTTCACCATCCCCTTATTGCACCCCTTAATAGTTGTATTTTCAAAAATATCGAACACGTATTTTTTAAATTCTAATAAAGAATCCAAATTCCAATTTTCGTAGTTCTGGCTTCAAAATTATTTAAGTTGTAGAGTATTTTAAAAAGAATTTTTTCGTCACATATTTCATCCTCTTAATAGTTTAATTTCCAGAAATAACAAAACATATATTTAAATTATGCTAACAACGAATCCAAATTCAAGTTCTCGCAGTTCTACCCTAATAATTCTTGCGTTAATAGCAACACATTTAGAAAAAATTCCATTCCCTTAATGGTAGAATTTAAAAGAACACCGATGTACTTGTTTCTTACACTCTAACCACGATTTCAAATATGAGTTTTTGTAGTTCTAGCTTCATAACTGCCTAAATAGAAACGTATAAAATAAATAAATAGAAAACTTTCATCCCCCATTTCCCGTCGCTAACGTCATGTTTAGGTAGATGTTTACAGCTGTCGTTTGTATTTTAAAATGTTTCTGACAACGCAAATTCCTTTCAGTTATTATGTCACTAAAAAATAAAATAATGTCAGCGTGTTTTCCTTGATATTTCTAAAGCATATAAATACATCAAACAACATTGCTGTATCGTTTCTCAGAGCGATTATTATTTTTATGTTTACACGTTTGAGGCGTGTATGTTTTATTAACAATGTTGCATCCCAATTCACGACATTTAAGTTAACAATCTGTGTTACACAGTTCATATGCAAGATTCGTGGAAACATTTTATTATTATTGTGGAATAATGTTTACTTCGTACAGAGTAGTATTTGTCTCTTAGGTGAAAAAATTCACTTGTGAGAATAAGCAAACTGTTTGATTCCATTACTTGGAGGTGCTCCACGACCACACAATGATGAACTCACCAGATGTAATTAGCAGCATTGGCCGTTAATGTTTTATTTTTAAAAAACCACAGATCGATTTCGATCACATAATGATCATCTTCAGTGTCCTTCCAACGAGCATATGCATGCCGCATTCAGGGCATGCATATGCTCGTTGGAAGGACACTGAAGATGATCATTATGTGATCGAAATCGATCTGTGGTTTTTTAAAATAAAACATTAACGGCCAATGCTGCTAATTACATCTGGTGAGTTCATAAGCAAACTGCCTTACAGCTTTTACCCATTCATGCACTTCTGTACATGGCTTCAGATGCCTTTCAGTTCATATACGAGATTTAAGTGGCAAATACATCTGCAAAATTTAAGAACTCTCTTGCAAAAATACGATGCTATCCTTGCGACACATCGATAGTATTTATTTTCTATCTAAACAGTTAGTAAGTAGTGAACAGTAAACGAAGGTAGGTTAAACGAGAATTTTTTTACGTCAGTTGTAACAATTAAAAGCTACTTTCTGACGATAATTTTAAATGTTGGTGTTGTGATTGGCTTTTGTAGAACAGACGTTACACACATGACAACTGATTCCTTCCTTTTGAAGGTAATATACGGCATACAATTTGTTTTGTTGTAACTTATTTAAAACGGTAAAGTGTTGTATCTAGCGACGATTCATCACATATTTAACTGAATAAAATAACTCGTTAACTTTGAACGTAATTTTAAAAACAAAGTAAAGACAGTGTGTATTTTACTTTAATATTTGTCCGTTTGGTATCATAATATTATCGTAGAACCGCCAAACTGAGAAACGACACCAGTCAAAAAGTCTAATGTCAGAAAATTCCCAAAATTATTTTAGCAAACTGATTACTGTTAAGACTATGACATTAAAAGACGTCGAACCTGAATTTCTTCATGTCAACCGTAATCGCTTGTATAAGCGAAGTGAAATTAACGCTTTGTCAGTGAAATTACCCATTATTTCCGTATAGATCACTATGGTATGATTAATTATTGTTGCATCTGTGGAATAAACTACTAATTCCGTGCAGGTCACAAGTAAAAATGAGCAGGAAGGTTTAGGAGGCCTATTGGTCTCTTCATATTACTAAATGTTTACCAGTGTCTGTGAAGTCGACGGGACGTTAGACATCAATTGTTTTTCTTCGTTAAAAATTTTTATAATACCGCACGGTTAAAATAGATTTTTTGCATATGTTGTTACCTTCAACGCACACACGACTCTAATTTAACTATAATTGTCAAACTTCTATAATGTTGTAATTGATTGATCCGACGATTCGTGTTAGAATATTTTATTCATAATTAATAATGAATCTAAGTGACTGCAGTATTATTCTACAACATTTATTGTTTTACAAACATGTTACGCCATCGTCAAATACATATTTATATCGGCAGTGGAGTAACAGCCGAAAACAGGGTTTTAAAAAATTAGTATTGTAGATTAATACATCAGTGTCATATATTTTTCGTTCATAATGTATTTGATGTCTGAAATTTAAGATCCCCTAAACATTCCAACTAACCATTTTCTCCTACTGTCGCTTCCTTTTGTCACGTTGAATGAAAACACTCCACATTCAAACAACGCAAAGAAAATCTTGCATGGAATCTTAGCGTTTGTTATAATTCCTGTCGGTATTTTCGTACTAAAGCTTGACTCCATAGTTAAGCTCCAGTATCTTCAGGATCGTGAGAACTTTATATTTGATTTGCTTCTGAGTAGCGTGTGCACAATTAACAAAGAGAAGTGACGTATGTGAGGCGTAACATTGCTATTCATAATATTTTTACCACTGGGATCATACTAATGTCTTTTTTAAGAGACAGTATAAATTCAGTCACTTTGGTTCGCAACTGTTAATGGCGTTACAAGTGGTTTGCCACCGCTGTATTGAATTAAATTTTAATTGCGATTAGTCCTCAGTGTCACTTTATTATACAACCATTAACCTCAGCAGATTTATTACACCAGTAAAGTACACGTCAGTTTAGTGTATAAACTATATGCCGTTTAAAGTAACATAGAGGAATATGTAATATTTCCCAAACCTTAATTTTGATGTCCTCGACAAGGTGCTTAACAGTACTTCGGAAGAAAATAATTTACTTTGTAAACTATAGTAACAGATATTTTAAGTTTCCTATAAACATTTCGTTAAATATGATCTACATTAATAGTAAAAGCATTTTGTTGCCAAGAGGTAATGTATTTTACTGTTTGTCATTCCCAATTTTAAGCATGTTTTAAAATTAATTTTTTATGAAGTGTCATATAATTCTATACTGAAACTAGCAAGAGACTTCATTAGATGAAGTAATCGCCAGCCTCCTTGGTCAAACTAAGTAGGTATTTCTTACGGTTCTGCTTATAGATCGTAGGGGTAATACTAGATAAGTGTTTGCCAGAAATAACAAAATCTGGGAGAAGATTTTGTTATATATATATATATATATATATATATATATATATATATATATATATATATATTCCTCATTGTTCCCCTGCACCAACTTCATCGTTTCAGAGTAGCAATTGCATTCTAAGTCTCCATCTGGTACTATGGAGGTTATTCTCTAATGTCCTAATACACGTACCGTCCTCCTACCCCCTGCTGCTTGTCAGTATTTTCCATCAGTTTCTCGCTTCACCGATTCCACCTTCTCATACATTATATTTTCAGTCCCTCTAATTTTCATTATTCTTCTGCAGCGCCACATCTCAAATGCTTGTTTTCCCACTGTTCTTAAAGTGCTGTGCTTCAGACGTATCTTTTCAGAAATTTGTTTCTCGTATCAGTGGTAACGTTTTATACTACTAGACTATTCTCGATTATAAAGTAAACTCTTTGCCTATGATATACCTTTTATGTGAGTCTTACTTCGTCCGTTGTGAGTTATTTTGCTACCAAGGTAGTGGAATTTGTTAACTTCGTGATACTGGATTCAGAAAGTGTTGTTCTTGTGAAACAAATGATGTGATGACTGCTATCGACAAGGGATGACAAATAAATTCCGTCTTTCTAGATTTCCTGAATGCTTTTGATACAGTACCTCACAAGCGTCTTCTAATCAAATTGCGTGCTTATGGAATATCGGCACAGTTGTGTGATTGGATTCAATATTTCCTGTCAGACAGGACACAGAACGTTGTAATTGACGGAATGTCATCGAGTAAAACGGAAGTGATACCTGGCGTTTCCCAGATCTCCTGCTGCTCCTTATTTTTATAAACGATTTAGGAGACAATCTGAGTAGCTCTCTTAGACTTTTAGCGGATGATGCTATCATTTATCGGTTGGTAAAGTCACCATAAGATCAAAAGCAACCTCAAAATGTTTCAGATAAGATGTTGGCATGGCGCAAAAATAGCAATTGAGCCTTAAAAATGAGAAACGCGAAGTCATCCTTATGACATTAAGAGAAATCGTTTAAAATTAATTTACACTATAAATCAGTCAAAATTACAGGTTGTAAATTCGACTAATACCCAGGAGTAATAATTGCGAACAACTTAAAAGAACACGTAGAAAATATTGTAGTAAAAGCGAACTAAAGACTACATTAGGTTAGCAGAACTATTAGAAGATGCAGCAGGTTACTAAAGAAACTGCGTACACCACATACCTATTTTGGAGTATTGCTGCGCATTGTGGGATACCCACTAAGTGGGACTGACAGACGATTTGGAAAAAGTTCAGAGAAGGGCAGCTCGTCTTGTATTGCCGCGATATAGGGGAGAGAGTGTCACAGAAACGATGCACTAGTTGCGGTGGAAATCATTGAAAGAAAGGCGTTATTTGTTGCGGCGAGATCTATATTCGAAATTTCTTTCACCAACTTTCTTTTCCAAATGCGATCATATTTTGTTGGCACTCACCTACATAGGACGACATAATCATCATAGATCGGAAACAGAAAGATTTAGGTATTCCTTTTTCCCCCGCGCTATTAGAGAATGGAAGTGTAGAGAAATACCATAAAAGCGGTTCGATGAACCATACTTCGTGTACTTCAATGTGACATGCAGAGTATTTATGTAGATGTAGATAATCCATTTTCCTGTTCCTTTCTCACTATTTTCTTTTCTGTTACTTCTCATTACTTTTGTCTGTTGCGGTTCACTCTCAATACAAATCCTGTACTCGTTTATTCAAGTGACCATGTAACTTTATTTCTTTTTCACTGGAAACAAGAATTCCGTCAGCGAATCTTATTGTTGATATCCTTTCAGTCTGCATTTTTTTTCCCGCTCTTGGACCTTTCTTTCGGGTGGAATTGGCGGAGGGCACAAGAAAAGTTCAGCAAAGAGCAGCTTTAAAATAATAATAATAATAATCACCGAATTATCTTGATACCGGGGAGAGTGTGTCACGGAAATAATGCATGAGATCGGCTGTAAGTCATTAAACGATAGGCATTATTATTTAGGCAAGACTTTTTGACTTGTTGCGGAATGCACGGTTGTTCCATGTCGGGGATGGGTGTTTGTGTAGTTCTTAGTATAAGTTACTTTAAGTAGTTTTTAAGTCTAGTGACTGATGACTACTGCAGTTTGGCCCCATAGCTTTATAAACATTTGAAAATTTGAGTTATATTTGAAAATTTACTTTGACCAACTTTCTCCTGCGAATGCAAATATTGCTAACACCTACCTTCATAGGGAGATAGGATCATCATAGTAAAATAAGACAGTTCAGATCAAAAAGCAAATATTTCGGTGCCCTTTTTCCCGCTCTGTGATAGAGAATGGATCGGTCAAGAAATATTATATAAACGGTTCCATAAAACTTCTGTCAGGCACATAAATGTGTTTTCCAGAATTATTATAAAGATGTCAGCGTAAAGCATTGCTTCTAAAATGTATAGTTTCAACAGTAGGGCGATAGACATCATTTCTGTCTAATATTGTACATAGGCGAGCAAAAAATGGTGCATATTTAGCATGAATCATTCTAAACGTAATGTGACTGGATCCGTCAAACATTTCTTGTATTTTATTGATTTTACTTAAGAACTACTGATGTTTACTTATTGCGATAAATTCGTACGCTTGGACTCAGCTACACGGTTTTATGATATATTTACTGGAATCTCAACATAAGTGAAGATCAAAATGCGTTTATTTTCGGGTATAACTAAATAATTTCGGGTGTATCTTGTTAAGCCTCTCCGTGTTTGTTTGATCTCATATCATTTTACAGAAAGATGGTGATAATTTTCAGCTCCGAAAACTGTTAATGAATTTTGTATCCCGCTGTGGCAAGATAGAAGCCGGAGCAGGATTCAAAATGGAGATGCCTTACATAATTGGAGAACTGACTGTTTGAAAGGAAAATTCCACAACAGCCATATGAGTGTTTAGTGCGAGTCCCGCTTCATCTGACGAGATAATAGATAAGTTAAGTCCAGACTCTTAATGTTGTTGTTCTCATATGCCCCTATTAACGTAAGAGAACTTTCTCTTACTGTACAAATTAATGAAAGGAATGATGAGGAAATTGTCATGTACCACAGTCGTAAATGAAATACGATACTTTGATAAGGAGAAAAATGTTGTAAGCCTGTCATCATGTTTTTCTGGCTATAACATGACTTTCAACCTCAGCGATTACGTCAATGCTCACAGCGGTGCCAACTGAAAATTATTCATTACGATACCAGACAAAATATTTTGTTCTTTTGATGATAGTTATATAACAGTTTCTTATATTTGCGACGAGTGTTATCGTGTGTAGCCACGGAAATTAATATGAAATCAATTTTGATTGCGGCAGCGCAACTTTAACAGTTTTACTGTAACAGCCTCCTTTTGTTGTTAATTATAAAATTCCTATCGCGATAATACACAGAGAGGTCTTTGCGACGAGCACCAAACAGTGGACTTCATTAACTGGCCTGCTTAGTCATTATTGCCAACAAAGACTACAGAAGACATGTACATGAAAAAATTGAATGAACGTATTTAAAAAAATCAAAGGGCATTGCAATGTAAAGAAATGAAAAATTTTTACTTTAGAGGCATTCACATTACGGCTGAAGCGCGTATTTTCTCACGGATCAGTTTATTTTGAATAAGATGGAACTTTTCTCTCAAGTAAGTGTGTTTTTGAATAGGGTCCACCTTGAGAGAAAAGTAAGTTTCGCTTATATTGCATAATCTTCAAAGCGTTTTTATTTGCCTTTTTTGGAATAACAGGAAATATGGCATTTTACTGACTTGTATATATAGAATAACAGTTTTTAGTTAACAATTGCTGTGATTTACTGTAGTTTTCTGTAATTTATAGCATAGTCCTTTTTATTTTACACTTTACCGTCAGTGAGGTTGTGAATTTAAGACAGAAAATGTATTGCCGTTGGAAATTACACTCAGAAATTTTAGTTTATACGCTTTAAGTTACCAGAAAGAACGACATTGTTTATTTAAAATTTTACCAGCTTAGGAAAAGGATTGCTATATAAGACAACACGAATAATTGCGTAGACATTTTGAGATGGTGGAAGTTTAGGCTTTACAGAAATCTCATGAATTACAGAGATAGTGTGAGATGCTGCCAACTGTCTTTACGATTTGCTGCAGTTGTGAAAGCTAACCGATAGTAGCTTTTGTATATTCAATGGAGTGTGAGGTAGTGCGTGCAATAAATTACATTTACCAGTATATTTGCAACCGGCGTTGGAGGGGATCTAAAGTAGTGTTGGAAAGCAGGAAGAAAAAAGAGCAATGAAAATGGGAAAAGCCTCGGTTCAGAAAGTAGGCCACGGGAATCTTCCGCAGGTCCTCGTTTACAACAACGATAAAAATAGAGCGGCCGAATTACGCACCGCCGTCTGCATCACGCATCTAGCACACATATGTCTGTAAACAATGCAGAAGACGACACAGGAAATGTGTCTTAGCATTCAATTGTTTTAGAAGCTGCACTTAAGGTTCAGAAACACTCCACACAAAAAACTATTCGCAAAAAAGGCATTGGCAGTGTAGATTCATCTTTTTCAAGTCTTGAATGAAATTGTGGAAAATAATAATACGTATTACTAACCAGCTAGCCAAGGCTCCATAGATTTTGAAAATGAAAACATTATAGGATAGCCTACTTAAATGTTTCAGCATCAAAAACGCCTTACGGGTATGAATACAAAGCAAAGTCCCTTAAACGTAAATACTACGAAAAGAAATTTAGATTATTTATTCTTCGGCATCGGCGGGAGGGGGGGGGGGGAGGCGGGGGAATTTAGTTCTGACGACGACAAGACAATAAATTTTCAGAGTAGTATCCAAAAAGTGTGCACAGCTGAACTGTTAATGCTCTAGAACGTACAAAATTAGAACATAAGTTACATTGTCAGACACGTGAAAAGGAAAATAACAAGGAAAAGCTACATTCATTGTGTGCGTCAGTTACTATGAGAGTTTGTAAAACGTATTTCCAACACAAAGTTGTTTCTTTATGGACATGACGATGTTCCTTAGGCTGTCAGTAATATGAAAACTCACCAAAACAATGTCGCTGGCTCCATAGAAATACCTCAGTTACATCAGGAGAAATTGCAGAGCAAAACTGGCGCTTTAGTTTTCATTTTATTCGCTTTATCGTATTTGTAAAACTTCATAAAAGTCACCGTTTGGTTACTTGCAACTTAAGATTGTTCGTACAGTACCTGGTAGCAATTCGTATACTAAAAAAAAGAAAAAGTCCAGTGGGCCGACATCAACAAAAATAATCATTCAACAGTGGAGTTGTGTGCGGTATTAGAAACCAAATACTCGCATGACCGAAGCAGCTTTGCATTTTCGTTACTGATCTGATTTTTTCATAAGAAAATAAATCCAACTCTCTTCCACGGAATATTTACAGTTCCAGTCGTGTCGCTTAAAGAAACTATCCCGGAATTTGCCTGGAACTTTTTAGTGAAATTGCCAAAAACCTGGAGGAAGGCGTGTTCGAAGCGCCGTTCTCCAGAATGCGCGTCCGTTGTGATAACTTTTGCGCCACTTCACATGGTGTGGTCACGAGAAACGTTACCACAAACGTTTGCGCTACAGTATTAAATCTGAGGGAATATGTAGCTCAGGTTTGATTATTATATTCATTATTATGTTAAATGACATCTCAAGTGTTCAAATTACTGGCCTTGAGCATTAATGTACGCTGTAAAGCTATTTTGGACAGACAAACCGCAAGTAGTGTTTCATGTGGAAGTAGCACCAGCCAGTATTGTACTACGCTTAAAGTCTGCAGTTGTGGATGTGCACGATTTAATAGAGCAGTTGTTTCCGACTAATTTCCGACAAAATTGAGCGCATTTTAAAGATAATAATTAATTATACGATCCAGTGGAGACGACCTTATGAGCAATTCGGGTCGAAATTAGAATGAAACTACCTACAGTATAGAAATTTAGTATGTGTATTTGGCACTGCCCATCGTCAGATAATGAGATATGAAGTTGATACGACGAAGCATTTCAATTAATAATGTCGGCATTGAGTTACTACTTTATACAATACACTGTATTTTCTGATTTTGTGTTCTTATCAATCCACGTTCTTTTCACCATTTTTCTGTTTTACGTCATGTCAAATGTTCCAATTTCCTTCTGTGTCTGTTTTCTTACTGTCCCTGTTTCACTTCCATACAATCCTGCGCCCCGTACGTCTTCAAAAAGTCTTCCGCACAATAAGATCAGTGTTTGGCAACAGTCGACTTCTCTAGGCCATGAATTGCCTGACTTTATCAGACCATAAATGATAGCATCATCTTCAAACAACCCCAGATTATCTCCTAGATCCTTTATATACGTAAAGGACAGCAGAAGGCATATAACATTTCCTTGGGTAACGTAAGATAATAATATCTGATTTACCCGATGATTTTCCATTCATTACCACGACATGAGGCTCTTCTAACGGTAAATCAAGAAACCAGTGGTCCATCTGAGACATTGCTCAATAGTTACGCAAATTGAGCTTTTGAGGAACGGTATCAAAAGCCTTCTGGAAATACAGAAATACGGAATCAATTTGAGGTCCCCTCTTGTGAGCATGCATTACGTTAGAATCAAGAGCTGGTTGTCTTGCACAAGAACGACATTTCTTGAACCAGTGTGGGGCATGTATTAACCCTGAAAGTGTACAGCGGGGTAAGTCTGCCCCTGTAGGTTTCTGTTTGATAATGTGCTGGTGAAGTCACACATACACAGCCGACATAAATTCGGTTTTGAGATCTAGTAGAGAACGACATATGAAGTTGTGAGACATTGATCTCTTATTAAATTGACAATTTTTTATGGGTCATTGTTAATGCTTTGAAGTATTGTTAGAAGAGCTCAGTTTTGTCTGTCTTGTATATAGCTTTCCTGTTGAAAGTGACGGCAAAGCGGACCCTCGTGTAGCAGTTGTGGACTATACTGAAACTGAGCATTGTGTCAAATCTTCCGACAATAATGAAGAAAGTTCAGGAATCGCCGGTAAGAACTACCGTTACTGTAAGAGTCTCTGAATGATAAAGACAGACCAGCAGTCGATAACGTTGTAGCCAATATTCCAGACGCGACGTATGTAAAATCACAAAAAGGATAAGGAATTTGCTGATGGGTCAGTTAATTCGTATAGACTGTAGAGTATGTATATAATTAAATGATTTGCACATTCGTCTAATAAAACTATAAATAAAATCTTTGGATCTAGATCTCTTTTAAGTTTCACCATTGAAGAGCCTCCAAGGCTGTTTCTTTTTTATCTAGAACTTTGGATGCATTAACTTTAATTCGTGTGTTTGTGTGTGTGTGTGTGTGTGTGTGTGTGTGTGTGTGTGTGTGTGTTTCACATCTGCTCATAAACAACTGAACATATTTAAACCGAATTTGGTACAGATATTCCTTACCATCAGACATCAATCACTACTGGGGTAAGAACCATCTACGATACATCGTTCTGGAGATAAATCATCCCATCACACATCACGTTTCGATTTATTATGTCCCATACTCGTGACATATTTTTCAGTCACTATTCACATATACCAATGAATGTACCTTTCAAAATATATTGTAGTAGTCTATGTAGTTCAGTTGAAATTACATTTTAAACAGTGAAATGCACGAGGTTTTAATCTAACACGTCTTCACTACGAACTCTCTTCGCAACACATCCCGCAACGAGTTTCCCAAGATACTGCTTTGGGTATCTGGAGAGTTATATTATGGAGATATGACGTATAAGAACGGAGCTGCATGAAATGGGCAGAGATTGGTGTAGAAGAAGATGGACAAAGGACTGCGCGGCAATTGTCGTGTGATCTAGGGCGTCATGTCAAGGATTGTGTGGCCGCTCCCGTCGGAGGCTCAAGTCCTCCCTCGGGCATCAGTGTGAATGTTGTCTTTAACATAAGTTAGCTGAAGTAGTTTAGTAAGTCCAAAGACTAGTGATCTTAGCAGTTTCGTCCCTTAGATTTAGAAACATTTGAACATTTGATGGACAGAGGAGGAAAGAGGAACTGGGCTAACATAAGAACGGAATAGTAATAAATAGGCACATAACTGGGCA
The DNA here is from genome assembly GCA_026315105.1 of Locusta migratoria. Classification (NCBI taxonomy): domain Eukaryota; kingdom Metazoa; phylum Arthropoda; class Insecta; order Orthoptera; family Acrididae; genus Locusta; species Locusta migratoria. The sequence continues at coordinate 718,957,918 of CM048745.1, forward strand.
ACGCCAGGATGTAACGATGGTTTAATTACAGAATGTTCGACATTCAGACTGTTTCTCCAGCAAATAAGTTAGGGTCACTGTGACTCTGGTGTACTGTTCGTATAACATGATAAACTCTCTCTCTCTCTCTCTCTCTCTCTCTTTGCGTATGGCATTTTTGGCCGGGAGATCCCATACTTGATTGCTCGGCCGCTTGGGCAACTTGCGTGTCGATGATGATGATTAGGACAACACACAATACCCAATCCCTTGCCTGGAATCGAACCTGGAGCCCCAGCGTGGGAGACACTGTCATCTGAGCTACGGAGGCGGACATATGATACACTACTAGGAACAATAGATATTTTGTATGCCCTCCTTTGCCTCTCTCTGAGAAGGGGACCATCAGAAATGTAAATAACGGATTTTGACGAGTCTCGGAAATGTTGTAGATAGACATAACCTGAGTATGAGGCTATCCGCGTTTTCACCGACGGGCCATGGTTTTTGAGAAAATTTATGTTGAAGTTCACTGCGTAATGTAAGATGAGTAACATAGGCCATGTTCCAACCAAGTGAGCGTCGCGCAGCGGTTAAGGTCTCCAGCTACCACACTGAAGGTATTGTGTTCGAATCCTCTCCGTGTTTTTACTTTTTTTACGGCCAGAAGAGTTTTTCATTCCATTTTATAGAAGATCAACAAACAGTGTAAATTGTGTGAAATTAGTAAGACAAACTCAGTTTTGCCGTAGTAATTTAATATTCACGTCGTTATTACAAATTCTTACTCGCTATCGCCTGCATATCTTTCTATGTCACAACAGAAATCCGGATGATATTTGTCATAAGAGCAATCGAAACACAATGGTTTAGAGTACCATGCACATTTCATAAAAGCTACCGACTTGCAGGTGCACGGAGTTTTTAAGAACGATACTAGAAAAAGTTTTAAGTGTTCAAATGTTTGTTAAGCTTAAGGGGCTTAACTGCGTGGTCTATATATATATATAAAAATGAATTGCTGTTCGTTAGTCTCGGTAAAACTCGAGAAAGGCTGAACCGATTTGGCTAGTTTTAGTCTTGAAATATTATTGTAAGTCCAGGGAAGGTTTAAACGGTGGCAAAATATGGAAAAGTTGTCCGGAAAAGAGGAAAATCGGGAAAAACTGAAACAGCTTTTTCCAGTGAACTATCAATAGCGTTCGTCCAATTGCGATAAAAGTTTGTACATTTCATGTTGAAAGCAAGAGGAAGGTACTCATCAAATAAAAATTTGGAAAAGTCTGGAAAGTAGGAAAAAGTAGGAAAAACCGAGTTGCCACATGGTTGTAAGAGCATCACTTGAGTACGGCTTGACAGGGCAAGGTTTGTATGAAATAATTTTTTTGGAAAATCTACCAGAAAATTAGAAACTTTGAGAAGAACTGAAAGTGCGTTTTTCAGTAGATTTTTGATTGAATTCAGCCCATAACTGACTATTCGCACGACGGAGAGGGCTAATTCCTTTTTCCAGAGAGTAATTATTGTTCGATATCTTCAATTACTCACTTTATAAAGTATCTTATCCGGTATTTCAGGTCACAAGCTATCTCCAACCACAATTTCATCATAACAGATTCAGTGGTTTATGTGCAGACCGTGACTGGCGCGCCGCAGACCGCTCGGCCACCCTCTCTTTTACCCGTGAACGTCCCAACTCTGGTGCCCTGAATTGATGCAAAATTAATTAGTGCAGTTTTACGTCGAATATCATTCGAATTTGTGGCACAGCAAGCGATACAGGCGATAGCGGGTAAGACTTTGTAATAATGACGTGAAAATTAAATTACTAAGGCAAAAATTGTATATTTCTTACTAAATTCACACAATTTACACTGGTGATACTATCTAAAATAAGATGGAAAAATGTGGGTCTGTTCCGATTTAAAAAAAGCAAAAACATAGAGGACCCGAACACGGTATCTCCAACGTTGTAGCTGGAGGCCTCAACCGCTGCTCACTTGTTGGAAACCCTGCTAACGTTAAGCGTCTTAATTCGCGCAACGAAGTACAACATCAATTTTCTCGAGATCCAAGGCCCGTTGCTAACAAAAAAGTGAATAGCGTCTGACTCTGGGTACGTCCCTCTACAAGATATCCGAGATTCATGAAAATCCGTTACTTACACTTCTGATGGTCTCCTGTGAGCTGCGATATGTGGGAAAAGCTACAGTGTAAACGAGCTGCAATCGTAGCGACTACATACGAAGCGGCCTACGGCTAAGGTCGGCCGGTGAGAGAAGCTGTTGCACACGGGGAACGAGTTGCGCGTGCGGCGGACAACTTGGCTTTCCCGAGACTGGGCCGTGGCCACCTCAACCTAATTAACTCTGTTTTCGCAGCGGACGGGAGTGGACAAAGTGCATAATAAATAGGGGAAAGGAGAGCAGTGGGCGCGTAATGGGCCCGCGACGAGCAGGGTTTTTCACTCAGGAGCTGGCGCCCTATTACACGCGACGCGAGCGCCTGCAGAGGTTCCCGGCCGCGGGGAAATTGCATCAGCGGCGGCGAATCGCAGGGGGACGTGCACTGCCGACAGGAAAGGGCCTCAGACACAGCCAGCCAGCATAGCTCATTTATGACGGGTCGCTCGTGTACGAACCACAATAATGACATTTTGGGGAAACTGCCCTGTATGCCCATGACATTGACCCTTTGCGTCACACTGGTTTCACTGCGAAATCACTTCATGCTGTGACGTATTCCCTTGTGGCAAAGGTGACTCAGTGCGAAACCACCGTCTCACCTTAACCCTTCAAGGCATAGTGTAACCGATCAGCTACATAGCTTATTTTTTCCATTATCTCTCAAACTGATCAACATTTTACCACAAATTCATTTGTAGCTGCTTGTATATATAGTGTTACATATGCTAGTAGCTCGTCCTAGAAATTATAAAATGTGCTACTGAATTACTTCGACAGTTAGCTGCAATGAATTACTCCTAACATGTGTGTTTGTTTACATTAGTACTCTTCGTTTGTCATGTAAAAGTAGTCAATCACATACTACTATTGCATTATGAGTTACTATTTGGAAAGATGAGAGGCATAAAGTGACATTTACTACATCGGGTACATCATGGAAGCACTATTTATCCGACCAGCTGTGAACCTTTTGCTGCTAGTAGTGCATAATAATTTGAAAGGATTTTTTAAAAATATTTCCTCAGTTTTTATAGCTTCAAATAGAAAGTCATAAAGTCATGCATTAAAGAGTTAAAGCGCTGAATAGACTTTTAGAATGAAAGCCTCTGTGGACAAAAGACAATCCAATAACCGCATTTACCTGTTCAGAGCAAATCGAAACGATGTGCAAATTGTAGTTCAAAAGAGAAGCCACATAGGACGAGATGATCATGCAAAGTACCTAACTGTTTATTTTTTTTTTTTTTTTTAATTTCATGAGAAAATGAAAGAAGTGCTGTACGTAATATACTTAGAAATTTTGCATAAAACAAAATTTTGGCTTTAGTTAAAAAAAAAAAAAAAATAAATATGAGAGAAAATGTAATATTAGCGTAACAATAAATATTAAAAATTCAAAATTAGTGGACTCTTTGAAAGACACTGAAAAATTCATTGTCCACAATGCTTTCACAGTGAAGTTACCTGTTTATATTTTTTTAAATATTTTTTAAAATTGTAATGTGCTCCAGTAAGGCGATAATGGAGGATAAAACCAAATTTCAATGCCTATCATATCCAAAAGCGTGTGACTCATAGCGTTGAAGCACCTAAAAGTAATTGGATTGATAAGTTAATTATAAACTGAGCATTTTACATGAATATGTATGTTCCTTGACAACTACTTTCTTGTGAGAAATCAAGAGCCGTGTGGTTGTGCGCCGTTGGAGGTTCGAGTCCTCCCTCGGGCATGTGTGTGTGTGTGTGTGTGTGTGTGTGTGTGTTTGTGTGTGTGTGTTGCCTTTAGCATAAGTTGTTTTAAGTAGTTTGTACGTTTGTACGCCTAGGGACTGATAACCGCAGCAGCTAAGTCCCTTAGATTTACAAACATTTGAACATTTGGACAAATTAAGGAAAGAACCTTTTATGATTGGCTATTATAGACGCAGTAACGTAACTACACTTCAGCGAAAAGCAACGCTAGCCGAATGAGTTGGGCATGGTGGATCAGAGCGTCTGGTTAGACGGCTATCCGCCCTGTCATAAAAAAAGAAAAAAATATATCGTAGCACCACATCAAGGGGGGGAAAAAAACCAACAACGGACAACCGTGATGCCAGAAGAAATGCTCAGTTTACAGTTATTTATCGATCCAATTAATTTTGTATCGATCTGATGTCATGAAGTTAAGGGCGATTTTCTCAAAATATGGGAAATTGTGAGCCAAAATACAGTTCAGTTGTGTTGCCTTACGCATCCCCAAAACAGTCTCGCAACCGGTATTCTAGATCGTGATGGTAATGCATTCTACTCGAAAGTGTGTGATAGTGTTACACTGCATTTCGAAATTTACTGTGTGTTAATATAAGTCGTAATAGTGTTAGATTTTGAAGGGAATTATTTGTATGACAAAACGAGTATTTGCAAGTGCACAGGCAGCGAAATTAAATTAGTGGTTTAGATCCATTATAGAATTCAGAGATATTTCAGAAGCTTTTCCTTAAGTCAGATTTTTACATATCAGTTTTGTAATTATACGTTATTAAAAGTGTCTTCTTTGTCCAATTAACAAACAGGGTACTGACGAGTAGCAGTTTTTTTTATGAAATGAAATATTTTAATATGCAGTCAGATAGAAAGGTTAAAATTCATGAAAATATTTTAATTTCGCGCAGTTGAATTGCTGGACGGTTGGTATTTACCAAATGTTCAAATGTTTGGGTCATCAGTCCCTAAACCTACAAACTACCTATGAACTACGCACAACTACGGACGGCACAACTATCCATGCCCGAGGGGGGCTTCGAACCCCCGACCGTAGTGGCCGTGCAGACCGTGACTGAAGCGCCTCAGTCTCCTCGGCCACCGCGGCCGGCTGGTATTTACCATCATGTAGCATGTTCTCTACACTTTTCAAACTGAATTTTAATTGTCTTGTCTTCTTCAAACAACGCAGCTATTTCATTAACTTTCTTAGTTTTATTACAGTCTATCACAGACAGTAGCGAAACTGTTTGGGAACATAGTGCAGCCGAAGCCATACTAACGTCCAGTTGGGAGTGACAGAAGTATGGCATGTTACAAACTGAGAAGTTGCTATTCTTTAATGCTGTTACTTTCAAATTTCATTGTCACTGAACTTTGCTGTGAACTTTGTAATACAAATTTGAAAACATCATCAAAGTAATATCACTGCTTAGTTTAATGACAGTCTATTAATAACGAAATGTCAGTACAGTGTAATTCATACAGTTCACAATACCTGGGACGTAATAATATAGTCCAAAGAAGTTTGGAAATCAGTAACGTATCGGAACCTGACGTGGTCAAATGAAAAAGAAACTGATTATGATCATGTTCGTGTGCTCGCTGCTTACTGACATGTTGCATCAGTTTTATTTTCGCGGATTTCGGACATTGTAATATATTCAAAACTATACACGATTTTTAGATTGTAGGAGACTAGAGCCTACATCGCCTTATAAACCCTCTTTTTACCTTGTTGTTGCTTCTGAGCCTTTCGTGTTCCTACTTGCCAGGTATCAAACTGAATATCTTCAAGAATGTAACGTGCTAATAATAACATCTTATACGTGGATATATTATTTAATTGTGGCTACGCATTCACTTTATCAAACTAGTAGCTTACCGCCAAAATATGTTGGTATAGAGGCTTATAATTTTTGTGAAACTGAGGTACGAAACTAACCGAACTACTGAAATACTCGATTAACTGCTATTGGAAGCATTAAGACAGTACTTTTATACAGCATCAATATTGGGAAATAGTGGTCCAGATTATAAAAGATTTATTTCTATGCCTAAAAATATAACCACCGTAAATGAACACTTGTTATTCGTAACATTATTCTCTTACATTTTTGATAGTTTCTACAATTTACAGCGCCACGAAAGCTCCTAAATACGAAGAATTTTGAATGTGCTGCTGCACTCCAAATACACATACATTAATCAAATTAATCAATCGATGTTTATACAACCCAGCCGCTTTGTAGCGCTGCAGTCCCGAAGTTGTAGAAATTAACTAGGAGTTTCGTCACTCTTATGTTAGACTATGGTTCTGTAAAATTGTATTGACGTAAATCCATTTTCATCAGACTATCGCCAAGCACTTCAGATACAACAAAACAGTTTCACCACCATTAACAAGCAAGTTAGGCACTCCCCCTCCACCATCGCAGGTACACTAACCAAGTGGCATTTCATTTCTTAAATACTGGTACCTGATGTGCTCCCGCGGTTGCTGACAGCCACATTGCAACAGGATAATGTGGATCACACGTAGCTCGCAGTATTCATGCCATCTTCGTCGTTGCCATCCAGGTCTCCTGTTCACCTGAACCCTAAAGAGAATGTCTGGTCGATAACTGCGGAACGATTGGCCCCGGAATGCAACATTCTCTAACAATAATAATATTTTGTGACTGAGTGGTCTGGTGCAAGTCTTTCAACTAAACGCCACTTTGGCAACTTTCATATCAGAATAACGCAGTTATTCATGGCGGAAAGGCGACCTTCAGCATTAAGTGGAATCAAATAACATGTCGTTTAGAGGGACTTATATCGTTAGGCACTTAAAAGAATTGATCTGATCGGGTTCGTAACTCGCGACCTTTCCGTTTCCCGTCGAGCGTCTTGCCCCGAGACACCATATTCGACACTGATCACTCTTACGCCCAACCAATTTTCGCAATATGTGGAAGCAGAATAGTCTAGCTATACCCCAACGACACATCCATTGTCTTTATTCAAAGCCGAGGTATGAAGCAGCAGTTACTGAGAGCGACGGGAGAACATTCAGTATACTCGCCGTGGAGGTTCGAGTCCTCCCTGGGGCATGGGTATGTGTGATGTCCTTAGGTTAGTTTACCTAGGTTTAAGTAGTCTGTAAGTTGCGGACTGATGACCACGCAGTTTAGTCCGATAGATTAAAAAAAACATTCAGTACTGATGTCATCGACTTCTTCACACGGCTGAGGAGACTGAGGCGCTACAGTCACGGTCTGCACGGCCACTACGGTCGGGGGTTCGAATCCCCCCTCGGGCATGGATATTTGTGCCGTCCTTAGTCTTAGCTAGTTCATAAGTAGTTTGTAAGCTTAGGACTGATGACTCCGTAGTTAAGTCCCATAAGTTCTACAAACATTTGAACTTTCCTTTTTGACTTCCTCACTTCACAAGGGAATGTATTTTAAATTGTGTCATCTTTGATGATCATGTTGTCTCCAACATAAATTGGGCAGTGATATCTCCAGTGGTTTTTGGTGTTGAATGTTTGAGTGCAGCAGTATACGTGGCGTATAGCATAGCGTAACATTCTGTGACACTCTGAAATATTGTCAAATCTTCCAAATTGTGTATTTCAGTCATGAGACACGGGTAAATAAATTGCGGGCACTGCCGTATCCATACGGGTGAACATTTAAATTCGGCATGAAATTATTCTGTCCTCTGAGTCGTTTACCGCTGCTGTGTACGAACGGCGGCACTGTCAAACATCGCGGACGCACTAATTCGGCTCTCACTCCATTTTCCTCTCTTTTCCAGTTTTCGAAGCTCTCTCTCTCACTCTTGCACTAGTCGATTATTTTAATATCCCGTTATTGTATAAAAAAAAAAAAAAAAAAAGGTAGGCAAACGCGCAGCCGCGGATCGTCGCCAAGTGCTCCAATTAGCTTCATTTGTGCGTGCACATACGCGACACAGTTGGCCCGATGCGTGCGCAACAGACGCGCCTGGATGCGTAGAAGAGCGTATGCGCGCGCGCTCGCGCGCACACACACACACACACACACATACTCCACGCACACATATCGATGCACCCACGCGAAGCGCGGTCAGTGTGTTGCAAAGATTTCCCGGCCACAGGTACTCCAGTCGAGTTCCACCTCTTTTTTTTTTTTTCACCGCTCTTCTCTCTTTTTTTATTTACTTACCGTGGATTGGAAAATAGAGTTTTTAATGGGTGGATATCATGAAGCCGGATGGGGCTTAGTCAGGGTCAGTTTTGAGGTCGCCCGCTAAAACCTCAACTCGCGGGGGTTTTTGAGGTTCGCTCGTCTCTCTCTCTCTCTCTCACTCCCCCTCTCTCCCTCCCTCCCTCTCTCCCCCCCACTTTTTTTTTAATCACATGGCAGCAGATACGGACGGCTTTGCCTGTCTGCCCCCACACGCCGCCAACCCTTCCCGTCGGCCGCTGCGGTACACTTCCTGCACCAACAAACTGGACCACTGCCGCTCAGTTCTGGTCAGTATAGAGAGATGAACTGCTCCAGTCGACGCGTTTTGTAGCTGTCAATATACACTCACGTATTAAAAAAGAGCTTAAATTTCATAGAGTGGCTAACACAACAGATACAGCGCTCCTTGGAACAAGGAAAGTAAACTCGGATTCCATTGAGAAAATGACAATTTCTTTACCGAAATCTAGTACGATCTTGCTGCCGCCTACTTACATTTCGCGTAAAGATCACAAAGACAACATCAGAGAAATTAGGGTTCGTACGGAGGCATATAGGCATTCTTTTTTTTTCTAGTTCTATTTGGGAGTGGAATAGGAAAGGAAATGCCTAGTAGTGGTACAGTGTACCCTCCGCCACGCACCTTACGGTGAATTGCGGAGTATGTAAGTAGATGTAGATGTAATGTGTTTAGCTTTCAGGTTGACGAACCGAAGTAACATTAAATATTACATGTTACAAGACAGATATGAAGTAAAATATTGCAATTTTAATTACTCTTCAATTCAGTGCAGCAAAACAATTAGGTTCACGATTATTACTGGTTTCGTTTGAAAACAGAAGCAAACAAAGTGATGTGTCGCAAATATGGAGGAGGAAAAATGGTATACTACTATAACTAGCTAAACCAACAGAACTCAATATAGACACGATATGTGTCTCTTGTTCGAAACAATCCGAAATCATTTTAATTTTGCACAACATTTACAGAAAATTAGGAAACTCTAAAGACCGGCGTCCAGAAAGAAAAATGTCAACAATTTTGAAGTTAATGCTCTTACGAAGTAGTCGGTAGTTCATTGTGAGTAATTTCAATTAACAATTACACTCTTTTTTTCTAAATTAAGATAATTTTTCATAGTCCAGTAATATTAACAGCTTTGGCCCCAAAACCATGTGGTTCAATTTGCCTTAATTACAATTACCTCGTGAAGTCCAGAGAAATGTATCCGAGGAAATGGCGGTCAGCATTCTGCAGCATACATAAAACCATGACCGCATTGTTCGTGGCGATTTAACGTACCTCTACGAGCAAACTCTGTACAGAAAAAGACTTGCAGAGATGAAAACAAACTAACAAACTGTACTTTCTCGCTGGTGTTGTTACTTGAAAATTTCCCTACTCTAGCTGGTGGGTATAAGAACTTCAGCATTATCAACTGATGGACAGTCCTGCTTGATCCTCGGTAACTGTCGAAAAATGAATGACAAATTGAAAAACAAGAGCAAGGAAAGAAGTCTTTGCTATTATGAAAATGACGTGACATTTCTTTCTCTGCTATAATTCTGCCTTTTTGTACCACGAAGATTTTCATGTCTTCCTGATTGCGTTTTCCTCCTTTGCCAGTAAATTTTCACTTTGGTTGAATTGGCTACTTTTCACTCTTGCGACCAGGATGTGGAGCTGGAGTAGTTTGAGGAATAAGGTTGTCACTTACTGAAGACTTTATAACAAAAACAACATAGACAAAAATTTACGATTCCAGAAGAGTGAAGTAACACTTCAATAGCTTTATATCGTCTTGCCGACAGTTATATTTTTAATTAGCATCTTAGGAATGTGAAAATATTTTTTACACTATACTGACTTATCTTTCATCGTAGCTAACAGCAGTTTTTAAACTAAACTACAGTTGCCGTTGACATAGGCTGTTTTGGTCAGAGAATGTAACTGAGAGTAGGAAGAAATAACCTGTAGTTGCACTGATTACATTTCAGTAACCTCATAACATGTTAATTTTTTACAAAATTAAATTTTACATAACATTAAATATTCTCATAACGTAAAATAAACTCTTACTAATCCTCTCCATTGCTGTCATCAGATTCAATCTTATGCAAGTTCGGCCCATCTTCATCGTCTTCACAGGCATTTATTGTGTTGAAAATTTTGGCTGTCACGTGTCAAAACTGGAAAAAGCGTCTTTAGACCTTTATATTTAAGCTTCTTAATCTTTTTTATTTATTACATGTTTCTTTCTTTCTTGACTAGAATTGTTACAGAACTACAGGCACTGAAACCACACTTGAAAAGAGAGGACTGAAATAATCAAAAAAGGAATAGAGAATGACGACAATGAAGATAGAACCCTTGATAAAAGCTGCTTTTTAAAGAAGTTCTTTTGAAAGGAATGGTTTTGTAGAACCATCAAAATTTTATCAGCAATATCAGAGGACTTTGGGTGAAACAAATCGTGAATCGTCAGCTTGGCTGCAAGAATGCATTGGAATCGCGGAAATGGAAAAAAAATTAAAAATAAATAAATGATAATAATAAAACTGACAAAGGTTCTAATTTTTATGAAATCTTCAAATTGGTAAGTGAGTGCGATGGTTAAGTCCATAGGGGTTCACTCTTTGTAGATGATCGAAAACATCATTCTCCGTCTCAGGCTAATAACAGTAACTTCTGAGTATTCGTAAAATTAGTGGCTGTATCTTCGGCGGTAGTCTTCATTTTCTTTGATAGGGCCAAAGATTTTCCTCACAATTTTCCAATCTTTTATTCCAAGCTTCTTTATCCAAACTTTCTGATGCAAACAGAGATGACGGTCTAATAACGGCGTTGTAGTAAATTAGTTTTATGTTTAAAGACAGTCTTTGAACAAAAGATCTTGTTTTTCAATATTGTAGTCGATTCGGGTAAATGATGAACGTCAATTGGAGGCGACGACAAGCGTCAGTGTGTAGTTGTTCCGATTCTTGTAGAATCATCATGTTTGAGTTTTCGTATTCTCTAAACTCCGGACGGGGCAGTTTGCTGAAATTCTCTGCATGCCATCAGAGAAGAGGTCCAGCGTCCAGAACTAGGTTTGTCACGAATAGACATATCGACAATTTTAAATCCAGCCAATTTCTCTTAGTCTTGAGTTTTAGCCAAAGCGTCATCTTTGTAAGCTGTTTTCCTCCCTTAAACAGTTTCAGCAGCATTTTCACCGAAACAATTTTTGACAGCTGATCGTTGTTTATTTAAACTTGCCATTAAATAATAATAATAATAATAATAATAATAATAATAGAAACACCTCTAGCTAAAATAACTGCAGATGAACAGGAAGTGATGGTGAAGTCGGGCCGGGAGGGTCTCGGGGTAAAGAGCTAGACTGGTAACCGAAGAATCGCGGGTTCGAAACCCGGTCGGTTCTAGATTTTCACTCTGCCTTCACCTCTCAACGATGTGAGGAGTATCCAGAAACGGCACGTGGTTCGGATTAAAACCTTAAGCTGAAGATCTCCTTTTCCCTGTTAAATAACTGGAATAGGTTAGGGACTGGCAAGCGTCAAATTGGTGTCCAGTTGAAAGACTTGCATCAGGCCAATGAGCCACACGAAATTATTGTTATTATTATTATTATAGTGATGTTGAATATTTTTCGACCAGTTTTAGCGACACGTGAACCTTAGCTTCATCAATATTATTGGCAATAAGCGCCACATTATCACCAAAAGCAAAGCAGTTCGCGGTAATGACAGTTATTTTGTGCCCAATTTAAATACCATATCGAGAAGGTAATGTTGTTTTCCATTCCTCGACTATCTTTCGCAGGACGCAGTTGAAAAGCAACATGACAAATAAAAAGTTAAAGTAATTAAATAAACATAACTAAGTAGTTTCGATGAGGTTTGATAATAATAAGATGCCGTCTCCATTCTCGCCTTCTGCACGGCAAGCTGGAGATCCAAATTAGACTGAACAGTGCTGCTGGCTGAACCGAAATTGTGTGGACTTGCGAGTAATGTCCGGATGTGGCAACTGACATTTTACAAAATATTCGTTTCTCTTCCAGCAGAGCAAGAACGCAAACCTGGCAAAATACGATTTCAAATGTTTGTTAAGCTTATGGGATTTAACTGCGGGGTAATCAATCCCTTAACCTACAAACTACTTACGAATACTAAAGACAGCATAAACATCCATGCCCGAGGGGGGGGGATTTGAACCCCCGACGGGGAACGGTCTCGCGCATTGGAGCCTAGCGCATCAATGCGCTCGACCACTCCGCCGCGGCAAAAACAATTTCCAAAACATGCTCGAAATGGGAATTTAATAATCTGAACCAGAATTCTCCTTTTGGTTGTGATGCTCCTCCAATGGCCATGGTTACACATGTTCACAGACAATAATGAATGTAAAGTTCGCCTCTTACGCAAACCGCCGTTTTGTCATATAAAACATGTTTTTTCTTAATTGCGTAGGTCCGCTGCCAGAGTCAGATGTCATAAATTTTTGTGGGTGTTGTACCACGCCGTTAGATGGCCATTAATGTAATAACCAACGTTTTGGCCAACATTACAGTGGCCTACTTCTGGGTATTCGGTACACGTAGAAGAAGGCTCCTGTAACGTTGGCCGATACGTCGGTTATTAAATAGCCTTCCTACATTTTGACGCGGTACAGCACCCGGAAAACTTTTATGTCATGTTTTTTCATATTCGTGCATCGTAAGCCTCTTTTTTATTCAGATATGTAGAATGTTGACAAGTTTTGGATGATAATTACTGTAGGAAAATTAGACCTTATAGTATTTTTATTTTTATTTTCATTGCGTTAATTTTTACGTATTGTATTCTTCAGGGCCTTTGGGCATTATCGGAGTATCTTGTCAACTGCGATTAAACAATACATTCTGAAGAACCATTAAAACTGTGTTTTAGTTGAGTTTAAAAGGATTATCCACGAACTATGTATGATCCGTAAATTATAATTATGTAGTGTGTTTGTGTATGAGTTTCTCAGCAAATTACGATTAAATGACTGTAAAGTATAAGCAACGACCAATATGAGTGCAAATTATGTTTACACACAACTATCAGTGTAGATATAAAATGAAGTGTTAACTCGATAACAAAGACTAATATCAATATTTTAGTTACAGATAACAGTCACCAGCATCTGGTAATATATAGAGCATAATTTTTGTATAGTAGCTATCACTCAAAATATGTATACGTTTTACAGGTCTGAATAAAAGAATGTCGGCTGACGAGAGTACAAAGTTGCTGAATCATGATCTCGTAGACTTTCTAAGAGGCCAATTCGATGGTATGCGTTTAGCAGGAGAATCTTTGACGAAACGGCTCAACTGTTTAAGGTTACAGTAACAATAATATCCTCGGTGATGACAGCGGACACAAAATAGGGTAAAACATCATTGTCGAACTCATGAATAGTGGGCGAAACCCGAAGTTAACTGACAGCGACCGTTAGGCAAACCCGAAGTTAATTAATGACTACCAACGTGTTTTAAGAACGAATATGGACAACATGACACTACAGTGACAAAAGCGACTGCAAAAGTCAACATACAGTTGCGTAATCCTTTTTTCGATTAAAAACAATACGGTTGGAAGGTCTGCATCAGCTAAGCCTTTAATAAGGATAACCACAATTATTACAACGGGACACTTGATGACTGGAGGTATGTACTGTGGTCCGGTGAATCATCGTTTAAATTTTTCCTACAAGAAACCGGGTTTATGTACCAAAAACCCCAAAAGATGGTTATCATAGTGGCTGCTACGTACAGTCAAGTATTGGGAGAGGCTCGGTAGTGAATTGGACATCTACATCTTAGTATTCCACTGGGAATGAATATCTGACAAATACCGATAGCGGACTGTTTACTACGACTAGCATATTTCCAAAAAAACTTTCCAGAATCATAATGCGCCCACACAAGCATCCGAGAAGATATAGTCTTGCGTTGTAAAGCATCAAGAAATTATGAAACATCTCCCCTGGGCCGAAAATTTGTTCGATGTAAGTGAATCGTTATCGGGAGTCTTAGAACACAAAGTGAGGACCAGATTTACAGCTCCAACGTCATTGAAGCAATTGTTGGATGTTTTGGTTACAATAACGGATCACATTCTATTGGAAACTATAAAAGCAATTCAAGTATGTTTTCGTCAAAGTGTTACAGCTACTCTCAAAGCCAATTGTGGGCCAACTCGTTAATAAACAAAACATATTGTTTCCTTGTTAGGTGTTATTATTTTGCGCGCCTCCTGTATATGTGAAGAAACACATTCCACTCACACCACATAGCAAACAAATGAAGAGGAAAACTAAGAGCCGATATTAAACTTGTAACATGCCCTAGAAATCACCTCAATCTTTTTGTTTTCGATATGATTTCTCTTCTTTTATTAAGACGGTCATGTACCCTTAAGTATGTGGGTGCTAAAAAAAAAAAAAAAAAAAAAAAAAAAAAAAAAAAAAAATTATTTCCCATTTTAAAGGAAAAGTTGGTGAAAGAAATTTCTCAAATAAATCTCACCGCTACGAATAACGCCTTTCTTTTAACGATTTCGACTCTAACTCGTACATCATTTCCGTGACAATCTCTTCCTTGTACCGGCATAATACAAAACGAGCTGCCGTTCTCTGAACTTACTCTAAATCCGCCGTCAGTCCCACTAAGACTTTTAATGCAAAACGACATATTGAGCATAGCTGTTTATTTTTTTATCTCAATACTACCGGTTTCGGTTAGTTTATCATTTTCAAGCGTTAGCAGAGTTTAGCTAATAGTTGAACATGTCGCAACAGAAAAATGCAAACTAGTTTGTAGCAGTCAGAAAAAAAATGTTCTAATGTCTGTAAATCTATCGGACCAAACTGCGTGGTCATCAGTCCGTAGCTTACAAACTACTTAAACCTAGGTAAACTAACCTACGGACAAACACACACACCCATGCCCCAGGGAGTACTCGAACCTCCACGGCGAGCAACCGCGCGCTCCGCAGCCAGGTGCTTTAGACCGCTCGGCTACTCCACCGCGGCGTAGCAGTCAGGCACTGTGGTAATATCGATAAGGAGTACAGTACAACAAATACTTATTTTGCATTTTTACGACATGTTAAGCTATTAGCTAAACTCTGCTAACGCTTCAAAATGGTGAACTAACCGAAACCGCTAGCATTGAGATAAGAAAATAAACAGCTATGGTCAATATGTCGTTTTGCAATTATGTCAAAGCTGTTAAGCCCCATCTGTTCACCTTTCTAAGACTTTATATGTTTTATGGCTGTGACTGTTAAATGTTTTATGCGGTGTACACGAGTCCTCTTGTCTCTAAATCTGCACTGTTGGTGTTCAATGATAAGAACGAAATTGGTATATGATTTTTCTTAAATAAATAATTCATGTCAGACCATAAAGCTGGAAATTTGCTATTTTTAACCATAGTATTGTGGTGGTCTGGCACATTATCCACTATAGAGTCGACATACAAGTGCTACATAAGCTGTAATGGAATCCTCAGTCACGCACAGCGCATAAAAAGAGCAAAATTCCAAAGTAAAAGTCCTCGGAAGTGTATTTAAGAGTGCGTGTAATTGGTTGCTAATGTCAAAAGTTGACAAACCATTTAACTTTCAGTCTCGTGCCGCTGCTCTTCACGGAATATTTTGCGAGCCACCAGCGACAATAACTGCGGAGCCCCTCGTAAAAGAGGTCGAAAGACCGCGCTTTTGGAGAGAATGGATTAGATAATAGGGGTACTCGAAACCTATTAACGCCGCCGCCGCCCTTACGCAGTTGAGAGAGGGAGAGAGAGAGAGAGAGAGAGAGAGAGAGAGGAATCGGGGGGAGGGGGGAGGAAGGGAGAGGGAGGGAGGCAGCGAGGGAGAGAGAGGGGGGCGACGTCGCGGCACTGGCGCTACCCGAGCGCGGACGGCTGCGCCGCGAAAGAGTTTTGATGGCATTTGCTTGTACACGCGGCGACGAGTGGAATTACGGCTGAAAGAGCTGATTGGGGTTTGAAGAGTGGGGCAGAAAGGCCTGCGGGATTGCGAGGGGAGCCTGGAGGGGATGCGGCAGCGGCAGCGGCAGCAGCTGCGAGGGCGAGCACTAACAGGTAGCCCGCCACTGGCCGACGCTGCTAGCGCGCGGCAGCTCATAGGCAGCAAAATAATTGAAAGGGTGCGTATTATTTTCGTGCTACTTTATTCCCCGATAGTGATTATGATCCACCTCCCACCATGAGTATTATAATGAAACAGAACCAACTGGGTTCTGTCATGTGATGTTCTACTAGAAACGGTATATATGAAAATATATTATATACGCTATAACTTTGTTTGTCGAATAGTTCAAATGTTTGTAGAGCTTTTGGGTCTCAACTACGGGGTCATCAGCCCCTAAACTTACAAACTACTTATGTAGTAGCTTATACTAAAGACGGTGTAGTAATACATTAATGATTTTTTTAAAAATAATTGTGCGATGCTTGTCGCTGACTTCTGCCCTCTCTCTGCCAGCGTATCGATAAACATATGACATTTGTCACGTTCAACTTTTTTGCAACAAGCTGAAGGGAGAGAGCGGAACTGTTCGTCATTTACTTTCTTCTCCTTCATGTTCTAGGACGTGTCCCAGGATTTGGTATAATTCATGTAAGTGTGAGCTTATTTTTTTATTAATTTCAATAAACCCCCACAGTTAATTTGAAATATCTTACGTACTTATAATCCCTTCCCCATTCTCACTAATTTTAAAGTTATTTATTTTCAGCAGATCCAGTACTTCATAAAGTGATGCTCGGGTATTGTTGCGATTTGTTTCGCGATTGTACTAGAACATTCTCTATGTAACTTTTATTTATTTCTTGCCGGCTGCGGTGGCCGAGGGGACTGAGGCACTTCAGTCATGGTCTGCACGGCCACTACGGTCGGGGGTTCGAATCCTCCCTCGGGCATGGATATTTGTGCCGTCCTAGTTCGTAAGTAGTTCATAAGTAGTTTGTAAGTTTAGGGACTGATGACCCCGTAGTTAAGTCCCATAAGCTTTACAAACATTTGAACATTTATTTCTTGTCTATGAATGGTTTATTACATTTTAATGCCTGCAGAAAAATCTTCGTAATGTTTATCAAGTCCGATAATTTTGCAATTTTTGGCGACTATCATGATTAATTTTCAACACGGTCATAGAACAGTAGTAACCGAAATGCACAATCCCAGCATCAATTTATCGAAGTAATATTCTAGTCATCTCAGCTAGAATCACTACAGAATATGACCGAAATACTAGTACCAGCTCTGAATAAGGTAAAATTTAGATTCCGCCGACGTCTTCTGTAATGTTGCTTTCTGGTGTTGTATTTGCTACCGAAATTACGACCGCCAACTTTTAATGGCGGAATCCAATAAATTTGTTTAAATTGTCCCTTCCTTGTCAAAATTGCTTAGCAATCTCATTTAAAAATATTTCACTACCTGGTAACATTTCATTTGCGGTCCCCAACCTTATCTTTAATACGCAGCACCTATTTTCATACGAAAGCAGTATTACAACGGCACAAACATCCATACCCGAGAGGGGATTCGAACCCCCGACCGCAGCGGCCGTGCAGACCACGACTGGCACGCCACAGACCGCTCGACAACCGCGGCCGGCTCGAATAGTAAGGTCTTGAAGTGAAAATTACTGAATGAATGCATAAGACACTAATTCCGTGCTATTTTATTCCAGTTGTTATTATGCACCGCCCACCATTACTATTTATAATGACACAGAACAGAATGGGTTCTCTCATGTGATGTTCTACTCTTCTCGATATCGTATTTTTCACTTAAAGACAAAATTACATTGCAAATGTAGGCTTCCGCGGCTGTTGTCACTATCAATAAAATTCTTCCGGGTATGAGACCGCGTCGTCATTTTATAATCTCTACCGACGTTTCGGCCACTGCGGCCTTCATCAGGGTCTGTGTCTCACTGCTGAATATACGATAGCTCAGGGTTTATATAATGGGACGTTGGTTTTCCTTTGTTGTTGGTTACATTAATGCCGCCATTGCCAATCGGAAACGTCCATTTTGGCCAATAAGGGGGAAGAATGCAACCTCAAATCATATGAAAAACAAGCCTTTAAAACACCAATTATCATTGCCGCTTTCCACCAATGGCGTGCAATAATGTAACCACCAATAAAGGAAAACCAACGTCCCCCTTTCTCTCCCTCATCCGCTGCTGTATAAACCCTAATCTATCGTATATTCAGCAGTCAGACACAGATCCTGATGAAGGCCGCCTGCAACAGTGGCCGAAACGTCGGTAGAGTTTATTAAATGACGACGCGGAAGAATTTTATTGATAGAAAACTACATTATTTACGCAATAGTATTTTTAAAAACGGACTGTGTCGATACGTTCAATATTAACGAACTAGTAAAATTTTTTCACTAACTAGTTTTTCACACTTAAAAGAGAGTAAATATCTTTATTGCTCGAGTAGTGAAATATTGTACTTGTAAATTCTAGAAGTGAAAATTACTGAATGAATGCGGAAGACTTTTTTTCGTGGTACTTTCTTCCGACAGAATTAACGGTCCACCAGGAGTACTACACCTACATCTACATACATACTCCGCAATCCACCGTAAGGTGCGTGGCGGAGGGTACCCTGTACCACTACTACGCCTTTTCTTTCCTATTCCATTCCCAAATAAAATGAGGAAAAAAAAAAAAGAATGCCTATATGCCTCTGTAGGAGGCCTAATTTCTCTCATCTTGTCATTGTGATCACTACGCGAAATGTCAGTAAGTGGCAGCAAGATCGAACTACACTCAGCTTCAAATTCCGGCCCTCTAAATTTCCTCAACAGAAATTCGCGAAAAGAACTATAATGGAACTGTACAGACTGGGTTCTCTCAGTCATGGTATCGTATTTTTCAGTTAAGAGAAAAATGCGTTGTTTATGCCAAACTATTTCAAAACGGACTTTGCCCATACGTTGAGTGTTAAAGAGTTAATAACTATATTGCTCGAATAGTAACATATTGTTTTTGTAAATTCTTGAAGTTCCGATGTTATGGTAACAATACTTTTGCGAAGTGTTAGAAACATCTAAGCACCAAAATAATAGTTAATGTAATTCACAAATCATCCGAAACAATTACCGTGTAGAATGAATACCTAGTTGTACGAAACTATTAAATTTAAAAAATGTTCAAGTGTTTGTAAAGTGCAGTGGTCATCAGTTCGTAGACTTATAAGCTGCAGCGGTGCAGCGGCCAAGCGCATTGAGGCGCCATGCTACGATGCGCGAAGTCGTTCCCCGTCGGGAGTTCGAATCCCCCCCTCGGGCATGGATGTTTGTGCCGTCTTTAGTATAAGCTAGCTCGTAAGTAGTTTGTAAGTGTAGAGACTGATGACCCCATAGTTGAGTCCCATAATCTCTACGAACATTTGAACATTTGAAACTGATAAGCTACTTAAACTAACTTGTGCTAAGGAGCACACACACACACACACACACACACACACACACACACATTCCTCATGGAGGACTCGAATTTCCGGCAAGGAGCAGACGCGCACTCCACAGCAAGGCACCTTAGAGCTCACTTCCACTCTCACGCGGCTATTAAATTGACCGTTGTAAACAAACTCACAACATATCCGTTTCGGAAGTCTTGTTTGTAATTCAGATTCTTGAAAGTCATTAATAGGTAGCTTAATTTATTACAATTATGTAGAAATGAAAATATCGCGACACTCACAATGAGTAATACGTTAATTTTATATTGTTATTAATTCCAATATTTCGAAAATTTTCGACTTTCATCTGCTCTTCTTAAGGTGTTCTATTCTTTTATGACATATTAAAACTTGGTAGCCGGACCGGGGCTCGAACCTGTGTCGCTGCGTTTGGCGATTGGTCGCCTGAACCTCTCTGGCAAAAATGCGTGCTCCCCGGTCAGCGCAAAAGTTTGGCTCTGGGTGGTCGTTGCGGTAGCTCAGCGCGTTCGGTTAGCGTGTTAATCGTACTAAAAAAAAAAAAAAAAAAAAAAAAAAAAAAAAAAAAAAAAAAAAAAAAATTAGTACTAAAAAAAATAAATAAATAAATAAAAATAAAAAAAATGCGTACGATCTTATATTTATAGTTTTATGTTGTACAATGTGTAATTTTTCAGGTATGTATTCATTCGTATAAGTGCTGTATGTCTGTAAAATCTGTTGCGAATACATTAAGTAGTAAAAAAGTAATATATTGAAATTTAGTGCGTGATGGGGCATAGTTTTCGTCCATGAACAGCGGAAAATTAGTAAGCTCGAAGCCTTTTTACTTTCATTATTTTGATGTGGTTTTCAGCGAGAAAAAATTTAATAAAGAGTAGCGGTGGAGTAGCCGAGCGGTCTAAGGCTCCTTGCTGCGGAGCGCGCGATTGCTCGCCGTCGGAGGGTCGAGTCCTCCCTGGGCCATGGGTGTGTGTGTGTGTGTGTGTGTGTGTGTGTGTGTGTGTGTGTGTGTGTGTGTGTCCTTAGGTTACTTTACCGTAGTTTAAGCAGTTTGAAAGCTACGCATTGATGACCACGTAGTTTGGTCCGATAGATTCACAAACCTTTGAACATTTGATTTTAATAAAGATTTCAAATTGTTTAATGTTTGTTGCAAGCCGCTAAGTACTGTCATTCTCATATAGTGAATTTACGAACTTTCTTCAGATTATGTGGCAATTTCTTGCAACTCTTATTGTTTATGACGTTATATCTCCTGAACCATGTGTCGTATGTGGTTCTTATCAGTAAAGAATTGGTACCTCATCGTCAGGAATATGTGCACCAAATTTGATTGAAATCGGTGCAGTGATTTAGGCGAAAATGAGCAGCAATGTCGCTTATTCCAGCGGTTTTCCGTGTATCTCATTGTTTATGACGTCATATCTCGTGAACTATGTGTTGTACGAAACTCCGACTACCGTTCTCTTAGATTGAAGCTTATGTGTACAAAATTTGAAAAATATTAGAACAAAACTGTAGATTTGTATGCAGTACGTACACACAAACATACGGACACTCTGCTTTATATATAATGTTTTACAATATTCCCTTTTCACTTTTTTAATGATGTAGTTTATAAACAGTTCTGTCACGTTATCTCTGTATGGCTAATTATATTTTGAAGTTATTACTTACAATTTTCGTAGATGCTGGTTTACATATGCTGTTTGTTTCCGGTTGCTGTGTTTCTTCCTTCTTTTATTTCATTCGGAATTTTCATTTCAGCACTAGACACATGCCATTTTGTTTGTGTCGTGTTTATGTATTGGGCGGTGTTGGCAACTGTTGCATATATGTTTGTCCTATCTGTGCTTTATGTCAGTATAACAACAACAACAAAAATATTGCGGGTTCATTATTATCCACATTTATATCGGAAACACACAGAACGACATAAAGCAAAGATACGACAAACACACAAGCTTCAGCTGACAACTCCACCAAAAACTAAAACACGACACAAACAAAATGGCATGTGCCTAACGCTGAAATGAAAAATCCAATGAAATAAAAGAAGACAGTAACACAGCAACCTGAGACAACAAACAGCACGTGTAAACCAACTTCTACGAAAATTGTAAGTAATAACATCAAAATATCATTAGCCATACGCAGATAACGCGCCAGTACCGTTTATGACCCAAATTACTAAAATCTGAAAAGGTGAAATGTAATATATATATATATATATATATATATATATATATATATATATATATATATATATATATATATATTAGGCCATTGTAGATGCCTTGCAAATAAAAGTGAAAAGCGTATGGCAAAAAGAAATTGTCTTATTTTCGTTGTGTAGACGGTTTATATAAATAAATATATACATACTAATCTCAAAAAATGAATTTGTTTTTATAAAACTTACATGCATTGTAGTATTGGTTTTGCATTATTTTTTCACATGATCACCATTTACACCAACATATTATTGTCATCCGTGGGATCTCTCACGCAACCTTTTCCTAGCAGTTCTTCATTCGATTTTCACCTGATGCTCGTGGTGTTTCCTACGAAGGGGATCCTTATATTTAGTGAACAGATGGTAGTCACTAGGTACGAGATAGGGGATTTGAGAGCGATGGCTTGAAACATCCCAACCGAACGAAGTCAGCAACTTTTATGTTCCATGGGTGGTGTGCGGACGGGTATTGTCACGGAGACAGACTACTGTTGTTAGTATCCCGTTAAGTTTGTTTTGTATGGCTCTGCGATGTTTTTTCATGGACTCTTCCAGCATTTATTGTTTAACCTATTTCCAAAATGTCAATGAGCAGAACCAGTTTTTGTCCTAAAGTACTGATCTTCCTCGCTGTTTGCTGAGTTTTTAATTTTCTTAATTTATTTATTTATTTTTGCTGAAGAGGAATGAGTATTGCGACAGTGCATTGATTTCGTCTGGGAGTATGGTACTAATAACTCATAAAATGCTGCCTTCAGTCTCAAAACGGTCAAGCACTTCTTTTAATGCACTGACTTGTACATTTTTTTGTTCTTTTGAAGACATCTATGCCACCCATTATCGAACGATCACAGGATGTTATTCAGTTTTCTTCACCACATCATCCAACACACCCAATTCTGCACACTGTCTTAGTCGTTAATTTCACTTCTTCCGTACCTGTTTCGTCACATTCTACCTTGACATTACGTCGTCCCCATAAAATGAAACAATTTCGCGGTGAATCGCAGCAGAGTTAATGCCCTTAGCATTTGGGTAGCGAATTTCAGCGCGCCCTTCACACTTCGCGGGAATGAGAATGCTCATTTCTAGAAGTCACCATAACACTAATCGACGAGTTACGATTTTTGAGAATGCTTACAACTTCCTCTGGCTTTCCGCTACACGGCAGTGGTAATAACTCCCCCCACGGCCATTGCACGCTGAAGCTAGTAACCTTAGTTTCGGGATAACCTTCCTAATTTTCATCTACAATGGATCGTGTGCAAATTACATTTATGGATAGCAGAGGCTTCATCGAACAACCTTCACACTTTTCATCTACTGTTCTATTCTTGCTCGTGGAAAGAAAGAACATCTAACGAGCTCTGAATTGTCGTATTTTATTATGGTGATCATTTCTCCCTATGTAGGCTCTAGTCAACTATATATTTTCGCATTCGGAGGAAAAAAAATTGCGACTGAAATTTCGTAAGCACGTCTTGCCGCAACTAAAAACCCCGTTGTGATGATTCTCACTCCAACTCTTGCATCACTTACGTGACACTCTCTGGCTCATATCACGATTGTACAAAACGATCTGCCCTACTTCATGCTCTTTAAATGCCTTCCGTCAATCCTACCTGATACATATTCCACACCGAGCAACAATATTCCGAAAGATGACCGAAAAATGTAGACAGTCTATATAGTAATTCTGTAGCACCTTCTAAGCGTTCTGCCAATAAAAAGCAGTGTTTGGTTCGCCGTCCCCATGACATTATCTACTTCTTTCCAGGTTTTTAAGTCTGTCGTAATAGTAATTCGTAAGTATTTATTTGAATTTATAGTATCCAGATTCGACTGATCTTGTAAACAAATTTTAACGGATTCCTTATTGTATTCATGAGCTCGACTTCACACTTTTCGTTATTTAGGTTCAATGACCAATGTTCCCACCATACAGGTGACTTACCTAAGTCGTTCTGCCGTTGATGACTTTACTAGACGATAAATGACAGCATCATCTGCGACTGCAAGTGTACCTGCCAATAATTATATTTCTCAGATATGATATCATAGTTTAATACGTTTAATCTTATCGACCCCGTGATTTATAACTTTTTGCAAATTTTTGACGTCACCAACTGAGCGTCTAACCCTGTTGATTCTTCAAATGTTTGTAATCGTATTGTACGAAACTACTGTGGTCATCAGTTCCTAGACTTAGTAATTACTTAAAATTACACTAAGGACAACATACGCGCACCGCCTGCCCGAGGCGAGAACGGCCGGCCGGTCCATGGTAATGAGGCCTGGTCATTCTCCTGTTGTCCGCCGTATGACATGGATAATGTTATCTATTGTGTTGCACCGTGTCCTTCTCTTTGGTTCTATGGTTGTTTCACAATGGCTATGGAACAGAGACTCAAGTCTTAGTGCATTGGATGTTCGTGCATTATCACGCTGAACATCACACCGCTGATGCGCCGCTGGCAACGGAATGGGAGGTGCTGTAACATACATAGTAATTAACCCGACGTCAGTCCCTATCATTACGATCTCTACGATAAGAAGAAAGAACCATTTCGAAGAATCGAGTACAACACCACGGATGACATTATCCATTCCATAGAGCGGTCAGGACAGAACATCAAAAGAAATATACGAGTAGATGTTATACGACGCCTTCCAGACTCTTGGTAAAAGGACATAAATAACGGGAGCAATTATATTGAATATGTTTATCTGTAATCTACTATGCCATAAAATAATTGGAGCATGTGTTTCTCTATCTTGGATGGATGAAGTGGAGGAAAGTAAGCGGCGTACTATGAGATAAGAATGTTAGCTGTAGAATGAAAGGAAATCTTTACAAGTCTGTGGTGAGGCCTGCAATGCTGCACGGTGCAGAAACTTGGCCAGTTACAAAAGTCCAAGAGAAAAATATGGAAGTGGCAGAAATGAGAATGTTAAGGTGGATGCGTGGGGTTACACTAAAGGATATATTAAGGAATGGGTACATCAGGGAAACAGTGAAATGGGGCTCACAGGGAAGAAGATCCAAGAAAGTAGGCTAATATGTTGTGGACGTGTGTGCCGGCCGGCGGTGGCCGAGCGGTGTGCGGCGCGCCAGTCACGTTCTGCACGGTCACTACGGTCGGGGGTTGGAATCCCCCTCGGGCATGGATATTTGTGACATCCTTAGGATTAGCTAGTTGATAAGTAGTTTGTAAGTTTAGGGACTGATGACCCCGTAGTTAAGTCGCATAAGCTTTACAAACATTTGTGTATTCACTGATGCTAATGGGACATGTGCAGAGAAGAGAGGAGTACTATGTGGGGAGAAAATTTGAAAACTTAGAAATCGAAGGATCAAGGAGAATAGTAAGACCGAAACTGAGATGGAAAGACAAGGTAGCAGGGGACCTACGGGAGAATGGAAGGCTCAGAGAAGAAGTACCGGTTAGACATTTGTCGAAGAGAAGGGTCCAGCAAGGCAGTGCCGACCCACATGACGTGGGAGAAGGCTGAGATGATGATGATAATAATTTCGTATGGCTCATTGGTCTGGTGCAAGTCTTTCAATTGGACGCCACTTCGGCGACTTGTGTGTTCCTAGCTTACCCCAGTTATCCAACCGGGGAAAGGGGACCTACAGCTTAACGTGGAATCCGAACCACGTGTCGTTTCTGGCGACTCCTCACATCGTTGAGAGGTGAAGGATGGGTTAAAGTGCATACCGAAAAATACGAGGTCCGACCGGGTTTTGAACCCGCAACCCTTCGGTTTCCAGTCGAGAACTTTACACCAAGACCATCGGGCCCGACATGATAATAAATGTTCTCCGTCTATTTCTCACTAATCACAACGTTAATGTTGAGGTTTTAGAAAAAGCTGTTGTAGATTTAAATTATACACAAAAAGAAAAAAAAACAGACAATTAGTTACAGAGACAAAAGTTACCAAAGGACCGCGGTGGAGTGGCCGAGGGCTCTAAGGCGCCTTGCATCGTAGCGCGCAGTGTCTCGCCGTAGGAGTTTCGAGTCTTCCATCGGGCATAGGTGTGTATGTGTTGTCGTTAGCGTAAATTAGTTTAAGTTGCTTGTAAGTCTAGGGACTGGTGGCCATAACAGTTTGGTCCTATGAGTTTTCAAACATTTTAACAGTTGCTATCGAACAAGTAAGTACATGCCGCCAAACGTAGTTAGGACTATAGCGAAATCAAATGTTTGATGAAATTCACTGGAAGAAATCCAAGGATACTTAACCAACGCGGGAGAGCAGTTGTATAAATCATTACGTACTGGAAACTGAACAAGCTGAAAAACACCCTCTGATTGTTAATATTTGTCGCGCACCGCAGTAACGAGAGGAGTGAAACGCAATCAAACAAACTCAAATTTCGCAATTCAAATTCGGCCGTATCTATTAATACCAGCACAATTAAAACCGGTCCTACATTCCGGACTTAATCGAGTTCACGAACAGACGACAGAGCTGGGCCCTGCTAGGCCGGCAGCGTCAGTGGAACGCGATTGCAAGTGCAGGCAGGGCAGCGGCAGGGGCGATTTGTCGGCGCGCAGCGAGCAGCGAGCAGGGAGCGACCTCATTAAACAGCCCGCATGTTGCGCGCCGCGTTATGGACAGTTCATTAAATATGGACCAGGGATTTACAAATTTAATTAGCAGCCGAAACCATTAGGGCACAAAAAAGGTGCGCGCCCAACGAGTCCCGTGTTCCCTTTGCCTGACCTCCACCGGTACCCTACTTCACTGCTTTTAGCTAAATACTTTGTTCGATACATTTTTAAGTAATTACTGTCTATTTTGCCGAGACCTACAACCGTACGCAAAAAAAGGTATTTCATCTGTCTCACAACATGTAGACCAAACGAAATGCAATCTGATAAAGACAACGTTTCATTTCATTACCGTATTAATAATTACAAAACAGATGTTTTGCTTGAGGTATTGCACTGTGAACGTGTATTTTCTCTTCAATCGACCTAAAACAAGCGATTTTGTAGCTCAAACACGTACCTGAGGAATGATTCCTAAACACGATGGCTGTTCTATAGTGCATTACAGTGTCCTCCGAAAGTAAGTAGACAATAGGGCACTTCAGAGCGACCTTCGATCGTTCCGTTCTTGACTCAGTGCCGGCTGGTGTTTCAGATGACTGGGTGTTCACTTCTTTCAGTGCCGGATCTACGATGTTTTCCGAACCGGGGCCGGGACTTGGTAGTGAACGGCCCCGCTTTGCGCGTTGATGTTTATTTAATTTATTAATTTACTTTTTTTAACGACCAACTTTTTTCCGGCGGTTCACTGAACCATTGAACATATAGGTTGCGCCGCCTCTTATTGCAAACCTACCGAAGAGTTGACTACTATATGTCGCCACATAAGCTGCCAGTAAAAAATTGTATATATGGAAAGACGACTTTGATTTTGAGGCGATGGCAGCAGATGGCACCTGGAGAATAGTAGATTTACTGTCAATGGTTTCAACGTTCTTCAAATACAGATAGCGTAGAGACAACTGCCGGAGCATCAGCCGCTTGTAGCCTTCAGTAGCGAATGTTCACAGCCATGAGGTTCACTATGACTTCAATGTGTGTAGCAAACAGCCACCATGCCATAGAGATACAGACGTGTTTCTTACAGCGAAGAGAGTTTGTTTATAAGAGATCAAATTAAGGTCTTCCGAGTGATGAGTTGGTCCTTTATGAGAATTGCCACATAAGTTGGACCCGCTGCATCAGCTATTCAACGGTGCTGCTTGCAATGGTCACGTTAACATTCTCTCACCTGCAGTCGAGGTTCAGGACGTCCTCGCGCACAGGTACAGACGTCCGTCAAGATCTTTTGGATTTGTTTGTTGTTCTTGTTGTTGTCAGTCTGAAGACTGGTTTGATGCAGTTCTCCACAATACCCTATCCTGAGCAGGCCTCTTCAACTCCCCATAAGAACAGCAACCAACATCTGTCTGAATCTGCTTACTGTATCCATCTCTCGGTCTTCCTCTGCGGTTTTTACCCCACACGCCTCCCTCCAACGCTAAATTCACAATTCCTTGATGTCTAAGAATGTGTCCTACCAAGCGATCCCTTCTTTTAGTCAAGGTATGCCAGAAATTCCTTTTCTCCCCAATACTGTTGAGTACGTCCTCATTAGTTACGCGATCCACCCACCTAATCTTCAGCATTCTTCTGTAGCACCACATCTCCATTGTTTGAATTGAAAAATAGTCTCTGTTGCTACACCAGGCCAACGAACTTTGGAATAACATTTCCATTGCTTATGCCTTCTATATTTAGACGGGGAACTTTAAGTTTAGGCCCGAAATCTTTGCCTGTTGGTTCTGAAAACAACCATTTGAATGATTTTTCATTTTCATGTAAAATAGCCAGGAGATGACTAGGATAGTCTGGCAGCCCAATCGTTGTTGCTCGTTTGGCTCCACCCAGGAAGCACGTGTAGGGTAATTTTAGGTTAAAACCTGCGGACGTGAGTAACGGTGTTGCAGAAAACAAATTCCCTAGTAGCTCTGTAAGCAACGCGGCGATTACAGTGTGAGAGACGGCTGCAGCTGGCAGCGTGGCTGAGGCGGGCGACCGCGGCGCCGGATCGCGCCGGCTCTGTCGGCTTAGCGCCGCTGACTTCATCTCATCGCAGGGATTTGCATAGCGCCACTGCCGCTGCCGCTTGTTGACTCGCCGCCTCCGCGCATTCGCATCGATTTTGCAATTTCAGCCGCGCGACTGTCGTTTCTCACGACTTGAGCTGTGCTCGCCCCTCTCGCACCTACCCTTGCTTGCCTCGCAGTCCCATTGGGCGCAGAGGCCGCGTCGGAGGTCGTAGGTCCAACGCGACACCAGTGAGACTGTAATTTGAATAGCATGCGGCACTCTGTGAATCTTCCATTCCACCCAATACATTAAAACCACAGTCTTACATAAACAGCCGTGACACTCACTGCTAAATGTGCAAATGTTTGTAAAACTATCGGTCCAAACTGCGTGGTCATCAGTCTGTAGCTTATAAACTACTTTAATTAAGTTAAGCTAACCTAAGGCTTTTGACACCGTGCCTCACAAACGGCTTTTAATCAAATTGCGTGGTTATGGTATATAGCCCCAATTTTGCGATTGGATAGGGGATTTCCTGTCAGAGAGGACACAGTTCGTAGTAATCGATGGTAAGGCATCGACTAATACAGAGGTGATATTGGCGTTCTACAGGGTGGTGTTATTGGTCCTCTGCTCTTTCTTAGTTACATAAACGATTTAGGGGAAAATCTAACTAACTCTCTTAGGTTGTCTGCAAATGACGCCGCCATTTACCGTCTAGTAAAATCATCTAAAGATCAAAACCAACTGCAGAACGATCTAAATAAGATATCAGTTTGGTGTAAAAATTGGCAATTGACTCTAAATAATGAGAAGTGTGAAGTCGTCCACATGAGTACGAAATGAAATCCGTTAAACTTTATTTACAAGATAAATCAATCCAAAGTGAAGGTCGTAAACTCTATAAAATACCTAGGAATTAGTATTACTTCCGACTTAAATTGGAAACAACACGTAGATAATGTCGTGGGAAAGGCGAACCAGAGACTGCGTTTTATTGGCAGAACCCTTAAAACAAGCAACAGAACTACAAAAGAAACTGCATACACTATACTTGTCCGTCCATTTTTGGCGTATTGCTGCCCAGTGTGGGATCCTTATCAGGTGTGTTTGACGGAGAACATCGAAAGAGTCCAGAGAAGGGCAGCTCGTTTTGTATTGTCACGATACAGGGGAGACAGCGTTACGGAAATGATACAGGATCTGGGATGGGAATCATTACTACAACGGCGCTTATCACTGCGGCGTGGGCTACTTGCGATACTCCAATCGCCAACATTCTCCTCCGAATGCGAAAATGTATTGTTGACTCTCACTACCATAGATAGAAATGATCAACAGAATAAAATACGAGAAATCAGAGCTCGAACGGAGAGACTGATGTGTTCTTTCTTCCCGCGCGCTATTCGAGAATGGAATGGGAGATAAATAGTATAATGGTGGTTCGATGAACCCTCTGCCAGACACTTAAATGTGTTTTGCAGAGTATCCCATATAGATGTAGATGTAGATCTAAGGACAAACACAAAAACCCATGCTCCAGGGAGGACTCGAACCTCCGACGGCGACCAACCGCGCGCTCCGCTGCGAGACGCCCTAGACCGCTTTTTTTTTTTTTTTTTTTTTTTTTTTTTTTTCCATCAGGTAGATCTATGCTTTGCGGTCGTTTTCATTGTTCGTTCTTTGTCGTTCGTTGATCATTTGGCTCAGCTTTTTTATTACAGAGGACGTTCAGTCCTCTGACCGGGCGCGCTGAGCCACGGCGCCCGGCTACCGCTCGGCTACTCCACCGCTGTCACCTACTACTGTGAAAGCTATTACCAACTAAGAGTTGCAACGACACTAGCGAAGCTAGTGTACGTAATTAACCGATTAGTTACAGTAATTTTTTCGTTCCAAGCAATAATGGCCAAATAGATATAAAAACAACCGTATTTCAATGATTCAAATTTTCAAAAGTTTGTAAATGTATGGGACTTAATTGTTGCAGTTATCAGTCCCTAGGCTTACAAACAACTAAGGACCGACCGAATGATCAGTACGGTTACGGCCTGTCGAATCTTTGACTTGGCCGCAGTTAGCTTTGTTGGACTTACGATAAAGTCCGGTCGCGTTCTGAATGAATTCTGTCAACAATAACGCCTTACCCCAGTTGACGGTGCGCCGTTTATCTGCTACGAGTCTCTCCTTCCTCTTAAAAAATTGTGGTTATTCTGTTGTTAACCACAATATAAAGCAATCTTACCTTATAGTGATATACTATATTTAAGAATTTAACTTAATCGGTATTGCACGTCATGGAACGGGTTATCATATTGTAAAGCTGAAAAAGTTTTATTAATGAGTTTCCTTGGAAGCGAGTAGCAGTTTTTTTAATAACTAATATGGCTTTAGGAAACATTGATCAAGCGGTACACACCTTTTCCTATTCACTTTACGTTAATTTATACTGACAACAGTCATACTGTTAGTCGGAACTGCGACTTTCTTTTCAGAAACATCCTCTGCAGCACTGTTTGAAGCTGGTATGTATTCAGGAAAACCAAAAGTGAGATATGTAAAGTTATTTGTCGACTGAAAAACGGAAGTGAAAATACCAATATAAAATCAGCGCTTTCAAAACAAAATCTTAAATGCTACTATATGGAAGCAAACAAATCATTACTTTTGCTTAATTTTTATTGGGATATGTTGAGACTCTTGCATTTCGTAGTATCTACTTGGCATGTTTGTTGTTTACCTAAATACTAAAAGATTATTTTCCTGGAGGACGGAATGCCGGACTGTGGAGTTTGTGGTAGCTATACAAAAGTCTCGTTAATTCGAGGTGAACGGGACCGGGATCACTTCGAACTATCGAAATTTACATGTGAAAAGAGGAAAATCTACTTTGAAATGAACACACGAAAAAGGAAACCTTTTTTTAAAACATCTTAAATAGTCATTTACATTGGTAGCCTAAAGGTTTTAAAGTCTTTTCACTATTTGTGTCGTGTTATAATGCTGTACTACCTTTTTCTGTGAAGATACGATGTAGCCGCAGTTGTTTTCTTTTATGACGCTCGTATTTGTGTGAAAGTCGTAAGTCTGAGTTTCGAAATATTGAGACTCCAATATATTGAGTTCACTTATTGTCTACCTTCCTTAGCTTTTCTGTTTTAAGTAGAAAATGGCAATTCGGAAGTACTGCAGTTATAGTACCGTCGATTTGTCTACACCTGAATGATACTTACAGTCTGCAGCCGAGTGTGCGCAGATATGAAACTTCTTGGCAGATTAAAATTGTGTGCTGGAACCGGGACACGAACGTGGGATCTTTACCTTTCGCGGGCAAGCGCTGTGCCGACTGAGCTATCCCGACACGACTTCCGATCCCGCCTCACAACTTTATTTCTGCCAGTACCTCGCCTCCTACATTCCAAATTTCACAGAAGTTCTCCTGCGAACCTTGCAGGAGTAGCACTCATGGAAGAATGGATATGGTGGAAACATGGCTTAGCCACAGCCTAATGGATGTTTCCTGAATGAAACTTTCATCTGCAGCGGAGTGTGCGCTGATATGAAACATCCTGGCAGAAGTAAAGTTGTGAGACGAGATCGTGAGTCGTGTCGGGATAGCTCAGCCGGTAGAGTGCTAGCCCGCGAAAGGCAAAGGTCCCAGGTTCGAGTCCCGGAAGCGAGGTATTGACAGTAGTAAAGTTGTGAGGGGGCATCTTGAGTCATGTCGGGATACCTCAGTCGATAGAGTGCTTGTCCGCGACAGGCAAAGGTCCCAGGTTCGAGTCCCGGTTCCGGCACACAATTTTAATCTGCCAGGAAGCTTCTTGCCTAAACCTGTTCGTCTCCTATTTCATCTTCTACGAACTCCTGATTAGGCTTACACGCACACTCAAGAAGGATTAGTACAGATCGAAACTAGAAGTCGAGCCGAATATTTGGTTTCGGTTTCGGCAGAAAATCACGTTTCAATCGGACTCTACAAACTACTTAAGCTAACTTATGCTCAGGACAATACGCACATCCATGCCCCAGGGAGAACTCGAACCTCCGACGGCACACAACCGCGCGCTCCGCAGCAAGGCTCCTAAGAGTGCTCGGCCACTCCACCGCGGTATGTCACTGATACAGTGATATAAAAACAACTTATTCGTAAGGAAATACTTAAGATTATGTATATTCGCAACTTAATCTGCTGAAAGTAATAGAATACAATCATACGAGAATCATGGAATCCTGACACGGTCCGTTCTAGTTAGACAAGCTCCTTCTTTTACGTGTAACAATTCGGTACAGAGGCCAGTGGCAAATCCGGGATCTTGGTCTGGGGGCAGGCTGAGCTCTGAAGTCTAAAGCTTGTTTATGCCGTTATCATTGGCCTGATGTCTATCAAAAAAAAAAAAAAAAAAAAGAAGAAAAAAAAAGCTCATGCTCTTGGGGGGGGGGGGGTGCTGCAGCCGCTCCATGCCCCCCCCCACCCCCCACCACCTGGTTCCGCCACTGATAGAAGTTTAACGCTGGGAATATTTAAAAAAAAAAAAACAAAAAAAAAAACAACACTCTTCTTTCTTACAAACGCATACACTTTTCAGTGTGGACACTTTTGCTTATAAAACCAATGTCTTGCATATTCTTACCGGTGTGGTTCTGATATACCAACAATTGTGAAATTGGTTTCTTCTTTGTTGGGAGACTGTTTTAACGCTTGTGAGTATTATTGCCTCGTTTCTGAGATCTTTCTTCCAGTTTTATCTCCGGTGGCTGATTTGGTGAATTTAAAAAAATGTAGGTATTGCATTCCATATACGTTTCTTTTGTGGCACACTTTTCGATTTGACTGTAATTTTAGAGAAGAAACTGTAACTTTCATGAGTAGAAAAGCCATGTATTTCTCCAAAAGGTCAAGTCTTCTCTTGTTTATTAGCCATTTTTTGTTCTTAAAATAAAGTTCTTCAGTAAAAACCAACAGATCACAAGAGAATCGAAAATAAACTGCAATGTGCCGTTTCATACCTCCCTAGCGTTCTTAGCAAAACTAATACAGACAAATAAAAACTAATAAAGACAAGTGTGGATATATTTGTAGATATAGCCGATAAAAATGGCACTACTTGCGTCCCATATTGTAGAAAACATGTTAAAATAAATATAAACTAAACTATACACTCTGATCCGATATCGTATTCAGAAATGTAGCTTGCCCGCCGCTTGGAGCGCTGTTGTAGCGTGGTTAAAAAAAAAAAAAAAAAAAAAAAAAAAAAAACAGTTGGGGGGCGTGACTGTATGTCAGATTGTGTACAACTGTGTCCAGAGCAGGAATGTAACACAAAGCATTTAAAAAAAATGGTGCCTGCGGAACATCCCCAACTGTTGCTGCAATTTTGTAAGCGGAATAGATCCGAGCTAGTTGTAAAAAGTAACTTCTACTGCTTTAACCACTACTAATGGCTGCCTATCACATAATCTTTTCTTTGTGCTATCTGTCGCAAGACCCATTTCAAATTATATAAGTTTCATTGACCTCCTTATAGTATATATTTAAAATCATTACTTCAGGTTTAGGGAGTTCGCAATTTATACGATTCATACTGCGACTGAAACATTTGACCGGTGAATAATTATACAGATTGTTAAAATTCGTAGCATAGCACAAGGTCTTAATGCAGTTTCCTTTAAAACTATTAAGTCAGTCTCAATGGTTAGTTGGCTGCCAATTATAGCATTTTATTTGATGACTGGTCAAATTTTTAACTGTCCAACTGGCACCCGTTTTCTCATCTGTCTATAGTAAGAGAGAAGTTTACAACTTGATCTGTTTATGATGTTTTTGCAACATAATTGGCGTAATCACTTAGTGGCACAATCCATAACCATGCAAAATTTACTGATTATTTTTATTGGAATATACTGGAAACCATTAACAATGTTTCAGTTTTTATTATTTATTAAGGACTCCGCGTTTTTCAAAATATTTTTTGTATCAAAAAATTCCTAAAAATTAATGACAATAAGTCTTGGCATTTCACGTTCTACAAATAATAGATAAACATATTTCTAGATATATGCTGGGGGCTGCTAATCAGTAACATGCTCTCTCCAGGTGTCATGAAAACTGAAGAAAAAAGTATGCTGCTTATAATTAGCAATACTGATGTCGAAGCGAAGAGGTAGATTCTGGGATCCGCTATAACACATACACCTTAACTGAAAAACTGGTTGTTTCAATAGCCCTCATCAGTTCAACGGAACTCATTAACTAGTTCAACGTTGACTATGATCTGCTCCATTATGTGGTCTTTTTATTCGCGGCATGCCAGTGAGGTGGTTCATAATGGCACTCTGGTGTAATAACTGATTCGCTGAAGTTTCTCATTCCATTGAAAATCTGTAGTTCGGTGTAATGTTGCTTTTCCTATTAAATGCACCAATTTCAAATAAATCCTTCGTAATTCTATTATCTGTATCTCAAATATTAAACTATACTTGATTCAAGGGACAATACAACATTTTTAGCACACGCAAAGTTAGGAACATACAAAAGTCTACCGTTGCCTTCAAATCAAATGTTCTTATAGTCTATGGGAGTTAACTACGGGGTCATCCGTCCCTAAACTTACAAACTACTTATGAACTACTTACGAACTAGGACGGCACAAATATCCATGCCGGAGGGGGGATTCAAACCCCCGACCGTAGTGGCCGTGCAGACCGTGACTGGAGCGTCTTAGTCCCCTCGGCCACCGCGGCCCCGTTGCCTTCTTAGGCCAGTTATTCACTTCGATTTTTCGTGCTCGTCGTGTTTTCCACGAAGGTGTTCCTTCAATTCGGTGAACAGATGACAGTCACTGGGTGAGATCAAGGCTGGGAGACGTGTGGCTTATAACATCCCATACAAATGAATATTTCTTGAGTTGCATAGATTGTATGTGGACACATTGTCATGAAGGAGACGTTGCCAGGATCCTTCGATGGCTGAAGGCGAATGAATATGGCTCCACTGCATTGAGCCGTTTGCTCCCTACGGAGATAAGCCCAAGTTCGATCTCCTGTCATGTTAGATTTGAAAGAAGCGTCGTCTTCATTCTCAAACTAGCAAGAAGTTCGCGAGCGGCATTAGCTCTGTTCATTTTGTCCCCTTCCGTAAGCATCTTGGCCACCCATCAGGCATGCAAGTCATAGTTTCGGCAAATAGATACGATTTCGTGGATAACAGTTCATGAAATGTTTAGACGGTATGCAGGTCTTCAGTTACCGAACGGCGATCAGAGAGAAGATGTACTTCCATATACTGCACCACGCAATTACGCGATGAATCATAGTGGCATTCATGTAGAGAATTATAGCACACACTTCACACTCGGCGGGAGCCGTAAACAGAACGTTCATTTCTGACAATGACCACAACAGTCATCGACAAACCACTGATTTGTGGGAATTCTCATGTCTCCCGCCGGCTTCCAGCTACACAGCAGTGGCTCGACCCCATGCACATTCCAAACCGCAGTGGAATGACCGAGCGCTCTAAGGGGCCTTGCAGTGGAGCGCATTTGCTCCCCGTCGGATGTTCGAGTCCTCCCTTGGGCATTGGTGTGCGTGTGTTCTCCTTAAATTAGTTTATGTAGTTTCTAACTACAGGAGTAGAGTCGCATATATTTACAAACATTTGACAGTCCATGCAAAAGTTATATGCCTTGTAACCTTTGTTTCAGGATAATCCTCCTGTAACCGTCCTTCCAGATACTCCTGTCCTCGTCAGGTGTTTCCGTACCACTCTATATCTTCTTTCATATTCCGAAACTCACCTCTCGGTGTTTGGGCAGAAGGTACTAAACTAATCGAAATGAAACAAGGGAGGGACATAGTACTCATGACTACAGTAAGGTACTCGGGTCATGTGTTTCTTAGGCCCACAGAGATGAAAAGTTTGCAGTCTGCATCCAGTTGTTCCGTAGGGGGATCTCCACTAACGTCACTGCGTTCAGACACTTAAAATGAGTCTGATATATGAGATTCACTTACACGAAGTTCATTCACATCCAACACATACTAGGTCCATTATGTTATTCTGTTTCACACGGAGTGTTATGCTTTTTGAGATAAAGGTAAGCAGGTCTCTACAAAACAATTTACGTAGGTTGTATTTCCTCGTCTCTGTTAGTGTTTTTTATTGGTAAAGTCATGAAATACTTGAAGAGGGTAAAATATCAATGCGTAACTCAAAATTTATGGTTAAGTAAGTTTGGATTATGTTTCAGGGTGGAATAATCAAATTCGTTAACAGGCGACGAGGACGAGTTGAAAAGATTAGTGAATGATGCGATTTCGTTATCTGATAGGGGAGAAGAGCAGTCGTGCAAACTCCCCCTCGCATATCCCCCTCATATTTACCAGTATGATATCCTATTAGTTAGCTCGTCAAAAACTAAACATGGATCAAGCATGAAAATTGGAAGAAGGTGTACGGAACTGTGGGAAAAAAAAAAAAAAAAAAAAAAAAAAAACAGTGAACCGTCCAATCTAAACATTTTACACAGTATTGTGAACTGGCCGTCCGGTGAATGACATGACTTGTCTGTTCTCTTTCTGTAGTCTTGGCAGAAAACATGGGTCTTAGAAAATTAAGTCAAGTGGTCAAAAGTATATTATCATCGCAGAAATTTCCTCACAGAAATGAAAACAACAAGCAAATATTTTGTGAACTACGTTACAACAAAGGAATTCTAAGAGTCCAGACCTCCAGAAGTGAACGCCTCGCACAAACCGACGTCCAATTTGAGCTGTTCATCAATCCGTCTACATAGCTTTTACCAACTAACCATTTTAGCAATTTAGCCCCCGCCCCCCCCCCCCCCCAAAAAAAAAAAAAAAAAAAATTCACTGAGTACTTCTTTTAATTCATCAGTAATTTTTTTTCCTCTCTTTTTAACCTGTACAACTTGAAATGTGTTTTTCATTTTGAAGAAAAATTATATACATCATTGATCTTTGTACATATTTTTAATCATGAATCAGCCTCTTTTATCTTTGAAATCATGCGTATCACTCACTATCGATTTTTTCGTTTTTTTTTACGTTCAATAGCCGTGAAATGGTAGTCGCCGATGCTATAAAGTAAAAACGTTGCACGCCGGATGTCGCTGTGTTGGCAAGTGTCAAATGTGGGCGTGGTGGACCGTGTACACGGGGAGCGGCAGCGACTGTACGTCGGCAGGCGGGTGCGGCGTGGCCATCTCTGCAGTCTCACAGATGGTTGCGCGCAGACTAGCCGCGCGGAGCACCGCGGTGGTGTAGCGCGGAAAATGCCCGCTACCTGTCGCGCCCCTGCTGCTGCCACCTGATACAAAAACAACAGCCTACCGAGCGGTCTCCGCGCTCGTCTCTACACTCACCGAGGCAACCCCCTTACACGGACTTTTCGTTTCTTTCATCGTCACTAACCGTTCAACAGAAAGACTAAAATTCTAAAACTACTAACTGACCGAAAATGGGGACTACACGTTTCCACAATCCTGCACGTCTGTAAATCTCTGATTTGACCTAACCTAGGCAATGCAAACATGTCATAGACCTGCGATCCTCTCTATTACTTTCGCGCTTGAGTGATACTCGAACGCTACGCACTCAGTCTAGCCTTCCGAACTCGCTTACCCTCCACTGTACGAATCGGCTGACTCGTAAAATTCTTATTTGCAGACATGGTCGGTATGGGAAGCGTTCCTAAAATATTTTTAAATGTGATGACTTCAATAATAAGACAAAGCCAAGATCGCATGTGTAAATTACTCATTCACTGTATGTCAGTACTAGTTTCGGCAAGCTAGGTAGCCGTTATCAATTGATCAAATGTTACTTCATCAAACTAATAAAATACTTTTTACAAAATGCAAGACATTTGAATTAAAAACTGACACAGCGCTGTACACATCACTTCTAGTTTGGTACGCATTGGACGTAATATCCTTGACATCTGATGTTTGCACATTTAAAGCTAGAATTGATATAGCACTGTACGTATCACATGTTGTTTGGTACACCATTGTCATAATACCTTCATCACTATGTTGATTAAATGCTTCACCATTGGTAGTTAGAACAAGTCTTGTTGACGAAAATGTGTGTTCACTAAAAACGCATAAATGTGTAGATGAAATTATAACTTTATTCTTTGTTTATAGAAAGAAGGTAGAAGGAGAGCAGGAATGGTTTGTAACCGACAATTTCGTATAATATCGGTGGCATTTCAGTTTTAATTCGGCATACATCATTACATACTAATCTTACCTAAGCCTGAGAATGGTGCAGGATCACTGTCGTATATTAACAGACCACAAAAACGATATCTCAAAATGTGGCGTTCATCGGTTCAGTGTTTACATACAGCTGTCACGGTATGTATTACATTCAGTTGCAACTGGAATGTCATCGGGCATTACTGTCTACACACGATTTCAAGGGACAAAAGATGGAACGACAACCTTTCGGTTTCTTTCAGATCAGTGTCGAATATAGCAATACTCCTGAGGGGGGAGGGGGTAGACAAGAATAATGTAATGATAAGCATGAGGAAAACGCGTCCTAGCATTTTTTTCTGACTCTGCGTTTTCAGTAAACGGCGTAACCAAGCACGCATCAGGACATCCAACAACCAACCAAAGTAGTGGGTTCACCACCGTCCCACTCCCTTCACCAATATTGCCTTCCACGGCGAAGCCTTCACGCATCATTCTGTAAATTAATTCAGATACCGTACTTATTTCTTTTCTTTGTATTCATTATTTCGGGAGGAGGGTGTCAGGCTGCCGGACGCCCCCCTCCCCCTCTTATATAAGTCACTGTGTCCAGTTATTTCGCGATTTAGCTTTGAAGTATCGTCAGGACGCTTGTTGCTAAGTAACCGACAGCGGCATCCACATGGCAGTGTTATAGCGATGCTGTTCGCCTTTTTTTTTTTTTTTTTTTTTTTTTTTTTTTTGGTAGTCCATACATTTGAACGGTGCGCTTTGTTTTTTTTATGATTATTATCATTGACAGATTAAATATCTGAAAATACACAAACTTTACAAATAATTTTCATTACAGATTTGCGCATAATGTCAGGCTTGTAGATTTCAATATGTGGTAAAGCCAACTTCCAATTGCAGTCAGATTATCTGATAGTCGTGACTCAAATGAAGGGTTTTGGACACATACCCTCCCCCCTCCCCTCCCCCTACGCCGTCCACTGCCATCTCGCACGATTTGTGTGCTGTTCTTCAAAGCATCGGCATAGGCCTGGAGAATCTCGTTCTGTACAAAGACTCACGATTGAAGATGACGAAACATGGATTCGTAAGCGCGAGATTAAAACCATGTCCAATGTAAGAAATATTTTTCATGGTTCTTGGCTTTGCAGCTTTGCACGATGGCATTCACTTATAAAATCTTTGCGGTATACAAGCTCTTGACGCAAAACCTGTAACGTCTTTCTAACGTCCAGTTTTAATGAAACACCTCGATCAAGAAGAAATCAAGGTGAAACAAAACGGAATCTCTGTTAGGAAAGGTAGGAGAAGAATTCTATCTCAAGAAACTTAGGTATACACTAATCCACTTGAATAAGAAAGCCACATATGCTTGTATTAACTTACACTCTCTCTGATTACTACAAGCAGTTCATTAATCATCCATAAATCAGGCTCAGCAGGTCATATTCTTTCATACCAAAATCCTCTATATACATTATTAGTTAAATTTTGCGTTGTCTGTTTCTTAGCTGTAGAAGTCAATTAATCACAGGACGTTGAACTACTGAAAATACGGTTACTTTCTGCTGGAGTTCCTCTAGATGGGGAAATCTGGATTTGCCGTAAAGGATGAAGTCGATAGTTGACTAGAATAATTTTTGAGAAAGAAAATAAATCACACCAATTTATTAAACACTTCTGGTAGCCTTTTTATTGTGCAAATTCATATAATTATGTATTCTTGGAACTATGGCACTAGCGATCGCAGCACCGCTACATACGGCCTGTATGCGGGCTGCATCGCTTTGTAGAAGAGCTACGGTGTTCCGCAGTGTCTACCGACTCCCGAGCAGTCTTAACACGTCTCTGAGCCATAAGATGAGTATTTGTGTGTTTCAATAAATGGTAGGATCCTTTCTGCTAAAGTCTACCTACACCACCTTACAAATACCCTGCACACGAAATACGTTAGTTAAAACAGACTCTGTATTTGTAAAATGGAGGAATTGTAAACTGAACCTCCGAACGGTACCTATAGACATTACGCCGTTGTTGGTAGATATTTAAAAAGGAATATAGCCCCCCAAAATATGGATAATTTTGTACTACTTATCCCAAAAGTTTTGAAATGTAAACCTGTGGCAGAGGCAGAATATTCCAAAATAATGATCACATATATTGTATGCATATGTCATTAACATAAAAAATATATGTAAGTAGCTTAACAGTCCCTGCTTCGCACGCGTAGACTGGATGGTCTGCATTGGTTGTTTTTAATTCTAAACTTTCTATATTTAGCTTTAAAAATGCGTTCCTAATCAATTATTTTGATACAACTTGCCACCCCCTGTTCCACCATTGATGGCATTATTCAAAATATTCCAAAAAACTTTTTTTAAATTCTAAAAATGGTTCCAAATCCAAATTTTCGTTTGTCTACCATCAAAATATAGTAGCACACTTAAAAGATTTTCCCTTATTTCACAAGCTTAATGGCTGAATTTCCAAAAATATCGAAACACGTCTTTTTAAAATTCAAATAAAAAATATACATCTGAGGTTTTGTATTTCTTGCTTCAAAATTGCCTCAATAGCAACGTATTTTCAAAAAACTGTTCATCCCCTATATCACCCCTTAGGGATAAGAATATCGAAAAATCGCTGATGCCGACAGTGTAAGATAAACAGAAATACAAATTTCAAGTTTCTATCGTCTGTAGATTCACTTTTTAGCGCCGTATTCTGTCTTTTAGAAACGGATCGACAACGCGAAATTTCTTTCTTACGCTTTGGCATCTTTCTTGGTAGTTTTACTCTTCAAACGGCAGTATGCACTTATATTTCTTTATTCGTACGCTTCTTGCAGAAAAACAGCTGAAAATGTGCATCACGTTCCCCTGTATATAACCTCTTTGCTATTATAGTGTCAAAAGTCATCGCTGCTCTTCAGTCCGAATTTTAGATAAGTTGACGACTTTCAACCACTATATGTTCCACCCTCTTATAGCTATCGACATGGAACTGCTGTGGAGTACAACAGGAGACTTTGTACTACAACAAAACAGGGAGATCGTTCGTCTCCATTGTTTAGTTTTTATTGAAGAGCAAAATATTGACAACCAGACATAGAATTTTATAAAAGTCGGTAACTTTCAACTCCCATATCTTCCACCCCCTTATCGTTATCAACCCTCTACCACCATAGTGCACAGTAGGAGACTGATACCTACTAACACTTACAAACACTATTCGTTTCCGATGTGTAGTTTTGGCTGCAAAGTGAAATATAGGCACAACACATCAGTTTTTATATATACTTAGAAGCTACTTCTGTGTTGTATTAGAACTTAGAAGTGTACAACCACTTGAGGCCTATATACGAATAAAAAATAACAAGGTTTAACACAACAAAAATCTACAACACTCATTCAGAGACATTATAATTCGTTTCTGTTCGTCCTACAAGTAATGGAACATTGTATTGCGTGAAACGTCTAGTGAGTCAAAAACGGTATTAATAAAAGATGCATAGGAACAGATGCGTTTACCAACGCTGTAGAAAGATTTTAATGTGACGTTTTAATTAAGGCTTTACAATGTTAATGAGAAAATCACTGTATCATTCATGTGGCTTGAATGTTGGTAATGGATCTATAAAATATTCAGCGCTTCCTTCCACACACAAATTATTATAATGAATGGCACATCAACATAATCAGTTCTTTTTATGAAACTACATTATATAAAATTGTAAGGTGAAGACAAGTCTGTATTGCATTATTTGTAATACCTTCGAAGTAAACATTCCGTAGAAGTACATTATTATTCGTATTCCTATTGTAAAATATAAACTAGGTCATTGGCTCTAATGATTGCTGCTTCACTGATACTAGATAATTACATCGATAATATTAATGATGCTGAAGCAGAATTACCTTCTATTCACTGTGTAATGAGCAAACAATAGCCATAGTATGTATCATCGCTTACAGACACGCTGAAAACTGTCATGATTTGGTTGTGACATGGCTGTATGGGTAGTAGTTTTCATACTAGTTACAGAAGTTTTTAGACTATAAATGCAACACTTAACTTACACTATATGACTGCAGGGTAATTAACCTATGTAGAGAGTGATATTCCATCTTTGTTTTATTTGCATAGTCTGCATTTCATTTTTACTTGGCCAGCTATCATTCTTGCTAGATTTGTAACAATTTCGAAGCTCGTTTCTTAAATCGATGACTACAGCTACCCGTACTAACACACTGCCACACGGATGACAAAGCAAGGTGAACTACAATTCACGAGGAGGATATTTTTTATCGTCGTTCGGTCATTTAAATTATCTTTCCCACATTTCTGAACATGTGTGCTGACTACTACCTTTCATGTTCTTCCCCAATCCAAACTTGTGCTCCAACTCGATGACCAAGTCGTTCACTTGGTGATAAACGACTCCTATACAATGTTTATAGAGGTACATGAAATAAAGTTAGATGAATCGATAACTGCTGCAAATAGTACCCCACAATACATATCTTCATTTCAAAGCTGTAAAGTTATTACAGGCTTCGTCTGTCAGTAGTGTAATTTTAACCAGTATAATTTGTTACTGGGGCACTGTGTGAAGATAATCCACATTTGTCACTGATGATTACTGCTGAATAAAAATTCTAATTGAAACTAGGTGACTAGAAGACTTTCTAGCAAAAATGACCCCAATACTGCTCCATGGGGGACGCTCTGAGCTGCTGCCATGTCTGTCTGTTAGGGTGACTGTCCACTGAGGTGTAAAGTCCAGTTGATTTAATTCTAATGTTCTGAAAGTGTGTGACGTGGCTAGCTAACGCAATACTGTTCTATAGAGTGTGTCTCAGGTTACTATTATGGGGACCGTCAGTTGAGCTGGACAGTATAACAAGCTTACCCCAAATATTTTGTTACTTGGGATTACAACAGCATGAGGGGAAATACTTCCAGTGAGTTGAATAATACAGATGATTTAAACAGAATATTTTAAAATTTCGTGACTACAAAGACTTGGGTAGTTAATAATGACCACGGCGGCGAAATGTCCGTGCGGACTAGGGCACTGTGCTGCAGTGCGTGCGACCTTTCGCCGTCGGAGCTCCGAGTCCTCACTCAGGCATGGGTGTATGTGTTCTCCTTAGGTTAGTTTAACTTAGTTTATGTACAAGGTGACTCACGAAAGACGCCTGCCAGGCGTCC
Source organism: Locusta migratoria (assembly GCA_026315105.1). Classification (NCBI taxonomy): domain Eukaryota; kingdom Metazoa; phylum Arthropoda; class Insecta; order Orthoptera; family Acrididae; genus Locusta; species Locusta migratoria. Next base: position 719,001,876 of record CM048745.1, read on the forward strand.
GCGGATCGCGCGGTACGGCTCCCAGCCGCCGCCAACGCATCCGCTGGCCACGGCAGCGCCGGATTCTCAGACTCTATTGTGCCACGGGCGCATAGTTAAAGTCTAAAAACCATTGCAATCTGAGTAACCTAAGCTTGCCTTTATTTACAGTAGATGTTCAAAACGATGCTCCTCTATGGAAAGAGCGGCCTGACATCTCTTGAACACATTTGCGAACACTCGACGAATTTCGGGTGCCGAAATCTGGGAAATAACTAGTCGAATCCTGTCTTCCAACTCTTCGAGTGTATGGGGACTGCTTGCATACACCTTGTCTTGTAACATTCCCCAAAAATAAAACTCACAGGGATTTACATCTGGAGAACGAGGAGGCCAGTCAATTGTCCTGTCATCAAAAACCCTTCGTATTGCTGCCATAGAAGCATTGGCAATGTGTGGTCTTGCATTGCCACAGCTTTTCATTGGGTGAGTTTTTGAAAAAATGGATGCAGGATATTGTTCATACCTGTCAGAACAGAAGAGTACGGTGTTTCTACCAGACGACAATAGGGTCGGACTCGGCACTGTTGCCAATGTCTCAGAGCACGCATAGCGGCAACCGGCAGACGGAGCGACATCAGCTGGAAAACGCGCCGCGCAACTTGCGGACCTCTCCCAGGCGTATTTCGTGAGACACCCTGTAGTTTGTGAGCTACACACTAATAAAAAACGTTAAAATGTTTCTGAAGCTTATGGGACTTAACTGCAGGGTCATCAGGTCCTAAACATACTAACTACTTATGAACTACCTTATACTAAAGACAGACAAACATCCGTGCCCGAGGAGGTATTCAAACCCCCGACAGGTAACGGCCTCGAGCATCGTAGAATAGCGCCTCAATGCGCTCGGCCGCTCCGTCGCGCAGGGCTAATAAGCAAGGAGTCATATCCCATAGATTTACAAACATTTGAATTGTAACAATGACCTCTACACTTTTTCTTGGGGGACACTTGAAAATACTGCCTTGTCTTTCAGGTAGGATAACTGTCCACTGCGGTGGAGAGTGCAAATGATTTAATCATAATTTTCTGAAACTGGGCGACTACAAAGACGAGGCTAGCTAAACACAAATTATTCCCCAGTAGAGGTTCCTGAAGTTACCGTCCGTTATTATGTAGGCTGTCATACGAATTGGACAGTAGAGGAAGTTCATCCAAAATATCCATGCCTCTGGCATGCCTCAAAATACTCCGAATCTACAGTACTTAGGAGTTAATGATTTTTTTTTAATTTTTTGACCATAAAGACGCGGCTGTTCTGCAGGTAACGCCCAAAACTAATTCCGCGTCCCTTTGTATGAATCACTGTCTACCAAGGTGGACAGCAGAGGCCTCATTGGAATATTTTGGTATTAGGGTGCCTGTGGCATGAGTGGAAATATCTTAATTCGGCTCTAGAATCCACCTGATTTAATCAGAATATTTTGAAATTCTGGGACTACAAAGACAATACTAGCTAACAATGGTCACGATACTGCGCCCTAAGGGACACCCAGAACTGTGGCCTCCGGTGACAATTAGGGTGATTGTCAGAGGTGTTGGACAGTACAGCAAGTCTGTCCGTAAGATTTTCATCCGGAGAGCCTTTGTCATGTGTAAACATCTCTCCAAATGTTCAAATGTTTGTATAGTCTATGGGACTTAACTACGGGGTCATCAGTTTCTAAACTCACAAACTACTTATGAACTACTTACGAACTAGGACGGCACAAATATCCATGCCCGATGGTGGATTCGAACCCCCGACCGTAGTGGCCGTGCAGACCGTGACTGGAGTGCCTTAGTCCCCTCGGCCAAAACATCTCTCCAATCTGTTGGGGAGTCCAGTTGATTTAATTTGAAAATTTTCAAACTGGGTGCCCACAAAGTCGTGTCTAGCTAATATTGGGCGTGGTACTGTTCATTGGGGGTTACTTGAAGTTACGTCCACGCCCGTGTGTTGGGGTGACTGTAAGGCGAGTTGTGCGGCGGAGCGAGCTTCGGCGGGATATTTTGGCGTCACGCGGCCTGCGCTGCATTCGTTTGCAGAGCTGGGATGGGAGCGTGCAGGTGGTTGGCGGGTGCAGCGGCCGCGTGCACGCCGTGTCCCCTGCCCGCTGCCCGCCCTGCAATCAATACTGGAAACAAAGTGGCGATCATCCGCCACCCTGCGCCCCTCGCGCCGCCCCCGCCACGGCCGGCCGGGCTCGAACCCCTGCCACGCCGTGCGCCGCACGCCGCCCCCGGCTGGGGGAAAAACCGCGCTCCGCTACCCGGCCGGTCGGCGCTGCACCAGCCGCGCGCGAATAAAACGCGGCGCGCAACGCCACCTGCCACTCGCGCGGTCGCCGCTATTTAGGCTGGCGGTGTGTCGCCAATTACGCGGCCGAGTGGGACACGCGTACCGCGCCGCTCAAGTGTCCGGCGGGGTTCACCGCCTATCTCACCGTTCGTCACAGCCGTGCTCTCCCTGTTTCACTACACAGGAATCATTTCATAAAATATTGAAATAAACAGCAATTTGCGATCAGTTATGGCTTCAGTGTACAAGGTTTAGATGAAATACCCAACTGCGGCGAATGAAAATTTGCCCGGATTCGAACCCGGGATCTCCTGCTTACTAGGCAGACGCGTGGATCACTCCGCCACCGAGGACACAGTGATCAACCCGACTGCAGAGGACACTTTCCTGCATGTCTCCCGCCACACCCAAATCTCCATTCGCCACGCTGTCTCTTTCCTGTAACCACAGCCTGTTTTGTTTTGTAATACTCGCAGCCACAATATTGTATTCCTGCACCAGGGTGGACAGACCATGAGATATCGACACACAATTAATTCCGCCAGGAGCCCAGCCTCGGCTTGTATACAATACATATATACAATATACTGTATTCCCGCACCAGGGAGAACAGACCATGAGGTATCGAGACACAATTAATTCCGCCAGGAGCCCAGCCTCGGCTTGTATACAATACATATATACAATATACTGTATTCTCGCACCAGGGAGAACAGACCATGAGGTATCCAGACACAATTAATTCCGTCACGAGCCTAGCCTCGGCTTGTATATAATTGTACAATTGTATATAATTGTATACAAGCCAAGGCTGGGCTCCTGACGGAATTAATTGTGTCTCGATACCTCATGGTCTGTTCTCCCTGGAGCGGGAATACAGTTTTGTGGCTGCGAGCATCACGGAACAAATAGGCTGTGGTAATAGGAAAGAGACAGCGTGGCGAATGGAGATTTGAGTGTGGCGGGAGACGTGCAGGGAAGAGTCCTCTGCAGTTGGGATGGTCACTGTGTCCTCGATGGCGGACTGGGCAACGCGTTTGCCTAGTAAGCAGGAGATCCTGGGGTCGAATCCCGGCCGGGCACACATTTTCATTCGCTGCAGTTGGGTATTTCATCTAAACCCAGTACAGTGAAGCCATAACTGATCGCAAATTGAGTTTTATTTCATTAATTTGAACGCTGTGATGTCGTCGAAAAACAATATTTTAAATGCAACTAGCGAAGCACTACGGCTTTGCATAGGTAGAATTTTACAGAATATTCTACATCTACGTGGTGTGACACTAAAGTAATGAGACTGCTTTTCTTTGAAAGATGTGGCAACCCTGCAGGCTTGCGTAGGCACAATAATTTTGACCTTGGTCTACAAGCTGCTTCTAGTCCAGGCGGAACATCGATGCAATAGCTCAATTGTGATTTGTGCTGTAATAAGTTAACACGTGTTTGTGTCTCTCGTCACGGACATGGAACCGCATAATATCGCGCAACGTTATGCCATTTCTTTTTGCGTTAAATTGGGTGATAACGCGACGATAATTTACGGTAAGCTTCAGAAGGCTTTTGGAGAGGAGGTTATATCAACAGCTCAAGTTTTTCGTTGGCGTAAAATGATTAGTGAAGGCACAACGAATGTTGAAGATGAGTGGACGACCATCAACCTCACGAAAGGAATTGTTCATAAAGAGTGGGTTCCTCCTGGACAAACAGTTAACCAATATTACTACAAAGAAATTTTAGAAAGACTTCATAAAAGAGTTCTTAGTGTCCTTGCCACATTGCTGATAATTGTATTCAGCATCATAATAATGCGCCATACTGCTCTGTCAGTACAGAAATTTTTAACTTCTACTACAGCCACCTTATACTCCAGATTCGCACCGTGCAACTTTTTTCTATTTCCAAGAGTCAAAACGGTGGTCAAGGGACACCATTTTCAAACACAAGATGTCCAAAAATCTGGATAGGGTCTTGGAGGATAGTTCAGAATACGAGTTCCAGAAATGTTACCATCAATGGCAGAAGCGCTGGAAAAGGTTTGTGCAATCAGAACGGAACTGATTTGAAGGCCATAACAGTGAACTTGACTAAAACAGTAAGCAACTTTTTTGTCCCATCAAACTGATCACTTTATTGTCGCATTGTATATGAAGCCATTTCTATATGTATTTTGTTGGTTGCTACGTCAATAATTGAGGATAGATAACAACTCAACTAAAGAGGCTAGCTGAGCTGCTAACAGGCAATAAAAATAGACAATCACATTAAAAAAAACTTCGCACAATCACTGCACAACTATACACACACACAAACACCATCTCCGGCCACCCCAGCGTCACAAACATCTACACTTTGAGTAACGTGTGGAGTGGAGGGAGAAGGATGCCCGGTAAGGGTGGGATGGAAAGTTCCGCGTTTCATGATGGATTGTAAAGGCACTGAAAAGCGGGAATCTGAATTGCGACAATGAATACAGTGAAGGGAAGAGGCGGGTATGGATAAAAGGAAGGTTTAGAGGAGTGTGAGGATGATAAGAATGACAACGAAAAAATAAAAATAAGAAAAAATAGGAAAAAGATAGGAAGAAACGAAAAATTAATGTAAGTAAAAAGTAATTAGAGTATATTGAAAGGGACATCACACATTTGCAAGGAAGACATGAATTTGAGTATATAGGATAATGAGTGGGGAAGGAAGGTTGGGGGGGGGGGGCGGGAGGAAGATGTCACGGATAGGGTGCTGGACTGTAGAATGCGGTGAGGGGACAACTCTCATCTGCGCAGTTCAGAAGAGCTGGTGGTGGAAGGGAGGATCCTGAAGGCTCGGGTAGTGAAGCAGCCATTGTAATTCAAAGTGTTGTGTTCGGCTTCATGCTGTGGCACAGGATAGTCCATCCAGCATTTTGCCATTGTCTGGCGGTGGCCATTGATCCTGACGAAAAGCTGGGCAGTGAGTGCAGCAGAGTTTGTAAATCACATGGCTATTTCACAAGTGGCCTGACCTCTAATGGCGTAGGATAAGCCTGTGACAGGACTGGAATAGGAAGTGCTGAGCAGGTGGATTGGAAAGGTCTTCCACAGGGATATGATCCCTGTGTTAAGGGGTTGGGATTGGGAGTGATATAGGGATGGACTAAGATATTGTGGAGGTTCGGTTGGCGACGGAACATCACTTTAGGAGGGGTCACAAGGATCTTGAGCTGGATGTCTCATGTTTCTGGGCATGACAATAGATAATAAAAACCCTGACGAAAGAAGAAGAGAGAGAGAGAGAGAGAGAGAGAGAGAGAGAGAGAGAGAGAGAGAGAGAATGGATGGTGTACGAGGTCTGTTAAAAACATTACTGGGCATTTGTTATTTAGCGACAATGGAGTACTGGAGTAAAATGCGGTTGGTATATCTACACACAGTGCGTGACGGCCGGATGTTTCATTATTGTATGTCTGTATCAAGTAGAACGTTATGTAGCACAATTTGAGATTTTCGAGACGCCAGAGGGAAACAAAGTGTCCGCATTAAATTTTTCTTGAAACTCAAGAAACCCGTTACAGAGACAGGCCAAACAACGCAGGAAGCCTACGGTGACCTTAAACCTTACTCGGTGTATGGTACAAGCGATTTAAAAATGGCCGAACAGAAGGAAATTTTGAGTCTCGTTCAGAACGTCCTACGACGTCTCCCGCCGACAATGATGTCAGGAACATCAGCAAAATTGTTTTTGACAATCGATGACTGACTGTCACAGAAATTGCAGAGGACTGTAACATTTCAGGGACAGCCATATCTGAGCTATTTTTCGATTTTTCGAAAGCAAGAACTAAGACCTCATATCGTGGGATGGACTTTTGTAGTCCTGTGTTGTAGAAGTCTACCACGTGTGAATAGAACCAGCTTGTGACATTCGACATTTGAGGGACAGCTATATCTGAGCTATTTTTCGAAAGCAAAAACTAAGACCTCATATCGTGGGATGGACTTTTGTAGTCCTGTGTTGTAGAAGTCTACCACGTGTGAATAGAACCAGCTTGTGACATTCGACTTCGTTGTTCGTCGTTGTCGAAACGCTGGCAAGATGTGCCACTCTGAACAGGACGCATTAAAAGCTTACTGGAGGTGTATGCTGTTCATTGACAATGCTTGTCCCCATACGTCTCGGCGCAACTGTTTTGCAGAAGTTCGGCTGGGATATCTTTCATCATTCAGCATATAGGCCTGATCTAGCAACCAGCACCTCAACAAATTCCGGATGTTTGCTCTAAACCTCAACAAATTCCTGTTGTTTGCCCAGCGCTGTAACAATTACGACGAGCGAAGACAATTGTCTCGCCCTTGTTTCATTCACAGGCAGGAGACTTCTACGACATAGCAATACTAAAGTTACTCCCACGAAATGACAAATGTCTCTCAGTTGTTTTGGTGACTTTTCCGAAAAATAACCCAAACATTGGTGTATCTGTTGCCTATTACGATTTTTTTATGAAATATGTTGGCACTATTTCCAAAATAGGTAAACCAACTCTTTGGAGGCGCCTCTTATGTTACTGAGTTAGTGGAAATATCATTATGGTTAGATTTCTGCGACAAGTAATGATTTCCGATTTTTGTATCATTAATTTTCGAACAATACCAACAATCCCAGCAATGCTTCGCAATTCCGGAGTATATACGGCACTCCTAAAGTCCTCCACGCCGCTCTTATAATCATCTGATCCTCGCCCCTCTCTCTAATGTACCCTCTATCCCCCTTTTCTGACTCTCTGACCATCAACCAAGAATGCAATATGAAATCGCTTAAAATGAATAAGTAAATTTGTTGTCATCATAGTTGTCGGCTACGGTGTACGAGAAAGACCGATTCATGTGATAAATCGGTGACAATAGTAGCTGAAATGACAGTATTTTATCTGTGAATGAATAGCGTAGCAAAGTTGCAGACAAACCACATTACGTCACAACATCCTAATCATAAGCCAGTCGGTGTTCCCTGTTTTCTGTCAGCCCGATATCAAAGAACAACATGAAATATCATGGGTGTCGGCCGTGTGGGAGGGCACGATGCGCTTGCTGCACGTATTCTCTTCCTTGTGAACGCTACTGAGGACCGCCGATTGTTATTTGTTTGTATAGTCTATGGGACTTAACTACGGGGTGATCAGTCCCTAAACTTACAAACTACTTATGAACTACTTACGAACTAGGACGGCACAAATATCCATGCCCGAGGGGGGATTCGAACCCCCGACCGTAGTGGCCGTGCAGACCGTGACTGGAGCGCCTTAGTCTCCTCGGCCACCGCGGCCGGCCCGTCGATAGTTCCCGATCGACAGCAGACATCTGAATCATGACAAATTTCATTGTAATTTTTATAGTACGACATTTCTATGAAACCTAATGACGAAATACCTATAATTCGAGTATAACAATTCACGCTGTGTAGCCTTAAAGGCCAATCAGATGGTGTACTGGAATACCATCGACTGAAAATGGAATACCAGTTTATAACAGTTTCGTCATAAGTAAGATTAAATGCATTTCCGTTAGACTGCATACTTTTATGCTACAAAAAGTGTTTGCTTGTTAATTAGTTGACTGTAAAAAGTTGCGTTGTTTTCATATGGTTATCAGTGAGTGAAATTTGTATTTTGGTATTTCACTATATCCTACAGTGGTAAACCTCTCCCTGAGCACACAACATCTGTGAAAGTCACGAAGCTCCAACTGAATTTCGGGAGCTATACTGCGAACTCTCGCTGCAAAAATTTTAAATCATTTTAACAATGGAAAATCCGATTGGTATATCAGTAATGGAGGATAGATAACAACTCACCGTAAACAGGCTCGCTGAGTTTCTGACAGTCACGAATAATAGAAAATCACATTCACACAACTTAAATTTTCGGCTATAGCCTTCATCTACATACGTTAACACAATCACTCAGACAACTATACAAACACACTGGGGGAAGGATGCCGGGTAAGAATGGGGATCGAAGGTCCGCGTTGCATAATGAATTGTAAAGGTTCTGATAGGCGGGAAATTAAATTGCAGCAATGAATACGGTGAAGGGAAGGGGTACGAAAGGATAAAACGGAGGTGTAGGTGAGTGTGGGAAGGGAGTGGGAGGGGGGGATTAAAAGATAAAATTAATAAGGAATAATACAAATAGGAAATGACAGAAAACACAGAAAAGGCAGGAAAAAATTAGGAAAAATAAAGAATAACTTAAAAAAGCATAAAAATAAAAAGTGATTAATTAAGAGGAGACTGAGGCGCTCCAGTCACGGTCTGCACGGCCACTACGGTCGGGGGTTCGAACCCCCCCTCGGGCACGGATATTTGTGCCGTCGTTAGTCTTAGCTAGTTCATAAGTAGTTTGTAAGCTTAGGGACTGATGACCCCGTAGTTAAGTCCCATAAGTTCTACAAACATTTGAATTTTTGAATTAAGAGGATATTGTCAGGAGCCACACACAGTTTCACGGGAGACATGAAATGGAGGGATACAGGATAATGAATGGGGATGAAAGTGGGGATGGTAGGCACAGGGTATAGGGATTGCACGTTGAGGCCAGTGTGGATGCGGAACCGTAGAATGTGTTGGAGGGATAACTCCCATCTGTAGTTCAGAAGAGCTGGTGGTGGAGGAGAGAATCCAGATGGCTTGGGTAGTGAAGCAGCCATTGAAATCCAAAGTGCTGTGCCACAGGGTGGTCCATCTTGCGTTTTGCCACAGTTTTCATTATCCCTCCTCACACCAGTCTACACCTTCCTTTTAGCCTGTCTTTCCGCTGCCCTTCACTGTATTCACTTCCACAATTAAAATTCCCGCCCATCAGAGCATTTATAATCCATCATGGAACGCGGAACTTTCCATTCCTACACAATTTTATTAGATTTACAATAAAGATAAATAACTAACCCCGTCTTTTGTTGATGAGATGCTATTGAAGAATATAAAAGACGTGAATTTCTTACTATGATACTGAAGATTTAAAAATTTCAATTTTATAGTACAGGAACTGCTCATGTTTATGATCAAACGTAAAAACCTGAATTAGCAACTGAGGAATTTGGCTCCACATATTAATGATATTATGCTAAATCAGTTTCATATCAATGTAAGTCGCTAAATCCAGTATCAAAATTTTGTAACAAAGCGTGTAAGACTACAAAAATCCATCAAACTGTTGGCTCAATATTTCCTTTCAAAATTTATGTCGTTGATAACTAGTGCAGTTTGCGAAAAGAGCGCGAATGACCTTGCTGGAAGTTTCTCTGTTCACAACAGCAGTTTTCTTTTGAAACCTAAAAACAATGTCAAAAAGATCGAAAATTAGTTGATGAGTTCATATACAAAATTGTATAGAATACAGTTATGTAATTTATAAAATAATTATAAACGCCAGATCTAATATCCACAGGGATTTTGAAGATCTGAACTTCTCCTCAGGGGGTTCCGTCTGCGTAACCTTGGTATTATACTGCATAGTGTTAATATTATTTTGTCCACCCCTTGGAAATTTGAAAGAAAATAAACGTATGTCCGTAAACAAGTAGATCATTGAGTAAAAAATGAAGTATATCTGTCAAGACGTTTCCGTGATTTTTGGTAATACCTTTTTTTTCTTTTTAGATATTACATATATTCTGTATCTGTCTTGCGTATAAAAATAATTTTAAAAAATTAAAAAAAATATTGAAAAAAGTTGTCTCTTGGGGCCATTAAACAGAGTAAACTGTTATAGTATTTTTCACAACTTTTGAATACAATATTAGTAAACGATTTCTCCTTGCATTTACATGTTTAATACATTTTACTATTAACACGTGCAGATTGGGTATTGTAAACTGAATTGCAGGGGGGAAACTATTCTATATAAGCATTTTTGAACGTGAGTCTGGCGCCAGTGGAAACGTATGCAACCTCAATTGAAGTTCAATATCCGGTTCGCCAATTGCCGTTTACGCTGACCACGTACCTGTGGTGACCTTGTTAACACTTGTTACTGGAATTGGGGAACAATTTTATTGAGGAATGAAACCACTTATAAACTGATTTCTATAGGATAGGAAAGTAATATTTGACATGAAACCACTGTCGCTCATCATCTTGTTATTACTATGTGACTGTATTTTAATAAGCGGTTGGCATAAAGTTTGAATTGTCGGTCAGAAAGAAAAGAAAATTACGTTATGTGATCGACACTTTATTGTTTTCAGGTACACTTCTGCAGTTGTGATTTACACTTTTGAGTGGTGTGTTGTGTGTGTGTGTGTGTGTGTGTGTATGTGTGTGTGTGTGTGTGTGTGTACATGTCGTATGCGCATGTTTTATTTATTATTATTATTATTATTATTATTATTATTACCACTTTTATTTTTATACTTTTAAATTTTACATCTATATTTATTTGGTTTTATTGATTTTATTTTATTTTATTTTTCTCCCCACATCCGACTCCCCACTGTACCCATCCCAACCACCGTGACGCAACCTATCCCCTCTCCCCTCCCCGCTCCTCTCGACCCTCCCCGATTTACACGCCACAGAGCGTGATTCGTAGTGCGGCAACCGGAAGTGATGGTTGTATGACTGTGTTGTGTGCATGTTGATTGCGTGAATATTCTGTTTGTTGAAGAAGGACATGGCCGATAGCTGAAAGTGTTTATGTGTGTGTCTTTTGTATGTGCCTGTCGCAGCACGTCGCCACGCCTTTGCGGTGAGTTGTAAACTATCCTTATTACTATATATGAGGTGTGTGAGTTCGGAACAGGCAACAGCCTTATCCCTGAAATGATTATGTTGATGATAAAAGTAAATAGGTTATTGTCTGGCCTTTTAAAGATAGGAGGAAGAAGGAGGGGGAAGAAAAGGAAAGCATGACTGCATTAGGACACTACAATAAAGCGATCTCACTGGCCGAAGTGGATATTTCGATATAAGAACACCCCAAAACTTTTACACGACCAATGAAAGAATTTTTCACTGTACACTAATCTAACACTTTTGTGCGAAGCTATTATTTCTGACAAAAGCGTTTGGTAGAACACCGTCACCAAGGTTTAAAGAAATCTTTGAAATATTTTGATTTTTTAAAGTCCGACGTCATTTTTTTGTCAGTTCCAAGCAAGAGCTGTATACTTCATCGAAACTTTCATCACTTCTAGATAACTTCATGACATCTCTGACAGTATTAACATAGTCCAAGGTTTTTTTAAGCCTGAGAGAAAAGCATTATAAATTTCAACTGAATCTATACTTCTGTTCAAAATGTTCAAAGCTTATTGGACTTAACTACGGGGTCATCAGTCCCTAAACTTACAAACTACCTTATACTAAAGACGGCACAAATATCCATGCCTTGTGGGGGATTCGAAACCCCGACCGTAGTGGCCGTGCAGACCGTGACTGAAGCGCCTCAGTCCCCTCGGCCACCGCGGCCGGCTCTATAATTTTAATAACAAGGCAAGTGACAAAGATAAATGAAAAACGATTAACTTTAGCATCAGCATCAGATTCTTCAAGCTAAATCCCTGAAAGAACACAATTGAATGTTCATAATTACATAAACCTGAAAGGTCAAAAGGACCGACGTGCTTCAGGATGAATAAAGCTACCATAGTGGCTAAAACACGGACACTCATCACTACTCGCTTGGGGACCCGCGTACAGAACTGATCATATCCTTCACGTACAAAACATCGTCTCTCGCTATGGTCACGTTTTGCATTGCCTCTTGAGTCAAAAGGTAGGTTTTGATTTTTCCCGATTTTTTTTTAATTTATACAATTTTATTTTCCACGTCAATTGTATGTGGGTGCTCAGCACCCCCAAAAAATTCTTGGGGGGTGCACGAGCCCCGGAGCACCCATGTAGTCGGCGCACCTAGATGTTTGTGTTGTCTTTAGTATAAGGAAGTTTATAAGTAGTTTGTAAGTTTACGCACTGAAGATCCAGCAGTTAATTCCCTTAAGCTTAAGAAACATTTGAAAATTTTGATTATGGAATGTAAATTCTACCCTTGTGATGTAGTTTTCAAAATACATGAAGATGTATTTTATGGAAACATACACGAACCGGAAATACGGAATAGGCGTTAGTTTAAAAATTGGGGTCAAGAACGGTATTGTTATCGTATTTCACGGAATACTGCGCGAGTTTTCAAACGTGTTCGATTCTCGGCACAGCTTGTAACGGGAACCCGCTTTTCGGTCACCAAAACACAATTCTGGCCGGGCCACTCGAACTTCTGGAACAGCGGTCTCTTTTGTTCCCCTCTCTGTAACGACTCTTCGGAGCACTGAACAATTTAATGCAATTTAACGCGGCCCCCCGCAGAAATATTTAATAATCAACGTCGGCGAACTGTGTGCACGGCTGCGCGCGCGCGCGCCCGCACCGTGAATTTGAACTCGCAAATGCTCCACATATTATTACAGTGGCGCTCTCGCAAGTGACTGGCTGAATCATTGAAATGACTGCGCCTGTGTAATTCAAGCCGTTTTATACCGGGCCACGCGCCGCGGCACTCATTATTAACGCCCATGCACTCATTCTCGAATACCTGTAATGACGAAAAGGGCAACGCGCTCTGTGCGCAGTGCCGCGCCGCGCGGCCCTGTCAACTATGCTTTGTCTCTCGTGTTACATATAATTACGGGCTTGCTCGCGCTATGGACTTCATCAGCGGAGCGCCCGCGCCACGTGGCTGAAATTCCAGCCGTGTCCGTAATTTAAAAGACGCACGGCCGCCACTGCCCTTCGGACAGTCGCACAAAGAGAGAGCGGCTAACCACCTGTTGGAACGCGTTTTTTTTTTCGTCCGCCCGCGAGTTCGCGGGAATAAAAAAAAATGCGCAGCAACACTTTAGACGGCTCCTGTTCGTTAATGTGCCAATTCGGGGGCGAAAAAAAAGTTGGAACGGCAGTAAATATCGGTCAAATCGACACTCGGCCCCCTCTGAGCTACCATTTACGACTTTAAGGGTTCAGTTCCTATTAGAATTATTCCTATTATTCTATCTCGTTCCCTACCATACTGGTGATTCTCTCGTTACTTTGTGTGCCTTAGGAAATTGCTGACTGTGCGACATAAAGCATAGCGTTACTTAAAAATTGTTAACTTGCAGTGGCGGTGCATAGTATTGTGTTTATAAACGATTTTGGAGACAATCGGAATAGCTCCCTTAGACTGTTCGCGGATGATGCTGTCCATTGTCGGTTAGTGAAGTCAACAGAGGATCAAAAGCAACTGCAAAGCGATTTAGACAAAATTTCTACTTGGTGCGAAAATTGCCAATTGACAAAATTCAAATGGGACTTAACTACGGGGTCATCAGTCCCTAAACTTACAAACTACTTATGAACTACCTTATGCTAAAGACAGCACAAATATCCATGCCCGAGGGGGGATTCGAACCCCCGACCGTAGTGGCCCTGCAGACCGTGACTGAAGCGCCTCAATCTCCTCGGCCACCGCGGCCGGCTGCCAATTGACACTAAATAAAGAAAAGTGTGAAGTAATACAGATGACCACTAAAAGAAATCCGCTGAACTTCAATTACGCAATAAATCAGTCAAACCTTAAGGTCGTAAATTCTACCAAATACCTAGGACTTACAATTACGAACGACTTAGACTGGAGAGAACACATAGAAAATATTGTGGGGAAGGCGAACTAAACGTTACGTTTCATTGGCAGAACGCTTCTAAGATGCACCAGCTCCACCAAAGAGACTGCCTACATCACACTTGTGCGTCCTCTCCAGGAGTACTGTTGTCCCTTGTGGGACCCTCACCAGGTGCGACTGACGGAAGATATTGAGAAGGTTCAGAGAAGAGCAGCTCGTTTTGTTTTATCACGTTACGGGGGGAAAGCGTCACGAAAATGTTGCACGAATTGGGGTGGAAATCATTAAAAGAAATACGTTATTCATTGCGGCGTGATTTGTTTGCGAAGTTTCAATCACCGACGTTTACTTCTGAATGTGAAAATATTTTGCTAGCACCCACCTACTTAGGGAGACATGACCATCCCAATAAAATAAGAGAAATCAGAACGAAAACGGAACGATTTAGGTTTTATTTCTTCCCGTGCTCTATTAGAGAATGGAACGGTAGAGAAAAGTTATGAAAGTGGTTAATGAACCTTCTGCCAGGCACTTAAATGTGATTTGCAGAGTATCGATGTAAATGTAGATGTAGATAAATGTCCTCATTCTTTTATATTTTATTGCTTAGGAAACCTAACTTATATCATTAAATATGTTATAATTAACTACATTTTTCGTACAGTGTCCTGTTGCCTAGAAACGCGTCGAAAACCACCGCCGGCCTTGTGATCCGCTCATGGGTTTGAATTCCTCCTGCACCTCCTTTACGGACAGGTTGGCCCATTATACGTGTGACAGCGGCGAGTTCAGACGCGTATTTTGCCACTTATTTTCTTACTTTTACTAACAACTTCTGTGGGTGCAGGTCTTAATATTATTCCATTCTATATCGATGTCTTTATTTATTTCTTGCAGCCTGTGCTGATAAAGTCTTCTGATACTGTATTCTGACAAGAGATGTACTTTGAATACTTCATGTTTTGGTTTATTTTGCAATTTCTTTGTTCTTTTCCATTTTGATAGTGTCCCTATCTTATTGCATAAAAGGAAATGGTCGTTGCCTATGTCACTTCCCCTGTAAACACGTATATCGTGCATAAGATTCTTCATTTTATCATTAACAAGGATACAGGCCTGAATCCTCGTGCACTCCATGTAGACTCGTGAATGTCTTTCTTTCTGTAAAATTTGGTAGTAACCTTCCATTGAACTATTCTATCTCTGACTGCGACATCGTACCGTATTTGCATGTTGATTAGTGTGTATATACATGTACACTAGCGGGTTATTTTTCTTTATGCCCTATTTATCGTCTCTGTTTATTTCACTATTGGTACTTGTATTAAGACTGGATCGTCCCGTATAGACAGGTAGACTGGGAAGGAATAATATAGCTTTGAAGTAATCATTGAAGCAAACTATGTACTTACGTGAGACTCGGGTTTTCTAGTTTTTCCCATTGTAAAATAATAGTAATAATAATAATAATAATAATAATAATTTGAAAGAGTTATGTTAAAACGAGCAATTTTCAGCGCTCATATAGAAAGTATCAAGAACACCAAGATTAAACAGTAACACAAATTTAATTGACTGTGCCATTTTTTTGGGTTAACATTATAGAAATTATCCATTCACCAGTTTTGAAAGTGCTACTCAGCTTAGCTTTTTCATATAACTTCACTTTCATATTAGATACACCGAGGAGCCAAATAAACTGGTATAGGCATGCGTATGCAAACACAGAAATACTTAAACTCTCAGAGGACGGCGCCAATGTCGGCAACGCGTATATAAGAATTTCACGATTGCACCGTAAATATTAGTTATCCGCTGAACATCAAATCTTCGACATCGCAGCGGCCGGAGAAATTTCCTGCAATAACGAGACCAATTACGACAGAAGAGAATCTTTCTACGTTACAGAAGTGCAACCATTTCGCATATTGCGGCATATTTTAATACTGCACCATCAACAAGTGTCAGCGTACGAACTATTCAAGGAAACATGTTCGATATGGACTATAGGAACCAAAGGTCTACTCGTATACCCTTGCTGGCTGCATGACACAAAGCCTCGTCAGGGCCGGTCAATAGCAACTTTGGGCTGTTGATGACCGGAAACGTGTGGCCTGGTCTGAGAAGTCTCGTTTCCAACTGTATCAACCGGATGGGCATGTACAGTTATGGAGATAACCTCATGATTGTCGTTCAGACTGGAGTAGTCTTTATAATGCTGTAGGGCAGGGGAGGACAGGCAGCAATTGGTGTGACATCAGCCGAGGCCGCCATGACTGCTCACAGGAGAGACTTGACCGTGGCCTATGAGAAAGACAGGCCCCAGCGCAGTCGTCATGCCACGTAAGCAAGGTAGTTCCGAGCCGGCGCGATCGCTAGCTCAGTGGCTGCCCGCTATAACGCAGTGGGCTGTGCCCCAGCGGCCGGCCAATTGGCTAGCGATCGCGCCGGCTCGGAATTACCTTGCTTACATGGCATGACGATTGCGCTGGGGCCTGTCTTTCTCGTAGGCCTCGAGAGTTGACCGTGTGACGTCACGCGCTGTGTACTACTGATGCCACAGAGAAGGCAGATATGATGTAAAGAATACAGTGATGTCTACGACATTCTAATTTAAAAATGTACTGTTTCAATTAAATAATAGACACATATAACAGACGAGTGTATATCGTTTCTATACCATCACAACATTATAATGTAGGTGTCATTTAATGTGAGGATAGCACTTTTATAAAGTAATGAGAATGGAACAAAATACAATTTGCTCTATAATTTAAAGCAAAGCTGTACAGTACAATTAAGTAGACATTTTCCGACTTTTTCCATTTCATTTTTCTTTGGTTAGTTTTTTTCTCGCCATTGGGCCTTGCTAATTTCATAATATAAACGAATTTTTCAGGCACATACGTCGAACCGAACATACACAATATCCGTGGAGCAAGGGTATACAACCTCAGAAATCTGTTTTGAGGAACAACTTACAAAAATCTGCCAAACCTTTATTTTGTTTATGTTTCTCCTTCAATAAATAGTGACACTGTAAATTTAACTGTTACATTTTGGCGAGGAACGTAGTTAACATCCATGTTAAATGATGTTGCAAAGAGCTTAAACTTAGTAGACAGTATTTCCACATTTTAAAATCTGGACTGAAACTGGCTATCAAACTAAGTGGCAGACTGCGACTGCTTCTCACAACTCCTCTCACCAAGTGTACCTACAGACTGTCTGCTTGCTACTACTAGCAGTGCAACACTCATATGAGAGATAATGCATACACTTCGGCTTGTGGCACATATTACCAACTTGTCCATATAAACAAATGAAGACATAATGTTACATAGATTAATAAAGTGGTATCATAATTTTACTTAGAATTGTAGATTGCGAAATTACAGCTTAATTCCAATAAACATGTGACCAACGCAGAGTATATGAATATAAATGTATCCAAGGCATAATATCACGTAAAATTCCAATAAAAATATGCCCAAGGCAGAATATATGTAGTCCTTTCGATTGGCGATGCACAGGGAATAATGACGCTGTAAATTACTACTTTTTATACATCGTCCTTCTCTGTTACATAGCAAACACTTTGCATCTTCACCGCTTTGCACAAAAAGAAACATAAATCCCACGCAGAAAGAAAACCGACTGCTCCATTTTCGTTTTACTTACCATATTATTGTCGTCAAGGGCGCTATTGGAGGCTGAGCCCTCCAGCTCCGTACCCATGGCCCCATCTATCTAGGCAACATTACGAACACAGCTCTTTCCTGACGTCACACGGACTGGAACGACGCCAACGAGAAAGACAGGCCCCAGCGCATACGTCATGCCACGCAAGGAAAGTAGTTCTTAGCCGACGCGATCGCTAGCTCAGTGGCTGGCCTCTATGAGGCAGTGGGCTGTGCCCCACAGGCCGGCCAATCAGCTAGCGATCGCGCCAGCTCGGAACTACCTTGGTTACGTGGCATGAAGTGTGCGCTGGGACTTGTCTTTCTCGTTGGCCTCAGAATGGAAGGCTTGCTCTTCCTGCTCACACGTCACACCGCCTGAAGTTGTCTTCCTCTGGGTTAGGGCTTGTGTAGTTGGAGTGAACTGGGACAGCGGACACGTTAAGAAACGATCCCTATAGTGACATGTGCGCGTCCTTACGGGATCACCTGCAACCATTCATATGCATTATTCATTTCAATGGAGTTGGGCAGTTCCAGCAGGACACGGGTAGAAGTGCTACAGAGGCGTTCCAGGAACACTTATCTGAGCTGACACAGTTCCGTTGACAATTAAACATCCCAGACCCGAACATTGTTGCGGGTATCTGGAATGCCTTACGACGTGCTGTTCAGAAGTTTCCGTTCCTTCGCACTCTTAACGGACTTATGGTGCCAGTTCCCTCCAGCACTGCTTCAGACATCAGTCGAATCCATGCCACATCGTGTTTCGGCGCTTCCGCATCCTTGCAGAGGCTCTGCGCGATAGTAGACAGGTTACTAGTTACATGGGCTGTTCAGTGTAGATAGTATCTCCTCCAGATATAAAATGAATAAAAATCATGGTAAACATGTTAAAAAATACGTCACCAAAATGAAACGTCGTACTGGATGAAAAGGTAAAATGTTACCTAATATCTAATATGACGATCATTTTGGTGACTTATTTTTAACATGTTGACTTTGCTTTTTTGCCCATTTCCTATCTCTACGAGGATCTCTTTATTTGACATGGGCTCCTTCTAAACCATTCTGAAGATGTAAACTTTAAAATTTGCCTGGCGGATCGAATATTCATAGAAGTTTCGGGTATGCAGCCGGTCGTCGTCTAAAACAGCTAGAATTCTCCATAATTTTCAGGTGAAAGTAATTTCCGCCCACCGTCAAAAATTTTAGACTTGCTGGGTTCGGTTAAGGATGAGTTGTTGTTTCGTAAGGCTGGTGTCTACAAAGTCTCCTGCCAATGTGGTACGGCTTATATAGGCCAGACTACGCGCACTGTTGAAGAACGTTGCAGTGAACACAAACGCAACACACGCCTTTAACAGCCAAGCAAGTCTGCTATTGCTGAACATTGCATTTCCACCGGACACTCTATGGAGTATGATAAAACGGTAATTTTGACAACAGCAACACCTTTTTGGGGTCCATTATCAAAGAATGTGTGGAAATACATGTCGCAGAAAATCTGATGAATCGAGATAGTGGCTACCAACTTGACAAAGCGTGGAATCCCGTCATTACTGAAATCTGCTCAGATCGAAGACGACAGAGAGCGCCGACGTTGGCTGTGAGCGGCAGTGCAGGGGACAGCTGAACTCCGCGGCTCCACCAGCGAGGGCGCTGCCGTCCGGCAGTGTGGCCTGTCTATTTATGTTTTGACGCATGCGCTGTAACCGCCAAGTTTCCTATATATAGTGGAACGCTGTACGCACTCTTCACGCCGGCCGCGTTGGCCGAGGAGACTGAGGCGCTACAGTCACGGTCTGCACGGCCACTACGGTCGGGGGTTCGAATCCCCCCTCGGGCATGGATATTTGTGCCGTCCTAGTTCGTAAGTAGTTCATAAGTAGTTTGTAAGTTTATGGACTGATGACCCCGTAGTTAAGTCCCATAGACTATACAAACATTTGAACATTTGCACTCTTCAGTCTTCATCGACTCACCTGAGGATGCCTAGCAGGTGTCTGGGCGAAATATCGTGTGATGTTTTAGACGACGTCCGGCTGTATACCCGAAACTTCTATGAACACTCTGAAGATGATGATTTAAATCATTGAAACTGGTCAAGGAAAATAGATATATTTTACCAGCCATCTTGGTCTAACAATCTAAAGAAGATGTATTTTATTAACATGTAAACAGATCACTCTCCATTAGCATAACGTGCCAGGTAACCATTTGAATACATCTTCAGTTTCATGTTACATGTAATTTCTATATTACAATTAATTGCCATGTGGTCATTGTATTCTGGGTCGCGAAGATTTCCCCGTAAAAATTGTGCGTCCCAGTACGAAAAAGATTGTCAACCAGTGGGTTAGCTTAGCGCTTTGTCAGCCGACCAGACTACTTTCGGCGTTATGATCCATCGAGAAGTAACGCGGTGAGAGGGCGGTGGGCTCGCGGCGAGGAAGAGAGTCGTATGCGGCGCGGGTCGGCGGTGAGCGCTGCGGGCCGCCGCTTAACCCGAAACTAACCCCGGCGGCTGGGCGGCGGGGGCGGCGTGGGCGGCGGCGCGTCTTCCGGCCGGCAGTTTATGAGCGCGCGCAGGCAGCTGCGGCCGCGCAGCGCTGTTTTATGCTCCCCGGACAGCAGCGGCTGGCGGCCGGCGGCCTAGCCACTCGCACCAGTGCGCGCGCAGCCTGCCAGCCGCCGCCGCTGCACGCCGTGGCGCGGCGCAGCGCAACTACTGTGCCTTTCTTCATTACTGCCGCTCGCTGTCCCCGGCACAGGTCGAGTGCTGGAAGCAAATTGCAGCGGACAGCCACTCGCCAGTTCAAACGCAGTGAATCGTGGTAAAGAGCCGCTAGAATCATACAAATTAGCAGTTACAAGCGCCGATCAAACCACCGCGAGAGGGGAAAATTTGCGTTTTCCTTCCCACGCCAGTGTCATCCCAATCGCTTATCAGTAATACTAGAACCGCAATTCCGCGCAAAATAAGGTGGACGATGCGCAGAGACGTGTTTTCGTCAGCAGCGCCGGGCGAGTTTATTCTTTCGTTCAGAAGGGGAGGCCGCGTCAGTCCACTTCCGCCTGCGAGCTAGTTAGTTGGACACGTCCTCTCCAGCGCTCGCTCACTGCTCTGGCCGCTACCCCCACCACTACTGCTCCCCTCACACTTGCCTAGCCGTCTGCGCATCTACTGGCCAATTTATCCTGCACGCACTGTATGAGGGCAAGATCAGATAATATTTGCCCCTATTTTATAGCCAAAATAAGGTACACCGCCGGCCGCGGTGGCCGAGGAGACTGAGGCGCTTCAGTCACGGTCTGCGCGGCCACTACGGTCGGGGGTTCGAATCCCCCCTCAGGCATGGATATTTGTGCCGTCTTTAGTATAAGGTAGTTCATAAGTAGTTTGTAAGTTTAGGGACTGATGATCCCTTAGTTAAGTCCCATAAGCGTAACAAACATTTGAACATTTTAAGGTACACCCTAAAAGATATTATCACTCAGCAGTGGTGTGGGCTTGATATGAAACTTCCTGGTAGAATCGAACTTTCACTCTGCAGCGGAGTGTGAGCTAAATGAAACTTCCTAGCAGATTAAAAGTGTGTGCCGGAACCAGGACTCGAACCTGGGACCTTTGCCTTTCACGGGCAAGCGCTCTACTGACTGAGCTATCCCGACACGACTCACGATACCGCCCCACAACTTTACTTCCGCCAGTACCTCGCCACCTACTTTCCAAACTTCACAGTTCTGCGAAACTTGCAAGACTAGCACTCCTGGAAGAAAGGATATGGTGGAGACATGGCTTAGCTACAGAGTAAGGGATGTTTCCAGAATTAAACTTTCACTCTGCAACAGAGTGTGCGCTGGTGCGCTGATATGAAACTTCCTGGCAGATTAATATTGTGTGCCGGAACTGGGACTCGAACCTGGGACCTTTGCCTTTCGCGGGCATGCGCTCTACCGACTGAGCTATCCCGACACGACTCACGATTCCGTCCCATAACTTTACTTCCAATAATACCTCGCCTCCTACTTTCTTAATGTTATTTATGTGATTCTTTGTGCAGATTTGCAGCTTTTTGCTGGTATGAGCCAAAATGCCTATTATCAATCGTCCGATTCTAATACCAGTAAGATATTTACTAACAGTCCATAAAGATCTTACACCAACACAAATGTGTTTGTGAATCACATAAATAACATTAAGAACATTCTGAATCACACTGTGCAACGTACAAGTATTCCAAAACTCAGTACAACCCAATGTAAGACAAATAGTTTTGTTTTATTATGACTACCCTTGACTGTCAGCACACACGTCTTGTATCTAGGTGGCGTTGGTTTATTCCTGCGTTCTGAAGGGGAGGCCACGTCAGTGCACTTCCGCCTGTCGGCCCGTGAGCTTGGCACTTTCCCTCTAGTGATCGTTCACTGCTAGGGCCGCTAACCCCCACCACTACCGCACTCCGCACACTTGCCCAGCCGTCTGCGCATCTACCGGCCAATTTATCCTGCGTGCACTGTACGAGTGCAAGATTAGATAATTTTTGCTCCTATTTTATAGCCAAAATAAGGTACATACTGAGAGATATTATCACTCAGCAGTCGTGTGGGTATGATACGAAACTTCCTGGCAGGTTAAAAGTATGTGTCAGACACGGACTCGACTGTGGGACCTTTGTCCTTTGTAGGCAAGTTCGGATGCAAGGTATTTGCGGAAATAAAGCTGTGAGGACGGGCTGTGAGACATGCCAGGGTAGCTCAGTCGGTAGGGCGCTTGCCCGCGAAAGACAAACGTCTCGCATAATTGGTAGTGCTATGGATATGTGGAACAGGGCACAAAAGATTTTCAAAGAGATCATTCTTTAATGACGCGTTCCAGACATTCCATCAACATATATGTATCTAGAAAAAGAGAACGTTTTATATACATAACATTATAATAGCTTATGTATATCATGGAACTAACTAACATTGGAAATTTATACTGTATATTGTAATTGTCGGTAACTTCAGCTACTCTTACACAATATACCTTTACATGGATGTTACAAGTTGTTTGTGTCATGGTCTACAAATGTGTGACTTATTAGAGCCAGATAGGACGACATTTCTGGCCACCAAGTGGTACTACAATGCATACAGTGGCGGCATAACATTTCGAAGTACCCACATTAACTATATTCCAGGCATGATAGGTTGTCCATTAAATTGTTATATAAAACTACAAAATACATATTTTTTATTAATGACGAGCAATTCACATTAATAATATACTGGAAAATCAAGCCATCAAGTTACCAAACGAATACTTCACTCGCAGGAATGAAATAAAACTGGCATGAAATGAACTTCCTGCATACGCATGCATATTTGAGAGGGCAACAACTGTTTGATCTTGGACTCTGGGTTGCTAGAGAGACTGAGGTGTCAAAAAAATGAAATAAGTTAACCCCGATGGTTCTGAGGTCTAAGCTAAAACAAAGAAACTAAATCTAATACACCCATACCTATTTTGTGTAGGGAGACCTGATCATCATAATAAAATGAGAGAAATCAGATTGAAAATGGAGAGATTTAGGTGTTCCTTTTTCCCGCGCACTTTTAGAGAACGGAACTATAGAGAAATATCACAAATGCGGTTTGACGAACCCTCTGCCATGCACTTCAATGTGATTTGCTGAGTACTTACGTAGATTTAATTATAGACCTAGACTACTCGAGACGACCAGCAAGACGGTTTTACACTCTGAGGTCTCAGGATAAAACTGAGGCCCGACGCGCTGGAAAATACCTTTCCGTCAAACCCCACAGAATAGCTGCTGACTGACTACGGTCGATTTTGGAGTATTCCCCACGAAGCTATGGATACAAGTCGTCAGAAAGGTTGTATGCTTGCTGGTGGTAGCCCCATAATGGTGTGGACTGTTTGTACATGGGTTAGACTGAGTTCTCTAGTCCAGTTGTACCGAACATTGACTGAAATGTTTGGCTACCTGGAGACAGTATGAAGCCATTTATGCGCCTAATGTTCCCAGACAACTTTGGCCATTTCGTCATTTGGTGATTACTATCACAGAGTTTGGTTTTATGCCCAAATTCAGTAATTTACATTTGAGTCAAAAGACTTGTCAAGAATCAAATAATACACTATTTATAGTGAACTATATTTAAAATATAAATACAGACGAATACGAGCAGTCGTGACATTTATTTTCACAAATCGTGCTCGAATTTTTTCAGCGCATTCTTCACATGAAGCACACAAAAGTATATGTATTCATAGCTGTAATTTCCATTCTCATGGGCTTCGCCAGAGATTAAAAAAGATTTTCTGCTTTCGATGACCTACTCAGTCATGTTTCAACTCATCTCGATAATTTAAATATCAAGCTATGCAATAAAACTTCTGTATCTCATAGCATCCATTGGCATTGTCTTTCAAAAAGAGAATGTAATCTCGTTGTAAACTTCAGTTAATACTCTCAGTTCCTCTGCAATTACCAGAAAACATCTTGAGACACCTTGTATGCATACTGAACTACTCGTCTAATTGAGTAGGGCACGCTACATTGGCTGTTGACTCGATGAAGGCCAACCACGCCAGAGTGACGATCACACATTCATTTATCTGATCGGTACACGTTAAACTGTGGACATAACGAAAGCCAGCGGGAACTGAGTTGTTGGTAACGTCGCGCTGGAGGGATATCATGTAGCCGCCAGTTGGACAGCCGTGTCGTACTTAGTAATGCGCTGTTGCCGGCGGACATCCGACAAGCCACTCAGAGACTGACAAGCCGTCAGGCGTATCAAGCGGGACAGTGCAGGGTATTCTGACGTAGCCTCCTCGTTTCACACGTGACGTCAATGTGATTTTGTTGCCATACCCGCTGTTACTGGACAACGATGAGTAGTTGCAGAATTATTTGTATTCCCTTCTTCATTTCCCGCTACTTAAAATTGTCCATATCGTCCTGCCCTGCACTCTGCCCATCCCTGTTTTACCCCATCTCCTTATCCTCTGATTCAAGCTCCTTGTCTCTGTCCAACGCCCTTCTCTCTCACATGTTCCCATGTCTTCTCCTCTCTACCCATCTCCTGCTCCTCCCTCACCTGCCCGTATTCTCATCTATGCCTGCTCATCACCTCCTCCATCTCCTTATCTCCTCCATCTCTCTCTATCCTTACCATCACTAGCCACTTATGACTACTACCCCCATGTCAGTCCCTTTTTCCCTTCTTTTTCCACTCTGTCCATCTTCTCTATCCCTATTTGTCTCTTCGTTCGTATCATTCTCCCTCCCTGCTATGTGTCAGTATCCTCCTGCACCAAACTCTCTGCCCTCCTCCCGTTTCTACCCTCTCCCTATATATCTTCTCCTTGCCACATCACCATATCCCGTCCCCTATTCCCCATCTCTTTTCTCGACTCCAACCGTCTCTCTCTATATCTGATATATGTCTCCTCCTCGTCCTGTATCTGTGCCTACCTTCTTCTATCCTTTCTGTCCATCCTCTTCTGCTACCATCCCTCAGCCTGTCTCATCCAGCTCTTTCTCTGTATCCTTCTTCACGACAATGTTCCCCAGTCATGCCCATCCTGTAGATGAAGTAGGGTGTTACTGATATCATAACACACTTGTCTTGTAGAGCAGCGTATATCATACAGGCTTGATTACTAATCATGCCCTGCAAAGAAGACCGAAAAGACAGGCTAATAACATTCTCACAGAACTCACGCCAGTCTATATGGCAGACGTTGAAGACGAATAAAAATTAAAACAAAAAAGTAAATAAATAAATAATAAAAAATATAAAGTAAGTAAAAAAAAACAATAAAAAGCTAACTAAATATATTTTTTTCCGTTCTCTGATCGTAATAAAGCTAGGGAAATTAAAAACCAAATCAAATGTTCAAATGTTTGTATAGCTTATGGGACTTAACTACGAGGTCATCAGTCCCTAAACTTACAAACTACTTATGAACTAACTACTACTAAGGACGGCACAAATATCCATGCCCGAGGGGGGATTCGAACCTCCGACCGTAGTGGCCATGCAGACCGTTACTGGAGCGGCTCAGTCCCCTCGGCCACCTCGGCCGGCAATTAAAAACCCTTCCGTACCGATACCCAAATAAAATGTTCATATGTTTATAAATCTACGGGATTTATCTACTCTGGTTATCAGTCCCTAGGCTTACAAATTAAATGAACTTATGCTAAAAAATACACCCATGCCCGAGGGAGGATTCGAATATCCGCAGCTAGGCGACTTGGAATGTTCGGCCACTCCACCCCAGTGTACCGTTTCTCATTAGGCAAATAATAAGAAAATATAATTTGCATCCGGCCGAGGTGGCCGAGGAGACTGAGGCGCTCCAGTCACGGTCAGCACGGCCACTACGGTCGGGGGTTCGAATCCCCCCTCGGGCATGGATATTTGTGCCGTCTTTAGTATAAGGTAGTTGATAAGTAGTTTGTAAGTTTAGGGACTGGTAACCCCGCAGTTAAGTCCCATAAGCTTAACAAACATTTGAACATTTTTTTAAAATAATTTGCATCAAATCGAACCAAGTGTGTAGAAGCGAATCCAGGAAGTTCACACATACATACAATCTGCTTTTTAAAGATAAATATTACTTGGACACACAGATATGGACCTGCAACTTTTACTGGTTGCGGCTAGCCCCGAATTTCTTCACGATGGCAATATGTAAACAATAGGTGCAAAAAGAAATCTATATAATGTCCATCAAGTAATTATCTACGTAATAGGAAGGACAGAATAAGATAATACCTAGAAGCACATTATACAAGTGGATTACATTGTGCTGAAGTACTGAAGGCAACTGAACATCGAGCTCATACTGACGGCTACGTAGCATTGTGTTTATCGTGAGACGTAGGTCAACCTATAGCATACAGAACTGGAGGGTAAAGTAAGCGACAATCGGATACTGCAGCTTACCGGCAGCCTCCAGTTGACTATTAGGCGAGCATCTGTTTTGAAACAGATGTCTGTGGAGCACGTGTTCTGTTCTTTTCTTGATAACACACACCTTCCAAGACCGGCATATTCAAGTCCGCTTTGGTATTTGCATAACACTTTCTCCAGTAATTGAATATCTGCTAGAATGCATTATAAAATTTTGTAACTTTTTTCTCCTTCTTTTTAGTCTCGGTTGCTGGTAGACGTTGTATCAGGCTACATTGACGTATGAAAATTTCTGTCGGTGGCTAGTTTCGAACCCGTGACTACCTGCTTAATAGCCATCTGCACTAAATCCATTGTGTCACACCAGGTACACGGGCTTAACACATCAGCACGGACTACCAAGGAACGTACCCCGTCCAACCGAAATTTTCCTATGCCCCACTGTCTCAAAATGTGCAAAAGAAAAGTACATGGAGACATATAAATGTTTCGATCAGAAGGCGTAGTTGCTTGAATATTTCGTTTAGGGGTGTTAAGCCGATGTGCCTGGGATGGGGCAAGGGCTCAGCGCAAGTGCCTAGTAAGCACGAGGATCTTGGTTCGAAGTGTGGCTCCAACTCAAATTTTCTTATGTCCATGTTGTATGATCACAACACCTAGAAGCAGCTGTGACTAACAAACTGTATTAAGTAATGCAGCATGACATAGCGACATCTGTTTCTTCAGATAAGAACAAAGGAACAGCCGTTGGAATTCTTCGTTATAAAACCCTAAAGAATATGTATAGTTTCTTTCTTTTAAATTGTTTTATTTATTTTGAGTTTTTATGTGTACAAGCATGTAACACGAAAGAGTTATTGCTGCTAAAATTAATATTTGATTTTTAATCATATGTATTATTGATACGGACAGTATAGTAGGAAAAAAAGATAAATTTTTAAACACTTTCAAACAGAAACTTGTATGATAGTTCATGCAATAACCAAGCTGTTTAAAGATGGTCGGATGTAGCGTGAAGAACTTTGGGTGCCAAAGGTAGTGCTTTTTATATAGAGAAGTGTTTCTTGATGGTCAGTTAAACAGGGACAAGTTTGGAAGAAGAGAATGTTCAACTGGAAGGAAGTAAGAAATAGTGCAAAGTGGGATTCGAAATTAGTTAGAAGCATCGGATGGAAGGACAACACTGAGCACCGTGTACCACTGTTTGTGCCAGTAGACAAAGTCACAGTGAGTCGCTAATTATTCTCACTGAAGCTCACCGTTGTCGCCAAGGGGGAAGACCAAGTGTTTTTTTTGTAGCTCAGACAGCAATATATTTTTATCGATGTTTTCACAAATTTGGGGGCGAGATGCACCTGCTCCAGATAGCCAATGAACAGCGCCACAGTAACGTATCGGTGGTTCTGCTGCAGCCAATGAGAAATTAGGTCTTAAGCTTTCACGGTGCCTGTTAAAAATCTTACACGGTTCTCCAGCGTCACTGTGTTGTGCAGGTAGCTACTTCCACTAACAATGGGTGAGCTACCTGGCAAGTCACCATTCCACATAAAGGACGAGCACTGTCGTAAAACTCCTGTCGTCTCCTAACAGCGTTTGCTCGTGGACCACCCTTTTCTTGGGTTGTCCGGTCTTTCCCAGTAAGCAGAAAAAAGCTCCTTTCTCAAAACACAGCTTCCGTGCCACACCACGCAGTTGAAATTGTCTAGCTCCAGTCTACGCGTATTCAACACAATGATTTCTGTAGGTGCAGTCACTATTGCTCTAATTACCATCACAGGTATTATGTGTGTCGGCCGGCCGCGGTGGCCGAGGTGACTGAGGCGCTCCAGTCACGGTCAGCACGGCCACTACGGTCGGGGGTTCGAATCCCCCCTCGGGCATGGATATTTGTGCCGTCCTAGTTTGTAAGTAGTTCATAAGTAGTTTGTAAGTTTAGGGACTGATGACCCCGTAGTTAAGTCCCATAAGCTTAACAAACATTTGAACATTTATTATGTGTGGCGTATCAAATTGCTCAGAAAAATATTTGCATCACTATGAGGTACTTCAAAATGATATGTAATGAACTCTGTATTTCTTGACTCCTTACAAAGAGCATCAAAACAGATACAGGGATAGTGAACTTAGAGTTTTCATAGCAAGACAGAAGATAAAATTTCCCATATCCACGAGAAAAAGATACGGTTAAATATTCACTTCATGCTTTTCTGACAGAATCTCCAGTCTTCTCGACCTTACAGTGTGAGAGTAGATCAGATCTAGCTTACATTAACAGAAATAATATCGAGCAAAAATATACTAAACATATTAATACAAGGGGCCACAAAACAGTTCAGAGCATTGTTGCACAAGGAAGACCTGTAATGATTTACAGGAACTCGAAATACAGGCCTCTCTACCTGGGATCCTATTTCTTACGCTTTCTGGGACTCGCACATCAATAGAGCGATCCGCCGGCCGCAGTGACCGAGCGGTATGCGGCGCGCCAGTGACAGTCTGCACGGCCGCTACGGTCGGGGTTTCGAATCCCCACTCGGGCATGGATGTTTGTGTCATCTTTAGTATAAGGTAGTTCACAAGTAGTTTGTAAATTTAGGGACTGATGACCCCGCAGTTAAGTCCCTTAAGCTTAACAAACATTTGAACATTTGAACAATAGAGCGATCTAGGTTGCCAATGCTGTCAGACTTTCCCCTTTTTTGTCCCACATTATGAAATCAGCTTTGGAAAAATTTAAATTCATTGTTTTCTATATTAATACATAAAAATTTGTGTTTTAAAATTTTTGGTCGAACAACAGATTTTTGCCGGCCGCGGTTGACGAGGGGACTGCGGCGCGTCAGTCACGGTCTGCAAGGCCACTACGGTCGGGGGTTCGAATCTCCCCTCGGGCGTGGATATTTGGGCCGTCCTTAGTGTTAGCTAGTTCATAAGTAGTTTGTAAGTTTAGGGACTGATGACCCCGTAGTTAAGTCCCTTAAGCTTAACAAACATTTGAACATTTGAGTCCGTAGCTTACAAACAACTGAAACCGAGGTAAACTAACCTAAAGACACACAAACTGCGTGGATTGCGTGGTCATCAGTCCGTAGCTTACAAACTACTTAAACCTAGGTATACTAACCTAAGGACAAACACACACCCTTGCCCCAGGGAGGACTCGAACCTCCACGGCGAGCAAGCGCGCGCTCCGCAGCGAGACGCTTTAGACCGCTTGGCACCATAAATCTACAAACTACTTATGATTCAAAATGTTCAAATGTTTGTTAAGCTTATGGGACTTAACTACTGGGTCATCAGTCTGTAAACTTACAAACTACTTATGAACGAGCTAAGACTAAGGACGGCACAAATATCCATGCCCGAGGAGGGATTCGAACCCCCGACCGTAGTGGCCGTGCAGATCGTGACTGGAGCGCCTCAGTCCCCTCGACCACCGCGGCCGGCGAACCACACTCACACTCTCAGCCATGTACAGACGGCAACGCAACACAACCTCTAAGATGGACAGATTAATGCTTCAGAAGTACCAAGCGCAAAATATCGTAATAGAAGCATGTTGTTCATCAACATGAATGTAACTTTAAGGATTGAGGCACGATATACGGCATAAATCAACTTTTAGTGCGTTGTTATCCAGGAACAACACTAGGAATGAAAGGGTTAAGATGATATTCACTTCAGCTACAACATTAACTTCCGTCTAGAAAATCTCAGACGAAGCTGTAGTCAGCAAGGTGCGCAAGCCGTCGTACGTGTTGTGGCACGGCGCAACGCCCTTACGCTGGGGAGTAGCGCGTCGCAGTTTTTGACGGCGCGGTGGGACCGGGCCGCCCCCTTTGTGCAGAATTAGCGGGCGGCGTGTTTAACTTGCGGCGCCCTCTGGCCGGCTGCCCGGGTAAACACGGCGCTCTTTTAATTTGGCGCCGCATCGGTTAATCCGGCGGCCAGCGCCCTGCCGCCAAGCCGCAGAAGCCGCCTCCGACTCCGCCTCCACCGCCCGCCTTTCTGCACTCCCGTCCAACGCCAAAAAGACAGCTAACTGTTTGCCAGCAGCTGCTGGAACGTACCTAGATTTTCTATAGTCGATATAATCGATTTTCGAGATTTAGCAACTGCTAATGTTTACAGTAATTTGTTATCTTATTATCTGCTAAAAATTGCAAATCGTTTCTTTACATTTTCATGTTTCAAACTTTCTGGATCATCTTCAGAATCTTGTTGTTGTATCTTGAAATACTTGTCACAATACAGATAAGATGTGTTTGCGGATGCAACAAGAAGACTCCGAAGTTGGTACAGAAGGATTGAAACAATTAAATGAAAATAAAAGACACCATTTGTAACTGTTGGTTAATAATAAGATAATAAATAACGTTTACCTAGATTTATTTGACTAGTTGTCAATTTATCATGCTTGCTGGTTCGTCAGAATTACAAGTGACGATTTTTTTTAATTTAATTTTTTTTATTTGCTTATCTATTTATTTCTTTATTTTGTGAGGTTCTTATCAAATCCACAAGTAACAAAATGGGCTCCCAAAATTTTGCTTGTCATCTCCCCATAGTACCTAAAATGGGAACTTCGCGCCACCCCAGTTTCAACCGAAAATGTCACTGATTAGCTTATTGTCTTGGGAGGAGTGAGGGGGGGGGTGAAAATGAAAAAGCCGCGGAGGGAGTAGCCGAGCGGTCTAAAGCGCTTCGCTGCGGAGCACGCGGTTGCTCACCGTGGAGGTTCGAGTCCTCCCTGGGGCATGGGTGTGTGTTTGTCCTTAGGTTAGTATACCTAGGTTTAAGTAGTTTGTAAGCTACGGACTGATGACCACGCAGTCAACGCAGTTTGATCCGATAGATTTACAAAAATAATAATAAAAAAAAATAAAGAAAATTGGAAATAACAAGGACTTCGTGTGCAGTGGGGGTCGTGAAAAGCGAAATGTGTATGGTAAATTTGCCAGTAGGCGGACATTAATTGTACGTTTAAAATAATCATTTAATAGCTAAACAGATCCGTCATCTATCAATAAAAATTTACGTCCCATTGGCGATAAGTAGTACGATTGAGTGCCGATAACTTTCGGTACATTTTGGACTGCCCATCAGTGGTATGAAATGTGTATCTTATACATGCAATTGTTTTAAATTGAACTGATTGTTATTTAAGGAATTGCGCATTTCGCTTTGAGTATTCAGGATCTGGTCGTTAAAAATGGATCCAGTAACATAGGTACCCCATATTCCACACCACACCATCACCATTACGTCACCAACTACCTTTGAAGATTCCATCCATTGTAGATTCTGGTCACTCCAATACTTGCGGTTGTGACGGTTGACTGCAGCATCGACAAAACATTTTGCTTCATCAATGAATAACATACCTCATGTAAAGTAGGGTTCATGTTGTAACTTTTGAACCATAAGTACAACGTCGAATCTATTTACTGGTATTAACCTGTAAAAAAATGCTGAAGTTATTTGATCTATTACGGGAACTACTTTTCAGGAATACCAATTATGATTCAAGTTGGCCGAGTTTAATGTGGCACCCATGTTCGTTACGTATGGTAAAAGGTAGACAATCTAACATGTGGGGAGAGAATCTGAACGCCAGACTCAGGCCCCTCAGCCGGATTGCTATGTGAAAATAGAGTATAGTTTACTGTAGGTGAAGAACTTTTTTCTAGCAGTGGACGGAAAACGATCATCACTCAAGACTGTACATAAATGATCTACCGACGGTACCAATCTACCAGCAGCCTATACGCAAACGAATCAGCTTTCATCACATCTGGCTGCCTCATTGACCAGGTTTCTCAACAAGGCACATCGGCAAATAGATGCCAAGGACGGATGAGCACTATTTAGCAAGATATCCATCATCCCCACGAAGACTGCAGCTGTGTTCTTCACCAAAAAGAGACTGTCGATTCTCCGTTTTCCATTGTGTGTTACGGGGCAGCCATTCCCATGGTCAACATCTACAAAATATTTCGGCATCACATTAGACAAGTCCCTGACCTCGTCTCTGCACAACCAAAAGCGCAAAACAGACACGCTGAAGATGGTCAGCGCTCTGATTCCGTTCTTCACGAGTAACAACTTCAGCACGAAAACGAAATATCACCTTTATCGCTCGACGGCACAATCAAAGCTTCTCTTAAATCTGCGCAGCATGGGGTATCACTTGCGACACAAATATCAATTCTCTCCAACCGATACAAAACCGATGCAAGCCGTGGCTGTTAAAGGCGCCCGATGGAGGAGGACAAGAGAAATAAGTGCTACACTACAGGAACACTACTTGAAGGATACGATGGAAGACTACGTCACCAAACTATTCAGTAAGGTCGCCTTACGTCTGGATGAAGTTCAGCAACTACGCCTAGAGGGAACAATACGCCCCCAACGGTGGCATAAATTTACGGTACCTTGTGCATTATAACGCTGCACCCATCTCGAAAATACATCCCTTGAACAAGACACTGTCGGTCTTCGATGGACAATATGCCACATGTAATCATACAAGCGACCACCCATGAAATTACGCCATATTCATTGAGGAAAAAAGGACCAAAAGTGTGCCCCAGTTTCCTCTTAAAGCGTGACTAAATTCATATAAATAAGGCGTCATTCCTATGCTTACCTTTCACACATCAAGAAAAAGCTCCCACATGACACCAAACCATCTCACTCAGTTCTGATAGCCGTGGTGGAGTGGCCAAGCGCATTGAGGCGCTATGCGCCGATGCGCGAGCCGTTCCCCGTCGGGGATTCGAATCCCCCCTCGGGCATGTATGTTTATGTTGTCTTTAATATAAGGCAGTTTTTAAGTTTAGGGATTGATGACCCCGCAGTTAAGTCCCTTAAGCTTGACAAACATTTGAACATTTTCAGTTTAGATAGACTAAATTTCCCTGAGTAGGAAAATCTTCTGTCCATGCATCAGCACGGCTTTAGAAAGCATCGATCGTACGTAAATCAGATTGCCCTTTACTCTCGTGACATATGCGAGCTATAGATGACGGGCAACAGACAGACTGCATATTTCTCGATTTTCGAAAGGCGTTTGATACAGTATCGCACTGCAGACTGATACCGAAAGTACGAGTATATGGAATAGGTACCCAAATAGTGGATCGAAGACTACTTAAGTAATAAAACCCAGTACGCTGTCCTCGATGGCGAGTGTTCATCATAGACCAGTGTATCGTCAAGTGTGCCCAATGGAAGTGTGATAGGACCGCTATTATTTTCTGTCTATAAAAATGATATGACGGACAGAATGACTGGCATTCTGTGACTGTTTGCTGAAGATATTGTTTAGGGTGTTGTCGTTGAAATACTGTAGTAGGATGCAGGATGACTTGGACCAAGTTTCAAGGTGGTGTGAGGAATGTCAGCTAGTTGTAAATGTAGAAAACTGTAAGGTTATGCAGATGAGTAGGAGAAACAATCCCGTAATGTTCGAATACAAAGTTAGTAGTGTGCTGCTTGACAGAGTCGCGTCAATGAAATATCTTGACGTAATGCTGGAGTGAAACTTGGACGATAAACAGTGCGGACAGGAAGAGGATTGAGGCTTTTGAAATGTGGTGCTACAGAAGAATGCTGAAGATTAGGCGGGTGGATCGCGTAACTAATGAGGAGGTACTGAACAGAATTGGGGAGAAAAGAAATTTCTGGCATACCTTGATTAAAAGAAGGGATAGATTGATAGGACACATTCTTAGACATCAAGGAATTGTGAATTTAGCGTTGGAGGGAAGTGTGTGGGGAAAAAATCGCAGGGGAAGACCAAGAGATGGATACAGTAAGCAGATTCAAACAGATGTAGGTTGCCGTTCTTATGTGGAGATGAAGAGGCTTGCTCAGGATAGGGTATTGTGGAGAGCTGCATCAAACCAGTCTCCGGACTGAAGACCACAACAACAACAACATCTTTTGTAAATGCGTTTTTGCCTTTAAAGGGCGTGTTGCTGTTTTTCTTGGACACAAAAATTCCTTTATTTTTCCTGTGTCACCAAAATGACTTTTTTTTCGCACTAGTAAATATACAGGATACATATATGCATTATACTTCACGAGCCAATAGGTGACGAGGAAACACAGGTGCATATATTGCCATCCGGTGGTCTTTGTGATTTCAACTTACAGAATAGTGTACTCAGACACCCGAATTTTTAAGTTCCCACGTTGCATCAAATGTGGTTCGATGGTGAAACAATCTCGAATACACTGGATGGATAACTATAGATACATTCATTTAAAGATCGCCAACATGCCCCAATATTTCTTCTGGAAAAAAGGGTCAAAAGGATTCTCCTTAAAATTAGTAGACAATTTTATTGTCGTGTTCTGTCCTATGACATTATATGTATTCACATTAATAAGGTTTCTGGTTGCTTCCACTACTGCCACAACTTCATGGAACTCAAACAGCTCTATAACACCAGAAATATTACGATTTCTGCAATTTCTAGTGTACAAAGCTCCACTCAGTATCTCGAAATTACAAAATGATAATATGAAAACTCATATATTAACAGCAAAGAGCGAAATACTGGATAGGTTGTAGAGTTGTTTCTTGAATTGAAGGAAGTGGTTCGAGGACATAAAAAGATGAAAAACGTCCTCCCTAGTGAGAAATAGTTCAACTCATGGAGATGTCTTTAGAGGTATTAACTAGTTACCTAAATAGAGAATTTATTCAAATAGGAGAAGGGAATAAAAAACTAATTTATTTAAATGGTATTTATTGTTCATTACTGGTACTCAACATTGTTTGAGAAGTAGTATCGATTTGCCTTTAGAATGTGTCAATGCATTTGCTGTTTCTGCTCGTCGAGGTGATGGCTCTTTTTGGATTAAAGCTTGAATGTTTCACTCATGAAATTGATAATCCACGCTCCATCACCACTCCGAAAATCAGACTTTGTGTCCCCTCCGACAACGTTGAGTATCAAATAAAACTGTCCCTCCCGAACTACAGTACAGTAAGCAGATTCAGACAGATGTAGGTTGCCGTTCTTATGTGGAGATGAAGAGGCTTGTTCAGGATAGGGTATTGTGGAGAGCTGCATCAAAGCAGTCTCCGGACTGAAGACCACAACAACAACAACAACAACGCTGCAAAGCGATATGAAATGAAACGAGCATATAAAGACAGTCTTGGGGAAGGCGGATGGTCGACTATGGTATACTGGGAAAATTATGAGAAAATGTGATTCGTCGTTAAAGGAGACCACATATAAAACGCTTGTGCAAACCCTTCTTGAGTATTGCTCAAGTGTCTGGGATCGCCATGAGATCAGTTTGTAAAGCTATGAGTGTTGTTTTGACGGGTTGGGTGATTTGAGAGGTGCAGATATATGGTACATGGGGAACATAAGGACGGGGATGGATTGGCAGACCCCTCCTAACAATTACTGATATGTGCCCTAAAATAGATATGGCTTCTTGACAAAGAAATACCCACCAAAATATAATAAAAACGGGGAATCTAACCTTTGAATCAGATCCAGGTTAAGTTAAAAATATACTTAATTTATTTTAAAAAATAATCAATATTACGAGAAGATCCAATAATTGACGAAAATAGGAACACTTCTCAGACCTTTAAAAAGTCAAACGATAGCAGATTGGAGTATATCAATAAATACAAAAATTACCCCAATAAATGACTGGCAAGTTGCTACTATAACTGTAGATTCGGAGAGCGGCAAATAACTCACGACACGAAGGAGACCAAGGGAGCTTGCTATAATTACCAGAGCATTCCACACAAAACGATGTTTAAGAAAACCGTCAAAAGGAAGAATCTTGTCGCCCAGATAAGCAGTTGCAATCGGTAATCAACCAAATGCTGCTGGAGCCGGCTTCGCTGAAACTGGGTCGAGGGTGGCAGTGCTTTGGAGTACTGCAAATCGCGGTCCGATTGAATGGAAATGAATAAATAAATAAAATTAAAAGTCTCAAGACAGAAGCGTGAATGCCCTACTCTCAGCCTCGGTGTCCACGGTATGCATAGTGTCTAACGAAAACACAAGTTCGGATATGCCTCGCCAATTCAGACTTTGTGTGCTGGACACAAGATTGTCGAGTGCGCAGTTGACACCAGAGCTAGGAATAACGTTATCAGCGCGTCGGTGCTGCTCATTCAAACTGGCTAAGCCTATTCACACCTCTATGACACTTAGGTCGACTGACACAAGTTTCAGACTGTATCTGAAAAATGAATCTGAATCTCAAGTCCACAAACTGCAATAGGTG
Source organism: Locusta migratoria (assembly GCA_026315105.1). Lineage (NCBI taxonomy): Eukaryota > Metazoa > Arthropoda > Insecta > Orthoptera > Acrididae > Locusta > Locusta migratoria. Next base: position 719,038,718 of record CM048745.1, read on the forward strand.
AAAAAATAACCGAAGTCCCAAACCACACACAAGTTAGCACCTAACTAAAGCCGAGCTCAGAAGTCGGCTGCATAAGATGGAATCCCTTGTGGAGCGCTGCTGCGCACCCTGCTCGCAAAACGCGATAATACCCCCTCACTAGAAAGCAAGAGCCAATCGCTCTCTAGGCGCCAATTTTCCTCCAGTGCACGGACACGACGCCAAGAGTGCTTGGTAAAACTGTCCTCCAGCTCAATGTAGTCCAATGATGACCGTTCCCGCGCACCACGCCCCACATAGCCGTCTGTGCGGAAAGTATTCCTCCTCGGATTGGTCACTGACCTCAACTTAATGGTACGTCTTGGTGTGGCTCTGCCATTCCCAGGGCGATCACGACGCAAATTTCGACGCACCCTTGGTGCGCGCCACGCTGCCGCCATGCTCACCGGCCCGAGGGTCCAGCCCCAAGTTCCAACGCAACGGGGTTCGCTGACCACCACCGAGCGGCCCTCTGATTCTGTAATAGAGGCTCATTCTCCGTCTCACATAGACTCGGCAGCTCTCACCCTCTAGTGCCACTCAAAAGCGCTTTAGAAACGTACAGGTTTAACTGTCTTGCAAACTATTTTATACTTCGGGCATCCACAGCTGAAATACATTGTAAATCAATTCTAGAAAGTACTATAAACAGTCAGGATGTCTTCCTATGAATTATTGAAGTCCGCCTTAGCTGTTTTTATATGCCTTTATTACGTTACTACATGTTTCGTACCGTTAAAGGTACATCTTCAGGTATCTTTTAATTCACATGGGGTGGTTTCACTTGTTGCGTGTCCCAACGTTCATGATGGTCTGCCGGTTTTTATGGAGGTTTTCTTTAAAGATGTTACTTAATTTTACAAGGGACTCCCTTCAGTAAACGTCCATGTGGGCAACGGTTGCGTATACCAAGTTTGGTGCTTATTTTTTTTTTTTTTTTTAAAGTTGAACGTAGGGGTGGTTCAGTATCCCCTGAATCTAAAGTAAAACGAATTGTACCAATGGCTTGCGTCATATGCTATTAAAATTTTTGACAAAACCAGAAGCTTTTTGGAGTCAAAATTAGAAATTTGTAGAAACCATTAGGTGCACGTAACTGTCTTCATCTCCCCATGAATCTAGACTGAATAAAATCAATAACCCGTAAAAATTAAATTTGGTGGGCAGTTCTCGACGTCTTTCTGGTTTTAAGGAATACACAGGAGGAGATCAGAGGGGGGCGGCTAGGTTTGTTCCTGGCAGGTTCGATCAACGTGCGAGTGTTCCCAAAACGCTTCGGGAACTCAGATGGGAGTCTCTGGATGTATGGTGACGTTCTTTTCCTTAAACACTATTGAAGAAATTTAGAGGGCCGGAATTTCAAGCGGACTGCAGACCGATTCTACTGGATGACGGGCAACAGGCAGACTGCATATTTCTCGATTTTCGAAATGCGTTTGATAAGGTATCGCACTGAAGACTGCTACCGAAAGTACGAGTATATGGAATAGGTACCCAAATATTTGAGTGGATCGAAGGCTACTTGAGTAATAGATCCCAGTACGTTGTCTTCGAGGGTGAGTGTTCATCATAGACCAGTGTATCGTCAAGAGTGCCCCATAGAAGTGTGATAGCACCGCTATTATTTTCTATCTACTTAAATGATCTGACGGACAGAGTGAGCTGCATTATGCATTTCGCGTAAACACAACAAAGAGAGATTAGGGCTCTTACAGATGTATACAAGAAAATCGTTTTTCCTCGTTCTAGGTCTATATGGGAGTGGAATAATAAAGCAAGTAACAAGTAGTGGTTCTGAATATCCTTCGCCAAGCTCCTTTGGGTAGATTGCGGAGTAGGTGTGTAGTTGTACTTTAGTGGAATATTGAGGTTCCTGCAGAGTGTGTACTGCGACTTTTGGCTCACCCTGTATTTACCTCATCGGATGGCCTAGGGTGGCAGAACAGCGAGCGCTGACAGTGGGCAGCGGGCAGCGGGCAGCGGCTGACTGCTGCGTGGCGTTTACTCTGGCGGGAGCGCCGCGGTGTCACGGGACACGCCGCCCCGACAGCGGCCGCTGAGCAAACAGCGCGTCCTGCCGCGGCGCCACTAAAAGGCCGCGCCGCGCAGATCCTTTGTGTGCCCGCCGGCCGGCGCTGTCCAAACGTGCGCGCCCTACCGCCATAAACACGTCAGCCGGCCGATAATCACTACGATCAACGCCGCCGATTTCCGCTTAATATACATGGAAATGCGTCTCGGCGCCGCCGCCCGCCTCACCTGTTGCAATGCTGCCGCGTGCGGCCGCGCACCTAATTCTCTCTGCGGGATTTCCTTTTCGAGCTGTAGGTCCCTCAGGTTAACCCTTTCATTCCCAACAACATTGCATTAAAAGCTGTTTTATACCATATTTTGTACACCAGTCGTTTAAGTCGCATTCTTGTTGATGAGCTACACGTTTCTAGTATGACATTTTGCCACTTGGTACGGCGTGTAGTCACTACTGACGCATTAATCTATCCGTCTTGGAGTTGCGTTGCCGTCTGTTCATGGTTGTGAGTGTAAGTGTGAGTGTGGTTCATGTTATTTCGGCAGTGAACTGTCTTGTCTTTAGTTCTATGGCGGAGATTAGGGGAGACCAGGGGAATGTCGCCACCTTAAGGGAAACCAGGTTTTTACCTTTTTAAAGCTGTGTCTTTTTCGTAAAGAATAATACTACAGTTTCGCCAGCTAATACTACTTTATCATACTTTTTTTCAGACATGCATTTCGTTTAGTTTTACTGTTAAAAAATATATTGTGAAATTATACACAGTGGCGCCATTACACTGGGATCCGGAGTAATGACACAATACATTTGAAAATCAAGGATAAACCTACACGGTGAGTGAGTAGTAATAAGTAACTGTTATAACCGTAGTAATTTATACTTACCACTCTTCTGTATTAGACATTTAGAAGGCTTCATCTACTTGTCGATGTAAAATTGGAATATAAATAAATTTTATAATTTAGGCTTGATTAAGACACCGCAAAAAAGTCAGAAGCACCGATTAGTTTTTGGCACATTCTCTACATTCTGCAAGTGCCCATTTCTCAAAATGTCTGCGTGTATTACACTTCATTTTGCCTAAATTCTCCACCATGGCGTCATTACCCCAGTTGAGAAATATGGCTAAGAACGTCAATTTAAAGCCAAAGATTTTGCGAATCAATTAGGTTAGAGACATGAAATGGAGACTAAATATCTACAGATTACGTTAATACGAGTATTAAAAAGCACTGACAGCCTATAGAGGTTCTTATTTCAATAAAATATAGCCTCGAAAATTAGATCCAAAACGTCGAAACTAACAATTTCTATCACACGATTAATAGTACTTGTACTGCAAACCGTTCGTCATAAAACTGTGGTGGCGCGATTACCCAGGATGGCGCCGTTTCCCTGGACTCCCCGATGCTGGCATTATTGATATGGCAGTGTTAACTATCTACAATGTAACGTCTCAAGTAATAAAATACCTCGATACGAACGTCTGTTCAAAAAAATGTTCAAATGTTTGTATAGCTTATGGGACTTAACTACGAGGTCATCAGTCCCTAAACGTACAAACTGCTTATGAACTAACTAAGACTAAGGACGGCACAAATATCCATGCCCGAGGGGGGATTCCAACCCCCGACCGTAGTGGCCATGCAGACCGTGGCTGAAGCGCCTCAGTCCCCTCGGCCACCGCGGCCGGCACGAACGTGATGAATGAAATGCACGAAAAAAAAAAAAAAGAAAAAAATGTTCTATCAAAAATTTTAAAACACGTATTTTGATGTTTAATGGACTGTATTAATAAATAAAACAATGAATTTTTGACATAAAAGTTTTCTGGGTATTGTACCGCGTCATGATGTAAGAAGGCTATTACTTAAATAACCGACGTTTCGGCCAACGTTACAGTGGCCTTCATCTGGGTATACTGATGTGTGCTGGTTGTTACGACACTATATATTTACTTTCAATTAAAAATTACGTCATAATTTTTAAAATAAGCGATGTTATTGGTGAATTTTTGGCGGAAGAATGGAAACTTATTCTGATAGGATGCTGAGGTGGAGGGAGTGGGGGTTAGCCGTTGCCTATTTTGCCTATTTTATTTTTTCAAAATTGAATTCATAATTTGGGAATGAAAGGGTTAATCTCCTAACCGACAACTCAAGTTTCAGACGAACTATAAACTCAAACAAGCCTATGACATGCAAATACTTGCATATAGCTATTTTTTATAACACGGATTCAGAAAGTATTGTCCTTCTGAAACCCAGCACTTTACTCACATGAAATAATGGGTGCTATCGACAAAGTATGTCAGATTTGTTCTAGCAACGGTTTTGCGCCAAACGTCTTGCCGTCCAGTCTGAGTGTTCACAGCGAGCGGAGCAAGCAGCGTCGCGCGGCTCAGAAGAAGCTGGAACAGGCTGTCTCGTGGGAAACATCTGCTAACGGATGAATGTTTTGCTTGATTACCTTCATGCTCTCACGCGGGCTGCGAGATGACCACTATCACAGTTTCTCGCCTGCCGGCCGCGGTGGCCGAGGGGACTGAGGCGATCCAGTCACGGTCTGCACGGCCACTACGGTCGGGGGTTCGAATCCCTCCCCTCGGGCATGGATATTTGTGCCGTCCGTAGTATTAGTTAGTTCATAAGTAGTTTGTAAGCTTAGGGACTGATAACCCCGTAGTTAAGTCCCATAAGCTATACAAACATTCGATTTTCTCGCCACACTAACTCCACATAGATAAGAAGGCGGTGAGACAGCCAAGTATTAGTTACATCTAGACAATATGTGGCCATCTCACCGCTTTGTTACGTTTGTGGATTAGTGTGGCTAGAAATTGTAAGAAGGCGGTCACCTAACCGCCCGCGCGAGTGAGCGATGAGTTGAAAGGGCATGGAGAGGTGTTGAGAAACAATGAACCGCTTACCTTTTAATTTAAGCACGGGCAATAGTCATGTGTTGACATTGAATATTACTATAGCTCTCATCAGTATCATAACCCATGATTCCTTCGATTCCGATACAGGCATAATTTTCTAAATCTGAGACGAACTCCAGTGGCCATAGTCGTGACAGTTGGAATATAATCGAATTACATTATATTAAAAGTAGTTTCAGAAAGAAAATTACACATGACACTTTTCAAATTGCGTTCTAATGTTTTAGGTGGAGCCCCTAGGAGCGCGGGGCTCTGTGCGACTCCATCGTTTGCACATGCCTAATTGTTTGACAGCTGAGGAAGCACGTGAAATTTGTATGTCAATTTTCCCTAATTACCAGGCCGACGTTTCATCCCTTTCAAACTTGCACTGCTGTCTGTAGGAAGAACAAGTGCTACTCTGTTGCATGGCGCCTGTTTGCTTCTCCCGTTGATAAAACACTAAGCCTTATATATCCGTTAACGTTCTCTAATAAAGGGGAATTGTGTAACCGGTGGCTACTCTTTGTCAATCCCGATAAATCCCAGGCAGTCATCGTAGGTCCCACCAACCCCTCCTACCGCCTCCATGATTTGTACCTTTCCTCCACCATCGTCCCATCCGTCACACCCCCACCCTCAAATACCTTTGCCTCACGCTCGATCGATCCCTCTCATAGACTCCTTACCTCTCCACCGTCCGACAGAAAGCCATGTCACACCTCAATCTGCTTAAACTTTTCTCCGGCCTCAACCCCTCCACCACCATTTACAGATCCATGAAGCGTCTCGTCCCTCGCAGCATCCATCCAGAGTAAGTCTCTCCACCCCAACCTGCTACAAAACCCTTCAAATCCTTGAACGTCATGCCTTCCGCCTGACTATCGCATCAGCCTCGCTTCCCGCACGCAGATCCTGTACGACCTCATTCCCTTCCCCCACCTCCTTTAGTTTCTCAAACACATCCGGCTCCTCTACACCTCCCGCAAAATAAAATCCTGCAATTCACTGGTCTATACCATCCTCACCACCCCCGAGCCTCTACAAAGCCTTCATCATTGCATCCGTCCCTCCTTCCACCTGTTACTCTCTGCATCCTATCCCAGGGTACCTTCCGCCACCTCCCCATCCCGGATGACGCCCTCTGTCCCGACGTCTATCCCTCCTACCAAACCCAACTCTTTCCCCATGCATGCAACGCCCCTTCTCCCCCTCCTCTTCCACAGATTGGCTAACCCCCTCCCATTTCTGGAGTCCATACGCTCCTTCTCCACCCCTCTACCACCCCATTCCTCCCCCTCCTCCCGCGCTTTCTATCCTCCCACCCTCCCTTCCCCTGCAGGGTCCTCAGAACAGCTCAGTCGTGTTTTTAATCTATTGCCTCGTTCAGTGGCAGCGTGTCACCTTGTGCATCAGTGTGTTTTAACAGTGCGTCTACCGGTCACAAACAAGTATCGCATATATCGTTTTAACCACTGTCTCCGAGTGTTTTTCGTCGAGTCACGTGTCCTGGTTTCTCAATGTGTTTTTAACTCCACCGTGGCACAAGATTTTTTTTAACTTGCTACTTTTTTTTCATCTGTCTTGCTATGTGTTCCCCAACAACTTCTAATTGTCAAAGATATTAAATACTCCATATTTAAATCCATCTCAATGTTTTATATTCTCATCGTGTTCATTGTTTTAATTTTGTAGCGGCTGAAGAGCGGCTTTTCTTGTTTCTGACAGCCTGCTGCGTGAAACAGCAATGTTGTGTTGTTTGTTGTTGTGGTCTTCAGTCCGCAGACTGGTGTGATGCAGCTCACCACGCTACCCAGTCCTGTGCAGGTCTCTTCATGCGAGAATACGTTCGGCAACCTACATCCTTTTGAATCTGCTTACTATATTCGTCCCTCGGTCTCCCTGTACGATTTTTACCCCACACGCTTCTTATAATGCTAATTTGACAATTCCTTGATTTCTCAGAACGTGTCCAACCAATCTATTCCTTCTCTTAGTCAGGATATCACAGAAACTCCTTTTTTCCCCGATTCGGTTAAGCACCTCCTCATTAGTTACGGGATCTACCCATCTAATTTTCATCATTCGCTTGTAGCAACACGTTTCAAATGCTTCTATCATCTGTTTATCTGAACTCCTTATCGTCCACGTTTCACTCCCATACACTCCAGGAAAATGCTTGCAGGAAGGACTTCCTAACATTTAAATTAATTTTGGATGTTAACAAATTTCGCTTCTTCAGAAACGCTTTTCTTCCCATAGCCATTCTGAATTTTATATCTTCTTTACTTCGGACATCAGAAGTTATCTTGCTACCCAAATAACAAAATTCATCTACTACTTTTATTGTCTCATTACCTAATCTAATTCCTTCAGCATCGCCTGATTTTCTGACATTACATTCCATTACTTTCGTTTTACTCTGGTTAATGTTCATCTTATATCTTCCTTTCAAGACACTGTCCATCCCATTCAATTGCTCTTCCAGATCTTTTGCGGTCTCTGACAGAATTACTATGTCATCGGCAAACCGCAATGTTTTTATTTCTTTTCCCTGAAATTTAATGCCCTCTCCAAATTTCTCCTTCCATTCCTTCAGTGCCTGCTCAATGTACAGATGCCAGTCGATATTGTCAAAAGCTTTCTCTAAATCGACAAACGTTAAAAACGTAGGTTTCCCTTTCCTTAGCCTATCTTCTTAGGTAAGTCGTAATGTGAGTATTGCGCCCCCTGTTCCTACATTTCTCCTAAATCGAAACTGATCTTCCCCGAGGTTGGATTCCACAAGTTTTTCCATTGAACAACATTGGGGAAAGGTTACAACCCTGTCTTACTCCCTTCCCAACCTCTATAAACGAAATAAACGAAAAGAATAATAAAGGGCACACACACACACGGCTTCTTCGGATCTAGTCACTTCTGGCACTTTAGAACGAGCAGCCGCAGCCTGTTTCGGTGAAGTGGCGGCACGCGTACGCTTGGCGGACGCTGTGTGACGTGGCGTGTGACGTGGCAGGCGGCGGGCGTCGCGTGTCGGCTGTGGCTGCCGCTGCCGCTGCCGCTTGCCGAGGCACGCCAGCCGCCTCTGGCCGCGCGGCGCGGTCTCAAGTCCCAAAGGGCACAGCCACCGACTGGCCACGCACTCCGCGGTTTTTGCCCGCCGATCCAGTTTCGCCGGCCGCCGCGCGTCTTCAGGCTGCAGAAGTGCGCTCCTTCTAACAGAGGACACATACTCTGCGGGTACACGAGCACGAGCAGGGGCTCCGTCTCCGTGGGTGCTCCTGGGCTATTGCACCCCCCAAGAATTTTTTGGGGGGTGCTGAGCACTCACATAAAATTGAGGTGAAAAATAAAATTATATATATATATATATATATATATATATATATATATATATATATATATATATATATATATGTGTGTGTGTGTGTGTGTGTGTGTGTGTGTGTGTGTGTGTGTGTGTCTTTCCGCCGCCCACCTAACCTTCGTAACCTCCTAGTCCATCCCTATCAAATCCCCAAACCACCTTCCCTACCCTCTGGCTCCTACCCATGCAACCGCCCCCGTTGTAAAACCTGCCATATGCACCCTTCCACCACCACTTACTCCAGTCCAGTAACCCGGAAGGTGTACACAATCAAGGGCGGAGCCACTTGCGATAGTACCCACGTGATTTACCAACTGACATGCCTGCACTGTGAAGCGTTCTATGTGGGAATGACCAGCAACAAACTGTCCTTTCGCATGAACGGTCACAGGCAGACAGTGTTTGTTGGTAATGAGGATCACCCTGTGGCTAAACATGCCTTGGTGCACGGCCAGCACATCTTGGCGCAGTGTTACACCGTCCGGGTTATCTGGATACTTCCCACCGACACCAACCTTTCAGAACTCCGGAGATGGGAACTTGCCCTTCAGCTTATTCTCTCCTCCCGTTCCCCACCTGGTCTCAATCTCCGCTAATTCAAATTCCCGCCCACCATCTTTAGCATCTTTGCCTCGGTTCTGTGGACAGAGCCTCTGCCTCAATTGGTATCTCTGTCCAACTTATTTGCTTTTTACAAATGTTTGTCTAGGTGTGTTTGTGTTTCGATATGTCTGAGTGTGTGTGTTTTTGTTTACCTTCCTTTTTTTTCCCCTAAGGTAAGTCCTTCCACTCCTGGGATTGGAATGACTCCTTTTCCACTTCCTTGAAACCCATATCCTTCCCTTTCTCCTCCCCTTTTTACCTCTTTTTTCCTGAAGAAACTGTCAGTGGTGGCGAATCCTTGTATGTGTGTTTGTGTGTGATTTTATTCGTTTCTATCGACGAGCCGGTCCTTTTGGTAAGTCATCTCTCTTCGGGAAAATTCAAAACCTACCTTATGACTCAAGAGGCAATGCAAAACGTGACCATAGCGAGAAACGATATTTCATGCGTGAAAAAAATGATCAGTTTTGTATGCGGGTCCCCAAGCGGGTCCACACCTTTCAGGTGTGTGTATCTATGAACATTCAATTGTGTTCTTCCAGGAATTAACTTGAAGAATCTGATGGTGATGCTAAAGTTTAATTTTAATAACGAGGGAAGTGGCAAAGAAAAATGAAAAACGATTCAGTTGAAATTTGTAATGCTTTTATCTCAGGCTATAAAAAAAACCTTGGACTATATTAATACTGTCAGAGATGTCATGACGTTATCTCGAAGTGATGAAAGTTTCGATGAAGTATACAGCTCTTGCTTGGAAATGACCAAAAAGATTTGATGTCAGACTTCAAAATCCCAAAATATTTCAAAGATTTATTTAAACCTTGGTGACGGTGTTCTATCAAACGGTTTTGTGAGAAAGAATAGCTTCGCACAAAAAGTATTAGTACAGTGAAAAATTACTTCATTGGTTGTGGAGAGCTTTTGGGGTGTTACTTGTATCGAAATATCCACTTCGGCCAATTAGATCGCTTTATTGTAGTGTCCTAATGCAGCCATGCTTTCCTTTTCTTCTTTCTCCTCCTTCTTCCTTCTAATTTTAAAAGGCAAGACAACTGCATATTTACTTTTATCAAGTATTTCTCCTTCAAAAATGCGCGAACATGACTTTCAGGAGGGTTGGTTTCAAACATTAGTGAACCGTGATATAGAGCACCCATACTGATTTTCAGAAGTCGGCGCCTCTGAGCACGAGCCCCACTGATTTGGCTAAGCACAGCGCAAACGTTGTGCTGCCGGGTGGTTGTACACTGTACGCCAGCCGAAAGGAAGCATAAAAATCAGGTTAAATGTGCAGCATGCGTTTGCGGTGAGGACAGATTCAATTTTATTTCCTTTTATTTATTATATTTTTAATTATTCGTTACAGTTGTTCTGAAATGGGTAGAAAATATTACAATTTTTACATGTAGGCGACTCCATCCGACATCTGGTGCAGAGCGACCACATTAAAATTATTAAAATTGGAAGAACCAGCTTTGACCGATTTCGGTCAGTGTCTGACCATCCTCAGTTCTGAAATCCAAGCCCGGTGCCAGTTTTTGGGCCCAGAGGGCTTGGATTCTAGCACTGAGGATGGTCAGACACTGGCCGAAATCGATCTGTATTGTATATAAAAAAATAAAGATTTCAATGCGGCCAAAGCTGGTTCTTCCAATTTTAATAATTACAATTTTTATTACAGCTCTTTTCTGTTTTGTAATTTTCGTTTTCAAAAGAAACTTACTAGGGAAAAACATAATATGAAATGGAAACATAATCCAATTTCATTGTTAAAATTGAAGTCAAGAAAGACAGGAAGCTTAATGAAAAATCAAGTTTTTTTTCCCCACGAGCCTCTGACCTCCGGCAGTATTTCCTATCAATCATCATCATCGTCAGGCATTTCAGTCATTAAATGATGTGGCCTCTTCGAGTCGTAGATTCAGGTAGGCTTTCAGCATACGTTTCCAATTGGAACGGTCTTGAGCAGTTCTCTGCCAGCGATCTTCTTGACCTTTGTCCCATCCGGTGGTCTTCCTCTAGGCCTCCGATGCTTTCTCGGACTCCTGTACTAGTTTCGTCCATCTGCTGTCTTTTCTTCTCGCGACGTGGTCAGGCCACTGCCATTTCAAGGTGCCTGCTGTCTCTTAAATGTCCTTAACCTTCGTCAGAGATAGGATGTCATCTGCCCTTTTCCTATCCTTGTATAGACCAGTATTGATCTTTCCATGGCTCTGTGTGCTGTCCTCAGTTTCGCTTTCGTAAATGAGATCAATGTCCATGTCTTGCAACCACACGTAAGCACAGGAAAAATTCATTGATAAAATATTACTTTCTTCAGATTTACTGGTATTTTTGATCTGAATACTGTTCATTTCTTCACAAATGTTTGCCTGTCAAGTTTTATGCGCCGATAGATTTCAGGACCGACATCACCCTTCATATATATAGTCTGGACAAGGTAGATACATTCCTTGACCTCTTCTTATGGGCTGTCGTCCACGTCCCCAGCTAGGACCAGTTTGTTGGACGTCACTATTGTTTTGGAAAGATTCAAGTACAAACCAACCGACTAACATTCTAATGCCAGATCTGTAACTAAGTTTAGGATCTCTGCGAAATCTTTGGCCGTTAAGGTAATATCATCAACAAATCTCAAGTTGGTAATCCTTTTTTCGTTAATTCTAATTCCTTCACCTCCCCAGCCCAGCTTTGACATAGCCATTTCCAGTACTGCCGAGAACAGTTTTCTAGAGTGGGATCACCTTGGTTCTGAAGCAAGCGTGGCGATTATGATTGTTACCTTCGAGTCATGATATGTGACATTAATGTTACATTTTCCTCATCAATATGAATTCTAAAACTACTTTATTGAATTCCATAACTTACACATTTCTGGGGCGATCTGGGATGATTTGTTATGTGGATTGCCAAGATTGCTTTGTTGAAACTGATTTCAATTCAAAACCAGTTTCATCAGAGCTTGCTGCCATTTTTAGACATTTTCACTTCATCGTCGTAGAAATACGATTGTGGTGACATTATAAAATATATTACCATATTGGGTCTTCACTCTAAGAAAAAACTGAAATAAAAATTTGGAATGCGTCAAAGGTAAAATCACGAGCACAAATCATCCAATCCCTTTAAATGTACTCTCGGCAACTACTGGAGAAAATCCATGACGTATTCAAAATATTAATTTCTGTTTTTTATCAATGTGACTCTACGACGATGAAGTGAAGGCATCTGAGAATGGCAGCAAGGTCTATATTGAACTGATTGTCGTGGCTGTTTGGAGTGCTTATACACTACTGGCCATTAAAATTGCTACATCAGTAAGAAATGCGGATGATAAACAGATATTCATTGGACAAATATATCGTACTAGAACTGACATGTGATTACATTCTCGCGCAATTTGGGTGCAGAGATCCTGAGAAATCAGTATCCAGAACAACCACCTCTGGCAGTAATAACGGCCTCGATACGCCTGGTCACTGAATCAAAGAGAGCTTGAATGGCGTATACAGGTACAGATGCCCCTGCATCTTCAACACAATACCACAGTTAATCAAGAGTAGTGACTGGCGTATTGGGACGAGCCAGTTGCTCGGCCACCATTGACCAGACGTTTTCAATTGATGAGAGATATGTAGAATGTGCTTGCCGGGGCAACAGTCTGACACTTCCGTATCCAGAAAGGACCGTACAGGACTTGCAACATGCGTTAGTGCATTATCCTGCTGAAATGTAGGGTTTCGCAGGGATCGAATGAAGGGTAGAGCCACGGGTCGTAACACATCTTAAATAAAACGGCCATTGTTCAAAGTGCCGTCGATGCAAACAAGGGTGACCGAGACGTGTAACCAATGGCACCCCATACCATCACGCCGGATGATACGCCAGTATGGCGATGACGAATACACGCTTCCAATGTACATTTTCCGCGATGTCGCCAAACACGGATGCGACCATCATGAAGCTGTAAGCAGAACCTGGATTTATCCGAAAAAATTACGTTTTTGCCTTTCGTCCACCCCGGTTCGTCATTGCGTACACCAACGCAAACGCTCCTGTCTGTGATGCAGCGTCAAGGGTAACCGCAGCCATGGTTTTCGAGCTGATAGTCCATGCTGCTGCAAACGACGTCGAACTGTTCGTGCAGATGGTGGTTGTCTTGCTAACGTCCCCATCTGTTGACGCAGGGATCGAGGTGTGACTGCACGATCCGCTACAGCCATGCGGACAAGACGCCTGTCATCAAGACTGCTAGTGATACGAGGCCGTTGGGATACAGCACGGCGTTTCGTATTGCCCTCCTGAACCCACCGAGTCCATATTCTGCTAACAGTCATTGGATCTCGACCAACGCGGGCAGCAATGTCGCGATACGATAAACCGCAATCGCGATTGGCTACAATCCGACCTTTATCAAAGTCGAAAACCCGATGGCACGCATTTCTGTATATTTGGTCTGTAAGTGTATTCAGTAGTTGTATACGGTTATTTATGACTGATTATGTTGCGTATAATTTCCTTGGTGGCAATGTTGTCTACGTGTAGTGCGTGTGTCATGTATGTTTGCTGTCCGCAGGAAAAAGATCATCTGTCCTGGAGAACCGTCTTCTCCACATGCGAATATTGGTGTCTTACGTTCACGATATAAGTGTGTGGGATAAGGACCTTGTTCGCTCCAGAAGTGAATCATGCCGCGTCTGGCGTATTTACTTCTTATTAACCTCTCCCTGATGTTGGACAGCTAATTATACAATCTTCCTCCCTTATCACTTCTGTCCCACTCACTCTGCCACTGTTTTCGTTAATGTTTTGCTTCTATTTTTGCTCCGTTTATCGTGCAACTAGGTCTATTCATTTCATCAATAGCCAACAGAATGACGCTCTGTATTTACAATTATGTATATTGGATGGATGCCTAACATTACACAGAGTGAAACACATTACACGCATTTCAGTGCAGCCGCAAATAACAGGCTTCAGTAGCGCCATTTGCAACCGCTATATAAAGTGGGGACAGAGAGTCATCTGGACGTACTGGAATTACACTGGATTCGGTATACCTCGACCGTCTTTCGAGTACGTTTCAGAGTTCAATAACAAAGAACAGTTACCTATAGCAATTGCAGGCATGCTTCAGAGAACTCGGTGATCGTGTCGGGCATAACAAACTCTGATGCGGATCTGTAACAGTTGGATGAAGGAGGGAACGACGGACCGATGGGACCGATTGCGCACAGCTGGTTGCATCACTACTCTTGACGACAAGCGTCTAGCGCGCCTGGCGGCGTTGGATCGCTCTCCCACATCACGAAGCACATCACAACAAATTCGATCTGTTGTGCAACAAGCAGTGACTCTTCTTACCATTCAGCGTTATTACAGCAGAGTGGACTGTCAGTATGGCGTACATTGCTGCGTTTGTCAGAGGTATTTTCGCCGGAAATTATGCGACAAACGACGGACATGGTCAACTGAACAGAACGATGAATCCCAATTTTGCCTTCTTCTCCACGCTGGTCGTATTACACTCTTCAGAGACCGTGGTGAGAGACTTGATAAACTGATAAACTTTGTCTTATCCTTCACCATACTGTTCCTGCATCCGATATTATTATTTCTGGTGCTACGGGATTCCATTTCCGGATCCTCCTAGTATCCATTACCACGACACAATCAGTTTGTTTGTTAAGCTGAAGGGACTTAACTGCAGGGTCATCAGTCCCTAAACTTACAAACTATTTATGAACTACCTTATACCAAAGACGACACAAGCATCCATGTCCTAGGGGGTATTCGAACCCCCGACCGTAGCGGCCCTGCAGACTGTGACTGGCGCGCCGCAGACCGCTCAGCCACTGTGGCCGGCACACTAATCATTAATTGGTACTCTTTTAAGTTTTGGAGCTTGTCTTGCCCCAGACCCCCCCCCCCCACCCCCTCGTTCCACCTCTCTCCTGCACGCACATTTTCGGAGTTTAACAACATCCACATTACTACAGGATAGTGCATGGCCATATGGGGCATGCAAGGTTTATAACTTCTTCCTTGCCTATCGGATTGCATTTCGGCATCCCTGTTTTTCCGTTCTCTCACCTAGCGTGAACGTCCGGTCAATGATTGCGGAAGAACTGTCACAGGATACGCCACTTGCTGCTACAACAACTGAGCTTTGGCAATATGTGGAAGCGCCATAGACTGCTATACCCGACAACACGTTTACAGACTCTTTCACTCAATGCATGTAGCAACGGTGATAACCAGCAATGATAGCAGCTCACCACACTGATTTTCTCGTATTCCTCACTTCTCGTGGAGATTTATATTCAGTGATTTGATATTAATACGATGTGTTACCTTCCAAATAAATTTATTTGTGATATCTTCTGCCGTTTCTTGGTGTTGCTACTCGTAGAGGTCTACAATGAGCGTCAATAATTTTATGGCAGCGATATACTAAGGCGTTGTTGGATAAGCGATTTATTTTGGAGGAAAAATAATCCAGTTTTGGCCGTCAGGTGATACCAGGAAGAGGTAATAGATATACAACTCTTAAGCGTTCCTCGGGAATCGTTGATATCGTCTAGATGTCGGATATTCTACCGAATATCAGTGCCAATCAAGCAAGATACTTCGATAAAATGACTGTTTACGAGGGCGACGCCTGCCCCATGGGTGCATAGGAATGAGGAGTAGAAATTCTTAAATCTTTCGTAAGTACTTTGTTCAGTGTGGCAGTGCCGCTTGCCTGCGGACGGAACTTTCCGCACGCATTATAAGGATCCCCTATATTTATCTAATTTTAGCAAGGCTACTTTTAGCATGCCCCTACCTGAAATACTGAATGCTGATATATTAATCACTGTGCTCCTAATAATTACTTCCATGAATGAAAAGGTAATTGACGAACATCTTTGAACTCGTAAGCACTTCAGTTTACTACAGTTTTGCACATGCATAGAATTAAACATTCCATATAGCAAAATAATCAAAAACTGTGTGCTCTTATTCATCTGCCCAAGTAAAGAGAGCTACTGCCTACCACGACTGTTTGGTCTACAGACTAACAACTGTGAGTCCTCTGCGCATTGCTGATGCTGCGCATCAGAGACATAAAGCAAAGGTCTTGCATTAAAGACATTACACTCCATTCGACACCAGAGATACTGACACCTTTTGATACGATTGTCAAACAACATGTACCCTTACAGCATGTTCCTAACACGTGCCTTTTGGTTAGGCATTTCCTTGGTGTCTTCGTTCTGCTGACCAGGGTTCGCCTACCTAGGAGCATCGGCAGAACCCAGCCACCAACCACTAGCCAGGCTGGCGGTAACATAGGGCATACTGTACCGCAACGTGAACAACGGTGGGAGGCACGGGTGTTCTCTTGCGCCACGGACTCCGAGCTGACTAGATCTGTTCTCTTGAAATTCGATGATACCATTTGATTCCAAGCTGTATCTTTAGGGGTAGGTGTCGACCTCCCACGGGTCCCATTTAGCAACATGAAATTGTTTCATTAATAAAACCCATTTTGAGCTTCTCCACAACATCAGCGCCTTTCCCATTTAAACGCCATGCTATCCCCTTGGCCCTGACGTTCTGGCACAATTGTTTACCTTCTTCAGACGTTACCTCATACTACTCCTCCAGTGCAACTGCTTACGTATTTATACTTTTGGCCGGTTCCAGGCGTCCCCTCTGCAGTATTTCACCAACCGGATTTGATACTAATTGTGTCCTCTTTGGTTTGAAACTAGTATTGGCCTCCATGAGTTTCGGTTTTGGTTTGGCGCAGCTATGCATGTTCCCACTTTTGACCATAACCCTTGGACACGTTCTTAGATTCTCCATCTTTAGTGCGCAAGTAACTGTTCGGGGATCTTTCCTCATGCCACCACTTTCAGTTCTTCTTATTTATGTAAGGACAGTGTCTAAATTTTTAGAAGAGGTGAATCATATGTAAAGGAGCTGACTTGAGGAACGTTAATGCATCTCATTCCTGAGTTCTGCTTAGTTGGTTTCGGCCCTTACCAGGTATAATTATTGGAAGACTCACAAGAAATTCAGAGGCTGGTGCCAGATTCGTTACCATCAGGTGTGATAAACATGGGAGTAATACAGAGATGCTTCAAGCACAACAGGGAAATCCTAGGGGGAACGTGATATTCTTTTCCAGGACCAATATGAAGGAATACTTGTTGATTCCTGTAAAGAAGAAAGCAGTAACCAGCCACTATTAATAATGTCATTTATTAAAAAAAAAATTCGACCCTAAAGGTTTATCTTCAGACGGCTTTCCACGTCGAAATACATTTGTTATTATTTCTGGATTCTAGACCATTGTATAGTAACAAATGCATTTTGTCGTGAACCGTTAGGTTCGAAACCGGTAACAGCGCTAGTTTTGAAATAAACAGCATTATAAAATAGTGGCTGGTCGCTTTGTTCTTCTTTCCAAGAATCGTCCTGTATTTTGTTCAGAGCCACGGTCTCAAAATGTAAATTTTTGACAAAATGGCACTATTGAAGAAATTTAGAGTGCCGATTTTTTAATCTGACTTAAAAACAATTCTACTACTGCCCCCTTAGAGTTTGGTGTAAGTATTACAAAAATAATACAGATAGGGCTCAGTCGTATTACGTTCTCTTCATTTAGGAGCTGAGCGGATAGGATTAACAGTGGTAAGAGAGGTCCTTCACTATGCCCTGTACAGTTGCTCTTGAACTATGTACGTTAATGTAAATATGTATGTACATTTGAGGAAATGTATAAACAATTAAAATTTATTCCTCTTTGTCCAATAACGTAGTAGATGATTAAAATATCTTGAGTATGTTTCATCGTTACTAGTAATACAAAAAGCGGTATACGGTGTGTGAAACATGTGAATAAATATTAGCTAAACCTAATGAAAGACAGAGATGCGTTGGAAAATTGAAATGACTCTGAAAAATTTTGGGGCAGATTCCTTACACCAAAACATAACAACTGTCTTGTAAACATGCCTAACATCAGAGCCATGAAAATGTGTTCGATACTGTTAAACACATTTCTTCTCCTGCAAGCTTTTTGCTTTTCATATTTTGGGAGGAAGTTGTATGGACCAAAACACGAAAAATGGGTCACATAATTATACACACGTGAAGATCTATGAAGTCTTGCTCAGCTTATATACTGTGAAACACGCATCTTTTGTCCAACACATTGTCATATTTCTCATGATATATATTTTAGAACTCATCTTTACTGGACATTTCATCCGGTTTTCATCCATACCACTTTCTTCCAAAATATGAAAAGGAATGAGCTTGTAGTGGAATAGATGTGTGTCATATCATCGAAGATCCACAAAGGCTCATACTTTTTAAGGTACGGAATATAATTACCACAATTGCAATAGGTTTTTATCCTACTTGTGTTGGTGTAGGTAATTGTCCCCAATGTTCTCATTATAGTGTGAGACTGCCAG
Source organism: Locusta migratoria (assembly GCA_026315105.1). Lineage (NCBI taxonomy): Eukaryota > Metazoa > Arthropoda > Insecta > Orthoptera > Acrididae > Locusta > Locusta migratoria. Next base: position 719,057,128 of record CM048745.1, read on the forward strand.
TATAACTGGAGTGATAATCGGGTACAAAAACTTAGTGTTCCCACTTATTGGGTTATGTTTCAGTGTTTGTTATTATTAGCATATAAAGATGGATATCAATCGTATCTAGGTCAGTGCAGCGCATACGAAAGTGTAACAGAAATGCTGAGGGGACTGTCATTGAATTCAAGGGTAAAGAGAATAACGTTGTAACACCAGGTTTTTTAACTACTTCTTGTTTCTTCTTCCAAATTTTATTTCATTCTCCGCCAGGAATAGCCACTGGGTCAATCAGCTGCCTACCTGTTATGCTTTATATCAACATTTCTTATACTTACAACTGCAAACTTTTATCCCACTCTTTAATTTTCTTTTATTTTTGTCCTTGCCTCCTCGACATGCAAACTGAACAGTAGGGGTAAATAATGCAATTTTTCTTACAATCTTTTTAAATGGAACACTGTCTTTTAATACCCTCTTGGTTAATGTGTACATTATGTATTAGCCGTTCTTTTCCCCACGGCTTACCTCTATTTTCCTCAGAATTTCGAAGATCTTGTAATATTTTACATAGACGCGGCTTAATGGTGACCAGACAGAGAGACCTAACACTTACACTCAGACCCTGCAAGCCCACATACGTAACAAAACAACTGAAGGATACTTGTGAATACAGTGATTGGTTTCACACACAACATCATATAGAAGACAATAAAATTTCAAATTAAGATAGCATATTTAAAAATATTGAGTGGTATGTATTTGAAGACAGTGCAACTACTCCAAAAAATAATGAATTAGAATTAACGTTTACAATAAATTCTGAATTATAAAAACTGGTACGAATGATACAGGAAAATAACGTTCAGAACTTGGAACTAACAAAACAAAACATAAAAAGGTACAGCGAATAAGGTAAAAGGAATGTAAAAATTCAGCATATTTCAAAATATGTTGTGGCAGGTATCTGTAAATATAAAATTACTGTTATGCCAAAAGGTACGGACACAGATGCCAAAATTATGGAAATGAGAGTCAGGATCAAATGAGAAATATTACAAGAAATTTCCTTGAAACTGAAGAGACGTAGAGATAGAGGAATGCCTGTCTGTTTACTATGGAATACAGAAAACGTTTGGTGAAAAGTAAGAAAAATGAATTTTGAAAATATAAATTACGAAATTACATCAATGTTCTCCATGCACGGAAATCAGGGTATAATAGTGACATTCAAAAATAGTTTTCTTTTGTAGAGGCATCCGTAGACTCGGTGAAGGAATTGTAATGTTTTAATGTTTCATTCGCCAGTAAACGCAACGAAGTAAACCTGTAAATTTGTGATAATGAACGAGAAGAAACACTTGAGTATAAATATCGTTACCTTACCTATTTCTACACTGCTGTGATGTGGACAACATCTTTTACTATATGTTGGTCGCTAAGGTATCCCCGTGGCTCTTAGATTTCTTTTGAGTGTTACCAGAACGAGAGTATCACCACCTGCTACTAGTACAAGAAGGGATGCTGTTTCTTTTTCATATCTGAACTCATACAGTGAAATATCGTGATGAAGAATGTGAGTTATCCGTGAGGTAAAAGAACAGTAACTATTGTATCAGAAAAAAACTGAGGTTGTTACTTTATTGAAGACAGATATAGAGCTACCTGCTGCATATGAACCACTGAAAGTGATTTTCATGGTGATTAAAGTTGAGTATTTAACAAAACTATACAGCATCCGAAATTCATTACTCCATCAAAACTGAAGACTCTAAATGATTTACACCGTGGAGGGTTTGGATTACTCCTCACTAGCAAGCTAACCTGTTAATGAACAAATTGGGCCCCAAAAATTTGTCCACATTCAAAGCAAAATGTTACCAGTTGTAGCTTCATAATGTCTAAGCCTCCCCCCCCCCCCAAAAAAAATCACTCATACATGTCAGTTTTTGTAAATAATCGAATTTCCGGGAATAAATTTTCACCATTTCCTATGCTTCAAGTTTCTTGCAAGTCGCACAGTCCACTTACCATAACGAAAAGTGGCTATAATCTGGGTACTTTGCGCTCTCTTTTAGTAAAGCAAGTTTTTCCAAGTTCCTCGGTGTGTATTAAGTGAATTATGTGTTGAATAAGGATATATTTTTGGACATACTGGTGTATATAGATAATGGTTGTAAATTAATTTGTTGCAGCGGAAATTACACAGAATGTACTTATGCAGTGTTCGAGAATGTGAGCAGTCAGCGAATTTCAAGAATCATCAGAAGAAAATTTAACTTATTCTCAGTTGCATACGTATGGTGAAATATTTAATACATTAACTCGGTTGTAAATTACTCAGACGTTTAAACCTGTTTGATTTATTGGTGTCTCATGGCTTAAAGAACCGCAGTTTTAAACATAAGAAATAATCTTAACGAAAATAAAGAACAATTTGGATGTGGAAGTATTCAACGAAGATTCTTTCCATTCTTCTCTTTCTCCTCATTTCATTCGATCATAACGTATACCATATTATACTGTTAAATAACAAAATTTACATGTTGTTTTACAAACAATTAATTTGAAATTTTGTTTTCTATTTTTCCCCGGTTGTTCATCAGAAGGTTTCCCCTGAAATATCCCGGAGCAAAACTCAGCGATCTATGGATCTTAAACACAACCTTGATCAACAAGATAAGTAGCAAAGGTTCGACAAATTTTTAAGCAATCTTGGTAGAAGTCAAATCGGAAGAATATCAGTCGTGAATAATAGTTGCATGAACTTCATAGAAAATTGGAAGCGTTGATCTCAGAAGAGGGAAATAAAAAAATAAATAAAAAAATCTACGATCTTCTTTACATTTCCTCAGATAGTGTTACAAAATCGGAAACAGAGTTATTATGAGCAAATAGTGTAACAAAAGCTGATGCAGCCAGTCCGTGAATTGAATTCTTGAAAGCATGTGCATTAATAGGTACTGACAGTGAAATGTCAAAATAGATTACTTCCAATAATGGAGTTTACTGTTATTAAAATTTAAGTCTTTGGACAAATGTTGCACTCATTCATATAAATCGTAAGTAAAAGAAGAGTACCCGACGTCGACGATGCATTTGGTGATATTACTAGCGTCTCTTTTGCTTCTAGGAGAATACGAAGCTTTCTCGCAAGTATGTTTAATGTAGATTTCTAATATGAACAGAATGCACGTGAATTCACGATACTTATACATTTACATCTGAACCACTCCTGAGCCAATCACACTCAAGTGATTAGCAGAGGGTTCACAGAAGCATATTCAAATTGGCAGATTGATATTTTGTGCTGTACCGAGATTCGAACCTGGGACCTTTGCCTTTCGCAAAATAAAAGGATCATACAAATGTACTCACAACTACAGTTAAAACTGATGCAACAATAGTGCTAAAGCCATCTGGGTATGTGTCGCAGATAAGTAACGCATTGCAATGTTTATGGTTGTATTACAGTGAGCAGTTATTAACTATCCTGCTAGTGCAAAAACTTATAGACTACACAACTATTTTAGTTAAATAATTAGAGGCTCTTGCACTTTGAAGGGTCTCTGATGAAGTACGCAGGCAAAAACTACACAGCAACATGTACAAACATAAGGTCGAAACAGCTACAGTAAGTGAAACAATCCCAGAAATGAAAAGCTAAACTCAATCAAACATACGAATTTTCTATCTGCTCACAGAAAGGTAGTCTAGCACCAAGAGTCCCTTGCGTCTAAAAGGAAGGGGGCTGCCGATGGACACAAAACTGTGTACACCATATATGTAAGTTATGAAAGAAGGCGATACTACCCGCCAGAAACAAAATATTTTTGTTATGAATGAGGGAAATGTTTGGTTCATGCATTGTAATAAATCATACCTAAAGTTGGGTACTTTCATCAATATTTATGAACTGAGCCGAAGATGAAAACTGGATATTAAAATTACAAGACCTCGTTGCAAAGTTACACAAATCTATTTCTACGGGACTTAAGGAAGATTAAATTTCACCCTTCTGAGAATGCAAATATTAATTTCCCGTTATTCCAGTTCTTTTATTAGTAGATTAATTAAATGTAAAAAAAAGTTTGAATTTTATAGACCGTACTATTTTCTTGGCAGTAGGTGATTATTGAAGCGTAAACAAAGTCTACGATATGAGGTACAGATATCGATATTTAATTAAAGAACTTCAAGAACAATCAGAACTGATTTCAGTTTGTTAAAAAGATAGTAAAATGTAGTCAATGGATGGAAAAGTAACGAATACAATGCATTGTAGAAATGAAAATTGTTCTAATATTTAGTTAAACGGCTATCATATAGACTGTAACTAGTTAAATGCATTATTATATTAATATATTCAATTCATTGTAATAATTGTGTACATCTTCATCTAGAGCTATATCGTGCAAGGTACTTCATAGATTCTGATTGATGGTACGTTGTGTACCACTGTCTCCTTATCCTTTCGTATAAAAGTTGCGCAAGTTCGTGGTGGGCTATAATACACCTAATTTAATCATTGTGGTATTGTCGGAAGCTAGGTGGAAGCCATAGCTTGATTAAATTTTCTAGGAACGTCTGCTATTGGAACTTAGACCATACTGCAATGCAGGACGCCTCCGTTGCAGCGTCTGCCACCGGAGATGGCAGATGATCTTTGTAACGTTTTTTCACTTAATAAATGAAGCAGCAGCGAAGCGTTGCACAGGATTTTCTATAACTCTTATCAATCGTATCTGATAAGGATCCTTCACTGACAACGAGTATTGAATTATTTGTTGATCGAGTGTTTCGTCTATCTGCATTCAAAGTGTTATGTAAACATATCTTCCTAAAATGTTCCAAGGAATATTTGTAATCTGTTTATCGACGGTTTTAGTACCGGTATGTTGCACCGTTATTAGTTTCGGGCGTGAGCCCATCATCAGACGTTTGTGTCGATTTCAGATGCTGTCTACATTGGCGTCTTCATAGAAAGCTCTCCTTTATATATTTATAGGCGCGATACAAGAAATGATATTTCGTTCCTATAATATATTTAAAGGAGGGCTTTCTAAGTAAAGACCAATGTAAAAAGCATTTGGAATCAAGAGACTGTGTGAACATGGGCTCAGGCCTGAAACTAATAATGGTAAAATAAATTGTTTCATACTGTAAATCTTGCATGGCCGGTTGCAGAATTTATTTACTACAAAAAAAAAAAAAAAAAAAAAAAAGAATGTTCAAATGTTTGTTAAGCTTATGGGACTTAACTACGGGGTCATCAGTCCCTAAACTTACAAACTACTTATGAACTAGGACGGCACAAATATCCATGCCCGAGGGGGGATTCGAACCCCCGACCGTAGTGACCGTGCAGACCGTGACTGGAGCGCCTCAGTTCCCTCGGCCACCGAGGCCGGCTACTACAGTACCGCTGGTGAGTAATTTTCAGAATAGTAAACATTTTTCATTCCAAATGTTCGTTCGATTTTTTAAGAATGTTCTAGTAGGATATATTTTCAAGGTGAACGTCTTGAAGTAATTCTGACAATCCTCGTGGCGACTCGAATGCCAGAACCGCCACATTCCTCACGCCCCTACTCGAAATAGCTCGCTAAGGCGATCTCCGCTGTTTACAGCGTCATAGAAACGCCAAACACAAATGTAATGTAATGTATTATATTTTACGGACGCTCTCGGAATAAATGTTTGGGAATTCCAGCAACGCTGCGAGATGAGAATAGATCGCAATACCGGGGGCGCGACCACATCACACCCGAATTGCTCGCGCATAATCGCCCCAGACTGTTTGAGCCCTCTTTGTGAGCGGCGCGGCGCGAGGTATCGAGTGCCTGTATATTTACTTTGCCCACCCGGCGAGTCCGCGGCTGTTTTCAAGTCGGGGGCGGCCGTGGCATTTGCAGCTCTGCCGTGGGGTAGGAGTGTGGCCGCAGGGTGACACTGGATAGCGCCGACACCGCGTGGCGCCGCAGAGAGCGGAGAGGCTACCCAACACCGTCATGCTTCCTCTTCCTGTTCTGATATTTATCGGAAGTAACTCCAAGAGCTCTTTATCATGTGGGCCCGCAGAATGCATCAAGTTAGCAAATGACATTTTAAATAATTGTTGCTATTTATTGCTTATTAGTGGACCCTGCCACCAGACGGGACGAACGCTAAAGAAAAGAAGATTGATGCAATATTATTATTTTATTCATTACTTCTTATTTAATGACGACGACCTCATTTCTGCTTTTCGCCATTATCTTGTCATCAACAAGAAATGCAATATTTATGAATATAATTATAAAAAAATTGGAATATTGTGAAGAAATTTTACAATAGTGGTAAGAAAAGCATTTCATGAGACCGAAATTTGTTGACAGTATTAATTTAAATGTTAGGAGGGTCTTTATGAAAGTACAGGGTGTCCAGAAAAGGACTCCCTGATTTCAAAATTAAATATCTTGAAAACAAAGATCAATAGAGGAATGCAATAAACGGTATGTTTATTGTGAAAGCTGTAATACGTTTATACAACAGTTTGAAATAATAGTTACAAAAGTTGCTAATAGATGGCTCTGTACGCTGTACAGATCATATCAGCATACATAAGTGAAATACATCAGATGTATTTCGCAGCATAGGCCGTTAATGTTTTATTAAAAAAAAAAAAAAAAAAAAAAAAAAACAACAACAACAACAACAACTACAGATCGATTTCAATCACATAGTAACCATCTTCAATGTCATTCATAATGTTTGTTTGGAGGACACTGAAGATGTTCACTATGTGATTGAAATCGATCTTTTTTTTTATTATTTTTAAATAAAACATTAACGGCTAATGCTGCTAAATACATCTGGTGTGTTCAACATTGTGTGGTCGTTGAGCACCATCCGGGAAATGGAATTAAACCTCAAAATAAGTGAAATAATCGTGTGAAAACACTCTTGTCAAACAATCACATCACAATGTTTTCAAAATGTTCACCATTGGCACTACAGAGATGGCGCAAACGAAGAATGAAATTCGCCGGCACATTTCGTAGTGTCTCAACCGAAATGGATTCCCATGCCACAGAGATCGCCGATTAAAGCTCGTCCAACGTGGCGGGATGCTTCGGGTAGACCATGTCGTTCACTGTGCCCCACAAAAAAAAGTCACAGGGAGGTAAAATCCGGAGAATATGAAGGCCAATCCATGCCTGCACCAGTATATTTGGGGTATTCCAAAGCAAAGACTCGATTCCCGAAGTATTCCTCAAGAAAGTGCAACACTTGTTCGGTCTGATGTGGTCGGGCTCCATCTTGCATAAATCATTCAGTACCAGGTCGATCCTCTAACGCTAGCTGTGTGGCGACAAATTGTTCCAAAATTGCAACTTAACGTGCACCAGTGATCGTTTCTCGAATGAAAAAGGGCCAGTAATGCCTCTGCTGCATACTGCAGCCCACACAGTAACTTTAGGAGAATACAGGGGTTTCGCTTCACACCAATATGGCTTTTCGGAACCCCAAAATCGCCAGTTCTGCTTATTCACGTATCCATTCAGGTGGAAGTGTGTTTCATCTGTAAACCAGATGCAGCCAACATCAAATCCTTTGCTATTAATCATTGTGAGCATCTGATTAGCAAAGGCAACCCTTTGTTGCACAGCTTGTACGGGTATGGCCTGGTGCGTCTGAATTTTGAATGGAAACATGTGTAGGCTCTTTCTCAGTAGTTTCTGCGTGCTGGAACTAGTCTCAGATGCAAATCTACGGACGGATGACATTGGATTTCGCTGAATAATTCCATAAACTGTGGCGATATTTTCAGGCGTAACTCCGGTTTGCTTGCGGCCAACATTCCCCACTAGATCACCAGTTACGCTGCCTGTTCGTTGAAATTTTGCGAAGAGCGTAAGAATGGTTTTCGCATCGGGTCCTTTTGGAACATTAAATCGTGCTTGAAAACTTCGCCTTGTTGCCGTAGGACTCTCTTCTAACCTGTGGTACTCTAGCACCAGCAAACCGCGTTGTTCAACGGAGTACATGGTTTTAATCTCTTCCTTCGGTAGGCTAACCTCCTTTCAAGTTTCAATAGTGGAACTGATCGCTCTGGGCTTCGGATCACTATTTGTACTTGGTATTACGTATGGCGATTACAGCGGCATCTCTTAGCAGCTTTTGTAACTATTATTTCAAACTGCTGTATAAACTTCTTACAGCTTTCACAATAAACATACCGTTTACTGCATTCCTCTGTCGATCTTTGTTTTAGAGATATTTAATTTTGAAATCAGGGGTTCCTTTTCTGGAGAACCTGTATATTTTCTGGAGTGCAGCATTATATGGAGCGAAACATAATAAGTTCAGAAGAAAAGATGATAGAAGGTTTTGAAATGTGGTGCTGCAGACCCACGGTGAAGGTTATTTGGGTAGATTACGTAACTAATGAGGAGGTGCTTAACAAAATTGGCGAGAAAAGGAGTTTCTGGCATATCCTGAACAAGAGAAGGGATTGGTGGGCACGTTCTGAGACATAAAGGAATCGTCAACTTAATTTTAGAAGGAAGTATATGGGGTAAAGTCGTAGAGGGAGGCTGAGAGAAGAATGCAGTAAGGAGTTTCAAAAAGTTGCAGTTATTATTCGGAGATAAAGTGGCTTGCACCGGACAGCGTGGGGAGTTACATCAAAACGGTCTTCGGACTAAAGGCCACAACAACAACAACAACTGTCCTATATATTTACGTTTTTCTGTTAGAGTATAATGTCTTGCAGTGCTTTTTCTCACAGGTTTTGTGTTGATTCGCTTTCAGAAGACTTTTAGTGCAAGTTTTTTTGCACTTACATTATTTTTACAGCACAGTGCAATCCTTTAACATATATCTGTGTAGAATGAGTAAAAGCTCTACGATCATGTGGAATTTCAGGAATATTAGCTATGAATACTGGTCGTAATGTGCTTCACATTAACTCTATGTAGCAACATTATAATTTATGTTACTATCTCTGTTGTTTTTAATGATGTTAGCTTTATATATAGTTCGTAATGTTCTATACTTGAATGTTACTTTCCAACGATACAATTTATGTTAATATCTTTGTTGTGTACAGCTTGAAGTTTCGAGAGTCATCCTTTTTATTTTATTAATTCGATAAATGTTTCTAAATATCGTTTGAGCTTTAGATCTGTTTTCTCGTTAAGAATGTTGTCTGGAAATGTTTATGTGTGGGTAAATATTTCGAGTTCTTCCAAAATATTCATTACGATTCCCTTGCGAACACGATGTACAATTTTCACTGCGTTTTCTAAAAGAATATCAGCAAAAAAGGTTTTGAGAAAAATGTCTACAAGACATATACCGTAACAGGACGTCGTAATGTATAGGCATATAGGCTTACTATTAAAATTACGCCTACAAAAATATTTGATGATTGTATTTATAAATATTGTATGTATTGCAGACAGTGATCCTTCCAACATGAGTAAAGGCGCAGTATGGTTCATACGCGACTGATGATTGCAGATGACTTGAAACTGGAGACTATTTAAAATGCTATTGTCGGAAAAAGATAAACATAAAGGAAGTACACATTTATACAGCCTGTGCAATCTACCTTGACACTTAGCATGCTGGATGACAGAAGTAAAGGTAAGTACGAAATGCGTTTGTGGTAGTTACTATCAGTCACCAGCCCTGGCGATGAGTCAACTTAGTTGGTGAGGTTATTATATGGAGTGTTTCCCTAAGAATGTTCAAATGTTTGTAAAGCATATGGGACTTAACTGCGGGGCCATGAGTCCCTAAACTTACAAACTAGTTATAAACTAACTTATACTAAAGACCACACAAACATCCATGCGCGAGGGAGGATTCGAACCACCGACGGAGCATAGAGCATCAATGCTCTCGGTCACTCCGCCGCGACACAACAATCGTATCATTAACATTGTATCTTACGAAATGTGCTGAAACTGACCGCCATCAACCTCAGTGCAAGTATGACATCGACGAACATGATTCTGCAACAACTGGCCGAATGAAGCTGGTGTGTTTCTGATCACATCGCCAGTGGTTACAATATTGGCAACTAATTCCATCACCGTACCCGCTGGGGTCTTATGCACAACTGACTCTAGATATCCTCATAGGAAATAATCTATGGGTTTAGGGTTAGGTGACCTCACAGATCATAAAATAGGATCTCCCAATCCAGTGTCCAGGAGACTATACCATCATGAATTCGTAGTAATCAGGCTCGTCCTACTTGATTTGTTACAGGAAATGAAGTAAGTACATGTAGATAAACAGCACAGTACGTGTAAACTCGTACGCATGTTAGTTATACATTAAGCTAGAAAATAATAAAGCGAGACAAAACTATAGGCCTAATTTACTTCCGTATCTCCTTAAGCCAGCATTTCCGACCCAAGGTTCCCTATATCAGATTTCCTTATGAAGCATTCGCTATGTCTTGCTGCAATTTTTCACTGTCTCACGGAAACGTCCTGTGTAGTAAATTGATACCCATCGTTCCAAGCATCTTCAGCTTTCAGAATGAACTGTGTCACTCGTTTTGTTAATATATTATTTCTTTTCAAAAATGATCGACCCTCTCCAGTGTCAGATGTTGGAAAAGATGCGTACTGCAGCACAGTATGACTTGAAAGACTTCGTGTGGCGGTGAAGCCTCAGGTGTGGGACATGACGTCACATAAATACAGCAAGGGGGCTGTGGCGTCGTGCGGAGTTTCGGGTAACGCCTAGGGCACAGAATAAAAGGCACGCCGCTGATAGAGGATCTTTGTAAATAACTTTAATCTTGACACATGATAATCAGACTGAGAATGGAATGCAATAATTGTGTTGTTTCGTGAACACCCAATGCAGTATAGTTTCTTCTGTGTTTGTTGAGGGTTTCTCTCAACTAAATTGGTTTGGATGTATTTTAAGTGAAGTACTGAAGAAATGTGAAGTTGCGAGGCTGTTCGAAACTCAAAAGGCCGATGGAGATGTGCAAGTCTCCTTTAAAAATATTACAAGCTTAATCGTGCAGACCCTCACAATGTGCTCTGGGATACATAGTATTTTGGATCTTTCCCTCTTGTGAAAAAAAAGGCTGTTCTAATGACAGACATTCAACATTTAATACTTGACACACTTGAAACCACTGAACTTATGGTTTGTGTATGTTTATGGAGATCTTGGTAAATATATGTTGTGTAGTGCTTAGTGAACTGGAATGCGTAATCCGGCACTATGATACGACGAGAAAAACGAAGCAGTGATACTTGAAATGCTGTATAGCTATTAACCTTTTCCAGACAATGTCGATAGTATAAAAATTAAAATATATAATATATAAATAAGTAAACCCCCTGCTAATAACTCTATTACTTTTTGAGATCATGCATTCCGAACAGACATATAGACATTCAAATTCACGTAGATAACGTTTGAGCATTTCTAATATGTAATTCTTTGAGTCTGAGAATTCCCCAATAATAATAATATTTGTGAAGCTTATGGGACTTAACTGCGGGATCATCAGTCCCTAAATTTACCAACAACTCATGAACTAACTTATACTAAGGACAACACACACATCCATGCCCGAGGGACGATTCGAACCTCCGACGAAGGAGGCCTCGTGATCCGCAACTTGGCGCTCCAGACCGCTCGGCTATTTCCGCGCGGCTATCATTTCCTAGAAAGCAATTTTACAGAAATTACAGTTATGGCTTCTTAATTGTAATTCGGTATTCAGAATATGAGAGAATATGTATATTCCGAAAACGTAGATAAAATACTAAACTTTATAATGCTTTATAAACCAATTACATGAGAAGAGAGATATTAATTTTGATCACAAATATTGTCTACATGGCGTGCTTATAGAATGATGTGAACGGATTTAACTGTGGTAATAGTCATCTTCGGAAAGTAATACGTCATTACAAACTGCAATACGTTAGATGTTGAACATTGAAGTACTGAGATTTCAACACTTTATCTTGATGACTCAGTATACTAGAAGACCACTGGTAGCACAATTGTAGCCGGTCATATCATTTTATAAATTAGCAGGAAGACAATTTTATGTTGAATGTGACCTATGTTTTCTTAAGTTGTCTACTGCATAAAATGCATGCATCTTACTGACACGTTCCACATCATTACGAAGAGTCTTATTCATGATCTGTGGAACAAGTACTAATCTAAACTAATCTCAATCTAATCTAATGTTATTGTGAAGTACTAATCTAAACTAATCTCAATCTAATCTAATGTTATTGTGAAGTGTAAACATTCTCTACGATAAATACGTTGCAGCATAACATATATGTTCTTCTAATCCTTCTAAGACTATATTTTCCAATATCTCTGAATAATTTGCATCTGAGTATTTGAAACTAACGTCTCATTTAGTTATTACTAACGCCAACCTTGCAACCGATTGGTTAAACAGATAAACCATGTATAACCGAGAATAAATAAAATTTATGTCAATTATCTGATTTCTAAATAAGGCGTATGTTATGTTAGATTAAGATGCTACGATTTACAAATAAGGTGCAAATAATGTGGAACAATTAAATATTGTCCTAAAAGTACATGAAAAGTAGAGTAATAAAAACCAACTCTGCTATTTCAGTCTAAGGTATATAATACATAGCCAACACTAAATAGTTTCAAGGAACTGAAAAAGATATACCGAGATGCATAGGTATTTAGTTTCCAAACTCTGACTTCCAGAAAAAAGACAAATTTTATTGAACCAAGAAATTAGTGTCTTATCCTATATTACAGTAACACATATCTGTGTTCGTGTTTTTGATATTATTCTAGTTTAATAATACTAATTTACGGACATTCACATTTATTTCCGATAGTTATTGTAATGCGTTTTACTAGAGAAACTGACAAATGTAGACAAAGGAAACTGTTCTCACAAATTACTATTGCTTCTTACTAAAATATTCATTGTGTCATATCTGAAAACACTAATTACATGGAACACTAAACATTATTTTACTAATTTTTTAAGGAAATATTTAAAATATTTCACGATTTAAAGACTTTTGTTTACGTAATGCTCATGAGCATTGATATCAAGTAATTATGCAGCCGAACACGAAGTATATATATAGTTTACATAATAATTATCAACTTTATATTTCCCATAAACCTCTGGACAAACTTAAATGAAGCAGACACAACTGGTTATACATTAGAAACGTAATGAGAAACTGTTCTATTGGATACGAAGAAAATAAAACTGTTGCCAAATATGAAATAATCTACTTATAGTTAATCTTTCAGAGATTTATTTCTCCATTTCTCTCGTTTTTCAAACGTCATCATAGTTTTCGTCCATCACTCCGCACTTCCTCTACTTTATGGGTACACATGAATAGAGTAACGTTGTTCTCAGCGAAAAATAGTTTTAGGAAGAGAGAAAAAATATTAGGTATGGACAATAGGAAACGTAGAACTTAATTTCCATAGTTTCACTGCAAATATCTCAGAAAGGTATATTGCAGTGTAGTGAATTAGGCAGTACATTCCGGAGTAGCTGCTTCACGAAACCTTTGCGTCATTAAAACAAATTTAATCATTTTATCATTATAGCTCTAAAGGAAATTATTCAGACAGTTAAGGGAGAGGAAAACTTAATTGTGATGGGAGACTGGAATTCGGTTATAGGAAAAGGAAGAGAAGGAAAAATAGTAGGTGAATATGGACTGGGCAGGAGGAATGAAAGAGGAAGTCGCCTGGTAGAATTTTGCACGGAACATGATTTAATCGTAACAAACACGTGGTTTAAGAATCACAAAAGAAGGTTGTATACGTGGAAGAGACCAGGAGACACCGGAAGGTATCAGATAGATTTTATAATGGTAAAACATAGATTCCGGAACCAGGTTCTAAACTGCAAGACATACCCAGGGGCAGATATAGACTCTGACCATAACTTGTTAGTCATGAACTGTAGGCTGAAACTGAAAAAACTGCAGAAAGGTAGGAAAATGAGGAGATGGGACTTAGATAAATTGAAGGAAAGTGAGGTTCTGGAGAATTTCAGAGGGAGATTTAGGCAACAATTGACAGAAACAGGGAGAAATAAAACAGTAGAAGAGGAATGGGTAGCATTGAGAGATGAAATAGTGAAGGCAGCAGAGGACAAAATAGGTAGAAAGGCAAGACCTACAAAAAATCCTTGGATAACACAGGAAATACTAAACTTAATTGATGAAAGGAGAAAATATAAAAATGCAGTAAATGAAACAGGCAAAATGGAGTACAGACGACTAAAAAATGAGATCGACAGGAAGTGCAAAATGGCTAAGCAGGAGTGGCTAGAAGCCAAATGCAAATCTGTAGAAGAATGTATAAGAAGGGGAAAAGTAGATACCGCCTACAGGAAAATAAAAGAGACATTTGGGGACAAGAAAAGCAACTTTACGAATATCAAGAACTCAGATGGGAAGCCAGTTCTCAGCAAAGAAGGGAAAGCTGAAAGGTGGAAAGAATACATAGAGCAGCTCTACAAAGGAAATGAACTTAGGGACGATGTTGTAGGAAGGGAAGAGGAAGTGGATCATGATGAAATAGGAGATACCATACTGAGAGATGAATTTGACAGAGCCTTGAAAGACCTAGGTCGGAACAAGGCCCCAGGAGTAGATGACATACCCTCAGAGTTACTAAAGTCTCTGGGAGAGCCAGCCATGACAAGACTATTTGAACTGGTGTGTAGGATGTATGAGACAGGCGAAATGCCCTCAGACTTTAAGAAAAATGTTATAATCCCCATTCCAAAGAAAGCAGGTGCAGATAGGTGTGAAAAATACAGAACCATCAGTTTAATAAGTCATGGTAGCAAAATTTTAACACGAATTATCTACAGGAGAATGGAAAAGCTGGTAGAAGCTGACCTCGGGGAAGATCAGTTTGGATTCAGGAGGAACATAGGAACCCGGGAGGCAATACTCACTTTACGTCTTATCTTAGAAGATAGATTAAGGAAAGGCAAACCTACATTTCTAGCTTTTGTAGATTTGGAGAAAGCATTTGACAATGTTGACTGGAATACACTCTTTCAAATTCTGAAGTCAGCAGGGGTCAAATATAGGGAAAGGAGACTTATTTACAACTTGTACAAAAGCCAGACCGCAGTTATTAGACTCGAAGGGCATAAAAGGGAAGCATCAGTTGGGAAGGGAGTAAGACAGGGTTGTAGCCTTTCTCCGATGTTATTCAATTTGTACATCGAGCAGGCGGTGAAGGAAAGCAAGGAAAAATTTGGAATAGGGATTAAAGTTCAGGGGGAAGAAATAAAAACATTGCGTTTTGCTGATGACATTGTAATTTTGTCAGAGACAGCAAAGGACCTGGAAGAGCAGTTGAATGGAATGGACAGTGTGTTGAAAAGAGCGTATAAAATGAACATTAACAAGAGCAAAACAAAAATAATGGAATGCGGTCTTAGAAAGTCGGGCGATGCTGAAGGAATTAGATTAGGTAACGAAACAATGAAGGTGGTAGATGAGTTTTGTTACTTGGGTAGTAAAATAACATGCGATGGTCGCAGTACAGAGGATATAAAATGCAGAATGGCAATGGGAAGAAAAGCATTTTTGAAAAAGAGAAATTTGTTAACATCGAATATTAATTTAAGGGTAAGGAAGTCTTTTCTGAAGGCATTTGTGTGGAGTGTTGCCTTGTACGGGAGTGAAACGTGGACGATAAGCAGTGTGGACAGGAAGAGAATAGAAGCTTTTGAAATGTGGTGCTACAGAAGAATGCTGAAGATTAAGTGGGTAGATCGCATAACTAATGAAGAGGTACTGAACAGAATTGGTGAGAAAAGGAATTTTTGGCATACCCTGACCAAAAGAAGGGATCGCTTGGTAGGACACATTCTTAGACATCGAGGTATCGTAAATTTAGCATTGGAGGGAAGCGTGTGGGGTAAAAATCGCAGAGGGAGACCAAGAGACGCGTATAGTAAGCAGATTCAAATGGATGTGGGTTGCCGTTCTTATGAGGAGATGAAAAGGCTTGCTCAGGATAGAGTAGGGTGGAGAGCTGCATCAAACCAGTCTCTGGACTGAAGACCATAACAACAACAGCTCTAAAATAAGTTGAGTGGATGACTGGAGTTGAGTATGTTACGTAAGTTATTTTCCTCTCAGAGAAAGCACGATGATAGACAAAGAAATTTTCCGCTTACTGACAGTTCTTTTATCTGCAGGGAACTATTATCGCTGGGCAACTGTGAGGTATTACAAAAAATCTTGAATAATTTTACCTGTTATTGTCACGATGGAAGGATTCGGCATCAGGTAAGTTACTTATATTGTGTATAAAAACTTTGTAATGGTTTTTAAAACTTCATTATCAACTTCACTACTGCATGACAATAATTAAGCAGTTTCAGTGGAAAACATTAGGCAGTCCTTAGATGACATTCGATGAAAAACTGGTGTTCCGTATGAAAGCATGTAAAACAGTTCTTCAAAATAGCGATTCTAAAAAAAAAAAAAAGTATAAAATGACTTTCGTGTACCACAGTAGAGTGTCGTGAAAGAGATACGCCCATTAAGAATGCAGTTGTTGCTCTTCCGTTGATTGATCTATTTTTAATGACCATATTTTGTTCATGATATTCCACTGTGGACCACAACGGTCGTTTATTTATTTTTGATGAGAATGCTTGCTGATATTTAGATGCTCTATTTCATCCGTTTTACACCGATGACACTATGTTTCATCATACTGGATCTACCGACGATTTTTTTACTTCACCCCAAAACTATTTATTTATAGTAGGGCCTATATAACTGCGATATACTAAAATAATTTTTTTTTTTAAATATAAGAGGTGAATTTTCCGAATTGTGTAATGTACAGCCTCTTAAATGTAGATGAAGGTAACATAACGCTTAGGTATACAACAGAGAGGAAAACGTGCACAGTATGTGGTTACAAGTCGCAATAATATGCTAAACATCTTCAGTACGTCACACTGTATCAATTATATAAAGGCCATAGTAAGGAGCGATATGCAGTGGGACAATGCCGCATTATCATAGTTGGAAGTGGACTATAATATTTGTACCAAGCTTGTAATTGTGACATGAAGTCGTGTAGTAGACAGGCGACCATAATTAAATTAATCGGTAGTATTGGAAGGAAGCCAAATTGGTCGCAATAATTGAAGGTTGCACATCAGGCACAGCGTGACTTTATTACAACGCGTTCCGTTTTTTTTCCATCATTAGTTATTCATCTACAAAAAATAAAGGAAATTTTTTCATGTCACACGTATCACTAAAATCTTACGTAAATCCATAAAATTTAAATTGTGGGGTTTACATTATGGTATACCTGTTTATAAGCGGCAGCTACACGTATGTATGTAACAGATGTAGGTACAAAGATGTTCAATAAGATGTTCGCTGTAGAGACATGTGCAGACTAGAAGTATGATTAATTTAGGAGCTGACCAAGAAGAAAAATTCTTGCCCCCAAATGGCGTTAAAAAACGTACAGCACATAATAGAGAACTCATCCTCAGTGACATACAAAACAGATCAGAAAACTGCGGAACGCTTAACCTCCGAGAATGCCTTCCGCGGGCGGAGGCGAAACGTCAGGGGAATGTTTTACGCATAGTTCACGGCATATCAACCTGGAAGTTTCAAGTTATGACGATTCCTGCCGTGAAAGCCTGCATTGTATGGTCACTTTCTTTTGTTTCTTCTGTAATAGTCCCGCAGCATATACAAGGTCAAAATATTACATTATCGTACTATAGAAATCCAAGTTTGCTGCTAATAATATTTATTCAGCTTATGCAAATTGACTCCACTACAAGCTTGTTTCGGCTTATGCCATTTTCAAGTGGACCTGGTGATGTTTAATAAAATAATTACCTACGCTTACAATATACAAGTTTGTATTAAAAAAAAATTAATTTTTTCATTACAAATTCACTTCCGTTTAAGTTGGCCTGACGTCCATATAACTTATTAGAGTTAGTGTCTTCTTATGAGAAGATGGTTAGTGACGTTTCATCTTGTTAACTCTTTTATTTGACAGATATAGACACTGTTTACTCTGTTGATGCCTTATGTTTACAGTAAAATATATCGGTGCCAGTGCGACGGTGTACTCGTGTGTCATGGATAATACAATAGCAGAGAAAAACATTGTTTCTTTTTCTTGTGCGAAATTTTTTTATCCGTTTTCCTTTTCTAAAATTTCAATAAAGTTGTCTAAATAATTTTTATCTTTTAAACCTGCTGTATAAACTTCTTACAGCTTTCACAGTAAACATACCCTTTACTGCATTCCTCTATCGATCTTTGTTCTCGAGATATTGAATTTTGAAATCAGGGAGTTCTTTTCTGGACACCCTGTATCATCAGCAGTTATGATTATCTTAAGATATCTTTCCCATTTGCATCATCAAATAACTCTTTTGAAATTACTAGGCGAATTTCTGCCTGACCTTGACTCAAAAGCCGTGGGAAGAACTTCGCGGCAACACGATGCGCTCCAAGACACTGCTTCAGGAGTTCACGATATGATCCAGCTGAAATTAGCGATTTCATTGGCGTTCCAGATATGAAAGGCATCGGTAGACGGCGAAGGGCTTCTTGAACGAGGGAAATCGTTTAATTTCGTCCGAGCATTTTAAACCATGTGAACCATTACGAGTACGTTGTAAGCACTTATTACCGTAGACTTTCTGCATCTTATGATGTGTCTGTGTAAAGGTTTTCTTAATGCAATCGCATTGCTCCTCTAACTCATCCATCTTGAAATTCGAAAAATGGGCGACACAGACTTACTCAATACATCACTGAACAATAACTAATGGACACGCAATAATGAAACTAGACCCAGTTAAACATTCAACACAGGCGTGTGCAGGGATACCAACCGAATTTCGCTACAGTTCTCAATTGTGAAGAAATGTTTCGGAATTTTTTGAACAGAACTCAAAAATACCACCATATCACTATGTATGATCAGTGCTGTCTACTAGCGGAGGTTTACACTTCGTTAATTTTATAAATAAACACCTTCAGCCGTTAATGTTCTGTAACTTATTATGAAAGTTTCATAATATTAACGGATGAATGTGTTTATTTATAAAATTGATAATACAGCCGTTGTCCTAAATCATCTTTCATCAAGATGAACATAACAGAGTTGCAATTTGTGTCAGTGAAGAGAGAAATGCAACCGAAAAATACGAATGAGATTTAATATGTCAAACGCTATTAAAAACAGAATAAGAATTGGGGATATTATTTTTCAGCAATGTCTAATATAATGGTGAAAGCCTCCAATGAATTACTTTAGTTTTTCGTGTCCGGACCTGTCAATGTTTCGTCCCAGTTCTTGGCTAAGATTCTGCGGCCTAACTCTGCCGAAGGTCGTCAAGGGAGGACATTTTCGGAATGTTAGATGACATACCATGTTTTGTCTTTTAACCGCACTCGCCAGGTTCTAATAGGCCCCGTTTTATTAGATTTGTTTTTACAAAAACTGGAAATTGGAAATGTTTGTATAGTCTATGGGACTTAGCTACGGAGTCATCAGTACCTAAACTTACAAACTACTTATGAACTACTTACGAACTAGGACGGCACAAATATCCATACCCGAGGAGGGATTCGAACCCCCGACCGTAGTGGCCGTGCAGACCGTGACTGAAGCGCCTCAGTCCCCGCGGCCACCGCGGCCGGCTTGTTTTTACAGTTGCTACACCAGTTCAGATAAGGTTTAGCAGGCCGGCCGCATTTGCCGAGCTGTCTGCGGCGCGCCAGTCACAGTCTGCACGGCCGCCACGGTCGGGGATTCCAATCCCCCCTCGAGCATGAAAGTTTGTGTCGTCTTTAGTATGAGGTAATTCATAAGTAGTTTGTAAGTTAGGGAATGGTGACCCGCAGTTAAGTCCCTTAAGCTTAACAAACATTTGAACACATTTTTTTAAGATTTATCATTTTCCGTGACGTGCAGTTTAATTCAACACCGCTTAGTGGACGTTTGGAAATAGACTTGTCGATAGGGATTTCATACAAGATGTAACTGACGAACAGATTTCTTAATTTCAGTCTTTTGGATACGAAAAACTTGCTCTATAGTGGATTACGCTTGTCAAGGATCTTTTTGAACTCCTCGTTATATTCATTAGCCGCCCTTCGAGACTAGGAAGTGCTGAAACGTCAGAGCTTATCCAGTGTAATAGGGTTCACGCATTCTGTGAATGGCCTAAAGGTTTCATTAAGGATTTTGTCATTCTTCCCTGCATGCGCCGATCTAGACCAGACAGAACACGCTTATTCAGCTGCGGAAAAGCGAAGTGCTTAGGCGGAGGTTTAAAGCACAATAGTTATGGCGCTGCCGTTACTACCATTCAGCTTTCTGAGGATGTAATTACTTGCAGCTACCTTGTTTCGGTTCTTGTCGCAGTGATATTTGTATGTGAGGGACCTGTGTGCTCGCCGGCCGCGGTGGCCGCGGGGACTGAGGCGCTTCAGTCACGGTCTGCACGGCCACTACGGTCGGGGGTTCGAATCACCCCTCGGGCATGGATATTTGTGCCGTCCTTAGAATAAGGTAGTTGATAAGTAGTTTGTAAGTTTAGGGACTGATGACCCCGTAGTTAAGTCCCATAAAAAAAATGACAAAAACATAACAAAAACCTGTGTGCTCAAGCGTAGACCCATTCTACTTAATGTGCAGTGACGTAATGATAATAGTGTGTAGGACAGGCAGCCTAAGAAAATCACTAAGGGCGAAGAACACTGTTAACAGCTCTCAGCGCCGCGGTGGAATGGCCGAGCGCTCTAATGCGCCTTGCTACAGAGCGCGTGGTTATTTCCTGTCAGAGGTTAGATCCCTCCCTCGGGCATGTTTGTTTGTTTGTTTGTGTGTGTGTGTGTTTTCCTCAGGTTAGCTTACGTATTTTGTAAGCCTAGGGACCGATACCCAGAGTAAGTTCCATAGATTTAAAAAAAAAAAAAAAAAAAAAAAAAAAAAAAGAAATTGAAGGATTCAGCCGCAAAGTACATCTACATACATACTCCGCAATCCACCGTAAGGTGCGTGGCGGAGGGTACACTGTACCACTACTAGGCATTTCCTTTCCTATTCCACTCCCAAATAGAACGAGGAAAAAAAAAAAAAAAAAGGAATGCCTATATGCCCCCGTACGAGCCCTAATTTCTCTGATCTTATCTTTGTGATCACTACGCGAAATGTAGGTAGGCGGCAGCAAGATTGTACTAAACTCAACTTCAAATTCCGGCCCTCTAAATTTCCTCAACAGAAATTCACGAAAAGAACGTCGTATTTCCTCCAGCGATCCCCAATTGAGTTGCCGAAGCATTTCTGTGATACTCGCGCATTTCTCGAACCTACCAGTAACAAACCCAACTGCTCGCCTCTGAACTGCTTCTATGTCTTCCTTCAAACCGATCTGCTGCGGGTCCCAAGCACTTGAGCAATACTCAAGACGTGGTCTTACAAGCGTTTTATACGCGGTCTCCTTTACAGATGAAGTACATCTTCCGAAAATTCTCCCAATAAACCGAAATCGGCTGTCCGCCTTACTCACAACTGTCCTTACATGTTCGTTCCATTTCATATCGCTCTGCAGTTTTACGCCTAGATATTTAAACGCCGGCCGCGGTGGCCGAGGCGCTTCAGTCACGGTCTGCACGGCCACTACGGTCGGGGGTTCGAATCTCCCCTCGGGCATGGATATTTGTGCCGTTTTTCGTTTAAGATAGTTCATTAGTAGTTTGTAAGTTTAGGGACTGATGACCCCGTAGTTAAGTCCCATATGCTTAACAAACATTTGAACTTTTATACGACGCGACAGCATCAAGAAGCTCACTAGTAATGCTGTATTCGAACATTATGGGATTGTTTTTCCTATTCATGCGCATCACCTTACATTTTTCTACATTGAGAGCTAGCTGCCATTCTTCAGACCAATTAGAAATCCTGTATGATATTACAGTCAGTTAAAGACGACACCCTCCCATATACCAAAGCATCATCAGCAAACAGCCGCAAATTACAACTTACTCTTTCCATCAGATCATTTATATAGATAGTCCTACCAGCAACGAAAAGTTCATATCTATATTTTTGTTCCATGATGTACCCAATGCAGTAAATGTCACTATTATGCCTCTAATCTTTCCAGAAAGTAACTCATAATGCAACAATAGTATGTGACTGACTACTTTCACATGGCAAAGGAGGAATACTAAAGTAAACAAACGCACATATTAGGAGTATATCAATGCAGCTAATTGTCGAACTGATTCAGTAGGACTCTGCAATTTATAATGTGCAGGACGAGCTACTAGGATATGTAATACTATGTATAGAAGCAACTACAACTGAATTTTTGGTAAGATTTTGATCAGTTTGAGAGATATTGGAAAAAAGTTATGTAGCTGATCAACTATACTATGCATTGGAGGGTTAATCCGTATCCCCGTTTCGGTCTAAGGGTCATATACGCCAAATTATCATCATCTTAAGCCGTCTAAAGTTCGTCACAGTGGAAATGCGCGCAATTATCTGCCAACAGGAGCTGGTGTGCCAGCTTTCCTTTAGCGACTCCCTCTGCTCTGGAAAGCGGTGTGGAGGCTTGCAGCTGGCCGCGGCAGCAGCAGCGCAGCGGCCGGCGCTCCCACGCACGTGGGGACGCAGGCGCGCTGGGTGTCGGGCACGTGGTGGTGCGTGCGTGCGCGCCTGGCCCTCTGACGGGGTGGGCAGCGGAGGCACCCTCGACGTGGGGCTGCACGCATTAGCGGCCCTAATGGGCGCTCGCCGGCCAGCCGGTCCCCGGCGGCCTATCCGTCAGCCAGTGTGCACGCCTCAGGTGAGGACTTCGTTCCCCCAGATTGCGGCCGGCAGGGGACGTTTCCCAGGGACACTCGCGTCGCGCCCAACGGCGCACGGCCGTCGATGCTGCATTTACATCTGCATTTACGCGTACTGTCCCTTCTAAAATTAGTGAAGGAGCTAATAACAATAAATCATGTGCTGACGACGCAGTTCTGTTGATCAGTGAAGGCGACCTGCAGATTTAAAAAACAAGTTCAAGACTAAAAGTCTTCTGAAAGAGTATCAACACAAAACCTGTGAGAAAAAGCACTCCAAGACATTATACTGTAACAGAAAAACGTAAATAAAAAATTCATATGTTTGTTAAGCTTATGGGACTTAACTACGGGGTCATCAGTCCCTAAACTTACAAACTACTTATGAACTACTTACGAACTACGACGGCACAAATA
Organism: Locusta migratoria; assembly: GCA_026315105.1. Lineage (NCBI taxonomy): Eukaryota > Metazoa > Arthropoda > Insecta > Orthoptera > Acrididae > Locusta > Locusta migratoria. The sequence goes on from CM048745.1 coordinate 719,080,431, forward strand.
TCCATTCCCGAGGGGGGATTCGAACCCCCGACCGTAGTGGCCGTGCTGACCGGACTGGAGCGCCTCAGTCACCTCGGCCACCGCGGCCGGCAAACGTAAATACATAGGCCACTTGTTGTTGTTGTTGTTGTTGTCCTTAGTCCGCAGACCGTTTTGATGTCACTCCCCACGCTGTCCGATGCAAGCCTCTTCATCTCCGAATAAGAACTGCTTACTCTATTCTTCTCTCAGTCTTCCTCTACGATTTTTACCACGCTTCCTTCTAATACTACGTTCAAAATGTTTGTAGAGCTTATGGGACTTAACTACGGGGTCATCAGTCCCTGAACTTACAAACTAGTTATGAACTAGCTTATACTAAAGACGGCACAAACATCCATATCCGAGGGGGGATTCGAACCCCCGACCGCAGCGGCCGTGCAGACCGTGACTGGCACGCCGCAGACCGCTCGGCCACTGAGGCCGGTTTTTTGTGTTAGAACAGGCGGCCCATCCAAAGGTTTTTTCGTAAAGCGTCCATTTGCTGTTCTTCTCTTCAGTGCTGATCATGGTACGTGAAACTCCTTTGAGGCTTGATTCAGGTTCATTCCATTTTGCACTGCTTTTACGGCATTGTTAAATTGCTTCCCTGTCCAATCAGCACGGTGGATCATTTTTGCCTTGTATAAAATGTAAGCATCTTTGCCTGGAACAATGGCGGTAGTTAAAACATTGACTTTTTTAATCAGTGACAATCTAAACTGTGGTAAAAAAAACTAATTTTCAAGTTAAATAATTTTTGAGACGTCTGATGAAACAGAATATAACTCTTGCATGGAATAGCAAATGCTAAAATTTCATCACTTGTGAAAATACCGGATTGGGATGTACCTTAATAAAAGCTTTACATCCTGTCGGATGTGTACACTGGTGTCCGAAATAAAAGCAACAAATGGAGTGTCTCATATCTCCTTAACAACAACAGATATTGAAATACTACGTTCACAGACATGAACTTTCGGCAGGGGCTTTTGAAAGTAAATACCATGAAATCTTCTAAAAAAATATTCAACACAAAATTATTGTTTTTAAATGGTTGCCTCATATTATTTCTTATGCAATCAATAGCTTCAAAAACTTCAAAACGAATGGCGTAGGTTACATAGCTATACGTAAATTACATCCTGAGATATTGCGAAGTGAATGTGACGCTTGAAATAAATGTAGCGTGCAATTAGTCCATGATTTCGGGCAGCGTTAGGTTCATGCTTGAGTCTCAGAGTGTGCGCTTCACTTCTCATGATCTCGGATATAATTGTAGTATTACGATGTTACCAACGGCGTACGACTTTTCATACTATTGATTGAATGAAAAATAAAAACATAAATTTGTATTTAAAATAAAGTTTATTTACGTTTTAGAATGTCTCTCAGTATTCATGTTTCTAATCCTCGAGCGAAAATTCAGGCCGGTGAATGTTATACTTCAATATCTATTGTTGTTCGACAAATATCTGAGAGTAGCCGAGCGGTCTTGAGCGCCACATTAGGGATCGCGCGGCCTCCCGCGTCGGAGATTCGAATCTTCCCTCGAGCGTGGATGTCCTTAGGTTAGTTTAACTTAGTTTGGTCCCATAAGATTACAAACATTTGAAAATTTTTTGATATCTGAGGTGATAAGGTGGCGCACCTTATATACAGGGCCTACACTAGGGAAACAAACTTGGTATTGTAGAAATGCAATAGGAAGTAGATGAACATGAGAAGAGATGCGATACTGCGAGAAGACTTTGACACAGCACTAAAGATCTGCGTCGAAATAAGGCCACTGTAGCAGATGATATTCCCTCTGATTGCTGATATCGTTGGCAGAGACAGTCATGGGAAAACTGTTCTGCCTTGAATGAAAGACGTGTAGGACATGGGAAATGCATTCAGTTCCAAAGAAAAGAAGTACAGGCATGCTTGAAAATTACTGAACTATTAGTGTAATAAGTCATGGTTACGAAATATTATCACGAATTATTTACAGATGATTTAGGAAAAAAAAAAACTGTTAGGAACCGACTTCGTGGATGGTCAGTTTGGAGAATTTAGGAACACGTGAGGTAATACTCAAATGCTATATCAGAATAAAGAAAGACAAACCTACGTGCGTGATCAGCAATTTAAACAAAAGATGATAGAAGCTTTTAAAATGTGGTGCTCCTTATGAATGCTGAAGATTAGATGGGTAGACCGCGTAACTAATGACGAGGTATTTGGACTAGAAGGGCTCAATTGGTGGAACACATTCTCAGACAACAAGGAATTGTCAACTTAGCATTCGACGGACGTGTTTGGATTAAAAATCGCAGAGTGGGATCGAGAGACGAATAATGTAAAGAGGTTAAAATAGATGTAGGATGCCGTCCTTATTGAGAGATGACGAGACTTGCACAGGATGGGATGCATGAACCAGTGTTTTGACTGAAGACCAACAACAACATCCGAAATTTCCCAGTCCTGTATCCAATTAACGATATAATAATACAAATTGTCCCACCGTTGATGGCAGTCAGGTCAAAGAACAACCATATCATAAATGACGTCATGTCACTTAAGAAACGGGTTAGGTCAAATGTTTGTAAATCGATCGGACTCAACTGCGTGGTCATTAGTCCGTAGCTTACAAACTAATTAGCCGGTCGCGGTGGCCGAGGGGACTAAGGCGCTTCAGTCACGGTCTGCACGGCCACTACGGTCGGGGGTTCGAATCCCCCCTCGGGCATGGATATTTGTGCCGTCCTAGTTCGTAAGTAGTTCATAAGTAGTTTGTAAGTTTAGGGACTGATGACCCCGTAGTTAAGTCCCATAGACTATACAAACAGTTAGTTGAACAAACTACTTAAACTAAGGTAAACTAACCTAAGGACAATAAAAACATCCATGCCCGTGCCCGAGGGGGGACTCGAATCCCGGGGGGATCCGCCGCGCGCACGGCAGCATGGCGCCCCAGTACGCACGGCTAATCCGCCGCGGCAACGGGTTATTGTTTGCTGTGCATTCACACATACATGTTCACTGTGTACACTCTTAGATACACAGCAGTGTGGCTCAGAGAAAGCGCCTACCAGACCCTCCGTTGTGGCGGCCACAGGAAGAAGTGAAGCAGAACAATATGCAACCGATTTGGTCTGATGGCTTCATGTGAGTTGCTGTGTTGCTTGTCGGATGTGACAACCGTTTATGGAGACCAAAAGTGTCGCGAGTACTAAGCATCTGGCCTCGCAGAATCCACTTGACTGTTGTATTGAGACATAAAGTGTACAGACGGCTTTGGCAAAGTGGCTTTCAATGTCGGAGGCCTGTGTATGCGTAATCCTGAGACATTCACATAAGGGAACGTCTCGAGTGGAGTCGACAGGGTGTCACCGGGACGGTCAAACAGGTGAAGCCCGATTTGGTCTTGAGAGTGATTCGTGAGGAATTCGCATCTGGGGGCAATGTGGAATACGATTTCGGAACTTGAAAGTTGTTTGAAAAGACTATGGAGGAGAATCCCTAATTTATTTGTGAGGATCGAGATTACATTATTCGCTGGAATATCTCTTCATGAAATTGTGCGGGTAATTTGGCAATGTTTAATCACTGTCAGATATCGTGATGAGATCTTCTGATATCATGTGCCTTTGTTGCAAGTTTCCTTGGGCCCTTGGTGTTTATGGACGGTAATGCTGGACCTAATATGTAACAAGTGATTGATGTTTTCTCGTAAACGGTAGATACTGCACGCATTGTGTGGCTTGCTTATATACCCGCTAGAATCCCATAAACCATCGCAAACCACTTTCCAAGAATTGATAGTTGCTCAGCAGAAATAATTGACGTCTTTGTCCCACGTCGATTGATGACATCGTTCACAGCACGCCACGTCGTTCTCAGTCCTTTATTGCTGCCATAGGTAGTCACACCCCTAACTGAGCGTATTAACGTATTTGTCGGAATGTGTATGCAAACCATGTAAGTTGAAAAAAGAATTCGTAGAAAACATCGTTGTGTACCGTAAAGCATATTGTAGTTGTTTCCGTTCGGTAAATGGTAATTACATTACTATCACATGTTTATACTGATTTGCGGCGAAATAAACGCAATCGAGCAAACATTCCGTTAGTTCTTCAGTTCTGAACATCAGTGTATAAAGATTCCAAACTGTCAGGCAGGTCACAATTCGGACTAATAGTTCGATTGAAACAGAACATCGAAACATAAAAGACATCTGCCGTTCGCCAAAGAAGTCTCATTGCCACTCTGCTGTACATAATGTAGATAAATGGTATAGGAGGTAGCCCGAACAGCGATCGCGGGTTGTTTGCAGGTGATGCTTCTCCTTTACTTGTAGTTAACCCTTTAATGCAAGACTTTTTATTTGAAGCCATGAAAACTACCACGACTAATGTATAGTGAATGTATACTGAGAAAAATATTGAAAAAATAATGCTTAAAATGATTAAGCACAACTAGCAACAAAAATATCATAGTTGGTCAACTATTTAGTGCTTCCATGATGTACCCGATGTAGTAGATGTTACTATTATGCCTCTCATCTTTCCAAAAAGTAACTCATAAAGCAACAGTAGTATGTGATTGACTACATTTACATGTCAAAGGAGGAATACTAATGTAAACAAACGAACATGTTAGGAGTCGCTCAATGCACCTAACTGTCGAAATGATTCAGTAGTGGTAAAATGTTGATCAGTTTGAGAAGTAATGGAAAAAATAAGTTATATAGCTGATAAGCTACACTATGTAATTAAGGGTTACGTCTACAGAAAGTCAGTAACAATTACAAAATAACCTAGACAAGATACCTCTGTGGTGCGAAAGGTAGGCAGTTTACCCTAAATAAAGCAAAAAAACGTTACCTGTATGTCTACTATATAAAATCATCAAATGATGTTACTACGATAAATCGCACGAGTCTAAAGGCTGTCAGTACAAGTAAACACTAAACAATTAGGAAAAACATTGCCTGACATGGTCACACTGGACAAGCAATTTTTTAATATTAGTTTTAGGATTCCAAAACTTTCTTTGAATGCCAGCTTCACAGAAAATTTATTTTTACTATCAGTTTCAACTCAAACACTGAGCCATTTTCAGATACGAAAATTATTTTGACAATAATTTGTGTACAAATGTCATACGGCTCTTCATTACAGTAATTAAAATTTTGCCCAGAAAGATAAAAATCATAAAAATTGTCGTACGTAATTTTTATCTTCGCTTGCCAGCCTGCAACACGCGTTATGATTTTTTAATGTTTTGTATCCATGGATCAATTTTTAGGTGAATCATAGATTCTCGCCCTATGACATTTGTAGCAGAGTGGCTGTAATTTTTGTATTCTAAGATGACTCAATATTTAAGCTGATACTGCAAATCAACAAATATCTGCGGTATTGACATTTAGGAAATTTTTATTTGTATACACCATTTAGATAACATTCTGAGGAATCAAAGAATGTAATTTGTTGGGAGAAAACCTATACGCTGCAACAAATCCACTAAAGGCACTACCTGCATCATGCTTGTGTGCTCTGCGGTGGAATAATGATTCGCTGTATGTGATCCGAACTGTACAATATTGTCAGGTGACAATGAGAATGTAAAAAGATCGCCAGCTGTATTATCACGGTATGGGGGGAGGGAGTAGTATCCGAAATGACACACAAGATACATGAGTGACTATCACCGAAACATAGGCGTTTTTTGTTTTGCAGAGATCATAGTACGGGAATATGCGGGCCGGCTTTCAGTAGATTACGGTTTCCGATGTGTTTCGGAAGACGTTATGTGCCTTTTAAGGCCTGATTTCACTTATCTGCCCAAGTCCGTGCAAGATATAATAACATATAAGATTTTAAGTATTTGATAATGGAGTACCTAGTTCAGACACATGTAATAAATCTTAATAATAGTGACAACTGGAGCGTAAATTCACAGAACTGTAGTACCGCTCTTATTCGTCTATTAATTATCTACTAAATGAATTTGAAAAAAAATTGAAAATAAAGCACAGTGCAATAAAATAAAGTAAAATTGTAAATGAATCAGAAACATATTTGTAATTGCTTCAGTGAAATTCTTCGTTGCGTAAACGAGGTTTATTTCCCAGAAGAGATCGATACCAAGAAATACGCCTGTGTTCATGGTGTTCGGAATATTGTATCCCGTCCCTGAAAATATCGAATCCTCATATTTCATTAAATACATTTTCACCAGTTCACTGCTATAATATTTATTTATCCTATGCTGTGGTCATTTCGGCTATAATTCCATTTTCAGGCTATTTTTTGAATCGTGTGTTTTCCACCCAACTGTCACAATAGCCTCATGTTCCAATACAACCGAACTGCAGAAGACCTTGAGGCGTGACAAAACAATTTACGATATTGGATGGAAAAAATCTGATTCAGAAAATAACCTGTAATGGCGTTGTAGCCGAAATGTCCATAGAATAAAATAAATAAACATTGTAGGGGAATATTTAATACTATGTCATTAAAAACATTTACAGCGGTGCAGGACCAAAAGATTACAAACTCATATTTTATTTTAAAATTTTCTGAGAGTTATTGTCAAATTCAGGTGGAATTTTAAAATAAATTTAATGCCGTTGCGTCTCCGAAACTTGATAATAAATACTCATGTATTAATTTCCTGTAGCTATGGGTATATAAATGAGAAGTAAGAGAATAAAAACGATTAATAGTATTTAAACACATTGCGCAGAAGTGTGAAGTAGCAACGTTAACACACAGTGCAGCGCTGGTGCACTTAATATGCTATATCCAGCCTCACAGGAAAGCTGTGTGACATTTTGTAGATTATACAAGTTGATCCGAAAAGTTACCAGTAAAACGGAAAATTCTGTACAATGTTGACAGTTATTTAAGTTGTTTAACATTTGTGTATGTTCCATAAACGGAAATGACTGCGTTTCTATCTAATCGGTGGTTATCTACAGTAAAATTGCTTCTAGAAGAAGAGCAAGTTCTTTCACATACTCCATATAAAATCTCAACCCTACCTCATCCAGTTCAGATACTTATCCGCTGCTGGCCGATTACACTTGATTTTCTGTTTTGTGATTACTTGTACCAATATCACCGACTTCACCATTGGTGTGAAGATTGATAGAAGGAAACGTTATCACCATTTTCGCGGTGAAACAGCAGCATGAAGTTGGGGAAAAAAAAAAAAAAACGCGTACTGCTGCTTACTGACTTACTACATGATTTCACGATAAACCTATACGAGCCTGGATAATTACTGGTTCTGCATTTCTACAGAACTCATTAGAGTTGTATTTGCGTGCAGACCAGATAAGGTGGTAATCTAAGCCTCTTCTAGTTTCGGCAGATTTCGTCACAAAAAAGGAATGTAGAACTGCATGTAATCCGATGACTAAGCAGAATTCTGTCAGGTATACAGATTCATTCGTTGTTTAGTTCTGCTAGATAGCAACTGTAAATGTCGTTGGTTTCAACTACTGTACAGCTAAGTTTCACATCTATTCGCTTATTATTAGGCACTGATTAATGCAATGTTGTCAAATGAAAACATCGCTAGAAACCGCGGCTGTTTTATGAAATAACTTGTTGATGAAGCACAGCAATCAACCAGAATTTGTTTTACATTACTTTATTCAGTCATTATTATTTTCATATGTTGTAATTTGTGAATCAAAATATGTTGGGCACCCAAAATTTAGTGTTGTGATTAAAAGGAAGGTGTTAGGTGTGGAAACAGTTGTTCTTACTTCTGTAAGCACTAATTCCACCAAGAAAATGGTTCGCTGGATGGAACATCAACACCACATACTCCAGACGAACATAGCACGAACATAGCACTCTATAATTTCGAAATCGGAAATTGAAACATTTTGAAGTCAGTAACGGTAAATAATTATGACCGCTAATCTATATCAACAGGTTATTGTCATTCCTTTGTCATTTGGAGTCTTCGCGAGTGTTATTTATTGTTTTTTTTATATTTTTTTTCCATAAAATACATTGCCCAAAATACAGAACGGTTTGAAGAAGATAAGTAGTGGAAAGCAATAGGAAAAAATTGTTAATTGGGGTGAACAACTGATTAATTTTTCCCTCGTTTGTAAAACTTGGAAACCTTGATTTTACCCTTCACACTTTGGACTATAAACTGCATGCTAATGTTTGGTTAAAACAAAAAGAAAAAAATCGGAGCGATTTTTCTAAATATCGTCTGCAAATCTTCATTAACTAGTATTACGTGGAGTAGTGACCCACAATTCACTCCAACAGCGAATCACTATTTCAGCATTCAGGAAAAATCAAATTTTAGTTCAGCAAATGTATTTGTCATGGCAGTCTCTAATATTTCCTCCCTGTTGGAATTCTGAGTTAACTGTATATTTGCTTATGAAAGAGGGCACTGCATTGTAGAATCTATTTATGAGTCAAATAGAAAGAAGGACATTCACTGATCAAACATTTACGAAGAAATGTTATAAAATTTTTTAAAGATATATTATCTGGATATTCTTTCTAAGTAGGCTGGAGAAATCGTAAGAAAAGCTGAGTGAACCTGATTAACATTATAAAGTTTATCTTTCAATATTTTTTATAAACAAGTAATGAAGAGAATATTGTGATTTTTCACTGATTATATTTATGGTTACAGAAATTCATTACTCACTGCCATTTTTGTGACGTATTACATATTTACCTTGGTCATCCTTTTATGAATTTTTCCGAGTTAATTGAAGCATTAGACCAACAATATTTGAAAAATCAATAAATAAGTGCACATACCTTGACATCAAGGGACTAAATGAGACATCATCTTCTTGCTCACATTCTCTTCTCTTCAAATGATTTAGTTCATTTTAAGGAATAAATAATAGTCCTGATTCTGATCAAAGCAACAATTCCTTCATGTGCTTCAATGCCAAAGTTACGCCCGCTAATTTTTCCTTTATTTAAACGCTCCATATGATTATTTACCTCATGCATTACGATAATGTTGATAAGGTATTGTAGGTATATTTACCCGAGTCCCGATCCGTACCTGCTGTCATTAGAGCCCTAGAAAATCCTAGCCTCGTCATTTTATCACTTTATAGCGATTTTCTTACCTTACATTAGACAAATTGTAAATTGTTCCATATTACAAAGTGAAATACATTCTTAGTGATGCATCTTACCTCAAATTTAACCGCTGCCTCTTCTATATATATATATATATATAATGAACTTCATAATAAGAGCGACATCCTTCTTTCTATTGTTTTACAAAACGAGTTTCGTTTATCGGGAAAGGCACGTATCGTGTCATCTACAAAATTACGATTTTCCTTTTGGTTAATGCTTCAGTTTTAATGTCGAGAACTATCCTCTAGACATATTTTGTTCCTGCAGAATGGTAAAAGGAAAATATTCCGAAAGCCAAGTAGTAGTTACTAATCGGAAACTACAAAACCCTCTCAATGTACTTTTCAGACCTTAAATGCTAAAGTTGTGGAAATATGCGTCGCTGTATTCCATCATTTACCGATTTACCGGAACATATGCAAGCCAAGTCACAGCCAAAATTCCAACGTTTGAAAATTACAGGAAGAGGGACATAAATAACATAGAAGAAAGCTTTTTATTTTCTGTGTTTCGAAAATCATAACTTGGTTATTAACGACATAATTATCAGACGACTATTCTTTTAATTGGACATCGCTTAGTAGTCCTTAAATATTAATTGAAGCCCTTGAAGATAAACTTTCACTTTGAAATGTAAATTGTTGAAGCGAAAACACAGTTGCACAGTGCAGAAGAAGTATTTTGTTTAGCTATTCATGTTTTTAACAAAAAGTAAATTACTTTCACAGTCACATTCATTATTCTTCCTAAAACCAATTTAATAACGTTATACGTCTGTCATGACGCAGATTTGTGTCACGTTATTTAACACGGACAATTTTCGATTACGAGTTTTAGGTTATACATGCGACGTGTGTTAGTTCTGTAGTCGTACTTAGGTCAAATATGAATTAAACGGTGTAAATAAAGCATATACCACAGAGAAATGTAAATACGACTGAAAAAAAAACAGTCATTTCTGAACGGTAGTACTACTGGCTACCAAAACTCGTATAAACAAATCACTAGTGTTTTTGTTTTAACTAAGATCCACCGTGATATAATCCTCTGAAACGCAGAGAGGTATGAGTGATAAATGTGACAAACAATAGTTGCTGTTTTCAATTGATATTAAAGCTTAACTGAAAATGTTTGCGTGCAGTATATTATTATTAGATGTCTTTACGCGGCAGGGAGTTTAAAATTCCTGTGTTATCGTTTATTACGTTATGATGCTTTCAACGTGAAACGCAGATATAGCGAAAGAAATTTACAAGAGCATTTAAATAACACTAAATTTTCAAATCGTATATCGATTTTTGCTATAGGCAGGTGAACTTTAATGGTAACTGTTTTCACAACGTGTCATATTCATCATACAGTATACGATGATAGAAGGCGAAACACTTGGTGTTCCGGAAGCTCCAAATGCTACTGATAAAAATCTCTATTTTAATCAGCCTGTATGGAAACGTACTTTTCTGTATCCTCGTGTGAAATAAAAATCACATTGGATCAATTATGGTAATTATTTTCCGTCCTTGTACATGATATGTCATTTTCTACGCCCTGTATGGCGGCAGTGCTAACTGTGGCGTGAAGTAAACTTTATTTGTTGCCACCGGTAAGTCACAAGCTGATGAAAATTACGTGTCTTGCAGAATATCGGAACCTGAATTAGATAGCTGACTTAAACGGTATGTATTTTATCTGTTGCGACAGGTATGTAAGTATATTTTAAATAATTTTGTGTGTGAATACAAGAAAATCAGAATATGAATACCAACTGCGAACCTCTTGGATAACGTATTTGTTTGGTGCGAAAAATATTAAAACATGCTAAATAATGATGTGTGCGAAGTCCTGCACATCACTTCTGGATGCAATCCATTAAACTTTGGTTATAAGGAGCATCAACGAAATATCAAGGCGGTAAACTCAACTAAATCTAGGAAATAGAATTATGAACGCATTAATTTTGAAAATAACACGTAGAAAACCTCGTGGGGAAGGTAAATCAGTGGCTGCATTTTATTGCCAGAACATTTAGAAGACGTAACAGAATTACTTAAGAGGCTGCAAATACTAAGCTTGTCCCTCCTCTTTTGAAGTATTTCTGTGGGGGTATGGGATACAAGCCAGGAGGGATTTACAGGTGACGTACAAAGAAGAGCAAATAGTGATGTATTGTCAGCATACAGGGGAGAGTGTCACGGAAATGACGCAGGAGTTAGAGTGGGAAACACTAGAACGATGGCGTGTTTCGTTGCGGCGAAATGTACTTAAAGAATTCCGATCACCGACTTTCTTCTAAGAATGTGAAATTTTTGACTCCCACCTACATTGGGAAAAATGATTACCAAAACAAAGTACGAGAGTTTAGAGCTCGAAATGAGATATTTATGTGTTGTTTCTAGTGCTATTCGAGAACTGAATGGTAGACAAGTAGCATGAAAGTGTTTCGATCCTCTGTCAGGCACTTCATTGTGAATTTCAGAGTGACAATGTAGATAATCTAATATATTAAAGCAGAGTGTCCGTATGTTTGTACGTGTTGCATACAAATCTATAGTTTTGTTTCAATCTTTATGAAATTTTGTACACGTAAGCTTCAATCCATAAGGACGGTCGCCGGAAGTGTAAGAATCACATACGATATGTAGTTCACGAGATATGACGTCATAAACAATGAGATGTGCGAAAAACTGCTGCATTTTGCGACAATCCTGCTCATTTTCTCCTAAACCATTGGACCAATTTCAACGAAATTTGGTGCACATATTCCTTACCGTGAGGTAACAATGCTGCCAGGGTAAGAACCACATACGACACACGGTTTAGAAGATACAATGTCATAAACAATATAGTTGTAAGAAACTGCCACATAATGCGATGAATTTATTCACACACAGTATGAGAATGACAGTACTTAGCGACTTGCAACAAACTTTAAACACAATTTGAAACCTTTATTAAACTTTTTCTCGCTGACAACCATAGCAAAGTAATGAAAGGCAAAAAGTTTCTCGCTTACTACTGTTTCGCTGTTTATGGAGTAAAACTACGGCATTTAGTATGACGTTGCAATTTATAATTTCTACACTACAAATTGTAGCCTTAGGATATTTTGCAGGCAGTATAAACACATATAGTTGAATGTACCTCTTAAATTGTATTACAGTACGGCACTTAGTACATGAGATACGAGAACATAAAGAGTAACGGTTTGTTGTTCATGGACTAAAACTACGGCATTCGGTATGACGTTACAATTTTTATTTTCTACAGCTCACATTGTAGATGCATGAAATTTTACAGACAGTATACACTCATATAGTTTAGTGTACCTTCTAAATTGCATCACAGTACGACAAGTAGTTCATGAGATATGGGCACATAAACAATAACGTTCATGTACACCGCCCTATCATGCACCAAGTTTTAAACTATTACTTCTATACTCATAATTGTATTCAGACTTACAGCCTTTATACAAATTATATACCTGAAAAATGGCAGGAATAAATAAATAAATACCCGGGCAACGTCGGGTTTTCAGCTAGTGAAATGATAGAAATTAATAATTAATCAGGAATAACTACAAGTAACTCTTAATCTTCTGAAGTACGCCTTTTATCAGCTCCTAAGCTGTAAGTAACAACCTGGAAAAAATAGAATAATTGTTGAATCAGTAATTGCATTCCGTCCCTGACGATCCAGTACATAGCTATTGCTCAGGCCGAAACGTCCGCGTGACGTGGCCGCATAGCCGAGGGGCTTAATTCGGTTATTTTGTGCGCGTAATCTCGTTATCCGTTTAATCGTCAAACGTCATTCGAGCAAAGGGTTTTAAAATGCGACTCAGTCATATAATATTGCATTACTCGGTCGACGGGGAATCTTTCGGCGTTACCTGAGTCCGGGACACGGCCTATGTCATTGCGGTGTGCACCGACCACGTACGTACGATTTATCGATCGATGCCGCTCTGTGCGCATATTGCAATTATCTCAATTACGTGCCGTGTATTATTAGACGGGAGTAAATTATTAGCTGTATTAGGAACGCCGCGGAAGAGCCGTCACGTGTGTAATCTCTTTCATTATTATATGGCGGCGCTACAGCCGGCAAGGTAACTCCACGCCAACACCTGGCTACAGTACGCCCGCACTCCGCATCGCGGCGTGAGTTCAGTGCCCGTGGTTTCAAAACGCCGTCTTCCCGAATGTTGTATTTTCTGCTGCAGTTTGTTTTCAGCGTCTTTATTTACTATTCAGTTTCCTGTCATTATGATGTAGGTGAGAAAAATGTTTCAGACAAGAACGACTCAAAGATACTAAATATAGTCTTATTTCAGAACCATCCGTAGGATTAATGCTCTACCGTTTCTAATCAATTGACTGTCCATCATAATCAGAGAACATGACAAAAAATTGCTAACCACCTGTATTCATAATTTATTTTTTAAACGGTACTTCTTTGTGTTACCATCCGTTCGTTACATGACAAACTATTTGGACTCATTGATCATCCATTTTTCTGTTAAAACCACTATGGAAAACCAATAGTTTACTAGTTTCTAACCGAAACATGGCGACTATTGTTAGCAATGATGATGATGTTGTAAATAAACCGCAATACCAGATCGGATACGTGTAGCATCTTGGCTGTACCTCCACACAACACTAAATCTTTCTCCGCGTCGTCCTCCATCTCAGCCATACGACTGTGGAACATACTGCCATGTGATCTACGTCTTACGCTAAACCACTCGACTCGAATTCACATATTAACGTCGGCATAGTCTCCATTGTTACCCTGCTCTCAATTCTTTCTCTCCATCATAGTTTTAAATCTTCTATTTCTCTTCCCCTAACCAATCTACCTCTTCTATATCTCTCTCACCACACTCTATCATCTTAAGTCTCTGCTTGATGTGAATAACTCACAATCTGTAAGAACATAACGAGACAATCTATAAATAGTAATAGGGCTGAAGTTCACAATATGAAACATGCTTACTGTACTTTGCAAAGTCATAATTATTATTATTGTCACTATTATTATTATTATCTAAGTAGTATTGTTACAATTATAGTCTATTAATAATCTGTAATTTTTTAAAGTTTACTTTAATACTTGTATTATACATTGCACGTCTATAATGTACTAAACAAATTGTTCACTTTCAGTAAGCCTGGTTAGGTGTAAGAGAGGGCCCGAAGGCCCTAATTAAATAAAAGAAACGTGTGTAAAACTGTAATAATTCGCAGAGAAATATTCTTAAGAGATAGGTGAAAAAAGGATGGGTTAGTTGTTATATTACGTTTTGGTCAAAATTTGTTGAAATTATTATTTCTTTTCACATATTCTGGCATATCTTCATAGCAAGTGGCAGCGAATTTGGTGTAATCTAGATAAAAGCTCGAAAACAGGTCTACTTATTTTTGTAGATGAAAGTACTTGTTACAGGATTCTGAAGGTATTTATAGTAATTGACGTGGCTAGTTAGTATATTTGAAGCTAGAAACACTGCTTCAGCATCACTTTTAGCGGCGAATTATATCTGATGAAATTTTATCAGCCCTCGCTAATTATTGTCTGAAATCCATGTTTACAGAAAAACAAATTTCCCAACGCACGAAAACTCAAACACTAAAATTTTTAGTGCAACAGTGTCAAATGAGCCGCCGTTAGTTACTGTTTCCTCTGCTTTCATACCACTACTGCTGAAAAATCTGTAAAGCAGCTTGAACCCAGAATAGGCAAAGAGAAGGGTAGAGGATCAAAATGAATGAAGTAGCCGTCTACTTCTGTAAATCTGATATTTAGACTTTTCTTTATCTTTTAAAAAAATATTAAAACGTCCCTAAAAGAGTCAAAGTTGTTATATACCTAGGCACAATATTTGTGTAAACTTTAAAAAAAGCTTCTTTTCTAAAATGTTTTTCGTATAAATTGAGTCTTTAGCTGTTTTTCTATTTACCCTCATTCTTTCTAAAAGGAGGTAAGGGATTAGTTTATAAAAACAGCAGGTTTCATGTATTTTGTGCTACAATAATAGTGTGACATATCTCCCGCCTTGTCTCATGCACTCAATTATTTGCCTGAGACTTTATAGCATTATTCTTATGATGGTATTAAATACTGAAACAAAAAGTTTTATACGACACTGTGACCACCACAACAGGAAAACGTATTTATACAGTCACAATTGATAGCAGTTTCCAATAATGCAGGATCGATATTGTATTATTTTCGGACGTCACAATAAGGACTTAGGTGAATGACTTTTTTGTTACCTGATGACGATTATTTAAGTCATTCATTCATTTATATAATAAATGACTTTCTATAGTTACTGGCAAGATATGAGGCATTACCTGCAAAAGAAGAGTTACTTCAGACTAGCTTCAGTGACGTGTCCGGAAATATCCGTGTTACGTGGTGTATTTTTCTTAACTTTGAAGAAAATATTTATGTTCTTGTGGTACGCATTTATGAAAGTGGAATGGGAAATTCAGGAACTGTCACTTAAATCGTTATTATGTAGTCTTTGTCAAAATTTTAACGTAAGGGACAAATAAGTTATAGGCAACTGTATTTCAAAAGGCAAATCTGAACCAAAGTCTGAACGACTGCTGTGCACCGTTTCAAAATATGTTAATGTACAAACGATAAGTCCATAGTAAATATAGACAAAAGGTTTGCGTTTTAAGCCATTCTAGGTGCACGTGCCTTCCTTCACTAATGGACCCGAAACGCATTAAAACTATTTTACCAAACTATATTTGTTCGGGACCTAAAAATATCAAAATTTGGGTAGACAATACATTTCAGAATGGATATCATTTCTGTAATTTCATGAACACGGTGGCAGAAAATGAAAGGACAAAAAAATTATTCCATAAAATTAAATTTACTACACAAATTATGCATTTACGGACAGAATTGGAACAGCTAAAATACCATACCATTGAGTGCCACCCACTATATAATATGTATTTGCGATTTATTAAAGAACACTACAACTGATATTCAGGAGTAGTCATTATTTTGTTACACTACGTGAAAGGAATTTAACATCAGTTTATCGGAAGGGCAGAAAATTTTTTGTAACATCCAGAATTGATACAAGCTGGTTTATTTGTACAGAAATCCCTGTAGAATTATAGTAAAGTAGTTATATGAACTTCAGCAGAACCCAAGAACCCATTATTATATCATGTAATAGTTCTTCTGTTAAATCTTTGCTAGGTTTTTCAGAACAATAATGGTATTTAAACAGGACATTTGCACAATAGAGATGACTTATCAAATATCACTCAAATATGAACCCAAAGGAGGACTATTCTGAGATTGCAGAAATCTTTATATCATTCCGCATCGTAAGTTTGCGAAGAGTTTTTTCAGTTAAAAGTTTCCATTATTTCAATACAGAGAATTTTTTCTACGACATTGGTTAAACACTAGTGTCGAAACGCTTCATCGTTCGAGGGGATTAGCATAAACTATTTTACGTGTATACGAAAAATAATGAGATCATACAGATGAGGACATGGGCAGAATGGTGCAGAACAGGGGAACAACATTGACATTGTATTAAACACATGGGACAGTCCCCGAAAATCGTCATGCTTTATACAAAACACATATAAAATAATTTTTCTTTTTTAGCTACACTTTCTTTACGTAAGTGATGGTTACCTTGCCGTTTCACAAACGTACAAATTTTGTCCACTGGCAGTTACATTAATAGAGTCATAATTTATGAATTTTAAATCATCGATTCAATGTACCTTTAGGTCTCATTAAGTACATTATTTTACGTGTTTGAACAGCAAGGGCTAGTTGTCAGTTTTTGTACCTGAATGATCATTTTTCGAGGTCTGAGTGGATATTGTTGCTGCGCTGATGACATATTTCATAGACAACCTTGCTTACTCTGAAAGCTCATGATATACTTTTAATGTGATCGATACTATTCCTATCACATTTCACAGGGCTTCTGTGTCTCCCATATTCCACCTAACAGATGATATTATCCGGTCATTTTGCTACCGGTGTGTTGTGTTTCAAAAACAGAATAATATTTTAACTGTTGTATGGATAGAGGTGATAGTGAAACAGAGCTCCACAAATGAAATTTTGAAAATTCTTCAGGGATTTTTCGAAACTATTTTGTTGTAACGGGCTCTTCATCTACGGTGGCTGGTCACACAATAATTCCACTCAGTCTCTTTTTGCATTTGTAACACTTTGAAAACATCTACACAACAATCCACCCACGAACGGCATGAATTTTGTTTCTTGTTTCGAATCAAACTTCTTCCCTTCATTTACTTTAATTATAATTATAAACAAAATTAAGAACTATACCTTTCGTCATCAGTTTTGTGTTAAGTACTATAAATTTTTGGTTGTATTTGCCGGAGATAACGCCATTCAAGAGTTGTCTTATACGAGCCTTATGTTTAAAAACATTGAATACTACAAAATACAATGTCATCGATGATATGCTGAACTGTTTCCATAGCGATGACAGCAACGAAACAATATTTTTGTTCCTGAGGATTCTTGCATGACTGTTTTTGTGCTCTGCGTTATGTAGCTAGCATAATCATAGATTTTTACTGAATTCACTGAAATAAGGTTTAATTAAACAACATACCGAAGAAATCGTAATTAACGAGTTGCACCAGAGTCAAAGGAAAATTTACCGTGATTGAGGAAAGGAGATATTTTTTTTTTCGAGTTACTTAAAGCTGTTGCGTGATTCCTTGTTTTGTGTAGAATGGCTGGGACTTTGAATAATAATGATTTCTACTTTTAACAATGAAGTTTTATCAAAGTTAGACCTCCTAATCAGACTCTAAGCTTTGTAAGAAATCATTAATAATTTTAGGAGTTGTGACACAGTAGCAACAAAATTCACGGAAATTATGTTTTTTATTTACCGTGCACAGTATTTTACGTCAGTTGATTAATTTATGTCTGTGATTTTCTGTACTAACGCCTTGAAGAAGTTAACTACAGACAGAGCTTAATTTGTTGATGTACTATATCGTCTGTAACTGAAAAAAAAATTAAAATTCGAAGCTGGATTGTTAGTCTGTAACCAGCCAAGATAGAATACGGTTATATTTATTAAAAAACGTAGATAATGACCCTGAAGAATGGGCGGAAAGCATTCAGAGGAGATGCTGTTTATCCTGTATAACAGGAGTGGGTTACCGATTCTGCACCCTCTATCACAGAAAACAAATAATTGTGAGGCTTTCAATTGCTGACACACCATAACACGGATTCATCCACGTGCTCTGTATTACTCGCAGAGAACATTTAAAACCAAAACATTATGTTTTTCCACATGATATAAAACTGGTGCTAAGAATTGTGAGCTACTCTTGCTCAGATGCCAAACACCAACGCCTGCATAAAGGAAATCACAATTGACAACCTTCCTGACGATGTATCTTGGTATTGTTTTGTGAGACCGTTGACGGAAGGTAATTTCCTAGGCAGGTTTTTTCCAGTCACGGCATTCAATAATGTAATTTCTGCAAGAGAAAGGAAAATCTTTTCCTTGACGTGGTATGGCATATTGACTGTTACACATGGTCTGTTTTGCAACTGTGGTTCAGTGCATCACTACAAGGAACAGAATAACTTATTTCTGGTTTTTGGTTGTCTATGTTTAGCTTTCATAACAATTTAATTCACTTTCGACAAGATTTTGATACTAAAACATATGTTCCTTTCATATTCCGGAAAAAAATTACAGAACGCTTTCCTTTAATTCAAATGGAAATGGAAAATTATATACGTAGAATGCCTGTCTTTACTGAAAAAATAAACTAGACTTAATAATGTGAAGACACTAACTCTTAATTTCATTCCTCTAAAAGCCTTTCTTTACAGATGTTGAGAGGATGGCTGTTACTGTAAAAATTTTAAATACTAGCTGTAGCGCTAGAACTTCAAAGGGACGTAGCGATTGTTCAACTACTGAATTTTGTAAGACACTTCCAGGAAAAAAAAAGTCGACTAATACAACAGTGTGCGAAGAAATTGTTTTGGGCCACTTCCATACGTGGGAATCATTGTGTACAATCGGACAGCTAACAAAATATAAATACCGCTGTTAACTAGATGGTAGACGTCTAGGTGAACTTCGCGCAGCAGTTGTCAACCAGATTTCGAATCTCACAATAAAAGTAAACACTCAAAGAAGAACATCACGAACGTAACTAAAACAGGTAAGGAACGTTATTTAAAAAAAAGGGTTTCTTCAATTATGTTATCATTACTCTCTAAAATAGGTGTCTCGCTTCCAGAGAATTCCATAAGTTTGCGTTTTGCAAACGAACGGTACGTGACCAAGCCTGTATAGTTTTTTGACTCTTCGTGACAAGAGGGATGGGTTGTTCTAAGTACAGTTTTACTTCCCTGAGTTGACACTGATTTGAGAGTTTCAAATCTGTGAGGGGCTCTAATAGAGGTAACATATACATTATTTAGCTTTCAGTGCGTGAGATATTGCTTAAATGCTTCATTTGTGCATTATACGTGTTTTACACACGTTTCTTCCTATCCACAATAGATGAGATAATTAAAGATATTGATTGACATTTTCACACGGCATTCTATAAATGTATAGATTTCTGCAAGTACTTTCAGAAAAAAAACCACCCGCTTAATGGTATTGCCTTACGGCCAATATATGAAGAGAGTTTTTATTTGTTGCCTTTTGTTTATACTTGTTTTCATATTTTTGCATTTATATATCTTATTGGGTGTGGTAGAACCTTTTGATCACCACAGAGAAAGCTATACTATTGGCATAAAGTCACTAAAATAACACAATTTTTCTTCTTTTTTTCATTCGTATTATTTTATTTTTTAGACGTTCAGGTACGAAACAGTTTCTTCATATTGTACGGTTAATAATGTAGGGAAATGTAACCAAATTCCTTTTTACCTTGCTCTTCTAAGGCAGTTTTCAACTGGGAAAGAATTAAAAAAGGGTAGTCAAACATCCATCAAAAAAAGTACAAAGCAGGAATTAGTGCAGTTTGTGATCAAGTGCACTTGCATGCAATTGGAAAACCTGTGCAGTGAGAGCACTAAAAGAAGGAGCAGACACTGCAGCATATGGTTGTAAGAAATAAGGACTAATTCCATATGTAGATACTGCAAAGTACCTCTACATGTTTAGCCATGTTATGAAAATTTTCTTAAAACCTGAACATGTGAATAAATAAATCTCTATCTATATAAAAGCGAAAGGACACTCATTCACTCACTTACTCGCTCACTGACTAAACACGAAATCTCGAAACCCGCTTCATCTATAAATCAGAAATTTCGCAGGAATCTAGTTCATACGTAGAAGACGTCAGATAAGAAAGTATTTTGCGATAGTTCAGGCACGTGATAGTGTGACTGTATCAGTCTACTATTTGAGACGAAGAGAACTTAGCGATTGCAACAAACCTTAAACATAATTTCAAACCTTTAGGAAACTTTTCTCGCTGACTACCCTAGCAAAAGGATGAAAGGAAAAAAGTTTGTCGCTTTCTACTTTTTCGGCGTTCATGCAGTGAAATTACGGTATTTGGCGTGACGTTACAATTTATTTCTCAAACACTATTAGTTGTTTTCGCGAGAAATGTTACAGATAATAAACACGCATACCAGTGAACGTACGTTTGAAATTTTATCATAGTGTGACATACAGTTCACAAGATATGACGTCATAAACAATGAGATACGAGAAAAACTGCTACATCACACGACAGTATAGCACATTTTCTCCTAAACCACTGCACTGATTTCAACGAAATTTGATACGCATATTCCTTACTGTGAGGTTACAGTTCCCGCAGGATTATGAATCACATACGACACATGGTTCAGGAGATATGACGTCATAAACAATAAGAATCGCAAAAACACTTCCACACTGTATGAGAGTACTTAGCGACTTGCAACAAAACTTTAAAGATAATTTCTAACCTTTACTATATTTTATTCTCGCTTACAACCACAGTAAAATAATGAAAGGAAAATGTTTCTCGCTTACTACTTTTCCGCTGTTCATGGACTACAACTACGGCATTCGGTCTGAAGTTACGAAATATAATTTTTACAGTACAAATTGTAGGCGCAGGATATATTACGGGAAGTATACACACATATAGCTGAATGTACCTTCGAAATTATATAACAGTACGACACCTAGTTCATGAGATATGAACACATAAACAGTAACGTTCATAGAAAACCGCCCCATCGCGGACCAAGTTTTAATCTATTACTTCTTCTCTACTAATTATATTCGCAACAGATTTTACACACATACAGCACTTCTACAAATGAATATATACCTGAAAAATTACACAAATGTAAGACATATAACTCAAAAATATGAGATCGTACGAATTTTATATTTTATTTGTATCTTGATTACTATCTTTCTTTGTTTGGATTCTGCACTTATAATTTTGTACATTATTTCTTAAAATGTTCTCCCACAAATATAACATGCTTTTAGGATAAAACAGAGATTCACACACACACACACACACACACACACACACACACTCACACACACACACACTCACACTCACAGAGAGAGAGAGAGAGAGAGAGAGAGAGAGAGAGAGAGAGAGAAGGGATAGGAGAAGTACTAACTCATGACTGGAATAAATAAATTAATACCCCGATAATGCCGGGTTTTCAGCTAGTCTCTTATAATAATGATACTTACTTTCTTCTTTTTACAGATAAATTCCTACTAAAAATAACGTCCTAAATTTATTTCTTCTCGATTCGTCCGAGTCATATACGCCCCATTTCAAATAATTGTAAAACTATAAACAAAATTTAGAAAAATTACCTGACGCAGTCTCTATGCCACAAGCAGGAAACCGTTTGATACAGTGATTTGCTAAATTTCATTTCATTGGATCACCAAAAGGTTCACCTGTGCCTTGCAGAATAACACTGAAAAATGTTATTCAGTACCGGTAGGTAGCGAATGATCTGGGAACACGCTCGCAGTTGTCGCCAACATACAAGGTCTTTCTCAAAGAATTCAACCTGTTGTAGCCCCCACATGGGACAATTGAGGATACTGGTCTTTCATCAAGCCTTGAATAAATACTCGCATAACTGATATAATAATAGTTTTTACTTTCTTCTTTATACAGGTGCAAATGCTAGTAAAGATAAACTAGTGATATAAATTTATTTCTTCCAGGGTCCTACAAGACATATACATCTCTCATCCCACATTTGTAAGGCAGTTTCCAACTGGGGTAGCATAAAGCAAAAGGATTCATCACAGAAACAAATCAAGGGCTAATGAATTTCCTGATAATGTGCAGTTGTTTGCAGTTGGGAATTATTTTTTGGCAAGAGCACAAAAAGGCGGCGCATACAACGTTGCAAGTGGAAGTAAGAGACAACTAATAGTTTCATGTGTAGCTACTGCGAAGCACCACTTTATACCTAGTCATATTTTGAAAATTTTCCTAATACCCACTAGGTGTAAATAAATATATCTGACATAATAATGGTGCTTACTTATTTCATATTATACATTCAAATTTCTAGTAAAAATAACTGGTGTCCTATATTTACATAAACGTCATCTCAGTCTTATACTTACCTCCTAAAATAATTATATAACTCTAAAGAATAAACTACATTTAGAATCATGGCCTTACTCAGTATCCATTTGAAAAATAAGAAGGAAATTGTTACAGTAACACGAGACCTTTCAGTTAAATCGGTCACCAAGAGGCTAATCTGCACCTTGAAGAACAATACTGACGAATGTCATTCAGTTGCGAAAAATCTGAGAACACGAACGCAGTTGCCGCCAGCAAACAAATTCCCAGAGCTTTGACGTCGTTCCAGTCCCAGCGTGGGACTAATACAGACGCTGCTCTTTCACCAAGTTGTGAATAAATATATCTGCCACAGAAATAGTACTTACTTTGGTCCTTTTAGAAGCTAAAATTTACAGTAAAAATAACTAGCGTCCTAAATGCATTTCTTTCCGAAACATAAGGGACATATACATCCCATTTCAAATAATTATGAAATTTTAAACACGGCGAGACTCATTATCCATTCAAAAAGCAGGAAAACATTGTGTTACAGTAACATGTGAAATTTCAGTTAATACGGCAACGAAAGGGTTAAGTTTCGCACTGCGGAATAACCTGTAAACAATAAAAGAAATGTATAAACATGGCCTCACTAAATAGTAATTCCAAAAGCAGGAAACTATTTTTACAGTGAAAACAATTTATTTCTTATTTTTTCGTGACAGTTGCACTATTTAGAAGTTGGTAACTAGTTTAGTACTTGTTCGTCCACTGGTGACCAACTTGTAAATGGTGCAACTGTGACGAAAAAATAAAAAAATAAATGGATTTCATTACATATCCAGTTGCTGATCCTGCCCCATTTTCACGAGGAATTTTCATAATTTTTACAGTGATATTCGAATTTTTTGGAAGAAGACTAGTTCTCCCAAGAGTGGAAAGAAGCTTCAGAAATGTAGTGCTGTAGACGAACGATGAAGATTAAGTGGGTAGATCGCGTAACAAATGAAGTCGTATTGGACAGTCTGGTATTTTCTGACTAAAAAAATAGCAGTAACCACGTTCAAAGGCACGTGAGTTGCCGTTCTTATGAAGAGATGAAGGGACTTGCCAAGGATAAAGTAGTATAGAGAGCTTCATAAAACTATTCTCCGTTCTTAAAGAGCAACAAAATGCAAAATTTTAGCTAACCTGGTCAACAAAGGGTTAATCTGCGCCTTACCGACCGACACTGAACAATGTTATTTCGTTGCGAATAATTATACAACAGCAAAATTGTTCTCACTTGTTAGTTCCATAAATACAACTGCTATGTTTACTCCTATACCCCCCCCCCCCCCCCCTCCCCTGGCTACTGTTACCAAAGTAAACGAAAATGTTCTGAGAATAACAATGTTATTATAATTGGTAACATAATCATCGCATTTCTCAAGTGTTATATTTTTAGTGGAAGTTATATGAAATAATTTGTCACATCTGTATAGTTTACCAATAGGCCTACTGAAATGTTTTGAATAATTTACCGGTTCCTTTACGCTTTGGGACCTTGTACCAGAAGGTTGTTTGTGAATAATCTTCAAACTTGTTTTGTAATAGTTTTACTATTGGCACACGTTTATGTATCACCTCGTCCAAACGTTACCCAAGTCACTGTAATCGTTCCATGTAACTTTTTTATTTCTGTTTTTATTTTTTATTTGTTTACCTTTTTTTCTTTGTCAAACAGTCAACCTTGTAACAATTGTCATGTAATTAAGTTTTAAAAAAGCCAAGATCGCTGATCATCAATTTTTTTAAGACGACCGATTTCGCTGAATTATGTCAGCATCATCTCGTCCAATAAAATCATTTTAGAAGGCCATAATCTTGTAATGTAAATCAGTTGCTATATAACATAATTTACAGTGCATAGGAGCACTATGTCATTATACTAAACATAATTATTACTGTGACAGTAATAATCAGTTGCTATATAACATAATTTACAGTGCATAGGTGCACTATGTCATTATAATAAATCATAATTATTACTGTGACAGTAATAATTATGTTTTATTATAATGACATAGTGCACTGTAAATTATTTTATATAGCAACTGATTGATATTACAAGATTATGGCCTTGTAAAATGATTTTATTAGACCAGATGATGCTGACATAGTTCAGCGAAGCCGGTCGTCTTAAATAAATATTCATGATCAGCGATCTTAGCTTTTTTATATCTTTCTAATATATCATAATTGGATCGCCTCCTAGAACATAAACAAACCCAAAATGTTGTCTTTTAATTAATTTTTTGAAACTGTCGCTTACTTTTCTTAGTTACTTTGTACACTTCATATACCTTCTGACACAACGTTTACCTTTCATTGGTGCACATCTTGTAAAATCTTTGCCGTAACACCTATTACAGTAATTTTTGTACTTGAGGATGACATAACAGCCGGAAACTTAAAAAAAAAAAAAAAAAAAAAAAAAACCATAGGTAGAAATGTAGAAATTATCATCAGAATAAAATACGGGAAATCAGAGCTCTAACGGAGAGATTCAAGTGTTCTTTCTTCCCGCGCACTATTAGAGAATGGAATGGGAGATAAATAGTATAACGGTGATTCGATTAACCCTCTGCCAGGCACTTAAATATGATTTGCAGAGTATCCCATGTAGATCTAGATTCCAGAATATTAATTTACTCAATCTGAGACACGTTCGCAGTTGACGCCAGCATGCAAGGGACTTCCCGAAGAATTGACCTCGTTGTAGCCGCAATGTAGGACGATTAAGGACACTCGTCTTCGGCGCGCCGAGCTTCCTGGGGGACTTCCCCCGTTCTCGGGGACTTCCCCCGGCTTCTGAGGAGCGGCGTCCGGCAGCTGTCTTCCTAATTGAATGAGGATCCGTGAGGCGGCGCCGAGTGGCGCGGCGTGGCTCGCTCTGCCTCCGCCCCCGGACACCGCGTGGCCGCGCCAATTTTTTCCCCGACATGCGCAAAAAAGTTTCCCGGAGGGCGCGGATTGGCGGGGGTGGCCAGGGGGCGGGCGCGGCGCGGCGACCGCGTGCTGCCCCGGGGGTGCCACGCTGCCCCAGAGGAACGCCACGCTCTCCCCTCTCCCCGTCGCGATGACGAGCCACCACACCCAACTACGAGCACGTGTCATCTCTAACCCTTTCAGACCCTCTGGCTATAGTTGTGTACATAACTTTTACAGTGTCTAAGATAGATCCGAAACAGGTTTCAGAAATTACTGCAACCAGTCGCCTTTTGTTTCTTCTTAATGAAGATTTATTTAGACCATTACCGGTTTCAAGCTGCCTAGCAGCTCATCTTCAGATGGTATACAATTATTATAAGTTGAATCTGTGGTAGGGCAGAAAACGAGAAAATGGTAAACACTAATTTTGGTAGGCTATACTTAATAATTACAATATAAGTTTGTCTTCAAGACATTACTTACAGTTATGCACTTTACAATTAGTTTATCCATATTTGGTCCGCTTATTGGTAGGAATTCACAGCACTTCCTTTCCATCAACACGCCACAACAAATCCCACGACTTTTAAGTGGTAAAATTAACAAATATTTTCTGCCCTACCACAGATTCAAATGTAACTTATAATAATTGTATACCATCTGAAGATGAGCTGCTAGGCAGCTTGAAACCGGTAATGGTCTAAATAAATCTTCATTAAGAAGAAACAAAAGGCGACTGGTTGCAGTAATTTCTGAAACCTATTTCAATAAACAGTCGCAGTTTCCTACACAATGGATAAAAGATCAGAAACATTTTTCCTCAATCTAAACAACATGTGAGGAGCAACTTTTCAAAACGCATTATGTCCACTGGTGGACAAAATTGAATTTGATATGGAATCCGGTATTTTATTACCCGCTCCACACACTCCTGCAATCAGATTGTGTCAACACGCATTTTAACATCTTCAATAAGAGCGCTGAAAGTAGCAGATGCAACAAATAGCATTT
The DNA here is from genome assembly GCA_026315105.1 of Locusta migratoria. Classification (NCBI taxonomy): domain Eukaryota; kingdom Metazoa; phylum Arthropoda; class Insecta; order Orthoptera; family Acrididae; genus Locusta; species Locusta migratoria. The sequence continues at coordinate 719,107,171 of CM048745.1, forward strand.
AGTCCTCCAGTATGATTGAATCAAACTGCATTAAGTCCAACAGTTGCCTTTATTTCGTTTTATTGAGCTATGTTGGCTGCAATGTAAGACTCGTGGACTAAAGTGAAACAATTTAACTGACCAAAAATAATCAGTTAATATTCATTTTCAGTATTACAGTATTGTTGTGTACAAACATTTATCATTCTGTCTGTTAGGGAGTCGGGTGTGAAATCATTGTTGTGCTAAGATGCAGAGAGTTATACCGAGTTAATGTGTGACTGTTGGAGATGAATTGAAACGTGGAACGAGAAAACGAATGAAGAGAAAATCAACAAGGGCAGATTGTGCAACAGAACGCAACAAAACGCACTTTGTCCATCACTAAAGTGCTCATAGCTTGAAAGTATAAAAAGCAATTTCCTTGTAACACATTTGGAATAAAAGCCCTACCTGAGATTGTGGTGTAAAATTCGGAATAATTAATCAAATATTTTATGCGGTATAAGTTTTTCGCTTCTCCTGAAAAATTTACTTTTTGGGACATAATGCGTTTTCAAAAGTAGCTCCTCATTTATATTGACTATGAGTGTTCAACTTTTTCATCGTGCACACTTACTGTCAGCTGCGGAAGATCACTATAAAAATACCAAGTAATCAGCTTGTGAACTCCAAAGCACACGCAGGTTGTGGGTTACTTGTATTCCACCGTACAACTGGAAAGTAGTAGTAATTATTTTGCATGGCAACTATTGAATGATCGCTTTATTTAGTACAAAAGTTAGTTCTACAAAATTAATTATTTTAGTCCATAAAAAGAAGCCTTGCTTTTCAGCATATGCAATTTTGTAGTATGTGAAAGGATGCAAACAAAAGTGTAAATCTTGCATCTAAAATCATTAAAAACCTCGATTAAGAGGAATACAACAAAAAGAATAATTTCTTACCTCTAGAAAAAAATCGGGTTTGAAAAGGTTAATACACAGCGAACTAGTCAAACCGTACTTCATAGTCGTTGTTGCGCTACGTCGTATCGCGGATGGGTTCAGCGACAACAAAAGGAATGAAAGCATTACAGAAAACTAATATCCACTAGTCTCGCGTCTGGCAAGATAATGACTGTTACTAGTCAGCTATGCAACACATAATACGGGCTATGACATTACGCATCTAATATATAAAGCAGACTGTCCGTATGTGTATAAGTGTTACATATAAAGCTACAGTTTTGTTCCAATCTTTAGAAATTCTATACACGTAAGTTTCGATCCATGAGGACGGTCGCCGTAAGTGTAAGAATCGGGTACGGTACATAGTTCACGAGATATGACGTCATAAACAATGAGATGCGCAAAAAATGACGAATTTAGCGACAATGCTGCTCATTTTCTCATAACCCACTGGACCGATTGCAACCAAATTTGCTACACACATTCCTTACCGTGAGGTAACAATTGCTGCATGGTTAAGAATCACATACGGGACATGGTTCAAAAGATATGACGTCCTAACCAATAGAAATCGCAAAAAAATGCCATATAATGCGGCGAGACTTTCGCAATACATTGTATGAGAGTGACAGTACTCAGCGACTTGCAACATACTTTAAACATAATTTCAAACCTTTATTAAACTCTTCTCGCTGGAAAACATAGTAAAATGATGAAAGGAAAAAGGTTTCTCGCTTACTCTATTTCTGCTGTTTATGGGGTAAAGCTAAGGCTTTCGGTATGACGTTACAATTTATAATCTGAACACTACAAATTGTAGCGACATGAAATTTTACAGACAGTATACACATGTATAGTTGAATGTACTTTCTAAATTGTATTACATTCCGACACGTAGTTCATATCATCACGTAAACAGTAACGTTCCACTGTTCATGGAGTAAAACTACAGCATACAGTATGACGTTATAATTTTTAATTTCTACACTATAAATTGTAGCCACAGAAAATTTTTCAGCCAGTGTACACGAATATAGTTGAGTGTACTATCCAAATTGTATAATAGTACGACACGTAGTTCATGAGATATGAGTACATAAACAGTAACATTCATGGAAAACCGCCCCATCACACACCAAGTTTTAATCTATTTTACAGACATACAGCCCTTATACAAATGAATATATAATGAATAATATATAAAGCAGAGTGTCCGTATATGTGTACGTGTTGCATACAAATCTACAGTTTTATTCCAATCTTTATGAAATTTTGTACACGTAAGCTCCATGAGGACGGTCGCCATAAGTGTAAAAACATCTACGGTACATAGTTCACGAGATATGACGTCATAAACAATGAGATGCGCAAAAAAAATTAAAAAAAAATTAAAAAAAATGACGCACTTAGCGACAATGCTGCTCATTTTCTCCTAAACCACTGGACCGATTGAAACAAAAATTTGGGTACATACATTCCTTACCATGATGTAACAATTGCTGAATGGTTAAGAATCACACACGACACATGTTTCAGAAGATATAACGTCATAAACAATAGGAATCGCAAAAAAACTGACACACAATGTGGCAAGACTTTATAACTACGCTATATGAGAATGAGAGTACTTAGCCGCTTGCAACAGACTTTGAACATAATTTCAAACCTTTATTAACCTTTTTCTCGGTGACAACCATAGCAAAATGATGAAAGAAAAAAAATTCTCGCTTACTACTTTTCCGCTGTTTATGCAGTACTACGGCATTCAGTATGACGTCACAGTTTACAATTTGTACATTACAAATTGTAACCGCAGAAAATTTTACAAACAGTATAAAAACATATAGTTGATTGTAGCTTCTAAATTGTATCACAATATAACACGTAGTTCATGAGATATGAGCACAAAAATAGTAAAGTTCCGCTGTACGTGGACCACGCATCAAGTTTTAATTTATTACTTAATTATTACTGATTGTATTCCCAAGAGATTTTACAGACATACATCACTTATACAAATGAATATATACCTGACAAATGCCAGAAATTAATAAATAAATACCCGAGCAAAGCCGGGTTTTCAGTTAGTAGTAAATAAAGCAAATATATGTAATTTTTTGTTACAGCATGTGACTTTGTGTTACCGGACGCATCTTTATTTTCACTGGTTACTTATCCTCTAGTTTTCATCTGCATAACTTTCACAAAACGAAACGTTAGCCACTTTTCTAGTCTGTCTGTACCATACATCTCTCTATTTGGACTGGTTAGTTTCCCCTTCCATAAAAAAATCGGCTGTTTTGAAGACTTGTGTATAATGCTATGACTGCGGAGAGGTTAAATATTTGATGGTTTAAACGTTTAGAATGCGTGATTTTTGTAGAGCCAGTTTTGTCTGCCTTTACACTGGTTATCTCGCGAGGGTATTAATTCAGAGCTACTTGTCATCACTTTTATAAAATTGTTCGCTCTGTGCATTCATATTAGCTGTGATGACAGACATGTAAAGATACGAGGAACACAAAATACAGTAAATAAACTCGAGAATGTGCGCTGTTATAAAACTTCCTGGCAGATTAAAATCGTGTGCCGGAACCGGGACTCGAACCTGGGACCTTTGCCTTTTGCGGGCAAGAATTTTGGAATGTAGGAGGCGAGGTACTGGCTGAATTGAAGTTGTGAGGAGGAACCGTGAGTCGTTTCGGATTAACTCAGTGGTTGAGGACTTTCCAGCGATAGGCAAAGGTCCCAGGTTCGAGTCCTGGTTGCGGCACATAATTTTAATCTGCCAGGAAGTTTCAGTAAATGAACTGCGGCATTGGTGGATTGGCGGCAAAAAGGCATATTAAATATTCCTGGTAATCTCGCGGATATTAATAAGCCAAATTGTCATCAAAGAACGATTGCTGCATCTTGAAATGTTGCGGTTTTTCCGTAGTAGTCCTCTGAGGATAAATTTCGTTTTTACTTTGTCATTTCTATGACACCTTCATCTTTGGAATACGCTATTTTATTCATTTGTTTAATAAAACCTGCCGAACAGTCTAAAATAGCGAACAACATTGCTTTTCAGTCTTGTATGTTTATAGATGCATTAAACAAATTACAACTACCAAGATACTACTGCAACGTCCATTTTTTTGCTTCTAATTGCTAGACAGTCCGTTTCAGTATTTAGATTGCTCACGTCGGAGACTGTATATACCAAGAAATAGTACACGCAATGTGTGAACGTGTATACGTTGACGTCTACCTTTGGTGAGACCAAGCTGTGTAAGGCAGATCTAAAAGAATTCATGGCAAATTGTGTTGACGACTAAGCCAAGCGGTGCATTAAACCTCTAACGAATTTACGTCCGACTCGATTTTGAATCGGTGTCGAGAAGTTAGTGTATACGTCAGTTGTTGACATTTTGTTTGTGTATTGCGGCATGTATATCTGGATTATAAAATATCAAACTGTTCCAGATAAAATATTTTCGTTTAATTGCACTAAAGCTGCTTATTTATTATTATGCGACTTGCTTCGGGCTTTGCCTATTTTTTTGTAGTCATGTAGTTCGTTTACATTTACTTATTGTGTATGTCATACTATTTTCGAATACGTTGCAATAAAACTGTAATCTAGGTAGTTCATATTTGTGCAACGCATAAATAAACAGCAAAAATTAAAATCACGCCATAGCATTCGAAAATAAACTGTGACATACACAGTACCAAATTTAAACGAACTGCATACGGAAAAGCACAAAATTAGTCAGCATAGTAATAAATAAGTAGATTTGGTATTGTGTAATGTCATTTCTGGAATAGTTTCTGCAAAAGTTACGTCACTGAAATTGTTACATATCCTCTAAACCTGATGACGACTACCATATAGCGTAAATGCTTTGCAGTAGGTCGTATGGTTTAGGAACTGTTCGCAGTTTTGCTATAACGACCTAAAAATTAGGCAATGGTTATCTTAAGGTGCTGTCGTCTTATGGGTGAATACGGCCAAATAATACGCAGAATACATTTTCAGTAATTACGCGCAAGAATAAGCTTCTACTTTTATATAATGTGGAGTAAACAGCGGACGATATTTAAGAATGTTGCGGTGTTATTTGGCCTGCCAGAGCTTAGTTCAGCAATGGTAGTTACTTCACAATCGAGGTAGCCGTGCAGCGGAGCATGTAGCAGTTTTTAAAATGTTCACAGTTGACATACGTCAGCCTGACGTCTTTTGTCAGTTGTACACATTTTGTATGCGATCCGCGGCACAGGTACTTGGATTATAATGCCTGTAAACCTGATACGAGTGCTGTAAATCTCAAAAAGGCTATTGCGCAGCTTAAACTGTTTCGCAGTAAATGAAACTGTTTAGCAACTGATCACTGCTTTCCTCTCGCGAACTGAAAACAGAGCAATCGTTGTCTGAGGATTCTGTCGACTGATGGGCGAAAGAACATAAATTTGCAGGAATTACGCACAATAACAAATTTCTGTATTTGTGTCTGTGTAAAGTGCAATAGACAAAATTTAAGAATGTTGTGGTGTTACTGTGTTACGATGGATTTTTGTGGTACGTAGTTTGCACAAATCCACAACGATAATTTTTGTTTAGATCACTTCTGTATCTAGCGATTTGTCCCCTCAATGTTATATACAAGGTGAGGCAGCTAAGTGATAACAGCCCTTTATGTAGCCCCAACAGTAGTAGATACAAAGATGCCGTTCGGACTGTGAATTGAAGGAACAGGGGCTACTTGAATGCATGACATTTCATGTTTGTGCTATTTTTTTATTACAGATATATGAAGCCACCATTATTTTTTGTTAATGGAAACCTATGTTAAATTTTAGCGTAACATTTTGGGCTCAAAAATACTGTTTCAAATATGTGTATATCGTAATATTTAGGCGAATAGTTTTTGAGACACAGATAAGTTTACGTATCGTATTCGGCCTTCGAAACGGATAAGGACGGATTCGCGATGTTTACCGTGTAGTCTACACAACAGAAAAAGTTCGCATTGGACAACGCCGCTTCGAAGAGCGAATACGTTAGCAGAACATATCTGTCTCAAAAACTATGTGCCTAAATATTATGATATACACATATTTGAAAACGTCTTTTTAAGCTCAAAATGTTACACTAAAATTTAACATACGTTCCCATTAAAAATAAAAATGGCGAAATATATCTGTAATAAAATATAGCAAATACATGAAATGTAATGTATTCAAGTAGCCCCTGTCCCTGAAATTCACTTTGTATCTATTACGGTTGGGGAGATACAAGGGGTGTATATAAAAAAAAAAGCCTAGACTGCAACCAGTTTCGGCCCTGTCTTTGGTCAGGATTGTAACTTCATTGATGTTGTGGAACTGGGCAGGTGCTTGGAAGCCTTCCATTGCGTCACTGCTCTCAAGGATACCAGGGTCGTTTTTGGGGAAGGATAATTACATTCTGTAGCTGGTTTGCTGTTCGCAACGGCGAGCGATATTATTACTTGGATCACTGGAGAACACTGGTCTCTAATACCGAACTCATCAGAAAAAGGTCGCACAGCAAGCTTCGAAATTTTGTCGTGGTTGTAGGGGTCCAAAGGGCACAAGATACTATTAGAAACGTAGCCATCGTGGACTCACCCCTGCCGCTGCGGCCGACGAAGGATAATTACATTCTGTACGGCGAGCGATATTATTACTTAGGTCACTGGAGAACACTGGTCTCCAATACCGAACTCACCAGAAAAAAGTCGCACGGCAATCTTTGAAATTTTGTCGCAGTTTTAGGGGTCCAAAGAGCACAAGATACTGTTAGAAACATAGCCATCGCGGACTCACCCCTGCCGCTGCGGCCAACGAATCGCAGGTCGTTGAACTTGGCCACCTGGTTCTTCATGACGGCGGTGCAGTTGCGCAGCTCGGCGCAGTAGTTCTCGTCGTTGCCGGCGCGCACCGTCACCAGGGTGCCGTCCAGCACGTCGCCCAGCGCCACCACCTTGAAGGCGACGGGCAGCGTCTTGTTGGAGCGCCAGTGGGGCGGCAGCACGGTGCACACGAAGTGCGGGCTGCCCGTGCGCACCAGCTCGCCCGGGTGCTCCGACAGGAAGTCTCCAAGCGTGCGCTCGGCCAGGATGTCGGACGTCATCTTGGTGTAGGTGTCGGCCAGCCCGCCGTCCGCCGGCGACGACGAGGACGCGGCCGCCGCCGCGCCGCCCCCGGTGGCCGCCGCCGCCGAAGACGCCGTCCCTCCGCCCCCGACCGAGTTGGAGGCGGCGGTCGCGGAGGCGGGTGCCGAAGCCGCGGTGAGGTGCATCGGGTCGACGACGCTGATGCTGGGCCTGCGGCCGTAGACGCCGGCCGCGACGCCGCCGCCGCATGAGGACGCCTCGACCAGCCCCTTGCAGTCGCCGGCGCCGCCGCCCGCCTTGGTGCCCCATATGGTCACGTCGGAGGCGATGTCGGCGGCGGCGGCGCCGAAGTTGGAGGAGGGGGCCTGGCCCCCTCCGGGCAAGCACGGCAGCAGCACTTTTGCGGCGAGGGTGCGCGGGTCGCGACGGTGCGGGAGGTCTCGCAGCTTGCCGGCCGCCGGGCCTCTACCGGCAACCACTCCTCACATCCTCAGCCTCGCGACACACCACCGCAACTTAAAAAAAAAATCCCTCGACACTCCCTTCTCTACCCTTACACCGCTCAAAACCCACCAGCCAGTGGCGTCCACAACAAAAACAACAACAACCACAACCAGGCACTGGTCACGCAATCGAACAAGTTGCTCCGGGAACGGACGAATCACTCGCGCCCCCACACGCACTCCCACTCTTTTTTTTTTCCTCTACTCCTCCCCTCCCTCCGTCAGGATTGTTTATGAATGAGTCCGCACGCCGCGCCGCGCCTCGCCGCGCTCGGCCGCTGGCGCCCGCCGCCGCGTCTTGTTATCAATGAGGCAGCCGGCCGACTGACTGCTGTGCTGTGCCGCCGCGCTGCCCGCCTCGGCTTGACCGCCCGCACACTCAATGGAGTTTGAGGTGCGCCTCAACACGCCGAGGAGGGGCACGCGACGCCGCCGGCCCGCCGCCGCCGCTCCCCCGTCTGCACCGGTGCCGCCGCCGACAAACAACAAAACACAAAACAAACGCCTCTTCTCGCACGCACAATCGCATGCATGTTTCCGAGCTTGGGCGTGCGTTAACTGTAGTGTAATACGGTAGGAGGGGGGCGCGTCCGCCGCCGCCGCCGCCACCGCCCCTGGCCCTCCCTCCCCGCCGCCCCCCTCCCCTCCACTCTCCCACCGCCGGCGGGGCGGGGGCGGGCTCGCCGCTCGCCGGGGGTAAACGACGCAGGCTCCAAACTAACGTGGACACACATCCGAGGGGAGGGGGGCGCCGGCCCGGCCGCATTATCTGTGTACCACGGCACCGCCGGCCCGAGCGCCGCCGAGCGCGGCCGACGGCGGCCGAGCGGGGGCAGCGCCGGCACCGGGGGCGGCGGCGCGCGCCGGTCGCCACGCGGCCGCCCGCCAGTCGGGCTCGCCTGCACATGGGCGATCCAGCCCGCTCTGCCGCCGCGCCGCGCCGGTTGCCTACGCGCCAGGCGCCCGGTCCCAAACACACCGTGCGATTTCCTACACGCTTCTTCTCCTCAATCCAACCTCTTCGCACCACCTGTCGGCCAGAGGGCCACCTGTCATACGCGAGGATCGTGTCCAATGTCGCTGACGTACGTTACAACTGGGTGTTTCCTGCCAATATTTTCGTTAAACACTATCGTCAATTTGTGACACGAGAAATTCAGTGATACTGACCGGATCGACTGTCGATTAATGTGTTCAACGCCGCGGCGGAGTAGCCGCCCTCTCTGAGGCGCCGTGCTGCGGTGCGAACGGGATTCCGCCGTCGGAAGTTCCAGTCCTCTTTAGGGCATAGGTGTATGTGTTGTCCTTAGGTTACTTTAACTAAGTTTCAGTAGTTTGTAAGCTGTTGTTGTTGTTGTGGTCTTCAGTCCGGAGACTGCTTTGATGCAGCTCTCCACAATACCCTATCCTGAGCAAGCCTCTTCATCTCCACATAAGAACGGCAAGCTACATCTGTCTGAATCTGCTTAGTGTATCCATCTCTTGGCCTTCCTCTGCTATTTTTACCCCACACACTTCCCTCCAACGCTAAATTAACAATTCCGTGATGTCTAAGAATGTGTCCTACCAATCTATCCCTTCTTTTAGTCAAGGTATGCCAGAAATTTCTTTTTCTCCCCAATTCTGTTCAGTACCTCCTCATTAGTTACGCGATCCACCCACCTAATCTTCAGCATTCTTCTGTAGCACCACATTTCAAAAGCCTCAATCCTCTTCCTGTCCGCACTGTTTATCGTCCATATCTCACTCCCATACATGGAAACACTCCATACAAATGCCTTCAGAAAGGACTTCCTTAGGCTTAAATCAATATTCGATGTTAACAAATTTCCCTTTTTCAAGAACGCTTTTCTACCCATCCATTCTGCATTTTATATCCTCTGTAGTGCAACCATCATTTGTTATTTTACTGCCCAAGTAACAAAACTCATCTACCTCCTTTATTGCTTCGTTTCCCAGTCTTAATTCCTTCAGCATCACCTGATTTTCTTACACTGCATTCCATTACCCTAGTTTTGCTCTTGTTAATGTTCATCTTATATGCACCTTTCAGCTATGGACTAATAAAAAAATCAAATGTGTGTAAAGCTTATGGGACCTAACTATGTCGTCATCAGTCCCTCAACTTACAAACTACCTATGAACTAATTAATACTAAGGACGGCACAAATATCCAAGCCCGACCGTAGTGGCCGTGGACAGGCTAGGGACGAATAACAATTCAGTTAACTTCCATAGATTTACAAACCTTTCAATATTTTGAACGTGTTCAATACTCATCAGGAGATTTCTATGTTGAGTTTGTTTATGTTCTAGGAGGCGATCCAATTATGATATTGTGTTTGGTACTGACTATCACATTCTAGATTCAGACGACGCAATTATCAACAAGTATTAGGTATATAGAAATCTTGTAGAATTGTATAAAAAGCCAAGATCGATGATCATCAATTTTTAAGACGACCGGTTTCGCTGAATTATGTCAGCATCATCTGGTCCAATAAAATCATTTTACTTGGCCATAATCTTGTAATATCAATCAGTTGCTATATAACATAATATACAGTGAGTTTGCTTTTGTCACTCACTGTGATAATTATGTTTATTATAATGACATTAGTGCACCTATGCACTGTAAATTATGTAATATAGCAAGTGATTGACATTACAAGATTAGGACCTCGTAAAATGATTTTATTGGACCAGATGATGCTGACATAGTTCAGCGAAACCGGTCGTCTTAAATAAAAATTGATGATCAGCGATCTTGGCTTTTTATATCTTTCTACAAGATTTCTATGTGCCTAATACTTGTTGATAATTGCGTCGTCTGAATCTAGAATGTGAATATCAGTCCCAAGAACGGCATAAATAAACTGAACACAAACGTTAAAAAATCGCGAATCGTACGTGAGGGAAAGAATTTGCGGTTGATCCAGTCGCCTGGAGACGAACAAACTACATTCTTCATAACGTCGTGTATCCTGAACGCAGATTTTCGGATGGGAGCCAGAGATGCTTTTATGAGCACTATACGCCAGAAAGTCTACTTTAAAACTTGTATCCAATATGGAATTTTTAGCTACGACTGTTGTCAATATAGTAATCAAGAAGAAACTGCCACCAGACGCCTTCTTTTGTTTTTCTTGTTTATGTTTGTATTCCGATATGTTTTAATTAGTCTTCAGGTTTATGCTGGTTTTTGTTTATTTTTTGCAAAGCTAACGTTTTCGGCGTTATTTTATTATCAAGCATATATTTAAGTTAATCTATGTAGTAAACAATGCATCCTCGCGCGAATTAACCCTTTCATTCCCAGTGATATTCATGGACAACAATGTATTAAGAGTTGATTTATTCCGTATTTTGTGTATCAATCTTTGAAGTTGCATGGTTCTTGAACAACATGCTTCTAGTATGACATTTTGCCGATTGCTACGGCGTGTAGCCACTTCTGAGGCAATAATGCATCTGTCTTGAAGGTTGTGGTACGTTGCCAGTAGTATGTGGCTGCGAGTTTGAGCGTGAGTGTGGTTCATGTTATTTTATTCCAGCAGTGAATTGTTTTTCCTTTCGTGCTTTGGCGAAGCTTATGACAGTATTATTGATCTGGCAGTGTAAACTATCTACAAAATGATTCCCCATGTAATTAAATACCTCGATACAAACGTTTGTGTTGCGCATGAAACATGATATAAAATAAAAAACAATAGTTGCATAAAAAATTTAAAACACAAATTTTGATGTTTAGTGAACTGTATTAATTCAGAAAACACTGCATATTAATTTTTTTTACATTGTCTTTGCGTTTTTTTTTCTACATTGTAGATGCTGTGGGCGACTCGAAAGGAAAATATTTGTATTCCGTTACCGGTTTCGAACTGCCTGGCAATTCAACATCCGACGGTACCGTTGTAGTCGTTCGCTGTAATGTTGTGGAACTCGTTAAGCTGTGTTGATATATAAAAGCGTGATGTGTGAGTTTTGTATTACGCAAAACTAATATTTACATATTTATTACGTTTCAAGTTGCAATTTACAGTGGTCTTTCTCCGACGATTTAATGTTGTAACGGCAAATAAACTGTGAGACATTGTTTTAGTCATTAAGTGTTTAAAAGTTGGCCACAATAACACATATAGCGCTATCCTCTAGATTTACAGTCGTGAACACATCAAAGATATGAACAGTTATTACTTCAAATAGCTTGGCTTAGGCTAATAGGTTATTTGTACATTATTTACAAAATACGGTGTTGTCGTTTGATATTTAGACCTGTATACTTCGTTTTACGTTGTTACACGCCTTAGAACTGTATTAAAGTAAACGGTTTAACTAATGTTATATTTACTGACTGACATTCATCAGCTGAACTGGTAAAAAAATTGATACATTTTTTTTTATTTAAGTTACAGTTTATTAAAATTACCGGCGTATACTATTCATAATATCTTCCCTGACTCTTATCCGAACAATTGCGTTGAATACCCACGACGCTACGATGAGTGTCATCTGATCGTTTCCTACCTTTCAGTGTCGCCAGAAGACGATGAAAATGACGTCATCGAAACGTCGCAGAATTTGAACGCAGCCACCCAAATGGAAGTCTGAATAGACTTCATCAATATTAGTAGGCTCCTACGTGTTGATTACTTTTGCTTAGGGCCATTAGGGTCCGTAGGCACCAGGGGCCGGTTAAAGGATGATGTGCTTCAGGCGAGGTCTGTGTATACTGTGGCTGACGATCGAATATTTCCCGTCAGTATTTGAGTCATCCACTGTCATCAATACTGTACGTAGGTGATGTAATCATTCGATGCGTTTGCTGCTCATGAAATTTTCCCGGACATCCATATGGGTGGCTGTGTTCAAATACCGCGACATTTCAATGACTGTCATGAACATAGTCTCCAACGATTTATCGTCGCCAGAAGATAATTTGACTGACGTCGAAAAATTGCATGCTGATTAGTTTATTTACGACTAATTCTGTCCATATGCCTGAAATAATTTAGAAAGGACACTGTTTGCTTCCTGGAATGATATCAAATTTATTTATTCATCCCAATTGTAATTTCCGTCTACTGTGCTATTTGAATTGATAGCTCACTTAAGAACCACCTCAATACATCGTTCCCGTTTAATATCTACTACACAAGCACACTTATTAAATGATGGCACCAAATTAACCATTAAGAGCTATTACTTATATGCATATAATTTACATTACTAGCCTTAGGCCGCTACCACATTAACAGTATTAATGATACGTGAATTTGTGTCACTGGCCGGTGATGAGCTTTACTGTATTGCATGGTGCATTAGATTAATAACACTAACAACCTACAGTGCTTTAAAGGGTTCCCAAATTAAAACGGTACATTAAGCCTGTGAACCCATACCTGAAAAAAGGAAAAATAGTGTTTCTACGACGGTCATTTTTAAAGTAAGAATCGTTTTCTAAAAGAGTGGGAAAAAATTGCTTATGGACTTAAATTGTATGGCAAACTACAATGTGCACGTTTTTCCTTTGTCAACACTATTATTCTTTAAATTTCCTCCTCCTTTTGATTGCAGTATCATGGAACTTTTCTTTCCTATCTATTTTTGTCGTGAAATTTGTCACTAACAGCGTAATAAACTATTGGTCTTGGAATTTTCTGAAATTTCGGATGCAACGTTTCAATAGTCGATCGCGTGTTTTTATCTGGACGCCCTATCGCCAAAAATAAAGACTTGACACGAGAAGTTGGTAAGGCAATTCACCATAACCAGAGGTTCACTGTTGACGACCTGCATCAGACATTTCAGCTAGTTTCAAGACCAATAGTTTAACAAACCTCCCAAACAGAGGGACGGCTGATTCTGGAATTAGAAATCTTGTTCCCGACTTGACAAATATTTAAATGCTCTTGGTGACTTTGATGAAAACGCGAAAAAAATGTGATGAAACCTACGTTCGTAAATGAAATTTCTGCTACTCCATTTCAAATTAGTTCTTATTAAAAAAATTAAATAAATAAAATAAAATAAAAAATAAATAAAAAAATAAAAAAATCTCTCTCTTATAGTTTGCGTGTAAAATAATACAGTGGTCTTTGTCAGTTACATCTTTTTTTTTTTTTTTTATAAGTGACAGAAACTCCTTTCTTCTTATAACGCATACTGAACACAGTTGGCAACATTTCTTTTTAAAGAGAGGTCTATCAAGGCTCTTCACATTTAACTATCATGTGAAAAGAGGGATAGTTGTCCGAAATAGAGATTTTGTTGAACAAATATATTTGACAAAAGTCCTGAACGAAAATTTTGTCCTTTCATTTAAATTCGTACTTTCGCTTTTTTCATTATACATTATACTTCGTAGCGTGACCCGTATACTGTCTGTTTAGAGCACCTTCACTTCACTTATAAACATTTGGTAGTGGCAATTTCATCGTGAAGGCTAGAGTTGTTAAATAGTATGGTGTGATAGGCTACGAGAAACCAAGGCCCGCCCAATTAGAAAGCAACTATCCTACGATACCGTTGGCACCTTCCTTTTTATAATAATTAAGTGTACATCTCACGTTCAGGTAATTTTGACTTGGCCCTATAGTCTGACGTCAAGTTACCGTTGTACAAGGCTAAGAAATAGTACTGCGAAGCCTATCCCATTACCTATCCCCGTCCGACATGCCTTCATTTCGTGAGACCATGCGTCGAGGTTCGGAGTTTAATCTTCAATACAGTCGTATGAATAAAATTTGAGGATCAGGAATAGCTGGCGGTGAAAATATGTTCTTCTGTCATAATTGTAACAGGATTACCTACAAGTCGAATAGTACATCAAATAGGTGCCACAGAGCTATTAAGGGTTGAATAATCCTTAGATGAAGAGCCTTAATTCCGATGTCAATGCACCTAAGCGCGTGTCTTCTCAAAAAAAAAAAAAAAAAAAAAAAAAAAAAAATGTTTGTTAAGCTTATGGGACTTAACTATGGGGTCATCAGTCCCTAAACTTACAAACTACTTATCAACTACCTTATACTAAGGACGGCACAAATATCCATGCCCGAGGGGGGATTCGAACCCCCGACCGTAGTGGCCGTGCAGACCGTGACTGGAGCGCCTCAGTCTCCTCGGCCACCGCGGCCGGCGCGTGTCTTCTAATGTTGTCACAATTGCCTTTAGCGAAACTGCTATAGTACGCTCAATTACAGTCAAGTGTAGCTACGAAACGACTGTTAAAAACTATAGGAAAGTATTAAGTTTTAGCTAAATATACATAAAATTACCCACTAATCTGTATATGTTTCAGCACCTTCTTGCAGATGACACTGAATAATAAAGCATAATTCTAAAAGATCCCATGTCTGTCGCACTGACATCGCAGTTTATGTCGTTACATAGTATTTGGGATCCTCATGATATGGTAACCCAAATGCGCGTTGAAAGAGTGTAGAGAGCCACTGAAAGAACAGTAAAAGAATAGAAAGTAATATTACTACCTTATGCATGGCTGTACTATATTAGATTTAAAAAATAAATAAATAAAAACCTAAAAATAAAAAACTGCAGCCCGCAGTTGTAAGTTACAATTGAATGTTATCTAGGTTTAAGTGTCACAAAGGACACCTTCTTCAGACAATATGAGATAAAGGGTTAAAAATTACATGTCAAATGTAAAAGTAAAGAAAATTACAGTAACATATCTGCCGTCGACAGATAGTCTTACCATGAAATAGGAGCAACAGCAACAGTCACTAATGGGAGTATGTAGTCGCTGTGATGATTGAAAAGCTAGTTAAAACACTAGATATACTACTGTTTAACATCACTTCGACATCGTCATCATTAAGGACGGTATTGAAAAGATAGGTTTCGAGTTGTACTATCAAGTTTTCCATTTATTACATCTGTCGGATTTGACACTAATGACAACTGTGCCTACCATCAAATAAATGTCATCTTCACGCAGTCCCTAAACATTATATGTTGTAACCCAGTACCGAATGTACAGTTAAATTAAATGTGTGTACTTGATAAAATGTTTGAGAACTATATTGTGTGAACTGAGGAATACTGTTCCACCTGAGAGCAAAGTCAACTGTATCTGGACTTTTGTGTCCATCGTTTTCTGTTGGTATGAGTCATACGTCGTTAATTCGAATTTTAAGTGCACTTTGCACACACCTCTCGAAATTTAAGTGATTAAAAACATATATAGTGCCAAGAAAGTCCAACAGTCAGCGTATGAACATGTTTAAATTGTCAGTACTTCACTGGGCTTGTGCAGCTGAAACATTCCTGTTGCTGTTGACGCTATCCCCGTAATTCTTAATCTCCGCTTAACCACTGCTACCTACATCCATATAAAGATGCTTACGGCAGTTGCTGATCAGTTATTGTCTAATAAATTATCTGATTAGGTCTCGTATTACTAAGCCTTACATGATTTAACTGTGTGTCAACTGAAGCAGAAATACATGTAAAACATATTTGTTAGTTCACATCTATTATCTTCCTCTGAGGCTGTATGCCTTACTCTGTGTAAATTATTTCGTATCTTTCGGTAATGACTATTTGAGATACTGCATCGTCCACTATTCTTTGATGTCGTAACTTATATTCTCACTGCCCGTCCCTTTTGTAGGTAAGTAAACCCTACATTTCTGCAGACACTGAAATCATGTGGGACAGGTAATTTATAAGTCATGTCTGCTCTACAGCAGCTTTATTCGTTATTGTAATGCATCTCTAATTCTGAGGTAAAATAATACAACCATTCGTCCCCTACTACATTTCTCTCGTTTTTTTCCTTTTTATTTCGGGATAACTGTCCATTATCAAAGTATATTCGTTTGCAAAACAGATGTAATGACTAACAACATCCTACACGCCAGTCATAAAAATGTATATTGTTGATTTTATATATTGAATGAGATGTACATTTGGTTCCACATAGTATTTTAGACATTGAGAGGTATGTCTGATCTAATTCGTGGATTCCGTGAAATCAATTAGTAAACATTTCCAATATTCCACTGTGTCACAATATGGTAATCCTTGTCATGAGAAATTTGTATTTCATCCATAGAAACTGTCAGACGTTCATAAATTTTGGTAGCTTTAGGTCTATGTAGGAAAAATTTTCTGCGCCACTGGATTTTAGTGTTGACCGTTTGTCCTTATAATATAGAGCCGGAATAGTGAACTCTGTAAACAAATGTTGTGCATTTATGTTCAAACAGCCTTAATGCGAAGCAGCTGTCATACGTTAATGATAAATATACTGGAAATTGTCTATATACTTGCTTGTTGCTTAATTTCCTACTGCTAAATTCCCAATATATGTTCAAATGTTCGAATGTTTGTAGAGCTTATGGGACTTAACTACGGGGTCATCAGTCCCTAAACCTACAAACTACTAATGAACTAGCTTATACTAAAGACGGCACAAACATCCATGCCTGAGGGGGGATTCGAACCCCCGACCGCAGTGGCCGTGCAGACCGTGACTGGCACGCCGCAGACCGCTCGGCCACTGCGGCCGGCTCCCAATACATATCGGCCATATTTGTCATAACAATTTGCTCATACAGTCTATTCGGTGATAACTGTGTATACTCATAATTCATAAAAATGCCGTGTCAGCCAGTACAACTGCTGTATCGCTCGTTCCCTTATACGATTATGGTTTACGTTGGTGGGTCGTAGACACTTCTTTGTAGGAGTAGGCGAAGTGGTTCTATTATGTTTAAGAGTACGTTAAGCAAGACCACTGTCCAGAAGTAATATCAGCAGTTGAACATCTATAGACTGTTATTGTGATACGACATAGAATTCGGAACTAGATTTGAACTGCAAGACATATCCATGGGCAGATACAGACTCTGGCGATAACGGACAACTGCAGACTAAACCGGAATACACTGACAGCTTACAAAGCGACATTACAAATGTCTCAATGTTCTTGGAAATCTTATTTTCCAACTCCAGAGGTACGTTATATACCTGTTACGTTTCACTCCCATTGTACTTAACAGAAGCATTTTCCTTTACTGCTTCCAGCTGCGACACAGGAGATATTTTTGCATTTATCTTTTTAGTTATCACGTGTTTTTGATCGGAGAACTCGTTGAGCCATGTTAGGAGCGCGTCGTCATCCAGAAAGTAATTTCCTTGAACATTGACGGATAGGGAGTAGAAAACGTGAAACTTTGAGCGCGCAAGGTCAGGTGAATACATAAATACTTTATGTATTTTTTCAGTCTATCATGATGTGGGCATATTAATATCACATCACGCACTATTCAAGGTCATTGTTTCTGGTCTGCGTCTGAAAGTTGATAACATTGAATTGTCAGCATTGTTGGGGAAGCAATTCGTATTACACCAAGTCACTCTATTATATGACAGACTTTAAGAAAAATGTAATAATTCCCATTCCAAAGAAAGCAGGTGCAGACGGGTGTGAAACCTACAGAACCATCAGTTTAATAAGTCATGGTTGCAAAATATTAACACGAATTATATACAGAAGGATGGAAAAGCTGCTAGAAGCCGACCTCGGGGAAGATCAGTTTGGGTTCAGGAGAAATGTAGGAACACGGGAGGCAATACTCACTTTACGGCTTATCCTAGAAGATAGATTAAGAAAAGGCAAACCTACATTTCTAGCTTTTGTAAATTTGGAGAAGGCTTTTGACAATGTTGATTGGAATAAACTCTTTCAAGTTCTGAAGCAAGCAGGAGTAAAATATAGGGAGCGTAAGGTTATTTACAACTTGTACAAAAACCAGACAGCGGTTGTCAGAGTTGAAGGGCATGAAAGGGTTTCAGTGGTTGGAAAGGGAGTAAGACAGGGTTGTAGCCTTTCTCCAATGTTATTCAATTTGTACATTGAGCAAGCTATAAAGGAAATTTGGGGAAGGAATTAAAGTTCAGGGGGAAGAATTAAAAACATTACTTTTGCCGACGACATAGTAATTCTATCAGATACAGCAAAGGACCTGGAAGAGCAATTGAACGAAATGGACAGTGTGCTGAAAGGCGCATATAAGATGAACATTAACAAGAGCAAAACTAGGGTAATGGAGTGCAGTCTAAGAAAATCAGGTGATGCTGAAGGAATTAGATTAGGTAACGAAGCAATAAAGGAGGTAGATGAGTTTTGTTACTTGGGCAGTAAAATAACAAATGGTGGTTGCAGTACAGAGGATGTAAAATGCAGAATGGCAATGGGTAGAAAAGCGTTCTTGAAAAAGAGAAATTTGTTAACATAGAATATTGATTTAAGCCTAAGGAAGTCCTTTCTGAAGGCATTTGTATGGAGTGTTGCCTTGTATGGGAGTGAGACATGGACGATAAACAGTGCAGACAGGAAGAGGATTGAGGCTTTTGAAATATGGTGCTACAGAAGAATGCTGAAGATTAGGTGGGTGGATCGCGTAACTAATGAGGAGGTACTGAACAGAATTGGGGAGAAAAGCAATTTCTGGCATATTTTGACTAAAAGAAGGGATAGATTGATAGGACACATTCTTAGACATCAAGGAATTGTGAATTTAGCGTTGGAGGGAAGTGTGTGGGGAAAAAATCGCAGGGGAAGACCAAGAGATGGATACAGTAAGCAGATTCAAACAGATGTAGGTTGCCGTTCTTATGTGGAGATAAAGAGGCTTGCTCAGGATAGGGTATTGTGGAGAGCTGCATCAAACCAGTCTCCGGACTGAAGACCACAACAACAACAGCATCTTTTGTAAATGCGTTTCTGCCTTTAAAGGGCGTGTTGCTGTTTTTCTTGGACACAAAAATTCCTTTATTTTTCCTGTGTCACCAAAATGACTTTTTTTCGCACTAGTAAATATACAGGATACATATATGCATTATACTTCACGAGCCAATAGATGAAGAGGAAACACAGGTGCATATATTGCCATCCGGTGGTCTTTGTGATTTCAACTTACAGAATAGTGTACCCAGACACCCGAATTTTTAAGTTCCCACGTTGCATCAAATGTGGTTCGATGGTGAAACAATCTCGAATACACTGGATGGATAACTATAGATACATTCATTTAAAGATCGCCAACATGCCCCAATATTTCTTCTGGAAAAAAAGGGTCAAAAGGATTCTCCTTAAAATTAGTAGACAATTTTATTGTCGTGTTCTGTCCTATGACATTATATGTATTCACATTAATAAGGTTTCTGGTTGCTTCCACTACTGCCACAACTTCATGGAACTCAAACAGATCTATAACGCCAGAAATGTTACGATTTCTGCAATTTCTAGTGTACAAAGCTCCACTCAATATCTCGAAATTACAAAATGATAATATGAAAACTCATATATTAACAGCAAAGAGCGAAATACTGGATAGGTTGTAGAGTTGTTTCTTGAATTGAAGGAAGTGGTTCGAAGACATAAAAAGATGAAAAACGTCCTCCCTAGTGAGAAATAGTTCAACTCATGGTGATGTCTTTAGAGGTATTAACTAGTTACCTAAATAGAGAATTTATTCAAATAGGAGAAGGGAATAAAAAACTAATTTATTTAAATGGTATTTATTGTTCATTACTGGTACTCAACATTGTTTGAGAAGTAGTATCGACTTGCCTTTAGAATGTGTCAATGCATTTGCTGTTTCTGCTCGTCGAGTTGATGGGTCTTTTTGGATTAAAGCTTGAATGTTTCACTCATGAAATTGATAATCCACGCTCCATCACCACTCCGAAAATCAGACTTTGTGTCCCCTCCGACAACGTTGAGTATCAAATAAAACTGTCCCTCCCGAACTACATCGAATATAAAAAGCTTTTTACTGAAAGACATTAAATTTATATCTAAGGAAACATCATGGTTCCAATTTCTCATGTTTGTAAGGCTATTGAAATTAACTACTGTGGTTATCAATCCCTAGGCTTACAAACTATTCAAACCAACCTAAGGACAGACACACCCATGCGCGAGGGAGGACTGGAACCACCGACGCGAGCAACCTCACCCTCTGCAGCAAGGCACTGTAGAGTGCCGAGGAGACTGAGGCGCTCCAGTCACGGTCTGCACGGCCACTACGGTCGGGGGTTCGAATCCCCCCTCGGGCATGGATATTTGTGCCGTCCTTAGTTGTAAGTAGTTCATAAGTAGTTTGTAAGTTTAGGGACTGATGACCCCGTAGTTAAGTCCCATAAGCTATACAAACATTTGAACATTTTTTTTGAGCACTGTAGAGTGATCTGCCCCTCCAAATTAATGTAGACATAACTAAGCTATTTTATTAAAAAGTAATATTGTACAATAATCTTCTAGTCCAAAAATGGGAAGAGGTGTCGTAGAGGTTTTTTTTTTATATATTTTTTTATTGGCCTTTGAGTAGTCCCCTTACAGCCATCCACATAAGCAACGATAAGGACATCCTCTAGTACACAGTTATGTAAGCAAGTTGGCAAAAGCAACTTCACAAACATCAAAGATGTGACAGAAAACAAAAACAGAAATATCAATTTGAAGTAACATAACAAACATTAAAGATATGACACAATGTAGTGACTAAACATGGTTTTATCTTTTACATAACAGTTCATAACTGTTTCTTCTGCGCCGTTAGAAAGGAGATAAGTTCTTTGTACACTGCAAAGTCTTTGGTTGTCAATAATGTTGATACAGATATTGGTAACTGGTAGTCCCTGCTCACAATATAACTTAGTTGCTTTGATGTGAGCTCCCACCTGTTCATGCATTTAAAAAAATGTGATTTGTGTCTTCTGCTTCGCCGCAGTCACAAAGTGGAGATGTCACTATGCCGATGCGACTTAGGTGCTGCGCAGTTCGACAGTGGTTGAACTTCAGCCTCGCTATGGTGACTGCCAGCTTCCGACAACACCTCAGTCCCTTGTACCATTGGACTTGTTGGTAGCACTGGTGTTATTTCTGCATAGTATTTTCCTTTCGTTGACTGGGAAGCTTGCCATTCTTTGTCCCATTTAGTCCGAGTTTTCCTTGTGTAAACAGGTAAAAGATCTTCCGCTGGAACCTGAGTATATTCTTCCGTACCAGTGGTAACCGCTTCCTTGGCAAGTGTGTCAGTGATCTCGTTCCCCTGAACGTTGTTGTGTGCTTTAATACTACACATGGAAACACTGCGTCCATTCCTATCCAGGTGGTGTATGTGTGCCATTATCTCGTAGGCTATTGGGTGGTTTATATGCCCTCGACGAAAATATTTAAGGAGTGTGAGCGCAGATTTAGAGTCCGAGAAGATGACAATATGCACCTCCGGAACCGTAAGGCAGTCCTTGAGATCTTCCAAGATGGCTGTGAGTTCATCGGTCATTATTGTCATTTCCTTTGGCAGTTTGTATTTACATCCTATTTGCGCATTGGTATCCCAAAAGGCGCATCCCGATCCGTCCTGGGTTTTGGAGCCGTCTGTGTAAAGAATCCTCGCCTGTGAATATTTGTCTCGGAATTCTAGTAATGCGTAATTTGCCAGAGTCGAGGAAGCTGGGAGATCACATGTCACGTCAGGTTCAACAACAGTACATAAATAGCTTCGTTCAAACATGAGCAGTCGCCGATTTGAGATGGCTAATCGGATGTTCTGCGCTACCTCTAGATATTCCCTTGCAAGTGGAGGCAATAATGAGCACTGTAACGTATGACAGAAAGTTCCTGTATGCGAGATAATAAGACGTCTTCTGAAAATTGTGCCTTCTATTTATGCTTAAATATTTGCGCCATAAGTGTACGTTCATACATGTGTAGGAGTCCGCATCCCACGTTACGCCTGCCACTGCTCGTAAAACGTTAATGTTTTTCTCACTTTTTGCTATTATTTGATTTATATGCGTAGCAATACTAGAGACGAGAACTGGTTAGTGCAGGCGTGGCAGCCAATGGGGAAGACTGGGGCACGTTGGCCATTTTTTTTTTCGTTAATATTAGTTTGACATATTTAAATTTATGAAATTATTGTTAAATATTAAATAGGTCTTTACGGAATCTGAATAGCAGTTATTAAGCTTGGAAATATCAGTTGAAGTATTAGAAAAAAATAATTACTGGACATATGTCAAGTAGGCCAATCTTCCCCCACTTCAGGGTAAGTTGGCCCAGATGCCGGGGCACGTTGAATCATGTAAATCAAAATAAAACTAACAGTTAACAAGAAATATACTTTAATGTACATAATATCAAGTTTAATATTGAGTTAAATGCTTAACATTCTACATCTACATCTACATCTACATCTACATAGATACTCTGCAAATCACATTTAAGTGCCTGGCAGAGGGTTCATTAACCACCTTCATAACTTTTCTCTACCCTTCCATTCTCTAATAGCGCGCGGGAAGAAAGAACACCTAAATCGTTCCGTTTTCGATCTGATTTCTTTTATTTTATTGGGATGGTCATGTCTCCCTAAGTAGGTGGGTGCTAGCAAAATATTTTCACATTCAGAACTAAAAGTCGGTGATTGAAACTTCGCAAACAGATCACGCCGCAATGAATAACGTCTTTCTTTTAATGATTTCCACCCCAATTCGTGCAACATTTCCGTGACGCTTTCCCCCCGTAACGTGATAAAACAAAACGAGCTGCCCTTCTCTGAACCTTCTCAATATCTTCCGTCAGTCCCACCTGGTGAGGGTCCCACAAGGGGCAACAGTACTCCAAGAGAGGACGCATAAGTGTGATGTAGGCAGTCTCTTTGGTGGAGCTGGTGCATCGTCTAAGCGTTCTGCCAATGAAACGTAACCTTTGGTTCGCCTTCCCCACAATATTTTCTATGTGTTCTCTCCAGTCAAAGTTGTTCGTAATTGTAACTCCTAGGTATTTGGTAGAATTTACGACCTTAAGGTTTGACTGATTTATCGCGTAATTGAAGTTCAGCGGATTTCTTTTAGTGGTCATGTGTATTACTTCACACTTTTCTTTATTTAGTGTCAATTGCCAATTTTCGCACAAAGTAGAAATTTTGTCTAAATCGCTTTGCAGTTGCTTTTGATCCTCTGTTGACTTCACTAACCGATAAACGACAGCATCATCCGCGAACAGTATAAGGGAGCTATTCAGATTATCTCCTAAATCGTTTATAAACACGAGGAAGAGTAGAGGACCAATAACGCTTCCCTGTGGAACGCCAGATATCACTTCTGTTTTACTCGATGACTTACCGTCAATTACAACGAACTGTGTCCTTTCTGACAGGAAATCGTGAATCCAATCGCACAATTGGGGAGATATTCCATAAGCACGCAATTTCATTAGAAGCCGCTTGTGGGGTACAGTATCAAAAGCCTTCCGGAAATCCAGAAATATGGAATCGATTTGAGATCCCTTGTCGATGGCACTTAACACTTCATGTGAATAAAGGGCAAGCTGTGTTTCGCAAGAGCGATACTTTCTGAATCCGTGCTGACTATTGGTTAATAGGTCGTTCTCTTCGAGGTAGTACATAATATTCGAACAAAGTATATGTTCCAAAATCCTACTGCAAATCGACGTCAATGAGATAGGCCTGTAATTTTGGGGATCCCTCCTATTGCCTTTCTTGAATATTGGAGTAATTTGGGCAACTTTCCAGTCTTTGGGTACGGATCTTTCGCTGAGTGATCGGTTGTAAATTATAGCTAAGTACGGAGCTATTGCATCAGCATACTCTGAGAGGAATCTAGTTGGTATACAATCTGGCCCGGAAGATTTATTTTTGTTTAGTGACTTAAGTTGTTTTACTACTCCAGGAACATCTTCTTCTAAGTTTCGCATGCTGGCAGCTGTTCTTGGATTGAATACTGGAGTGTTCACTTCGTCTTCTTTGGTGAAAGGAGTATGACATTGAGGAGTATGACATCAGGACAAGTTAAATTTATTATGATTCATAGTGTCTTAATGCAAACCAGTCAACTTTAACCAATGTCCAGCTCGAAATGATCAGCACAGTTTTAACACTCATAAAATAGTCCACGGATTTCATTTTTTACGCATCTCTGATGAGCCCAATGTTTACAGTTCCTGAACTGAATTCTTGTGACTCTTCTTCGTCATCATTATCATCTTTCCTTTTTTAAAAAGGCCTTTTCTAGCCTGTGATCTAATTTTTCTTCAGTATTTCTTTCCAATGCATTGGTCCAATGGGAATGGTTGACATTCAATTTCTGCTTCCTAAGTTTCAATTACCTGTGCAAACTGACATGAGGCCTGTCTGTACTTAGCACAGTCCCAAAGACTTCGCTAACAGTCCTCACAGATCTTTCCTTTTCTTTTACTTCCAAAACTGCACTTAGCATTGTATCTTCAGAAATCATTCCCCTTTCATTCTTTTATAATTTCGGATCATTTTTATGATATTACAAATAAAACAACGGATTAAACCAGAGCCCTAACTCATGTTTTGAAAACAAGGAAATGAAAGTGATTCTGAGCTGTCATATCACTGTTTAAGATTAAAATAGAATTTACTGGTTGGCGTTTCTTCAACGCTTTTTATTTCATGAATAAGACGGTCTTTTGACTTCTGAAACGTATTTAAATATATTTAACTTTGACAATTAAGTTAATAATTTAATAAACTGAAAGAATTATAAACGTAATCATTAAAAGTAACAAACCTTTCATCGAGTTTAAAGAAGTACAGCTCGTATGTGACGTGACAGGTTGTCTCGGCTGGCCATCGTGCCCCGCCTTCTCTGGGCCAACCGGCCCCATTGCCATTCAAATGTTTGTAAATGTATCGGACCAAACTGCATGGTCATCAGTTCGTACCTTACAAACTACTTAAACTATGGTAAACTAACCTAAGGACAAACACACACACACCCATGCCCCAGGGAGGACTCGAACCTCCGACGTCGAGCAACCGCGCCCTCCGCAGCGAGGCGCCTTAAACCGCTCGGCTACTCCACCGCGGTATTGCCATCTTTACAATAAATTCTGTTCTTTAGGAGTCTCACTGAAGTTAGGTCTGTATCCCATATAGAAATAATCCTTAAATTACGACCTTTTATCATACTACTCGCCCCGTTGCGCCTACAGCAAGCAAAACTTAAATAACACACATTAACCGACGAGAAGAATTTTACTGTAACACGCACAAAAACAATTAAGGACTATAGCTTCTCCGAAACATCGCCGCCTGCGATATAAGCCCTGAATAAGGAGAGGTACAGTGCTTCCTACTTTCTGATTGATTCCTAAAACGATCTAGCGTCTACTGTATGAACTAATTGGACTGGGCCATATTGCCCGTGTGGCCAACGTGCCCCGGTCTACCCTACAAAGCCGCGAGTAAGGGACCGGCCCACCACCTGCCGCCCACCCATGTCCCTCACACACCCTCTCATCTATTGGAAAACTAACGTCCAGAAGAATAAGGACGAACACAAACACTGTGGGATTACTTCATGTAAATGGTTCAACTTCTTCAAATGTTTATTAGAGCTGAGAGGAGTTGAGACTTTCTGCTTCACCTTCACTGTGCCCAACAAATGCTCCTCATTTTCTTTGCATCTGGTTATTTAAAATACTCTAAATTTGCATATGTTTTCCTAGAAGACTCATTGTAACTTCTTAATTCGATGAGCCCAGAAAACGACATCGTCGTTAATTGTGGCTATTTCACCATCCGATGTACTTAAAAGTTTTGGTTTAGAGTTACATGACTTTTGAACATGTTTTGATGAGAGCCTTGAGTAGCATTGGTGGATTGACTAGAGGCAGAGGATTAACAGAGATAACTTCAGTCAACTCGATGCAACCTTGTGTGTGAATTAAATAATTGTACAGGTGAGCATAGTGTGTCATCAGAATAGCACGTGGACCTAGGTACGCTAGGTAGACTTTTATTTTTGGTTTGAGAAATACAATCCGTTTTCTAAAGCACCTGAAATCTCTTCCATATCAAGAGGGATTATAGCAGATGAAATCGTGAACTGTGATAAAGCGTTTAATGTTGAAACATTAGTCTTGACCGGGGTTGAGAACATAATATTCAAAGAGATACACCTGAAAAAAAGTTATCTGTTACGTCTCTATTGTGTATAACCAAGTGTACGGCAATTTTAGATGTTTATTCCTTTTTAATTCTGCACTATTATCACTGTATTTATGAGGTGTTATTTAAAAACGACAACAACCGTTACAGTTTATCGCCATTCTCAAGTCACGTTTTCCTGCTACAGCAAAATATCCGTCAGTGATCTTTCTTGTAGTTTTTGTGCTGATATTTTTAAAAAAAATTTTGAGTAAGACATTAATTGTACGTGTATTATTTGCGCAACACAGTTCATTTCATTAACATCTGTGTGAACCCTAATACTCACATCTAGAAATGTGACTTGATGTTGACTGTTTAGATTCCAGATCATGGAATCGAGTCACCCCAGATTCAGAGAAAGTGTTCCACATCAGTGACAGAGTGCAATAGAAAAAATTACATAATTATTCATTATAGGCCAACAACTGTTGTCATTAGTGACTACGAGCAAGGAAACACAAAAGATTGAGAACACTTACGCAGATCACATTCTACCACAGACAATGAAGTGAAAGACTCAATACTTGTAACTATCATTAATAGTATATTTCTGGCTATCGCTAAGAACCAAATGGGCCTGATATCTCTCCTTGCAGTTCACTTGCCAAGATGTGGTTACGCAGTTATTCAAGTATCGTGTATCACTGACTTGTTAATAGATTTAATAGCGATTGGTGAAACTAAGAAAAGAGTTGAAGTTAATGTAATTGCTGATGTCACGGACTTACTAGTCTTGTTGACTTGCCACAGACAATCAGAGGACAAATTGAAAATGGGGGTACCAAAGAAAGGCAAAAGCGAGGCATTTGAGGTGTACAAAGTTTTGTCTTAGCAACATACACGTTCGCAGTAACACCTATCTACAAGGAGGGGAAATTACACCGTACAGGAAAGTGCAAGCCAACATGCTCTTCGTACGGAACTTGTTCTCTTCAACGACTCCAAAGCCGGCCCCAGTATAGTGGCTAACGCTGGAAAGCATTTCCTACTTGCGATGTTTGGAACCCAGAACAAAGGCGACATATATTGCTTCGGTACCAGTGTTACTTGCAGTCTTTGTATTCTTTGTTCAAGTTGACAGCACGCCCCTCGCCCGTTCCCTACTTGACCAGCTAACGGGCAAGCCACCAGATGCAGCAGTGGCTAAATTAGAAGAAACATCCACTTGAGTGCAAATGAAAGAAGTTTGGCGAATACCTGAGACCAATTAAAACAGTACGACCTGCAGATATTCAGAAATTACTTACCATCATAGGGAGCTCTTGCAGAGTCGAGTGCATCCATAACTGTGAGTACAGATAGAGAAAAGGAGAGTGCTACGTTTGAAGAGAACTGAATACTTTACGTCAAGGTCGCATTTAACATTCAATATTTTTGTTCAGTATTACTACTGTACTCAGTTTATGAACTTCAAAATTTCAATACAATACAAATACACTTAATTTTTTTCACAAAATTCTTCAAAAGCAGCAGTTTTATAATGTTATGATGAAAATACAGAGGAATTCTACCTTTACATCCTCCGTAACTCCGGAACGTTCACTTTAGAAAGATTATGAACTGAACCATTTTTGTTCGTAATTGATTGTAAATTATTTTTGTATATGGTACTTTTTGCCATAAACCGCATACTTTTCTAAATATTTAAGAAAAACTGATTAGAAATTTTTCGAATAATTCCCATCCCTCCCACCCCCCAAACGCTTAAAATGGTGTAAATTTATATCAAGCAATATGTGGACTTTATAGAACAATTTGGAGCTGGAGGGGAAACCTTTACTTCGGATATTGACTTTATGGTCTAATTGCACCGTACTAGGGAATCGAATTTTAATAGTCCGTGATCTGCAGATTGAAGTGCCGATTACGTTGTTTTGTT
Organism: Locusta migratoria; assembly: GCA_026315105.1. Classification (NCBI taxonomy): domain Eukaryota; kingdom Metazoa; phylum Arthropoda; class Insecta; order Orthoptera; family Acrididae; genus Locusta; species Locusta migratoria. The sequence goes on from CM048745.1 coordinate 719,135,626, forward strand.
CTGGTAGATTCACCCAATTCCGTGTTGGGACTGAAATGAGAAATAGAACGAAATCCTAAAATCTCATTGCTCGCGTTATACACAACCCACGTCGCTCGACATGATCAGTCGTTATGATTACTGCGCCTCAGTGGCATAGTGGTCAACACAACTACCTAGTAATAAAAGGACCGAGATTCGAATCACGACCCGACACATATTTTTAACTTCCCGCATTGATTTAATTCCATGCCTACTGGCAGCAAATTCGTAAGCTCTTTTGTGTAAAGCAAATGGATTGCCAATGCTTCTGTCGCTATGCAGCTACTCTTCAGGTTAGCCATCCTGTAGAGGACATCTACAACTTCACTCTGCGAATGACACTGCACTACCTAGCAGAGGGTTCAGCAAACCACTTTCGTGTTGCTTATCTATCTTTTGTTTCTCGAATAGCATGCGGAAAGAAAGAACACCTACGTTTTTCGACCTCTGATCCGTCTTACTTAGTTTTGGTGATCATTTATCCTTGTGTTAGTGGAAGTCAACAAGATATTTTTGCGTTTGGAGGAGAAAGGCAAGGCTACAGAAAGGTAGGACATGCTACGGGATCGAATCATAATATTTGACCAGAGTGGAGAAGAAAAAAAAAAAAAAAAAAAAAAAAAAAAAAAAAAAAAAAAAAAAAAAAAAAAAACTATTTCAGGAAAAATAAAAACGCGAGATAGGTCGTGTAACCAATCAAAAAATGTTCAAATGTTTGTAAAGCTTATGGGATTTAACTACGGGGTCATCAGTCTCTAAACTTACAAACTACTTATGAACTACTTACGAACTAGAACGGCACAAATATCCATGCCCGAGGGGGGGGATTCGAACCCCCGACCGTAGTGGCCGTGCAGACCGTGACTGAAGCGCCTCAGTCCCCTCGGCCACCGCGGCCGGACGTGTAACCCATCGTTCTACTCAGGAGAATGATATCTAGATAATTGGTAAGGTTACAGAGTGATACGACATGCTACGGGGACAGATCACGAAATTTGAACAAGTTGGAAAAATTCAATTTCGTAAGAAATGAGAACGCGAGATAGGTCGTACAACCATTCGTTCTACTCAGCGATATGATATCTAGCAAAGTTACAGAATCCTACAGTACTTAGCGGGGTTCGATCACAAAAAAGTTGGAAAAGAGGAAAATCACAATTTCGAAAAAAATAAATAAATAAAAGCGCGAGATATGTCTTGTAACGATTCATTCTACTCAGGAGAAGAAGAGATATCTAATAGGAATGACTACGGTATTGAACACGCTATTTGCCATACACGTAGGGCAGCGAGTATGGGAAGTTACAAGTTTGGAAGTACCAAAGTTCGGGGAAAATTACCACGTTACACGTACTAGAAATCACAACAGCTAAACAAGGTTATAGTTAACAACTCGTGTTCATAGGGTGATGGAGTAAGCTGAGGGCTTTATCTCATACCGCCCACGTGGTTCTATGGACAAAGGGAAGACGCAGGAGGTATCGAAAAGTTCCCGATAAACATCAAATTTACCGACAAAATGAACACGAAAAACATTTAAACATGTTTAAACGAAGGAAGGAAGGGCTCTACAGTCAGGGAGTCCAAGGGTTCTGTTAATGAACACCAGTGAGACCGATAAACAGAGCCAACATCAAAAAGCATCTTACCTCGCCAAAAGCCAGCCAACGACTCCTGGCCGACCTCGTGGTTGCTCCTCTTCAGCTACCTAAAGTGGAAGGGGAACCTCTGCAAAGGGTTTAGCTGTTTCCAGGTAGGCAAAATAACATGCACATCGGACAAGGGGAGTGAATGGGAACCTTCGCTAAGCATCTTTGCTAAAGATTTGCCTCTGACCGGGAGTTGGCAGAATTTGACCAGCACCATAGGCAACTGCTGTCATGCTGTTTGAACCAGCAGACAACAAGAGCAACGAAGCGTGGTTAACGCTTGTTCAAATGTTTGTTTGCTTGCGGGGTCATCAGTCCCTAAACTTACAAACTAGTTATGAACTACCTTATGCTGAAGACGACACAAACATCCATGCCCGAGGGGGGCACTCGAACCCCGGCCGTAGCGGCCGTGCAAACTGTGACTGGCGCACCGCAGACCGCTCGGCCACTGCCGTCGGGATAGCGCTACTTATCACTGTTTTGTACACAAATCCCATTCATTCTGTGCATACGCCATCACATACGGTGCCTCATACACAAAAGTAGACATTTAAAATTATGAAACACAACAAAATTATTCCATATTTTGGACAAAAGATATCTTGTAAAGCTGGCATCTCGCATAGTGCGAATGGGGCGTCTCTCTACACTCAAAAATGTCTGAAACCCATCAACATTTATTTACTGGGGATAAAATAAATGCCGGCCGCGGTGGCCGCGAGGACTAAGGCGCTTCAGTCACGGTCTGCACGGCCATTACGGTCGGGGGTTCGAATCCCCCCCCCCATCGGGCATGGATATTTGTGCCGTCCTAGTTCGTAAGTAGTTCATAAGTAGTTTGTAAGTTTAGGGACTGATGACCCCGTAGTTAAGTCCCATAAGCTATACAAACATTTGAACATTTGAATAAAATAAATGGAACACGCTATTGGGCGTCCTTCTAGTTGATAAAAAAGTAATAATAGAATGAAACTTTCACTCTGCAGCGGAGTGTGCGCTGATATGAAACTTCCTGGCAGATTAAAATTGTATGCCGAAACCGGGACTCAAACCTGGGACCTTTTCCTTTCGCTTTACTGACTTTTTTCTTTCTTTTTGACGTCTTAACTTTTTTTTCGGGTCTCCTTCCTCCCCTTCAACCCGTCCTTCAGCTCACCAAATTCGACTTCATCGGCGTCGGCTTCACCAGCCCTTGGTAAAACAATTTTCCTTTCTTCTGCAGGTAAAAATTAACGGATCTCTTCCACGATGAGAATCAAATTCTTCTTCCATAAAAAGACTAAAATAAAACTTCGTTTCTCCGTCGAAGACATTTTTTTCCTAGCTCTCTCTGAACGATTAAGAGTTCGTCTTCTCGCAAAATGAGTGTTACTGTTTTGTTTCAATCGTTTCTACAATTGAATTAAATTATTTGCCTCTTCTCTTTATTTATCTGCTCTTAACTCGCGAACCGTGAGCTGCCAGGCGTTGTATTTTTATTATTACAGATGTTAATACATAAGGGAATGCTGAGTACATTATTAAAAGAAAGGCGTCTTCTCGTCGTTTAAATGTGGAACTTAATGAACAAAAATATTTGAAATAATATAAAAATAAATGGATTAAAAATGCTCTTATTCCAAAGATATCAATGTACGTTCAATCTTCGTGTTCCATGTTTTTAAATATCTGGGGTGCTCAGTAGTTTCTAAATTCTTCTCTGAAAACTGCTTCTCGAAAGTTCGCATAATTTCGCATGTAATGTGTTTTTCTTGATAACTTGTGAAGTTCCTGAACTATATATATGGAGAAATCCTCTTTGGTTTTAACTGGGTTTGACATTAAATAGTGAACGAAGTGTCCTTTCAGCCAGTTAACAGAGTTCCGCTTGGTTTTAGGGTACGGAACAGTATCTGGGTGCAAGAAATCATCAGGTGTAATACGAAGAACCGATGTTCTTGTCATGATTGCAAGCTTCTTCCGAATAATGTTCCACACGTCTTGGACCTTGGAGCACTCAAAAAGATGTTCGTCGCTGTCCAATAAGTTGCACGTTGCGCACAGTGGTGAGTCCGCCAAGTGTATGGAATATAGCCTGGAGTTGGTGTGGACTTTTCTGTTCACTAAGCGATACCAGGAGGTCCTGACCGCAGTTGTCAAATCACGGCAGTGGACGTTCTTCCAGTTGATTGGCCATCTCTGATTAGGATATTTTTATTCAATGATGTTCCGGTTCTTGGTTTCCATTAGCTTCTTATAAACTTTATGCACCGTCATGAGCTCATCATCTTGCATGTTTACCTGCAGGTAGCTCAACTCAATTATAAAGGTTTGGAAATGGGACGTTGATTGGAGGCTGCAGACTGGTAGGCGTTATCTCGTTTAACAGGTGGGATGTTAAACTATTAGGTAAGTTCTTCCAGACCTTATATGTATTCCACACGTACAGCGTCTGTGTCTTAGATTCAACATGCGTAAGGTTTAATCCGCCGTCCCAAACAGCCAAAGTGAGCGTGTCGTATTTAACTTTAAAGATGTACCCTCGAGTGACGAAGTGACCCAGGGCGACATAATTCGTTGCATTGTTCCGTGTGGCATCGGTAATACTTGTGCAACATAGTTCATCTTTGATTGTATGTAAACATTAGCGAGTGTAACCCTTTATAAGTCATCAAGCTTTCTGATGTAATGACTCTGTATGCATGGACGCACACGTGCGAGAAGATTGCGGTAATTGCCAGCGATCGTGTGCCTTATGTTACTCCGGTATTCGATGCCTAAGCATGTCAGTTTGGAGACTGGAGTTAAGTATTTCTGGTGCTGCACTGCAATCCCAGTCCCTATGTTCATAATACCACCATTCCGTCACTGAGCTGTACTGCGCTGCTTTACGTTCACATTCCCTCCATGTATCATTAAATGCACGCTGGCAGTCTACATCATCTAGAATATTTAGTTTCCACGTGCCTCTGGCACGGTATGTGCCTTGTTTGCACATGTTAACTGTACATATATATGCGACATGGTCTGATAAAATGGTCGGCCAAATTTCGAAATGTAGGACGGAAGAAGTGAGTCGTTCGGTGACATATATTCTGTCCAGCCGACTAGCATAATGGCTCGTGACATACGTGAAACCTTGTAACATGCCGTGTAGGTGTTCCCAAGTGTCAATTATTCGCAGTTCGTTGATGATACGTTTCAGTTCCATCGATGTGTTGAATTTGGGCGTCTGGTCTTTGTGGTGCAGCACACAATTAAAGTCACCTGCAAGTATTAGGTGATCATAATTCCGACCAAATAGCGGTACTATTTCACTGGTAAAGAATTCTGCTCTGCTTCGCCGATTGCTACTGCCGGACGGCGCATACACGTTAATTATGCGAGTGCGGTAAACTGTGACTGCTATTCCCCTGCTATTCGGTAATTTTTCCACATCAGTCATTATGATGCCTTCTTTTGCCAAAACAGCTGTCCCAAGATCCTCTCCACTTCCCGGATTGGTGATAGCAGTATATCCGGCAATGTGTTCGAGGTCTATGGCAGCCACTTCCTGTAGCAATATGATGTCAATGTCAGCAGCTCGTAACAGAACCTGTAACATGGACAGCTGCAAACATGACCGGATCTTATTTATGTTGAGGGTGGCTATTTTATATGCTTGCGACTGATTCATGGCCTTAGGGTTGCTGTTAGTTACTTTGTCCTGTTAGGGTGACTGGGAATAGAAGCTTCATGTTCCTCAATCGGGGCTACCATAGTGGCATCTTTTGTAGTTGCTGGACGCTCCTTCAAAGTGGTCGAGGATTCCGGCCCCAATTTCTGTACCGCGGCCGTGTCAGCGTTCTCCTCTGCTTCTTCCATTTCCTCTGCCCAGGATTTTGGACTTGTGTGCTGGTGCAAATCCTCTGTTTGTTGTACCTTTGGAGAGGAGTCCAGTGCTAGCAGTGTAGCCGGGATAGAGGCTGTGCCACCACCCGACTCTTGGTGCGAAATTGATCCGGAAGAGGCAGACATCTCGATATCCATTTGTCCCAAGACTGGCTTACTCACATCAGCAGTCACAGAATTTTCATTATGGATCTTGCTAATAATCTTCTTTGCCTTCTCCCTCAGTAAATGGGCGACTTGATTAGCGCCCTGGTGGGCTCGTCTCCGTTTCTTTGTCTTCTTTGTTGAGGACGACTCTTTTGATGATTCCCAACCATCAGTATCAGATGTTCGTTGTTCTGTCGAGTTGTTCTCGTTAATAGATACAAGATCCATTATCTCCCGTACTTCATTAGGTACAGGTATAGGGGTGGCTTCACCCAAACCTGTTCACGGTCTGGTTCACTCGGTGCTCCATCATCACTCATTTCCATATGTATGTCTGAATGAGTCTCCGCAGTTGAATGTACGTCAACGTTTGGGCTTGCAGGTACGTTTGTCGTGACTGTCGGCGCAACAGCACATTTGTCATTAGCGTGCGATGGCGGGGTATCTAAAGGTGGAGTGACGGTTTGCACTGCAGTTAGCGCCGACGAGTAAGTCAGGGGCAGCGCTGTTGTCACGGACGGACGTGCGGCCTCCACGGCTGGTATCTGCGCCACGCGGCGTTGTAAACACTGCGGTCTGACATGACCTGTCGCGCCGCAGCCAGCTCAAGTCCTCGGCTGCCCATAGTATATTACACTTCCGCGGTGTCCGACTACAGTGATGTAAGAGGGGATATGTTTCGTTAAATCTATCTTAACCTGTCGTACTCCGCTTAACACAGGGAAGTTGTGGCTCTGAGAAAACTTTTCTGCAAAATTGTTCAGCACCCTGTCATACGGCGCTAGGATCGCATAATTTGTTCCGCTGTTGTTTCAAAGGGTAGTTCGAATATTCGCACTGTTCGGATACCAAGTCCTGCGTGCGAGACAGTAACATGTCCGACAGCACCGTCCCTGTATTTAAATTTCAAGGCCCCTCCACTGCTTGCTACTACTCTGTCACATACGTCTCAATTTAACACTCTAAGAAAGACCACATTTGTCACGATAGAAAATTCCAATGACTTCATCGACAGATGTCTTAGCGGTTTCTTGTAACCAGTTTTCTACTTCGAAAGAGCTCGGTCTAAGGAGAGTCGTGTCAAAAGTGAACTTCAGGGTATCTTTTCTCTTAGTCTGATTCATGGTTCCATGGTATTTTACACAGCTAAGACTACGCTGTATGCACGCGACTCACTGCGCAGACGTAAACAAACTCGACACGGCGCGCTGCTCCGCCGGAGGTCCACACACCGCCGCAGCCGCGACGAGACTGACTGAGCTATCCCGACACTACTCTCGATGCCACCTCAAAACTTCCGCCAGTACCTCGCCTCCTATATTGCAGACAAATTAGCACTCCACAAGTTGCATAGTTTTTTGTCAGCTAGCCCTACGTTTTCCGCGTTGGAACGAGGAACACCGTCTCGCACGTGGCATCCGTCCGGACCCCACTCACATTTTTGGTACTGGCATAGTTTAATGGCATTGGACCGGCGTCAGGCCATGAAACAATCAATTCAGGGATTCCTTCATGTATATACTCAAATTGTATTGGTGTGGTGTCTGTTCTTTCGGACGTCCGAAAGAACAGTCACGACACCTGCTTCGCAGCCAAATAGCATTTGCTAATGATAAAGGAAAGGAAGGAAGAAGGATAGGAAAGAAAGGATTGACAGTGGCCGCATTTGGGCATTGATATTAAGCAATGGCGACAAGTGAAAATGTGAGCCGGACCGGGAATTGGACCCGGGTCTCACGCTTCGGGCCAGCGGTCGCCTTAACCACTTGGCCACCCGTGCTCGCCGCCCGTCCGTCTCAAATTCTCACATGTCGCACGCTATGTTTGTAGTGCTCCTACCGTCCATGCCCTCTTACACTCGCCATTACGGATTCCCGTGCGAGGTCGGACGTATGACCGCATCTGCGGTGAAGTAACTGAAGCTAACACCGTCGTCGCGTTTAATACTTATTGTATTGGTGTGGTGTCCGTTCTTTCGGACATTCTCTATTAGAGAATGGAAAGGTAGAGTAATGTTATGAGAGTGGTTAATGAACCCTCTGCCAGCCACTTAAATGTGATTTGCAGACTATCTATAGATGTAGATGTAGCCTTTTATTCGTAGAGCTAAATGTGCTCGTATAGGTACAATATGATAATAAACATTACATTAGTGTTTGTGGTTTTTTTGTGTGCAGTTGTATAGCTGACAAGAGTGGACAAAGCGAGGAATAAAGAGAGCCCTTCTGCGGACGGCGGAAAGCGTTCGTCAGACGTCTTTGGGGATGGCGGCAGTGCAGGCTCGCCGGCTGCCTTTGTTCGGCGCGCATTCAGCACCCCCGGCGCCCGGCGAGGTCTCGCTCTCATTCAGTCGCACTTGTGCGCCGCCAAAGAGCTTATTACCGAGGCTTTGTTATAGCGGCTTACGCCCGCTGCCGACAACAAATTAGAGCAAAAGACGGCGACGGCGGCGGCGCCACCTCCGGGGAGTGGCGCGCTCCCGGGCCGTGTAATCTCGCCTGTTCGGTTCTCTGATTAATCAGCAGAGGAGAGGCCAAAGGCGAAAGGCGCCCCGTCATAAAGGGACATGTGTCGCGGAGGCGCCTAATACCGAGGCAGGCTACTGACAACAGCTTCAGCCATCCTAGGATGTCTTCTGCGACGATTTTCCACGCGCAATGACTTTAGTGACAAGTGGCCCAGTGTGCTTAATTTTGATATATTATTATTACTATTGTTATTATCGTTAATTCCCCATTTACGAGAGCGTTTAAACACAATGAATCTTCATGGCACTTTTTTGTCTCTTCCTTTTCTCTTCCCAAAAGCCTCTCATACAGGGTGTTTCACTAGGGTAAGGTGGTAGGTACAACTTCGATCATTTCGGGCAAATGTTATTGTAACTGCAAATATATTGAGAAAAGAAATAATTTTAACTATGGAACTTGTTCTTGAATGTTTAATCAATATGTAACATCTATGTTAGACAATTACAAATGTTGGTAGGACCACAAAAAAAAGGTTACAGAATTGAGAAAATGTACCACACTAGGTACAAGTATGATCACTTCCTCGTACAATTATGATCACTGACTTTTTTCACATGAAAATCACTTTTTCCTTCGGGAACCAAAGCATACTTCGTGGTACCAAACGTTGCACAATAATGAATTTACAAGCAAGCGGAAACTAGAAAATTTATAAGAGCGCGTTCGACGAAGTAGCTCCACGTACATCTTTACAGGAAAAAAATTTATATCTCCGTAGCACAAAGCGGTGTATTCTTGGAAAAGTCGGAGAAGCTGTACAAAACCTACTACATTACAATGTCACACAAAGGCAAGTGCTACCAACACTACGGGACTGAAAATTTATGTTGATCCGAATTGTACCTATATCGAATTTCTACTACCTTACCCTAAGTGTGTTTGCCTCTGTAACTTATAAAATAATAAGTGACGGGAAATTTTAATGCGGTAGGTCAACACAAGAAATGTTACACTTTCTGCGGAGCTATGAACATAGTTTATTGTATCATTTTCCAAAGAGTTACAGCACAAAGATATAATTTTTTAATGGAACAATAGTTTCTTTCTATCGTGCATTGGATTCGTTGAAACCAACTGCGTCCATATCAGTTTAAACTACATTCCTATCACTGTTAGTTTGGGAGCTACGACCCTTCAAAGTTTATGGGGCGAAGAAGGCTACGACAGCGTAGCTGACTGGCTGGTGGTCATGAGTCAGTGGGCCGTGCCCCAGGGGATAGCCACTCGGCCAGTTAGCTACGCTATCGCTGCCTCCGCCTCCGGAACTTTGAAGGGTTGTAGCTCCCAAACTAACAGTGATAGGAATGTAGTTTAAATCGATTTGGACGCAGCTGGTTTAAACGAATCCAATACACGATAGAAAAAACTATGGTTCCATTTTAAAAAATTATATATTTGTGGTGTAACTCTTTTGAAAATGATACAATAAACTATGTTCATAGCTCCGCAGACAGTGTAACATTTCTTGTATTGACCTACCGCATTAAAATTTCCCGTCACTTATTATTTTATAAGTTACAGAGGCAAACACACTTAGTGAAACACCCTGTATATTCACTGTGTTTCTTCTTCCTCTGTTCTGTCCAGTTCTTTCCTCGTTTCTTCTCTTTTGGGGTTTCTTTGAATTCCTGCTTCCTGATTTTTTTTCTCTGTATTTTTCTTCTGTAGAGATATTTAGTTTCTTGAGGTCTTCCGTGGTTTCCTTTTCCCAGTTAGTATTTATGATATTACTCATCACAATGTTAAAAATCTTCTTGATCAGCCTATTTTCATTCATCCTATAAATGTGGCCATAGAACTTTGCCCTTCTTTTTCTGATGTTGTCTGTAATTGTCTCTGTCTGTGTGTACAGTTCTTTTGTCGGTCTCTTTATCCAGATCCCCTGTCTTTGAACTGACCAAAAGATCTTCCTTGGATTTTTCCTCTCTTGCTTTTCCATTTCCTTGATTTTCGTTTTTCCTCTGTTTACTGTTGTTTCTGCGGCATACAATGCTTCTGGTAAGACTACTGTTTTGTAATATTATTTTCTCCATTGTTTTAGTTAGAGAACACCGCAGCTGTATTCGTAATAATACTATAGTAAACAAATACTGCAATTAGACACAAAATTTTTATAAACCAGTTTATTGCACCGTAACTAGTTTCGGGCGTGAGCCCATCATCAGACGGCAGTGCTGGTATCAGGTTTACATTGGTGTCCTAAAATAACAAAGTTGTTACAAGATTAAATATTTTTATCCTAAATATAACAAATTTTCTTTCTTGTATTGATCACACTTGAATTAAGACCACATCTATAGGTTATACATTGAACTTACTTCACAGAAAAGTCTTCCTTGTACATTATTATAGTCGAGATATATGTATATTTGTCTCTATGTCGACCTGTGAGGTTCACTAAATTCGAGATGGTGGCGTTTGTTTCATCAGCTGATTTGATGCACCAAAGAACATGACATATTTACAGATATTGCAGCCGGCCGCGGTGGCCGAGGAGACTGAGGCGCTCCAGTCACGGTCTGCACGGCCACTACGGTCGGGGGTTCGAATCCCCCCTCGGGCATGGATATTTGTGCCGTCCTAGTTCGTAAGTAGATCATAAGTAGTTCGTAAGTTTAGGGACTGATGACCCCGTAGTTAAGTCCCATAGACTCTACAAACATTTGAACATTTGAACAGATATTGCATACTGCAGTGCAAGTCGAAAGATACTTATGCACATTGTTAAAAATACATTTAATTTTACATTTGCAAACAGCTTCTAATGGCCAATGAAGAAACTTTCCTGTCAGTTAAAATTCATAAATTTTGGGTGGTTATTAAAAGGTGTATGAAATTTTGGACGTATATTTGGTATCATATCAGATCGCAAATCTGTTTTGTACCAAAAATAGCAAAATTAGTTCTTCCACTAATAATAAAGTCAAAGACAAAATACACTACTGGCCATTAAAATTGCTACTCCAAGAAGAAATGCAGACGATAAACGGGTATTCACTGGACAAATATATTATACTAGAACTGACATGTCATTACAGTTTCACCCAATTTGGGTGCATAGATCCTAAGAAATCAGTACCCAGAACTACCACCTCTGGCCGTAATAACGGCATTTAGTCAAACAGAGCTTGCATGGCGTCTACAGGTACAGATGCCCATGCATCTTCAACACGACACCACAGTTCATCATGAGTAGTGTCTGGCGTATTGTGACGAGCCAGTTGCTCGGCCACCATTGACCAGACGTTTTAAAACTGCGAGAGGTTTTGAGAATGTGCTGGCCAAAGCAGCAGTCGAACATTTTCCGTATCCAGAAAGGCCCGTACATGACCTGCAACATGCGGTCGTGCATTATCCTGCTGAAATGTAGGGTTTCACAGGGATCGAATGAAGGGTAGAGCCACCGGTCGTAACACATCTGGAACGTAACGGCCACTGTTCAAAGGGTCGTCGACGCGAACAAAACGTGACCGAGACGTATAACCAATGGCACCCCATACCATCACGCCGGGCAATGACGAATACACGCTTCCAGTGTACGTTCACCGCGATGTCGCCAAAAAACGGATGCGACCATCATGATTCTGTAAACAGAACCTGGATTCATCCGAAAAAATAATGACGTTTTGCCATTCCTGCACCCAAGTTCGTCGTTGCGTACACCATCGCAGGCGCTCCTGCCTGTGATGCAGCATCAAGGGTAACCGCAGCCATGGTCTCCGAGCTGATAGTCCATGCCGCTGCAAACGTCGTCGAACTGTTCGTGCAGATGGTTGTCTTGCAAACGTCACCATATGTTGACTCAGGGATCGAGACGTGGCTACACGATCCGTTACAGCCATGCGGTTAAGATGCCTGTCATCTAGACTGCTAGTGATACGAGACCGTTGGGATCCAGCACAGTGTTCCGTATTGCTCTCCTGAACCCACCGATTCCATATTCTGCTAACATTCATTGGATCGCGATCAACGCGAGCAGCAAATGTCACGATACGATAAACCGCAATCGCGATGGGCTACAATCCGACCTTTATCAAAGTCGGAAATGTGATGGTACGCATTTCTCCTCCTTACAGGAGGCGTCACAACAACGTTGCACCAGGCAACGCCGGTCAACTGCTGTTTGTCTATGAGAAATCGGTTGGAAACTTTCGTCATGTCAGCACGTTGTAGGTGTCGCCTCCGGCACGAACCTTGTGTGAATGCTCTGTAAAGCTAATCATTTGCATATCACAGCATCTTCTTCCTTTCGGTTAATTTTCGCGTCTGTAGCACGTCATATTTGTGGTGTAGCAATTTTAAAGACGAGGAGTGTAATTAAAGGAACTGCTACATACCAGGTCTGGCATTTATAAACTAGATTGTTCCACGTGTCCCAAATTTTACATTGGCCAAACAGGAAGGAGTTTTAATATACGATACCGTTAACACATAGATGCTCTAAGGCTCAACAAATTACATAAATCAACCTTTGCTGCTCACTTGGCCCAGCACATAACCACAAAGATAAACATTGGTGAAAACCTAGAAATATTACATTTTGAAGAAAAAGGAGCGCAAATGAATTCTCTTGAAGAAATTGAAATATATAGTCACATTCAGAATAAACCTGATTGTATCCTGAATGATCAGCTAGAATTAAGAAACCAATTTTGCCTACAAAATTTCATACAGCTTTTATAATTTCACCGAAAAAATATGACATTTAACTGACATTAAAGTTTCTTCATTCAAATGTAAAATTAAAGGTATTTTTAACAATGAGCAAAAGTATCTTTGCATTTGAACTGCAGTATGCCATATCTGTAAATGTGTCATGTTCTTTGGTGCATCAAATCAGCTGGTGAAACAAACGCCACCATCTTGAATTTAGTGGACCTCGCAGGTCAACACGGATAGATACAAATATACTTATCTCTCTCCTGTAAAATGGTATAAGGAAGACCTTTCAATGTATAAGCAATTGATGTAGTCTTAAATGTGAACAATACAAGAAAGAAAACTGTTGTATTTAGATAAAAAATATTTAACCTTGTAACAGCTTTGTTATTTGAGGGCACCAATGTAAACCTGATATCGGCACTACCATCTGGTGATGATGATGTGGTGTACGATAGGGTGATGTCATTGAATGACTGTAGTAGGATGCAGGATTTCAAAAATGTTTGTAGAACTTACGGAACTTAACTACGGGGTCATCAGTCCCTAAGCTTACAAACTACTTATGAACTAGCTAAGACTAAGGACGGCACAAATATCCTTGCCCGAGGGGGTATTCGAAACCCCGACCGTAGTTGCCGTGCAGACCGTGACTGCAGCGCCTCAGCAGGATGACTTGGATCAAATTTCTGGGTAGTGTGAGGAATGGCAACTAGCGCTAAATATTGATGATCAGGAGAAACAATCCCTTAATGTTCGAATACAGCATTATTAGTGTGCTGCTTGACAGACCCGCGTCTATTAACTACCTAGCCGTAAAGCTCCACTGCGATATGAAGTGGAACGATAATATAAGGACAGTTTTGGGGAAGGCAAATGGTAGACTTCGCTATATTGGAAGAACTTTGGGAAGGTGTGATTCCTCTGTAAAGGAGATCGCATATAAAACGTTTGTACGAACCCGTTTTGAATGTTGCTCAAGTGTTTGGAATCATCGCCAGTTCGGTTTAAAGGAGGACATCCAGGCAGTTCAAAGGCGAGCGGCATGTTTGTAACTGGTTGATTCGATCAACGCGCTAGTGTTTCCAAAATCCTTCGGAAACTCAATTGGGTGTCGCTGGATGGGACGCGATGTTCTTTTGGGGAAGCACTGTTGAAGAATTTTAGAGGGCCAGAATTTGAGGCGGACTGTACAACGATCCTATTGCCGCCAACCTACATTTCGCGTAAAGGCCATAAGGATAAAATTAGCGAGATTAGGGCTCGTACGGGTGCGTACAAGTTTTAGTTTCTGACTCGTTCTATATGTGAGTGGGGCAGGAATGCAAGTAACTAGTGGTGGTACTGAGTATCCTTCGCCACGCACCTTTGGGTGGATTTCGGAGTATGTATGTAGTCATCACCATTCCTCGGTAGCAACAAAACCTTTCATTGCCACTGCCATTCTGCATTTCAAATGATCTGTACTGTGAGCATCGCACGTTATTTGACTACCCAAGTAAGAAAACTCATCTAACACCTCCCTTGTGTCGTTACTTAATCTAATTCCCTTAGCATCAAATGATTTTCTTAGATTACGTTCTATAACGTATGTTCCGCTTTTGTTATTGTTAATTTGATTCGCTGCTTTCAAAACACCGTCACTACGTTCAATCTCTCTTACAGGTCTTTTGCTGTCTCTGACAGACATCGGCAAATCGCCTAGTTTTTATTTCTTCTCACTGAACTCTAATACCTTCTCCAAATGTCCCCTTGGTTTCGTCATATCTTGTTCAATGTACAGATTGAATGTAATTGGGGTAAGGCTATAATCCTTTCACTCTCATTTTCCATCTAATGCGTCCCTTTCATGCCCTTCGACTCTTACAACTGCTGTCACCGGAAACATCAGTTTGAATATAGGAGAAAAACTTAAAAGATAGGTTGAGAAAGGCGAACCTACGTTTATAGCTTTTGTAGATATGGAAAATGATTTGATAATGAGGAATATTTAAAATTATGAAGGTAGTAGGGATAAAAATATAGGGACTAATAGTTATATACAACTTTATAGAAACCAGATGGCAGCTGAAGGGCATGAAAAGAACGAAGCGATGTTATTTAATCTATACTTTGAGGAAGCTTTGAAATAAAACAAGGATAAACTTGGAGAAGGAATAAAATTTCAGACAGAAGAAATAACAACTTTGTGGTTGACCGATGACACTGTTGATACTTCGGCAGGCCAGTATACACCTGCCAGACGGCACACCGACAAACACAACAGGAAAGTACGTTGCCTATGTCTAACGGCGCAACTACAAATTTTAAAAAATGCTGAAATGTTTGTAAAGTAATGGGACGTAATTGCAGTGATCATCGGTCCCTAAGCTTCCAAAGTAACTTATCCTAAGAACTACATACACAGACATACACACACGCGCACACGAGCGCGTGCGATGGACGACTCGAACCTCCGACAGGCGCAACTGCATAATAACAGATGTGCCTACGAATATCCCGCAGAGCAAAAATAGCCTATTGTTAACCGAGACACTATTGTTCTACACTAATATGCACTTTGTTTTGCAGGGGTCGCGGGCTAGCGAAAACATGGGGAACTTCCACCTTCGCCTTTCCAGGACGTCACCGCAGCATGGAGATACAGTTCGCCTCGAGTACCATATTGGATGCTATTAGAACAGCTCCTTGACATCGGCTGTTGTTGTGTTCTCGGATTTCACCGTTTCCGCTTCGTGGAACTGGACCCTTGCTACAGTCCGTCTGCAAACTCGCGACTGAGCAGAGGTCGTGGTGGAGGAAGTGTCCTTTATCTGAAGAAAGTACGGAAACCTTACAGGGCCATCAAAAAGATATGTTGGCCGTTACCTGCAAAGCCAGATAGTGAAGCGTTCGGTGATTAACGACGATTTTATTCAGGTGACTTTGAAAGACGACCGTCTGTCGTTTTCCATATATTATTTAAATTTGTAATTCATTTAAGGTTTCTAGATCGGCCTTTTGTTGATCTAGAATCCCACTCTTTTCGAGGCCTGAGGAATAGCACTTCATTTAATATCTTAATGTTATTTCCATTTATGCTATGTTAGTGTTGATTCTATTTTATTACGTTTAAAAATTATTAATGTGACTATGAATGTGGCAACATTACGCCACTATCCCTATGAGAGTGTGTGTTTGTTTTATTTCTGTATGTGCGAGTATGAGAATCTCCTGGAGTGCCTGTCTGTGTATGAGAAACTTCGTTGTCACTTGCTGCCCGATCGTCTTGCATGCTCGCTGGCTTCGTGTCGATAGGTAGTCGTTACCAACTGCTGTTTTTGATGATGCCAAAGAGCTTTCTGCACCTCCTGGTCAGATCTTGTGTTGGCAATGCGTGGAGCGAGTCTCTGTAGGCTGTCGCGCGAGTCTCTTCTGTCGCCTCCACTTCTCTCTCTGGGTCTTCCCGTACATCCGGTGGTGGCCGGCGACCTGCTGCCCAGTGGTCACTCTTGGGCTGCTCTTCAGTTTGGTAAGTTGGTTCTGCTATTGTGTCCGTGGAGATGGAAGCGATTCGTTGTCTGGTATGTTCAACTTAGACTCTAGAACTTAGCTTCATTTTTCGGAATATTTTCTCCGATCATGTTTGGTAATGTATTTAGTTTTCATTCCAGTGATTTCCTGCAGACAAACACGGTGAATATGTTACTATCTTCAATTTGGTAATGGCCTGGTATATTACAACCTTTTGTGATTATGTAGATGTGTACGAACTCTGTGTAAATTCTTTCTAGCTTCGTGGTACGTGATTATTAAGAGGGTATATGTTAATTTTGTGCAGTCCATGTGAAATATTTCTTTTTTTCCCTTCTGTGAGTGATATTTGTTCCATGTGGTGTGTTCTTAGAACAAAGCCTTCAACTACCCCTGTGGCTGTTCCATGCCCTTCAGGCAAGTAATTATGTGTGTGTACCTTTCTGATGTCCATTAATATTTCGCGATCTTTTCTCTTCGCCTATTTTAATTTTGCTGTTTCTTTTCCGAAATTGCAGTTTGGTCAGTGACTCTCTCAGAGCCTTGTACAACCGCCTTTAATAGCTTGCTTATGAAATACTATGTATTTCTAGGGGTTGCATGCCATGGTTCTTATTTTTACTTACTCCGATTTTGCAATTATTTCACTTTTCTTGTTTTGGAGACTGGACTTCATCCGTCTATGTAAACACGCCCAATCGCATGTAGCTGCATTTCATTAGCTTCCTTGTGAAATTCTATGCATTCCTAAGGGTTGAACACCATAGTTAATTTTCTTTATTTCTCGGAAAATTAATTTTTGTATTTTTACTGGTTTTCGGAACCATATGGGTACGGACTCCGACTTCGAGGGTTCATAGCTAGTCTCTTGAGTTCTCTTCAGTGCTCACAAACCTGTGCGTAGATTGTGTATTCTCTCATTGTAATTTTAAGATTCCGTTTTTTTGTCAATGAATCCGATTTTTAACCACCTTACCTTCTGTTGGGCGCGATCATGTAATGTAGCCGACGCATGTCGTGTGTCTCAGTTAGCTTGCTTGCTTGCGGTCTAATTTAAATGCAAATTAATTCGCTATACTCACACACCATCTCAAGTCGGGCAAGACAGACCAGAGTCACCCACGAATTTAATTTTTTATTGTGTTGTGTGGTACATTCCGGCTCGCTGAATCCTTGTCTACGCCAGCGGCGCACGCTCTTGCATTGCGTGTGAAAGAATGAATGTTTGATTATTGTAAATCTTCCACCAATAGCGTTCAGTTCAGTGTTCTTTGAGCTAAATTCAATGCTGGACATCGTCTGTGTAAGACAGGTTAACTTATGTAAATTATTTCAGTCGGTTGCATTTTTATTGCGTATCAAAATTGGTTCACCATTTGCTTGTGTTTGAGCTGAATAAATAATTTAAGTTCAGTGCAATTTCGCCTTGCCTATAAATAGTAGTTAATGAGTACCTTCCCCCTTTTATTTAATATTGTTTCTCATTAGTAATGACAGCAAATTCAGATACATTTATTAAGTTATATCCGTTGCGCCGTAAATGTTCCCAGTCAATCCCATGAAATGATTTTGTGTTAGTGGCTTGTCTATTAATTATTGTGAAATTAATTACTGTGGTCTACTACATATGTTGGCCACCTTCCTTTAACTTCCACTGCTAAATTAATTCTAATTGAAGTCAGTTCCCAGTTTGGACCGGGGAACAAGAGATTTTGTAACAGGAAGTCCCTGGTAGTTCACACGAAGCTTTAATCTGGTTTTTACGGCCAGAATTATTTGCAAAGAGGTCTTTTATCTGGCTACCAATGCCAGAATCTATTTCCAAGGTGGTCTTTTAACTTTAGTTACAAGCATTGATCACATCAGTTTGTGGATTTGTTGATATACTTTCACCTGTTAGGCACGAACGTACTAAATAGCAAGAAAACTTGTGTATTAGGAAGACAAGGTAATTTTCTGAGTACCAAGCAATCGGTCGTGTCTAAAGTGATCACAGTTTCCGTTATAGCGGTAGTGAAAGAACAACTGTTGGCTAACATTACCAGTCCCAATCAAAGGGATGCAACTGACACGAACTTCAGCACTACAGTGGTTTGACAAACGGTGAAGACCTTTCATCAAAAAGTTGTTCCAGCGTTAAGCAAATTACTCAGTCCACATAAAAATCAATTTTTCTTGTCGGAAAGATATTTTGCGTAACACATTGCCTGAAATTGGATTTACCTGATGAGATCTACTAGTAAAAGAAACAATTTGGTAGAGAGAATGGACGCAATTGACTGTCGATGTAAATATTAGATCGGAGTAACGAAATCAGGGGAGCCAGCTACAAATAAGATATTTTATGTCGATAAAATTTAGATTGACAACACATCACTTATATAAAATATTGGACGGGTCCTGCTGTATATGGCATGCTGAAATATGTTAGTGGAAACAACATGATTATTGTGGTGAATATAGATCGAAATAAGGGGTTTTACCCAATAGTATGTTGTGCAGGGAACTGTCACGCCACATAAAGTGCAAAAATATTTCCAACCTGATATAATGAAGTATTTCCGGAACAAATGCATTGAATGAGCCAATTCATAAATGAAAATCATCAGCGCGTTCTGTGATAGTGAACCGTATGTTGTTCATAATCAATTATTAGAGTGTAGAAGACCTGCTACCAGTCAAAACTGAAGGTCATTCGTGTAAGATACCTAAAATATCGGGTTTTTGCGCGCCTTTAGATGGTTATACATTCGTTTACAGGTTTTAAACATTCGATGTTGGAGTTAACATATACAGCAAATACTGTGACAGTGACTCACCAAGGTAACCAATTGAAAGTGGAAAAGCAACACGTGTATAAAAACTGACAGCGGATGTTAATCTACACCTTATAAAGCAACAAAAATTGTTCAAATTTTTTAAATCTATCGGACTCAACTGCGTGGTCATTAGTCCGTAGCTTACGAACTACTTACACTAAGGTAAACTAACCCAAGGACAACACAAACACCTTTGGCCAAAGGGGAACTCGAACCCCCGACGGCGAACGGTCGCGCACCGCAGCGCAGCGACCCAGCGCGCACGGCTAATCCGCCGCAGCTATAAAGCAACAGTATCCATTATGGATAAAAATCCACTCAACTGGTTCTTTTTCCCACCGTTTAATCGGCTGACATGTCAAAATTTTCAGTGATCGTCAGTTTCAAAGTTGGTTTCTTTGAAACCGATTCCAGTCGTAGACACTTGTTTTCATTACGTGGTCGACAGCGATTTAAAGCGCGCGCGGGAGGGCGAGTACAGCGTTGTGAAACAACCTGTAGAAGTACCTCCTGACGTAGCAAGGTAGGTAGAGTGGGGTTACTGCTCGGTCAAGAAGCTACAGACAAACTATACAATGAAACGGTTACCTTGGTCGGTCTTTAGACTTCGCTTAGGTTCTGTTCTCTTGGTGAAATCATTTCCAAGTTCTTTTGTAGAACCATTTCATTTTATTGTGGACACTAGTCCGATTGAGAAGATTTTCTGTTAGCTTCCGACTTCCGAATGTGTATCGTAAAGTGTACTTTTCCAAGTGAAGAAATATATTTTGTGCTGTGCTATCAAACTGTGTACTTCCCGTCACAAAACAAGAGGCGATGAGTTGATGCAAGTGTTTTGCGACGGTATCATGTCATCACTGAAACCGAATCAAGCCTTTAGTCAGCTACTACAAAGCTTATTTCAACAATTTGCGGCGCAGCAGCAGCAACGCTGGAACACGTGCAAGAGGCGACTTCATCAGCGATTTATGATTTGTCATGTGAACAACAAGGCAATATATATGTTATTATGTTATTAAGAAAACGTCGACCACAGGAGCCTGATACATTCGCGTTTGCCAAGATTAGTCATTTTTGACTGCATATTACCGCCGCTCTTATCACGTGTTGGTGGCTGTAACACCACATCGCGACCATAGCATTAGAATCACAGTATTCCGACCTATTTCATCGTTACCTAATTTTAATAACTCGTTTTCAAAATTTTTAGTAAATTCAAATTACATCAGCGTAAATCGGAGTGATTGTGTCCAGGGAATACTTAGGTCAAAACATCTCGTATATCAGAGATCATTTGTCAGATTACTATTGTAAATAGTACCCGCAGTTGAGTTACTCTCTCTCTTACTATGTGTTTAGCTCTCTATGTGCTCAGCTCTCAGTGGGAC
The DNA here is from genome assembly GCA_026315105.1 of Locusta migratoria. NCBI lineage: Eukaryota > Metazoa > Arthropoda > Insecta > Orthoptera > Acrididae > Locusta > Locusta migratoria. The sequence goes on from CM048745.1 coordinate 719,156,223, forward strand.
TATCTCTCAGTAATTAGCTTAAAGAATTATACGCGGTTTCGTACCAAGATACGAAAAAAAAACGAGAAAGTAATTAAATTTTAATATAAACACTTATATCGTGATCAGACGCGAAAGCGAACATTATCTTTGGACTTTGATCGGGATAGGCTAGGACGGAAGAGTTAGAAACTTCTGCCTCCCATAATAAACTGATGAATATTCTTGAGAGAGATTAATACAAACAAACTTCGACGAAAATAATCACGAATTGTGAACTTATAAAATGTGTACTGTGAAGGTGTTATGAATGTAACTATTGATTTCAGAATAGTGAATCTATGAAACTTAAAAAAATTTCTAAAGAATAATTCTATAAAGGAAAGGGATCAGGCAAAAACAGTATCTTTGTGACGGGCGTCAAATTATCTGAACTACCGGGACTCAATGATTCAAATTTTTATTCTTTGGTTTATTAAATATCAGCCCTTGAGAAATGGATTTTCATGCTCAAACATTACAAAAAAGGAAAATTCAACAAGGATATAAATTTTATTAACTTCGAAGTACCAGGTCTACCAAATTAATTTTCATACTGAGGTGACAAATAGAATTTTGAACCTATACTTCCAATACAACTGTGAAAATCAAGACGTAACCTACAGCTTAAAAGTCGCAAGCTAAAGCCAAATCTAAAACGAAGTCAACACAACTGTCGCCCCAGTCACCAAACCAAACCATGTCGCTGCCCAGTCACAAAATGTCGCCCTAGAACGTGGGGCTCGACTAAATACGAAAAAAAAAAATTAAGAATACTGAAGAAACGGACATTAAGAAATTCTACAGAAAGATCGACGAAGAATATACTTCAGAAGACGGCTGAGAATCCAAGATCAAGGAAGAGACGGAAAACCCAATCAAGATTGTTGAAATGAAAAACAGGATGAAATAGTACAATTTTTGGACAATATTAACAATTGTTGCTGTGACGCGTGGACTTGTTGCAGAATCGTAAAAAGGTGATTATCTTTCTAAAACTTTTAATTAGTGTGAGATATTGTGAAATAATTAATTATCAGTTTGTTTTATGTTATAGTATGTATATGTACTAATCTGATAATTTTTCTGTTTCATGATCAACTTATTATAATAATATTTATGCTTCCGAGCATTATATTGAATAATTCTGTCCAAAGTAAGAAATTGGATTCTTATGTTCTACCGACTACGAAAGTATAAGGACATCATTTTTACTCCATATTTTGCCTTACGGAACGAAGTACTTTTAATTACATCTGTGTTGTGCACAATAGATTGATTAACAGACAGAATTAAGTTTGATTTAATAAAGATTAACTGAAAACTAATACAGATCCCCACAAGGCAAAATATATTTTGTATTGTAGTTTGTAATAGTGTATGGTAGTACGTAGTTTTATTTGTGATTTTCTGAAAGTGTTTAGGTTAAGATTGTGTCTAATAGGATTTTCTTGAATTTGAGTGTGTAGGAATTGTAAATTTTTAAATTGTGTGATAAAGATAGTGTTAGGTACTAAACAGAATTTAACTTTGATATTATCGTTAGGCGTACTTGCAGGTCAGAAATGGAACCCACAAACCGAATGATGACTTGATCACAAGACAATTTGAACGGAGGAATGAAGTAGACCGGGAATGTTATTCTGAACCATAATTAGGTGAGCATGCCGAGGATAGGCCTTTACCTCAATCTATTGGAAATTTCAATCCAATAACCAAGCACATCGCGAGGTCACGAGTTTACAACAGAATCTCTGCGAGTGCAAATTTTGAATCCGAATAACCATACCGCCAACATGGTAGATCCATTTGCATCGATTTTGCAAAAATTAGAAGAACAGGCTAGACAAACAAAAGAACAAAATAAAAAATTAGAAGAACAGGCTAGACAAACACAAGAACTGAATCAACAAATCAAACTTTCACAAGAAAAACAAGCACAAGAACTGAAACAGCAAATCAAACTTTCTCAATAAAAACAAACACAAGAACTGAATCAGCAAATCAAACTTTCTCAAGAAAAACAAACACAAGAACTGAATCAGCAAATCAAACTTGCTCAAGAAAACCAAACGCATGAATTAACCAAACAGATACAACTTGTTCGGGAAGAACAAACAATAAAACTAGACGAACACTGTAGACAAATAAATGAACAATTCAAACGCCAGGAAGAAACCATTAACGAAATCCGAGCAGAAACTCGTAAAAACTATGAATTTTTAAAACATCGTTTGGATGGAGAGTGCGAACAGAATGAACATTTAAAACAAGAACTACACAATACCACCACTAACCTAAAAGGCGAAATTGAAGAGCGAGATACACGTCGCGACAGAATAACTAATCACTTGATATCGGAATTTAAAAACCTACGAACAGACGTAAAAGAATTTAAAACATCTTTAGAAGAAGTTGCCCAAAAGGTCGAAGAATTACAAACTGATGTAAATAAAATTAAAGATTTCCAGAACACAGCTCACCCTACGATCGAGGAACTAAATAGTAAAGTCCAGAACCTCCAAGTAAATGCTAATGACACAATAAATAATTTCCTACACGAATCGTCAATTAACAGTAATGTACAGGACTGGCTCGATAACTACATAAAACAAAAAAATTGAAAATGAACTGCAATCAAATTTAAACAAAATGTCAAATAATAATGAAAATAATATCCTTAACTGTAATTATAATCAAACTAGCCCTTCACATGAAGCAAATACTTCGGAGCAGTTTCGTCCAGAACATTCTAGCAATGGGCAAAATTTTAGTAAAGGTATTCCCGTCTGGACACGGAAAACACACCATTGCCAACCTAACATACGCACGGGTCCGGATGCTCATAATTAAGAGTTCCGGAGCCCGAAGCAGAAAATAATATTTCTCAACCACCTACTGGAAACAGAACTACGAAGTTTCATTGCGCGAATTATATCAGATGTGATTTGCCTAGAAGTCCGGTTGCATGTAATTATAGAGAGCCGTGTAATCATGGATGCACAAATTTTACAAGCTCCGGCAGAGATCCGAAAATATTAAAGAATAAACATTTTAAGACTTTCTCGTCAGAAAAGGACGATTCGCATCCTATTATTTTTATTCGAAGCTTCCGAAATGTATTCCCGTACAAATTGGATGAATATAGTAAACTGCAATTTATTGTGTCACACATCGTAGGCGAGGCCGCGCTTTGGGCGAACGAAATTATAGAAACTTGTGAATCTACCGAGGAATTTGAACAATTATTTACCAAAAGATTTTTTCAAGAAACAAACAAGAACGTTTGCGAAATGAAATTTACTACCCTGAATTTCATAACCCGAAGAAAAAAACACTTCGGAAATATTTTGAAAAATACATTAATAAAACCCGACATTGGGATAACCCAAAACCTACTCGTGAAGTTTTAAAGATTTTAAAAGGAAGACTTCCAATAGGACTTCGAGAAAAATTGATGTATGTACCCGACCATGACGTAGAAACTTTTCTAGGACAAGTAGATGTACTGGACCAAATTAAAGACGACAAAATGAATCTGCGTCGAAATTTAGGCTTCAGTGTCTACAATAACAATAATAATAATAACGGTAACAACAACGATAACGGAAATGAACATAGTATGAATTACCACAATGGAAATAGAAATGGAAACAGTGGTCAAAATTTTAGTAACCGTAATTGGCGCCAGAATGGCCAACCAAACGGGAATCATAAAAATCACAATAATAACGGAAATCGTAATTCTTCTAACTCGAATAATAATAAACACAACAATAATTTCAACAACTTTCAAAACCCACGAAATCAAAACTTCAATCACAAAATAATGGACAGCAGTTTAATAACCATACCGAATCACGAAAACGGACATACGATGGAAACTTTCGAAACATAAATCCACCGAATCAGTACTATTGGGCAAACTGGCAATGGTATAATAATCCTCCACCAAACTGGATACCACAGACAAATAATTTACCTACAGGACCACCATTAAATGTACCTTCGAGTACAACAGAACACTTCACAACCGAGAAATCAACCGACGATGTCTTTTCAACATATTACAAGGCAGAACCAAAATACTAATCAGCAAGTAAGATTAAGAGAAGTTATAGAAGATGAATCCAATCCGATTACAACTAATCCGTAAAACTAGTGCCGATATGTTTTTGCCTTTCTCGACCTGTCGGTACGAATAAGGAAGGACGGGATACGATTCAGATAAGCGTACTGAGATACAATGATTGCCAGAATATACTTGATGATTTAAATGAGGAACCATCAAACATATGTAAGAAAAAGGAACCTCTTGTTCAAGCTGTAATTAGTGCCAAGATTTATGATGTACCTGTAGATATAGTGATTGATACAGAATCTTCAATCTCTGCAATAAGTGAGCATTTTTAAAAATTAATTTCAAAGAATGTATCTGTTCCCACACTTCCTGTACATTCTTGTACGGTGACTGGAGCATTAAATTTAAATTTTCAAAGACGAAAGACTCAATGCTGGGTGGCAGTAAATGTAGAGGATGATGTACTTAATGACGCATACCTCGTAATTCCTAAACTGACCACGCCATGCATTTGGGGATTAAATATTTTATGTGGGAGGGATGCAGAAATCGACCTCTCTTTAGGTTAATTAGTTATAAGTGGCTCAAGTGACCGGATAAGTTGTCCTTAACTGGTGTGGAGAACAAACAATCTATAAAATGCTGTAATTTGAAGATTAATTAAGTGGCTCCTACAACTTGCTATTTGGAGGAAGATATTCTTACTAACCAATTTATTAGTGAAAATTCAGTGAATAGAACACATAAAACTGATTTAGAAAAAGTATCTGAATCTGGTTACCTCACAGAGCAGCAACAAGATGATCTTGCCACATTGTTAGTGAAGTATATTGAAGTTTTTGATGAAAAACCTGGTATAAGTAAAGGATATGTTTACCACATGAATGTATATCCGCACAAAGTTTATTGTAGGTCTTCCTATTCGGTACCGTGGACGAAACAGGAAAAAGTAAAGGCAGAAATAAAGGAAATGTTAAAATGGAATATCATAGAACCTTCTCATTCAGGATATTGTAGTCCTCTTTTGGCAATTTTAAGGCAGATAATAGCGTTCGTCTTGTAGTAGATGCAAGAGAAACAAATAAAATAATTGTTCCTGTAAGAACCCATCCTGAAAAGTTGGATGAACTTCTACAGAAATTTCATGGAATACAGTTTCTATCTTCAATCGATTTAAGGTCAAGGTACTGGCAGATTTTATTAGATGAAGAATCAAGGAAATATACTGCTTTCACTTTTGCTGGACGATCATATCATTTCTGTGTTATGCCTTTCGGATTATCTGTTAGTGGCAGAGTTTTTATTGAAGCTTTAGACACTGTATTAAAACCTTATTTAATTGACAAAGTAACTGAATATGTGGACGACTTACTTATTGCTACTAAGACATGGTAAGAACATTTAGAATAATTAGAAGCAGTTTTAGCACGTTTTCAAGAATATGGTGTAACAGCAAATTTGCTAAAATCCAAGTTTGCCAGACAAGAACTAAGATTCTTGGGACACATTACCTGATAAAGGTAAAATAAGAGCTATGAAGAATTTTCCTTATCTAACCACCAAGAAACAATTAAAATCATTTCTTGGATTAATATAATTTTTTTCGAAAATATTTACGTAACAATGACGTCTTGTTTAAACTACTCCGAAAGAATGTTCCATGGAATTGGACTAAGAAGTGTTGTTTTGTATTTGATGCAATCAAGAAGGTTTTAGTGAATGCAAACATTTTGTACCATCCTGATATGACAAAGGAATTTTGTATAGCTACGGGTGAAAGTTTTTCAGGTCTAGGATCATTTTTGTTCCAGTGAGCAGAAGTAGATGGAAAGCAAGAAATCAGGATTATAAGCTTTGCAAGTAGGATCTTAAGTAATACTGAACGATCTTACCACATCACCGAACTTGAAGTACTAGCCGTGAAGTGGGCATTAGAAAAATTTAACTATTTTATTTATGGAAGAAAAGTTAAAGTCTACTGTGATCATCAGGCAGTAACGTTTTTACTATCGAGCAAATTATTACATAACAGATTAGCTCGATGGGCAATGATACTGCAGAACTATGACATGGAAATAATCCACATAAAAGGAAAGGATAATGTAATAGCCGATTGTCTTTCAAGATTACCTGAAGGTTTATCTGAATATCCGAATATAGCAGAGCAGACAGGAACTTACAAAATCATGCTAATTAAAGATTCTCCACTTCGTAAGGATTATCTTAATGTGTTCAAAAATATTGCTGCATTACAGGATGCTGACCCACATTGGCAAGCAGTCAAAAAGGAATTAGAATCACGAGGATTAGCAAATGTCGATGATTATTACCTTAATAACGAGATACTGGATCGAATGAAGCATATGTTGGCTATTTATGATGTTTTTCAAAACATGTAAAATTGTATCCTCTAGAATCAGCAACTACTTCGACAGTAATTAGAAATTTCAGAAATTATTTGGCTCAAGTGGACAAACATCAATTATATTGTCTGATAATGCTAGTTACTTCACTAGTAAGAAATGGAGTGATTTCTTGCAAGAAGAAAATATACAAAAAGTTCTTGTATCTAAATACCAGTAATCATCTGCAGTTGACTGCCGTTGAAAGGACTGCTCCTATGGTTGGCGTCTTGCGCCAAAATAATTTTCAAATACTCGTCTTCTCTCCCAAGAGTATCGTACATGTCTAGGAAGCCCACAGTGAAAACACAATGGCGTATTGTCGTCTCCAGATTCTGTCCTGCGAGGCGTCATAGTTGCCGGAGGAGGTGGTTGTGGCCGCGTCGGTCGGTCCGTAGGCTGCCGTTTGGCGGTTGCAGCGTAAGTCATAGTAGGACGAGCCCGTTCTTCACTTTGGATGAGACTGGCGGGGCTGACGGGCGCTAATGTTTGAAATATCTCTTCTTCAGCAGCGTCATATCCCTCATGACGTATAAGACTGACATGTATGGCCATAATCTGCTATTCGCTTGATCCAACAGTCTCGGCTGCCATAAACCTCAGTCGTATCCGAGTTACTACGTGACATAGGGCCAAAACATTATGTATATACGAATGCGTTGACTCATCCTGTTGGTGGGCCCTGTTCTCAATTGATCTTTCGATAAACGGACTTATGTCTGGTGGTCTCCAAACGTCTTTTTAAGTTCTGTCTGGAATTTTTACCAGCTATCGAGCTTGTCCTCGTAATTTTTCGAACCACTGCTGGGCTCTCCCATCCAGGTAGAAATATACGTTTGCCAAGCACATCGTGTGATATCACCTGTTGGTGACTCGGTGGAATCCTTTCAGCCATTTATTAGTCCAACGTCTCCCGATAACACCGATGGGTGTCTGATGTGCAGCTGGCTTACCACTATTTTCGTATTCATGTTTTTGTAACACAGGCCTTCGGAAGGAGGTAGTGAGTAAACCCTTTGTATTCCGGTTCTTTTCCATGTAGGCGACGGCTCCTAACGCTGTTTAATCGGAGCCACGGTGATGCAGGTGTTTTGCACGATACCCGGCGCCTCCACCAGAAACTGTCACGTTGAAAACTGCTGGTGCTCCGGAATTCGAAGGCTGGTCGTTAATAGAGCACAACAGTATACACTTAGAACACCTATAATACTAACACACTCAGTACAGACTGCCTCCTGCTTTGAGTGCTCCACTATTTATACACAGAAAGGATTTTCTGGAACTTACAAGTACATCAAACATAAGAAACATTTAGAACATTCTAGAAATAGTAAATACAAAGAAATATATATATTTTTGCCAGTGGCGGGAATTGAGCCGGGGAGCGCCAGCACAGCGATCTGCGATGCTAACAACTGCATCACACGTTCCGTCCGAAGAGTCGCGGAAACATGTTGAAAAAGTTATTTACCTCAGCAGTGTAGCTGAACTACATGAATTTACAACAATTCGCTCACACGCATTCGTTGATTTTGGTTACTTCTGATAAATGGAAAGTCGAAAATCAGTTTACTGTATTACACGTAACATTTAAAGTTTTAAATTTCGATAATGAGTAAGGTTGATTCATTGTAATATTTGATGAAAACACCTAAAAGTGCCGACGCAGGTCTTTTCAACAAGCCGTACAAAAAGTGGCTGCTGGCTAATGCACGTTGTAGTCACATGTCTCGCAAGTACATTAAATTGGTGTTTGTATGGAACTCATAGGGTATATAGTTTTAGCGTAGCGACAGACTTCTAATAAGCCAGGTAGCATATATAACACTCCATCGGAATTTCTAAAATCATTTGGGAAGTGGCAACCAAGGGACTATTTAGTTTAGTTTTTAGAATCTATGACATACCATGAGTCTGTCGGAAGAATATAATCCACACAATTCACAAGATTCCAAGGGAAGGTAAGCGTGAGAACTAAAGCACTCTCAGCTCAACAGCTCATGCAACCAAGCTAGTGACGAGAACAATAACAAGGATTGAAACATATATTATGGACCTTATGAATAATAATCAGTTTGGCTTTAGAAGAGGTAGAGGCACCAGAAAGGCAGTCCTGACATTGCGCTTGATTATGAGAAGTACGTTTATAGAAAGAGCGTTCGACTGTGTACCCGGGTGCAAGATGTTATAAATACTCTGAAAAAATAGAACTCTAGAGTCTAGAGAAAGGCGGGAAATAGCGTTTTCTTTACAAATAAGAATACTCAGCTTTTTTAAATAAGTGCGTATGATGTTTCAGATGTTTGTAAATCTATCGGACCAAACTGCGTGGTCATCAGTCCGTAGCTTACCAACTACTTAAACCTTGGTAAACTAACCTAAGGATAACACACACACCCATGCCCCAGGGAGGACTCGAACCTCCACGGTGAGCAACCGCGCGCTCCGCAGCGAGACGCTTTAGACCGCTCGGCTATGTGCAGATGTTTCACAGTAAAGTGCAGTAGGCTTGGTCAACAGATCACAATGAAAAATTTCAATGTAAATCAAGGCACGAATTCATATCTTGCAACATTATATATATATACCAACACACGAAGCGAACATGGATTGAACTCTGCTGTATCCCCGTACTCAATAAAAAATTGGACGCATTCTATGGCGTTTTATTGCAGTTGGTCAATACTACTACCTCTTGTAATATTGCCGGGATTTCACCGACGGAACGCGTGGAGCAGTGTTTAGCGTCGCAGATTTCTGTGCTGGCGCTCCCCGAATACAATCCCACAACTGTCAGAAAAAAAACCAAGTTCGTTGTATTTACTATTTCTAGAATGTTCTACATGTTTGTTATGTCTGATGTACTTATAAGTTCCAAACTATTCATCGCGTATAACTAGTAAACAATAAGAAGTATGTTGATAAATGACTTAGAAACGATTTATTTCAATTTTGGTGGAAATAGACACTACTGAAACTAATGGCTGTCATGACTTATTGGATATTGTGTGGGTGGTGGAATCCTGGAAAGAGTTAGTCACTAGATCGCTGAGGGAGAAAACTCCTTGATCACGATGGGAATGAATTAACTGAAAATCATGATGCAGAAAATGAAAACATAACTGACTTTGTGCACAAAGTTGCTGTATGTTAAGAATCAGATAAAAATGAAATAAAACGGTGGTTTCAAGATGATACAGAGCAAGACCATATGTTTGATGCAGAGGTTATTGCTGTTGTCAGAGTTAATGAAGAAATTCACTAAAATGTTGGAAATAAGTAAACCAGTTATTCCTCGATTTAGGGTAAGTGGGTTATTTGTAAGTTACATATACATACAGTTCATGTATTAGTTATTCTTACGTTATTTGGACTATTTTAGTTGTAACTTTCTTCATAAAGTTTTGTATTCTCATGCAACAAATAAAAGTATTTTATGACAAAAAATCGAAGCTATTCATTTTTTTAATTTTTTATTTTATTATTATTTTTTTTAACACGATTCTTGATGATCCGGCATATTTAAACAGTAGGCCACTCTGCGATACACACTACATATAGGCATCAACCTTGATATGTGTAATATTAGTATGGATTGTTACGTACAGTAAAACCAGAAATAAAGTAAATTGCACAATAATGTGTCTTGCACAGTTCACAACTAAAATGGCGTTCCCCTCCGTAGTATTATTCCTCTGCGATTCCTTACGAATATATGCGATGTGGTTACTTTGTTTGCAGATGTGGCTGTCATTCATCAGCTAGTAAAGTAATATGAAGAACAAAACTAAATGCAGAGCGATTTAGATGAAATATGTGTATGGTGCGAAAACTGGAAATTGTTTCAAAATATTGAAAAGTGTGAAGTCGTACACATGAGTATTAAAAGGAATCCGTCAAACTTCATTTACAAGATGGATAAATCAAACCGGAAGGCCCTAAATTCAACTAAATACAAATGAATTACTACTACGACTGGCTTACATTGGAAAGAACATATAGATACTAGATAATATCGTAACAATAACTTTGTGTGGCTCATTTACCTGGTGCAAGTCTTTCAATTGGACGCCACTTCGACCACTTGCGTGTCCCTAGCCTACCCCAGTTATCCAACCAGGAAAAGGGGACCTATAGCTTATCGTGGAATCCGAGCCACGTGTCGTTTCTGGCGACTCCTCAGGATAGATAAAACACAGACTGAAAAAGATGCGGTAAGGTGAAGCAAAGACTACGTTTTATTGGCGGAGCACTTATGAGATGCAACTGAACTACTTAAGCGAACTGTCTACACTATGACTGTCCCTCCTCTTTTCGAGTATTTCTGAGCGATGTGGGATTCGTATCAGGTGGGATTGACGGGGAACATCGAAAGAGTACAAGTGAGGTCACTTGGGTTTGTACTATGCCTATACAGGGCAGAGATCACCTGATACAAGAGTTGCAGTTGGGATCAATACATCAATGGAGTTTTTTATTTTGTCGAGATATTCTTACGAAATAATACAAAGTGATTATCACGTTAGCCACTATGTGGCTCACTGAACTACATCAATTCATGGAGCTAGAAATCAAAATATTTTAAATGTCATTTGTTTCATGTTCAAGACACATTCAGTGAATTTTAGTCACCAATGCCGCTTTTTAGCTACTATAAATGTTTTAACCAAAACATGTTATACATGTGCAACAACCAGTGTAGTTTATCTCAAAAGAAAGGCGCAGTTACACAATTTTCTTAATTTTACTGTCGCGTTTCGCCCTTTTAAGGCATCATGAGATTACGTAAGTACACTACTAGCCATTAAAATTGCTACACCAAGAATAAATGCAGAAGGTATACGGGTATTCATTGGACAAATATCTTATACTAGAACTGACATGTGATTGCATTTTGACGCGATTTCTGTGCATAGATCCTGAGAAATCAGTACGCAGAACTACCATCTTTGGCCGTAATAACGGCATTGATACGCCTGGGAATTGGGTCAAACAGTGCTTGGATGGCGTGTATAAGTACAGATGCCCATGCAGCTTCAACCGATACTAGAATTAGAATTCATAAAGATTGGTGACTGCCGTATAGTGAAAAGTCAGTTGCTCGGCCACCATTGACCAGACGTTTTCAATTGGTGAGAGATCTGGAGAATGTGCTGGCCAGGGCAGCAGACGAACATTTCCGTATCCAGAAAGGCCTGTACAGGACCTGCAACATGCGGTCGTACATTATCCTGCTGAAATGTAGCGTTTCGCAGATATCGAATGAAGGTTAGAGTTACGGGACGTAACACATCTGAAATGTAACGGCCACTGTTCAAAGTGCCGTCAATGCGAACAAGAGGTGACCGAGACATGTAACCAATGCCACCTCATACCATCAAGCCGTGTGATACGCCAGTATGGCGATGACGAATACACGCCATTCGTGCACCCAGGTTCGTCGTTGAGTACACCATCGCAGCGCTCCAGTCTGTGATGCAGCGTCAAGGGTAAGCGCAGCCATGGTCTCCGAGCTGATAGTCCATGCTGCTGCAAACGTCGAACTGTGCATGCAGGTGGTTGTTGTCTTGCAAACGTCCCCATCAGTTGACTCAGGGATCGAGACGTGGCTGCACGATCCCTTACAGCTATGCGGATAAGATGCCTGCCATCTCTTCTGCTAGTTATGCGAGGCCGTTGGGATCCAGCACGGCGTTCCGTATTGCCCTCCTGAACCCACTGATTTCATATTCTGATAACCGTCATTGGATCATGACCAACGCGAGCAGCAATGTCGCGATACGATAAACTACAATCGCGTTAGGATACAATGCAACCTTTATCAAAGTCGGAAACGTGATGGTACGCATTTCTCCTCCTTCCACGAGGCATCACAACAACGTTTCACCAGGCAATGCCGGTCAACTGCTGGTTGTGTATGAGAAATCGGTTGGAAACTTTCCTCTTGTCAGCACGTTGAAGGTGTCGCCACTGACGCCAACCTTGTGTGAATGCTCTGAAAAGTTAATCATTTGCATTTGTCTGTTAAATTTCCCGTCTGTAGCACGTCATCTTCGTGGTGTAGCAATTTTAATGGCCAGGAGTGTATATGGTGAGCTATTTGCCATCACCGTAAAGGAAGGAAACCTATCGTCATGGTTGTTTAAAATGTTTTAGAATTTTGGATTTAGGCGAAACCAAACACATGTTGTACACTCTTAATAAATGTTGTGTACTATTAATAAATTTGCAGTCAAGACTATAGATATTGTGTCTACTTCATCGTAAGATTTAATCTACATTTTGTAGCCAATAAGTTATGGTCAGAGATTATCTCTGCCCCTAGATATGTCTTACAGTTTAAAACATGGTTTCTAAACCTATGCCTTAATGTTATAAAGTCAATTTGGTACCTTGCAGTGTCTCCTGGTCTCTTCTACGAATATAACCTTTTTTTCATTATGATTAAAGCATTTCTGATATTAAGTGGTGCTCTGCACAAAATTCTACGAGGCGAACCCTCTTTCATTAATTTCCCCCAATCCATATTAACCTACTATATTTCCTTCTCTTCCTTTTTCAACTGCAGAGTTCCATCCCCCAACATAATCAAGATTTCCTCTCCTTTAACTGTCCGAGTAATTTATTTTATTTCGTCATAGATTTCTTCGACCTCTCTGTCATCGGCAGAGCTAGTGGTTGCACCAACGGTATGTCTATCTGTATCGTTGATGCAATGTCTCTGATACATGAGGGTGCCTGTTAAAATAATTTTTCCAATATCCGCATTGCGATAGCCACTTACCCCATTTCTGGACTTTTTTTATGAATTTATGCTCGTGATTTTGTTTATGTATAATATCGGAAAATTTCGAAGATGAAAGAATGACTTCGTGGCATTCGCATCAGGATTGTTCCATAGATTCGACAGGCAGTAAACCGCTCCATGCGCACAGTCAACACAATAGGCTCTGATAACGGTATACTACGCCTTCCGCATCGCTGGCAACGAGTTCTACACAACGCTGCCGACTACTTTGAACGACAGTAACTGGTTCAAACATGTAACGCTTTTGTATCGGTTGTGAATAAAAATTTGCCACTTTTTATGTTCCAACCCTCGTATTTACATAATAGTATGCCATCCAACGTTTAAAGTGGGTACTAGTGTGTTTACTTCTTTCTTTGCCTGAGGTTCCTGCTTGTGGATTCACTAGTGCGAACATTAAAGTATTTATGCATATTAAAGTCGTTTGAAACAATTTATACTCACTTTATCTGATTTAGTAGGAAAGAAAATCAAAGTCATTGATACGTAATCGTTAAAATTTAGACTAATTTAGAATTGTAAATAAAGTTAGTGAATTATGCAGATCAGTAGACGTATTTATACACTAAGTTTTTATGTCGACAATTTTTGTGTGCTTCTGCAGAATTTAGCTCTTCGGCCTCTTCCTGAAATTTATCATGGATTGTTTCTATTTTAAAGGCTATTGATATTTCAGGTGTAACGTCTCATCACCTGTGGTCTCACAAACATCGTACTTATTTCAATAACCATGGTTAATCCAAAAAATGTCTTTCTCCTCCTTGCAATATTTCATCCTTCTCAACCACTTTATATGGCAACAGAATGAACACTAAGCCAAGTATTAGTGTATTAGTACTAAAAACATCGTCGGATAATATTTGACAGTTAAAGAAAATGTAGCAAATAAATAAAATCTTAAAGAATCATTAAACTGTAAGATTCCGTATTAAAGTGTCGTGCTGTACGCGTCAGTAAGACTAAATGCCACACAAAAACTTCAGGCACATGCCTGGAACAAAGTATTAGACTCTCGTAACATATTCTCTCTTTAACTCCTCCTCTGGTATAAACATTCCCATCATAGTTCGTGTCTCTTCTTTGATATTATTACTGTTCATTAGTTCATGTAAGTTAAGCAAAATAAAACAGCATAGAGTCCTGATGGCTACTACGTTTCTATGAAAAGGTACGGAACGTGCGAGGTCCGATACTTATCGCATTACGCGAGCACTGAAGAACCATTAACGGTGACGTATTCTGTGAGACGCGCGTCCACCCGTCTCCAGGGTCAATGTGTATGAACCAAGTGGGAGCGCTTGAGCATCCGCCCTACAGACCGGACATATATCCCTGTGATTTTCATCTGTTTTCCCATTAAGGGAAAAAAAAAAGAATTGAAATAGAAGCGTTTCAGCTAGGACGACGAAATGGAGGACACAGTAGAGGATTACCTCTTGTCACAGTCACAGGAATTCTGGGTACAGGGAATTTCAGGGAATCTTTCGGGTCGTTAAATATTGGGATAGTTGTGCTCAGGCCTCTGGTGATTACTTTTGAAAAAAGACTTCAATGATACCCAGAGTGTCGTTTCGTACCTAGTCATTTGAACACCCATCGTATTAATGTCTGTATGCCACAAGTTTGTTGTTATTAAAAGATAATTTATACATCTTATGAAATAGGCTGTATGTGTGTATGTATGTTCCACATCTCATCCTAAACTACCTTACCGTTTTCAACTAATAATAAACATTGTCGGGGTAACAAGCACCTACGAGACATACGTTAGGAGATATGACCTCATAAACAATGACAGTCGTGAAAAACGGCCGCATTAATCTATAATATTTTACATCTGCTCCTAATCTAATGGACCGATTTCAACTAAATTTGCTACAAATATTCTTTAAGGTCAGGAATCATTTGCTGTGGTTGCAAAAACCACCTACGATACACAGTTCATACGACGTTACATCAGAAACAATAAAACCTGTCCCATCTTGCTGTGCGTGATTTTATTCGTCAACTATTTGACAGTGAGAGCACTTTGCGACTTTCAATAAACTTTGAACATAATTTAAAATCTTTACGAAACTTTATCTCGCTGACAATCCCAACAAAATGATGAAAGGAGAAAAGTTTATCGCTTACTACTTTCCCGATGCTCATGATGTATATCTACGGCATTTGGCATGACGTTACAAGTTATTACTACTACGCTGTAAATTGTACTCGCGAGACAATTCACAGACAGTAGACATACATACTACTGAATGTTCCTTCGATATTATATCGCAGTTAGATATATAGTTCATGAGATATAAAGCCATAAACAATTTGGTTCATGAACAACCGCATCATCATGCAAGAAGTTTCGTTTTATTACGTCCTTACTGCTAACACCATTCACGACGTATTTTGTAGACATTAGGCACGTATACTACTGTGTGTACCTTCGAATTTACATCATAGTACGACACTTATTTTAGGGGAAATAATATCATAAACAATAAAATTTCCGAATAACTGCTACATCCTGCACTATTTTTTCGCATCTCCTCCTAAAATAATGGACGGATTTCAACTAAAATTGGTACACATATTGCTTAATTTCAGTCAACAGTCGCTGTGAGGTCCAAAACTATCGACGACACATAGATAAAGAGATATGACGTCGTAAACAATGAGTGACAAAATCTTTCCCATCAGGCACGCGCGATATACGAGCTTTTCCATATGTTTATTTCCATTTCTAATTATAAGACTGGAGAAAGGTATATATACCCGAGCAACACAGGACTTATCAGCTAGTAATAAATAAAATCTGCCCATTCCGCGTCATATTTTCAGTACTTCTCGTTCGTAGCAGTATATATAAGAACAGAATTAAAAAATAAATAAAATGTGTAAAACAATTTGTATACGCATGGCGCCAATGTCATCGGATCCTGAACTACTGAAAAAAAAAAAAAAAAATCCAAATGTTTGTATAGTCTATGGGACTTAACTACGGAGTCATCAGTCCCTAAACTTACAAACTACTTACAAACTAAGACGGCACAAATATCCATGCACGAGGGAGGATTCGAACCCCCGACCGTAGTGGCCGTGCAGACCGTGACTGGTCCCCTCGGCTGAACTACTGAAACTTATGTCAAAGGACAACACCCCCTCCCCCTACACACACACACACACACACACACACACACACACACACACATACCCAAGGGAGCACTCGAACCTCTAATTAGGAGCGGCCGTGCAACCTGTGATGTGACAGATCCTGCGGCCATTTCCGCTCGGGACAATGAAGTTTCTCACGTAGCGATTCCTACCCCACTACCCCATCTCTCGTTTCTCATCGGACGTTTTATGGTCCACCTCGACCTTGTTACCGTGTCTCCTAGCTGTTCTAAGCCACGAAGTACGAGGCGTGTTTTTAAGTCAGTTCCGTGTGAACAGAAGTACACAACGACAGGTTATTACAAAAAAGTAAATTTATTTTCAGAAATTACATACAGTACTCTGTTTTTCTACCTGTTGCCAAGTTTGTTCAAACACTTACCATACCTCTGAAGCAATTTTAAAATGCCTTCTTCATAAAATCTTGCCGCCTGCTCCGATAACGTAGTGTCCACTGCCTTTTCACGTGGTCGTCATTATAACGGTTGCCACTGAGGTGTTGTTTGAGGTGGAGGTGAATCGCCTATTCTCACGAATCCTCGCTTCTGCTGAAGCCACCAAAGCGTCTATATTCGAATAAGGGCGACCCGAGCGGTCCTGATCATGGACGTTGTCACGGCCATCTTTGAAGTCTCGTACCCACTTACGCACTTTGCTTTCACTCATAACAGTACTACCGTCCAATTCGCAAATCTGTCGACGATGAATTTCTGCAGCAGACTGGTTCCTTGCTTTTTTTCATCATCATTAGAGACTGATTACGCCTTTCAGCGTTCAGTCTGGAGCATAGTACCTCTAATAAAATTCCTTCATGATCCCCTATTCAATGCTAACATTGATGCCTCGTCTGATGTTATGCCTTTTACTTCAAAATCATTCTGCACCGAATCTAAGTACTTTCTTCTTGGTCTACCTCGACTCCTCTTACCCTCCACTGACGAGCTCATGAGTCTCTTAGGTAACCTTGCTTCTCCCATGCGTGTAACATGACCCCACCATCTCAGTCTGTTCGCTCTAACTGCTTCATCTATGGTATTCATTCCCAGCTTTTCTTTGATTTCCTCATTATGGACACCCTCCTGCCATTGTTCCCATCTATTGGTACCTGCAATCATTCTTGATACTTTCATATCTGTAACCTCTACCTTATGAATAAGGTAACCTGTATCCACCCAACTTTCACTCCCATACAACAAAGTTGGTCGAAAGATAGAGCGGTGCATTGCTAACTTAGTCTTGGTACTTACTTCCTTCTTGCAGAAGACAGTAGATCTTAGCTGAGCACTCACTGCATTAGCTTTGCTGCACCTCGATTCCAGTTCTTTCGCTATGTTGCCGTCCTGTGAGAAAATACATCCCAGGTACTTGAAACTGTCTACCTGTTCAGACTTTGTTCCTCCTATTTGGCACTCAATCTGTTTGAATCTCTTTCCCACAGACATTACGTTCGTTTTGGAGATGCTGATCTTCATACCATAATCCTAGCACCTCTGATCGAGTTCTGAAATATTAGTTAGCAACCTTTCAATCGAATCGGCCATTAAAACTAAGTCATCCGCATATGCGAGACTGCTTATTTTGTTTTCACCTACTTTAATCCCGCCCTGCCAGTCTACTGTTTTCAACATATGGTCCATGAATAGTATGAATAACAGTGGTGACAGGTTACAACCTTGTCTTACCCCTGAAACTATCCTGAACCATGAGCTTAATTTGCCATCTACTCTAACTGCTGCCTGACAGTCTACGTAAAGCCCTTTAATTGCCCGCAGAAGTTTGCCTCCTATACCATAATCTTGAAGAACTGACAGTAGCTTCTTCCTAGGAACATGGTCATATGCCTTTTCCAGATCAATGAAACATAGATACAATTCCCTGTTCCACTCATAGCTCTTTTCCATTACCTGCCGTAAGCTACAGATCTGGTCAGCCTCTAAGAGGTCTAAACCCACACTCATTTTCATCTAACTTGTCCTCAATTAATACTCGCACTCTCCTTTCAACAATACTTGAGAATATTTTGCCTACAACGCTAATTAAAGAGATACCTCGATAGTTGTTGCAATCTTTTCTGTTTCCATGTTTGAAAATTGGCGTGATTACCGCTTTCGTCCTGTCTGACGGAACCGTCCCGATTCCCACGCCTTTTCAATTACCCTGTGTAACCATTTGAGGCCTGATATTCCACTGTATTTGACGAGTTCCGGCTTAATTTCATACACTCCAGCCGCTTTATTGCACTGTAATCTACTGACCATTTTCTCCACTTCCTCAAATGAGATCCTGTTTCCATCGTCGTCCATATCCCTTTCTACCTGAACGTTTCACCTACATTGAGCAATTCTTCAAAGTATTTCCTCCATTTGCCCAAGGCATCAACAAGATTGACTAGCAGCTTTCCAGACCTGTCCAAAACACTTGTTAATTCCTTCTTCCCTCCCTTTCGAAGATTGCTAATTACGCTTCAAACTGGTTTTCCCGCGGCTTGGCCCAGAGCTTGTTTCCAAAGTCTTCCCATGATTTCTGCTTGGATTCTACAATTATCCGTTTGGCTCTGTTTCTTTCTTCAACATAACTTTCTCTGTCTGCTTGATTTCTAGTATGGAGCCATTTTTGAAACGCCTTCTTTTTCTTTTTACAGGCTGCCTTGACTGTGTCATTCCACCAGGCTGTCTGCTTCTTCCTACCTTTACACACTACTGTTCCAAGACATTCTCTAGCTGCTTCCAGTAGTGTGTCCCTGTACCTTGACCATTCCTCTTCCAGTGACTCTAAATCATTACATTCAACTAACTGGTACCTTTCCGAGATCATTGTTATGTATTTGTGCCTAATTTCCTTGTCTTCAAGCTTCTCCACTCTTATCCTTCTACACATGAACCTGACTTTCTGCTCTTTTGGGCTCACAAAACCAATTTCACTACAGATTAAATAATGATCAGTATCATCAAAGAACCCCCTGAAAACACGTGTGTCCTTGACTGTCTTCCTGAATTCCTGGTCTGTTATTATATAGTCAATGATAGATCTGGTTCCCCTTCCTTCCCACGTATAGCGGCGAATGTCCTTATGTTTAAAGAAGGAGTTTGTGATAACTAAGTCCATACTGGAACAGAAATCCAAGAGCTGTTTTCCGTTCCTATTGGCCTCCATATCCTCTCCAAACTTACCCATAACGTTTTCATAACCTTCTGTTCGATTTCCTATCCTGGCGTTGGAATCACCCATGAGTAAAACACTATCCTTATCCTTCACTCTAACAACTTCACCAATAAGTGTGTTGTAAAATCTGTCCATCTCATCTTGATCTGTCCCTTCACAGGGTGAATACACTGCCACAATCCTAATTTTCTCACTGGAGATGGCCAAATCTATCCACATCAGTCGTTCATTTACATACCTTATTGCAATTATGCTGGGTTCGATTGCTTTTCTGATGTAAAATCCTACACCCCACTGTGCTCTTCCTACTTTAACTCCTGACAGGTAGACCTTGTATTCTCCGATTTCGTCCTCTTTCTCTCCCCTTACTCTAACGTCACTAACAGTTTAGACATCCAACCCCATCTTACTTGAAGCCTCCGCCAGCTCTACCTTCTTCCCATTGTAATCCCCATTGATATTAATAGCTCCCCACCTCATTCCAGATCGTTTGCCAAGTCGTAACTGAGGACTCCCTGTCTGTCCCATCACCTCCAAAGGTCCGAGGCATTTTGCTCTGATTATTGCCAGCATGATATTGAAGTACCTGGGAAGGAGATTGCTAGCCTTACTTGCCCAGGGCCAGCTGGGTTTTACCCCTAGCGGTTGAGGGACTAACCGGTGGATATGGCAGTCTTTGCCGTCTGAGCACAAAGGTGGCCACGACTCAGAATATGCCCGAGATGCCCAACCTTTTTCCAAAGTGACTGGTATCCTAAATGCCAGGACCACTTACTTGGCCACTCATACGTTGCCCGTGGTTCATGAACTAGGACATGACTACAGGAACCCACACCATGAACCACATTTTTTATTGTTATTATTATTATTTTTTTTTAAAGGAAGAGAAAGAAAGTTACTGGGGGGGGGGGGGGGACTACACACGCGGCGGGCGAGTTTATATTCTGACCCTTACAGATTAGCTACAGAGCTGACACTGAGCACAGCTGTTCCCGCGGCAAGCCGGTACAGGTCCTACGTGCTCGTTGCGGTATGCGAGCGAACTACTAGTGTTTGCAACAAGTCGGAACTTACTTAAAATCACGCCTCGTACCATTGGCGAGGGCTCAAGTATGAAGTCTGCTAAAGTTCTAAGAAGTCGATTTTGCCCACATAGGAGAAATCTTAAAACTAGTATTGCCTGTGGTCGAAAATCGACCAATTGTGTTTACAATGGTCACTGGGGGTAATATTGTACGTATCATGTCGGCGGTCTCGCGTGATTATGTTGGCAACATCAACACTATAGAAAATCTTTGCCCATTTGTTCGAACCACATAGAATGACTCGATTAGTGTATCGTACGGACCATGAAGTAAACAAATAATGCTGTTCCTGCTTTATGGTTGACAGGTTCTTGTATGTACCCTCGTCCGCTCAGTAAAAATAATTGCCCTCGTAAAGCGAAGATTCCATGAGAAAACATCACCGTTGTCAAACGATTGGCTACAATGAGGACTCACAGGATTCTCACTATTCAGCATCTGTTGTCAACATTATTATAGGAGGCCGTTGGGATATTTGGTAAAATTTAACCGGCACTGGGAGGTATGAAACGGTATATTTTACGTGTTAAGGAAAATGCCTGACACAATAACAACAAATAAAAACGGAAGTATATACTTCTCGTGCCATTTTCGAATTATATAGCTTTCATTAGCCTAATATTTGAAATGGAACTACAATTTTGGTGTTCGTATATTTATACAACGCCAAGAAATAATGTTATTTCGATACTGCTGTATTCAGAATTCGAGAGCTGACAACATCTCGACTTCGTAGTTCCACCCGTGCACCGCTACATGCGTCTCCCGGCGCATCTTCATTTATATCGGCATTCTCGACTTCGTAGTTCCACCCGAGCACCGCTAGATGCCTCTCCCGGCGCAACATCCTTTATATCGGCATTCATATGAAAACATCCATTTCCTTTAACCACTCTTAATCACTGCGAAAATGAAGCATTTGAACGGCACAAGAAAGTGAGTTGGGAGCACTCAATGTTTCAAAATTCGCTTATTTTAATACGTTATTTTAATACTGCAGATGCGCTGCATTACAGCGTCTTTGATTGAGGCGAATAGCCAATCGGTGAGTTGATTGTTGGAGAATGTAGAACTTGAACCAAGCTGTATATAGGAAAATTTCTACTTACTTTTACCACTTTTAATGGCTAAATGCACACATAATATTTATATTCGTGAAATCTACGACAAACAATCTTTCGAATTACGTAACTTTCATTGGCATTCTTGTACGAATAAATTAGTAATCTGCAGCACAATTTTCGTGTTAGTAAATGTTTCAAATGTTTGTATAGCTTATGGGACTTAACTACGGAGTTATCAGTCCCTAAATATACAAACTACCAAAGAAATAGCTAACACTAAGGACGGTACAAATATCCATGCCCGAGAGGGGATACGAACCCCCAACCGTAGTGGCCGTGCAGACCGTGACTGGAGCGCCTCAGTCCTCTCGGCCACCGCGGCCGGCTTCGTGTTACCGTATTTATACGAGGCGCGTAAAGAAAGTAAGTTCCGTTTGGTTATATAAAACGAACGGGTACAGATACAGAAAAAATATTGATTGTACAAAAATTTACAACTGTTAAAATTTTGTAGGCAACTGTCATAGCATGGCACAAGGTTTTGTGTGCATTTTTCATAGAATGTTGTCGCCTTTGTATTCAACCATGTGGTAACGTGTTCTTTCAGCTCGTCATCATCGTTGAAGTGTTGTCCACTAAGGACAGATTTTAGGTGTAAGAAGAGGATTACTGTCAAAAGATATTTTTCACTCTAATGCCTGACCTCACGCACCGAATGTGACCAAACAGTTCTTCAATGGGGCCTGTTTCATCATCCTCCATACAGCTCGGACCTCTCTCCTAGCGACTTTCATCTCTTCTTACACCTAAAATCTGTCCTTGGTGGTCAACACTTGAACGATGATAAAGAGCTGTTATCACAGGCGGCAACCTTCTGTGAAGGATGCATGCATAAACTTGTGGCACGCTATGACATGTGCCTACAAAATTTCGGCCTTTATGCGGAAAAGTGGTTTAAGAGTTGTAGAATTTTGTGCAATAAAAATTTCTTCTGTATCTGTGTACAATTTCATGTTATTACCAAACGGAACTTACTGTCTGGACGCGCCACGTATAATGATGTCATGTGAGTGTGAACTTCCTATATTATTTTCCTTTTTCTCAATCTGAATGTACAACAGATACCAATTCAGAATTTGGTCCAGTAGCTTAGCTTTTCCTTCCGCCGACCCCTTTTTCTTTTTTAAATGAGGGTATGGGCAGGGGAGGGAGGGGAGAGGTGGGGAAGGCCTGCTGTCAGCCTCCCAGCTGTCGCAGCGTACGCACTGCACTGGTTCATAGCTGTAGCGCGAGCTCTGCAATGCGAGGTGTCCCGCTCGGACACGTGGCGAGACGGTGAGTCAGTGGCGGTGCCTAGCAACCGGCAGGGGGGGGGGGGGCGGGGGAGGCGGCGCTAAGTGTGCTGACGCCTGCGACTACAGTTACTTTAATTACAGGCCGCCCTCGCGCAGTGGGGTCCAATAATGGAAAGGGGTAACTAGGTGCCGGCTGTCGAGGGAGGGGGCGGATCGCGCGCGGGGTTGGCCCCAGAAGTACGGATCGCAGCATCTTTGCGAGGGCCAGCCACTGG
This sequence comes from Locusta migratoria, assembly GCA_026315105.1. Classification (NCBI taxonomy): domain Eukaryota; kingdom Metazoa; phylum Arthropoda; class Insecta; order Orthoptera; family Acrididae; genus Locusta; species Locusta migratoria. The sequence goes on from CM048745.1 coordinate 719,179,578, forward strand.
TATATCCCTCTCTCTCTCCCTCTCCCTCCCTTCACCACCACCCCTCTACCTCCCTGCCCCCTCTTCCTCTCTGTCACGAGCGCCCCTAACTTAACCGTGTTCGTGTCGGACACCTCTCTCCTGCTACCTCCCCCATATTACTTATTTGTGGGAGCAGTTCCAGGAACGCGAATGCGAACCAGCAGATTTCGTGCCTTCCCCTCTCCCACAGCACTCGGCCCCCAGCGAGTTTGCTTCTGGCACACACACGAATCTGTCCCTGCTTCTGTTCCGCGAATAATCGTTAGCTCATTGGAGTAGCACTCCGGCCTGGCGAGCATAGCGGAATGCTAGACGTATAACGTTCACACAAAAGGACCATTTAGTGAAAAATGATGTTAGAGGACTATATCTTCCCTTCCTTCTCTTTCCTCATAGTATTGTCATATCGTCTTTCAGCTCTCGGCGGAGCGGCCGAGCGCATTGAGGCGAAGCGCGAGGCCTTTTCCCGTCGGGGTTCGAATCTCCCCTGGGGCATGGATGTCTCTTCTATCTTTAGTATAAGGTAGTTCATAAGTAGTTTGTAACTGTGACTGTGTTACGTTTACAACAAAACAAAGATCTGCTATCAATATTTTACTTCAAACATTTATATTAACACTAATAACAAAACACTACTATGCTACTTTTACTTTCACACTTTGTACTGTTTGTCAATCAACTCAGTATATTTTCTTCTCTACTGGGCCCGCAGCACATACAAGGTCAAAATATGACATTATCGCCGGCCGCGGTGGCCGAGGAGACTGAGGCGCTCCAGTCACGGTCTGCACGGCCACTACGGTCGGGGGTTCGAATCCCCCCTCGGGCATGGATATTTGTGGCGTCCTTAGTGTAAGCTAGTTCGAAAGTAGTTTGTAAGTTTAGGGACTAATGACCCCGCTGTTAAGTCCCATAAGCTGTACAAACATTTGAACATTATGACATTATCGTAATATAGAAATCCACGTTTGCAGCTAACAATATTTATTCACCTTGTGTAAATTGACTCCACTACAAGCTTGTTTACAGTGTCTATATCTGTCAAATATAAAAAGTAACGATATAAAACGTGACCTTACCATCTTGTCACAAAAAAAAAAACTAACTCTAATATGCATTATGGACGTCAGTCCAACTTAAACGTCCACTTGAAAATGGCAAAAGCCGAAACAAGCTTGTAGTGGAGTCAATTTGCACAAGCTGAATAAATATTGTTAGCAGCGAACTTGGATTTCTATATTACGATAATGTCAGTATGATATGCAATTACGATTTTCCTTATTTCAATACCTGAAATTACGTTTTTAGCCACATAACCTAAATAATGTCACTCGATTTTTTTTATTTTTATTTTTTATTTTTTTTTTTACTTGTGTAATGTATTGCTACATATTTCAAAGTATGTTAACATCACATTTGCATTTCCATAGTATCACATATGTACATACCATACTTCCACTTCATTATATTGTACACCACATGTTGATAAACATGGCAATCTCATTATTTACAACAACCATAGAACCCAATGAAGACCAAAGACGGTCATAGACATAGTACAACTGTACGCACTATAATCTTTGCATGAAGAAATCCACTGTAAGGATGTTTGTTACTTTTTATTTTAAATTTTTTTACTGCACACTCATCAATGTATGGTTCAGTTTGTAGCAATCAGCCACTGGGAAATTATCTATAAGAAGTTTGGCATAATGAGAAATATTTCTTTTACCATTTATCAATTATGTATAAGGATATGCTAAGCTATTGGCTAAACTCTGTAAGTATCTCACATGTAATTTGCCATACTACTCCGTTGATGTTGTATGTGGTAGACTAATGCACTTGATAACTTTCATTTACTTCAGGCTAGCGCTTGAGAATTGTACACTAACCGAAACCAGTAGCTTTGAGTTAATAAAGTAAACAGCTGTGGTCAACATGACATTTTGCAATTAACTTAAAGCTGTTAAACCCCACCTTTTCACCTTAATTAAAATTATCCTTATGTTTATTTATTTCAATATCTTCTCTATATTGCTGAGGATAATAATTCGTCACTGTGGATAAAACTGTTGTTTCGGAAAACCCCACTACATGACTTCCGGACTGAAGAGTATACACTGCCACAGCCGATTTCTCCGTTTTTTTCTAGTCGGCAAGGACTTTTGTGTTCCTTCAGCCTTGTTTCTATACTTCATTTGGTGGTTCCAATATAAACGTTAGCGAATGTACGTGGAGTTTTATATTCACCACATTGAAAAAGAGGAGATCTTTTATCCTTTATAGAATGGAGTACTTGAGGTATTTTCTTAGTTGGTCTGAAATCTGGTCTGATGTGTTTCCGCAATACTTTCCCTATGTGATCAGTTACTTTACCGATACATTGCAGGGAAATTGTGTTCTTATATCGTTTTGTTTTGTTACTGGCTCTCAGCCTGTTGTTATTTGCTCGCTGAACCATGTTTGCTTCTTTATCGTAATAGCCATTTTTGAAAGCCTGTTTCATGTGTTTTAATTCAGCGTCCAGATGTTCCGGAGTGCAAATTCTCTTAGGTCTTACATGGGGGCTCTCGTGTCTTCTGTCAGCTTTAATTTTATACAAGAACTCGTGAACCCATGTTCATAGTATTGAACAGGAATGCCTGACGAGTAAGTATCTATCATGTACGTCCTCGTAACGTTTATTGTTTACTGTGGGCCTCTTGTTTTTCTTGGTTTTTACGGTATTTCTTCGTTTGAGATTTTGCCACTCCATAGTACCTTCAACAATCCCGTCGAATACTGCATCTCGACAAATGACGACTATGTTATCAAAATCAGATTAGCCTACTTAATGCACGGTAAGTAGATACTGCTCTCAAAATTAATGTTCTGAAAAGTCCTTTTCACTAAGAAGAGGATAGTGAAAGTATTATCGAAGCCAAGACAGGCACAAAGCCAACAAATAAGAAAGTAGCACAAGCTTATATGCAAACTAGCTCTGCAGATGAAAAGGAGAATGTAAAATGGCGTTGGTACGTGAGTACTCATTTAACAGTCGCTTACGAGTAAGATGAATACGTAGAAGGATCAGACTAAATTAAAATTAAATACCAGTAGTAATACAAAGTTTCTTACAATATTAATTAGAATTACTTCTAACTTTTAAGTCTCTATATAAAAACCTTTAATCCCAGTACTACAACAAACATGGAAAGAGTAGAAAAATTTAAACTTCACTCGGAATAGCCGCGGCGGAGCAGCCGAGCTGATTGAGGCGCTATGCTACGATGTGCGAGACCGTTCCCCATCGGGGGTTCGAATCCCCCCTCGGGCATGGATGTTTGTGTCGTCTTTAACATAAGCTAATTGATAAGTAATTTGTAGTTTAGGGACTGATGACCCCGCACTTAAGTACCCTAAGCCTTACAGACATTTTTTCGCTCTGAATAATGTTCATCTATCCAAGAACTTTTCAATGCCAAGAAAACGATATTCATTCGTTATTTAACAAGGGCAGTAATGGTTCCTAAAAGGCCATAAAATATTACAGCAAATTTTACAAGTTCATTTTCAAATGATTTGGCAAATTGAAATAGAAAAACAGGGACTACTGTCAGCACAAGTTCCAAATTTTATAAAAAATTATGAATCCGGTTGAGAAAGGAGGAGGGGAGGAGTTCAAATTAAAATGTTTGTTAAGCTTATGGGACTTAACTACGGGGTCATCAGTCCCTAAACTTACAAACTACTTATGAACTGCCTTATATTAAGGACGGTACAAATATCCATGCCCTAAGGGGGATTCGAACCCCCGACCGTAGAAGCCGTGCAGACCGTGACTGGCGCGCCTCAGTCCCCCTCGGCCACTGCGGCCGGCGGGGAAGAGTAACACCTCGTTAAGAAACCATGGTTCACCTGGACCGGGTGATTGTAACTTGTGAGGGTTGCTTGTCAGTGTACGACGAAGACGTCATCGGTAGCAGCAGCGGAAGAGACGGACTCTGGTACTGTGAAGCTGGCGGAAGAGGCAACCTTACTTATTATGGGAATAAAGTTAAATCCAGAAGCGTTTGCTACACAGGCTTCTGGATTTTTCCTTCCCATAATAAGTAAGGTTGACTCTTCTGCCAGCTCCCTGTTAGGCGTCTGTTCACCATGTGAGGGGCGCCCGTTTCCTATACATCTTACCTTCAAAAGTTAGAGGTGAACTCGATTAGCACATACTAAACACCAAGACAATAATCAGAATGGAGAAGAAGGCTTTATGTAATCAGCATACCCCAGGACGTCTACCTACACCATACCAACTGGTAAAGTGTCAAGTGGTCATTCGGATTCTGGGGAACCACAACATAATGTTTGGGTTAATCAGAACATCCTGAAAGTCGCATACATAAAATTAAATGCAAATAAACTTTATAGTAACATTAAATATCCAATCTCTCATAAAGTTTGAAAAACTAAAAGCAATAACAGATTTCTTACATAAAAAGAAGATAATCATTACAGCTGTACAGGAAATCCGTTACGTAAACAATGAACCTTTTCAATCAAATGGATACAGAATTTATAAGAGCAAGTCCAGCAGCAACATACTGAAAGGAGAATCCATTTGCGGTAGTGTTTGCATTTCCTCAATAATAAGTTTTGACGCAAATGACGGAATAAGATCCTCTCTAACATTTAAATCAACGAACAAAGTGTAAACAATTCTAAATGTCCTTGCCTCCACAAATGACAAAAACCGGAAGAAAACCAGGCATAATGTAGATGAATAGTGGGAGAAAATTTCTAACTATATGAGTTAAATACTATCAAAATATACAACTATTCTACTGGATGACTTCGACGCACATATTGGAAAGGAAAAAAATATAGGAAATCGGCTGGTAAATATTCCCCTCAGAAGTGTACCAACAAAAACGGGGAAAGACTGACAGATCTATCTGGTAATCACAACACAGTTGTAAAGTGCACGTCCTTTGAAAGAAATCCTAAAACGCTAACGGCATGGGTGTCACTAACAAATGGGTAAAAGCAGCTAGATCACACAGCAATAAGCAGAAAGTCATCTAAGGAAACAAAATAATGCCAGTGTCATAAAAATCATCAAATACCGAATCGGATCACTACTTATCTGTAGCCAAATTTTTGATTAAGCTTCAAGTACGCAGGAAACACAATACAGAAATTAAGATTCCAAAATATGACAATGAAAAACTGCAACCGGGGAAATTAAAGGTGGATCTTTAAAACAAGGACTTTCAAACATGGAATGTCCTCCGAAATGGCATCATCGAAGCAGCAATCAGAACAGCACCACAGGACACAGCGGGACGATCAATGTGACAAGGCTCTTCAGGTACGACATAAACATGGGAAAAGTGGAATACAAACAAAATTCGGGGAAACAGAGAAAACGTCCTACAAAAGAGAGGAGAAGCCACTAACTTTAAAAAAAAATGAAATTGTTCATCATGAATGAGCTACATCAAATCAATGAAGATTTCAAACGGTATAAGACGAGAAATTATTACCTAATGTTTAAGAAACAACTTACCAAATTTATACCTCCAATGTTACCGCTAGTAAGCCCAAAAACTGACGAAATGGCCCATTCTAAACAGGATAACTTTGATATAATGGTAAAATACTTTAAAGATTTTGAAAACCTGAACCTGAAACCAAATTCACTTTTAGTGAAAATTATACCCAAAATAACAATTCGATGGCCCCAGTTTTAAAATAAAGAACTCATATATCACTTAGAAAACAATGTCATCCGGAGAGGATGGAATTAAGGTGGAATTGTGGAAGGCTGTAGGTAAAGATATCATTCTTCAACTCAAAAAATATAATATATAAAATGTACGAGAAAGGTGAAATTCCGCGAGACTAGAAAACTGCCGTCGTACACCCGGTGCACAAGAAAAGCCTTAAAACAGATTCCAGTAATTATAAGGGGATATCACTTCTACCAATATCCTATAAAATCCTATCTACGACACTGCTCAATCCGACGAAACATCAGCTAGACCCACAAAGAGAGAGATACAAAGGTGGATTTAGGAAAAATAGATCATGCATTGAACAGATATGGAATCTAAAAACCATCCTAGAAAGGAGAAAATTGATAAACAAAGACACAACTATTACCTATATAAATGTCATGAAAGCTTATTATTAAATCGTTTGAGAATCCCTTATCAGCATTAGTGTTATAAAAGAATTCGGCTTAGATCCAAACACTACAAACATTATGAAAGACACACTGACAAACACCTTATCTCAGGTTATGTGGAGAATTCTCCAAAAGCTTTGAAATAAAAACAGGAGTCAGTCAGGGAGAGGGATTGTCGCCTATACTTTTTAATTGTGCCCTTGGAAAAGTGTTAAGGGAGAGGAGTAAATCCGATACTAAATGGATCAGATTAGGAAACCAAAAGAATAACGTCTACGTAGACTGCTTGGAATTCGCAGATGACATTGCTCTGATCAATGACACATCAGAAAATGTGAAATTCCAAATAGAATACCTAACTGAGCAAGCAAGAAAAGTCGGTTTACAAATTTCATTCACAAACACAGAGTTCATAACTAATGTAAAAGATTGCCCAGAGAAACTACTCATAAATAATAAACAAATATTTAGGTGAGTTGATATACATAAACAATAACTAGACGGAAAGTCTAGATGAAAGAACAAAAAAAAGGTGAACATAGCATTTCAGACCTCCAGAATCATATACAAGAGGAAGGCATTATCATTCGACACCAAACTTAAACACTACATCACAGTGGTGGAAACAGAGGCTCTGTATGATGTTGAAACCATAAAGCTGGTCCGTGAAAGGAGGGATAAATGAACAAATGAAAATGGAAAGGAGACTGATGAGAAGTATACTCGGCCCGATGACAACAGAAACAGAATACAACAGACCACGACCCAACAAAGAAATCAACTAACATGTAGAGAACATTATACATACCATGCGGTAAAGAAGACTGTAATTTTTTGGACATTAGGCGATCATGGAAAATGACAATCAGAACGCATGGAATTAATGTGTGCAGGAAGGAAGAAGAAATTAGAATGCAAGAATTGATGTAGTGATTTAAGCTGCTCTAAATAAATTAAATAAATATTGATATGAACGCTGAGAAGCTGAAATGCAAAAGATACAAGAATTATTTTGAATAACAAGACCGACACATTCCAAAGAAGAGCGTTCCCTTTTAACCTAAACTTATCACAGTTCCAGTGATTGAACCGGTAGGCCGTGTTTCTAAAACACACAAGTAAACGCTTGAGCAAACACTAATAACTAAACCTGTGAGATGTAGCAGACATTTAATCAGTTCAGAAGCTCATCATTCTGCTCAAAAGATTATTGTTTCAAGAACCCTGTTGATAGTAAGGTGGCAATAACGGATATCCCTGATGGGGCGATTTGCATGCTTAGAAAGGTTACCCATAAAGATGACGTTGCATTCAACGCACGCAAAACAATTTATTACCAGTAAATGAAACGCGAATCCAAACTAATCGCCGACATTACGTAAGAATCTACTTTAAGCGGGCATTTATAACGTAACACACAAATATTTTAAAATCCTGAGAATATAAAGATAATTAGTACTATACAGCAGAATCTGACCCGAAGCTTTGTGGCCTCCAAAACAGTAATACAAGAGATGAATTCCCCAATGGGATTAAAATTTATTGGTGGTGAAGAATACAATATCAACACTTAAAATAGACACATTATTTATTTATTAGTAATGAGAACAGAGAAACTCTTCCACGAAAAGATTCGTGAAATTTCTACATAATTTCCGTCAGAATTTTATCCATTCTTGTTCCAAAACATCGACCAATTCCTTCAATGACGTTGGAACTAAATTTGCTCTTTTCTAAAACTCCCCATAATGGTACAGTTCTGTTGAGACATGGCGATTTTACTGTCCAGAAGTGTTTGATAATTTTCTCAGATGAGCAAACCACACCTGAGCCCTCTTGGCTGTGTGTGTGTGGAAGCTTGTAATTTTGGAATGTGGCAGTGTTTGTTGGCAATAGCTTAGTCATAGTATGCAATTTGTTGTGGAGGACTATGAGATATTCATTCACATTTAGCCTACAAGTAGACACGGATAAGCTTCTTTGGAAGTGCAGAATGACACTCCTAGTCTGTGCCTAAGCCATGTCTTCACAACATCCTTCTTTCCAGGTGTGCAAAATGTTCAAATGTTTGTAAATCTATCGGACCAAACTACGTGGTCATCAGTCCATAGCTACTACTTAAACTAAGGTAAACTAACCTAAGGACAACACACACACTTATGCTCCAGGGAGCACTCGAACCTCCAACGGCGAGCAACCGCGCGCTCCGCAGCGAGGCGCCTTAGACCGCTCGGCTTCCAGGAGTGAAAGTCCTGCAAGTTAACACAGGACAAATTGTGTGATGTTTCGAAGAGTGGAGGCGAGGTATCGGTGGCTTACGAAAGGAAAAATAAGAAGGAAGCTTAGGGTTTAACTCCCCGTCGACAGCGTGATCATTGGAGACGGGATGAACTTAAGGGTTGATAACGGCCCGTGAGGCATGAAGGGTGGCTCAAATTCTGGGCCGTTACATGGATTTTAATCTGCCAGTAAATTTCCTTTGGGGCATTTATAGATCAATCTAATTGTTTGCTAGAAGAAATGTAAACGGTCATTAATCGGACCATACCACATACTTCCATTCATCAAGGGTTGAGGGTTTCTGATCAAGGCACCACTTCAAATGTTCAAATGTTTGTAATCCTATGGGACCAAACTACGTTGGTCATCAGTCCCTAGTCTTAAAAACCGCTTAAAGTAAGTTAAATTAACCTAAGGACAACACACACATCCATATCCGAGGGAGGATTCGAACCAACAACGCAGGAGGCCGCGCGATCCGTAACGTGGCGCTCCAGACCACTCGGCTACTCCCGCGCGGCGAGGCACCACATCCTGTGCTGTATTACGGGCTTAGCGAATGCGGCTCTTCCTTGAATGTTAAACTCCAATCGATCCGTTTATTTAAGAAACAGTATTACTCGAGTGAATTTGAGTTTTGCTGTAGCACTTGCCGTAGTAGTTTTATGTGCCTTACCAGAATCGTTCTTCATGCTTTAGGCCGTTAGTATTGGACCAAAGCCGGTACGAGCGCAATGACCTTGAATGACCTGCTCACAACCTCCTCAAGTTGGGTCCAGGGTAAAACTTAACCCTACCCTTCCTCCACCGATAATGGCGCACTTATCCCATCAAAGGATGCAGCCATGGATTATTAACTGTTAACATGACATTGCAATTAATCTCACCAGCCAATCTTGTATACAATATAAAGAACCTATGTCGCCCCCCCCCTCCCCACTTATGGACATTTGAAAGCTAACATAGCAGGCACCAGAACCACTCAATTGAGAGGCCAACACCACTGCCGTCTCACGACGTCATCACCTTGATATGAAGATGAAGGGATCAATAAAAAATACCCCCCCCCCTTAACCGGAGGGAATTTCTCATCAGAATACGCAATAATTGCATATGTCGCAACCGCAAACCCACATTGATTGCGACAGCATTGTTAACGCCCTCGTGCCGGCAGTCTGACAGTGGATCTTCAGACCCTTGTGGCAGCATAGATATAAAAAGGAGGGATGTGATAATAGTTGAACAATGGGAGATGCATTTTGAGGTATTTATAAAACATTGTGACGTACTGCAGTCAGATATGTTTAAGGAAAAGAAGCAAGTGGGGGAAGAGGATGAGACCGTATACGATCCACTTGGGGGAGATGATGCAGTTATAGAAGGCAAGGCGGAGTGCATAGCATTCTATGATTTGGTAGGATCTGTAAAAAGGTGGGGGAGGCAGATCTTTTTCCCTAATATCAGGCAAGACTGTATACTACAAGTTGGTACACTCACGTTCGGCATATTCATCCTTAATTACATGTCATAGGGTATGCAACCTCTCCTGGCTGGACCCACCCTGACGTTGTCGTGTACATCTCTTGTGTCCCTCCCCTAAACTCCTGCTTCCAAGATAGTTCAAAATATTGATCTTTGATCAAGCTGTATAAACTGTCTTACTGTCCTACCGATAAACATAGCTATATGTTTAAACATTTTATCAGGATAATTTAAATTAAGAAATGCCCCCATCATAAGAAGCTGATGGAATTATTTTTTTCTCCAAACTATCTCACCTACATCAACGATTTATGCAAATGCTTTCGATACAATCGATAGACGCCGCACACACACACACACAAACACATACACACATACACACACACACACACACACACTTATCACCGTTAAGACACAAGGCGCATTTCCGTAATGATGTAATCATTATAATAACACCTTATTTAACAAGTGCAAGCCGCATCATGTCTAAATAATCAAGTACAGAGTGCAACGCACCGAAACACACACACACACACACACACACACACGACCAACGTGCCTGCATTACCATAGATTACTTATTTCTAAGAACATAATTAACGAGCTAAATAACCGGTAACCACTCAAACATAAATAAGAACAGCCAAGAAACATGCTAGAAAAAAAAAAAAAAAAAAAAAAAAAAAAAAAAACGCTCACAAACGCAGTCAGAGGAAATGAGCTGCACACTGTGCAAGTCACAATACTGGACGATTTCATGGAACCGATTTCCATTCGACTGCATAAAAACATTTTTTTTTTTTTTTCGGAAACCATGTCTTGAAGGATATCAAATGAACTCAACGAAGAGAACATTCTATGGTAATTTCCAAGGAGCTATAAGGTGCTGAGTCACTAAGCAATAATCCTACCTAAGCGATGGACCAGTCGCCTCCAGAGACCAATAGCAGTCAGAATTCATAGCTATCCCTCGGATTAGTTTAAGATCTTCGTAAGTCTATGGACTGATGGCAACTACAGATTTACAAATATTTGAAGACTATATCTACATCTACATACATACTCTGCAATCCACCGTAAGGTGCGTGGCGGAGGGTACACTGTACCACTACTAATAATTTCCTTTCCTATTCCACTCCCAAATAGAATGAGCAAAAACAGAACGCTTATATGCCACCGTACGAGCCCTAATTTCTCTTAGCTTGTCTTTGTGATCTTTACGCGAAATGTAAGTAGGCGGCAGCAAGATCGTGCTACACTCAGCTTCAAATTCCGGCCCTCTAAATTTCCGCAACATTCACAGAAAGAACGTCGTCTTTCCTCCAGCGATCCCCATTTGAATTCCCGGAGCATTTCTGTGACACTCGCGCGTTGGTCGAACCTACCAGTAACGAACCTAGCTGCTCGCCTCTAAACTGCTTCCATGTCTTCCTTTAATCTGATCTACTGCGGGTCCCAAACACTTGAGCAATACTCGAGACGTGGTCGTACAAGCATTTTATACGCGGTCTCCTTAACAAATTAAATACATATTCCTAAAATTCTTCCAATAAACTGAAGTTGGCTGTCCGCTTTATTCACAACTGTCTTTACATGTTCGTTCCATTTCATATCGCTCTGCAATGTTAAGACCAAATATTTGAACGACGCCACTGCTTCAAGAAGCAAGGACATCTTTGAGTTCCACACTCCAGTAATATATATACGAAGCGCGTCCAGAAAGTAAGTTCCGTTTGGTAATAAAATAAAATTGTACACAGATACAGAATAAATTTTTATTGCACAAAATTCTACAACTCTTAAACTACTTTCCCACTTAACTGCCGAAAATTTGCAGGCATTTGTCATAGGGTGGCACCAGGTTTTGTATACCTTCTTCATAGAAATCTGCCGCCTGTGTCTTCAACCAGTTGGAAACAGTGAAATTTGGGGAAGTCCATATCGAGAGCACTAATTGTAAACCTACGGTTTTCGTGGATCTTGTCATCAATCGCGTGAACCAGTTCTTCTGTAACGAAAGGTGGACGTTCACTTCGTTATTCATCGTGCACATCACTACGCCCGCCACTGAAATGTCGGACCCATGTTCTCACCATCGAATCACTCATCGCATTTGGTCCGTAAACATCGCAAATTTGCCGATAAATTTCACTTGGTTTCACTTTCCTCACATTCAGAAACCGAATCACCGACCTGATTTCACAGGCGGCGGGATTTTCAATCAACGCCGACATTTCAAACAAGCACAACAAAGTGTACGTAACTGACAGCGATCTCCAAATGGCGCACGTTCTTCTCCTAGATACACCTCGTCTACAGCGCATGTGCGTTACTGCAATCGCAGCGCTGCAGCGGAGATAAACCGAAACGGAACTTACTTTCTGGACGCTCCTCAATGTGTGTGTGTGTGTGTGTGTGTGTGTGTGTGTGTGTGTGTGTGTGTTTGTCTGTATGTCCTCTAAGAGTCCATAAACCATTCATGCGATTGCAATGTAACTTTGGTAAACTGTCCACCGTACGCCCACACCCAAAAACAAAAGATCACAGCACATAGCTGAGGAGATGCGACGTCATAAATAATGAGAGGCCAAAGCGTGAGAATACCGAGATTTATGCGTCAATTATTGCAAAATGGGAAAAGTTTGCGTGTTATTTCGGGCGTTTATGAAGCGTTTAGTAACTGAACCCCCCCCCCCCCCCCATCTCCACCCCCATACAGAAAATAATGAAACGAAAAGAAGTCTACAGTTCACAATAGTTTCGCTGTAGATGCCGTAAAACTGTCGCAGCAGGCATGACCTTGTATCAAATAAATATAGCATTACAGACTTGCATGTTACTATTTATTTTTGTCTGCAAGTCCCCCTTAATTCTATTGCATCCAAAATTAAACAATCTGTTTTCTTAATCTCTATCTATATAAAATCGAACGGCCATGCACTCACTCACTGAATAAACACGGAATCTCGAAAACTACTTCACCTATGAAGTTAAAATTTGGCAGGATTGTAGTTTATAGTTAGAAAACGTCAGCTGAGAAAGTATTTTGTGACAGATGGATGTCGCAGCATACTTCTACAGACTCACGAAATCTACAGTTTCATTCCTATCTTCACGAAATTTCGCACGCTCGACCTTCAAAACAAGAGGAAGGTCACTGTCTACGTTAAGTTTCATACGGTGCATGGGGGAGGGTACTTTGAAACATAAAAATGTATCCCTAAATACCCTGGTCGCGCCATAACTGAGAACGGCTCGATCGATTTCACAGATCCTTTTTTTGTTGTTTTGGTGATTCTCAGAACAATGGTTGTATGAAATAAAAATGAAATTTTTGAGAACAATAAACTGCCTTTTTCAATGTAACTCTTAATTTCTGTTCCATAGAAATCTATAGTTTTGTTCGGATATTGATGAAATTTTGCACAATATCCCTTAAAAACAAGAGGAATGTCACTGTTTGTATAAAATTTCGTTCGGTGCATGGTGAAGGGCACTTAACTTACGGAATTTTACAAAATGCATACTTGTGCTCCAATCATTATGAAATTTTGCACACATGACCTTTAAACCAAGAGGGAGATCATTGGGTACATAAATGTTTGTATGGTACATGACAGAGGGTACCTTGCAGAAAATCTTGCCCAGGTAGGGAAAGGTGGAAACCAATAGAGAGATGGGAGAGAAAGAGATGGATGCAGAGAGAGGGGGGTATGGGATGTGGACTACGAAAGTGTAGAATAAATAAACACTCGGGCGACGCCAGGTTTACAGCTAGTTCATATATATATAAAATTATTTACTATAAACATTTGAGACATCTACGATTTCAGAACAATTACACACATTTCATGATTCTAAAAACAATTCTACTGCTCAAAAATTACAATTTTTTATGTCTACTAAATCAAAATATAGAAAAATCAAGCATAAAATAACCAACTTTAGAAAGCGTCATACAATTTCAACAAACTCTAATTTAGATGATAGTTTATTGTCTCAAACTATCATCTCGAAGGCATCGCACTTGAATACATTTACTTAATGAGTGATTTGAATTAATATAAATTTATAACGATAATCTAAGCAACTCGTCGTATTCTCCACTCTAAATTTGAGGAGAACAATTGAACGTCAATGCAGCTGATATGCGTTTATATTTTTACACAAGAACTCACGAGTGTAGAAATGGTATTCGAGAAACGTAAACTACTTTCAGTTGTTGACAATTTCATGTTTGAAGAAAGCGAAACCTGCAGAGTTTCTGCGTTTCTTAAAGATACGATTACTTAGGTGTGGAAAGTACTTCCAAATTCTTATCGAATAGAATGCAATTATGTAACTGTTTTAAGCACTTTATGTTCAACATGCTATCTGACCTCTTCCAATAAGGAACCACTTTGATTCCAAAAACCTTATTCAACTAAATCTCTAACATTGCGTAATTAATTTATAAACATTAGAATTAAACTGTTTCTATCAATGAACTAGTTATTTTATGTAATATTTCTTATTTGTTTCGCAAACTACATAACATCGGGCCAAGATTCTAAACCATAACCGTACATAGCCCGATCTTAGCTGTGATATGTGCGGTGTAGGAAATCGGGTAATGTCGCACCCACATCAGTCCCACCTGGATCAATCTCAAGTGGAATAGACTGTTTCACGGACGACAAATATGTCTTCCGTCCGGTATCTAGAGAATTGAAGTCCGCACTGTTTCAGGTAAGAACTGAAGGACCACATACGCTTATTCGATGACACGAAAATCAGTCACACTTCGCCCATCAAGGTTTTTCTGCCTCCAACGCTACTGTGAGTTTATACTTTCCATACTTCTCAATTCATACAAACAAAATAAGATACTCCGTTTCCTTTCGAATTTCATTCAAATTACTTAAGGTCTATTCACCTCCACACACCCGTGATGTGCGTCCAAGTCACACATTTCCTTATAAATTTCCACCTTTTTTCCTGCAAACTTGTGGCACACAACATCAAATCAGACCAACCTTCCATCTCATTATCGCCATAGCTCATTTAAGATTCTCTTTCCCCCATCTCCTATTGTCTCTTTCTAAACCTCTAGCTACTATAAATATTTAAGTCAACCAACAGTGAGGTAAAAACGACTTCAATATAATCCCGTACAGTCATAGACAGAATATTCACTTTCATCCATGATATACCTTTCCACACTAACCTGCTCTCCTAATGCAACATTTTTCCCGTCTTTTATCCAAGTTTTCTCCTGTCCAATCATTACATTATTCATATTACACTCTTTCTCATCATCTATTATTTCCCTGCCTACATTGCGAGAGTGAAGGTCGGGGTGAGAGTTTAAAATAAGGAAAGTTTAATTTTTAAAACTTACAACCACCAGCTGCGAACCAAATTCCTAAACATGCAAAAACACTGGAACTGTGATTGCGACTGTTTGACTCGTTTTCTAGGGGATGATATCACACGTTCGCAGCTTTTCTTCCCTGCATATGATTAACAAAACAAATTCATAATAAAATCAAGTTCATGAGAGAAAAGGGTGTACTAACTACTATTTTTGAAAACACGGGAAAGTTCACTTTATGTTGTTTATTTCACAATATTAGAACCCTGTGGCTGATACGTCTGTACGTCGACATATTTATGAAATAAAGTTATAGCTCGTGAGCCCCCAGACAAAATGAATATTTGTCGCAAATTGTTTTCACACAATGTGGCTGTCTCAAACACCGTTTATATTCGTGTCTATGCGACGACACGTGTTACATTAACAAGTCACAGTCACTTCAATTCAATGCGATGCACACCTTGTTCCATCGGCTAAATATTCACAAACACACAGAAGCACCCGATTCAACTTGGTGCAATCTACGACGAGCAACCACACGTGGCGATTGCCACACACAAATCTATAACCTCCACCTCGAGGTCCAGATGCCGACTGATGCAGAGCGACGCCGCCCGGCCAGCTCCCCACGTGCTCCCGCCTCGTCACTTCCTGCCCACGCGCGCGCGCCAAAAGCTCAACTGCCAGGGTTTTTTCCCTACGTCATCAACTTCCCCATTTGAGCTGTTCTAACCGATTTGCCAACGTACAGCGCTCAGCCAATACATTTCTAACTTTACTTAATATCAAAATAATTACACTACACATTAAAAAAATTTCTTCTTAGGTTTTTATATTGGTATAAACATCCTGTGTACTGTTTATCATAATCGTGCAATTTCTTATATCACAGATAAGTGATGTAACTGAATATTTCAAGGTAAAATACACAAAATTAATTGAAAAAATGAGAAATAGTTAATATATTATTTTTATAAACAAACATTGCCATTAGTCCGTGATATTGGGAAAGTACTGGCCAAGTTTAGAGTGGAAACAATATTCAAACCCACCAAAAAGATCAGTGAATGCTTACGATCAACCTAAGATGCGCGACACCCTTTGGCTACTTCAGGTGTGTATAAGATCCCATGTAGTTGTGGGAAGGTTTATATTGGCACAACAAAAAGAAGTATCAATACTCGCCTAACTGAACACAAAAGGAACTGTCGACTGGGACACACGGACAAATCGGCCGTAGCGGAACATGTTTTTGAAAACGGTGACCACCAAATAAAATTTAGTGAGACAAGCGTGCTAGCTAAGACATCGCATTATTATGCACGTATGAATAGAGAGGCTATAGAGATTTTTAAACACCACAATAATTTTAACAGAAAGGAAGAAGGCTTGAAGTTAGACAAGATATGGCGGTCTGCTTTGTACCAAAGACGTGACAATCGATTACCTTCGATCGAGAGTAATGACGCCAGCCAGAGATATTTTTACTGTTGACATCATGTGACGAGTGGTGGCGCCCTCTATGCCCTCTATATATATGCAGGATCTCCACGGCCCAGCAGCCAGTCGTCGACTCACCTCAGAAGATGTTGCCCGCAGCCGGCGACGAAACGTTAGGGGAAGAAATTTCTACTGTTCGACCACGGCCTCTCTGCCCGGAAGTTTTAACTACTGAAGACGCCGGCCGTGAAAGCCTACACGTTATGATTAGACGCCTCTACGGGGAGGATATGTCTGTTATGGTACGACGACTGGAGAGTCTACGTAAGAAGAAGGCTCAGCAGCTTTGTTCTCTCACCTTTTTGCTACGTTGTCGTGACACCGGCACAATTCCGAAGTTTTTGAAGGCGAGAAGACTGTTTCACTCAGCGCAGGCTATCCGTATCTATTCACGCATGGAACTGGCGATGCTACGAGAACGGATCCATCAAACTCGTCGAGGACTGGCGGTAACAAGTAGTGAATTATTAAATCTCCATCTGTTTATTAGCAATACAATGCAAGTTGACGATTGGAATAAGGTGGATGGGCTAACCTTTAGATCTATGGAACGTAGTGCAGAAGTGTCTTCTAATAGGCAGAAGAAGAAGTTCGACAATCTACAGAAGAGCAGACAGGAAAAACTAGATATAGATAATGCCAGAACGGTTATAAATTTGTCCGGAAAAGAATTATCCAGCGAAGAATTTTCTGTTCTTTCAAAAGGTGGAAATTTTGCAATTACTCCACCGAAGGTTCCAACGGAGGACATTATAGCTAATATAGAGGCGGGGATTCGTCTGCTACCATCACACACTGCTGATGAGATTAGGATGGAAACATCCAGAATACTGCGTAAGGCTAAGCCACCTATCAGCAATTTGTCTCCAGGAGAAAAGAAGGCATTGCGGGAGATTAATGCGGACAAGAGTATCTTTGTACTTTCTGCTGACAAGGGAAATGCTACCGTGGTGATGAAAAGTGAAGACTACCATAAGAAGATCAGTGACCTTTTGGATTCGACCACCTATAAAAAGTTGAAAAAGGATCCTACAACTAAAGTGCTGGCAGTTACCAATCAACTGATAAAAAAGTCTTCTATTTCTCCAGAGGATAAAAAACACATTTGCAAAACGGAAGCTTACGCTCCTAGGTTATATGGGCTACCTAAGGTGCACAAAATCGATATCCCTCTGAGGCCGATTGTAAGTGCTATTGGATCCCCTACTCAAGAGTTGGCTAGACATCTTGTCTCCTTGCTACAACCGATTATTGGGAAAACTGATCATCACATTAAAAACTCTGTGCACTTTATCGAAAAACTGAAGGAGATTACTGTCAGCCCTGGTGATATTCTTGTCAGCTTTGACGTGATTTCCCTGTTCACCATGGTTCCTGTCAACGAAGCTCTTTCTTACATATCTGACTTGTTTCCCACTGATATAGATCTGTTTCGACACTGCCTATCCACGACTTATTTTCAATATGATAATGAATTCTATGAACAAATCGATGCAGTGGCAATGGGTAGCCCTCTAAGTCCAGCGGTTGCGAATATTTTTATGGAATTTTTTGAACAACAGGCACTGCAGTCGGCCAAAAAGAGCCCTTTGAAGTGGTATCGGTATGTGGATGATACATTTGTGATCTGGAACCACGGGGAAGAGGAACTGAACTGTTTCTTAAAGCACTTGAATAGTATCAACGCGAAAATACAATTTACCATGGAGACGGAGATTGATGGACAGATAAATTTTTTGGACGTTACAGTGATTAAACGTGCAGATGGGACTCTGGGTCATAAAGTATATAGAAAAGATACGCACACCGATCGGTACCTTCACAAAGATTCGAATCATCATCCCAGGCAGAAGAGAGGTGTTATTAAAACATTAGTGGACAGGGCTAATAAAATCTGTGAGCCAGCTTATTTGCAAGAGGAACTCGATCATTTACGAACCGCATTTCAAAAAAACGGATACAGTGATAAGGAGATAGATCGAGCACTCCAGCCCAGAAGACAAATCTCTGCTAACGTCCAACAACAACCTTTGGCGGGGAAAGTGTTTCTCCCATTCATCCACAATATCACGGACCGTATTGGGAAAGTACTGGCCAAGTTTAGAGTGGAAACAATATTCAAACCCACCAAAAAGATCAGTGAATGCTTACGATCAACCTAAGATGCGCGACACCCTTTGGCTACTTCAGGTGTGTATAAGATCCCATGTAGTTGTGGGAAGGTTTATATTGGCACAACAAAAAGAAGTATCAATACTCGCCTAACTGAACACAAAAGGAACTGTCGACTGGGACACACGAACAAATCGGCCGTAGCGGAACATGTTTTTGAAAACGGTGACCACCAAATAAAATTTAGTGAGACAAGCGTGCTGGCTAAGACATCGCATTATTATGCACGTATGAATAGAGAGGCTATAGAGATTTTTAAACACTACAATAATTTTAACAGTAAGGAAGAAGGCTTGAAGTTAGACAAGATATGGCGGTCTGCTTTGTACCAAAGACGTGACAATCGATTACCTTCGATCGAGAGTAATGACGCCAGTCAGAGATAGTTTTACTGTTGACATCACGTGACGAGTGGTGGCGCCCTCTATGCCCTCTATATATGCAGGATCTCCACGGCCCAGCAGCCAGTCGTCGACTCACCTCAGAAGATGTTGCCCGCAGCCGGCGACGAAACGTTAGGGGAAGAAATTTCTACTGTTCGACCACGGCCTCTCAGCCCGGACGTTTTAACTACTGAAGACGCCGGCCGTGAAAGCCTACACGTTAAACATTGCCATGCTAGTTGTGTAACTGTCTTGTATTCATTGGTAATTTATTACTTTTCATTGTCAATTAAACATATTACGTCAGATGTGACTATAACAGCTAATGTATTGTTTATTTGTCAACAGGCTATTTTGTAATGAGGGCCTTAAAGGTTCCTGACTGCATCGTATTACTTCAAATGCCAATAGTATTAGAATATCTTATTTCACGCTGTGCACTGCACTGTGCCTGGCACTCGCCATTGTCCCTCTCTACCCTCACCGGAAACGAACTGGAAAATCCTAAGCTGGAACAAGCCACCAACGTCGGCCTGCTCGCTGGCCTCCCGTCAGCTACAAGCACACAGCAAATCTCAACGTGGAGAATTTCTACCTATGGCCTAACTATAAATGTTGCCACCCAACTGTGTACATACATTGCTACCATAATTAATAAGATTAAAATTGTGTAACATTTAGTGTACTGGCATGGTCAATGTTTGCAGTGAACTTCATACTGTTTAATTATCAAATGCTATTAATTACCAATATTTCTATTGGGCGGTATTCTTACAACATTCAAACTGTTCCCTTCCTCTACACTATCGACACCAGTAGCTGCCGGTTCCTCACCATTAACCACAGTACCCAAAACTTTATTCTACTTAAGAAAGTGATCTCGTACCGCTGCAGATTTGCAAACACTTCGCACTACAAACCTTGTCACCAACATCATTCGACACCTTTAAAATGTCGTCCAATGGCAGCGAGCAGCACTGCACCAACTTTATAAAAAATGATTAAAAATAAATTTTCACTAAATTCAGACGCTAATGGTAATTCAAACGCCCAGGCTGATTTGAAAGAAGAAGAGAATAATGAATTCTCGAAACTAGTAATTAAAAGTCCAAAAATAACGGCTGAAACAAATATTGTTATTTACTGTAAAAACACCATTTAAACTCTCTCTCTCTTCTCATTTTGTAATAGTTCGTGCATCATAGTATTAAAATAACTGATGATAAGGACATCACAGGCAGCCACGGCCTTTGGAGTACTCGAGCTTCGGTGGGAAAGGCCCTGCAGTCCCTGATATGATTCCTAGAACCGCAAGGGCATTCCGCGCGAAACACCAATCTGATATTCAATGATCGAGTAGTTCCCAAGAAGGTAAAATTTTTACTCGTGGCACAGAATGAATTCTCACACACTCTGCGGAAAATGAGCTGCGAATACCGGATATAAGTCTACAGTACCCTGGAGGATGCGAGGGGGTGGAGAGGGAGATCAGGTACAAATAAATAAATAATAACACCTGGCGTGTTTATTTGAAATTGTGTTCCCACACCAAGATGTAGTTGTCGGCTACATCTTGGTGTGAAAGGTTGTTATGCAATACATATAATGGAACGCTAGTTTTGCATTAATGCACGGATACATATAAGGGTCTCAATAAGAGAATAATGTGTTCTCGAAGCAAGTAATTAAAAAAACTCCAAAAATAACTGCTGAAGGTTTTCATTTGTTATATTAATACAACACTGTCGTCCCAAAGTCCTAATCAAGATAGATACACAAAGATTTATTCACTTGGTAAGCACCACACGGCTCTCTGGCTATCTTCGGCACTCACAAAAAGCTTTCCTTTTTAAACTTGGATGTGAACTTAGTGAAGTGCCACAATGAGTTGGATGAAATACAGCTGATCTTGTGATAACGTATTCGCCGGTGTTCAATATTGCAGTCGCCGTGTGATAACGAACGCGCCCCATCCGGCGTTTTATTGATGCGGCCGGACTCGGTAATGTGCATTGTAGTATCATTTATTTACGGGAATCGGAGAGCGAGTTGTTACAGCGGCGCTAATACGTTAGGACCCTCAATCACTCGTTGTGGCCTTTGTGTAATATAAATCAAGCAGCTATTTCTGCCACACTACCTATGAAATGTCTGGCTCGCTACGCGACGAGAGCATCACGTGACTTTGAAATTCTGAATACTGAGAACTGCAGTTATTAATAATTCACGAGACCACATTACTGCAGCATTAACACAAGGCAGATGAGTTTAGAGGGCGAATGGGAAGTTGGCAATATTAAACTGAAGCTTAAAAGAATATGCGTCTAATTTAAGCGTGGTAAATACAGCACAGCAGAGTTTCTTCCTTCTTTCATTTTAGGAGTGTTGGCTTTAGAAATGTGTTAAGCGCGGAGGAGCGGCCGAATGCATTGAGGCGCTATGCTACGACGCGCGAGACTGTTCCCCGTCAGGAGTTCGAATCCCCCCTCGGGCATGGGTGTTTGTGCCGTCTTTAGTATAAGGTAGTTCATAAGTAGTTTGTAAGTTTAGGGACTGATGACCTCGCAGTTAAGCCCCTTAACCCGCGATCACTCGCGTTGTTAGAAAACATCTAACATTTACGATTTTACTTGAGTATTCAATCACATTTCAAAGCTAATGAACTGACCATCTAGAAATGAATTCTTTCATATCTCGTGATTCAAGTAATTTGTGATTGGACAATCAAATTACAAAAATAGCTTGTTAGTTGTGGCATTATTTGAAGTGGTGCGCAGTGTTAGATTTTTTCTAACACGGGAGTCTTAACGTAACAATTACTTCTCCTTCCGTGGAAAACCGCCTTGCTTCACTTTTAGTCAGTTTCTTGTACTTGTAACATGCGGCTTTGTTCGTTTGTTTACTCCTGAAACTGTTCAGCACATGTTACATCTTTTATGAGCAAAGCGGATATTATTATTGAGTTTTACGAATTGAATGAAACAGTTGTTTATACAGAGTACATGACATTCTCTGTCGGATATGCAAGTATATAAAACTGAAAAACAACGTAAGGGGCCAGCGGTTTCATCTTGAAACACAATATTCTGATTTCGAACGGTCGACAACATCTACACCTCCTTTTTTGAGATTGTGGGGTGTAATTTCTTCAAGTTTCTTCGCTTCGCCACTGTCAGCGTCTACAGAATCGTCGCTGTGCATGGTGGATATCATTAGAACATTCTTTTTCTGTTTATTTTTTTGAGACGTATGAGCAAATGAATCAGTTGTTGTTTGGTTTTTCTCCAAATGCTGATGTTTAGTTGCCTACATTTTACGTCCAGAAATTCCGGTGGAATTTCTCTTTTATTCTTCCGTAGAGTATCTACTAATGTGAATCTATGGTTGGCATACATTTTGTTACCCAGTGGTATAGATGTGAAATAATTGTCCATCGTCACGTTTCTGCTTGTTCTGTCAATCGGTCTAATCAATCGTAGCACCACATGCTCTGCATCATTTGCTACTTGATATGGCCCAGTAGGCTGTTTGCCTGCATGTAGTTCTATATGTAGCGTATAAAAGGTTCTGGCATCACAAAGCGCATGTACCTTGATGTCATATTTTGCAGCCTTGTTTGCTATATACTGCCTGAATTTGAAACTTACGCGGAATGGTTCTAACATTTCGTCAATGGCTGTAAGTGCGTCGGTACTATAGCTCTTCTTGCAAACATCCAGAAATTCGTCAAATGACATGTTCCATACCATGTTTATACTAATTTATAATGCTTTGGTAATAACAAAGAAATGATTTATTGTATAACCGTGTCTTTTTCTGGCACAAAGAGACGAAAAGATACAAGATCTCATTGTTAGAAAAAATGTAACACGGGAGTTATTGCGTGATAACATTGTACGCGAGCGACCGCGGGTTAAGCTTGACAAACATTTGAGCATTTGAAATGTGTTATCGAGTATTAACCTTCACTTGGTATGATTTATATGCAGCATGTATTCTCTTTATTCAGTTTTTATTTCCGTATTCCGTGCATCATAATGATAAACTTATTCGATATATTCAAACATTTCGATCGTGTCAGGCCAGTGAAATACATTCATTGGACAAGTTAAAAAATTTTCTGGACCTGGATTGGAATCCGTATTTTCCGCTTCGAGCCAGCGGTGGCCTTAACTAAATTAGGTTATCGAGACATGCTTAAATTCTATACTTATATTCCGCAAGGGATCAAGTGTATTTGTGCAGGGTAGTCACAATTCAGTATAAAATCTGCAGTTTCACAGGTGAAAGACGTACACTAAACCGGAAAATAGAAGCTACTGACAGATAGCGAAAAACATAGTAGAAATTTTGGTATAAGGTAAAATATACTTTGGAGCGTATTATTTGTTAGTTGAAAACAGAATAATTTCAACTTACACTACAAGTAAACACTAGAGCAGAAACTTCAAAGCCTCAGTGTTGAAGAATCAATTAAGAATTTTATTAGGTCAGAGAAAGTAGTAGTGCGATTAACATACGAAGGACAGTGTTACGAAAGAGTCACAATTTCGGGTAGTAAGATGTTTAAAAGGAGTCCTTGGTTGGTTACATTAAGAATTTCGCATTTTGCTGATTTTTTAGTAGATGAAGTCCTCGGGGGTAAATAATGATAACCCTCAACTTCTGTATTTTTAATATACTTGGTACAAACAATGATATCCGACAAAATGTTTCGTTTTCTTCAAGTAGTACATGAGAGTCTGCAGAGAGATGGCAAAAATTAATATTAAATCAAATATTAAAACATGTAATAGAAAATATTTATCAACCATACAATTCATCATATAAATGAGGGTTATCATTATTTTCCCCCGAGATCTTCAAGTCATTAGCATTGTTTGAAGAGACAATTTATGAAAATGTTCAAATGTTTGTAAACCTATTAAACGAAACTGCTATGGTCTGAGCTCGTACACTTACAAACTACTTAAATTAACTTACGGTACCGACAATTCACATCCATGCCCGAGGGAGGACTCGAAGCTCCGGCGGAAACGGTCGCCCCGTACGTACCGTGACGCCTTAGCCTACGCGACCAAATCGCTAGCCGAAAATTTGTAAATAATATGAATAATTTATGAACTGTTTGAAGATTATAAATAACATCGTTTATGGATTTATTTTATAATTAAACTTAATAATTACGTTAAAAGTTATATATGGTTTCGTCTACAAATGTTTAATTAAATAAAAAGCAATCTTTCAACGACGATTAATTCGTTTTGAATACCAAGTTTTTGAAAAGAAAAACGTTTACAATGGTTAGCTTCAGGTGTTGTGGAAACATTAAACGTTGAAAGCTATCTTGAAGTATTTGGAGCTATGCATCATTTCGCCTGATAATAGGAACGATTTCAACCAACTGTTATCTTTTATTTCTCCAGTGTGCCTTGTTTTTACGAAAATTTGTCAACAGCGGGCAGTACTTGCAATGTTCATGGCAATACAGATGAAGGAGTTGAAGAGCCATGAGCTTTTTGCAGATAACTACAAATTTTGTTCGCTACGTTTTGAAGGATGCCGATATAAATGGAATGAATCATTGTGTTACTGAATATGTGTCCTTCATCTATTCATGTATTAATAATTAATAAGAGCCTAAAGCATAGAATTGTACTAAACACTGGAGCTAAAATCCTGATTGAAGAATTTCATGAATGAACAACGGGCAAGATACTCACTTTTTAATGACCACTAACTTCAATACATTGATGATCACAATTTTTATTACAGATATTTCGTCTT
Source organism: Locusta migratoria (assembly GCA_026315105.1). Lineage (NCBI taxonomy): Eukaryota > Metazoa > Arthropoda > Insecta > Orthoptera > Acrididae > Locusta > Locusta migratoria. Next base: position 719,204,725 of record CM048745.1, read on the forward strand.
GATCAGATATGTAATTTATTAGCAACTACAGCTGTAATAATAATTTGTAGGAATAAGACCTGAAATGATGGTTTATTTATTTATTTATTTTTTTTTTTTAATTCATTGGACAACGACACCATGGGCACATAAGGTCGTACATTACTATGGAACAGGTATAATGAAAACGAAACTTGTTTTCGATAATCGTTATTACTCATATTAAGAATTTTTATCAGAATTATTACAATATAAGAAATATTATGTAATCGGAGTAGGTAGATAAGAAACACGAAACATATTACCATCATGCATGGGTGTTAAAAGAATGAAAATGTGCCAAACGTTTTGGAAGATTTTGACAGTTTTATTTTTACAAACACTGAAATTTTTTCTGACTTAGCCACTAACAATAACATGTGAAGCTAATTATTTTATTGTTTATTTGTACATATTTCCTTATTTATCTAGAGAAAATGGCACCCTTGTTCTCATTGCCGCTGTTGTCCAGGCTGAATATTAGCCCATTACTTCCTCTCGCTCGCAGCCTGTACGGGATTCCCGCAAGGGATCGAGCGTATTAATTCGTCCGCATTTATATTGTCAATTGCCTGGCAGGGCACTACCACCGTAGTGAGCTATAAGTTGAGAATTTTAATTGGTAGGGTAACGTGTATGGATAGCGTAACTGGTTAAGGCGATCGCAGGCGGGAAATTGGGGTTCGAATCCTGGTCCAGCACAAATTTTCATCTTTGCCATTGGATTTATTTCAATGACATGAAACGGTCGAACACTTTAAATATTTCAGATTTGGTAGTGCATCCATGATACATATCGAGGTTTGATAGTACTTTGTGTGCCTACACAAACATGACGAAAAGCAATGTAGGCTACACAGGACTCGAACTACACAACTGACTGCAGACTTTTTTACTGGTAGGTAGAGTACTGTGAGCAAGAAATCATAATGCCCTTGTTGATACATTGGATGCAGCGTCAGTACAAAAACTGTGCCAATATCCGCAAACGATAGTCTCGCAGCCCTCCCTCTAACGGCGTGAAAATCTCAAAAAGGATTTGTTTCCGGACCCATGTATACCTGACTTCCACCTCTTGTTTCGACGCGTACTACCACCTCTCAAAGTATTCTATATCCTTAATGCCAACACCTCTGATTCGATCCTCGTACGACGCGAGAAGACAGGCTACCAGCACAGCACTCTTGTCTGGCGGGAAGGTCGAGCATCCGGAAGGCGCAGTCGTGTTCTGTATTACACCTTCAAGGATATGGAATTATACTGCACAATATGCATGACAGTTAAAGATCTTATCTTTTTTCATGACTCAACTCAGCCACTGTATTTATTTTAATGCCCTCAAATGTTTAAATATTTAGAAACCATGAAATTACGGCCGTTAATATCAACAAATTCTGTCTGATCTTTCGGACATGTCCGAAAAGAACAGAAACCTTATCAATAATTGGATTTCACCGAAAGACGCATGGCTGATGGTGCACAGTACCACTACTTTTGTTTTCCACTCCCATATAGAACAAGGGAAAAACGAATGTTTGTATGCGTCTGTGCGAGCTCTAATTTCTCTGATCTTATCTTTGTGGTCTTTGCGAGAAATGTAAGTTAGCGACAATAGGATCATTTTGCGGTCCGTCTAAAATTCCGTCCCTCTAAATTGCTGCAGTAGCGTGTTTCGAAAGGAAACTCGCTTTTGCCCCAGCAACTCCCAGTTGAGTTCCCGAAGCATTTCAGTAACAGTCGCACGTTGGTCGAACCTTCCAGTAACAAACTTTGCCGCCCGCCTCTGAATTGCTTCATTGTCCTCCTATAATCCGATCTCGTGGGGATCCCAAACACTTGAGCAGTACTCAGTACGGGGTCGTACTAGAGTTGTATATGCAGTCTCCTTTACAGACGAATCACACCTTTCCAAAATTCTCCCAATAAACTGAAGTCGACTATCTACTTTCCCCTCGACTGTTCTTATTTGCTCATTCCATTTCATATCGCTGTGCGGCGTTAATTCTAGATATTTAATATACGCGACTCTTTCAAGCAGCACAAAGCTAATGCTGTATTCGAATATTACGGAATAGTTTCTCCTACTCATTTGTGTCACTTGTTTGTACATACAAATGTTGTAGCACATTTTTCCTCTTCTATCATTTGTTAGAAATGGAAGAAATTTGGCGTATATGAAATTTATGAAATATATACAACGCATATTGCCGTCTGATATTCTGTATGGCAGATTTTTTCCAGCGTCATAGGCAGACGGGTACTTTAGCACCTTAGAAGACTGGCAGTGAAAGGCCTCGCTCCAACCGCAAGCATGTACTAGCATGTACTGAGATCAGTTGAAGAAAACCCTGGAACCAGTATGTGACGATAAGTAGCAGCAGCAGCAGCAGAAGGCACGGCTCAGTTTCTGCCCCAGAGAGGGGGGGGGGGCGGGGGTTTCTACATTAACAATTGTGGTACCCAAATCTTCATGTAGCATTAAATTAAATATTTTTACTAAAATTAAGTCCTTTACGCTTGTCGCTTGCTTATCCGTTCTCAGTTCAATATATTCCCAACCTGTGACTCCTTTTGTTTCCGATGGCGATGGTCAATTTTTTTTGGATTTGGAGAGGGAACGGAAGCGCTCTTCCTGTCTTCCTGTACCAGTTATTCCGAATAAATAAAGTTCAATGGAAACTGACCACTAGCAATCCCGATTGAATGAATGAATTAAATTTCATAGAGCATACTACATACGTACAAAACTGAATTAAAAAAAGTCTACGACCACCGAGGTAAGCCTTAGGAAACATATTAATATGCGCAACGGACACGCCCTGGAAATAGGGGAAAACACAAACATTAAAATTTATGAGTGTGTGTGCGCCAGGAGCGTCAGTCGTATAAAATTTTTTAAAAGAGCTGTCCGCCGTTTGACTGAAAGAATTTTTGTTTATTGTCACGACCTGGTTTCGACCTTAGGCCATTTTCAAGTGCTGTGATAAAATTTGTCAGACGGTTATCTGACTACTTTGACCACAGCACTTGAAAATGACTTAACGCCGAAACCAGGTTGTGACAATAAACAAAAACCTTTCAGTCAAATGGCGGTCAGCTCTTTTAACAAAGAATTAAAATGATAACCCTGTCGAAAGTATTCCCAAAGGGTACAACGAAACTAGTTAACTTAAATAATAAAAAGGGGAAATAATCTGACTGCGACACAGATAAATAAAATTTGACTTACCTCGCAGAATGCGAAATTTAAAAGTACAAATTATGTATTCTTAAGAAAATATGAATTAGAAAAAATATTACAAAAAATTAAATTAACATCATGTATTACAATAATGGCGTGCTGCAACACATACTGAACGACTGCCTTCTCCAAAAGCTTCCTCGCACTGCCTAACGCAACTGGAAACTCCTGCCAACTCACTCCCAAAGCTCGCAACTGACTGCTCTCTCGCAGCCGGAGCACTTACTCTACAGTCGAACTTCCAAAGATTACTGCGCCACTTACAGTACACATCTGTGGCCAGTTCAAAAAACTAAATATTACAGACAATCAACTATGTCGGGACCATATGGACGTTACATCTGTTCTGTACTCTTGTACTGGTCTCATTTTTTCTGGTTTACAATATACTTATTTAAGTCTTAGCTTTTATATTTTTTTTATTTGCTATAAATCACCTTGTTTAAATAAAAAGATTAATTTAATAAAGCCCTTTCCTACTTCCATTAAATTTTGCTCATACGTAAATATCAGCAAGCTGCGTTCTATCGTACAAAAATGCCTTATCATTATTTCGATTCGCTTCGCTACTGCCTAAGTTTAGTTCAAACTCGACTTTGTCCTACATTCAGTTCATAATCCGGCGAAGTCCAATTATGTAATTTTATTCACCGATTGTGACAGTAAACGCTGCAGTGAAACTTTGTTATGAGAAGCGTAAAATAATCTAACCGTCGATTTACGGCGGAAAGTTACAGCACAAAAAATGTCTACAACTGATCTATACTTCATACGACTTGTAAAGGTAACTTTTCGCCAACTTTCTTTTGAAGTGGTGCTTTCGGGCGTTGTCTTCAAGCATTAACAATGACTACCGCTGTTTTTAATACCAATATAATTCATGCTCTATTCTGACGTATCCTCTTTAAAAATTTAGTCTATGCAGCTGTTCCAAAATGTCGTTCTATAAGCGGTATTCAATCCAAATATTTACGACAACACCAAAACGAAAATAACAATACAATCCACAACACGTCAATAGAGCGAATGGCGGTTCTGTAAATGCTTGTTGCAGAAGTGTACCGCAGATTCACCGTTTTCGTTAAATATATTTTTACCCATGAGCCAGGGTTCAAGAAGAGATAATGTCCTGAATTTTCATAAGCAGCACTTAAGGGCAGACGTAAAGCCCCCAGGAATAAAGGCATTAACATTGATTTTCAATCAGTTTATGGAAAGGGATACTTGTCGATAGAGTCATACGTGCTAGTACGTGCATTATCAGAACTTTGTCATGCAAAGCCTCTCTGGCAGGAGAATGCGCCATGTGAGCACCGATGGCGGTTGTGGTTCAAGCAGAGTAGCGCGCCAGCACACTCAACTCAGAATGTGCGCGAATAACAGACACAAACACTCCTTGCCCTCTGGATTAGTTAGGAGGCCCCACACAACAGTTGGGCTGGTAAGAATACAACACCATGCTAAAATTGAAGGTAATGCACCCTATGAGAACCACAAGTTTCTAGGCGTCATCTCAAGAACTGCGCGTCCGCTCCCGCCGGACGTTCTAGTCCTCCCTCGGGCTTGACTGTATGAGTTGTTCTTAGAATAGGTTAGTTTAAGAATGTTGTAAGTCTAGGAACCAATGAACACGGTAGTTTGGTCCAGTAGGTTTAGTGTAAAAACGAAAACAGCCAATATGTCCGCTCCCGCCGGACGTTCGAGTCCTCCCTCGGGCATGACTGTATGAGTTGTTCTTAGAATAGGTTAGTTTAAGAATGTTGTAAGTCTAGGAACCAATGAACACAGTAGTTTGGTCCAGTAGGTTTAGTGTAAAAACGAAAACAGCCAAGATGTCCGCTCCCGCCGGACGTTCGAGTCCTCCCTCGGGCATGACTGTATGAGTTGTTCTTAGAATAGGTTAATTTAAGAATGTTGTAAGTCTAGGAACCAATGAACACAGTAGTTTGGTCCAGTAGGTTTAGTGTAAAAACGAAAACAGCCAAGATGTCCGCTCCCGCCGGACGTTCGAGTCCTCCCTCGGGCATGACTGTATGAGTTGTTCTTAGAATAGGTTAGTTTAAGAATGTTGTAAGTCTAGGAACCAATGAACACAGTAGTTTGGTCCAGTAGGTTTAGTGTAAAAACGAAAACAGCCAAGATGTCTAAATCTCTGTACTTATCTTTATTCCTCTTAAAATGGAAGAATCCTATATAAATTCCCATAGTAGTATACGCCTTAAGATTACTTGTAGTCATACGTTGTAATCTCTATCTCATCTTTTTATTTCTGCCTTGTTATTTGTGGTTTTATTCCATCTGTTGGTTAAGCTGTTTGTTGTTAAAATTAAGCCGCGCAGGAATGGCCGTACGGCCTGGAGCGCCACGTTGCGCATCGCATGGCCTTTCTCGTCGGAGTCTCGAGTACTCCGTTGGGCAAGGGTGTGTCTGTTGTCTTTGGGTTAATTTAAGTAGTATATAAGCCTATGGACTGATGACCACTGTAGTTTGGTCGCATAGATGTACAAACATTTAAACAATAAAATAATTTTTTAAACTAGTGACGTGTATCAGGAAGAACTTTTGGGTTATTTTATGGATCTGACCATTAAATGTTTTATGCAGAGTACATGAGTCATAATGACTTCAATCTGCACTAATGATGTTCCATCATGAGAATGAGATCGATATGTAACATTTTTGTTAAATAAATATTTCATATTGGCCAGGAAGCTGAAACTTCTTATTTTATTGCAATATTGTGGTTGGTTGGCAATATCTCCATTATGGAATCAAATTGCAAAAACATTTAAACATTTTAAAGGAAAAATTAATCGGTGTAAAAAAATTAGAAATATACGATCTCTCTAAGCATCCACATCGCAGGTCACTGAGAAAAAATAAATAGATTTACAAACATCTGAAAGCTTTTCTGAACAAATGAAGAGCGAAGGGAATAACATGCCAACTGAGTGAATATACGAGTGGGCAGCAAACGGAATACAGCTTATAATTCCATATGTTTCTTTCTTTTTCTTTCGTCTTTGACCACAGTCTGTTATTAACAGTAGTGCCGATATAACAATGTTGCTGCCTGCACTGTGGCCTAGTTCACATCGCATCTTGAACTTCTATAACGAACTGAAACCGATGATGTGTTCTATTCTTGACAATACCACAATGGTCCCATTACGAGATTCTAAAAAATGTAATCTGAAGCTCGTCATCACTGACAGAAACCAGTAGGTGGTACAATATAGATTTTCACGACCGGAAATGTCGCGTCCGTTAAAATTATCTGGGCTGTTATGCCGTGGTCGGTTGAAATGGTTTTCAAAACCTAACGTTTCGTCCCTGTCTGCAGAGTATATCTTCAAGGGGGTCAGTACGATTGCAGCTCCAACACACACACTGACTTGCTACCGACAGTCAGAAGCAAACCAGCGTCTGTGTATTGGACCTGCAATCCTACAGACCCGCCTAAAGATGTCCTCCGCAGACGGCGACGAAACGTTGGGTTTTGAAAACAAATCGAACAGACCATTGCATTACAGCCCGGATAATTTTAAGGGACAAGAAACCGGTAGATTTCCAACATAATTTGTGACCAAACACGTAAATAAATCATATTTATCCTACAATTCTGGACCTCTCTTTTGAATTCGCGAGTATGTCGCAGCTGGCGACGGCATTCTGATGTGCCCAAAGAGAATGTTGTACAGGCTTCTCTTTTCGCAATAAATATAAATGACCTAATAGATAGCTTCGAAAACTCAGTGGCATTATGAAGTCGAAAAACTAAAAAATTGCAGGGAAACCTAAGTGCATCTCTCATACACACAAATACAAACAAATGTAGATTTAATGTGAATTCATAGGAAGCAAGGTCATTCCCTGTATTAATGCATAATTACATAACAACATTTGGACGCAATTACTTCCATAAAATATTTGGCAATATGCATAACGGACGATCTTTAGACATTAGTTGCAAAAGTAGAAGAAACCTCAGGAATGTTTTGATTACTTACGTGAAGCTTGATCACGTTTTACGAATTCTTATAGTGTGCTTTACCTTATAATTTACCTCTTGCTAAAATTTAACATAAAACCGCCGGAGTTTTTAACACCCTAAAACCGCCAAAGGGACTAAAGTGGCCCATTTCAGATAAATACGTTACTGTTTGATCCTAGTCTTTTAATTTTAAAGGACAGGTATTTCTGTGAGAAATATTGACACCGATGGTGGCATATGTTGTTTTTATTCTAAATATTAAGTACACACGTGCTAGATACAATTTACTTCAAAACGGTTTCACGTATCAACATAAATATAAAATATTTTCTTTATTTTTAGACAAATGAACTACAGTATGGAAATACTTGAAAACTGTTCATTATGTAATAAAGAAATCAAATAAAAATGCAGCCATAGCATGAAGTTTTCAGTTCAAAATGATATTTTCTATAACTAACAACAACATAAACACCATCAATACATTATCGTAGTCTAATGTCATTCTGCACTTCGATACATTTTTCAAAGATAAAATTACAGTATATGTAAATCCTTTTAGACACCTACTGGTCATCATTGTCTATAGACTGTACATCGAAATCTGCACAGAATAAGGGAACTCCAGTAACGCATTTCTTGCAAACTGGTTTGTCACACGGTGCACATTTGTATAAAAACTTTCCTTCTGTGCAAGATTTTCGAACCTGTCAACGACAGCAGTTCCCACCTACATCTGATGCTTCAACGTGAACTGGTAGAGCTCCCACCCTGGTTTCTGTGTATCTTTTGCAAGTTCATCTGCATGCTTCAGAAAGAAATCTCGTCTTGTTATTCTGATACCTGCTAAATCTACAATATTATAAAAAGTATGAACAGGCCACCTTCTTCCACCAGCTTTCACGGGGTTTTTGTGGGCCATTTGGTCAACAACATTTACTCCATACTCGGATTCATGTCACAGTGCTAGGTTTTGACATCATATCATTTCCAATTTGTACATCTGGATGCAAGAAACTGACAATTATTACGTTTTTTTTCCTGGCTGTGCTTGATACACTCTGTCATATCGTCGTTTTTGAAAACTGCAGTCTTGTGTAGATTCTCACGCGCTTACTTCACGCACTCAGGCACTTCCCGTCTAATTTTGTTCATGGTACCAAGCAAACTGGCTCTCTTGCTGGTGAAAGTGACGTGAAGAAATTGTAATTATCAGAATGTTCATCGCTGCCCTCTGATTCATTCGAGCTCTCCGTCGAACTTTTTTTTCATCATAATCAAAATCAGTTGAAATACCATCTACATATTCCTCCTCGGATTTATCTTCAATACAATTCAGCAACGATAACAACTGATCATCTGAGAGACCGTGCCGTGTTGCACTACCTCACACGCCCTGTAACCTATATTTACAAAAAACTAGATGACCCGGTGAACTTCGTATTACTTACCTCTTAATATAAACCATATTAATTTAAATCATATGTATTTTAGGCCCAGTACCTTATAAAGGCATCATCGGATAAAGTATCGGCTCGATAATGGGCGAAATGAGTGGGCAAATCACGCACACACGTCCAGGATAATGTTCATGTCACATTCGTGGAAATTCATGAAATGTTTAAACGGTGATAAACGAACAGCAATTCATTTTTAATTTTGAGTTCATATACGGGTTCAGATCGTGTAAAGCGAGCTTTACTCTTTAAAACCATATTTCTGAACACACTAAACATAACAACCAAATGTACATTTTCCTCGCAGTTTTTCCATATTTTATCACCGTTTAAACCTACCCTGAACTTCAACTAATGTGGCATGAACATGTGTGCGTGATTTTGTCCACTCAATCTGCCCACTATCGAGCCGATACGTAGACATCTGATGATGCCTTTATAAAGCTGCTGGGTCTAAAATAGATATGATTTAAATCAATATGGTTTATATTAAGGGGTAAGTGATACGAAGTTCACCGGTCATCTAGTCGACGCGGCAATGCTTCGCAATTGCTAATATGTATGTAGTCTTGCTTTGACCGTCAAATGTGCAAAATTTTATCGCAATCGTACGAATGATATTGATATTCTAAAGAAAAGAGCTCTTTCAGTTTTCCATAACTTTTCCAATTTTCTGACCAACTATTCCAAGCTTTTACTTCATTCAAACCTTCCTCTCGCTTGAACGTCAAATATGCAACATTTTATCGAAATCAGACGAATGATATTGATATCTCATTGCAAAAAGCTCTTTCAGTTTCTCACGAATTTTCAACTTTTCCGGGTAACTTTCACAAATTTTAGTTCATAAGAACGTTCATCTTTTGTTGAACGTCAAATGATTAAAATTTTATCGCAATCGGGTGAACGGTTTTCAACTTATAGTGTTGAGTACATTTAGAAACACATTGAAAAAGGAAATTGGTTCGAATTTTGCGAGTTTCCTTTTTAACTGCCCCCCCCCCCCCCATTTTTTTTATTTTTAATTTTTTTTTTTTTTACTTTTCCAAGACCATAAAAAAATTACCTCATCCGTTGAGCGGATAGTCAGTTATAGTGCTGGAATCAATCAAGATCACATTGAAAAACGCACTTTCAGTTTTCTCAAATTTTGAATTTTCCAAAAAAAATTATTTCATACAAACCTTGTCCTGTCAAGCCGTACTCAAGTGATGCTCTTACAACCACGTGGAAATTGATTTTTAATCATATAAAAAATCGCTTTCGGTTTTTCCTACATTTTCCAATTTTCCGGGCCACTATTACAAATTTTTATTTAATGCGACCCTCTTGCTTTCAACATGAAATGTACAGAATTTTATCGCAATTGGACGAACGGTATTCATAGCTCACTGGAAAAATCTGTTTCATTTTTCCCCGATTTTCCCCTTTTTCCGGACCACTTTTCCACATTTTATCGCCGTTTAAACCTTCCCTGGAATTACACGAATATTTCCAGACTAAAATTAGCCAAATCGGTTCAGCCGTTCACGAGGTTTAGCGATGCTAACGAACAGCAATATATATATATATATATATATATATATATATATATATTACTGTCAAAGACACTGAACTGATTGTGGCACATCATCATTGTAACAGCAGACAACAAAAAAAGTCTCTAACAGTGTATAGCAATCGGCAACGTTTAGTGCATACAATGGGACAAAAATGTCGGTTTTCGGTATTTGTTGTTTTTTCTCGATAACTACATTAACACATAGCGATGACTTTCATTTAGAAATGGGCTAGGGCAAGAAACATTAAAACTCATAAAGCCTCATCCACCACATGGAACAATTAAACGGAGGGATTTAAATATTGCCACGGGACAAAAATGTCCCATCGGCGGTTCTAGTGTTAAGGTAATGCACACTATAAGATTTCACAAAGCGTTACGCAGCTTTACATAACCATACCATACATCTGACGAGCAGGAGATCCTTTACTAGGTCTTTGTTGGAAATGGTTTCTTCAGCTCTCACTACCCTGAATATTCTTTTGTGTTCCACCGCTTCACACTGGAAGATCGAATGCGGTGCAATTGTAACGAGCCGCCTGTTTCACATATCGGATGCTGAGCCCTCTACTGCTGTAGTGGATATTGTAACGCCCAGACTGCTTAACTATGTAGGGTTTTTCTTGTTGTCTATGTTGATTGGGGCATGAGCATTGACCAGTGCATAATTTCTGTTGGCGCACTGTATACGAGCTATCATTAGTCTGTTGCTGACGGGAGTGTCTTCCTTGATGGATCATATAATCTTCTTGTGTGCAAATATCGTCATGCCTTGCAAGGGAGCACCTTTGGCAATTCGTCTGTCAGTTTCATTCTTGAATATTCGGTAGTTACCATAATCTGTTGTATCATCGTCAGTATATCGTGTTTCCTGAAATGCTACTAATAGGATGTTTTTGTCAGTCGAGTTCTGTAGTAACAGGTTGTATCAGTGTATTGATAGTATGCTAATGAATGTTGGTGTTTTGGTGGGTAGTTGGCCAGAGGTCCGACTTTCTCTGAATTCGTGCTTGCCCGAGGCCCCCAGATTCCGAATGCCCGGTTGCCGCCTGCCGACTGCTGGATTGGTTACCACCTGGGGTAATATTGTTGTTGCTCTCACGAAACATAGTGCTTGTTATTATTAAATTTGGCCAGCTAGCCTGCTTGTGTCAAACCAGGGTCTGTTAGTTCGTGGAGCAGTTGCTACAGCCGCACCCTATGGATGAACAGTCGCTGACCAAGTTCCCGGTGGTTTCCACAATAAATTAATCCTCCTTCTCTGCCGGTGAGATCTTCATTTGGCATCAAAGCCGTTGAAACTCATTACCCTGGCAGGGTTCACCTCTACCCTGGCAATGGTACCTGTACCCTACAAGGTACTGCTAGTTGGCCCAGCTGAAACAAGTTTTTTTTTTTTTTTTTTTTTTTTTTTTTTTTTTTTTTTTTTTTTTTTTACGTTGTGTTACTCCTCCTCCCCTCTTTTCTCAACCGAGCTTTGACTGGCTTTGACGGAGTTTTCAGAATTAATTATTGTATATAGTACTCTTACCTATCGATTAGTTCCTGAAAACGATTTTCAGTCTCTGTGCTTATTCGTCATTAACACGCTGCATTATGAAACAATCTACAGTGAATGTTACACAAGGAACTCCGTAATTTTAACATATGTTTCACCTGGGCGTACATTTTTGCATTACTGAATCACTGATTATTTTATGGTGCAAGTGCTGCCCTCTTTTAAAGTGACCCCCGTGAAACTCCTGCGACCTCCGTGGTGATAGCGTCCCACAGGTTGAAAAACATTGACTTAGAAGGTGGTATGGTCCGCAGGGACGGCCAACTACTCAGTCAGCAACAACACCGTAAGGTAAAAGAAATCATTTGGAAATAGTTGTAAAAGTTTTGTTATATTTTGAAAAGTAATTTTATTATCTTTTTAGATAACATTGTGATTAACTAGGTTTAGTCATAATCGTCATCTGGTTATGTTCCTCGTGGCAGGTTTTGACTGCATAGTCCTCCATGCTCGGTCATGTTCTTTCCTCTTAATTCTTTGGTACCCTCCTTGTGGCCCACTGACGTCATCCAGCATCTGGTACCTTCTTCGGCCCTTCCCTATCTTCCTCGGAACGAAACCTCCAATTGCATCCAATTTTAGTAAAGAACCTTTATTGTTTTGTAGAAGTGTAGTAACAAATTTGATTTAATGAAAAATTTAAAGTAACCTTTTTTGTACCACTTGGTAGTTAGTAATATCTGTCACTTCCTATTCCACTCACTAGTATGATTATTATTCGCAAGGAGCAAGCAATGTGTGTCAAGAGTAATTGTCGTCTTTTGTAGTACTATGCTAATATAACTAATTTCATATGATGCTCTCACAATGAGAAGATGTAGTAAATCAATCAGGGCTGCACAGTGAGAGTCGCGACTCCGGCTTAGTTAAAATTAATCAGAATTTGCTTAAACAGACATTGTCAAAATTGTATATGCTGCAAGTAAAGTTTCGTGTTGAATTAACAATAGATTATAGCTAAACATATACACCGAAGCAGTCGTTATATTTTATTTCATTCAGAATAATAATTTCAGATTTAATTTGTGAGATTTTAATTAACAGAAAAAGTACTTTGTCAGAGCCATTATTATTGATTTTAGTAATAACAGAACAATCCAGATTCATTTAAAGTCTTGTGTGCTAATGTTAAGAACAATTTATACAATTGTTTCAGAGACAGAGAGCATTTCTTTAGTAACATTGTTTAAGATCAGCTCCTGCGGCATTGCCTTTTCGCTAAATATAACGATTCGGCTGGCGACTTAAATAACACCCACCTGTGACCTCCAGGAGCCGTTAACTCTCAGCTCGCATTATTTAAAAGCGGCGTTCTGAAACTATAACTAGAAAACGTTTTCTGTCTATCCACATTCTGAGAGATTATTTATATGGCGTATTTTATTTTCGGGTTTGTCTGAAGAGAGTAGACTCCATATGAATAATTCTAAATATTTCCACAACAGGCAATTCGCAGTGTTTCAATGCAGGCGCATTCAAATGCTCGATACCTTGCGGGAATTCACTATAGGCTGCAAGCAAGAGGGGCTACAAGTTGAAAATTTGGGTTGGAAGAGATGCGTGCCTCGATAGTCCAACAGGCAAGCCGGGTGCCGTGGCTCAGCGCGCCCAGGTAGAGCATTGAACGCCTTCTGTAAAAAAAAAAAAAAAAAAAAAAAAAAAAAAAAAAAAAAAAAAAAAAAAAAAAAAAGGTCAAGAATATATGGAACAAACACGATCAGCGACCGCAAGGAACACATCTACCGGATTTAAAAAAATAAAAATAAATAACTATATAAAAATAGTCAACGCGACCGCTGGCCCGCAGCGAGAAACCTGTGTTAGCATACCTATCCAACACAAAATTGAATTTATTTCATCGCGTCGAAAGGGTCAATATGTTTCAATATTTCTATTTCGTGATCTGCATCCACATTCTGAGTGACCTTGACAACATTTAAGACGTTAATTAACACTCTGATTAATTTAAGGACACTTAAATGCGGTAAAATTATTGGTCAACCCATTAAGTAAATTGTCAGGGCTTATCTTCAGTAAATTACAGAGTAGTAACAAAGGAAAAGAAGTTTGAGATTAACTTTCCGTCGCCAACGTTGTCATTAGAGACGGAACTGAGCGGATTTTTGTATAAGAATGGAGCAGGAAATCAGCCGTGGCCTTTCAATTAAACCATCTCGGCATTTGGCTGGTGTGAGTTAGGGAAATCACAAGAAACATAAATTTGGATGGTCGGAAGTGGATTTGAACCACTGTCCTTCCGACTGCGTGTCCACCGTGTTAACAATGCGCAGCCCCGCTCTTGAAAGTGGTAACAGGGCATAACGAGTACATTATTAGACATCAATAGACGCACAGGGAACAACTTTTCTATTAGACTTCAGCATGACTTTGAGCTAAATTCAAAATCGACGAATCACGAAATTGATTTGCACAGTTCCCTTCAAAATTGCAGTTCAAGCGTAGACAGGACGTTTTTGGATCACTCTTTAATAGCAAGCAGACTAGTCTCATAGTCAAAACAGTTTTCATTCATACGGTACGAGAGGATCTTTTTCCGCTGATACCAGTTCGGTTGAAAATATGACATGTACAAACGAAAGGACAAGGTTTTAACTAGCATACGTGTGTGGACAATGATAGGACTGAAATATCGTAGCGCACTAATTTATTACGATAGTTTACATGACAATATGGCCTTCAAGATGCAAAATATGGGAAGAATTGGAGCACCCACCGTATTCTCCCGCCATTTCACCCTATGACTTTGATCTCATTCCAAAGATGAAGGAAAACTTCGTGGTAGCCGGTTTGCAACGCGAGAGGACATTGCTAATGCTGAGCGCGAATAGGTGACCCAATCAGACGAGGTGCGGTAAATGCTGAGGAAGATGGTATTCAGCGACTGTCACATGGTTGGCAGCGTGTGATGAAAGTAGCAGGAACTACTTTGGCAGGTTTGTCATGCCAACTGTATGTGTACTGAGTTGTCATTCTTTTGCAGCGTGAAGGCCATATTGCCCTGTAATGTAAAGCAGTCAACAATCCGAAGATTGGTTTGAACACCACAGTGCTTTACTAGGCATGGTCCTGTATGGAGGTGGTACGCCGTTGCCTTCCTCCGACCTTCGAACTGACCTAACCAGCAAGTTATAGGGGGACCTACAGTTTAACGTAGGATCCAAACCACGGTACTACTCGGTATTTTTCACATCAGCAACACTGTCGGAGGTGAAATAAGTGGAAAGTTACAGATAAAAATCCCAGGACCTGGCGGGGATCGAACACGCGACCTTTGGATTTTTAGTCTGGTACTCTATCACTGTCCTATGGAGCCGCACATTGCCCTGTATAATGTCCTAATAAATTTGTTACGATGTTACAGTGCTATTCATTATCCACACATGTAGTTAAAACCTTGCCCTTTCGTCTGTATGCGTCACATTTTCCAACCGGATTGGTATCTGGAAGAAAAATAATAATTGTCATAACGTTTGCCCCAAACCGCGTAGTTTCAGTGTTCCTTCAGAGGGGATGTTGATGAAATTGACCAAAAATGTCAATTTTCGATTTATTTGTTGTTTGTAATACAATTCATGGAGAATAAGTTCCCAAAGTTTCAATGTTGAAATCGCATCCGAAGTGCTTCAAAATTATTTAAAAGTGTGACGCGGCCTCCCTGCCACGCCCACGTTTTGAAACAGCACTTCATAGACAGCTCAGTGAACACGATTCTGTCTATTACTTTCAGCCGGACATGTGCGAGATACATCTAGAAGGCCCTGATACGTACTCTTTCTTCTTATAGATCGTCCTTATAAACAATAACAAACTAGCTGCATCGTTTATGACGAAGCAATTCTTTTTTTGCCTTGTGATAGTGATTGAGATTTAAACAAGTGTTTGATTCTTTTTCTTCATTCAGTTATGTCACGATCACAGAGTGTATAAATTACTGGATAATCTGCATTTTCGTAAGTTAGTGAATAAAAGACGTGAGAAACAACGACAAACCAGCAATGAGGCTACTTTAGAAGTAAGAACGTCTGCTGAAAATGTGAACTCGTCTCCTAGCAGTTCCAAAAACGTTCAAATATTTGTAGAGCTTATGGGACTTAACTACGTGGTCATCAGGTCCTAAACTTACAAACTACTTATGAACTAGCTAATACTAAATATGGCACAAATATCCATGGCAGAGGGGGGATTCGAACCTAGCGGCTCCAAGCAAAAAGTTAGTGAGGTGAATGGTGCATACTAAAGTGATGAATCTCGGTACAATGGATTTAGATCAATTGACCTTGAAACCAAAACCCAGAATCCAAAAGAATCTCTAAATTCACTCATATGGAAACAATGCCGTAAAACCACATTTGCATCTTCTACAGTTGTCAGAATCGCAACTTGTAGTTCTTGTATTTAATGATGGGAACGTCGGAAGAATGAAGGTATTAGAAAGAATGGGCTTCAAGATAGGAAATTTTACTCAAGACATCCCGAGAAAAATAGATTTACGGCCCGTCTCTGCAGCTGAGAAGTCAGTTGAAGACCTGATAAAGGAAAGAGACAAGAAACCAGAAGAGAGGCCTTGAAGGAAGAGACAACCCAGAGTACAAATATGGTGCCTTCTGAAGAAGTGGCATAAGGAAAAAAGTTTGGTTGAACTTTAAACTGCGTTTCCTGAAAAATTTGTTTTTTAAAGTTATGTACATTTTCCTCATATTCAATGAATCCTAGAAATATGAAATTTTGTATACATATTTATGTAAATCTAATAAACATTGTCTCAAGAGTAAATTTTGAAATTCTGATTGCAAGCTGAGATATGGGGCGAAGTGCTTGGAATTTTGCATGAATTTAAAACTGTACTTTTGGAATTGTAATTAAGAAATTATGAAAATTCTCCTATTTGACCTATTCCAAACCCTCATGAGAGAAGCTTATAACATGTAAAGAGAGGAAACAGACAAATATTTGTAGAAATCTCTTGAATAGTTTCTGATTAAAAGGATCTACATTTTTTTTAAATATAAAACTTCAAATTTTATTTTAAAAAAAGTTGAATATTTTGTATCCCATCCTCGTCGCCACTTTTGTGTCCCAACTTCGTCGCCGCTTTTGTGTCCCAGCCTCGTCGTAGGTGTCGGTGGCCGAGTGGAATGAGCCCGACACAGGAACAAAAATAGCACGCTGGTGCAGGTACGGAGGGGAGCAGCCAGAAACTATAAACACTAGAGTAAATTAGAAACAGATATATATTGCACAGAATGTAACAATACTTAACTTTTACATAGTACTGCAGAATGTTGATACATAGTTGTTAGAGGCCTGCCTAGTGCCTGTACGATAGCAAAGTCTTCAATGGTGCCTATCTGATTCCGAAGTCTTTACTCGATGCTATCTCAGTCCGAAGTGCCGATGTCGTTCACTGGTGGCCACGAGCGGAGTTGTCGCAGAGGGCGCTCGTGGCTGTCGTCGTGAGACCGACGCGCCGTGCGTGCATGGCGGCGCGCGGCGAAAGTAGGTGGCGCGCACTTTGTACTTGTGCGACACCACAGAATATATATGATCAAAGGATTTTATATGTAAATGTGTTACTTTCATGTAAAGCGTGCTACAAAATTTCATTGCCTTATCTCCAAAACAGTGGATTTGGTGCATCTTTGAAATAGTGTTTGTTTTTTATCAACGTCCTCCCTTAAGGAGGTAAAGGAGATGCAGAAACCAACATCCCTGAACAGCGTATCGTCTTGATGTCGAAAATGTGAACATTTTAAAAAATATATGATAGTCATATTTATTAATGTACAAATCTAAAGTTTTGCGTGTGTTAACCAAAAGAGCTGTATTGTAAGCGAAAAATGTAATAAAATATGCAGGGAAAATATTTTGCCCGAAAATTTTAATTTTTAATTTTTTATTGTCGTTTTTATAAAAAGCCATAACTCAAATTCTAATAATGCAATTTGAAAAAGTGATGTTGTGCTCTGAGAAGGTTATAAGACCACTGAACTACAGTTATTAATTTTAGTGTGAACTGTATCATTAACAAAGCTTTTAATTCTGCACATCAAAAATTAACGTTTTTTCTACATAAAATCATCTAAAAGTCAGAATGTAATTCCAAGATCTCATATTTTTTAGTTCCAGGAAGACACCAACACGGTGCGAACAGATTCTGATTCTTTCATAGCATTATTGCATATACTTTTTGAGAAAGGCTTTTAATAACGTGATAAATGTAAAACTGAGAAAATAAAGTCCAAATATTTTCTCTCATACTTTCACATGTAATAAGTTCACCTCAGTTTTAAAATCCTCCATACTGATACTCCTCATCCTCCAGATTTCTCTTCCCTCCTTGCCGAATCTGCCTAGCCTGTATTTGCAGGTCAGCTTCTTAAGTCTGCTGTCGTCGATGGTGTAAATAAATTTTGTTGTAAACACACCAGGGTCTATACCAACTGTCTTCAGCACAATCCTGCCATTATTTCCGTCATGGGAACATAATATTGAATCATGTACACCTATTTTGAGTACTCCAACTACACAGTTTTCTTTTTCTTTCTTTTTTTTTTTTTTTTTTTTTTTTTTTTTTTTTTTTTTTTTTTTTTTTTTTTTTTTTGAGCATCTAATCCAAATTAAATTAATGATGCTTTCATTCGCATTTTGTGTCTTTCCGTGAAGGCATTTACTCAATAAACTAGTGTTTGCAAGAAACCTGAATGTGAAGACTTTATAGCGTGACAGAGAAGTACTGCATCAATAAGCCTGAACCCAGTGAAATCCATACGAACATCACTCACGCAGCTGTGCAATTCTCGTATCGCAGTTTTCGATGGTGAAGCTGAGAGCTAACGTTATTCATTCGGGGACTGCTTATACTTTTTTGTTGGTAAACCGATTCCCATGAAACCTCCGTTTTCCAAACAGTTTGTCCACCACCTATTATGCATAAATTTTAACTTTCACGTAAAGTTTTGCGATTTCAACCTTTCAACTAATAATATGTGTTAGTATTGTCGAAACGTAAAAATACTGCATGCAAGAAAATTTTCAGGCAAAAATAAAGGTGACAGCCAAATATATCGAAAGAGAATAATAGCCTTGACACTGAGAAAAGTTCCGCTGAAGCAAGCAGATTCCCAAAGGGCGGGAAAGGTGTGAGTTGCCGCCAGTGCAGACTTAAAGAGTTTAACAATTTAAAGGCTGCTGTCAAGATAAAATTCACACACAACTTCCATTCAACTGTGTAGATTAAGAAAATATTTTTTGAGAAATCGATTTTTGGATCGAAGCTCCGTCCCCCCTTAACCCTTTAGTGACCAAATTATTTCGAGAAATTGTAGACTTCTTATGAATACTTTATTGGGTTAAGTAGACACACATAAAATCATAGTTTAAATCTTGAAAGTGAGAGTTTAGCCTATAGGTATAAAAAATTTAGAGAGAACTATTGTTCCCACCGAATTTTTGTGTCACTGGACTTGATTATTTAAACAATGTATATCTTTGTCTAAACATTTCATTTACTTCTTTATTAGTTTATACTGTCCATTGAGTTGACTAAGGAGACGTACTATGGAAGTTAGAGAAGCATGGTGCTACAGACAAAGGTACACGACAGTTGCTACACATTATATTTGTCCTCTTTTCTTTGTTTTTGGTGCTACATTGGCGGCACCTTGTGTTTGTAGTACCTTTTCTCGGCAAATGAGTTCTAACTTTCGCCAGACGAACTTGATCTGGAACTCCAAACCCGCCTGTTTTTGGTGTCTGAAAATGAACGGGCCTTCCTCTTCGTTTACGACTTGAGAAACCGGAGATGAGCTGCCGTGCCAAATGCTACCCAAATGTTAGCTTCTGTTCAAATGTTCAAATGTTTGTTAAGCTTAAGGGACTTAACTGCTGGGTTATCAGTCCCTAAACTTACAAACTACTTATGAACTACTTACGAACTAGGACGGCACAAATATCCATGCCCGAGGGGGGATTCGAACCCCCGACCGTAGTGGTTAGCTTCTGTCTTCTGTAACTTCCACATAATGTAGTCACTGACAACTGCCATTTTTTTTTCTTTATTGTATTTTAATGCTTCGCGGAGCAGGCTGGCAGTAGCCTCGTAAGCTGGTCTTAAGCCCAGGGTACATATGAATTTGACAAAAGAAATGGTAGGTTAAAACAGGAAGTAAAATGTTGATTTTAACGATAAAAAGGAGAGAAAAATGTTGAATTTAACAATAAAAAGGAGAGAAAATAGGCGAACTATATACAATGAAATTAAGGCTTTAAAACACACATAGTCAGTATAAAAAACTGCCACGGTGGCTAAAAAACACAGAGTTTGCACAGTCAATGCCGACGATAACAGAGACAATTAAAAATCATGGTAACACAGTGTTCTGCCTTAGCGAAGCACTAAAACACTGCACACGTAACATCACTGAAACACAATTAAAACACTGAGTAGGCTCCGCAGTGGAGAGGGAGGGGTAAGGAAAGTACGTTGGGTAGGAAAGGAGGGGAGGGGGCGGAGTGAGGATGGGATGCGATGGGATGGAAGGACTCTAAGGAGTGGATGGGGACGGGGATCCAAGTGGAGGAAGGGAAAAGGATGGGTGGTGGGGGATGTGGCACTAATCCACAAGGAAGGCTAAAGTTGATAGGAAGGGACGGAGGGCGTCATCCGGGAAAGGAAGCTGATGGAAGTTACCCTCAGATAGGATATGGAGAGTATGGAGGTGGAGAGAGGGAGTAACATGCTGGTAAAGGCGTGGCAGAGGCCCGGGATTCAGGAGGATACAAATGCCAAATCTACAAGAAAGAAAAATAGTCTGTTCCACCACTTCCATGAACGACGACCTACAGCATACCAATCGCGCAGCTAATATACGCTGGTACTGTCTCCCTCTTAAATATAAAAGCAGACAAATACAAGTCATATCACATGCCCTGACGTGTTTTACGGCCCACTTTTAAAATTTCTGCAAACATTTTGGACCAAAATAATAATCTAAATTAATTAATAAGAGTGTCTGAAACCCATTTAGGAAAAAGAATTAAGTAGTAGTGGTTTTCGAACTACCGAACTTTCGCGTCACGCCGGCCGCGGTGGCCGAGGTGACTGAGGCGCTCCAGTCACGGTCAGCACGGCCACTGCGGTCGGGGGTTCGAATCCCCCCTCGGGCATGGATATTTGTGCCGTCCTAGTTCGTAAGTAGTTCATAAGTAGTTTGTAAGTTTAGGGACTGATAACCCCGTAGTTAAGTCCCATAAGCTTTACAAACATTTGAACTTTTTTTTTTTCACGTCACGGTCCAGCACCCTGCCCACTACGCTACGGCCATAATCAAAACAAAAGTTCATAAATCTCCTACTATTGATGGCCGTTGTTAACTGATGTTAATACGGCATTTCTAGACATTAGATTATCATTTATCGTACGCAGAACGATGTGTTTTTGATAATTCCTCAGTGTGCCGTTGCTTTGAAATGACAACGTGTAAGTTACAATAAGAAAATCATCAAATACGCGAGGAACGTCACGTGACATCTCCGAACGGCTGGTTTTCGTTAATTCAATGGAGGGTGTCAAATCTCCGTTATTTTTGCAAATATGTCTCAAACAATACGAGATATGAAACAAAATAAGGGATCTAAGTTGTAGAGAATTTTCTCCTCTACCAATTAGGTTATTCAATTTTCGTGTCAGATGAACGGTTCGTTTGCAATTACAATTACAGTACAAACGGCTTTTTTTCTTTTACTGCCGTATTTTTTGTCCGAAAAATTTGAAAAAGGGAGGTTCTGGTCTCTGGCGGCATACAATAATGTCTGTAAAATTTGGTGCTGACCGGTTGAACGGTTCGTCTTAAAAACAGTGAACGCGTTACGGAAAGACAGACGGACGGACAGACAGACAGAGAGACATACATGCCAAAATCTCCGTTATTTTCGCAAATATCTTTGAAACGCTAAGAGATATGAAAAAAATAACATAAGAGAACAAAGTTGTAACGAATTTTCTCCTCTACAAATTATGTTATTCAATTTTCGTGTCAGATGAATAGTTAAGCCGTTATTTTCATTTAAATTTCGAGCTGTCAAAAGACGATCGCAAAGGCCCACTACCGTAACCTAAAGTGGGCCAAAACGCCGTTACGGTCGAAACAGTGGCTTGTTTTCCCAGATATACTGCGGTTCTGCATTGACTGACTAACAAGTAGAAAAACAACCACTTTGACGCGCCTGTTGACAATCTACATGTAGTTAGCACACTCTTAACAGGAGATGGTACACTGAACTTGCAACGAAAAGAAATAAGTGGGAACTATAGTTCCCACTGGTCACTAAAGGGATAAGGAGGGAATAGAGATGAAGAAACCAACATCACTGCACAGCGTATCGTCTTGAGCCCACTGGAGCGCGAGAAAGCCCCACTTTGATTTTGAACTTGGGAAGCGGCCTGTACGGAGCCGGAAACGGCCGCTTGCGGGCGAGAGGCGTGTAGCAGAAGGCGCTGCTGGCTGGCCGGCTGTTTCGCAGTTCCGGCCGCGCGGCAGGTAGCGGCGGCCCCGCTAATTAATTTCGTATCCGCTGCTGGCGGCGGCGGCGGAGGTCCTCAGGACTCTTCATTAGGAGGCGGCCCCGCGCGGTCGATGGGCGGCGTGCTCCGCCTCGCCTCGCCTCGGCCCGCCCGCGCCGCGTCGCGCCCTCGCGACCAATTCTGGGAGAGTAACTCAGTTTGGGCCTCATCGGCGCTCCATTAAAGTAACTCGCACCACCTTTTATCTTTGGCGGCGCCGCAGCCGGCGGAGGCCGGAGGCGCTGCGGTCGCGGCTGCGGAACCCGAGCGCTGCCTTCCGTTCCAGAGGGAGAGGAGAGGACGCCGCGGCAGCCTGCAAGAGGACCTGCCTGCAGTGGCGACTGGCGCGACACGGTTGTCTGAAGGTATCTCTGCTTAGGCGGTTTCACTAAAGATGGTGGATAAGATTCATTGTGGAATCTTAACGAACAAATCATTTCAATATATCCAACAGTGTAAATTGGCGGTTTATTTTGGTATACATATGCAACAAGCTACTTTATTCTTCAACAACTAGTTCTCGAGCTACTGCAGGTTCATCATCACCGGAGATGTTACAGTGGCATTAATCTGGGTGACAATTATGGAACTACACTGCTCAAAGCAATTAGGAGATAAGTTGACATATACACAATATATACGACTACATCATCCCTTTCAGACCCCAGGTTGTACGTGATGTCACATTAATATAGAGGGGGACGTTTAAGATACAAAATGCATACAATAATTTATTACAAAAAAGGAAATAAATTTATTTTCAAAAATTTTGTACCCACACAATTGTCTGTTTTTGGTCGTTGTTGTTGTTGTTGTTGTGGTCTTCAGTCCGGAGACTGGTTTGATGCAGATCTCCACAATACCGTATCCTGAGCAAGCCTCTTCATCTCCACATAAGAACGACAACCTACATCTGTCTGAATCTGCTTACTGTATCCATCTCTCGGTCTTCCCCTGCGACTTTTCCCCATACACTTCCCTCCAACGCTAAATTCACAATTCCTTGATGTCTAAGAATGTGTCCTACCAATCTATCCCTTCTTTTACTCAAGATATGCCAGAAATTCCTTTTCTCCCCAATTCTGTTCGGTACCTCCTCATTAGTTACGCGATCCATCCACCTAATCTTTAGCATTCTTCTGTAGCACCATATTTCAAAAGCCTCAGTCCTCTTCCTGTCTGCACTGTTTATCGTTCATGTCTCACTCCCATACAAGGCAACACTCCATACAGATGCCTTCAGAAAGGACATCCTTAGGTTTAAATCAATATTCGATGTTAACAAATTTCTCTTTTTCAGGAACGCTTTTCTATCCATTGCCATTCTGCATTTTATATCCTCTGTACTGCGACCATCATTTGTTATTTTACTGCCCAAGTAACAAAACTCATCTACATCTTTTATTGTTTCGTTTCCCAATCTAATTCCTTCAGCATCACGTGATTTTCTTACACTGCACTCCATTACCCTAGTTTTGCTCTTCTAATGTTCATTTTATATGCCCCTTTCAGCACACTGTCCATTCCGTTCAATTGCTCTTCCAGGTCCTTTGCTGTATCTGACAGAATTACTATGTCGTCGGCAAAACGCAATGTTTTTAATTTATCGCCCTGAACTTTAATTCCTTCGCAAAATTTCTCCTTGCTTTCCTTTATAGCTTGCTCAATGTACAAATTGAACAACAATGGAGAAAGATTACAAGCCTGTCTTACTCCCTTTCCAACCACTGCATCCCTTTCATGCCCTTCAACTCTGACAACCGCTGTCTGGTTTTTGTACAAGTTGTAAATAATCTTACGTTCCCTATATTTTACTCCTGCTTGCTTCAGAACTTGAAAGAGTTTATTCCAATCAACATTGTCAAAAGCCTTCTCCAAATCTACAAAAGTAGAAATGTAGGTTTGCCTTTTCTTAATCTATCTTCTAGGATAAGCGGTAAAGTGAGTATTGCCTCCCGTGTTCCTACATTTCTCCTGAACCCAAACTGATCTTCCCTGAGGTCGGCTTCTACCAGCTTTTCCATCCTTCTGTATATAATTCGCGTTAATATTTTGCAGCCATGACTTATTAAACTGATGGTTCTGTAGTTTTCACACCTGTCTGCACCTGCTTTCTTAGGGATGGGGATTATAACATTTTTCTTAAAGTCTGAGGGTACTCCACCTGTCTCATACATCTTACACACCAGGTGAAACAATTTTGTCATGGCTAGTTCTCCCAGAGATTTCAGTAACTCTGAGGATATCATCTACTCCAGGGGCCTTGTTTCGACTTAGGTCTTTAAGTGCTCTGTCAAATTCTTCTCTCAGTACAATATCTCCTATTTCATCTTCATCTACATCCTCTTCCCTTCCTACAATAGTGTCTCGAAGTTCATTTCCTTTGTATAGCCCCTCTATATACTCTTTCCACCTTTCAGCTTTCCCTTCTTTGCTGAGAACTGGTTTTCCATCAGTGTCCTTGATATTCGTAGAGCTGTTTTTCTTATCTCCAAATGTTTCTTTTATTTTCCTGTAGGCTGTACCTATTTTTCCCCTATTTATACATTCTTCTACATCCTTGCATTTGTCTTCTAGCCACTCCTGCTTAGCCATTTTGCACTTCCTGTCAATCTCATTTCTTAGTCGTCTGTACTCCATATTGCCTGTTTCATTTACTGCATTTTTATATTTTCTCCTTTCATCGATTAAATTTAGTATCTCCTGTGATATCCAAGGATTTTTTGTAGGTCTTGCCTTCCTACCTATTTTGTCCTCTGCTACTTTCACTATTTCATCTCTCAATTTTATTTCTCCCTGTTTCTGTCAATTGTAGCCTAAAGCTCCCTCTGAAATTCTTAAGAACCTCAGGTTTCTTCAATTTATCCAGGTCCCATCTCCTTGTTTTCCTACCTTTTTGTAGTTTCTTCAGTTTCAGTCTACACTTCATAACCAACAAGTTATGGTCAGAGTCTATATCTGCCCCTGGGTATGTCTTACATTATAAAACCTGGTTACGAAATCTATGTTTTACCATTATAAAATCTATCTGGTATCTTCCGGTGTCTCCTGGTCTCTTCCACGTATACAACCTTCTTTTGTGATTCTTGAACCAGGTGTTTGTTATAACTAAATTATGTTCTGTGCAAAATTCTACCAGGCGGCTTCCTCTTTCATTCCTTTTGCCCAGACCATATTCACCTACTATCTTCCCTTCCCTTCCTTGTCCTACTACCGAATTCCAGTCTCCCATAACAATTAAGTTTTCCTCTCCCTTAATTGTTTGAATAATTTGCTTTAGCTCCTCATATATTTCTTCGATTTCCTCATCATCGGCAGAGCTAGCTGGCATATAAACCTGTACTACTGCTGTCGGTGTTGACTTCGTATCTATCTTGACAATGATAATGCGATCACTGTGCTGGTCATAGTAGTTTACCCGCATTCCTATTTTCTTATTCATTATCAATCCTACTCCTGTGATACCCCCAATTGATTTTGTATTTATAATCCTGTACTCACCTGACCAGAAATCCTGTTCTTCCTGCCATCGAACTTCACTAATCCCCACTATATCTAACTTCAACCTATCCATTTTCCTTTTTAAATTTTCTAATTTTCCTACCCGATTAAGGGATCTAACATTCCACGCTCCGATCCGTAGAATGCCAGTATTGTCTTTCCTGATGACAACATCCTCCTGAGTAGTCCCCGCCCGGAGATCCAAATGGGGGACTATTTTACCTCCGGAATATTTTAGCCGAGAGGATGCCATCATCATATGTTCATACAGTAGAGCTGCATGTCCTCGGGAAAGGTAACGGCTGTAGTTTCCCCTTGCTTTCAGCCGTTAGCAGTAGCTGTGTGGCAAAGCCACATTAGCTGATGTTACAAGGCCAGTTCAGTCAATCATCCAGACGGTTGCCCCTGTAACTACTGAAAAGGTTGCTGCCCCTTTTCAGGAACCACACGTTTGTCTGGCCTCTCCACAGGTACCCCTCCGCTGTGGTTGCACCTACGGTACGGCTATCTGTATCGTTGAGGCATGCAAGCCACCCCACCACGGCAATGTCTGTGGTTCATGGGGGTCTTGGTCTTCACTACAAATTTATGATCTGCGCCATCTTACAGTAACATGCTTTTGAAAGAAATGACATAATAACATCACAGGGTCACATTAAAGTAACTGACTGTCAGATATGATAGCTTCACTTATCAAAACAATGATATCAACACCTTGTTAACATGTCTTTCTTGCCGCCATTGTAAATAAACTGGACGTTTGCATTGACGAGGGACTGAATTGGAAGAAACATATTGAAGCTCTCCTGAAACGTTTGAGTTCAGCTACTTTTGCTATCAGAGTCATTGCAAAATTTGGTGATAGACATCTCAGTGAATTAGCTTACTACGCCTATTTCATTCACTGCTTTCATATGGAATCATATTCTGGGGCAATTCAACATTGAGTAAAAACTTATTCATTGCACAAAAGCGTGTAATCAGAATAATTGCTGGAGCCCACCCAAGAGCATCCTGCAGACATTTACTTAAGGATCTAGGGATTTTCACTGTAGCTTCTGTGGTGTCGCACAAGTATGAAGTGCGCGCCACGTACTTTCGCCGCGCGCCGCCATGCACGCACGACGCGGCGTTCTTAGGACATCAGCCACGAGCGCCCTCTGCTGCAACACTACTCGTGGCCACGACTGCTGCAGCGTTCACTTGGGAATGAGATAGGCACTAGTTAAGACTTGGCTATCGGATAGGCACTAGGAATCATCAGTAGGCAGGCCTCTATCTAATCTATGTATCAGCATTCTACAGTCAAGAACTATGTAAAAGTTAAGTATTACTTTGTCTCTATGAAATATATATCTCGTTCTAACTTACTCTAGTGTTTCCAGTTTCTGCTGTGCCACTGGCTGCTCACCTCCGTACCTGCACAAGCGTGCATCCTTTATTCCTGTGTCGGACTCTTTCTATCGGCCACCGACACCCACGACAACCGGCGGAATCGAGACACAAAAGCTTCACAATATATATATATATATATATATATATATATATATATATATATATATATATATATATATATATATATATATTAAATCATAAAATTTGTTACTAGCAATCCGACCCAAGTCAAAAGTAATAGCAATGTGCATAGCTACAACACTAGGAGAAAGGATTATGTTCACTTTTCAAGGTTAAATCTAACTTTGGCTCAGAAAGGGGTGAATTATGCTGCCACAAAAGTCTTTGGTCACTTACCAAGTAGCATCAAAAGTCTGACAGATAGTCAACTAGTATTTAAAAAGAAATTAAAGGAATTTGTGAATGGCAACTCCTACAATGTAGATGAACTTTTAGATAAAACTTAAATAATCCTTAAAATATTGATTGTCAAGTGTAGACAACATTTACTAAACTGACACGTTCCACATCATTACGAAATGTTGTATATATGATCTATGGAACAAGTATTAATCTAATATAAACTACTGCCGGTGCCACACAGTGTAGAAACATGGAACTAAAACACGTAGCGCACGTTTCCACAGTCGATCCACGATTGTGCAGGCCCAAATTTCCTAGCGTGAATCACCAATAAATAAAGCGAGCAAAACCAGAAACGCACAATTGCGGCTGGCCGCGGTGGCCGAGGGGACGGCTGCGCTCCAGTCACGGTCTGCACGGCCACTACGGTCGGGGGTTCGAATCCCTCCTTGGGCATGGATATTTGTGTCGTTCTTAGTCTTAAGTAGTTCATAAGTAGTTTGTAAGTTTAGGGACTGATGACCCCGTAGTTAAGTCCCATAAGTTCTACAAAGATCTGAACATTTTGTAAATTGTGTGTGATGCAGTACGATATTTCGCTGTCTGTACTCTCTACTTTAGGTTTACCTGGCCTTTACATAGAGTGAGGAACCATGGGAGTACACTAATAGTATGTCACTCTCGTTGCGCCTCTAATATGATGCGTGATCACCTCGACGGCCAGTACAGTTGCACACCTGCGTGGCAGGGACAGTATGAGGTTATCAGTCAGCCCTTGAAGGATATTTGAGCACTGTTCAATGAGTACAATATCCAGCTCTGCAACCGTTGTCTGGGTTCACTGTGTCTGCCAAGTGCAAGCTCAATAAGGTTTGACTGATTGATTGGGTTGGGGTCAAGGGACCAAACTACACTGGTCATCGGTCTCAATAAGGTTTAAGTCCAGTGATTAGGTTAGATTAGATTAATACTTGTCCCATAGATCATGAATACGACACTTCGGAATGATGTAGTACGTGTCAAGTTAATGAAGGGTGTCTGTAAAGACGTTACATTAAACAAAATATTACATGACACAATTGATTGTTCTTTTTCTTTTTTCTTTTTTTTTTCTTTAGATTAACAAATTTATATCTAAAAACTCATCCAATAATTAGAAGGAGTTATCATTCAGAAATTATTTTAATTTATTTTTTAAATGCTAATTGGCTCTGTGCCCAAAGACTTTTGTGGCAGCTTAATTTACCTCTTTCTGTGCCAAACTGAGATTTACCCCTACATAGTAAAGATCATCCTTTCTCCTGGTTACAAACTATTTTATACTTCGGGCATCCACAGCTGAAATACATAGTAAACCAATTCTAGAAAGTAATACAAACAATCAGGATGTCTTTCTATGAATTATTGCAGTCCGCCTTAGCTGTTTTTATGCGCCTTTATTGCGTTACTACCGGTTTCGTACCATTAAAGTTTAAGTCCTAACGTGCACCTAATGGTTTCTAGGAATTTTCTAATTTTTAGAATCATAACAGGGACCACGACTCCAAAAAGATTCTGGTTTTGTCAAATATTTTAACAGCATATGACGCAAACCATTGGTACAATTCGTTTTACTTTAGATTCAGGGGATACTGAACCCACCCCTACGTTCAACTTTAAAATTTAAGCAGTAAACTCGGTATACGCAACCGTTGCCCACATAAACGTTTACTGAAGGGAGTTCCTTGTAAAATTAATTAACATATTTGAAGAAAACCTCCATAAAACCCGGCAAACCATCATGAACGTTGGGACACGCAACAAGTCAAACCACCCCATGTAAATTAAAAGATACCTGAAGATGTACCTTTAACGGTACGAAACCGGTAGAAACGTCATAAAGGCGTATAAAAACAGCTATGGCGGACTGCAATAATTCATAGAAAGACATCCTGATTGTTTATATTACTTTCTAGAATAGATTTACTTTCTCCTGTGCACACTACCATTACTTTTGAGCTGGGTTGGATTATTAACAACAAATTTCATAAGTGAATGTATATACTATGAGGATACGTAAGTCCTAAAATAGATGTCTGCATGGTGATCGTACTTGGGCTCCAGCAATTATTCTGATTACACGCTTTTGTGCAATGAATACTTTTTTATTCAATGATTAATTACCCCCAGAAATTGATGCCATACGAAAGCAGTGAATGATAATAGGCATAGTAAGCTAGTTAACTGAGATTCTTATCGCCAAAATTTGCAATAACCCTAACAGCATACGTAGCTGAACTCAAACGATTCAGTAGACCGTTTATGTGTTGCTTCCAGTTTAATCTCTCATCAATGCACACACCTAAAATTTTTGAAAATTCTGGCTTATCTACGGACTTCTATTCAAAGTCTCTATTTATTACTGGAGTTGTGCCATTTACTGTATGGAACTGTACATACTGTGTTTTATCAAAATTTAATGAGAGTCCGTTTGCAGAGAACCTCTCAATAATTTTGTGAAAAACATTATTTACGATTACATCGCTTGGTTTTTGGATGTGATTACTATATTTATATCATCAGCAAAAAGAACTGACTTTGCATCTTCATCAATGTAGAATGGCAAGTCATTTATGTATATCAAGAACAGTAAAGGACCTAAGACCGAACCCTGTGGCACCCTATCCTTGATAGTCCCCCAGGTTGAGGAATCGGCTGATGTTTTGACATTACATGAATCACTTATTTTTTCTTTAAGAAAACGCTGGCCACTCCCTTCGTTCAATTCCTTCAGCTTCAAGTAAGTTTTCTACGAGTGCAGCCATGTGTGGCGTGCGACGTGCGTAATCGTCCAGCAGAACGAACCCATCTACTACGGTAGCAGAGTAGGACATAACAAAAGGTCGAACGATCTCGTCTCTATATCTCTGGGCAGTCAAATTGCCATTCTGAACGACATGGATGTCCGTACGTCCGCCAATACTGACTCCTGCCCACACCAATCGTCCATCTCCCGGATATGGTGATGTCTCCCTATTGGTGACGTCTCACTTCTCCTAGTTCCATCTTCTCTTTAGATGAGAAACCGACGATTATCCTGCTGAACAGTATATCTTGACACAATCCTGTTCCGTTCCTTACGACTCCTATCCTAATGTCCCTCGCCCATTTTCTGCGGGTAAACGGTGTCGTAGTTTTAACGGGACACACGCCATAACTTACGTGCGTATAAGCCACAATCCCAAAGGCGATTTTGTACCGTTTCATATTGCACGGCAAGTTGCTGTATCAGGGTGCTTTTCAGCTGAGTTGCATTTAGCCTCCAGTCCCAAAAGCCTATTAACCGAGATAACTGTCATCTCTTTCTGATGTTACCCGTGGACGACCTTGGCCTTTCCTTCTCTGAACGGTTCATGGAAATCACACTCCAATAGCCGCAGCCGCCTCCCTCTGTGTCTGTCCCGCTTCCAATCTTCAAAAATGTTCAAATGTTTGTATAGCTTATGGGACTTAACTACGGGTCATCAGTCCCTAAATTTACAAACTACTTATGAACTAGCTAACACTAAGGACGGCACAAATATCCATGCCCGAGGGGGGGATTCGTACCCCCGACCGTAGTGGCCGTGCAGACCGTGACTGGAACGCCTTAGTCCCCTCGGCCACCGCGACTGGCTCCAATCTCCACTTCGTAGAACCAACAAAGATACGTCGAACCATTTTAGTTCATTCTGACGATGACAGTACTTCAGAACTAAGATATCTCAACTGATCGCCTAATTGTTTTCATCAGTGTAAATCAAATGAATAACTTTGACGGGTTTGCGTTATTACTTTCATATTGCAACGGGACAGGTTTGTAGCCTTTCTCCAGTGCTATTCAATTTGCACGTTGAGCAAGCTATAAAGGACAGCAAGGAAAAATTTGGAGAGACAGCAAAAGACCTGGAAGGATTACACGGAATAGACAGTGTGTTTAAATGAACATTAACAAGAGCAAAACAAGGGTAATGGAGTGCAGTCTAAGAAAATCGAGTGATGCTGAAGGAATTAGATTGGGTTACGAAACAATAAAGGTGTTATATTTTTGTTACTTGGGCAGTAAAATATCATGCGATGGTCACAGTACAGAGGATATATAATGAAAAATTGCAATGGGAACAAAAGCGTTTTTGAAAAAGAGAAATTTGTTAACATCGAATATTAATTCAAGTGTAAGGAAGACCTTTCTGAAGGCATTTGTGTGGAGTGTTC
This sequence comes from Locusta migratoria, assembly GCA_026315105.1. Taxonomy (NCBI): domain Eukaryota; kingdom Metazoa; phylum Arthropoda; class Insecta; order Orthoptera; family Acrididae; genus Locusta; species Locusta migratoria. Next base: position 719,236,628 of record CM048745.1, read on the forward strand.
CTTTGTATGGGAATGAAACACCGACGATGAACAGTGTGGACAGGAAGAGGATACAGGCTTTTGAAATGTGGTGCCATAGAAAAATGCTGAATATTAGGTGGGTGGATCCCGTAACTAATGAAGAGGTTCTGAACAGAATTAGGGAGAGAAGGAATTTCAGGCATACCTTGACCAAAAGAAGGGGTAGATTGATAGGACACATTCTTAGACATCAAGGAATCGTAAATTTAGCAATGGAGGGAAGAGTGTGGAGTAAAAATCGCAGAGGGAGACCAAGAGCTGAATACAGGAAGCAGATTCAAATTGATGTAGCTTGCAGGTCTTTTGATGAGATGAAGAGGTTTGCCCATGATAGAGTATGGTGGAGAGCTGCATCAAACCTGTCTCCGGACTGAAGACGAAAACGAAAACAACTCCAACGGTGGGAACTGGGCATGGTGAGAATTATTACGCTCAGGAGTATGTGAATGTAGCTAAACGACGAAACCCACATGCATGTATGTGGTAAGTAAGCAAATGTTGAAGGAGATACACGTGTTGCATTTCAGCGACGGGGAATCCGCATTTCGTGATCGGGATGTCTCTTCACTCTCAACATGTGACAGTGTGGTGTACAATATTTCGTCTCGGAATATACGGTGCGATGTTCCTTGATGGGACGTTGACTACCGAAAGGTAATGAAGGTGTTTAGAGGTGGTTTGTGGTGATTTCATTCCCATTATCCAAAGTGACCCTGCTCTCAGCAAAATGTTGTTTATGCAAGACGGAGCTCAGACCGACGAAGCAGAAAATTGTTCAATGTCCTGGAGAAGCAGTGTGGGGCGTGCATTCGGGCTCTGTGGTACAAAGAGGCCGCTGGTGTGAGCTCTATTGGCCGTCATACTATCCGGATCCGAAATGGCTCCTGTTTATGGGGCTTTATTTATGAAAAAAGTGTACAGTAATAACCTGCAAAACCTTTGATGAGACATTCAGCACCTCATCGACAGCATCGATATTTCGACACTTCAGCAGTTCGAAAATGTGCTGATGTTTGTGAAGTTATGGGACACAGCAGTCCCTAAACTTACAAAGTACTTAAAGCGGCCAAACCGTGCCTATGTTCAAATGTTTGTTAAGCTTATGGGACTTAACTACGGGGTCATCAGTCCCTAAACTTACAAACTACTTATGAACTACTTACTAACTAGGACGGCACAAATATCCATGCCCGAGGGGGGATTCGAACCCCCGACCGTAGTGGCCGTGATGACCGTGACTGGAGCGCCTCAGTCACCTCGGCCACCGCGGCCGGCCGTGCCTATGTAACCCACGTTAATTTAGGCAAGTATTTGACCCATTTGTGAAAACTCTTTCTGATGCAGGACCTCAATATTTTTGCTGTATGTTACATGATGCTAACAGAGTCAACTGTACGAAAATGTACTTTATCCAATTTTTAGTTTTTAAGAAATACTTTTTTTTTAATTTATTAACAGAAAATATAAAGCTTTTTCTGTAGAAAATATTTTTTTGTGAACTTCCTGATGGGGTAATATTAATGAGTGGTGGCTTTTTATGTTATGCAGAATCTCTGATAATTTCATTCATTTATCTCTGATAGTTTCTGATATAATGAGGCATATGTACTGAATATTTTAATTTGCGGGAAATTGAGTTTAAAGAAAATACCTTTGAAATTTGTTACTTAAAGTTAATTAAAACCTACTGCATATGGTGGTCCTTCTTTGGCCTCTAGCAGGCCTTTCAGCTTCTATTTCACCTTCCTGGATGTTTGTCTTGCTTTCTCGGCCATATCCGACGCAGACTTGTCTGCATCGGCTATCCTCATTTTATCGCAATGTTCCAGCCCAGTGATCATATTTTCACCAGGATTAATTCCCAGCTTTTTTCAGTACTTTAAACTTTCCAATATTATCACAACTGAATGTAATAACAGCATCATAAACTCCTAGTTTCATTGTATGCATGCCTACAAATACAGTTTTGGGCAGACGGTTCCAAATTATGCTGTTGAAACATTCATTTCGGTTCTGTGTCTCCCCATGCAGACATTTCCTTAGAAGGTCAGGATGAGCCAAGTCTCTGAAAATAGGTTTAATTGCTGTAATAACAGTCGCAGGAAGAGAATTCAGGTGAGAATAATATTTCCAGTTGCCTGAGCCGTATTGTATTAGCACCACAAATTTTCTCCTGATAAGACAAAATGTATGACATGGCTTATCGTCAGTAGAGGCCTTATGGAAGAATATGGCCCAAACATTTCATTCCCTCCAGATTTTCTTTATTCCTCCTAATTGCCTAATTGCATTCCAGGGATAGCCAACACAATCGGGTGTATAAAAAAATAAAAAATAAAAATAAATAAATAAATAAAAAGAAAGAAAAAGAAAGAAAGAAAAACCCCTAACGTGGAATGTAGGAGATTTGAAGATCTAAAATATATGCAGAAAAGTGTGTGACAGAAAAGTGGGCGTGACACACAAATACACGTGGTAGGAAAATTCTTTTGAAATGCTCGAAAAAAAATTTTCAGCAAAATCCTTTTCAGAGTATTTAAACAAAACCTTAATCTATAGTAATAGGATAACAACCGGAAATCATTATTTTCGTCCTGAACCATGGTGTGATCCCCTTAAACTAAATTCTGCTAAGAACAACACACACACACACACACACACACACACACACACACACACACACACACATGCCCAATGGAGGGCTTGAACCTCCAACGCACTCCACAGAAAGACGCCTTCAGTGGGTCATACAGACTTTCGCTATTTTGTGCACCACATCATAACACGGAAGACAGGCATAACGAAAATGTCAAAACCGAAATCCGAATATCTTTTGTGAAGATTAAATGTTTGTAACTAATTTACTATTTTTTCATATAGTTCAATAATTGTCATGCTGTGTTTTCTTGCAGCAAATGCAGTTAGATGCTGTGACGATTCTTCTGGCAAAACAGGGCGACCTTTTGCTACCCGGTAGACTCAAAAACTTTGGCAATAGCAGCTTTGCATCACACATTGCTCATCGTAAACACCCAATTGATAATAACAGTGATAATCTTCCTGTAGTACATATTGCTGCACATGTATCTCCTTAACTAATACAGATTTACACTCAAATACCACCTCTAAACATCCTTTATATGTGGCAAAAAAGGAGGAAAAAGGAAAGAGAAACGCAATAATATGATATACTTATTTCCCTTCATAGCTCATATTCTGTTAGTCATGTCTATCTACATATTAGTAACTCTCCTGATTCAGTTTATTTAATTTATACATATTAGCACACCCATATTACAAGAAACTTTGTAGCATAACAATTACTGGCATTATGTCTGTCCTCTGCGCGGTAGAATAGCCGTGCACGCTAAGGCGGCTTGTTGCAATGCGCGCGGCCATTCGCAGTCGGAGTTTCGAGTTCTCTCTCGAGCATAGATGTTAGTGTTGTTCTTAGCATAAATCAGTTTGTTTGTAAGTTTAGGGACCGATGTCCGCTGCAGTTAGGTTCCATAAATATTTATACTTTTTTTGTGTATCCTCGGAATATTACTACAGTTATATTACAAAACCTCAGTCAGAAAAAAACTGTAGTACATTTTCTGTTGAGCTCAGTTCGTTGTTAATATATTTCATTGTTCAACCACTAAAGCTATGCTATTCAACAGAGATGGAAACGGATGGAAATTTACACGTAAGGAAATTCACAAACAGTTCATATACGCTTCACATTTTCAAGTGTAGGCAACGATCAGTTTTTTACAGATTACACAAAAATGTTTCATAACCCAAGATCCTTTATATATATATATATATATATATATATATATATATATATATATATATATATATATATATATATATATTTGCAGCAATGAGATTTCACACATTTCATGTTGTTATACAGTTCAGTAATCCTAGGGCCAATACTGTTGCTCAAAGCTACACACGTATCATCCATCACAAACGTACTTTGAATCGATACCTGGATTTGTTTCTAAGCAGGAAAACCTTGTTCACCTAAATATGTCGTGAAGAAAATCATAAGATAAAGGATGGCGACTTTCGGAATTGCGACTTTACATGATTTACGTGTATTGGCCAAACACTTCATAACGTAATGGGTTATGTACGACTTCGTTAAGGAAATGTGGCACGATCTAGTCTTAGAGTCGAACTTTACACGTCTGCTTTCATTCCCAGTGACTACAATAGCTACAAAAATGTTTAAATGTTTGTAAATCTATGGGACTTATCTGCTTGTTCATTAGACTCTAGCTTAGGAACTACTTAAACTAAGTTAAACTAACCTAAGGACAACTCATACACCCATGTCCCAGGGAGGATTCGAACCTCCGACGGCGAACGGCCGCACGCTCCACAGCAACGGACGTCAGTGCGCACGGCTATTCTGTCGCTACACAATAGCTGCAAACAGCACCTAGTACCTGTGATCCTATAGTCAAATACTTTACATATAGGCTAACATTTGCAAAATAGTAATCTATATCTATAAATGTGAATGTCTGTTCGGTGTACATTTATCACGTCTGAAAAAATGTTCAAATGTTTGTATAGCTTATGGGACTCAACTACAGGGTCATCAGTCCCTAAACTTCTAAACTTACAAATTACTTATGAACTAGCTAATACTAAGGACGACACAATTATCCATGTCCGAGGGGGGATTCGAACCCCCGACCGTAGTGCCCGTGCAGCAGTGACTGGAGCGCCTCAGTCCCCCTGGCCACCGCGGCCGGCTATCACGTCTGAACCACAAGACATAAAGAGCTAAAAATTTGTACAGTTACTAATGTCTACGCGGGGAAGGCTTTAGGCACGGTTTTATTCCGATCGGATAGCTATTTATCTATATACATTAATGTATACATTAATGTGAATGTCTGTTCAGTGTACGCTTATCAAGTCCGAACGACAAGACGCAGAAACTTAAATATTTGTACTGTTACTAATTTATACCTGAGGAAGGTTTTAGGCACTGTTTTATAGCGATCTGGTAGATTTTTAATAATTTGAAAAATATAACGCGAAATGCGGAACAATACTTACCCTTTGAAAACTATATTTACTCTTTGAAAATGGTTTTATTGTTTGCATCGTTGCTTGAGGGTTGATTATGATAAAAGGATGGAGTATATTGGGACGGGAAGTTATCGGTGTACATAAAATTCTACGTGTGTGTGTGTGTTAATATTTCGCTCTGCAGCGATAACCACAGATCGCAAACGAATGGTCTGTGTGTAATTGTTGTTGGAAGTCTCCCGTTGTACACAACATAGCAGTTCCATGCCGATAGCTATAAGGGGTGGAAGATATAGAGGTTGAAAGTCGTCAAATTATAAACAAAATTCGTACTGAAGGCCAGCGATGACGTTTGCGACTCTATAGCAAGGAGGTTACATACAGCGAAACGTGATGCCACAGACCATATCTTTGGTCTATGCGTGCTACAATGTCTTCAGCTCTTTCTCTGTAAGGATAAGCATAATAAAAAGGAAATATAAGAATGAATGAATAAATAAATCAGTAAAAAGGGAATTTCTTTTAATACATCTCTTAAAAAAATCGTTTTGACATTTCGCGCATTACATCAAGTGATCAATCTGTGATATTATTACAATCATTATTGTTGAATTTCGTGATTGGATTCTTCGAAACGAGTGCATTTTTACGTGTGATTTGATCTACACTACTTACTTTCCTGATAAACGGCAAGTGCATAGACTTCTGCAATCTGATAGGAATATTTTTCAGTTCGGCTTTATCAGCGACATTTCCTCAAAAATGATCGAAATTAATTACATTAATTGTTATTTAAACTTCGTAGATAAATGTGCATTGCGTTACTTTACACATATTACAACACTACATCTACTTCTAATAGATCACATTCAGACAACTTGCCTCGGAAAAGGAAAACGTCATTATTTCTTATATTTTCTCCGATAATGGTATTAAAAAAAAGGGAGATGGACAGAGAGAGAAGGGTTAGGAAAAGTACTAACTCAAGGCAGGAATAAATAAATACCCGGGCAACGCTGGGCTTTCAGCTAGTGAAATATGAAATAAAGGTAAATGAACAATTAATAAAAGACATCGTCTTCCAACGTTTGCAAATTATATGGATAGTTCTGTATTCGTACAGGAGGACGCCACCTAAAAGATTTTTTTTTTAATATTTGGTTTCCTTCATCACTTCTAGTTCTATTGGATTGTGAAAATGTTCCTGTTTTTCTGTGTCCCCCTTTTTTACTGCTGTATGATAGTAGTGTTTGAACGTTACGATTAAAGTTAACCAACTATTTCAATATAGCCAGCTTAGTCTCGTAGTTCAGTTTTACAAATATTATAGATCTATCTATATACCGACTTATTTCGTCGGTCACCTACTAGTTGAAAAAAGTGAAAACGTAGCTAAAAGTAAGTAGGCCTATTATGTCCGTGTATAAACTGTTGAACAACTGTCAATATTAGCAGGTCGCATTCTTGAAGATAGTTTGATATAATGGTAGGTGCACGCAAGCACAGAAGCAAGAACAAATCAAAAAGGACGTTTAGAAGGCACCTAACCTGCAGGATTGTCATATTCCCCTCTATTTTTGACTACATTAACCCTCGACGGTGCTCGACGAGCTGAGTTCGGAAGAGCAGTCGTCAACATTCAAGAGGCCGTACCAAATGTATTGAGATTTTATATCAGCCGCAATGGCCTCTTGACATTTAAGCATCACTATTTGACTATAGGTTGTTACAGTTAATGATGAAAATTATCGTGAATAGTTTCTATGTGCACATGTGTGAACCAACCACCAACTAAGAATTGTATTCCCTGCTGACATTGTCGTTCAAATGTTCAAATGTTTGTAAAGCTTATGGGACTTAACTGCGGGATCATCAGTCCCTAAACTTACAAACTACTTATGCAAAACTATCTGTGAGTATCTCACTTCTCTCGATTGCAGGTAATTGATTGTCACGTAGTTGATGCAAAGTCGTCCACCATATTTTGTGCAATTTTTAACCTTCCTCTTTTGTATTAAAATTATTTTGGTTTTATGATTTCAATAGCCACTCTATACATATATGTATAAAAGTGCGAGGTTCTTGATAGCATGCTCGTCTCCGAAAATTTTATTTCATGATCTCCGTCTTTACTGCTGATTTGTGGATAGGTCCCAAAACGACAGTTCCCAAACCATGCCACAATTACACAGAATTTTATATACCCCTGGGGTATTTAGGGGATGTCGAGCATCTTTCACTGGTCTTGAGCAGTCACTGATTTTCTTGGTGGATCTGAAAATATTTCCACTTGAAACTTGGCCTACTTTGGCAATACGTTCCGTGATGTTATGGATGAATGGGATAAAAACTTTTCCAGCTGATGGTTGTTGCTGTCGCCTATATTCGGACACTGTTCCACTTGGGTGGAGTGCTCGATCGATCTCGATATCAGTATAACATTTTTTCTTCAAAGCAAATGATTCAGTTCTTCTTGCAAACAGAGTGACTCATAGATATTGTAAGCCCTATCCACGAATGTTTTTATGACACCTCTCTTCTACCTAGGGTGGTGATTCGAGTTCTTATGCAGGTAACGATCGGTGTGTGTATCTTTTCCGTAGACCTTCTGCCCATAAGGACCCATCCCCCGGTTGATTACTGATACATCTAAAAAGTTCAGTTGTCCATTGTTTCTCCATGGTAAATTTTATCTTTGGTTTAATACTACTTAGGTGTACCAGGAAGTCATTTAAATCCTCTTCACCGTAATTCAATATCACGTACCGATACCACCTAGAAGGGCTTTCGGTTGCCGACCTCATAAAGTTCATAAAATTCGCTGTTATAGTGAAAATAGGTTGTGGACAATGTCGGAATGCGGCTACGAAAGATCAGGGGGAAGAAGTTTCACCGTTCGGCCACGACAATTTAACCCGGAACTTTTAATTAATGAGAACGCCGGCCGCTGAAGCCTACATGTAGAAAGCAGTTCCCTGTTACGTAACAACTGATGTAAAATCGTTTGCAAAATTAAAATTAATTGACCAATGCGAAACGTGTGGAAAACATTTGAATGTGCAGGAACTGTACGATTCTATGCCCAAACACCAGAGTTATTCATCTAGCTTTGATAGAGATCACTGGTATTTTATTGCGCAGCATTCTTATTCCTCCAACGCCCACAGAGAGAGCGTCTTCCCCTCGTCGAGAGGTGCTGCCACCTGGCGGCGGTTGCCGGAGTCAGCTAACAGGTGTGGCGCGGCCTGGAAGCTCCCGGCCTCCCACCGACCCGGTGCAGGGGCCAAGCGAAGCGGGTTTTTCCTCGGCGCCGATTTGCCTCTGAAGTACTCGCATTTACGCTAGAGTGCTACCTCCACATTTCTCGCACTGTGTGTCTTCTTTACATCGCAAATGCTATTTGCTGCATTAATGTTGAAATATAAAATTGTGTCCTTCAGTTTATGTCGGTCAGTTAACTACCTAGTGCAGTGGCCAGCAAACTCGTTTATCAAAGGATCCAAATTCCTGTAAAAATAGTGATTACAAATGTTCAAATGTTTGTAAATGTACAAGACTTAACTACTGTGGTTCTCAGTCCCTAGGCTTACAAACTACGAGTACTTTAAATTAAACAAACGTAAGGGCAACACACATACAACACTCATGCCAGAGGAAGGACTCGAACCTCCAACGAGGAGCAACCGCGCGCTCAGCAGCAAGATGACTTAGAACGCTCGACCACTCCACAGCTGCCATGGTGATTAAAAACCTCTGGGTCCGCACTTGTCATCTAGAATCACATTTCTAGGAGCCGGATAATAGAGGTATCAGAGAATAACTATGCACGTCACAATGAACATCATGGGAAAAAATAAGTAATGCATGAGGCATATTTCATGGCAACAGTAGCCTAGCATTTCTTTGGAATGTTTGACTGTGGCCATTTGTGTATTTTAAATTCAGGCGTTTCTCTTTTATAAATTCGTGTGCAGTAAAAGGAAGCTATTTCCCAGAATGTCTTAGACGTCTTCCTTCACTTAAAATAAGCAGATAAATTTAATGTATCCAAAAGAGCAGAGAATTACTCCCAATTCATTCTATGGGAAGAGATAAGACCAAAGTTTATACACAACTCCTGACGACGCATATTCTTTTTTATACGGCAGCAGTTAAAAAAAAAGCATGGTCCTGTGTTTCACATTCAAATAATGTGAGCGTTTACCTATACGTAGCACCTAAAGTATGAGTATGTTCCAAAAATAAAACGGTGTGACAGACATATTTAGCTTACTAAATTAATAGCAGAAATACCTGAAATTTTAGCAGCTATTTGAAAGACAGAAGTAGCTTAATTGACCGTGCAGATATTTTCATCGGTCGCGGGCTTTTCTCCAACCTGCCTCACTCCGGGCATTGAACACTTGACTAGCGTGCGTCGTGCGTATCGTCTCTGTGTCCAAGCTGTGGTACAACTCCGACAGTACCCATTAGCGTAGCCAGAGGAGGGGTTTTAGGGTTTCAAACCCCTCCGGAAAGATTGAGAGAGCTAATACTTTATTCCAATGTAATGTTTATGTCAAATTAACACCTGTTCAGAGTGTAAAGAACGGCTGATTGTAGCATTACATTAAATATTTTTACTACAATTATAACTGCGACGCTTGTCGTTTGCGTATCCGTTCTCACTTCAATATATACCTCTGACTACTTTTGTTTGCGCTTTTCGTCTTTTTGTTCTGCACTCTGCTACTAATCGGCGCTTCTTCTATTCTCTGCAAGGACAATGTAAGTGTGGGCATTTCAATAATTTTAATAACCCCCCAGTATTATTTCAAATATTTTAAAATTAAAATATCATTTCATATTCCCATTACGTCTTAATCATTGTTTTCAACAAGCTGCGTTCAATCATAGAAAGACGCATGGCCATTATTAGGAATCGCTTCGCGTTTGCATCAGTTTAGTTGAAACTCGACCTTTTCCTATATTCATTTTATACTGGTATGATTTTCGGAACCTGCAATGAATGTTTTTATTTAGCCGAAGTCCGATATCCTGAATTTTATTCACCTATTGTGACTGTAAATTAGCGCGGTAAAGCGTAAAATAACTAGGTATCGATTTACGGAAGAAAGTTCCAGCACAAAATAACGTCAACGGCTGATTTAGATTTCATTCGGTATTTAAAGGTAACTTTTTGCCATCTTTCTTTTGTAGTGGTGCTTTCGGATTTTGTCTCAACGTTAACATTACATGAAGCACACATGCATCCGGTACTCCCCCCTCCCCCGCCCTTTTCCCTCATCTTCTCTTAATAATTGTCACGGGACATAGCATATATATCTCCCTTATCTTTATTGGGTGACTGCATTCTTCGTACTCGCTCTTTTTCTGATGTACAAACTGCTGATTCTTGACATTAATTGTTTGTAAGTAGGTTGGCAGAAGCCGCAACAATCAGGTACCTTCGTAATTCTATTGTTAAGTTGCGTATAGAATTAGGTGCCAAAAGAGTGAAGTCGAAATAGCTATAGTAATTGTAGTTTGTATAGTTGTATTTGTTGTAGTTTGTATCACTGAACTCGAATATGCTCTATAGATCGACTTGAGCAACACAGGGTGGCCAGTAAAATTAAAACGCGACAGACAGAAAGAAAACAAATGATGAAGCATTCAAATAGTGAATAAAATGTCAAACTACTGCATAAAAATTGTTTATTTACATAAACCTTGACCCGGGTTTCAGCAAATGTAATTTTGTCTTCTTCAGAAGATTTTCGCTTAGCTCACTTTGAAGTAGCTATTAAATAAAATCAAGTGGGAACTAAGTGAAAATCTTATGAAGAAAGCAAAATTACTTTTGCTGAAACCCGGATCCAGGTTTTATGTACATAAACCATTTTTATGCAACTGATTGGCTGAAATTTTGTACGTTATTTGATCGTGTTCCACCGTTGCTCAACCGCAGACATGTTTAAAATCAAGCATTCGTTATTGCTAAAACAATCGCTAAACTGTTAACAGATGTAACCTTCTGTGAGGCAAGATCGTCAGCTCATTGATGAAAGTTTTCGTTTGTTTACGGAACCGTGAATGTACCGACAAGTGCTAATGTTCCTCCGAAGAAATCGACCGTCAGGAATGTTTGTTGTGAGTGCTATTACTAAAGGACCATGCCATGTTAATTAAAAAAATAGATATCAAATGCTGGCTACGCCTATGACAATACCTATTCGTAACAAATTATCAATCGCCGCCAAACTTTGAGTATCGGCCTGAAAATAGACATTTCACGCGCTTTTGGATGAAGGGTTGTGTAAACTGAGTAAACAGGCTTTTTCCCTATCATAGTCTTCCGTCAAATAGAGATTTTTTTAAAACGTCAGAAACAATCAATAGTTTAAAAAAGTGCGTCTGAAAAATCTAATTTCAACGTCGTAATGCTCATAGAGTTTGGAAAGTGCTGTAGGCGGAGTCGAATTGTCGAAAAGCCCAACTTAAGTGGTCAAAGAGCAGGCTGCGGCTCTCAAGCCGAGGTTTGCCGACCATAGTATATCGTTTGAATTGTATCGTAAACGTATAATACAGGCAGAACACTCTTATTTTTCACTTTGTTTCGGAATTGCTTCTTACTTATAAGTGAATATTGCGTAATATTATTAAACGATTATAAACGTGGTTCTTAAGCGATGCGACCGGTATAACGTAATGGTATCACTATGTTTCCGAAACAGGAACAACGGTGTTGGATCAAGATTGAATGTGCCAGAGATCGTACAGCACGACAGTGTCATCAAGGTCTTCAAGAGGCGTGTTGGGAATCGCCATTGCCGTACAGAACAGTTCCAAAGACGATTTAAAATCGTTCATGAGGTGAGGAACCAATTTTCAATAAATACATTTTTTTCTTAACTCAATGCTGATTGGTAGCAATCTGGCAATCTGAACTTATTTTGCAAACCATTGTACGATTTCATGTCGTAATTTCTAGTCATATACATTTTATTTACTGTTTGTTCCTATGTTATGAACCTTTGAAATGATGCTGGTTGCGTAACATACACGCCCTTTGAATATTTGATTGTCATTTGAATTGTAGTCTTTTTTAAATAATTTTTTATGGCATTATATGGTTGAAGCTCTCTTTTTTGCTGTATATTTCACTCTGTTAAAAATATCCCTTTGTTAGTTGAGGCTTTTTAATTTATTACTCTTTAATAATTTTGTATTAAACGCCATGTACAGCACGCCATCTGGTAGCGCCAATGTTTACTTTGTAATAAGCACATTGACGTGCTCATTCACTCTTCTTTCTTGTATGCCGAAGGTTTGTTCTATTCATTTTATTATTCTTGTGTACTGTACTGTTTCTTTACCTTTTATATCATCTACCTGTTTATGCAGTTATTCTTTTGTCCTCATGATTGTGTGTTTCATTTACAGTGTATCTCATGACGGGCAGCGCCAGAAACCAATTACAAATGAACCCTATTTGCAACCAGTCAGCACCGTGGCACGTTGGGTAAGAGCCTTCAACGAAGGTCGGCAAACTGTGGCAGACATGCATCGGCCAGGTCGTCCTAACGTCTCTGAAGACGGAGTGCATTCTGTTGCCGCGTTAGTGTACAGTAATCGACGCCTATCGATTCGTGAACTCGCTCATGAAAACGCCTTCGCATCCTGAAGGAACGCCTGGGCATGCGAAAAATTCCATCACGATGGGTTTCACACGAATTGACGGAAATGCAGAAATGGATGCGTTACGACGCTGCTATGATCACGAAGGAGTGGCTTTCTTACGCCGTATCGTAACACTGGATGAGACATTGGTCTCATTATAGGAGCCAAACCTGAAACGCAATCCAACTAACGGAGTCATTATGGATCGCCGCGAAAGTCGAAAGTGCGTCAGAGCCCCAGTATGATGAAAGTTACGGCGATTCTCATGTACGATTGTAATGGTGTTATCCTAACGCATTGCGTTCCTCCAATCAGAAAGTATTACTGTTCGTTTTTGGAGCATCACCTGCAACCAGCTTTGCGAAAAAAGCGGAAAACTTTCTGTGCAACCCACCCACCATTCTGCACGAGAACGCGAGGGCGCATACAGCGCATGCTGTGGCTGCTCTGTTCGTTCAGTGGGACTGGGAAGTACTGTGCCATCCACCATACTCCCCGGACTTAAGTCCTTGTGCTTTTGATTTGATTCCGAAGGTGAAAGAACAACTTCGTGCCGTTCGCTTCATAACTGTTCCAGAGATTCCACAGAGAGTACACCGCTCCATTCGCCCCATCAACAGAACAGGCTCTGCTAACGGTACACTACATCCCCCACTTCGCTGGCAACGGGTTCTATACAACAGTGGTGACTACTTTGAAGGACAGTAACAGGTGCAAACATGTAACGCTTCTGTATCGGTTGCGAATAATAGTTGTGTTGGTTTACGTTCTAGGAGGCGATCCAATTATGATAATGTAAAAAGATATAAAAAAAAGCCAAGATCGCTGATCATCAATTTTTATTATATAACAACTGATTGACATTACAAGATTATGGCCTTGTAAAATATTTTATTTGACCAGATGATGCTGACATAGTTCAGTGAAACCGGTCGTCGTAAATAATAAAAATTGATGATCAGCGATCTTGCCTTTTTAATATGTTTTTACAGTAGAATAATAGTTGTCACTATTTAAATTCCAACCTTCGTATAATAATGGTATCTCGAAAAATAAATAAATAAATAAATAACAGCAACCAGTCATATGGAATGATTTTTCCATTACAGGTTTCCAAATGCCTGGCAGATAATTATCAGATGGTTATTTATTTAGCCTAGGACTAACTTTGAACGATTCTATCCCTTACGACAGTGATCCTCGTTTCATTCAACTGACGTGTGTCAGACGATTTTACGGTTTGAATAAACAGAGCGTAACCCAGGATTCACCATCTTCGAAGTTGTGTACACTTCAGACCCCGTCAGATAGTGAAAACGTTTTATTCTACACTTATTACAAGTGGTAGTTACATATAATTAGAAACATCAATAGTACCGTTGTATTACTTACATTCACTTCTCTGGAAGATATGTTGCTGTTTTCCATTTGCATACTATAAACGCTCTTTAGCACAGGTCGCACCCGCTATACAGGAACTAACTACACATTTTTATATTTGAGGAAATTCAAATACACGAAGGATCAGCAAGCAAACATGAAATCTTTGCCTCCTGTAGTGAGTAAACGCTTTATAACATAAAATTATACTCTGTTCCGATAGGAACCTATAGAAGTTGTTTATTCTTTTGTTAAACGTTATTTGTCTCCTTATATCCCACTTCACATTTTGGCGACACCAGTTGGAAAACAATATTGGATCTGGTGCTGAATGATTACGACACGCATGATAATGTGTTATGAAAACGCACAAGACACGAAAACGTCGTTCTCTATAACAGGAGCTTTAGTTTTGACTTACTTTAGTCGGGTCTTGATGTCACACGGAGTGAGACATTTGCACTGGGCCACGAGATCTCCAGCCTGTTTGCGAATCTCAAGTGTGCGGGATAAGGTGTAACGAGACGTGTAGCGGCTTTTTTATTATTATTTTTTATATCAAGAAACATAGAAAGAAAATATGCACATGTAAGAAAGTAATCCAATTAAATTTTTTCCAGACCTACAACTTATTCAACGTGCTACATTTGTATGGCGTTAGCTCCATAGTTACTACACAATTATGGAGATTATTGGATGAATGCGAATAGTATCGTTTATTGATTTTAACATACTTGTTACATCAGGTAACGTATGTAATGCCATAAAAATAATTAAAACTTTAAAATAGCTCCACATTTGTCTTTATTAGGTGTCGTAAGATCCCTAAAAAGGTACGAAATGGTACATTATAGGTCATTTACCTTATAACCTACAGGTTTTTAGTGAAGGATTTCATTTTATATTTGGGACTACGGTTGCTTTACTACAACTCCAGTAAAACCGATGGGAGTGGAACGTCGGAAAAGTGTATTTTATTAAGCAATAACTACAGTATTTAACGTAGCAAATCAGCTACCATAGCTGTAGCTGATGAAAAAAAAAAACCTCAGACGTGGCATAAAACGCCAAAAACAATCAAACCGTTTCCCAACAAAGTTGTGGCAAAACCACAATTTTTGTTACAGCTTAACCACAAACCATAACAATCTTTAAAACATTGGCTTTTTAAGCTACAGTAATTACACTGAATAGCATATGTGGTAAAATGGCAAAAACAATCAAACCGTTTCGCTACAAAGAAGTGCCAAACCACAATTGTTGCTACAGCTTAACCACAAACGGCAAGAATCTTCAACACATGGGCTTTTTAAGCCACAGTAATTACACTGAATAGCATATGTGGGTATAAGAAAGACGAGTAAAGTCTAAAAGTCTGCTTAGCCTAGACTCCGTACCGAATTAATACGCGTGAACACATATTAAAAGAAATTTATGTTTCTTTTATGTTTATACGATACTTACTTTCAGTGGAATGAGCTGCAAATACACACATATTCATAAATATTCGTTCATGAGCAAGGTGTTCTTTATAGCACGGAATACAGTGGAATTCGGCTGCTTTTGCTTAAATTTCCCGATTATGTATGTGTCTTGATATTTTACTGATATTTGCACCCCAAAAATGATAGTAAATATTTTGTTAATTACGTAAAGATATGATTTTAAACATTACTCCTTCGGTGGCTTGCCTACCGCTAGGAGCGCTAGTGTCGTTGCAACTGTCAGTTGGTGACAACTTTCACAGCAATGAGTGTCGAAACTGTATATGTTAGACTGTGACTACATTAGATGCGATGTTCTTTCACTAGACGCATTTCATTTTATTGAACATAAAGCATCTTGAGTGGTGTGCAATGGTATCTACAATGTATTTGGTTTCCTTAGGTCGAAATGTATTCGTTATAAATTAAGTAGCAATTTGAAATTTTACTCCCAGAAATTTCATCCAAGATTTTCATCTTACTATGTAAAAAAATAGACAAAAATCACAGAAAAAGCTTTTTCGACAATGCAGCTCACCCCGATACCCTGCCCAGATACCTCTTGCCTCTTACTTTCGTTCTCCATCTCACACTCTACAAGCCAGTACTTTCCGACGACGGAACATTTATATTCAATAAAACGAAACGATCCTTGTGAAAAAGTCGTTATCTAATTGTGCTTGCATAGATGGACAAAAATGCCGTTCATAATCGACATATCTCTATCAGACCTACAGTGTACTGGATAACAAAAATAATTATTCTAATTTTGTGAATTTTTTTGGCCATATTCGCCATCTTGGACAGTTTCTCGAAATATATATATATTTTGTTTTTAGGTATTATTACTTGCGTTTGTTTCTCCCTAATTCTTGAACTGTTATTTCATATTTTATTGTAAGGATTTGCTTTGAGCAAAACACTGATTTCTCTTTTTACTGAATCACGAGACATCACAGCTGCAGCATCTTGTTTTCACAGATCGCAATCAATGACAGTGAAAATTGTAATGGTGGTGTTTCCCTACTAAATCACAAATGAAGATATCATAACATTTGCATATGACAAACTGTAGAGGAAGACGCACTCAAAATGTAGGAAAACTGAAATACTACAACATTAAAAAACACCAACGAAATATTTGTTAAGCGAACACGGACGACAAGTTCTTCAACATCGAGTTGGTTGTCTCTACTCACACTAACTCCTCAACTTTTACCTGCTCAATACACGAATTCCACAACTTGATCGAAACGGCCCTAACCGCCAGTAAACGAACTCTGCTTCTAACTTGTGTACTCGCAGTTTTACCTTTGTCACCGATAAGCCACGTCCAACAGTGTAGCAGTTTCATTATATTTTACTACAAAATGTACAAAACTATATATTATGTGTGAATGTTCCAAACATTACAATTCTAAAGTGAAAGAAAGTTGATGGAATAAAATATATACTAACGAGCATCAGTTACTAATACTTTGACTAAATAGTCTGAATGTAAATGAATCATTTAAATTTTGTAAGAAATACTTCAAAATTTTCAGTGAATTTCGCCGTTTTCAATTGCAGTTTTTAACACTTAATTATTTGTCTCTTTGGTTTTCTTGGCCGTTTTTAGTAAGAGACCATTTCTGACACTAGTTTAACACTGTTTGTACTTTTTTCAGGTCACAAAAATATAAATTCTGGGGTGTATGCTGTCAAAGGAGGAGTTGAAACTACAATGGAAGTTCTCGCACGGGTTTGTAGTTCTCCAAAGCGCAGAGAACGCGTCTGCCTAATTTTGCAACAAGTTCAAATGTTTGCTAAGCTCAACTTACAAACTTACAAACTACTTATGAACCACCTGATACTAAAGACGTGGGGGGATTCGAACCCCCGACCGTAACGGCTGTGCAGACTGTGACTGGCACGCCCCAGACCGCTCGGCCACTGCGGCCGGTCTTTGCAACAGGAAGTCGGCAAACTGTGTGAGTGATGGATCTTCTGGCACGATGCTTATAAGATTAAAAACCGCATTTTACACTTCTTAACGTTTCAAATAAGAGAAACGGGAATGAAGCCACTTTCCTTTTTAACATTCATTATCCATACAATCTGGTCGCAATTGCCAATGTCTGAATTATCCACCACCTATTTAAAAATGGAATATATAAAAATATATAAAATGAAAAACTGTGCATCTAAGTTCTGTTGAAAATAGATTGGAAATCCGTTTCATTCATTCATGCTACCCAGTAAGTCATCAACACATCTGAATTGAATTTTCATTCATTTTCCTTAGGAGTCTTGTGTCTAGGGGATTTCTTGAGGAGAAGGTTACTTGCAACTTGCAGCTACCGTTTTTTTTAAATTTATTTATTTATTTTTGACGTGTATTTCCGTCGGAAAAAGAAAGAAAGAAGGAAGGAGGGCATTTCATGTTTCATAATTGTTTCCCCCTGTTTTTGTAGCCAGCTTGATTAATGAATTGTTGCTTATGTTGGTCTGATAATTAATAACTTCATTATTCATTGCCAGGGCTCTTTGTAATTGAAAGTTGTCCTGTAGTGTCAGAAGTTGTCCCTCTCGTTTATTGACGCTGATAATTTTCATATATTGTTCCATGCTAGATGGTTCAAGTCCATGTTCTATAAGGAATTCTGCGAAGTTGGAGTGGCCGTTTTCATACATCCAGCTTCTAATAAGTTGTTTATATCTGATTTTTATATTTCTACCTGTCATTCCCAGGTTTACTAATTTACTTTCTTGGCATTCTAGCTGGTATATACCCGCTCTTTCATTATCGTCTGTTGTTTGCAAATGTGAAAGGCAATTTGCAAACCTTATTTCCTTAGTATGTTTCCTATTTTGTGTTTATATTTTAGAAAGCACCTTTTATTTTTGGTGTTTGTGTCATGAGTGTTACTGTTTTGTGTGTCTGTATGTGTTGCCTTGTCAGTGTTTGTGGTATTTTTTGGTGATTGTGTATTGCGCTGCTTACGATAAGGAAGTGAAACGCATACACCTCCATAAATTTTCTAAGCAATGAAGGACGATGGAAAACGAAAAAAATGATGGTAAATTACTATTTGCTAATAACTGTTTTAGATTGATTTGCAATTATCTTCATATCACACTTACTAAAGTTACATGTAAATCCACTTGTTTTCCACAGCGCTTACTCTAAACGTAAATCAGTAAAAGTTTACTAAAGTACCAGTACCTAAATACAGTGTTGACGTAATCATAGTGATTAAAGTAACACTTTAGTGTCAAAAAATGGTTGAAAAACGACTATCGTTTACAACACACTCTGGTTCTTTAGTAACCACTGTCCTTTTTACCCTTAGTAATGATGGTTTTCTCAGTCTCATTGTACGAGATCGCAAATTATTTAATAAATTTGATTTGAAAAGGGTTGTCAACGAACCGCTACTGGTTATCAACATACTTTAATTGTGCTTTACAATGATCTTGAAGCCCGGAATTATTTCTTGTTCGGTTAGTTTCTTAATATTATCAAAAAAGAAATCTTCCTTCTGAAAAACTATTTATTCAGTTACTAACCGGCTGTCGGCTTGTTAGGCGATGCAAGTAGACCATCTAAAATATCTAGCCGTTAAAATCGACAGTAAGTTAATATTCAACAAACACGTTCAACATATTTCAGATAAATACACGGTCTTAATTAATGCTCTTTCACGAGGAGCTAGACTAACCTGGGGGCTGCGGGCAAGCACTGAAAACTATAATGGAGCAATACTGCCTATATAATCGTACGGCTCACCGATGTAGATAGACGCACTGGAGCGACAATACAGCTGTACCAAAATTAACAGATTCCAACGGTTAATCAATTTAAAAAGCTTACAGAACGACATCCAGTGAAGCAATATGTGTTTTATCAGGTCTCATGCCCATAACTATTAAGATTCAGGAAATAGCCAAATATTATAACCTGGTCAAAACTAAAGACTGCGGTCGGCCGGTACCTTCGTTAACTCATTGCCAGGGTCTTACTGTATATAAGGTAACTAATGATATAGAGACCAAGTAATACTATAAGGCCCATCTGTGTTTTGTGGGTGTGCTTTCAATTATACTTTTTCCAATATGGATACCGCAGGTCATGGCAATGGTTGGATTACTGTAGCTGTTGTTCGTTACAATGGTAGCACAGCAAAGGGTGTACCTGGTTTGGAAAGTTTTAACAATAGAGATGTAATTGCGTTTAGGACTTTTCAAGTTGGTGAAGTTTTCAATGGAGATATTAAAACTTCATATTATACGTGTAGTATGTCAGTTGTTAGAAATAGAAATCATAGGAATAGTAATGAGAGCAGATATGCGCGCATCTACGTGAAGGGAAATTTGCGAAAATGTGTTAGTGGGTTAATGAGGCGTATCATGACGTCATCTGAGTTGCGGAGTTCCTGTCTGCCGGATTGTCTTACTTTATTTATTTATTTACACGATTGTTCCCCTTTAGGAGAGCGATTTAACATGAATCGTCTTCGGATGTTTTCCTTATTTGCTTCCCAGAAAGTCTTCATCCTTTCTGAATGCTCCTTTTTCCGTAACTCCGTCAATTTTTTACCTGGCTGGTGCGACATTCTTTCCTCAAATTTCACACTTGTGATATTATTCCGGCACTCAGTGCGACCTTCGAGTTTTTTTATGTTAATCTTCTATAGCTCCCTCTGGACTTCTTTCAACTATTCAGTGCCGCATTTACTTTTTGTTATGATACTGAATAGTTTCTTTGCTGTTCCGCAGTCTTCCATCCTGTAGATGTGTCTATAAAATTTGGTTCAGCGTCTCTTGATTTCATCTGTTATTGTTTTGATCTTGCTGTAGAGTTCGTTTTGTGGTGTCTTCATCCTAATACTGTTTCTGTGTATTGCACTGTAAATCTTCCTGAGCAGTTTTCTTTCCTGTTTCTCTATTGCCCTAATTTTTGATCGACTATCAATCACCATTGTTTCAGCTTCATAGATTGCTTCTGGAAGGATCTCTGTTCTATAGTGTCTTAATTTTGCGTCTATGGATATGCACTTCTTGTTGTAATGCGTCCATGTTAGCTTGTATACCTTCTGGAGCTTGGTGACTCTTTGTTCACTGGCGATTCGGTTTAAGCCTGAGGAGTGTTTAGTTAAAAGAGAAGTTTGTTAAGCTTATGGGACTTAACTGTGTGGTCATCAGTCCCTAAACTTACAAACTACTTATGAAGTAACTTATACTAAAGACAGCGCAAACATCCATGTCCGAGGGAGGATTCGAAGCCCCGACGGGGAACGGCCTCGTGCATCGGAGCATAGCGCCACAATGCTCTCGGTCACTCCGCCGCAGCTGTATAGTTTCACCGAGGTATTTTAACCTTCCGTGATTGATGGGATATATATGTCCCTCTAAGTTTGAGCGTCAATTCGAGTGTCGAGACATAGGTGACCCACTTCTGCACAGTGCTGCCATCAAGGGACGACTGTACTGAACCTGAGAAAAAATCGGGACTGCACTGCCCAGGGAATAGAGAAGGCTGTAACTTATTTTGTTGTTTGGTGCGTACATATGGCCGCTACAGTGGCACTTTCCAGAAATGTCTGAAGTAAGTAATTCATCTTATTAATGACGTAATAATAAATTTTAGTACAAATACACTGCCGAATGCACTTCTCAGCGGCTGTATTATTTTATATTTGTAATAAAATTATTGGGACACTACAAATTTACAGAGTTGACCGATTTAATCAGCTACGTGAATGACATGATAGGCAGACGATCTATAAAATTGGAGCATCGACCATTTTATTATTTTGTTGACCCGGCTACTATGAACTCTAACAAATTGTGTCAAACACAACGGAAGAAGACGGATAAATTAACCTTTCGCCTCAGATTAGCAAGACAACTGATTAATGGGTATAGCTCCAGGTAAAACAGGGGAGCAGTAACCCACTTTCTTTCCAGCAAAGAGAGGAGTGTCTAGTGTGCCGGATGATGTCCGTCTCTTGGACGTAGGTAAACATGTACCGAAAGACAGCGACTCTAGGAAACGATGCAGATTCGGCAGCACGAATTCTAAAGAGAAGATAACGAACGTTGTTTACACTGCTTGTGGTGTACCACTTTGTGCCACACCATGTTTCTCCAAGTTTTATGGCATGTAAGGTTCTGTAATTTTTGATAATCTTTCATAAAAATGCAATGTAATGAATACATTTTTACACTGGCAGTAAACAAATAAAGGATTACATGCATGTAATCTAGAAAAAGAAAATTACAAAAATCACTCAGTCATCGGAAAAGGTATTCCGCGTTGGTTCGTGGGACATATGTGTCCCAGTTCCTATTGTGAAAAAATGGAGAACTTAAAATATATTTTATCGGTTAAAGTATAATGATGGGATTGAAAAGAAACCATTATGGCCTTAATATTTCGAAAATCTGCAAAAAAAAATTAATTTTGTCCATGAAAGGGTTAAAATGGCAAACGTGCAATTTTAGCATTTTTTGTAATTAAATGGGATTTATTTTCTGGGTGTCTTTCCATATACTGGATTTTTTCGTAAGATATTTGTAGTCCGGTTTTTTGTGAAAATTGAATATCGCCCCAAATTTGCTATTGGATAGGCGATTTCCTGTCAGAGAGGACACAGTTCGTAGTAATCGATGGTAAGGCATCGACTAAAACAGAGGTGATATCGGGCGTTCCACAGAGTAGTGTTATTGGTCCTCTGCTGTTCCTTATTTACATAAACGATTTACGGGGAAAATCTAAGTAGCTCTCTTCGGTTGTTTGCAGATGAAGCCGTCATTTACCGTCTAGTAAAATCATCTGAAGATCAAAACCAACTGCAGAACGATCTGAATAAGATATCAGTATGGTGTAAAAATTGGCAATTGAGTCTAAATAATGAGAAGTGCGACGTCGTCCACATGAGTACGAAAAGAAATCCGTTAAACTTTGTTTACAAGATAAATCAATCAAAGGTGAAAGCCGCAAACTCCACAAAATACCTAGGAATTACTACGACTTCAGACTTAAATTGGAAAGAACACGAAGATAATGTCGTGGGAAAAGCGAACCAGAGACCGTTTTATTGGCAGAACCCTTAAAACATGCAACAGAACTACAAAAGAAACTGTCCGTCCTCATTTGGAGTATTGCTGCCCAGTGTGGGGTCCTTATCAGGTGGGTTTGACGGAGAACATCTAAAGAGTCCAAAGAAGGGCAGTTCGTTTCGTATTGTCACGATACAGGGGAGACAGCGTTACGGAAATGATACAGGATCTGGGATGGGAATCATTACAACAACGGCGCTTATCGCTGCGGCGTGGGCTACTTACGAATCTCCAATCGCCAACATTCTACTCCGAATGCGAAAATGTATTGTTGACTCCCACTAACATAGGTAGAAATGATCATCAGAATAAAATACGAGAAATCAGAGCTGGAACGGAGAGATTCAGTTGTTCTTTCTTCCCGCGCGCTATTCGAGAATGGAATGGGAGGTAAATAGTATAATGGTGGTTCGATGAACCCTCCACCAGGCACTTGACTTGAAGAGTATCCCATGTACATGTAGACTTTTCTTAAAATCAGAATTTTTCTAATCCCAAAAGTCTTCAAAATCCTTGACCCCAAGTTGAGACTGACTCCTCGTAAGGCACAAACAAGTGGTTCGGAAGAATGGCGAGAGTCAGTGTGTTGACCGAAGTGAAGGGCGGGCAAGGGTCAAGGGCGGGTGCGGGGGCGGCGGCCGGCCCTCGGGAGCGGTGAACCGGCGACCTTCCGCGCTCCCCTGGGCCTCTGGTGGGCGGCCCTGGCCGACTGCTCGTCCTCAAAAGCGGGGGCGGGGCGATGCAAATGCGGCCCGCCAGCCCGACCGCAGCCGGCGGGGTGCTCGCGCCGCATTGTCACGACAACTGGCCCCGGCACCACACACGCTGCCCGCGCACGACAAAAGCCCGGCCAGGCTATGGACTGAAAGCGATTCCCACGGAAAGTTTCACAGCGGTACCTCTCTCCTCGACATTCCGTGGCCGAGACCTGCGCTCTAATATATATATAGATCTGCTGTTGTCAGCAACACTTTTACTGGAGGTTCATCGCCACTTGAACACTGTAGGCCAGCGGTCGGCAACTGGCGGACCGCAGTCCAAACCCGGACCGCGGAAGGCCAAAAACTGGACCGCCAAAAATATTTTGAAAGTACAAGTTACATACTCAAAATGTTAAAAGAAAACCTTTTTTTCTGTTGATAACTATTTATATTAGATCCACCCATATACTTTTCTAGAATTTTACTACTAACTGCTAAACAATTAGAACCCTTAATGGTTATTAAAGGTACATTTAAAAATAGTTGTCACAATGTGCATCGGTGGGGACTACACTGAAGAGCGTCGTCAGAACGGAGTAAGCTGGCCGGTGGTCCGCATAAAAGATATGAACACACCAATCCAACACAATCTTTATTTAATGAACAAGGAAATTCTGCGAGTATAAATCGACTTCATACCAACTCTCACAATCTCTGAAACCTCTACTTAAGCGGTCAGGGCATATCAATTTAAACACCATTTTATGCTCCCAACGAACGAAAGCCTGAAACTACTTTGCAAAATAACATACGTCTTTTTTTTTTCATACGTTTCTATTCCACATCTGTTGTATTTGATATTAGTTTGAGAGTGAAAATTAAAATAAAAAAAATTGTAAAGAATATTACTTTTTCTGGATTGTTGAATATAAATACGCTTCTCTGTTGTGTTTCATATTATTTTGTGAATAAAAAGTAACCTCTGCTGTAGACGGTGTCTTCCGAGACTCTGAACCGCATTGGTTCAGTACCAGTAGCAGGATCCAGAGGAGGCATGGGTTGCCCACATTTTCAACTGTCCCTACAGATTTCATTTTGATGCCGGCACACGACATAGTACATTACCCTCAAGATCAGTGGCGACGCATCTGTTGTGTTCGCTTGTACCGCAACCCCCTAGAAAATACGGTGGGATGAGGTAGGGGCGATGATAAAATTGTCATTCAAGTCCATTCTTGTTTGGTAAAGGTTGTAAATGAAAACCATTTCTGGAAAAAAAAAGGGTTTTAACTAACAAGAAGACCACATGGATTTTAGAATTTTTTAATATTTATGGTACGTGACGTTCAGAACTGAAATAACAATCAGCCATTCGACGCAACTCTAAAAATTCTCGAGAAAATCGACTTTGAAGGTTTGGAAGTAAACTAAAGTACCAATCATTAAACGAAATGCAGCAGCCGTCGGTGTAGCTCAGCTGGCAGTGTTCTGACCTTACGACTGTAGGGTTTTTGGTTCGAATCCCACCATGACAGTTTTTTTTTTCGTTGTGTGCAAATACTTTACAATTTTTAAATGTAATGGTAATTTTTATGAAAAATTCCGGGAATTTTTTTTTATTCCCAAGTTCCTAGATTTTATAGAAGACTGTTAATAATGAAGGTTTCCAGTCAAGAAATTCCCGGCCGCATAACAAATTTTTATTAAATGCTTCACCTTTAACTTTAAAGTCTTTGACATTTTCGAGACGCCAAACAGTCTCAGGGTTTCTAAATTTATAATTATAAAAAAACGTAAGTTACATTTTGTACAGTATTAGCTTCACTATGTGTTGACGAAGGTAGTCTTTCATTGTTCATTTTGTGCAGAATTACGACACTGTTTTTGGAGAGTCATCTCAATAGCTTCTAATGGCTATCCAAGCAGCTAACCTTCTAAACCATAGTTTTACGTGGCGACAAGGTTTTCTGCTCGTCTGTATACAAATAAACAAAAACAGACACAACAAGTGGAATTACAGCTCCAAAAATGTTTTATGTAACTGATTTCGAAGACGGAAGAAAATATCCGTCACAGTGAGATTCGAACCACTAACTCTGTGATTGTGAAGTCAGCACGCTACCACGTGAGCAACACCGACAGGTGCTACACCCATTTCAATTATTACCACTTACGGGTACTTTGCAAAATTTCAGTTGATTTTCTCTAGAATTTTTTAGAGTTGCATGGAATGGCTTTGGATGATTGTTATTTAAGTTCTGAACTTAACTTACCATAAATTTTGTGTCCCAACCTCGTCGCCGCTTTTGTGTCTCGTTTCCGTCGTAGGTGTCGGTGGCCGAGTGGAATGAGACCGACACAGGAATAAAGATAGCACGCTGGTGCAGGTATCTAGGGGAGCAGCCAGAAACTAGAAACACTAGAGTAAATTAGAACGAGATATATATTGCACAGAATTTATACAATACTTAACTTTTACATTGCTCAGTAATGCAGATACATAGTTCAGCTAGAGGCCTGCCTAGTACTGCTTCCTAGTGCCTATACGATAGCCAAGTCTTCACTGGTGCCTATCTGATTACGAAGGTCCTAACTGGTTGCTATCTCAGTCCCAAGTGAACGATGTCGTTCAGTGGTGGCCACGAGCGGAGTTCCAGCAGAGGGCGCTCGTGGCTGTCGTCGTAAGAACGCCGCGCCGTGCGTGCATGGCGGCGCGCGGCGAAAGTAGGTGGCGCGCACTTTGTACTTGTGCGACACCATAATAAATATAAAAAAAAATTCTGAAATCCGATAACCATGTGGTCTCCTTGTAACTCTCAGTTAGTTGATAGGTATTTATTATCAAGAAGTTTTCTGTTACCTAGCAACACTAACTGTTAAGTCTTTTCTTTCGTTAAATAAAATAAAAGGTTCTTGTACGATGGGGCAGAAGAACTAGTTTTTAGCTGTTGCTGTAAGTTTACTCTCGAAGTCAATCTCAGGCTCTGTAAATTGCTATCGATCTTTTTTAAATTCACACATCGAAGTTCATTGCCAGCTAAACTTGATGTTTCATATTAATAGTTAACGTACTTTACCTTGCCATAACTGAAGGTAAGTCAATGTTAAAATTCAGTGAGCCATTCAATTGTCTTCTTGACTGAATTAAATACTTCCAATAAATCAGATTCATCTTCTTACAATAATAATACACACACTAAATAGAACTTCATAATAAAATCAAAATGACTTTCAATATACCACATTCACATTTATTGTTGTCTTATACCGGGTGATCAAAAAGTCAGTATAAATTTGAAAACTTAATAAAGCACGGAATAATGTAGATAGAGAGGTAAAAATTGACACACATGCTTGGAATGACATGAGGTTTTATTAGAACAAAAAAAAAAGTTCAAAAAATGTCCGACAGATGGCACTTCATCTGATCAGAAAAACAATAATTAACATAAGAAATTAAGATGATGTTCTTTACAGGAAATGATCAATATGTGCACCATTATTTCTCAACTACAGCTGCAGTTTAGGAATAATGTTGTGAATAGCGCTGTAAAGCATGTCCGGAGTTATGGTGAGGCATTGGCGTCGGATGTTGTCTTTCAGCATCCATAGAGATGTCGGTCGATCACGATACACTTGTGACATCAGGTAACCCCAAAGACAATAATCGCACGGAATGAGGTCTTGGGACCTGGGAGGCCCAGCATGACGAAAGTGGCGGCTGAGCACCAAACGAAGCGCGCTAGAGATCTTTTACGCGTACAGCGTCATCCTGCATTAAAATCGTACGTTCCAGCAAGTGTTTATCAGCCAGCTGATGCGATTCTGTAACATATCGGCGTACCTCTCACCCGTCACGGTAACAATTACAACACCAGAATCACGTGCCATCTATGTGACATTTTTTTTATCTTTTTTGTTGTTGTTCTAATAAAACCCCATGTCATTCCATGTCATTGTGTCAATTTTTGCCTCTCTATCTACATTATTCCGTGATTTATTAAGTTTTTTTTTTTAAATTTATACTGACTTTTTGATCACCCGGTATAATAAATGTCAGCTAAAGGCAATGCTCGTATGAAAATATCAACTCAGAACGTTAGACAATAATGAAGTAACATTTTATTTCTTCTCTTTGCACACCATCCACGCGCGGCAATAGAGAATGCGCAGTCGGATTCGTATTCCCGTAGCCGTCAGTTAATTGTCGATAGTGACAAGATACAGCAATGTTGGCTGCGGCGGCGACGATGCTGCCCTTGTCCATTGCGGCAGTTCGATCGTACATTAAACAAAATAATAAATAAATAATAAAGTATTTTAAGAAGTACATCATGACATTATAACATCTACACAAATAAATATATACAATTTCTTAGTGTTTACATACAACAATTAAACTTTTATTCGTATCCTGTAAAACAGGTCTGACATCGGAGAGTGGGGCTCATCAATATTTGACGCACTACAAAAAGAATCGCACTGTCGTGTTTTGCAAATGTTTGTAAAGCTTATGGGACTTAAGTGCGGGGTCATCATGCCTAAACTTACAAACTACTTATAATATACCTTATGCTAAAGACAACATAAACATCCATGCCCAAGGGAGGATTCGAGCCCCCGACGGGGAACGGTCTCGCGCATCGGAGCATAGCGTCTCAATGCGCTCGACCACTCCGCCGCGTCTGTCGTGTTTCACGGCCCTCTTTAGATTTTCCTGTAGTTTTATGACTTCTTTGCAAACTTTTCGGACAAAAGTAAAATGCCGTCTAGTGATTTATTGAAACTGACAGTCTGCTGAATTAATTTTCAATACAAGCAAAATGTTGGGCAAGATGGCTACAAAAATGTATCTATTACCAACACTGTCACAAATACTTGTTCTTAATAAATTCTATAGAAATAATATATCATGTCCCTGTTCATAATATATGTTAATTTAGAAGAATTATTCTTATTATGGCTTCTTTTAACAGTTATAGTATGTAGCGTGCCTGTGGCAGACTGACTGAAATGAAACTAACTGCGGCAAATAATTCTGCAGTGTCGATAAAGGTAATTTTATATCTATTCTGCTGTCTTAAAATACAGTGGTATCCACTTTCGTATAGGGAGGTATTGATCATTTCGTTCAACAATCACGATCAGTAATATTCATTTATCATTTTGTGCTGAATGAACAAAATCTTTTTAAAAGCTATAATTTATCTTAGTTTTTAAAATATTACAGAAAATACCAGATACAAGAAGTGGTTTGGTCTGTTCTTCCAATAAACAAGGACTGAATGAACAAAATAGTTTTAAAAGCTATAATTTATCTTAGTTTTCAGAATATTACAGAAAATACCAGATACAAGAAGTGGTTTGATCTGTCCTTCCAATAAACAAGAATTCTGTATGTAATAACTTCTCAACATAAGAAGCCACAACGTTTATGTCCAATTTCTCCGCGCAACCCTTGCAATCACTGCAAACAGCAGCTGCCATTACTCAACTCCACCAACACTACCATTCAACTGCTACTACTACACAGCACCCTATAATCTAAATTCTTTGACAAAGACAGTCCACATCCTGAAAAGTTTGCTCTACCACAGATCACAGAGAACAAAGCTCGGTCAAAACTTCAAAAATTCCAATGATACATGTTTCATCACTCCACAAATTCCATTGATACGTGTTTCAAAGTAATAAAAATATAAATAATAAAAATTATGGAGAGTTCGATAACGACTCTAGTATTCTGATGATATCTACGCACTCTACAAGTATATTCTACCTGACCGTAATATAACAAACAGCCAAAATTATTTGATATTTGAGTTTGGCTTTCACAAACAAACTCTTTATATTTTTTAAACCTTTACCCCTTTAAACTATTATTTTGATACCTCTCTCATATTTTCATTATATTTTTCCGTTAAAATTCTTGCCGTGGTAGTTTTTCAAGTATATTATCTTAGCCTGTATTGGTTTACGTAAAATCAAGTGACAGTGTCACATCTCTCTCTCTCTTTTTTTTCTTTTCTTTTTTTTTTCATATATCTCTAAATTGTGGAAATAGCATAATAACGGAGCAAAGTTGTACAGAATTGTCTCGACTTTATTCAACTTTGTAACTTTATTCAATGTTCCTCTCAGACGAACGGTTAAGGTGCTATTTTCAATTGAATTTCGTGCTGTCAAAAGGCCATCACAGACGTCCTATTTTTGGTGTTACTACCCTATTTCGGTCTAAAGCGTCTCGCTGCGGAACGCGCGGTTGCTCGCTTTTAGCGACATTGCTGCTCATTTTCTGCTAAACCACAAGACCGATTTCAACCATATTTTGTACACACATTCCTTACCGTGAGACAACAATTGCTGCAGGGTTAAGAATCACACACGACACATGTTCAGAAGATATGACCTCATAAACAATAGGAATCGCAAAGAAGCCGCATAATGTGGCGAGACTTTATAAATATGCTATATGAGAATAAGACTACTTAGCGACTTGCAACAAACTTTAAACATAATTTCAAACCTTTATTAAAGTTTTTTTCGCTGACAACCATAGCAAAATTTTGAAAGGAAAAATGTTTCTGGCTTACTACTTTTCCGCAGTTTATCGAGTCAAACTAAGGCATTCGGAATGACGTTACAATTTATAATTTGTACACTACATATTGTAGCCGCAGGTAATTTTATAGACGCTATACACACATATAGTTGAGTGTACCTTCGAAATTGTAACGCTGTACGACACGTAGTTCATGAGATATGACTACATAAACAGTAACGTTCCGCTGTTCATGGACTAAAACTACGGCATGCAGTACGACGTTACAATATATTATTTCTACACTACAAATTGTAGCCGCAGGAAATTTTACAAGGATTATACACTCATATAGTTGAGCGAAACTGCTAAATTGTATCACACTACGACAGTACTTCATGAGATATAAGCAAATAAGCAGTAACGTTCATGGAAAATCGACCCATCAAGCACCAAGTTTTAATCTATTACTTCTTTACTAGTAATGATATTACCAAGAGATTTTACAGACATACAGAACTTAAACAATGAATATATACCTGAAAAATAGCAGATATAAATACCCGTGCAACGCCGGGTTTACAGCTAGTAAACATATATTGAGGTAATTAATCGAGGTGATGTTTTAAGTTGCAACGAAATCATACACAGTGGATGAGCCGACTGTCAGGAGTGTAGACATTTCTTTGCAGAAGGCTACAGAAATAAAATTACATCTTAGTCTGTACCAGCCGACGTTGCCAGGTAATCATAATAGGGGTAACGACCCCCGGATGGATAAATATAAACGTGAATAATACATGAGCAAACAACTAGCATTATGGTATTGGGACACTGTCAGTTCTTCTCTGATGATCGTCAAGGGAATGAAACCATCATTCAACCCGTCTTGTTACCGTTCGTGCACCAGCAAGTCGATATGCTTTTCCAAGAGGTTAATGCATGTCCATATGAATTCCGTACCACCCAATGTGATTTCCAAGATCTACGACAATTGTCCTGGCCAGCATGATACCCGGATCTTTCCCAGATGTTTGCGACCCGATGAAACGTCATCTTTCGCGGTCTGCACGACCTACACGAAATTTGGCCTGACTGAGGCACCAGGCAGGCTATTCCGCAAGATCACATTCGGCACCTCTACATTCGTCTCCATGGGAAGATTTGCAGCTTGCATCGCAGCAAAGGAGGTATACGCGGTACCAGCGTCGACATTGCGCACGCTCTGGTGCCTGTACTCACGTGCGTATTGCTGTACCTCTGTGGTCGTGAGTTGTATACATCGACAGGAATATGTCAAAAAATTTCCCTCTGATGGTTCCACGAATTCATGGTGTTTTTTTGTCATTTTGCATGAGTGTAGATATGTTAGTCCGAACGCCCCGAGAAGAGATTCTGTCGTGGAATTGTTGTAGAGGAAAACAAATTTCAGTATAAAAATGTGTTCTTGAAAGAAGGAAGTCACCCATATACCATCTATGAGATAAAATGAGCTCTGTTTATTCATACCTTTAAATAAAAAGTACTTGTTACATATTATTAACTTAAATTAGGTGTTCGTTAAAGTATTTGTTAAGTAGGTCCCTTAATGCAGTAAGATTTAATTATTTGAGTAATATTGTTTTTATCTTTTTCATAATTTAGGATGATAGCATTGTTGTTCGCCATCTTATGCTTAATGAACAGTTTTATTAGTTTTAGTTCAATAAATGAACGGATAGGGATCATTGTTTATAAGATCTGTTAGTTGTGTGAACTTTAATTTTGATTTTTATGTTATAAAATCATTCTGGTCAAGTAGCTCAGTGTGTGGGTCAGTTTATGATGTATCAACAGCATTCAGCAGTTTTACAAACTTGAATCACGTGGCAAATTTCAGTTACAATATTAATGTTGTTTATGGTGTCGCAACGAAAAACCACAACCTTGCTCAAGCTCAGGCATTTTCAATGCCCGAGATAACAGAAAAATGCTTCTTTTGTACCATGAGGGCAGTTTTATCTAGATATAAATTTAACGTTTTGACAAAATTACATGAAGTTGCAGGATCAGGAGAGGAGGTCAAAGCCAAAATTGCATTTTCTTAAAAGTCCTTTACTGACTAACTAACAGTCGCTACGTGTCAAGCAGTAAATATGAGAGCCTTATATTCAGCAACTAGATTTTTAATGACATCGTGCACTGTTTGCAAATGCAAAAATTTTTAGTTATGTATTTTGCAACAATGTGCCAGTGGTTGACTGCAAATGTAGCTCAACTGAAAAAAATATATAAAAAATTGTACACTGATTTGGAGATGATGACATAATGATTAAAAACCAGTAATAAGATAGTAAAGGATTTTTAAATAAATTATTAACTTCGCACTGTCTTCCTGTTGGGAATTTATATCATAACGCTTTGACGTAAATTCACAGAGAGAGAGGATTTTTTTTCTTTCTTTGAACACTTCTTGGCTACCGAGTAATTGTTGACCGGATCACCTTGACGTATTAATAGCTTACCATCTACGAAGAGAAAACTACAACGTAATATTAATTACTCTTTCCTCCTTCCGTCAATCAAGTATATAGGGGAATCATCCAGACGCAACCATCACGTTGAACTGCCCCACCTGTCTTTTGCAGGGAACCACCCAGAACCGGCCTTCTGTGGCAAAACACATCACAGGAGCATTTTTTATTTTATTTTGTTTTTTACGAGCCCGCCGACAACTTTGGTACGTAACAGGTCAACACTAGCTAACTGCGGACACGGCCGGTTTCCAAGTTGGATGCAATTTACACGACTGAACCAGTGAAATTCGATAGACGAAAATGTTATTCCATGTTAACAGAAAACTAATTCGGATATTTTGCAGGCGCACGGAGAGGGCGGCGCTGTAGCGGCGGCTCATTAATAATGCATGTAGCCCATGAATACTACTAATGTATTGAAAACAAGTTGAAAAAGCGTGTTCGGCGAGCGAGTAGGGTGGGTGCGCGCGCCGGCTACAAGCAGCCCGATGGCAAATAAATGAGAATGAATATTTAAAATTAATGTAAAACGGGCTGAATTATTGGCCGGGGAGCCGTCCGGCGGCGAGGGCCTGTTTAATGAGGCTTTACACCGGCCGCTAGCGGTAAAAATAAGCCGCGCGGGTCGCGGTACAGCCCCACAATAAAAACAGCCGACGGACGCCGGCCACGTGGCTCGCACGCGCCCGCCGCGACACTCAACTGCCACGCGAATTTTTACCGCTCTTTCCCGTCCGCCTTCCGTTGCGTTGGCGTTCTCGATCCGGCGTATATAACCATATAGGACATCTGTAGCTATAATAATTGATATCTTCCCTATGGTCTCCAAGACGACTGAAGAAATTTATGATAAAATCTATGAAGGTAACTTTCAACTTCCATATCTTCCACCCCCTTATCGTTATCAACCCTCTACCACCAAAGTGCACAATGGGAGACTAGTAACTACTACTACATGCAGACATTATTCGTTTGCGACGTGTAGTTTTGGCTGCAAAGTATGGGCACAAACACCTCAACCTATATCTATAAATGTGAATGTCTGTTCGGTGTACGCTTATCACGTCCAAACGACAAGACGCAGAGACTTAAATATTAGTACAGTTACTAATTGATACCCTAGAAAGGTTTTAGGCACGGTTTTATAGCGATCTGATAGATATTTAGTAATTTGAAGAATGTAACGCGAAATGATATAATGATTCTTTGAAAATTATATTTATTCTTTGAAACTGGTTTTATTGGTTGAATTGTTGCTTGAGGGTTGATAATGATAAAAGGGTGGAGTGTATTAGGATGGAAAGTTATCGGTGTATATAAATTTCTACGTGTGTGTGTGTTACTATTTCGCTCTGCAGCGAAAACTACAGAACTCAAACGAATGGTGTGTGTGTAATTGTTGTCCGAAGTCTCCCGTTGTACACCATAGCAGTTCCATTCCGACAGCTATAAGGGGGTGGAATATATGGTGGTTGAAAGTCGTAAAAGTATAAAAAAAATTCAGACTGAAGGCCAGCGATGACGTTTGCGACCCTGTAGCGAGGAGGTTACATACAGCGAAACGTGATGCCACAGACCATATATAAGGAAATTTAAGAATAAATAAATAAAGCAGTAAAAAACAAATTTCTTTAATACATGTCTTTAAAAAAATCGATTTGACGTTTTGCGCATTACAATCATTATTGTTGAATTTCGGGATTGGAATCTTCGAAACGAGTGTATTTTTACCTGTGATTTCTTACATATTCTCTGATAAATGTAACATGGTGTTTTTTTTTTTTTTTTTTTTTTTTTTTTTTTTTTTTTTTTTTTTCATTTTATTACCTAGCCAGGTAAAAGGAACAATGAACAAATACAGGAAGTGCAAAATAAAATTAATGAAAACCATTCTTGAAGCGGACCAAATATGGACAAACTACATGTAAAGTGCATAACTATTGAAATGTAACTTGTAATATTTTATACCATCTGAAGATGAGCTGCTAGGCAGCTCGAAACCGGTAATGGTTTAAATAAATCTTCATTAAGAAGAAACAAAAGGCGACTGGTTGCTGTAATTTCTGAAACCTATTTCAATAAACAGTCGCAGGTTCCTACACAATGGATAAAAGTTTCATTTTTTTTTTTTTTTTTTTTTTTTTTTTTTTTTAAAGAAAAGAACGAGATGGACAGAGAGAGAGTGGATAGGAAAAGTACTAACTCAACTAGCGATCGAATATAGATATTTACAAACGTATACGAAAAATATTACGTCTGGATTATGGAACGACAGTAGCGCCCCTTGCGGAGAAAGAGTCAACCATTTACACTTACTTTATAGCAGCCACTTGGAGAGCAAGTGGAGCCTCTGACTTCCAGTTTGATGCTCATTGATTGTGTAAGCATGATACTCTTTGTGCTTAGTCATATTACGTAGTGCATAGCACCTAATAGAATCCAACCACACGTTGATTTTTACAGATATCTCCTTTTGTTGTGGTCTTCACTCAGCAGACTGGTTTGATGCAGCTCTCCACTCTACCCTGTCCTGTGGAAGCCTCTTCATGTGACAATACGAACGGCAACCTATATCCTTTTGAATCTGCTTACTCTATTCGTACCTCGGTCTCCCTCTACGATATTTACTCCACACACTTCCTTCTAATGCTCAGCTGACGATTCCTTCATGTCTCAGAATGTGTCCCACCAATATTTCCCTTCTCTTAGGATACACCAGAAATTCCTTTTCTCCTCAATTCGATTAAGCACTTCCTCATTAGTTACGTAATCTACCCATCTAATTTTCATCATTCGTCTGTAGCACCACAGTTAGAATGCTTATTACATCTTTTTTGCTGAACTGCTTATCGTCCACGTTTTATTCCCATACAATGCTACACTCAAATGTTCAAATGTTCGTAGTGCTTATGGACTTAACTATGGGGTCACGGGGTCATCTACAAACTACTTATGAACTAGCTAATAGTAAGGACGGAACAAATATCCATGCCCGAAGGGGAATTCGAACCCCCCGACCGTAGTGGCCGTGCTGAACGTGACTGGCGCGCCGCAGACAGCTCGACCACCGCGGCCGGCAATGCTACACTCCAGACAAATTCTTTCAGGAAGGACTTCCTAACACTGAAACTAATATTGGATGTCAACAAATTTCGCTTCTTCAGAAATGCTTTTCTTCCCATAGCCATTCTGCGTTTTATATCTTCTTTAATTCTGCCATCAGAAGTTATTTTGCTACTGAAATCACAGAACTCATCTACTACTTTTATTGTCTCATTACCTAATCTAATTCCTTCAGCGTCGCCTGATTTTCTCATACTACAATTCATTACCCTCGTTTTACTCTTGTTAATGTTTCTCTTATATCTTTGTTTCAAGACAATGTCCATTCCTTTTAATTGCTCTTCCAGGTCCTTTGCTGTCTCTGACAGAATTACTCTGTCATGGGCAAACCGCAAAGTTTGTAGTTCTTCTCCCTGAACTCTAATTCTCTCTCCAAATTTCTCCCGCATTATTTCATACCTTGCTCAATGTACAGATTGAACATAATTGGGGAAAGGTATCTTCTAATCTGTTAAAATTGTTGTGTATATTGTTGCACGCCAGCTCTGTAGCGGAAGTACTGCGGTAAATTTTTCTAAGGTTTGGTTGCTGTAGAAACAGCAGTGTGTCAACAGAACGGGGAAGGGGAACAGCAGCTACTCTGCGTCATACGTACTGGGTCAAGCTGACAGGAGCACACGCGCCGGACTGAATAGCAAGCATCAGCGGAAATTAAACGGAACAGTAGGAGCTTGCAGTATCACGTCACTTCGTTACGTGAGGAAACAATGCCTACGTCTAACGCAACAACGCGTATCCGGAGTCTTCTGGAACCACCAGCTAACCTGTCAAGTGAACACGGCAAGATGTACAACGTCGATACATTCGTTTGACAGGGCCGATGCGGTCATTACGGAGCACGTAGGGGAAATATCTGTCACTCCACACACGCTATATATACTCCAGCACTTGAGTTCATAGTCAGTCAGATGAATCGATGGCTTACACTTCATAGCACTCGATTTCATTACATGTTCTAACGTCGGTACAAGTCTGTTAGAGAACTCTAGCACTCTTCTTCATCAGCTGACAACCGGTGAGATGTCGACTCCTGTGTAGCTCCGAGTTCGACTCCTGCGCTACACCCAGCTACGGACGCAGAGGAAGTATCTAGGAGGACTTCCATGTCCTAAACACCGGAACTCCAGCGCTCCTAGGAAGGACGCCTACCTGTTTGTAGGCCAGGAGTCAGCGCACATCACGACCACGCCGAGCTAGTGCGGACGCAGCCGCACTGTCAGCGCACAGTAGGGCAGGAGGCTACTGACGCTATCGACGCGGTCGCCTGGAGTACGCAGCAGTGTGTACCACTTCAAAATGAATGTTTTACTGACCAATATTCTTTAATTACGCCCCACGGCGGCACCAGAACAGCCCCTACCACTTTCAGCAGGGTGCCTCGTGGCGGTTTGGAGTCTGCCGTCCTGACTAATTACCAGCTCTCTAACACCATCTGAGTGGGCACCCACCAAGGGGCGCGCCAGCAACCGCCCGACCCCCTGCAATACGTATGTTCCGTATGTACTCCAAGACGACTGCAGCAATTTCGATGAAATGTTCATATCAGCCCAGCGGGTGATCGCGGATGTTTGGTAGCAGTCAGATCAAGATATTTATTAACTTATATGTAAAAGTTTACGTCTGACACTTGGAAAGTGTATGAATTAGCGCCCCTACCAGTCTTTTGTATCACGCCAGGCTTCTGGTACTGAAGAACTGCCGCTAGGAGCGCTAGCATTGCTTCGATGACTGCAAGCTCTATATAAATCAGGACATGCTACGGTGATCCTTTGCGATGGCGGCCATTTTGGTTCTAAAACGTGGCTGTAGCAGACTGTATTCGGATAATGTTTATCACTAGAAAGTGTAAGTTGCATAAAGCAGTGAATGTAAAACTAAGATGTAGTTTATAGAGACTTCATTCTTATTGCGTTGTGTATGTGATATGACAATTGTGAGGAAAAGGTAGCCTTTTCATTAACAAAATTCTGCTTTTCCCCAGTCGTATCTATGCCATACGGCTGCACGTATTTTCTCTAGTTATAAATAAAGATTTGCCCATCTGATGTTGCTGACAATGGGTTATCTTTTACAATCACCTGGATTTAACTATGCACAATACTGTTCCTTCATGTGTCACCATGTCACATATTCATTTTTCCTCATTGTAAGACTTCATATAGGGTTTTATTTCTTCAATATCTCATTTTATGGATTCACTTTGTTACTTGTTACTATCGTTACTACTTCCTGGATGACAATAGCAAAACTTTTCTGACTAAACCTACAACGAATTTTTTAACTATTAGTGAATGTTACTTCTCCTCAGTGGCACATATAGACTCTGACCATAACTTATTGGTTATGAACATTAGAATAAAAAGAGACTGCAAAAAGGTAGAAAATTAAGGAGATGGGATCTGGACAAATTGAAGTAACTGGAGGTGGTTAAGATTTTAGAGCATTGGGCAAGGATTGTCTGAAACGGAGAAAAGCGATGCAGTAGAAGAAGAATGGGTAGCTCTAATAGGGTAGTCAAGGCCGCAGAAGAACAGGGCCTAATAGAAATCGATAACACAGGAGATACTGAACATAATTGATGAAAGGAGAAAATATAAAAATGCATCGAGTGAAGCAGACAAAAGGGAGTACAAAAGTCTGAAAAATGAGTTTGATAGGAAGTGTAGACTGGCTAAGCAGAAGTGTCTTGAGGAGAAACGCAAGGCCGTAGAAGAATGTATGTGTCACTTTTGGTGACAAGAAAAGCAGCTGCATGAATACCAAAAACTCGGATGGTAAACCAGTACT
Organism: Locusta migratoria; assembly: GCA_026315105.1. NCBI lineage: Eukaryota > Metazoa > Arthropoda > Insecta > Orthoptera > Acrididae > Locusta > Locusta migratoria. Next base: position 719,274,987 of record CM048745.1, read on the forward strand.
TACTAAAGAAGGGAAACCTGAAAGGTGGAAGTAATTTGTAGAGGGCTCGTATAAAGGAAATAAAATTGAAGGCGGTATTCTAGAAATGTAAGACGAAGTGGAGGAAGATGAGATAGGAGATATGATACTGCGAGAAGAATTCGACAGAGCGCCAAAAGATTTGAGTAGAAACAAGGCCCGTGGCGAGGCAGTACTCACATCACGACGTAACTTAGAATAACCTATGTTTTTAGCATTTGTGGATCTGGAGAAAGCTTTTGACATTGTTTACTGGAATACACTATTTCAAATTCTGAAGTATCAGGGGTAAAATATAGGGAGCGAAGAGTTATATTCAAACAAAAACCAGACGGCAATCATTAGAGTCGAAGGGCATGAAAAGGTCGCTGTGGTTGGGAAAGGTGTAAGACAGAGTTGTAGCCTTTCCCCAATGTTGTTCAATTTTTATATTGAGCAAGTTGTGAAAGAATACAAGGAGAAATTTGGAGAGAGAATTAAAGTCCAGAAAAAGGAAATGAAAATCCTTGCGATTTGCTGATGACATAGTAATTCTGTCAGAGACAGAAAAGGACCTGGAAGAACAATTAAATGGAATGGACAGTGTCTTGATAGGGGGGTATAAGCTGAACATTAATATTGTTTTGAATGTCATGTGTTCATACTTTGCCGGGCGCGGTGGCCGAGGGGACTGAGGCGCTCCAGTCACGGTCTGCACGGCAACTACGGTCGGGGGTTCGAATCCCCCCTCGGGCATGGATATTTGTGCCGTCCTTAGTGTTAGCTAGTGTGTAAGTGGTTTGTAAGTTTAGGAACTGATGACCCCGTAGTTGAGTCCCACAAGCTATACAAATTCTTAGAATTTTGTTCATACTTCGAGGTTCACAGGAAAACTTCTGTGAAGTTTGGAAAGTAGGAGGCGAGGTACTGACAGAATTGAAGTTGTAGGGCGGAGTAGTGACTCGTGTCGCGATAGCTCAGTGGTAGAGCGCTTGCCCGCGAAAGGCAAAGGTCCCAGGTTCGAATCTCGTTACCGGTGCACATTTTTAATCTACCAGGAAGTTTTCTTTAGGATTGTGCAACGCCTGTTTAAGGCAACAGGTGTCGGTCGCAAGCGTTGGATCGGTTACTAAAATGTCTGTAAATATAAGGATCTTAACTATGTTGGTAATCAATTCCTAGACTTACAAACTACTCTTTATTTGGCAATGTTGCTCAAGCAACATCAAAATTGCGCCGTGATTTTCTGAAACATGTTTCAAGTTTTAACCTTGGATGGGCAAGAGTGCTTGAAACTATCAATTTAGCTCTCCAATAAAGTGATGTTTCGTTGTCTTTTGCGAAAAGTTCATCAATAAATGGAATCTTTATCTCAAACTCCAAGCATAAGTTATCGAGGTACATGTTTGCTTCAATTCGGTGGCAATAGTTTTTGTGATACATAGAAAAATGTTTATAAAAGGGAAAGAGGAAGCCTTGAGTTGATTTATTATGGAAAATTGTTGACGATTTCTTATATGAGAGACTAAAAATGGACTTATATTTATTGGGAAGAGGAGGGTTGGTATACCACTACAGAATGGGCCACAAGTCCAAAAGAAGAACGAAACAGCATCTCCCGTACCAGTCAATGATGTACGGTATCAATGATATGACAATATATTATCACTTGGCAGATTATGGGCCAAAAGAAATTTGCAAGTTTTGTTTTCAGAGATACTTGACTGTAAAATGTGGAAATCATGGGATTATTATGAACGTTGCACCAAAAACGACTTGTTTTCACATATTTCATAGGAAATAGTCTAAAATACAATAATTTCTATAGTCAAAAGAACTGTACCACGATGCGAAGTTTTTGGGCAATGTTACTTACAAACCGGGCACCATATTTTGGGGGAAAAAATCGTATAAATCTGTTCACATGCCCCAACACATTTAGGTAACATAATACTTTTTCTTCTCGTGATTTCTGTGTGTGCCAAATAAAGGGTTACACTAACTTATGCCAAGGACAACACAAACACACAAACCCGAGGGAGGACTCGAACCTCCGACGGCGAGCAACCGCGCGCTCGGCAAGATGCCTTAGAACACTCGGTCACCCTACCGCGGCGATTCGGTTACTGATGGCAGGTTATCACGACTGAATTAAGTTTGAACATGGTGTAATTGTCAGCACACGAGAGATGGGACACAAAATTTCCATGCTAGATATGAGGTGGAGAGTTTGGAAAACGATCTTGTTAAGACAGTACTAAGGCCGACTGAAGAGATTCCTTCCACATGACGGAAGTGTAACTCTTAGGCAGATTGCTGCGGATTTCAATGTTGGGTCATCAGCAGTGAACCATTAAGCGAAACATTAAGGAGATGAGGTTTCGAAGCTGAAGGCTCACTCGTGCACCAGTGTTGAGTGTGCCATTCGAAGCTTTAGGCCTCGTCTGGTCACGCACACACCGAATTTAAATGTTGATTACAGAAAACGTGCTTTGCCTGGTTTGAAGATTCCAGTTTCCATTTGACGGGTATGGACATAACCCCATGTATTCACGGACACTGCATGGCAGTAGGGTATTGTTCAAGCTGGTGGAGGTTTTGTAATGCTGCAGTTGAAGTGATGTGGGACCCCATGATACGTCTAGATACCACTCTGAAGAGTGACACGTACGCACCCGTCTGGGTGATCACCTGGACCCATTCATGTCCATTCTGAATTCCGACAGGCTCGAGCAGTTCCAGCAGGGCAATGCGACACCCCTCACGTCTCTAGGAAAACTGTCCTTTGTTTAAACAGTTCCACTGCTCACCGAGCTCCCTGTGCATGAATATTGTGGAAGGTATCTGGGATGACTTGTAACGTGCTGTTCAGAAGACATCTCCATCCCCTCGTACTGTTACTGATTTACGGACAGTCCTGCCGAATGCATGGTGTCAGTTTCCTCCAGCATTTCTTAGTCTTAGTCCAGGGCTGGGTACGTGAACTGCTAACGAGGCTGCCCAAGGCACTGCGGGCATGAGTATCGGGCGAGCGGGCACGATGCGCGCAGCTACAAGTCTCTTCCTTTCGAAGACGACACAAGATGGTGGATAATACGCGATCGGTAGCTGACGTCTGAGTTTGAAATCGCACTAAATAGCACTGTAATTGTTTTAGTACCACATTGCCATGATACTAGTGACACAAACGGCTTTTTCGTGCCTATTATGAGACTGTAAGTAAATTTTGGTTTTAATATTTCAATATCTACTGTAGTTGAAAACCAATCACTGACGACATGACACGGTGCTCCTTCTGAATTCTAACTTCGAACGCCCACTGAAAAAAATGGTAAATCTGTTCGGTGTGTTTAATTGTAAAGATTTTGAAGCTGAAATGATACTGAAGGGCAAAAAAATTCATTTCAACGGTCGGGAATTTCTTATTATGGTATTGAGTAATGAAATATTTCTTATCTTCACGACGAAACATATCAAGCAAATTAGCAACTTACTAATATGTGTACGTGTAACACTAAAATTCATCACACTGTTTGGGCAATGTGTCTTCATCAAGATGTATTTAATTCATAATAGTAATGCGGTGTTCGAGAAGTACGCAAATAATCTCCCTGAAAGTGTTTGTATCAACAATAGACACTATTTTTAATATGCCCAAAACCATGTCATAAAAATCGGCAGTTAGTCGATGAGTACATCAGTAAAGTAGTACTTAAGACATTCATGCGATTGGTGAGATCATGACAAATGCAGACTCCAGTGTCAACAGCAGGTCTGCATGTTCGTTTTGAAGATCTGAACTCACCCTCAGGCATGTTATGTGGTATCATTTTGTTTTACCACGAGCTCCTGCCAGACTTTAGCAACGACAACTCAGACCATGAACTAGGCGTCATGTAGGAAGACGATCCCATGCCTAGAGGTGGAGCGATATGGGAAGTGTGGAGAGGAGTTACGGCCGTACGCCAACAGTTTTGCCTGCAGGAGAAATATTGCGTAGCTCGCGGCCAGTCACGCGCTTAGAGAATGTAATGTTCAAAAAAATTTACAAACTACTTATGAACTAAGGACGGCACAAATATCCATGCCCGAGGGGGAATTCGAACCCCCGACCGTAGTGAGCGTGCAGACCGTGACTGGAGCGCCTCAGTCCCCTCGGCCACCGCAGCCGGCTCTTAGAGAATGAATACTATTGGCTGTCATAGTGGTAATGGAAAGGGAATACGCAGAACGGTTGAAAAGTGTGCCGCCTTCCTACGTGATGCCGACTATAGAACAGCTCTTTTTGTCGCGCGCCATTCTTGCGACGTTGGCGGAGCGGTGGAGGGGCTGCTGTCCGCAGGCAAGCGTAAGCGCTTTTGCCACTCCAGGTCTAGTGCATGCCACGTTGCAATGTGGCACTTCCGCTTGCTCGCGGGGACACTACACGATATTAGGCCAGTCTCTTTAGCTCTTATGTGTATCATAAAGTTGTAAAGTTAAGTTTTTCATTAATTAAAATGATGATGCCTTAGTCCATCAATAAAACTTCTTACTCCCGATGTTTCGTTACCTACTGCGGGCAATATCTTCAGAGGTGAGTCTACGACTACCTTCTAGGCTGACGCTGACGCTCTTATGAACGGGCCTCGACCTTGGCCCGATGTATTAGAGTATAAGCAAATGCTTGCTGTTCCTCTTTTTTCCTATCTTGATGGTATAGATGTTTCCTGATTCGTCTTAAGCTTGTTGATCATGCAACAGAAAAATTATAGGATCCTAGGTGCCAGCAACAGCTAGCGGTGTGCTTTCCCGCGTGCTCCACTAGGACGCGGGTCTCTTCTTTCCCATCTAGTGTACTCATCCGCCTCGCAGCAGATGATTTCCCACTGATTATGGGAGAAGATGGGTTGGGAATTAAGGAGTTTGAACTCCTTGTTGGACAGGATCGGGGATAGGTGATCTCTCAGATGCTGGGGGAAACGGACAGGTTTGTGAGGGAGACTGGGTTTAAGATGGGACGGAAGGAAAGGATAGGGATTATCTAGGTGAGGGTAGTCCTGTCTCGGATGGAGGAGACGAGCTTGTCAAGAACCTTCTTGACACTGTGCTTGTCCGGCATGGGCAAGCACTCGTCCGTTTCCGGAAGCTCGTCCTCCATGACCACAGTTTCTGTGGTCGTCTTGCTCCAGATCTAAACGTCCTCCTCTTCTTCGGACTCTCCATGTCCAGGAGGAGATGTGTCCACCTCCATGTGCGTCCCCTCGGCCTCCTGCATTGCTACAGGGACCGTGGAAACGCCTGTCGGTGTGACATCTTCTTCCGACTGCGTCGCTGCGTCCATCCCTGCTTTCCTCCCCGCTTGTGTGTTGGCAACAAGGATGGTCGCCTCTTCTTTCGCAGCGCGAAGTTCCCGCACCAGTTCCTCAACTTGGCGCCGCCCCGCGTCGAGTTCGGCGTGAAGCAGCGCTCTCTCCTCCGCCATGGCGGATTTGAGGGCGCGCATCGCGTGGATGGCCGCAGACGTTTCTTCTTTGCTTGGTCCGCTGTCCCCTATTGGAGGAGGGGGCGGATCTGCAGCGGGTTCTTCTCGGTACTCCATCCCCTCACTGGAGCCCTTTTCGGTGTGCCTTCTTCCCCCGCCGTTCCAGCTACAGATGTAACTGCAGCGGCGAAAGTTATCGGCGTGTGGGCCACCACAGTTGGCACACTTTTTCGCGGCTTCCCGCGTCTTCTTGCAGCTGCGTGTGTCATGCGCCTCAGCGCACTTCATACACGCAGCTGCGTTTTTGCAGTTCTTGGCCAGGTGGCCAAGTTTCTGGCAGTGGAAACACTGCAACGTCGTCTGCTTCTTCTTCTTCCGCTTCTTCTTCTCGTCGTTTCCGGCCATATGCAACACCTAGCAAGCGAGATGCTTCATAATGGCCGAAAGAAGGCCACCCTTTGACCTTCCCGCGCCTCCACTTCCGCGTCCGGACATGGCTGCTGGAGAAGTCGGTTGCGAGACGAATGCTGCTGCTGCGCTGCCGTGCTTCCGCTCCGCTCGGCTACCTTCTAGGCGCTTGAGGTCCTGCTTTTATAGAGGGCATAAATGGCGGCACCACTTGTCACGTGCTGCCGACTATGAAGCTATGTTTGATCAGCTTCATTCCTCTCTATTACAGTTGGGGCCGGTGGTCTTGGGGTAAAATGCTCGACTGGATACCAAGGATTGCGGGCTCGAAACCCGATCGGGCCTCCGATTTTTCCAGTCTGCACTTTAACCCATCCTTCACCTCTCAACGATGTGAGGAGTCGCCAGAGACGACAAGTGGTTCGGATTCCACGTTAGGATTTATGTCCCCTTTCCCCTGTTGGATAACTGGGGTAGCCTAGGGACATGCAAGTCGCCGAAGTGGCGTCCAATTGAAAGACTAGCACCAGGCCAATGAGCCATACGAAACTATTATTATTATACAGGTAATCGATAGTCATATTTTTGGTTCACAGTCGACCGCCACATCTTATCTACTTTCCAACCTTCTTCTTTTCTGTATTTCTATAGCTTCTTTGGAAATGCGTGTCTAATAATGCGAGGTCTTAGCTAGCACGCTCGTTTCACTAAATTTTATTTTGCGATCACCCTGTGTAAAGACATGCTCTGCCACAGCTGACTTGTCTGTGTGACCAGTCGACAATTCCTTTTATGTTCTAATTTCCTGGTATTAACACTTCTTTTTGTTGTTCCAATGTACACCATGCCATAACTACAGGGAATTTTATACACCCCAGGCGTTGCTAGGGGATGTCGTGCATCTTTCGCCGATCGTAAACAATCACTAATTTTCTTAGTAGGTCTAAAAACGGTTTAATTTGTGGATGAATGGAATGAAAATTTTTCCAGGTGACAGTTGTTGTTGTGGCTTGTTTTCGTACACTTTTCTTCTTGGATGGGGAGCTAGATCTTTCTCTTCATCGGTGTATGCATTTTTCTTGAAAGCTGTTCGCAAATGGTTTAATTCATCTCTCAGATAAATAGGCTAACAGATATTATTAGCTCGATCCACCAATGTTTTAATGACACCTCTCTTCTACCTAGTATGGTGGTTCGAATCCTTATGAAGTTAATGATCGGTGTGGGTGAGTTTCCTGTATACCTTATGCCCCAAGGACCCATCTGCCCGTTTGATTACCGATACATCCAAAAAATTCGTCTGTTTTTATATCTCTCTCTATAGTAAATTGTATCCTCGGATTAATACTATTCAGGTGCACCAAAAATCATGTAATTCTTCTTCATTGTGATTCCACATCACACAAGTATCATCGTACAGCTTTGAGCGACTTTTTTTGGCCGACTGCAGCGCTTGTTCTTCCAAAGAAGTTTTATTGGTGGACCACGGCATTTTAATTAATGAAGACGCCGGCCTTGAAAGCCTACGTGCTATAAGTAAAGTTTTTATTTCCCTACTAGCTGAAAACCCGGCGTTACCCGGGTATTTATTTATTTATTCCTGCCATTTTTAGGTATATATTCATTTATATAAGGGTTGTATGTTTGTAAAATCTCTTGGGATTACAATTAGTACCTAGTAAAGGACTGTGATGTTTAAACCAATGTCCGGATTGTTGACTGCTTCACCTTAGTAAAGAAGTAATAGATTAGACTTGGTGCCTGATGATTCTGTTTTCCATTAACGTTATTTTTTTTTGTGTTCATATCTCATGAACTACGTGTCATACTGTAACATAATTTAGAAAGTACACACAACTATATGTGTGTATATTGTCTGTAAAATTTACTACGGCTACTATTTGTAGTGTAGAAATTATAAACTGTAACGTCATATCGAAAGCCGTAGTTTTACTCCATAAACAGCGGAAAAGTAGTAAGCGAGAAACTTTTTTCCTTTCATCATTTTACTATGGTTGCCAGCGAGAAAAAGTTTAATAAAGGTTTGAAATTATGTTTAAAGTTTGTTGCAAGTCGCTAAATACTGTCATTCTCATACAGTGTATTTCGAAAGTCTCGCCGCATTACATGGAATTTTTTGCGATTTCCACATTAATCTACATGTGATACTCTGCAAATCACATTTAAGTACCTGGCAGAGGGTTCATCTAACCACAATTATACTATTTACCTCCCATTTCATTCTCGAATAGAGCGCGGGAAGATGGAGAAAGACTACATCCCTGTCTTACTCCCTTTCCAACCCCTGCATCCCTTTCATGCCCTTCAACTCTGACAACCGCTGTCTGGTTTTTGTACAAGTTGTAAATCACCTTACGCTCCCTATATTTTACACCTGCTGATTTCAGAACTTGAAAGAGTTTATTCCAATCAACATTGTCAAAAGCCTTCTCCAAATCTACAAAAGCTAGAAATGTAGGTTTGCCTTTTTTAAATCTATCTTCTAGGATAAGCCATAAAGTGAGTGTTGCCTCCCGTGATCCTACATTTCTCCTGAACCCAAACTGATCTTCCCCGAGGTCGGCTTCTACCAGTTTTTCCATCCTTCTGTATATAATTCGTGTTAACCATACTGATATCTTATTCAGATCGTTCTGCAGTTGGTTTTGATCTTCAGATGATTTTACTAGACGGTAAATGACCGCGTCATCTGCAAACAACCTAAGAGAGCTACTTAGATTTTCCCCTAAACCGTTTATGTAAATAAGGAACAGCAGAGGACCAATAACACTACCCTGTGGAACGCCCGATATTACCTCTGTTTTAATCGATGCCTTACCATCCATTACTACGAACTGTGTCCTCTCTAACAAGAAATCTATTGGTTATGACGTAATATGTTTTGAACCATATGCCGTATATGATTCTTATCCATGCAGCAATTGTTACCTCACGGTACGGAATGTGTGTACCAAATTTAGTTGAATTCGGTCCAATGGGTTAGGAGAAAATGTGCAGCATTGTCGCAAAATGCAGCAGTTTTTCGCGCATCTCATTGTTTATGACGTCATATCTCGTGAACTGTATATCTTATGTGATATACTTACGGCGACCGTCCTCATTGATTGAAGCTTACGTGTACAAAATTTCGTAAATATTGGTACAAAACTGTAGATTTGTATGCAACACGTACAAACATACGGACACTCTGCTTTATTTATTTATTTTTTTTTATTATTACAGAATTTGGCCAATTATAGACCGCTTAGAACTTAAGACTATGGTACAATATTTTTCTTGTTATCTTCCCAGAACTTCTTCATGCGTTGGCTGATGGCCCTGTCTCTGTTCAATGGACATCACCCTCCTAGGCTGTTGTTTTTGTTGTTGGATGAGAAATTTTGCAGAATCGATCTGTAGCCTGAAATTTCCCCTGTCTTGTATTAAGTCTTCTGTGATGTTAAGTTTTCTCAAATCCCTTTTTGTCTCTTCCAGCCATCCTGTAGTGTTCTTCAATTTGGAAATGAAATTAAAAATTTTCTTTGTCATCCTACTCTGCTTTATATATTAGAAGAAGATCAGTTGACCTTGCAAGCACATGAATTTTGTTTACTGTTCTTTTGTTTTACTGTTCCCCTCGATGACCGAGGGGACTGAGGCACTTCAGTCACGGTCTGCACGGCCACTACGGTCGGGGGTTCGAATTCCCCCTCGGGCATGGATATTTGTGCCGTCCTTAGTTGTAGGTAGTTCACAAGTAGTTTGTAAGTTTAGGGACTGATGACCCCGTAGTTAAGTCCCTTAAGCTTAACAAACATTTGAACATATTTTTTTTATTTTTTCCTCAATGTGTTTGCTCCTAGCAACAACGGATATGGTTCCAAAAACCTGCATATATATAAAGAGCGGTGGCTTAATCGCAGCTTGCAGCCCGGTTGTTTGCTGTAGCACGGCCCGACGCCGGCCAGCAAGGAGCCGTTCCTGTGAGGGCCCTCTGCCGGTCGCACCTCCCTAGTACGCCGCGCCTGCTAATTGAGAGCCTGGAGAGGCACTCGGAAAAATATGCGCCCTCGCTGCCCTCCAGCGGAACACGGCCTCGAGCGGCGGCCGGCGCGCGCTACACGGCTCGCAGCGCCCCGGCTTCATTTCATCTTAATGGCGGCCGTGTTGCGCTGGAGGGCCAGTGCCAGCCGCGGAGTTAAGCGGTCGCCACTCGTCCGCTCTCCAGGCCGGCGCGCAGCCCAAGTGGCCACTCGAGCGACACAGGTCGACCCGCGTTAAATTACGCGCATCGACATCTGTCATAGGCATTTCAACTGTATTAATTAACTAGCTGAAAACCCGGCTTTTTCCGGGTGTTTTTTATTTGTGATTCTTGAGTTTCTCAAAACATGTTCAAATGTTTGTACAACTTATGGGACTTAACTACGGGGTCATCAGTCCCTAAGCTTACAAACTACTTATGAACTACCTAAGACTAAGGACGGCACAAATATCCATGCCGGAGGGGGGATTCGAACCCCCGACCGTAGTGGCCGTGCATATCGTGACTGGAGCGCCTCAGTCCCCTCGGCCACCGCGGCCGGCTCGAGTTTCTCCCGGCGTATTTGATAATCAAAATACCCACGGGTGTACTGCCGGTCTATAGTGCCCAACGGGCACAATATTTCGACGATCATACATGTCGCTATCATCAGGTGAACTGACGGACTGAGCTCCTGGAAACGCGCCGGCACGGAGATCCGCACGCTACGGCTGCTCGAAGGGAACTGGGTTCTAGCCCGGTAGCGGGCCATTTAAATACCCTCTGTCTGCGGAGCGACCCCTCCGCGGTCCGCGCCCCGCGCCGCGGCCGCGCAGTGGAACCGATTGCGCCGGCGTCTGAGATGACGTCGGTGTTCAAAAAATGTTCAAATGTTTGTGAAGTTTATGGGACTTAACTACGGGGTCATCAGTCCCTAAACTTACAAACTACTTATGAACTACTTACAAACTAGGACGGCACAAATATCCATGCCCGAGGGGGGATTCGAACCCCCGACCGTAGTGGCCGTGCTGACCGTGACTGGAGCGCCTCAGTCACCTCGGCCACCGCGGCCGGCGACGTCGGTGTGAGGGCTCTGTCCGCCGTGGTCGTCACTACGTTACGTTTGCTAGATTTACTCATAATTAACCCAATCGCTGGTTCCCAAGCTTTGCTAAGATTACAGTCACAGTCACGGTTTATAAGGGCGTTCATATATTTAAAAAAAAAAAAAAAAAAAAAAAAAAAAAAAAAATGTTTGTAAATCTATCGGACCAAACTGCGTGGTCATCAGTCCGTAGCTTACAGACTACTTAAACCTAGGTAAACTAACCTAAGGACAACACACACACCCATGCCCCAGGGAGGACTCGAACCTCCACGGCGAGCAACCGCGCGCTCCGCAGCGAGACGCTTTAGACCGCTCGGCTACTCCACCGCGGCTGTGAGGTCGTCACTTGTGCGAATTTCAATGGTCTCTCTAGCGACGCCGTCCCAGTATCTCGTCGTCTGTACCAGAATCCTAGTGCCTTCATAGTCCATCGCATGATTCTCCGACAAAAAATGTTCAGCGACCGCCAAATTACTCGGGTACATCAATCGTGTGTGCCTCTGGTGTTCAACGCATCGATCTTCGACGGTAAGAGTAAATCTAGCAAACGTAACGAAGTGGAGACCACGACGGACAGAGCCCTAACAGCGACGTCATCTCAGACGCCGTCGCAATCGGTTCCACTGCGCGGCGGCGGCGCGGACCGCGGAGGGGTCGCTCCGCAGACAGAGGGTATTTAAATCGCCCTCTACCGGGCTAGAACCCAGTTCCCTTCGAGCAGCCGTAGCGTGCGGATCTCCGTGCCGGCGCGTTTCCAGGAGCTCAGTCCGTCAGTTCACCTGCTCATGGCGACATGTATGATCGCCGAAATATTGTGCCCGTTGGACACTATAGACCGGCAGTACACCCGTGGATATTTTGATTATTTTTTATTTATTTCTTCCTGCCAATTTTAAGATGTATATTCATTTGTACGAGGGTAAGTCAATTATTATCCGCAAAGTAGTTATAAAATTTTATTGCAATAAAATACGAAACTTACAAGAACATAATTTCTCGACATAGTCTCCTTGTTTTTCAATGCTCTATAAGCTTCCTTATGCCCTCATAAAAGAAGGTTTTCGGTTGAGCTGCGAGCCAGGAATGCACCGCTTCCTTCACTGCTTCGTCCGACTCAAATCGACGGCCCCTTAATGCCTGTTTGAGTGGACCACACAAGTGATAGTCCAAGGGGCAAGATCGGGACTATATGGAGGATGATCCAGTGCTTGGAATTTGAGTTTCTGGAGCGTGTCAGCAGTGTGGACAGCAGTATGCGGACGGGCATTGTCGTGCAACAACACAACACCTTCTGACAGCAATCCTCAGCCCAAGTGGCCGCTCGAGCGACACGGGTCGACCCACGTTAAATTACGTGCATCGACACCTGTCATATGCATTTGAACTGTATTAATTAACTAGCTGAAAACCCGGCGTTTCCCGGGTATTTTTTATTTATTTATTCCTGCCAATTTTTCAATCCACTCGTACACACTTCGTTGTGCCAAACACTGCTCCCGTACTGCACTGAAAGTCGTCTATGAATTTCGGCCCCTGATACAACTTACGCCCACAAAAAACATATCACTGAACGTTGCTCTTCTTTGGTGCAAATAGACAGCGGAGCACGGCAGCGACAACAAAACTAACGTAGCACCTTGAAAATCGCAAAGATATGACAACAAATAAACGAAGCATGCGTCACCAACGTGAAACGACAGTACTACTAACATAAACAAAAATATAACTAAATTGCGGATAATAATTGACTTACCCTCGTATAAACGCTGTATATCTGTAAAATCTCTCGGGAATACAGTTAGTAGTAAAGAAGTAATAGATTACAACTTGGTTCGGGAAGGGGCGGTTCTCCATGTAGGTTACTGTTTATGTGCTCATATCTCAGTGAACTACGTGTCGTACTGTGATACAATTGACAAGGTACACTCAACTATATGTGTGTATACTGTCTATAAAATTTACTGCGGCTAAAATGTGTAGTGTAGAAATTGTAATTTGTAACGTCATACCGAAAGTCGTAGTTTTAGTTCATGAACTGCGCAACGTTACCGTGTATATGCTCATATCTCATGAACTGCGTGTTGTGATGTGCTACAATTTACAAGATACATTCAACTATATATGTGTACACTGTCTGTAAAATTTCATGTGGCTACAATTTGTACTGTACAAATTATGAATTGTGGCGTCGTAGCGAATGCCATAGTTTTACTCCATAAACAGCGGAAATGAAGTAAGCGAGAAACTTTTTCTTTTCATCATTTTGCCATAGTTATCAGCAAGAAAAAGCATAATAAAGGTTTGAAATTATGGTTAAAGTTTGTTGCAATTCGCTACGTACTCTCATTTCATATAGTGTATTTTTAAAGGCTCGCTGCAGTATTTGGCATTTTTTTTCAATTCCTATTGTTTATTACGTCATATCTTCTGAACCATGTTTTGTATGTGATTTTTAACCATGCAGCAATGGTTACCTCACGGTAAGTAATGTCAGTACCAAATTTGGTTGAAATCGGTCCAGTGGTTTAAGAGAAAATTAGCAGCATTGTCGCTAAATGCAGCAGCTTTTCGCGCATCTCATTGTTTATGACCTCATATCTCGTGAACTATGTATCGTACGTCATTCTTATGGCGACCGTTCTCGTCGATTGAAGGTTACGTGTACAAAATTTCATAAAGATTAGAACCAAACTGAAGATTTGTATGCAACACATACACACAAACATAAAAACATACGGACACACTGGTTTATATATTAGAAGAAGATTAATTTTTCTGATATTTCATCACCCATATGTGCTAGGGCAGTGGGAGACGGGGAGGGACAGAAGGTCAGGCGTCTGGGAGTTGTAGAAAACAACCCGATCATCATCCAAACGACATATTGAACAAGATCACATATTTGAAATGAATTTAACAGTATATAAAAAGAGAATGCTGGCTTTCTGGGTGAATCTAGATGGTGACATCTTCTCGGGCCGACAGCCGAGTCAGTGCTTCTAAACTACTTATGAACTAGCTAATCCTAAGGATGACACAAATATCTATGCCCGAGGGGGGATTCGAACCCCCGACCGTAGTGGCCGTGCAGACCGTGACTGGAGCGCCTTAGTCCCCTTGGCCACCGCGGCCGGTTTTCAAAAATCTTTTAAGAATCAATTTCCAAGTATTGTATACGAAAACCTTACGAAAGTTAAAATTTTTTTAATTATTTTAAAGAATAATGAAACGGCCAGAGTTTACAAGGCCATAGAGTCTGTATGTTATGGCGAAATGTGCGATTATTCGCTGTATTTTTTTGAGCCATTGTCTGTTGCGAATATAATCATCCCAGTGTATGTCACTATTAGAGTGTTAAAATATAACAGTTAAATGGATCCTGCATTTTATTCAGCGGATAGACTCATTTGTCATGCAAGTTTAATATTTTCAGGGATGTGTTTTGTGAAAAGTTAAGTTTTGGAAAGTCAGTAACAGTAAATCTCCTGAAATAGTGCAGAATATTACATTTTGCAATACTTACTTATCCAATTTCAAAGTTTTGGAAAAGGTCTCAAAGTGCTTTTATTGGAAACAGTTTTAGTGTGAAGGTTGAAATTATTTCGGGAAGTTATAGGCACCGCGAATAGTAGCTATGGAACTACCAGTCAACAATCTCTATGACTATTATAGTAACGACGCTCATAAGAAGTGACTTCGTAACGTATTCAAGTACTGTGAGCTAACCGCATCATTCTCTTTCCACACAAATCCCGAACTTTTACAAGAAATTAAGAGTCCTTGCTCAGTTTTAACAGTATATTCTACTATCTGCGTAATAAACGTGTATATGTGGCAGAGCGTAGAGGCCAGGCAGAGATATCGTGTGTATTTGTTGCCAAATGTTCAAATTCTAATGTTTGTACAACATATGGGACTTGAGATGATTGTGAAAGGTATAAAATCTCTTAATCATTCGGTAAAAACTGCACTGCATCGTCCCCACAACGCAAAGTCCCAATGACAGAAGTCCACATTAAATACAACTGTATGACCTCACGTCCGTCAAAACCGGCAAATAAGAGGAACTGTTAATGCGCAATTCTGGCTGGAGATTTCCTGAGTTCACATAAAGTACAGATCGCACCCAGCAAGATGTGCAAGTTATTCACAATTAAGTACCTGGTAGTAGATTTACCGAACCACATTTACTTATTATCTACAATAGTGCGAGGGAAGCAACAACGGTTAGCTCTTATTATTAATGCAAATCACGCACCAGTTCTCAATAATAAAATTTATATGTCAGCACGAGATGTTTCGGGACGACATTGTCCCATTATCAAGTTCTGTAAACCAAGGAGACGTAAAATAAAATTGGGTGCTATATATCGACGACTCAACTACAATATTCAAATCAAATCAACATACTAACCTACCATAAAGCTTATATGTCGGTGGGCAACATCATTAAGCATAATAATGGCAGCATATGTACTTCGTCAAAAACAAATCGTCGAGCTGAACCACATGTTCATCGGATGGCACAAACGGTCGCAGATCAGATGTTCAGATGTAATACCAATGTGCGGCGTGCAGGGAAGAGTCCTCTGCAGTCGGGTTGGTCACTGTGTCCTCGGTGGCGGAGTGGTCAAAGCGTCTGCATAGATCCAAATGTTCAAATGTTTGTAAAGCTTACGGGTCTTAACTACGGGGTCATCAGTCCCTAAACTACTTATGAACTACTTACGAACTAGGACGGCACAAATATCCATGCCCGAGGGGGGATTCGAACCCCCGACCGTAGTGGCAGTGCTGACCGTGACTGGAGCGCCTCAGTCACCTCGGCCAACGCGGCCGGCAAAACGGTCGCAGTTCTCGACAGATTATCCATATGCATTGAAGCCACTGATCTCTATACTATGTTGAACTTCAGCTGTGTCAGCGTGCGAGCCATAGATTTTCTTATTTCGTTTCTTGACAAATTCAAATATGGCTGCTATGATGTATTACAAGAAAACGAAAAGTTAATACGTTTCGATTGTGGTCCGATATTAACCTATTACACAGCGTGTTCACATAAATTTCATATCAAGAGGTAAGCAAGTAATTCTTTGTCACGAAATAACCGATGGAAATTCGTTTGCCAAATTTAAACATGACGGACAATACGAAAACGTTTGGAAAACATATGAAGGTACAGGCACGCTGCAGTTCTGTGCTCAGACACCAGAATTATACATCAAGCTTGAACAGAGATCCCTGATCACAGCTGTCATTGGTGAGAAAATATATTATTGTGTAATGTAACACTTATACGTTAAGTCATCCACTAAAATTGAAGGTGTTTTAATAGAAATACGCCCTATGTTACTCAAAGATGTTAAAAGCGAGACATCGATATTTAAAACAGAAGAACATATCAGTGCATCTCAAGGACGAGTTTGCTAAAATGTGCCCAGTAATGGTGTTTAGATAGTTCTTTCTTCTCATTTTGGTTACCAATCACAGCTCCTATGCATATGGATAATCTTTGTAGTTGAGAACTGCGGCCCGTTAGTGTATAACTTTGTGACATCCGATGAACATGTTGCTTCTGACGAAGTACGTATGCTGCTATTATTATGTTTAATCATGTTGCCTTCCGGCAGATAAGTTTTATGGTAGGTTAGTATTTTGGTTTAATTGTAATATTGTAGTTGAGTCACTGAAAATTTATGTTTGGTGACGCCTCAACCTGGATGTACTCTTTTAGTATGTAAAAGATATTGTGAAGTTATGTAAAATACGACAGGTATGTAACCATGTAATTGTATATAGGCAGTGTCTTGGCAATCATGTGTACAGATCACTTGTTAAACTTTGTATAGTAGGTCTGAAGATGGCGTCGAGCACGCCGAAACCGGTAACATAATAAATGAAAAATTCGATCTTGGCTGCAAAATCATTATATAAAATTTTAAATTTTGTTATTGACAACTGGTGCGTGATTTGCATTATTAATTAATGAAACAGTTCTACGAAAGTGTCAAAACAGATGAAACACTTAGTTCTCTTTTTTGAGCTCTGGTCTCTCTTTCTCTCTCTCTCTCTCTCTCTCTCTCTCTCTCTCTCTCTCTCTCTCTCTCTCTCTCTCTCTTATATATAGTTTGTAGTTGAAGGCCAACATGCTAAGTACGTCTTAGAAACGTTATATGTTAACTTTGGATAGGATTCTGACAGATTCTTTCATTTTGTCGAGAGGTCAGCTATGTAAGGCAGTCAATTCAATTGAAATTTGTTTGAAATGACGTGGCATAGGATGCAATGACTGCTGACACCAGATATGCGGAGGATGATAAAATGTTCGAATGTCTGTAAATCTATGGGACTTAACTACTCTGATGATCAGTCCCTAGTCTTACAAACTACTTAAACTAACTTACGCAAAGAACAACAAATACACCGATGCCCAAGGGAGGACTCGAACCTCCGACGGCGAGCAGCGGTCCTCTCCGCAGCTAGGCGCCTTGGAACACTCGTCCACTCCACCGCGGCGGACGATGATATTTTTATATTTGGCTTAAAGCAATTGACGACTTAATCAGAAAAGAAACTGCGGTTTATATATATATATATATATATATATATATATATATATATATATATATGGAAGTCCAAAAATTTGGACAAACTACAAATGTTATGACTGTGGAATGTGCTCTCAATTATGGTACGAGGCACATAAAGAAGACACACATACAACACTTAAAAGCTATCAGCAATTAGCTTTCGTCAGAAAAAAGAGCATTCACACAATAACTCTGGCACACTTCACAGACACACAATTGTCATCTGCGGCACATCGACTGGATACAGCACAGCACGTAAGCACTAAGTGGGTGGAAAGAATGGGGCTTAGGAATGAAGTGGTGAGGCGGGAGGAGGACACGGAAAGAAATAAACGCCCACAAACATACACAGCGCACGTAATGGGGGAGATGTAGGATATAGGAGAAGGACCATAGTTCGTTGCCATTCGTCCTAGTGGAAAGCTGCTTAGTGATCATACCAGTATAAAAAAGTATGCAGTGATTGTAGCACAGCTGGTAAATTACGTTGCTGCTTTCGCATATGGCTCATCCTCTGATTGGGTAGGATAAGCCTCTGACGCGACTGGAATAGTAAATTCTGGATAGTTAGATCGGACAGGTCTTGCAGTAGGGTCTTCGACAGGGATATGCTTCCTCTGGCATACATATGGACTAGGATGTTATGGAGGTTGGTTCGGTGACCAAACACTAGGAGGGGCGGGGAGGATCTTGGGCCAGGTGTCTCATTTCTGGGCAGATAACAATTGAAACCATGGCAAAGGATACGGTTTAGTTGTTCCAGTCCAGGGTAGTATTTGGTAGCGAGGGGAGCACTCTTTTGTGGCTGGTTACAGTTGGTGGTTTTGGGGTGTGTGGCGATGTGCTGCGGGAAATCTGTTTCTGTCTGTGAAGGCCTTGTGAGACTTTCAGCTATTGAGTAAGGGATTCTTGTCACTGCAGCTAGACCATTCTTGGCTAGGCTTTAAAGAGGGGGTGTTTTTATGTGTAGGTATTGCAACTATCAAAGTTTTGGTACATTTGGTGGTTGGATGGTGTAATGTGGATGTAAATGTGGTTGGAGGAATCAGTGAGGTTGAGGAACACTAGATGAAGCGTATGGGGGAGAGGAGTTTATGAAGGAAGGAGGGTACGGTGCCCTGGCCGTGAGTCGACATCGTGAAAACATGGTCAATATACCTGAACCAGACGAGAAGTTAGGGGCTTCCGGCCGCTATAAGGGATTCCTCCAGATGGCCCATAAAAAGGTTGGCAATTGAGGGTGTCACTGGGTGCCCATGGCTATGCCTATGGATTTGATTGTTTATTTTCCCCTCAAAGGAAAGGTAATTGTTTGTTGGGATTCGGAGGAACATTGGAGAGGTAGTGTTGGAAAGTTGTAAGGCCATGGGCTTGTGGCATTTTGGTGTATAGGGAGGTGGTTTCTACTGTGAAAAGGATCCAGGAGGTAAAATTGTGGTGATGGCACAGAGTTGCTGAAGGAATTGGTTGGGAGGGTATATTTTGGTCAATTGGTTGAAGATAACGGTCAACAATGGTGCAAATTCTTTCGGTAGGAGCACAGTAACCGGTCACACTTGGTCGTCCAGGGTTAATTGGTTTGTGTGTTTTAGGGGGCGCATGTAAGGTGGGTGTTCAGATTGCTGTTGGGGTGTGGAGGAAAATGGATTCAGGAGAGAGCTTCTGGGAGGGACCATATGTTTTCAACAGGCATTGGATATGTTTTTGGGCTTTTGGGTTGACCAGTTTCAGAAACAACTGTAGGTGGAGGAAATAGGTTAGCTCACTCCTTCTACCAGGTAGCCACCGTGATTCATAAGAACAGTGGTGGAATCTTTAGACTGAAGGGGGTATGTCGGGGTTTCTTGTTAGGTTGTGGATCGTGTTTTTCACTTGGCCAAATTTGCGTCAAATGTTCCCGAGTCGGGACACCTTCAACAGTACTTATTTGCGCACTAGTATACAAAGTTATCAATTTTGAGTATCAAAAAATGTTACAATAAACGCTATGGTTTGGAAAATTTGTTTGTTTGATTGTCATACTTTATAAGTTGTTTTTAGGTACATATTGATTTCAAATTTGTTCAGTGTTTGTTTGTTCGTGTGTTCATATTTTACGCATTGCCATCCGATACATCTGATTGTGTTCAAACTTTGTTAAATTATTGATTTTACTTGCGAAAATGTTACAGGAATAGGAGAATAAACCTATCGTATATATAAGGGGAAAAGTTGTTGCTGACAATTTTGCACAATGTTCTAGACCGATTTTCTTCAAATTTTTACAAGATACTGTACTGAACATTCAGACGGAAATGCACGTAAAGACAAGGGAGGAGGAGATGGACAAAGAGAGGGAGCAAGGAATTTAAGATGTACCAACAATTTCCATTATAAATAAGTTGCCAAAATATTAAAAACTAGTTTATAAAATTAACAGTTCGCAAAGGGTGGTGTTTATATCAATACTAATATGTAATCATAATTGTATGCATATAAAACTGCAAGTAACCACTTACCAAAGATGTGTCTGATATCCATGTTGTGTGGCTGTACGTTTGCCAGCAGCACTTTGCCTCCAATAAACTGTTGCTGTCCCACTTTTACTAACGGCCCACTAGCGTTTAGTGCTAGTCCGTTGGTAGTGCTTAGTTTTGGGGTAGGAGATGACGGTGTTGCCAACTAGTTTTGCCGATGACGAGGAGATCGAAGCAATTCATAAGGAAATAAAGGAAATTATTTAGACAGGTAATGGAGAGGAAATGTGATTTTGATGAGGGACTGCAACTCAGTAGTAGGAAGAGAAGGAAATATAGTAGGTGAATTATGGACTGGGGAGAGGGAATGAAAAGAGGCGATCGCCTGGTAGAATTTTGTGACGAGCACAATTTAATAATCACTAACACTCGGTTGAATCATAATGAAAGACGGTTATACACGTGGAAGAGACGAGGAGACACGGCGAGGCACCAGATTTACTTTATAATGATAAGGCAAAGGTTTAGAAACCAGGATTTAAACTGTAAGACATACACAGAGGCAGATATATACTCTGTCCATAACTTATTGGTTATGAACTGTATATTAAACTTAAGAAATTGCAAAAATGTAGTAATTTAGGCACATGGAATCTGGACAAATTGAAGGAACCAGATGTGGTTGGGAATTTCAGAGGGAGCATTAGGCAAGGATAGTAACGGGGGAAAGCAATACAACAGAAGAGGAATGGATAGCCCTAAAAGTAGTAAAAGCAGGAGAGGATCATATAGACAGAAGGACAAGGCCTAATAGAAATCCTTGGATGACACAGGAGATACTGAACTTAATTGATGCAAGGAGAAAATGTAAAAATTCAGCAAGTAAACAGGCAAAAGGGAGTACAGACGTCTGAAAAATGAGGTTGTAGACTGGGTAAGCAGAAGTGGCTAGAGAAGAAATGTAAGACCGTAGAAGAATGTACAACTAGGGGAAAGATACCGCCACACACAAAAGAACCAGCTGCATAATCATCAAGTAATGAAATGGGAAATCAGTAGTAAGCAATGAAGTGAAAGCTGAAAGGTGGAGGAACTATATAGACGGTCTAATACAAAGGAAATGAACTTGAAGACAGTATTCTAAAAATGGAAGAGAGAGTAGAGGAAGATGAGATATGAGATACACAACACTGAAATATTTGAGTCGAAACTGCCCCTGGAGTAGACGATGTACCATTTGAACTATTGATATCATTAGAAGCAGCAGTGACTAAGAAATTGTACCACCTCGTATGCAAATGTATGAGACAGAGAAATACTCTGCGACATGTCGGGAAGAACATACACCACATCAATATACTATAAATATAATAGTTGTTACCTGATGATGGCCTAACAAGCTGACAGCCGGGTAGTAACACAATAAATAATTTTTCAGAACATTTATCCTTCTTGATAGTATTAAGAAAATAACTAAACAAGAAATAATACTAGTCTTCAAGACATTTGTTACTCACAATTAAAGTATGTTAGTAACCAGTAGCGGTTCGTTGAGAACCATTTTCAAATCAAATTTATTTAAATATTTTGCGATCTGATACAATGTGACTGAAAAAACCATCACTACTAAGAGTAAAAGGACAGTACTTACTAAAGAACCAGAGCGTGTTGTAAACGGTAGTCGTTTTTCAACCAGTTTTTGTTACTAAAGTGTTATCTTAATCACTATGATTTAGTCAGCACTGTATTTAGGTACTGGGTCTTTAGTAAACGTTTACTGATTTACGCTTAAAGCAACTTAAGTGTTGAGAAAAACATGTGGATTTACATGTAGCTTTAGTAAATGTGATATGACGATATACAGGGTATTTCGCTAAGTGTGTTTGCCTCTGTAACTTATAAAATAATAGTTGACGGGAAATTTTAATGCGGTAGGTGAACACAAGAAACGTTACACTTTCTGCGGAGCTATGAACATAGTTTATTGTATCATTTTGTGACACCGGCGACGTTACAACTCGGCCGCACCACATTTAGAAGGCGCATTGCACTATGCGCAGCGTTTGTGGTATCTGCCCCTGAAACTTTGAAGGGTTGTAGCTCCCAAACTAACAGTGATAGGAATGAAGTTTAAATTGATTTGGACGCAGCTGGTTTCAACGATTCCAATGCACGATAGAAAAACTATTGTTCCATTTAAAAAATTATATCTTTTTGCTGTAACTCTGTGGAAAATGATACAATAAACTATGTTCATAGCTCCGCAGACAGTGTAACATTTCTTGTGTTGACCTACCGCATTAAAATTTCCCGTCACCAATTATTTTATAAGTTGCAGAGGCAAACACACTTAGTGAAACACCCTGTATATACATGTGGCGTCTGTTCCGAAAGAACAGACGTCACTTCTTATCCTGCAGTTGTTATTCTTTCATATTCACAGGATATATGACATCAACAGCGAATGGGCAGGGTAAAGCTGGGAATTTGTATCTGACGGGAGGCGTGCGTATGTAGTCCTTGCAGGTGCGGTAATCGCTATGTCCCCAATGAGGCTGGGTACACATTTATACGGGCGCCGCCGCTCAGCTCGCCCGGTCAGGGGGCTAAACGCCCTCTGTAATAATAAAAAAAAGGCGAGCCAAATATACAACGAACAAACAATAACGAACTGAAACAACGACCGCAAAGAATAGATCAACCTTAAAAAAAAATTATATGTATAAACAAAAAAGTGGTATAGGGGTCAGCGCTACTGCCTAGCATGCAGCAGACCCGGGTTCGAATCCCGGCTGGGTACACATTTTCAGCTTTGCCCATTCGCTGTTGATTAGAAGGGTAGATCACGTAAGTAATGAGGAGGTGCTAATCCGAATTGGGGAGAAAAGGGGTTCCTGGCATATCCTGACTAAGAGAAGGGATAGTAATAATAATGTCATATGGCTCGTTGGCCTGGTGCAAGTCTTTCAATTGGACGCCGCTTCGGGGACTTGCGTGTCCCTAGCCTACCCTAGTTATCCAACTGGGAAAAGGGGATAGTTTGGTGGGACACATTCTGTGACATCAAGGAATTGTCAACTTAGCATCAGAAGGAATTGTGTGGGGTCAACGTCGTAGAGGGAGAATAATGGACTAATACAGTAAGCAGATTCAAAGGGATGTGGGTTGCCGAACGTATTCTCAGATGAAAAAGCTTGCACAGGACAGGGTAGCGTAGAGACCTGCATCAAAGCAGTTTGCGGACTGAAGACCACAACAACAGCACACCTGGTTTAGACACAGTATTGAGAAAGGTTTTACGTAATAGGTAGAGTGAGAGGTAGACAGCGGATGTTACAGTATCAATCCCGTGGGAAATTTCGTCATAACAGGAGTGCATAATCTGATTGGCTGACACTCGGAGACCTACCGGGCCGAACCTCCGACTTTATCAGTAAGATATTAGAATTCCAATTGTAGTGTTCTTTAAAATCATTAATTTATCTGTAACAAACTACCTTATTATATACAATTTTAATTTGATCACAAAATACACTGGAGCCAAAGAAACTGGTATAAGCATGCGTAGGCAACTATGTAAACACTCAGTGAATGGCGCTACGGTCGGCAACGCCTATATCAGACAACACCACCTAGAAGACAAGGCCTCACAACTGGCGGAGCTTACGTCACACCAAATGGCCGCGAACGCAAGCTGAGTGGCCGCCCGCTATAAGGCGGCGGGCGTGGCCCAGCGAACAGCCAGTCAGCTGCCGGTCGACGCTTCTCGCTGTGACGTAAGCTCGGCCAGTTGTGAGGCCTTGTCATCTAAGTGGTGTTGGTTTGGAGCCGTCCTTAGATCGGTTTTGCTGCTACAATGGTAGGTAATCACGATTTTAATTAGTTTGAACCTGGTGTTACAGTCGGCGCACGTAGGAGGGAACACAGCATATCTGAGGTAGAGAAAATGCGGGAATTTTCCTCTACTGGTATTTCGTGAGAGCACCATGAATATCGGGTATCCGGTAAAAGAATCTCGGACATCGCAGCGACCAGAAATAGATCCTGCGAAACGGTACGACAGACGACTGAAGAGAATCGTTCAACGTGCCATAAGTGGAACCCTTCCGTAAATTGCTTCGGATTTCAGTGCTAGACCATCAAGTGTCTTTGTGCGAACCTTTAAGGGAACATGATCGATATGGGCCTATGGAACCGAAGGCCCCCTCGTGCACCCTCGTGCACCCCCTGACTGCACGATACAAAGCTTTACGCCTTGCTTCGGTCCGTCACCATTGACATTTGCACTGTTGATGACTGGAAACATGTTGCCTGATCTAAATGTTTCTAAATCTATGAGACTTAACTACTCACTTCTTAGGCTTACAAACCACTGAACCTAACTTAAACTAATCTAAGGTCAACACAAACACATAGACACATGTCCTAGTTAGGACTCGAACCTCCGATAGGGTGCTACCTCGCGCTCCGCTGCGAGGTGCCTTAGAGGGCTTGGTTATTCCTACACGGTATTTTGCCGGATTGACGATTGTTGTTCCCAAATGTATCCGTAGGTTGGACGTGTACGGGTTACGGAGTCCATCTCGTGAATCCATAGACGCCGCATTTCAGTAGGGATCTGTTCAAGCTCATGGAGGATCTGTAATGGTGTGTAGCATGTGCAGGTGGAGTGAGATGGACCCTTGATTCTTCTAGATAGGATTCTGACAGGTTACATGTACGTATAACAGTACAACTATTTGTTAAATTATAACCTACGAGGTATGAAACAACTTTTGTAGCACAGGTTTTTACGAAGTTAATTTAATTTTTCAATATTATTTACGGTTTTTGTGTTACTCCATATGTGTCTTCATGAAGCTGTGTATGTATTCTGTAGATGGAGGAATGGTTCAATATTACTTACGGTTTTTGGTGTTACTCAATATGTGTCTTCATGAAGCTTTGTGTATGTATTCCGGAGATGGATGGAATATTTAAGTTCTTGATGGATACATTTATCATTTATTTCGTCACTTCACAGTGCATTAGTTTCGTGAGGGTTTATTTAAAGTGTGCATTGTTGCCAACTTTTACGTTGCTTCTGTCGGTGTTCTTTGCATATCTAAGTATATTAACTGCCGTTTTTGTCTGTGTAGTGTGTTTGTGTGTGTGTGTTTGTGTGTGTGTGTGTGTGTGTGTGTGTGTATGTGTGTGAGTTACTTGTGTGAGAGTGGGGGGGGGGGAGGGGGAGGTTGAGGGGGGAGAGCAGAGAAAGAAAGAAAGAAGGAGGGCATTTCATGTTTCATAATTGTTTCTTAATTGTTTTGTGGCCAGCTTGATCACTGAGTTGTTGCTTATGTTGGTCTGATAATTAATAACTTTCTTATTTATATCCGGGGCTCTTTGTAATTGAAAGTTTTCCTGTAGTGAGAGAAGGTTTCCCTCTCGTTTATTCACGCTGTTAATTTTCATATCTTTTTCCATGGTTCATGTCCATGTTCTGTCAGGAAATCTGTGAAGGTGGAGTAGCTGTTTTCATACTTCCAGCTTCTAATAAGTTGTTTATATCTGCTTTTGATATTTCTATCTGGTATACTAATTTACCTTGTTGGTATTCTATCTGGTATATACCTGCACCTTCATTTTCGTCTGATTTGTCTGTTGTTTACAGATGTGACAGGAGTGAGAGTTTTGTTCTGTGGGCAGTTTACAAACCTTCTTTCTTTAGTATGTTTCTTTTTTTGAGTGTTGCATTTTCTTTATATGTTAGAGTACCTTTTATTTTTGTTGCTTGGTTCATTAGTGTTCCTGTTTTATGTGTCTATGTGTGTTGCCTTGTCTGTATTTGTGCTATTTTTTGGTGATTATGTATTGCGCTGCTTACAGTAAGGAAGTGAAACGCATACGGAAGAAAATACGCCTTGCATTTAGTTTCAATAGGCGGATATACCCCTCCATAAACTAAACTTTCTAAGCAACGACGGACAAAGCAAAACGAGAAAAATTACTATTTGCTAATAACTGGTTAGATTGATTTACATTTATCTTCATTTCATATTCACAGAATATATGACATCAACAGCGAATGGGCAAAGCTGAAAATGTGTACCCAGCCGGGATTCGAATCCGGGTCTGCTGCATGCTAGGCAGTAGCGCTGACCCCTATACCACTTTTTTGTTTATACATATATTTTTATTATTTTTTTAGGTTGATCTATGCTTTGCGGTCGTTGTTTCAGTTCGTTATTGTTTGTTCGTTGTATATTTGGCTCACCTTTTTTTATTATTACAGAGGGCGTTTAGCCCCTGTAGCACCACATTTCAAAAAGCTTCTATCATCTTTTTGTCTGAACTCCTTGTCGTCCACGTTTCACTTCCATACAATGCTACACTCCAGGCAAATGCCTTCAGAAAGGACTTCCTAACATTTAAATTAATATTGGACGTTAACAAAATTGCTTCTTTAGAAACGCTTTTCTTCCCATACCCATTCTGCATTTTATATAGTCTCCACTTCAGCCATCAGAAGTTATTTTGCTACCCAGATAACAAAACTCATCTACTGATTTTATTGTCTCATTACCTAATCTAATTCCTTCAGCATCGCCTGATTTTCGGACATTGCATTCCATTGCCCTCGTTTTACTCTTGTTAATGTTCATCTTATATCTTCCTTTCAAGACACTGTCCATTCCGTTCAATTACTCTTCCAGATCCTTTGCAATCTCTGACAAAGTTCCTATTTCATCGGTAAACCGTAAAGTTTTTACTTTTTCTCCCTGAACTTTAATTCCCTCTCCAAATTTCTCCTGGAATTCCTTCACTCCTTGCTCAATGTACAGATTGAACAACATTGGGGAAAGCCATAACCCTGTCTTACTCCATTCCCAACCTTTCTTGCCCTTCGATTCTAATAACTGTTGTCTGGTTTTGTTTGTATAGGTTGAATATAACTCTTCGCTCCCTATATTTCACCCCTACCACCTTCAGAATCTGAAAGTCGACATTGTCAAAAGCTTTATCCAAATCTAAAATCGCTAAAAACGTAGGTTTGCCTTTCCTTAGTCTATCTTCAAAGATAAATCTTAATGTATTGCCACCCGTGTTCCTACATTTCTCCTAAATCCAAACTGATCTTCCCCGAGGTCGGATTCCACAAGTTTTTCTATTCGTCTGTAAATAATCCTTGTTAGTATTTTGCAACCATGGCTCAAGTAAGGTAAATAAATTTAAAACATGACTTCGTAGCTCAAACCCCTGAAATGTCACAATTACCATTGTTTTGCTCTATTAGCTGGTTAACAAATCTTAGAGAATTGTCCTCTACTACGTAAGCTCACCGACACTGAAGAATAGCGCGCTAAGGAAGGGCACTGACCAGCCATTGACAAATGGAGCACCCTGTTCGGGGCGTTCGCTGAGGAAACAAAGGGAGGTGTGAGCGGGTGTTTGCGAGGTCGCGGGGGTGGCATGCCGCAGGGTAGTCACTCTGTTGTGCCACCGGCCGCTGCCTCCCCAAGAGGTCGCGACCCGGCCTTGCGCTTCTCTCCACAATGACACGGGGCGTTGCGCCCGCACAGGTAGCAAGTAGCCGCTCCGCTACGGTCAGCGTTCGCCTCCGCACGTCACGCTACTCCGCGGCCCATTCTTGTCGTTCGAGGCTTGGGTTCACTAGCCCCTCTTCGTACGCATCGTGTCGCCATCCACCGTCTCGTATCAAACTCAGCCACTACAAGGGCTTCCTAATTCATCTCTGTTGTTGAAAAATCATCGAATTCTGATGATTTTAAACATAACTTGTCGATTGCAGCAACTGTAGGTTTACAAATATTTGACAAAGTTCAGCCCAACCAGATACAGAATTTGATAAAATTCCTTGATCTAGATTTCGGCAACTATTGACCACGTGCTTTTTGACTGCTGCAATTTATTGAAAGAGAGGGACCATCTCAGGAAAAAATAGCTGCCAAAGGAGGAGGATGGCCCGTCAGTAAATATGACTTAGTACATAAATACACTACTGACTTTCACAATTTTTGTAATTCAGTGTATAAAACTTTTACAATTTTTGTAATTAATTAAGATTTCCTAAAGTATAAAACTTTTACAATTTTTGTAATTAATTAAGATTTACTAATGTATAAAATTGTTTGTTCCTTTGTAAACCCTGTCAACTTATATACTGTACTTCTGTTTGTAAAAACATTTGATGTAACTGCCTGAATCAAACTATCAAACATGTAATATTACTATGTAATGGGGCATGTTAAATAATAAACAAATAAAATAATAACCATCTAGTGCCTTCATCAGAAGAATAAAAAGTAAATCATAAGACGTGCAAAATTATAAGATTATGCAACATGCTCGCAAAAGACTAGCAAGTCAAAAATAAAATAAAGGCAGCTCGCCTGTGTTAGGCTTACAGCGCTGCTCAGTTGCCGACCGAGCTGCCTTTATTTTATTTTTGACTTGCTAGCCTTTTGCTAGCATGTTGCATAATTTTATAAGTTTTGACTTGAGCACACTACTCGTAATTGCACGTCTTATGTTTTAATTTTTATTCTTCTGATGAAGGCACACTTAGATGGTGCCGAAATCTATATCAAGGAATGTTATCAAATTCTGCGACTGGTTGGGCTGAACTTTATCAAATATTTATTCATCGAATTCTTCTTCTTTTTCACTACAAGGATTAGGTAATATGCCTGTTCCGACTTTCTCGGCCGACCAACAACTCTTCTTCCTAACGGCTTGTACTCATTTACCACGGCTGGAATTCTCTCTTTATCTTTCTTTTTAAGGTATTTTCTTCATTCTTCCTTGTATTACTCAATCGATTCATTTAAGCTGTATGTTTCTAATTTTGCTTGGATTTCATCATTTTTATGTGGTCCTATCTTGAGTAACGTTTGACAGTACCTAAAAAACCACTTTCCTGCTGACTATATATATATTTACAATGTTCAAATGTTTCTTTAGCTTAAGGGATTTAACTGCGGGGTCATCAGTTCCTAAATTTACAAAATACTTATGAACTACATTATACTAAAGACGACACAAACATCCATGCCCGAG
The DNA here is from genome assembly GCA_026315105.1 of Locusta migratoria. Classification (NCBI taxonomy): domain Eukaryota; kingdom Metazoa; phylum Arthropoda; class Insecta; order Orthoptera; family Acrididae; genus Locusta; species Locusta migratoria. The sequence goes on from CM048745.1 coordinate 719,304,097, forward strand.
GGGGGATTCGAACCCCCGACCGTAGCGGTCGTGCAGACTTGTGATTGACGCGCCGCAGAGCGCTCGGCCACTGCGGCCGGCTATATATATATAGAGATATATATCTTTTTCTCTCATTGCAGGATTCCTTCCTATAAAGGAGGCAGGGCATTTCCATTGTTTTATATAATTTCATTTTTGTGACTTTCCTAACTTAATGCTACTTTTATAGTCGCACATGTATGTTCAAAAGTTTTTTTTTTTTTTTTTTTTTTTTTTTTTTTTTTTTTTTTTTTGTCATTTTCCATGTGCGAGATATGTCACTGCCAAAATAAATAGACAATTGCTCAAGTGCATTTTTCTTTATAAAAGTCTTGGGTAGAACAGGAAATGTACCATAGTAGGCAATAGCTTTCGTTTTGGATATTTTTAGATTCCAATGTTTTCTTCCCAGCTTCCATAACTTAAACACAGATCATTATAAACTTGCCTCTTTATTTTGTAATATAATTACATGACCTGCTTACAGCGTAAGATTTACATAATTCCGTTTCAGCTATACACCTTCACAGATTTCCTTATCTAGTAGGCTATGAGGTCATCATTATGTATGACATTATTTCTGACTTGCTACATTCTTAGCTGACATCCTTACTTATTGTTATCTGTTTTAGAACTCTCTTTACTTACGATTCTTGTAGTAGGTTAATAAGATTAACGGGTACCTGTGCTGCTCCATTATTGTCCCATTGACAAAATATTTACTTATTAGTACGCATTTGAGAACTGTTGCAAGAGAATCGTAAAGGGTCCTAATAGTAACAAAACAATGTTAGCTATTCTTGTACCAAAACATTCGCCAATTACTTCAACGACGTAGGAATTCTAAATTTGGTCCACATTCTCTGCTCCAAAACTTCCGTAATGGTTCACTTATGTTTAGAGTTGGCGCTTTTACTGTACAGCGGAGATATAATATTCTGATGCTGTACAAAGCACATCTGACATTTTGGCAATGTGTGGGGACGCATTATCATTTTGTAATACGGCACGTTTGTTTTCAATGTGCTAGTCACAGTAAGAAGTATGCTGTCCCGTATTCTGAGATATTCATTCACGGTAATCCGGCCAGTGAGGGCAGTGAAAGAAAAAGTGAAATACCACGATACAGATGCTCAAATTATGACGGACCCTACTACACGTTTGACTGTAGGAAATAAGCATGCCGTTTCGTTTGCTTCTCTTGGCATTTTCGATGCAGAAATCCATCTGTTTGTAGGAAGTAATGAAAACGATGATTCATCTGACCATACCCACATAAACTTCGTACCGTACAGGTTTTTATGACCGTGGAACCTCTTCCGATATTTCCATTGGCTTTCGTAATAAAGGGCTCACCAACTGCAGCCTTTCCATGAATTCTTCGCTCCAGCCGTACTGTTGTTATTGAGACAGTTACTCAGGTGAGTCTTGAGTTTTGCAGTCGCTTGTGTGGCCGTCGTAGTTCTTATTGCTCGTCAGTCGTTGGCAATTAACTTCGGGTTTTGCCAAATATTCCCCATCGCCAACTATGGTTTCCCTAGTTTTGTGTCATTACCGAGGTAATTGTCGCTAGTAAAACGTTAAATAGTGTAGCCGTCGTGTGCTATTCGTCCAAGAGACTCAGAGGGCCATAGATAATGGGTTTTCAGGTAGATGCCGTGTTTCTTGACTCCCGCAAGGCGTTTGATGCAGTTCCCCACAGTCGTTTAATGAACAAAATAAGAGCGTATGGTCTATCAAACCAATAATGACATTGGATTGAAGAGTTCCTAGATAACAGAACGTAGCATATCATTCTCAGTGGAGAGGTCTTCCGAAGTAAGAGTGATGTCAGGTGTGCCACAGGGGAGTTTCGTGGGACAGTTGCTATTCACAATATATATATGACCTTGTGAATAGCATCGGAATTTCACAGAAGCTTTTTGCTGATGATGCTGTAGTATATAGAGAGGTTGTAACAATGGAAATTTGTATTGAAATGCAGGAGGATCTGCATCGAATTGACACGTGGTGCAGGGAATGGCAATTGAATATCAATGTAGACAAGTGTAATGTGCTGCGAATACATAGAAAGAAAGATCCTTTATCATTTAGCTATACTATAGCAGGTCAGCAACTGGAAGCAGTTAATTCCATAAATTATCTGGGAGAATGTATTAGGAGTGATTTAAAATGGAACTACCATATAAAATTTATCGTCGGTAGAGCAGATGCCAGACTGAGATTCATTGGAAGAATCCTAAGGAAATGCAATCCGAAAACAAAGAAAGTAGGTTACAGTACACTTGCTCGGTACGGACTTTTGTCGAAGTTTCGAGAACATACCTTTGCCGAGGAGTTTAGCAGTATATTGCTCCTTCCTACGTATATATCGAGAAGAGATAATGAAGATAAAATCAGGAAGACTAGAGCCAACACAGAGGCCTACCGACAATCTTTCTTTCCGCGAACGAGACTGGAAGGGAGAACCGATAGTGGTACTCAAGGCACCCTCCGCCACACACCGTCAGGTGGCTTACGGAGTATTGATGTAGATGTAGAAGACATGTTACAGGTATTGATATCCTCCTTGTCGCGTCCAGCGGCAGCGACTCCACAATCGTCTAAATCTACATGGGATACTCTGCAAAGCACACTTAAGTGCCTGGCAGAGGGTTCATCGAACCACCCTTATAGTATTCATCTCCTGTTATATTCTCGAATAGCGCGAGGGAAGAAAGAACATCTGAATCTCTCTGTTCGAGCTGTGATTTATCGTACTTTATTCTGATGTTCACTTCTACATATGTATGTGGGAGTCAACAATATATTTTCCCATTCGGAGGAGAATGTTGGGGACTGGAGTTTCGTAAGTAAAAGCGATAAAAGCCTTTGTTCTAATGATTCCTATCCCAGATCATGTATCATATCCTTGATGCTGTCTCCCATGTGTCGTGACAATACAAAATGACCTGCCCTCTTTGGACTCTTTCGATGGCTTCCGTCAAACCCACTTGATAAGGATCCCACATTAGGCAGTAATACTCCGCAATAAAACGCAGTCTCTGGTTTGCCTTTCCTACGATATTACTTACACGTTCTTTCCAGTTTAAGTATGATGTAATGGTAATTCCTAAGTATTCATTGGAGTTTACGGCCTTCAAATTTGATTGATTTATATTATAAACAAAATATAATGGATTTCTTTACCTACTCATGTGGACGACTTCACACTTCTCATTATTTAGAGTCAATTGCCATTTTTTACGCCATACTGATATCTTATTTAGATCGTTCTGCAGTTGGTTTCGAACTTCAGATGACTTTAGTAGACGATGACGATGTCATCTGCAAACAACCTAAGAGAGCTGCTTAGATTTTCTCCCAAATCGTTTAAGTAAAAAAGGAACAGCAGAGGACCAATAATACTACCCTGTGGAACGCCGGATATCGCCTCTGTTTTCGTCGATGCCTTACCATCGATTACTACAAACTGTGTCCTCGCTGACAGGAAATCGCCTATCCAGTCACAAATCTGCGGCGATATTCCATAACCACGCCATTTGATTAAAAGCAGTTTGTGAGGTACGGTGTCAAATCCTTCTGGAAATCAAGAAATACGAAATCAGCGTGAGAACACTTGTCGATAGCACTCATCACTTCGTGTGAGTAAAGAGCAAGTTGTGTTTGACATGAACGATATTTTCTAAATTCGTGTTAACCTAGGGTGAATAGATCGTTGTGTTCGAGGTAATTCATAATATTTGATTACAGGACATGTTCCAAAACCCTGCTGCAAATGGGCGTTAATCAAATAGGCCTGTAGTTTAGTGGGTTACTTCTACTGCCTTTCTTGAATATAGGTGTGACTTTTGTGTCCCGACTTCGTCGCCGCTTTTGTGTCCCAGCCTCGTCGTAGGTGTCGGTGGCCGAGTGGAATGAGACCGACACGCTGGAGCAGGTACGGAGGGGAGCAGCCAGAAACTATAAACACTCGAGTAAATTAGAAAGAGATATATTGTACAGAATGTAACAATACTTAACTTTTACATAGTACGGCAGAAAGTTGATACATAGTTGTTAGAGGCCTGCCTAGTGCCTGTACAATAGCAAAGTCTTCACTCGTGCCTATCGGATTACGAAGGTCCTAACTCGTTGCTATCTCAGTCCGAAGTGGTTGCTAGCTCAGTCCGAAGTGGCTGCTAGCTCAGTCCGAAGTGGCCGATGTTCTTCAGTGGTGGCCACGAGCGGCGTTCCAGCAGAGGGCGCTCGTGGCTGTCGTCGTGAGATCGCCGCGCCGTGCGTGCATGGCGGCGCGCGGCGAAAGTAGGTGGCGCGCACTTTGTACTTGTGCGACACCACACCCCTCCCCCCCAAACCGCCGCGCCGTCGTGGCGTAGGGCTGAGGGCCACGGCGACGGCACTGGGAGGAGGGCCTGAGCGGGGGCGTTACTGGTGGGACGGGCGTCGTAGCTGAGGCCGGGATCGAGACGCCGTCCGCGCCCCGGCATCCGCCTTGCGATCCTCCAGGGAACCCGCCGAAACCTGGGGAAGGGCGCCCGCCCCCGCCCAGAGGGAGCAGGTCATCTTCTTCTGAGGTGCGTGGCCCAAGCTGGGGGGGCCCGCACGGTCCCGGAGTCCCTCTCGGTGACGCTGTCGTCTGCGGCGGCGACAGCGGCGGCGACGACTGCGTCGGATGTACGTCGACGTCCATAGGGATCTCGTAGTCCGGGGACGAACGATGTGGCTGTGCTCCCTGGCGCAGAACTGGGTCTGGAATCAAGAAACCGGAGACAGGATCGCGCGGCCTGTGCAGGCGCAATTGGTTTGCGTGGCGCCGCAGCTCCGACCCTGTGGAAGAACGTACAATAAACATATTGCGACCAAGCACGCGCTGAATGGTGCCCGGCAACCATGTCTTCTTGTTTCCAGCAAACACCCTGTACAGCACCGGCGTAGAAACCTGAAAACGCGTAGCGCCATACGAACCGACTCGGTGCGTGGGAGGCTGCAGCAGGTGAAGGAGAGTGCGGTGACGGCGGCCGTGTAGCAGCTCGGCAGGAGACGGGCCGTCACGTGGCATGCACCGATACGTAGACAGGAAAATTTGAAGAGCTTGCTGCCTGGAGTGCTGACCTTTCATCTTCTCCATGTGAGATTTGAATGTCCGAACGAAACGTTCTGCTTCACCATTGGACTGAGGGTGAAAAGGTGCGGTGGTGATATGCTGAATGCCATTCACACGACAAAACTGTTGAAATTCCGCACTAACAAACTGAGGTCCATTGTCACTGACGATAGTTTCAGGCAAGCCTTCGATGCAAAACACTGATGTTAAGGCACTGATTGTACTAGAAGCTGTCGTTGAGTTCATGGCAATCACAAAAGGAAACTTGCTGAAAGCGTCTACAACAATTAACCAGCGCGTATTCCAGAAAGGTCCGGCAAAGTCAATATGTAAACGTTGCCATGGTCCCTTGGGGCGTGGCCAGTCTGAGAAACGTTGCGGAGGAGCCGCCTGATGCTCCGCACAAACAGTACACTGTGACGTCATGTTCTCTATCTGAGCGTCCATACCAACCCAGGTACAATGACGTCTGGCCAGTTGCTTTGTCCTAACAATGCCCCAATGTCCTTGATGCAGGAGGCGTAACACTTCACGTTGCAGGGAACGAGGAACAATCACTCTTGCTTGGTCGTTGTCGGTATGCAACAACAGTACACCCTGACTTAAAGATAATGCATGACGTTGTGCAAAATAACGTCGAACCAGAGGCCGATCAATGTCTTTGGCTCTGGCAGGCCACCCTGAGCGAACAAAACGTGCTACCACACTTAGGTCTGCATCCGCAGCTGTTTCCTGTGCAACCCGACGAGAGTTCAAAGGGAAATCTGCGACAGCGGTAGCATCTCTGGAATCTATCTGACAACATGCCATTTCCGAAGAATCAAACGACACATCCTGGCCAACCGGAAGTCGGGAAAGTGTGTCCGCGTTAGCATGTTTAGTGGTAGGTCGGTACAAAATCTCATACTGATAATTAGACAGTATTAAGGACCATCTCTGAAGCTTTTGTGCCGTACGTGGCGGAATTGGCTTTGTGGGTGAGAACAACGACGTGAGAGGCTTGTGGTCTGTCAACAAATAGAATTTTCTGCCATAGAGATAATGATGAAACTTTGCGACGCCGTAAATGATTGCTAAGGCCTCCTTTTCTATCTGACTGTAATTCTGTTGCGTCGGCGTCAGTAGCTTGGATGCAAAGGCAATAGGACGATCGTGACATCCAATACGATGTGAGATTACAGCGCCCAGACTGTACGACGAGGCGTCAACTGCTAACACTACAGGCTTCTGTGGGTCAAAGGGAATCAAACATGCATCACTGAGTAGTGCAGACTTTAATTTGTCAAAGGCAACCTGACAATCTTTGGACCATACAAAAGGAACAGTCTTCCTACGTAAGTGATGCAGTGGAGCTGCAATCTGAGAGGCATTGGGAATAAATCTGAAATAATAGTTAAGCTTTCCCATCACTGCTTGCAATTCGTGCACATTCTTAGGAGGAGGCAAGTCTTTGATTACTCGAAGATGTGACTGTAAGGGATGAATTCCTTGGGCATTAATCACATGGCCTAGGTACTCTATTTCAGTTTGAAAAAACGAACACTTTGCTTTATTACAACGTAGACCTGCTGCAGTCAAAACTTTGAAAAGGCACTCCAGGTTTGCTAAATGTTCTTCAACTGTACGTCCGGATACCACAATATCATCTAAATAGTTCGAACAACACGGTACAGAAACTGTCAGCTGTTCCAAAAAACGCTGAAAAATAGCGGGGGCGGAAGAACTGCCAAAGGGTAGGCGTTGAAATTGAAAAAGGCCCATGTGAGTATTAATGACGAAAAACTTTTTGGACTCGTCATCAAGTGGAATCTGTAAGTATGCCTCTGCTAAATCAATCTTGGAAAAGAAGCGAGACTGTCCTAATTTGTCCATCAGTTCCTCAGGTCTGGGCAGGGGATAAGTGTCTACAATTGTTTGACTGTTCACTGTTGATTTGAAGTCCGCACAGAGACGAAGTTTTCCTGACGGCTTGGGTATAATTACTATAGGCGAGGCCCACTGACTCGCAGAAACAGGAGAAATCACCCCACTATCTTGCCAACGTTTAAGTTCTTCGGCAACTGTATCACGCAAGGCGATAGGCACTGGTCTAGCTTTACGAAATTTTGGAACTGCAGATTCTTTTAAAGTTACATGTGCCACAAAGTCTTTTGCACAACCTAGTTCCGGCGAAAACAAGTCACTATATTTGTCACATAAAGCATTGATTTTGTCCTGAGGCACTACTGACGAAATTTGAAGCACATCTCTTTGAATCGATAAACCAAACAAGTCAAAAGCATCTAGTCCAAAAATGTTCTGTGTAGATTTGGCCTGAAGAACTACAAAAGCTACTGTTTTTGTTACACCTTGAAAAGAGGCGGGCAGGCTACATGTTCCTAGCACGGGAATATTTTCACCTGTATAAGCTGTTAACACTTGCTGTGACGGCGACAATTTTGGCGAACCCAGAAGTTCATAAGTATCTTTATTAATTAAGGTAACAGCGGAACCAGTGTCGAGCTGAAATTGCACAGTCTTATTGTCAATGGAAAGATTCACAAAAAGTTTTTGCTTGCGGCGCTCGACAGGTGCGCGAATGTGGGCAACGTCTAATACATATTGTTTTCTGCGCTTGCGCGGGTTGCGTGCGGTAGGAAGCGGCGCATACTCGCCACACAGCGGATTAACAACACTGTCACTAGATGACACTACCGCCGGATCGGCGTCCGCGCAATGCGAGGCTACTGCACTAAAATTACTTTCAGTATCTACAACAAGTCTACTGGCACTATCTACACAGTACTGGGCACTTTTACAATAAGAAGTTGCAGAAGGCACTAGGTTCACTACAGGAATGCACTGTTCATAGTCATTTTGCGTGTCCCGAACCCGTTTCCGTTGCACTGTTTTACGCGCTCGTCGGCGCTTGCTACGTGGCGCACTATATAGTTTTGCCATAGGCGCAGAACTACTTTCTTGCAATGGAGAACCAACTAAAGCACTGTTAAACTCCACAGCGTCTATGACATTGACTGTATGCACTGCTCTCGCACTATGCGAAGCACTGTTTCTAACGTTACTGTTCGAGTTTTTAATTTGCATACACACAGACTGCACATGTCCCGATTTGCCACATTGATAACAGGTTGCGTTGCGACTTGGGCACTGTGCACGTTTGTGGCGAGACACACACTGGGGGCAAGATTTACGTACATTTTTCTGAAATGAGCGTCGGCGCCCGTTATGCAAATTACTGTGTCTAACACTACGGGGCGACCTTTGCGTCGCACTTTTACTCTGGCTACTGTTCACTGTCTGTTCAGCACGGCCTGTACTATTGTAAGAATCACTAGTGCTACACTGAGAACTACGGCTAGGAAAGCGTCCGTTGCGGCGCACTGAATTTACACTATGGCTTTGCATTTCTACATCTGCTAAGTCAAAGGTATCATGCGCTTCTATAAGCTGCAGTACACTGTCTAATGAGGGGTCAGACTGTTTCAGAATTGCTGCTCTAATTCTGGGGTCCTGAATATTCTGCGTAATCGCATCCCTCAACATCACGTCACTATACGAAAGTCCACAAGAGCAAGTAAATTTACATTGGCGGGTTAAGCCCTTCAATTCCGTAATCCACTCTTGGTGTGACTGCTGCGGTAACTTTTTAAGTCTGAAAAATCGGTATCGTGCAGCGGCTACGAGAACTTTTCTCTCATAATGAGCATTCAGTGCATCTACAATTTGTTCAAAGTCTACATCACGAGGAGATGCGTGCGGGAATAGTTTTTGCAGTAACACGAAAGTTTTGGGGCCCACCACAGACAATAAAAGATGCTTAACAGTCTGACCTGTAAGTTGATGAGCCGCTACGAGTTCTTGAAACTGCGCCAGATAATCACTCCATTCTTCCTCACGTTCGTTGTACTGGCGGAACGTCGGAAGCGGTGCAGCGGCAGGTGTGGGCTGCTGATGTGACGACTGTTGTTGTTGGTGAGCAGCCTGTGTCGTCAACTGCGACACGGCCTGGAGAAGCTGGGTAATTTGCGCCGTCTGTAACTGAATAATTTCCATTAAGTTTGGGTTCGGGGTAGTGGCCATGCTGACCGATTAGGCGCCGCGTATACAAGTAACTTAGTACAAAACACAAATGCAATATGAAAGAGGACGCTCTGCAACAAAAAAAGTCCACAAACACGTAACAGAATATGTTCCCCCAAAAATCTTATAATAAGGGTGGGTGGGCGGGAGCAATTTTTTGCGTGCTCCGACTGCTGCTGTCTGGCTGCTGCGAGAGGGCTGGTCCAAGGTTCTATCACTCCTCGTCGCCACTTTTGTGTCCCGACTTCGTCGCCGCTTTTGTGTCCCAGCCTCGTCGTAGGTGTCGGTGGCCGAGTGGAATGAGACCGACACGCTGGAGCAGGTACGGAGGGGAGCAGCCAGAAACTATAAACACTCGAGTAAATTAGAAAGAGATATATTGTACAGAATGTAACAATACTTAACTTTTACATAGTACGGCAGAAAGTTGATACATAGTTGTTAGAGGCCTGCCTAGTGCCTGTACAATAGCAAAGTCTTCACTCGTGCCTATCGGATTACGAAGGTCCTAACTCGTTGCTATCTCAGTCCGAAGTGGTTGCTAGCTCAGTCCGAAGTGGCTGCTAGCTCAGTCCGAAGTGGCCGATGTTCTTCAGTGGTGGCCACGAGCGGCGTTCCAGCAGAGGGCGCTCGTGGCTGTCGTCGTGAGATCGCCGCGCCGTGCGTGCATGGCGGCGCGCGGCGAAAGTAGGTGGCGCGCACTTTGTACTTGTGCGACACCACAGTGACCTGTGCCACTTTCCAGTATTTTGGTACAGATCCTTTGAGCGAGCGGTTGTATATGGCTGTTAAGTAAAGAGCTATCACATCAGTATAATCACATAGAAATCTAGTGGGTCTGCCTCGATTTTGTGGGAAACCCTGATGGGGTTCACAAAACCGAACTTCGCTTTAAAGAGGTTGTCGCAAGGAGCGCAGTGGAGTTGCCCAGCAACGTTATAGATGTACACTTGACTGGCTTGCGTTGAGATTCGCGGAACTCTCATTTAGCGTCCAGATTCATTAGGGACATGTTCTTATGAAAAGTTGAGCGCCATTCGCATCAGAGCAATGCAAGCTCCTCCCAGCGATTGCTCAGAATGCCCAGACTGTGAGGTGGCGTTTGTTGGTGTCTTTATAGCGGAAGTGGCGACCGCCTCGTTTTCGCTCCCTGCACAAGATCTCCAAGTAGTACAGCGCTTTACGTAGCCTGCTCTCGTCCAAGTCAACCACATGGCCACTCCATCGCCGTTGGAATTTCATTATGAGGTCTTCCATACCGGACAGTTTCTCTGTGTTTGGGACATGATCTTCCCATTTGATCCGCAAAATTGATCTCATGAAAGGTATCTAGCCTTCTAATGGCAGCTTTGTAACAGCACCACGAGTAGTAGAGTAAGGTGACTAATGCTACTGCAATGTAAACTGCAACTTTTGCTTCTAGTTTCAAATGTTCAAATATTGTTAAACCTGTTGGACCAAACTGTAATCGTCATCAATCGCTAGACCTCAACACTACTTTAACTTACGGTAATGAAAACACACAAACCCACGCCCGAGGAAGGACTCGAATCACCAGGAGCGGACGCTCAGTCGATAGCTTGAGGTATTACACCACGCGGCCGTTCCCGCGCGGCGTGTGTTTAGTTTAGATCGCGGTATTTCCGTAGTCACTCGTTGAGCTTGCCGAAGACTGAGGCTGCATTAGCTGCGATTTCCGTTCTTAGACTTTGTCGCTTTTAATTTTGCTTCCTAGATTTTTAAATTGTGAATTATTCCAGGATATGTTATCTAGCTCAATACTGATCTGCATTAAAGCTTCTTAGTGGTGGTTGAAGAACTTGCGTCATAGTGTACTTAATGACTATGCCAAATCTTCTGCAATTGTCATCTGACGGATTAGTGTAGCTTTGAACAGATTCGGCAGAATTAGCCATCGTGGAAACGTCCTCTGCGTAAAGCGGTCCCCTTCCAACCAAAAATATTTTGGCGAGCCCCCCCCCCCAAAAAAAAAAAAGAAAATACAAAATTTCAAAGGCCACGTATTTAATTTTCTTCAGTTGATACAACTTCCTTGTAAAAAACAATAAAAATACATTTGTTTATTTTATAGTATAAATTTTTTGTCAATTTTCTGAATGGAACACATCCTATTAATACATGCTGCAGAACGAGAATTCGCATGGCAGGTAAAGCTCAGAAGCGGATTACGCTCATAAGAAAGGTCCCACTGTATAATCAGTTGTAAACAATCGAATTTTTCAAAGTTATTAACTATGTCTTGTAGATTTAGTTATCGCCTGGTACCTGAAAAAAGTTTTCAGTCCTTTCGTTTATTCATTGTTAACCCGCTGTATTTATCATTAAATTATCTTTGTTCTATTCTACCAAGAACTGATGAACAATAACGAATAGAGCAATTTTAATATAAAATATATTTCACTTTTGTTAGGCATATCTTTTTGTTTTGCTGAACACCTAGTATTGAGGCATATTCCTGGATGGTTGTTTTATGATGCAACTACTTCCTGCTGTCACGGCGACCCCGGAACAAGACTAAAATGTCGAAATGTGTGTGAGGTCTTATGCGACCAAACTGTGTGGTTATCAGTCGCTAGACTTACACATTAATTACTTAACTTAAACTAACTTACGCTAAGGACAACACAAACACCCATACCCGAGGGAAGATTCGAACCTCCGACCGTAGCGGCCGTGCAGACCGTGACTGCGCGCCGCAGACCGCTCGGCCACCGCGGCCAGCCAGAACAAGACTGCGATCCGCCTTGGCGTAAAGAATTTATAATATGGATAGTTTACTTGCTCGACCTTCCGTTCTGATGCGAGACATTTTAAATTAATTTTTATCCGTTCTCGAGTTGAGACCTATTTGACGCTGCAAGCTTTTGGTTCCGTCCCTACAGCTGCGAAGTATAATGTAAAGAGTGTGGGGGCCCAGTCATTGATCTCTATACTACCTGGATGATGAACTTCAAATTTCTGAGCGTGCCAGCCGAAGATGTTCATATTCTGTTTCTTGACTAATTACAACATGGCTGCTATGAACTATTACTAGAAAAGCAAAAGGAATTATGTTTCGATTTCGTACACATACGAGTCTGTTAGTTCACATGGACATGAGTTTCAAATCGAGAGGTAATAAATTAAGTATGTGTCAATTACTAACCGATAGATCTTCGTTTAATTCCGGGCAATGGTTTTGCGATTTATGGTTTGCGGACAACGCAAAATTGTGTGAAAAACATATGAACGTACAGGCACGCTACACTTCTATGCTGAGACACGAGTTATTCATGCAGGTTATATAGAGATAACTGGGGCCAATACATTCCTCATATCACTGGAAACAGTTAAGAGATATTGCCTTCATGACGGATTTTGACCATCATGTTGTCATGGAATGCAGACTCAATTAACAGTTTCTTTAGTACTATCCAGAGAGCATCCCGTAGGACTTGATCGAAAGCTTGTTCCAGGTCTACAATGCACTTAAACAGAGGTTGATGTTGCTCTAATCATTAAAAGCATACAATTGCAACATATTTCAAACTACCGTTTCACTGTACCGAAATAATTATTTTCAGTACCGTTCCCGCAATTCGAAATATTGAAAACCATAAAATATATCTAACATAATTTGTACTTCCGAGCAAGACATAGCAGCGTCCTCTCTTCGTCGGCACAGTAGCTTCTTCCCACTATTACTTACCGTAATAGTCATAAAATAAGAAAAAACGTCGCAAAAGAATGCGAATGTTGGCTAATTATTTTAAATGTTTCATTGGAGATATGTTATTTAGCTGGACTGGCATAGAAAATATTGTAGAGAAAGCGATCCAGATGATACTTTTTATTGGCAGAACAATTAGAAGATGCAATAATTCTACTAAAAAAACTGTCTACACTAGACCTGTGCGTCCTATTTTGGAGTATTGGGAACCACACCAGGTGGGACTCAAAATGTTCAGATGTTTGTAATCCTATGGGACCAAACTACGTTGGTCCTCAGTCCCTAGTCATGCAAACTACTTAAACTTAAACTAAACTAAAGACAACACACACACATCCATGCCCGAGGGAAGATTCGAACCCCCGACGCGGGAGGCCGCACGATCCGTAACCTGGCGCTCCAGACCGCCCGGGTGCTCCCGCGTGGCAGGTGGGGCTGACGGACGATGTAGAAAAAGCTCATGGAATGGCTGCTGGTTTCGTATTATCTCGATGTAGGAAAGAGAGTGTCACGGGAATGATACACTAGTTGGGGTAGAAATCATTAAAAGAAAGGCGTTATTCGTAGCGGCGAGATTTATTTGCGAAATATCTTTCACCAGATTTCTCTTCCGAATGCGAACATATTTTGTTAGCACCCACCTACACAGGGAAACATCATCATCATCATAATAAGATAAATCAGATCTAAAAGAGAAAGACTTAGGTGTTCCTTTTTTTTCGCGAGCTATTAGAGAATCGATCTGTAGAGAAGTATCATAAAAGCGGTTCCATGCACTTTAATGTGACTTGCAGAGTATCTATGTAGATGTGGAAAACAAACAAGAAGAAAAGAATGTAGATGGCTGCCAAGGACAACAACATGCCCCGTGTAAATTTACTCGCTATAATCCGACAAAAATTCATTAATAATGTGAAAGAAAATTTGGTCACTAAATAGCAAATTACATATGAAAAAAGTTAGATGTAACTGTAATTTCAGGTGGCAGGAGAGGCATTTGATTTGTTTGCGTTATGCCAGATCGCACTGATAACTCATTAAAATATATTAATACACATGTAGCGTCAGTTCCGAAAGAACAGTCGTCAACCTGCAGTTGTTATTCTTTCATATTCACAGAATATATGACATCAACTGCGAATGGGCATAGCTGAAAATGTTTACCCAGCCGGGATTCTAACCCGAGTCTCCTCCATTCTAGGCAGTTGCGCTGACTACTACACCACTGGGGACACAGTGATCACCGCACCTGCTAGGACCACCTAAGCACGCCTCCCATCAGAAACAAATTCCCAGTTCCGCCCTGCCCACATTACTCAAACTCGTAGTTGTGAAACTAATTCCTAAAGAGTTAGGGCCACAAATTTGCCCACCCCTCCCCACTAACGGAAGGATCATTGCCGTCACGGGGATATTATATATATACATGTGGCGTCTGTTCCGAAAGAGCAGACGTCACTTCTTAACCTGCAGTTGTTATTCTTTCAAATTCACAGAATATATGACATCAACTGCAAGTCACTGTAGGCAGGGTAGAACTGGGAATTTGTATCTGACGGGAGGCGTGCATTGGTAGTCCTTTCAGCTACGGTGATCACAGTGTCCCCAGTGGTGCAGTGGTGAGCGCAACTACCTAGAAAGCAGGAGACCCGCGTTCGAATCCCGGCTGGGTAGAGATTTTCGGCTTTGCCCATTCGCAGTTGATGTCATATTTTCTGAGAATATGAAAGAATAACAACTGCAGGATCAGAAGTGACGACCGTTCTTTCGGAACAGACGCCACATGTATGTATAATGCCGGTGACGGCAATGATCCTTTCGTTAGTGGGGAGGGATGGGCGAATTAGTTTAATAACTATGGGTTTGTGTACTGTGAACAGGGTAGACTTGAGAATTTGTGTCTGACGGGAGGCGTGCATAGGTAGTCCTTGCAGTTGAGGTGATCATTGTGTCCCCAGTGGTGTAGTGGTCAGCGCAACTGCCTAGAAAGCAGGAGACCCGGGTTCGAATCCCGGCTGGGTACCCAGTTCCAGCTTTGCCCATTCGCAGTTGATGTCATATACTCTGTTAATGTGTCATTAAAGGATGGAGAACCGAGACTCGTCCTGCGAATTTCACCACACCGTTGTGAGGCCCGAAGTACTCTTAACAACTAATGGAGGTTGAATACCGTCACACTTCGCATGATAAATAATCATTACCTGATCGGTCGTGTTTAAAATTATCTATAGTAGGCTTCGTAATTTTTATTCAACGACTACAATTTCTTTATAATTATTATTTTATATCAGTCCTGACTAAATAATCTACGAAAAGTTAGTGCTCTGCACGAATTCCAGGAAGCGAGTGGAGGTGTAGAGGAAGGAGGTTACTCAACTCCACTTATTTGATTACAAATCCAGGGATCGAGTAACTAACACAGCACCTAAAAGCTAATAATGTTCAAATGTTTGTAGAGTCTATGGGACTTAACTACGGGGTCATCAGTCCCTAAACGTACAAACTACTTATGAACTAGCTACAACTAAGGACGGCACAAATATCCATGACCGAGGGGGGATTCGAACCCCCGACCGTAGTGCACCTAAAAGCCTATACAAACAAAGGGGATTCGAACCCCCGACCGTAGTGCACCTAAAAGCCTATACAAACAAATTGTGCAAAGAGTGCTTTCTCCACCTTGTAGAAATTCTATAGAGACTAATCGAGGAGAGAAATCGGACAATAATGTTCTAATGAATTTACATGCGGAAATGCATGGTTGCCATGCTAGTGACTTTTAGTCATTGAATGCTACCGAAACTGCGGTCTAATATGCAGTGTACCATGCAGACACAAAGTGCGCATAGTTTCTTCCTAGAAAGCGGTACTCTTCCTCATTCTGTACCATTGATGATTAGAAGGTTTATGTGGCTGCTACAGGATGGTGCTCCGGCGCACATCGTTGTCTGCTCTGATCGATGAATGCATCAGACGATAGGTTCCAGTTGCGTGGACTGATCATTCACATTAACTCAACCCGTGCCATTTATGGTTATGCAGCCATCTCAGAAGGACTGTGTATATAGAGCCCATCTCAGATGTCGAGACACTGGAGCACAGTATACACGCAGCGTTGTCACCACTGCGGTTTTAGCGCTCCTGTGTCAAAGGGAGCATGAATACACAAGCGTTGGGCCACAAGAAACCATTTTCATCACATACTTGAACTGTACGTTGATGGTAAAGCACTTATTATTAATTCGCATCTCTGTAAAAAAAAACTGTGATTGAGTAAATAGCGACTAGATTGGAAATCATGCTTTTCCGAACATTAGACCTTTTTTTTTTTCTTCCATATCCTCTCCTCGATCATTCTATGGGATTCGTACACGGTGGAAAACATCGTCCTGTATATTTACATATGTCTCTGAGTTTCGTCATAGGACGACACTCAGTCCCATAGATTACTGGACGTACCACGATTTTGTAAACTTTTTCCTGTAATCGTTGAGGCATCTGCGATAAAAAGATGCCTCAACGTCTAAAGACAACAGTTTACCAAAAACCATGGTACGTCCATCAGCAATCTCTGGGATTGAGTGTCGCCCTATGACGAAACAACATGAACAAATCCTACACATGATAGAGATGAAGATGCTTCGTTGGTCCATGGTGCTGACCCAATGTGATCATGTAAAAAATACAGACGTCCGGCAAAAGTTTGGTGTGGCGCCGTCACAGACAAACTGAGGGAAGCCCGTCTCTGCTGGTACAACCATGTCATCAGAAAGGAGGACAGCGAAGATAGCACTCCACATCAACCCAGGAGGAACAAAACACGAGGAAGACAGGGCAGACATTGACGCTGTTGGTTTAAGGCAAGAAGATGTCTACGACCGCAATAAATGGAGGAGACGCAGCAAAGTAGCAGACGCTGTAAGTCGGTATTAATGCTTGAAAAGATATACGTCTTTGCAGTTTCTAAATCACGCCTCCACACAGAAAATACTTTCTCCATTGGAGTATTCCGTCAAATTGTCAAAACCAGTAAAATTGTTAAAACACAGAGAGGTCCGCAACCAAGCATCTCACTCAGTTTCCCCAACATCTTCATTTTCCATCACACCACTTATATTTTCACTTTCCATGACACTATTCCTCTGCTTTATAACTTCAAAGAACTCCCTGGCATCATCATCGTCAGCTTGTTCAGTGAAATTCTTGAGTCGGAGAGAAGTCTTAGAACTCTGTTTTGAAGTACTTCCCTTCGGAGATTATTTTCCAGAAATTCAAGGTAGTCCTTCACTGCTGAGGCAACTTCATTAGCTCCACGGCCTGCCTGTGTCTCCAGGCATGTATAAAATTTTATTTTTCTCTTATCTAATGCCGTGCCATTTGTCATGAGACACATGTTGTAGAACTATGCCTGCCTCAGATAAAATACTTCACCTACTGAAACCTTAAGAAGAGGTTAGTTTCGCTGCATGTCAAAAATTACATCAGTTTTATTCTCATTCGCTTTCTTCAAAAATGAAAAAAATTGGCAGCTCATAATTTGTGTAGCTTGTATTCAGGTCTAGCCTTGTTTCTTAAGACCTCGTTGTTTTTAGAATCGTTGATTTTTAGCAAAAGTTCTATGCAAGTGGACCATGTATCAGAGTGAGGATTCCCGAAACCGAAATTGAATGGACTGTAGAAAATTAGATTTTAGTTCGAAAGTGAGCACACACACTTCCCTTCCAAGGTTCTAAATGTTCAAATGTTTGTATAGCTTATGGGACTTAACTACGGAGTCATCAGTCCCTAAACTTACAAACTACTTATGAACTAACTAATACTAAGGACGGCACAAATATACATGCCCGAGGGGGGATTCGAAGCCCCGACCGTAGTGGCCGTGCAGACCGTGACTGGAGCGCCTCACTCCCCTCGGCCACCGTGGCCGGCCCAAGGTTCTCTCTTGGCAGAACTGATTGTGTATTTTGTTTAAGTTCAGATCTGGTGGTAGATACGCATGTGTAAATTTCTTACATTTGTAATGACTTTGCCTACATTTATATTTTTTATGTGATTTATAACAGTCTGTGTAGTTTCCGTTTGCTCTGTTGTAACTTGAGAACTTTCGTGATTCTCTGGAGGATTTCTTTTATTTGTTTTAAAAGTAGCGTGCAATACGAACAAACCTGTTACATTATGGACCTGTGATAGTTTAAAATGATTTTGCGCAGACGTACACGCATTTAAAAATCTACCTTTTTTATAAAATACTTTATTGACACATTACTGGAATTTTTACCGCCAGAGGAATCCTTTCTTCTTGCGGGCTGGCTGACCTCCATGTATTTGAGAAGATAAGCGTCTTGTTCTGCTTTGGATGCATTCATGTACAGGAGCTTCCGGAAATCTGTTCTCAAATAAAATTCAATTAATTTCAAATACAGCGAATGCAATGCTACTCTGTTTCATCCACTGAATGAAATATTATTAATAAGTATTGTTAAATTCTTACCGTCTATGTCATTGTAGGATAAATCAGCAGCATAACAGCCACTAGGCCCCTCTTACGGAGGTATAATCGCTTGTAACGTGACCATATCCGGAATCGAAAGTCCCTGCATTTTCTTGACGGTATCTTCCACTGGCTCTTGTATGTGGCACTTTTCTTCTCTTCCTGCCCCTTTCAACTTGCGTTACAGGTTCAGAATATTCTTATACCGTTTTATTTAATATAAACTACTATTCAAAGGCTAAGAATAATTACAGCACTTCTGTTGTCTCACTGTCAGACAGGCACTGCTGCAACTCAAGATATATGTTAACGCTTCTGTGTAGACATCCTAGGCTACGTATCATCTCTGTACCTCAGTCTCTAGGGGTGTACACTTGCAACAGGACAGTGGCTGGTGGCCGTTTTAAACAGTACATAAATGTTCTCATGTAATGCGTTGTAATGCGTTGAAGTGACAGTAAAATTTGTCCAGTTCCTCTCTACCTTGAGGTCATACAACGAAAGTGTCATCTACACACAAACAGACGGCGTCGCCATGGGGAGCCCCTTGTCCCTTGTGGTGGCTAATATTTTTATGGAGGACTGAGGAGAAGGCACTTGAGTCTGCTGTTTTTAAGCTCATGGTTTTCAGGCGCTACGTCGATGACACTTCCATTGTATGGCCTCGTGGTAGCGAGGAACTGGACAAATTCTACCGTCACTTAAACTCATTACATGGGAACATCAACTTCACCATGGAGAGTGAAAAAGATGGAACTTTACCATTTCTTGACGTGTTAGTATGACGTAAGAATTATCGATCTTTGGGACACTCTGTGTACAGGAAACCTACGCACATAGATCTGTACCTCTAGGCGTCCAGCTGTCATCATCCCGCTCAAACCGCTGGCGTTCTTAGCACATGAAAACATCGGGCGCACGCAATATCGGACGAAGATACACCCGTCTTCTGCAACAATCGAAGTCATCAGTAGCAGAACACTGCATTTCCATGAGACATTCCATGGAATACAATAGGTTTTAGCTCCAGTTTCCGATTTTTGGGACTCGGTTATCAAAGAAGCGGTGGAAATGCGCCTTTCTGAGAGTCCTGTAAATCCTGACAACGGCTTTCAGCTGGAAAATTAAAATTATCGCGACACAGTGGAATGGACGGAATCATTCGATTGTCAATGATTAGAGGTGCTTTTCACTTTTACCATCGAGGGCAGCTCACAAAACTCCGACGTAACGCGCATGTCACCACGTAACACATGCGCAGAAAGACACCAGCGTATTTCGCATGCGCGAAAATCGGTATAAGTACCCCCAACGTACCTGGACTCTTCAGTAGTTGCCCATGCACCTGAAGATGGCCGGAAGTCTCTAGGCCGAATTATCGTGTCAGAATGACAGCGGGGTCCGGCTGCATACCCCTAAATTACTGGATGAAGACAAGTTACTGGTTGAACTAAAGATCTGAAGACGGCGTCTGTAGTTGTTTTGGCGGGCTAGTGCAAGTTTTTTTATTTAACGCTACATACGCAATTTGTGTGCCGATGGTGATGACAACAGCACAACATGGCATAGCGAACTGTGATGAATAACACTTGCAAACAAATCGAAGTGTACTTAAAGGGTCACCTCTTCGTGATACAGTTTACAGTAGAGCAGTGTTTTCAAATGCGTTATAAATAAAAAAGAATCGCTGAATGTGTTTGTAAGGCCGGCCGCGGTGGCCGAGAGGACTAAGGCGCTCCAGTCAAGGTCTGCACGGCCACTACGGTCGGGGGTTCGAATCCCCCCTCGGGCATGGATATTTGTGCCGTCCTAGTTCGTAAGTAGTTCATAAGTAGTTTGTAAGTTTAGGGACTGATGACCCCGTAGTTAAGTCCCATAGACTATACAAACATTTGAACATTTTTTTTTGTGTGTTTGTAAGCTCCATAATCGAGAACGGCTGCACCAGTTGGGCAAACGTTTCTAAAATACTCGCTGAAGTCTTAGGAACAATTTTTAAGAGAAAAGATAGAAATAATATACGATAAATCGTAAAAACTACCTTCCTTTTTCCCATTCAAACTTCTGTAGACTACGTGTGTATATCAGTGAACTGCTAAACCTCTGAACTGATTTTCATGAAATTCTGCGTTTGTGTTTAATTGGGCCCCTGCATGCTTTGGTTCATATTTGAGCCTCGTAGGTGATACCGAAAAATATAAAATGGTGATTCTGTATGGACGTCGACACTTCGGATTAGATATGTGTTTCATGCGCTGTTATACGGTTCATACGAGGGCGGTAAAATTAAGATCACTGTCTCCATAAATTTTCTTATAGTGCATGGCGGAAGCAGTTTACTTACGGTTTGAACGTCGACAAAATCTACAGTTTTCTTCCGATATTGATGAAATTTTGTACACTTGGCCTTCAAAACAAGAGAAAAGGTCAATGTTTAATTAAAATTTCGTATGGAGACTGACAGATGGTATTTTACTTACAGAGTTTGACATTAAAATACAGTTTTATTGGGGTTTTAAAGAAATTGTACACCGTTTACTTTCAATAAAAGAGGAATCTTACTGTCTACATAATGTTTCAAATCGTGCATGCAATAACTATGAAATCTCATCAATTTGTTTCATTTTTTAAAAATATTTTGAGATGCTTATTATAGTGTGCAAGCCACGGTTTGGTACCGAGCAATAAACTTTGTTTCATTGTACTGTTACCAGATTTTGGAATGCAAAAATAATGACATTTTCTATATTTTAAGATGAGACTTGAGTACATTTACTATGTTTCTGGATGAAAAAAAAAGACATACATTTTAAATTTATTACACCAGAAAATAATACTAATGTTACACAAATAAAACATACCTTCTTACATTCGGACATATGCCCTCTATATATTTTTCATTGCACGGAGTCTTATTTCTGTTGATAAAATTCAAATATCTAAAATTAAATTTTACCTTTCAATCCCTTTTGCAAAGTCACAGTTGTCACCTGTTTTACTCCTATGGTCCAGTGTATCTGTGTGAAGTAGAACAACCTGTCAACACAAACATTATTGGCTAGCACTGCAAAGAACTGTGCGGTTTTAACCAGTGGACTATACAGTCCACATTTCTTTTGGTTTGCTTCAGATTTTCAGCCGTATGTAGCAACGATTTTTCTTCTCGTTTGAAAATTGGCCAACTCACCTATCAATTGCAATATTTATCTCAAAATAATGCAATTTCTTGATACATAAATTGTCTCATTATACTAAAGGTATTAAATACGAGGAGAGGCATTGAATTAAAATTTCTGCTTTGGCTTGAATTCGAATCCAGGAGCTCCTGTTTACTAGGCACACGCTTTGACAGCTCAGCTAACACAGCGTTAAGGATAAAGCGGCTAAACGGACTGTCTTAGAACACGACTCCTTCCTCATCACATACTTTAATTCTGCCTCAATTATCTGAAATACGTATCTTAGTTTCCACGGCTCTCCTACATTTTTGTAGCAAATCTTGGGTTAGTTGAGCGATTTGAATCGTCTGCCTAGTAAGCAGGAGATCCCAGGTTCGAATCCCGGTCACAGCACAAATTTTAATGCAAGCCTCTTGAATATTTAATACCTTTGTAATATATTTATTGAACAGAAATTTTATACATTCTTCTACCTGAGTCCAGAATAATCTTGAACATCAAGACTCTTAAAACAAGATAATGCATTAAATGGTTGCATCCACATACTCAGATACTCAGACCGAAATATCGATTGTGAGCAATACAAATCGATTATTCCGTTTAACATGTCACCCTATACTTTTCGAAGTACAACAGATCGACTATAAGAAATAATACATTATGTAATTCAGTGGCCTAAGGAGGAAGTATGTACATTATTGACGATACAAAAGGAAAGCAAAAATCAAAATATTTACCAAAACTGAAAAATGCGGACATTAGCAGAAATGCCGACGCCAGGTGAAACGTCTAAAATACGGATACGTCCGCATAAATGCGGAAATCTGGTAACCCTATTTCACTGATCACCACGAAAGTTGACAAATTTATTAGTTTTCCTAGATGGTGGAGGAGAGGATATAAACCGAGGAGGGGAGGCGGAAGGGACAGGGAAAGGAATGGGCCTAAAGAGGAGGATGTGGAGATGAACAGAGGAGAGGGAGAGATAAATAGCGAGCAGGGGAGGAGAGATGAACTACGAGAATACAGAAGAAATAAAATACCCTGGAAACGCCGAGTAATAATAAAAGTTAATAACACTGTTTGGAAAAATCTAAGAGTAATTAGAATGAGGTGAGAGAAGACTTGCAAACCACCAAATGACTTGATGGACATTCAGTGTCTCGCGAAATGTAGCAGCTGCATGAGGCTTGGAATCAAAAGTCGACGAAAGTCACCTGCTGGAATATTGAACTGTACTGCCTCTAGGAGTAAATTTTGCGTACCAACCGACAACACGATTACGTCCCATAAATGTTCAATGGTATTTATGTTGGACTGTGTAAGAGCCCAAATCACTCACTGAAATTCTCCAGAATGTACTTTAAACCAATCACGACGTTTGTTTGTGAATATGAAGTCTTTGAATAGCTTCATATGGTCTTCAAGTGACTGAACATAAACATTTAAAAAAATCTTAAGAGACATACTTCGAGTCGCCATCTAGACCAACAATCCCTTGATGATCTAGTGGACAGTATGCCACGACGAATACAGGCATACCTCAGTGCAAGGACGGGTATTTAGGGTACTGGTGTATGCTACAATATGGAACTCAAATTCACAATGTCTACATTATTGCCGTACATCTTGTCAGTATCTGTTCTCATGAGCACCAACGGAAGCCAACACCATTATAGAGCAACGAGCACGTTCCACAGTGTCCTTTCGACTACTGGGGTTCATGATTTCACGGGGTTATTGCCATACGTGAACATTACAGTCAGCAGTCATAACCTGAAATCTGGAATCACGTAACTGAGCCATGATTTCCCAGTCGCCTTGGTCTAACCGATATGGGAATCACTGAAGACCGCGATACAATCCGTCAGCTTTTACCAATGACGTCGTATCGGAATCTCAGAAGATACGCTACATACATATACCAAATAGCAAAACAAACACTATCGACGAATATAAACATACGGGATAATATCGTAATACTTATGTATTGTAGATAATAAATAATCTGTGATTATCCTCATAAATTACAGATCACCACAAAAGAATTGAGCAAGCTGAGAAGGAAATCTAGGAGAAATTTGGAGAAGAAATTAAAGTTCAGGATGAAGAAATAAAAACATTGCTTTATGTCGATGACATTGTAATTTTGTCAGAGATATCAAAGAACTTGGAAGAGCAATTGAACGGAATGGTCAGTGTGTTGTAAGTATCGTATAAGATGAATATTAACAACAGCAAAAAAATTTTAAAAGTGGGATATAGTCTAACAAACTCAGGCAAAGTTGAAGGAATCAGAGTAGGTAACGAAACAATAGAGGTGATAAATGAGTTTTGTTACTCGGGCAGTAAAATAACAAATGATGGTCGTAGGACAGAGTGTATAAAATGCAAAATGCAATGGGAAGAAAAATGTTGTTGAAAAGAGCAATTTGTTCACATCTAGTATTAATTTAAGCGTAAGGAACTTGAACGATAAATAGTTCAGACAGGAATAAGATGAAGACTTTTGAAATGTGGTGCTACTGAAGAATGCTGAAGACTACTTCGGCAGATTGCTTAACTAATGAGTACGTACTGAACGGATTTGGAGAGAAAAGTAATTTTTGGCATACCTTGATTAAAAGAAGGGGGTAGGATTCATTCTTAGACATAAAGTAATCGTGAATTTAGCTGTGAAGGGAAGTGTGTGGGGTAAAAATCTCAAAAGGAGACCATGAGACGAATACGGTAAACAGATTGAAATGGATGTTGGTTTCCGTTCTTATGAAGAGATAAAGAAGCTGCATCAAATCAGTCTCCGGACTGAAGACCACAACAACATCCAGAACAGTGAACTTTTATTATTTTAAAACTGGTCACTACTTGTCTTGACTTGGGCCACGCGGTTGTGTTCCAATCACCATTAGAATCACTGATTTCGTTTACTTAGCTTTGTACCGATCGTTAACCCGAATTAATCTTGTACCATCTGTCCCATTCCAACACATAAACGAATATTTATTTATACCGCTTCGCCCATTCACAGTTTATGTCATATATTCTGTGAATAGTGAGGTTTGTTCTTTCAGTATAGATGCCACGTGTATATATTTATTTATACGTTGCGAAAGATAAATTGAAAGTGCTCCATTTGTCTTTAGACTAGTGTAGTGTATGCCATATTTCTCTTAGTGTTATACTTTTTCTTGCTTCATGTTATAATGGATATTCTAAACGTATGTATTTTTTTCTGTTAAGCTACTCCCTCTTACATTTCAATAATTTATGCGCCTTTCAGATAAGATACTGAGTATTAACTTCACATTAGGAGTATTTGTAGGCAACATTTGTTAATGCTGTGTTCAGCGGCCTCGCGGGGTTAGCTGTGCGGTTTAAGGTGCCACGTCATGGATCGTAATGCTGTTCGCGTCGAAGTTTCAAGTCCTCCCTGGCGCAGGCGCGCTCGTGCGCGCGCGCGCGCGCGCGCGCGCGCGCGCGTGTGTGTGTGTATGTGCATGCTATCCTTAGAACACGTTGGTTTAAGTAGAATGTAGGGACCGATGGCAATAGTAGGTCGGCTCCATTGGACTCTACACACCTTTCAACATTTTGTGATCAGCGACAGCTCATAAAAATAAATGTTTAGTCAGTCAGAATGAAACCTTAGTCTTAATTTTAAAAGATAATGTACATCCTGCTGAGTACCCGTTGTCCGAAATTTACTGCCTCATTCAATTAATTAATACACTTTATGTTCAATTCATGAGATACACTACATTTCAGTATACTTTCGATGAGCTTGATTAAATTAGTATGGCCCAGGAAAAATCTCAGATACTCTTTCAAAATGTTCAACTGTTTGTTAAGCTTATGGGACTTAACTACGGGGTCATCAGTCCCTAAACTTACAAACTACTTACGAACTACCTTATATGAAGGACGGCACAAATATCCACGCCCGAGGGGGGATTCGAACCCCCGACCGTAGTGACCGTGCAGACCGTGACTGGAGCGCCTCAGTCCCCGCGGCCACCGCGGCCGGCTCAGACTTTAAACTAACCGAACTTTATTGGAACTGGATCCTTCCGCACAAGCGCTGTAAAATGCCATGTATATAGTTATTATAATGACAGAGATTGGCTAATGAGCTTAGTATGACTTAAGTAAATCCGAACGTTCCCAAAGCTATAATCCAACTATCAGCAGTAAAGGAAATAAATGACTTGGAGTTGTGGCGTGCCACAAAGGTAAGGTTGTTACTGTATTTCGAGAGCTGAAAGTTGTTGGCTCGAATCTCGATAAAATAGAAATGAGTTTCACTGTTATTTTACTTAGTTATTGGTTAAATTGACTGTTTTATTTCTAATACTTTGTCACGCCACTTTCATGCAAGTATTGACTTTTATATTTGCTCCAATTTTTCTTCGTCTCAGACTTCTATCTATTAGAATCTACATGGGTCGTAAATAACCAGTAACTGAGTGCCATGTGGCACTGCTCATCTTTTCATGACACTGTAGTTCGTGTAGCCACCGGACACTGTGAGAGTACACTACAACCTCGCTAATCTGGCCGTATTATGACATTACTGGAAACGTAAAATGTAATGTCTGGGAATGAACGTGGATTCTAAAGACAAGTATCGTGTGAAACGGAGGTCTCTCTGAAAACGAGATCTAGAAACCGCTAGATACGCCGACACCTATGTGAGTGTTATCTTCTGCGTACAGGCAGGCTTTCGACAGTTACGCGCAGCCGCCATACAACCAAACAACGGGCGTACCTCAGACCGCGACGTCAGAGATACAGCCCATCTTTTCGACGATACAATATAAAAACGGAAAACGGAAATGACCTCAGTTTTTTTCCGATCATTAGTAACGTTCCACTCTACCAAGGACTACAGTGGACTGTTCGGAGTTGGATAGCTTGTGTGAAGACACTTCGTGGGGAGTCACACTTATGAGGAAACCCGGGCGAGCGGGTAGCAGGTACTCTACTCTGCAGAGCTTTCCAAATTGGGTGTCGCGACACCCTGGGGTGTCGCGTAGTAGTATCAAGGGTGTCGCGAGACTAACAAATTTAGTCTCAAAACAAAACAAAAAAAACTTGTCATAAAATAACACAAAATATCCTTCTCTTCGTACTACCCTGAGGACTCACCTGCAGCTAATCATCCTTCTTTTCATTCCCGCTAGGCGGCAGCTCTGCTTCAGCAGCAGTGGAGACCCAGGGTTCGTTCAAGCAGCTGCAAGTTGCCACATTCCAGCAAACTGCGCATGCGCAGAGCTGCTGCTGCTGCTCTTCCCATGCGCAGTTTGCTAGAACTGGCAGCTGCTTGAACGAACCTTCACTGTAGTCTGCTTTCCTTCTCATAAAGCTACACCTGAGCGTTTTTTAATGGACTTACCAAAGCCACGTCACCATCGGTAGCATTTCGTACAATTAAATGTCAATCAATGACACAGTGGCTGTAAAAGCTGTCACAGACTGTAAAAGCAGTCACAATTGTCCACTGACTAAAGCTATTCCGTAGCGATGTTTAGTATGGAATATGGCCGGGTGATTAACGGAGGGTAGTATTATAAATGCAGTAATCATTGCGTTAATATTTTTTTCTCTCAGTTTCCTGTATGTAACTGATTCTGAGACGAGAAATGACATTCATATTATTACTTGTCACAAATATTTATCAATTTTTTTCCGAATATGTTGGCACTTCCCAGGTCATGGTGAAGCAAGAACCTAACAATAGGACTTAAATAATAATTCTTCACTTGTTATAAAAACATCCTATTTATTTCTGAAAATAATGTGATAACATTGAACTGTGCTGTCTAAATCAGAAATCCGAGCATGTGCCGTCGATCCAGCAAAACCGTATCTGGCCCTGACATGTACACACGACAGCGAAAAACGGTTTCCGAAATTCAGTTTTCGTCTTTCGGAAGTTGGGTCGCATGTAGAAGAAGTAAGTATTGCTGTGTGATTTAGGCATTGTTGTCTACGGCGTTACTCTGTTGTACATCTCCGTAGTTCCCAATGTTTCCTTTTCTTGCGATGAGTGTACGTAATTGCTGCAGTCAGGATCAACATTAAACATGTCAATGCGTTCGAGGATTTTAGTTTACATTTAAGCGATAATTTATTTCCGCCCCCCCCCCCCCCTGCTAGAACCATCTAAATTCTATCATATGTATTTATATTAGTGAAAGGGTGTCGCACAAAACTGTTAGCTATAAAAGGGTGTCGCACAAAACTGTAAGCTATAAAAGGGTGTCGCCATGAGGGAAAGTTTGGACAGCACTGCTCTACAGGGACACCAAGAATTTGTTACCTGGCCAGCCAGCAAACACTTGCTCTCGCCATTCAGTTGTTTTCCACTTACTATGATGCAATACTGCGGTTATTTCGCACTTCCGTGTAATGGTAACAATTTTACTGAGTCCAAGCACATTTCATCTTGCTGTTTGTGTGCCTTTTCGCGCCCGAAACGTGTTTTTGCCATTAATTTGTAACTTCGTCCAGTGCATTACACTATTTTTTGAGTATCCATGTCAACGTCTTTCAGAATTTGTTCTTCATTATAATTTTTATGGGCACGCCAGGAAAAATTTTGCATTGACATCAACGTAGAAAATGTTTTGAAGTCATTCTTCAGTAGCTTCGTCCATCTCATTTGTAGATTTTTTCTTTTCTCATCGATATTTAAAATTAGTTTGTTTTAGTATTCTGCATCTTCTTTAGAAATTTTTCCCTAATCAATACAAATTTAGGTCTTAACCATTAGAAACGTTGCTAATGCGACGATGCCATTGAGGGCAATTTCACGTCTCCATTCACATATATTTCTTACTCAGCCATCAGTCTACAAAACAGACGTAAATGTTGAAGGATATAAACAATCGCCATATATGTGCTACAGAATAATGTGTTGTGTTTTTATAATTTTACGAGAGCCACTTTTCCTCAGCCTTTGGCTGCATATATATATATATATATATATATATATATATATATATATATTCGAACTGCATATTGGGACAGATTGGCACGCAGTCAAGAGCGGCTCTACAAGTAGTGTGTGCCATCTGATGAGAGCAAGGAACTGCGTGGTATGAACCTTTGCTGTGTGTTGCGAGCTGTTTACATCCAAGTTTGGTCGCAAACAACAGTTGTATCAGTTACAGTAAACGGTTTATTTTAGTGTTTATATTATTTGCAGTGGGAAACGAATATCTGTGGACAATTATAAAGAGGTAAGTTTGTATATTTGCGAATAAGAATACATCTAATATTGAAAAATAGGTCCGTGACAAATATGAAACAACATGCAGCCTTGGAAGCATAGAGTAAAAAATCAACTTTTATCGATTAGATTCTTTGCTAGGTTATTATAGAATTCAAATCAGAACTGATTTGTTGACTTGGCTTATGTGAACAGCTGGCTCCTATGGAGAAGGAGAAATACGGACTACATGCCCCTGGTTGATTTCAAGATCTCAGTTGCAGAGGCCCTCTGTAAAACTGATAAATCCTTATCCAAGAAAGTGGTAGGCCAAGCAACGAAATACAAAAATAGTTTGACAGTAAGAAAAACAGAGTTCCTACAGCACATCTTTTACCGCGTAAGGTGCGACAGATCACATGCATATCTGGCTGGAAAACTGTGCTCATTGCAAGTATCCAGAATGCAAGGGAAAATCCTATATAGCACGTCTGAAGTGCAGTGCGCCATCAATAATGAGAGAAATTGATTCATCAAGTTTCATAATGGGTAGAGAAAAATGGAAACTGTATTAATGCTATTTTCTCAAAAATTTGAATTGTATTGAATAGACATTGTAATTGTTTTATATAAATACAATTCTGCTAGTACATGTATATATATTATCGTATATGTTTCATGTTGTGCTTCATCATCAAAAAACTGGCATCACAAGGTATTAGTCATTACTGCATGCTGTCCTATATGTGGTACAAACCCTTACTTCCAAAATAAACGCTCCCACATAGGATTTAGAATTTTTAAGTATTCTTTATGAAATCAGGACATTGTACTTAACACGTCACATATTTTCAGAAAACAAAATGATGCAGGAAGGGGTTAAGATAAGCGGCATCAGGTACGGCGGAGGGCCAGTTTAACAACAGCTGGGCAGTCTGTCCCTTTACCTGAGTGTCCCGGATTTCTTACAACTATCAACACTTTCTATCTTCTGTCAAATGTGTCTTCTTTCAAGTGTTGACTGCTCCTAGAAGGAGCTCTCAGTTGCCGGCCGCGGTGGCCGCGGAGACTGAGGCACTTCAGTCACGGGCTGCACGGCCACTACGGTCGGGGGTTCGAATCCCCCCTCGGGCATGGATATTTGTGCCGTCCTTAGGATAAGCTAGTTGATAAGTAGTTTGTAAGTTTAGGGACTGATAACCCCGTAGTTAAGTCTCATAAGCTTAACAAACATTTGAACATTTGAGCTCTCAGTTATCCGGAACTTGTGATAATCTGGCATCCGTGAGTGCCAGGGATGGCCGGATTAGTGAGAGTAACGAATGACAGCGAGACATTACAATTCGCTATTAACGTTTTTAACCCCACTTATTATTGACTGACCTTTTCTCTAATAGGTTTCACGTAACATCTCTAGATTTTATCCATGTTGGCAGAAAAGTTTAAATTCGTGGCTACAAAATAAATGTTCAAATGTTTGTTAATCTTATGAGACCTAACTGTAGGGTCATCAGTCCCTAAACTTACAAACTACTTGTAAACTGATACCAAAGACAACACAAACATTCATACCCGAGGGGGATTCGAACCCCCGACGGAGAACGGCCTCGCTCATTGGAGCATAGTGCGTCAATAGCAACACGTGGCCGGCCGCGGTGGCCGAGGGGACTAAGGCGCTCCAGTCACGGTCTGCACGGTCACTACGGTCGGGGGTTCGAATCCCCCCTCGAGCATGGATATTTGTGCCGTCCTAGTTTGTAAGTAGTTCATAAGTAGTTTGTAAGTTTAGGAACTGATGACCCCGTAGTTAAGTCCCATAGACCATACAAACATTTGAACATTTGAGCAGCACGTGACAAACGTCAACTTCCGCTTAAGTTTAATCCGACTATAATACGGAATGTTGCGGAGATACGGTGTCATATACAGGCTCCCGATGAAATGACGATTCATATTCGTGCCCTATACGATTTAATCTTCACATAAATTCTTCATTTTATACAGTAATAAACCTAACTACCTACAATGTCTAATTTTTGTATCCTATTGTTCGGTTTGAGGAGGCGAAACGAAGAACACACTTGACAATACTGTTACTGGGAGCAGATGAATATCCGGGGACAATAACGTGATTTTCCAACTTGAACGCTGTTAAAATTAGGAACGGCACGATCAACTATTTCTCTGCTAAATCTTGCCTGTAATGCCACAGCAAGATTTTCAGGCTGATGACTGCGAGCTTTGAAAAGCTTCAATGCAAATAAAAATATTTTTATTCTTATATATTTCGAACTACTTTTCGGCTAGTGTACGCCATCGTCAGAAAACAGTTGACAAGCATCGTCAAGAAACGCTAGCTTGGTTTACTACAAATGGTAAACATACAAAAACTCAAAAGTCTTTGGTTCTGACATTAGTTTAGAAGTTGCCACATTCCTCTTAAGTTAGATATGGTGTCCAATAAACGAGGTTCTTAACGTTTTTTAAGTCAGCTTCTACCTTTACAGATCATATACTGATTACTAAAGGAAGGACATAGCTATCAAGACCACCCGGAAGTGATGCACGTAGCTAACAAACGTAGAAAACTAAACCCCTTAGAAGCACTGGAAGTAAACAATCATACTTAAAAATCCCCACTTGGTTGTAATTGATCAATTACAGCTTAGCACATCCCCACGATCAAGTTCCACATGATGCAATAACAATCACATTTTTATTTATAATTGTATATCATAGACAATTTTGACAGTTCATTTTCCTACCTTGTCTACTCTGAAAAACTTAGCATTAAAGTGACATAAAATTGTAATATAATATTTAATTGTATATACAACTAGCTGAAAACCCGGTTTTGCCCGGGTATTTATTTATTTATTTCTGACTTACTTCTCCTATCCCTTCTCTTTCTGTCCATCTTCTTTTTTTCTAAAACTATGCTATATTTGTCGGAGAATAAATAAGAAATAAGGCTGTCTCGCTTGATGTACAAAATTATAAGTGCAATATCCAAACGATGAAAGATAGTAATCAACATACAAATGACATGTAAATTGTGTACGATCTCATATTTATTGGTTTACATGTTGTACAATTGCAGAATTTTTCAGGAATATATTCATTTGTATAAGTGCTGCACGTCTGTAAAATCTGTTGTGAATACAATTAGTAGTAAAGAAGTAATAGGTTAAAACTTGGTGCGTGATGAAGTGATTTTCCATAAACGTTACAGTTTATGTGCTCATATCTCGTGAACTACGTGTCGCACTGTGATACAATCTCGAAGATACATTCAGCTGTATGTGTGTATACTGTCTGTAAAATTTCCTACGGCTACAATTTGTAGCGTAGAAATTATAAACTGTATTGTTATACCGAATGCCGTAGTTTTAGTCCATGAACAGCGGAAAAGTAGCAAGCGAGAAACTTTTTCCTTTGTTATTTTGATGTGATTGTCAGCGAGAAAAGTTTAATAAAGGTTTGTAATTACGTTTAAAGTTTGTTGCAAATCGCTAAGTACTATCATTCTCATATAGTGTATTTATATTCGTCGGAATATATGGTAGTTTCTTGCAACTCTTATTGTTTATGATCTCGTATCTCCTGAACCATATATGATTCTTAACCCTGCAGCAACTGCCATCTTACAGTAAGGAATATGTGTAACAAATTTGGTTGAAATATGTCCAGTGGTTTATGAAACATTGTCACGTGATGTTGCTGTTTATCTCGCATCTCACTGTTTATGACGTCATATCTCCTTAACTAGATGCTGTACGTGATCCTTACACTTACGTCGACCGTCCTCGTGGATTGAAGCTTACATGTGCAAAATTACATGAATATTGGAGTATAACTGTAGATTTGTATTCAATATGTACACAAAAACAAACATACAAATACACAAACATATGGACACTCTGCTTTATATATAAAGATGTTTAACTTTAAGAGAATATGTAAATCTTAATTCCAATGTGAAAAACATGTCTGAAGCTCAATAAAAGTAACGAGTGTTCATTTTGATAATTCTGAACATAGGTCACGACCTCACAAGGCTTATCGTAACTTGTAATACAGTAATATGAAGTATTTGTTTGATTTGTCCTATCGTAAATCATAAGTACGAAACGTTAAGAATCGTTTATAGTGGTCACAATACGTACGTGAGACAAATGTGAGAATTTCTCAACTAATATCAGAACCAAACTCTTTTGAGTTTGTGTGAATGGACGCTAGTCATCTGTTTCCTGAAGATTGCCTAGTAACCGAAAACTAATTCGAAATAACAAAAATTACAAAAACAATTTTTAAACCTTAAGTACGGAATTGTTCTACTAAGAAGTGACGTAAGAATCCATCCATGAGACAAAGTTTTTCTTCATTTTCTTTGTTTCTTTCTTACTACCATAGTGCGAATCAAAGTTTTCTTTGAATCATCGGAGGTAATTTATATCTATAAATGTGAATGTCTGTTCGGTGTACGTTTATCACGTCTGAACCACAAGACATAAAGAGCTTAAAATTTGTACAGTTACTAATGTCTACCCGGGGAAGGCTTTAGGCACGGTTTTATGGCGATCGGATAGCTATATATATGTGAATGTCTGTTCGGTGTACGCTTATTACATCCGAAAGACAAGAAGCAGAGACTTAAATATTTGTACAATTACTAATTTATACCTAATTTATACCCGAGGAACGTTTTAGGCACGGTTTTATAGCGATCTGATAGATATTTAGTAATTTGAAGAATATGACGCGGAATGCGGAACAATAATTATTCTTTGAAAATGGTTTTATTGGTTGTCTTGTTGCTTGAGGGTTGATAATGATAAAAAGGTGGAGTATATTTGGATGGAAAGTTGTCGGTGTATATAAAATCATAGTCTAATAAATACAGTCGCGACACTCACTGCTGTGAAAGCTGTTACCGCCGGACACTTGGAGCGACACTAGCGCTCCAAGCGGTCGTAAAGCCGGCTGTCCCTTAACGCCGTATACGACACATTAATAATGTCCTCTTGTAATTACATTTGTGTGATTTTCTAAATATTGTATATATTCTTGCATTTCAAGCTCTATTTAAGTATCTTGACACATGACTGAGTGTAAAAGAAACGTAAACCGAGCAAAAACTCGTGCTGACCGGACACAGACTGCAATTGTGCAATATGTTACGAAGTAATTCTTTAGAAATTGCTTGCAGGTTACCTTGCTGATAGTGATAGACAAACATAGTATTTTGTGCAGACAAGCCTATAATAGAACGTCTAAGGGACAGTTAAATATCAACAAATATAAATTTAGTAAAAACTCTTGAATAAACTGACGCTAACTGCAATATATTTATGACGAAATTCTTCAGACATTGCACCTTACTTTGCTGGTAAACATAGTATTTCGCACATGAGAAGCATGTAATTGGTCTTCGCGGTGTTAAAACGTGCGAAACAATGTTTTCTCCCTGCTTTTTAGTTATGAGAACACCCTCTGGCTATGAAACTTTCATCTAATATAATTTTGCTATGAGATTATTTCAATTATATGTTATTTTAAGATAATATTACGTCGATTACACGACAGTCTAAATGTCATATTATATGAATGATCCTCAGACATTATCACAGTCATTATATGGTTCGATGATGAGGGAGGAGTGGGAGGGGGCGGGGTGACAATCGTATGTAAAATAAGACGGCTCTGTGGTTTCAGATAAATACGTTTATATGTTAGACTGTGATTTCCATTAGATAAAACGGAAAACATTTAACCTTTCAAACATTAATAGTAACAATGAACACTTCTTTTCCATACATTTCTTATACATTTGCCTCTATAGTGAATTACTTTCGAATTCGCAGACAAAAATGTTTCTAGCTGTGATGTAGTAGCAACCACAGTCGTAACACTTGTTTCAGGACACAGTTTAATTTCTTCCGCCTTTACATTATCACGTCTTTCAAAAAAAATGTTCAAATGTTTGTATAGCCTATGGGACTTAACTACGGGGTCATCAGTCCCTAAACTTACGAACTACTTATGAACTAGCTAATCCTAAAGACGGCACAAATATCCATGCCCGAGGGGTATTCGAACCCCCGACCGTAGTGGCCGTACAGACTGTGACTGGAGCGCCTTAGTCTCCTCGACCACCGCGGCCGGCACCACGTCTTTGCGGTAGTTTCCTCTTCATTCCCAGTTTCGGTGGTTTGTTTGAAACATCAAACAATCCAGGCACAGCATTCCACACCAGCTTCTTCCGTTCATCATTCACGAACTGGTTTGCATCGAAGTGAAGCGAGCAGAACTTCACATTATCACGTAAATACGCGGCAACTTTATTCAAAAGATCTTGTTGCCTGCTATTTATAAGCCATTTCTTGAGCTTAAAAAGAAATAATCTTCAATATGTGTGTGTTGCTCACAACATAATTGTAAATAAGCATTACCGAAACTTTGTCACATACCTCTCAGGCTCTGTAGAAAACCTAAAGAATGATAAATATGATGTATTCTAGTTTTCGTTGCTGCAATTTATTGCGCTACACACGCTTCCCTTCGTAAAAACCATATCGTACACTAAAACACACAGCAAACACACGTCTCGTATACAATATAGAGCAACGTGGCTTTACGTCCGTAAGGAACGCTGCAGTCACCTAGTATAACAAAAATCAGCGGTAGTGTCGCGACTGTATATATTAGACTGTGATAAAATTCTACGTGTGTGTGTGAGTGTGTGTGTGTGTGTTAATATTTCGCTCTGCAGCGAAAACTACAGAACGCAAACGAATGGTCTGTATGTAATTGTTGTCCGAAGTCTCGCATTATACACCATAGCAGCTCCATGCCTATAGCTATAAAGGGGTGGAAGATATGGTGGTTGCAAGTCGTCAAATTATAAAAAAAATTCGGACTGAAGGCTAGCGATGACGTTTGCGACTCTGTAGCAAGGAGGTTACATACAGCGAATCGTGATGCCACAGACCATATCTTTGGTCTATGCGTGCTACAATGTCTTCAGCTCTTTCTCTGTAAGGATAAGCATACGAACAAGGAAATATAAGAATAAATAAATAGCACACTACTGAATGATAACTTCTCTATCATAATCAACCAACACGCGAGCGGAGCCGCGGGTTTAAGCTAGTCTGATATGAAATCGTTTTTGTATAATAATGACGTTGATTACTGAAACGTCAGTTATTTAATTAATTAATGTTGGAGTACGCACCACTGTTAAAACTTTTAACAAATATTCATCTCGCTTCTTCCCTTATTTTGTGTGTTTCTCTCTCCGCGTCACAATACACACACACAGAACTCACTGCCACAGCGAGACGCCGCGCCTCTAACAAGGAGTCCCGGCTCCCAGCAGACGGCGACTTTAGATCGGGTGTGCCCTCCCGCCAACAGATGGCAGCGCGCTGCAGGACGGCAGCGCCGTTAAAATTCACGCTCTCTGAACTTAAAAAACTTCCCCATTTTA
Source organism: Locusta migratoria (assembly GCA_026315105.1). Taxonomy (NCBI): domain Eukaryota; kingdom Metazoa; phylum Arthropoda; class Insecta; order Orthoptera; family Acrididae; genus Locusta; species Locusta migratoria. The sequence goes on from CM048745.1 coordinate 719,340,407, forward strand.
TTCTTCATTTAACCGACAACACCGATTACAGTAGGTGCATCACCACTTCAGGTATCAGTAACGAAAGTATTCTTTACAATGGTCTGCGGAATGGAGACCTGAAAGCAAATTAGCAATGCGTGTTAATTAATTCGACTTTCAAATTTTATTACAGTTGCTGTTTTGCTGTGTGTTTGATTTTAGAACATGATTAATAAGTGCAGTACGTCCTCTGTTTTACGCGCAGTCTTCTGTCGAAATCATTGATCTCTATATTACACGGATTATTTCAGTTGTTTGAACGTGCCAGCCATAGATGTTCATATTTCATTTCTTGCCATATTCAGATATGGCTGCTATGAAGTATTACAAGGAAACGAGAAGAAAATACGTTCCGATTATGTTTCCAAATTAGCCTATTATGTCGCTAATTGACATAAATTTCAAATCAAGAGGCAAATAAGCACTTCTTTCTCATGTAATAACTGCTGTAATTTCGTATGCCAATTTCAAACAGTGGACAATGCGAAAAAGTGTGAAAAACATATGAATGTGCAGGCAGCATAGACCACAGATGATATAGACTGCGCGTGACGTCATTACACTGAAACCAACATCTAAGTCACGTGACTCGAGGAATCAAGCCTTTTTCGTCATAAAAACGAGAAATGTGAAGTGGAGTTGATAGGTGTAGTTTTTCCCATTTACTGTATAACTGAAATTTGGCTTTGATTTTAACAACAAAACGTCTAATCATATTCTTATAACGCTTTTAGCATTACTGTTAACGTTATTTCTCCGCAAATTTCAACGTTAATATATATATATATATATATATATATATATATATATATATATATATTTTTTTTTTTTTTTTTTTTTTTTTTTTTTTTTTTTTTTTCGGGAGTCTCTTACTTTACAACTGCCATGGGAGTAGAAGGCGAGAAAACAGTTTTACAAACAGCATCAGTGTTTTAGGAACTAAAACGATCTATATCAATAATATCAGATTTTTTAACACAATACAATGTTTTACGACTTCTGCATACGTAAACCTTACAAAATACTCGCTATTTACATTAGAATAAGTGATGTGCAAACCCAACTAAAACTAGTTTTATAGCTATACTCTATGTTCTGTATTCAATATAGTTGTGTACACCGCTATTAAAAGGACATCTGCACTAGAAATGACTTACTTGATTAAATATAAATTTAGTCAAGACCTCCCGTCGATAATTACATTCTTCAGTTAAAAAAATATCCACCGTAATTCTCAACAAATACTAACTGTAATTCTATTTCTTGTAAAAAGAACTGAATAGGTGTCAACTCGTCACACATAAAAACAATCATAGTATTAATATTATTATAATTGTGCAAAAACTATACAACCGTTAGTCCGACATGTATAATAATCGTACAAAAATAGTTTTATACAATACTTGACTTCAGCTGAAAACTAGTAAAACTGTTGCTCATAAGGGGTTCGTTTAAGCAGCTATGAGTTCCCAGATTCCAGTAAACTGAGCATGCGCAGGGCTGTTGCAGTACCTTGATAACAGTTCTGCGCATGCTCAGCTTACGGGAATCTAGTAGCTGCTTAAACGAACCTAATGACGAAAACTCAGTCACGTGACTAGGGGCAATGTTAGGTGTTGGTCTCAAACATTGATCTCTATACTCTCTGGATGTTGAACTTCAGCTGTCTTAGCGTGCCAGACATAGATATTCATGTTTAGTTTCTTGCCAAATTCAAACATGGCTGCTAAGAAGCATTTAAACAAAAAGAGACGAAGATATGTTTCGATTCCGCTCCCATATCAGCATACAACATCGAATATTGAATTAAATTCCAAGTCAATAGGTAAGCAAGCAATTCTTCGTCACGTAATGACTGATGGAAACTCGTTTGTCAAATTTAAACATGGCGGACAATGCGAAATCGTGTGAAAAACATATGAATGTGCAGGCACGCTGCAATTCTATGCTCAGACACCAGAGTTATACATCCAGTTTGTATAGAGATCACTGGTCTCAAATCACAACACGGCAGAGATAGGGACACGCGCAGTCTATGCTATATTTAGTCTTTGGCAGGCAAGCTGAAGTTCTATGCTCAGAGACCTGAATTATACATCCAGGTTGTATAGAGATCACTGGTCGAAACGTGTTAATCTCAATGATTGTACCGAAAGTTCGACATTTCTGTCTCCGCGACACTTTCGTAACGAACTTCTTCTTTTCAAAAATTACGTCGCATGGTTTCCTGTGTGTTTCTTCTCGTTTCTGGCAACTGTATGATTTTATACATGGCTTCTATGTGAACAAGTGAAAAAATAAAACTCCTTCAGATTTTCAGTTCGTTATAAAACAACTGAACTTCACAATATACTACGGTAGAAATACGCACAACGTACAAAAGTTTGCAAATAATGTCGGAGTAGTTACTACCGTGTCCATTCACATTTTTAGGCGTTATAGTCTGAAACGGGAAACTCCTGTAGGGCTGAACTTTAACGACCAGCTTCAGTTTCATTCATTCAGAAATATTCAATTAACGCTATCATTCTCTTCGCGGATATTTCATGTTGTTCAGAAGACGTATTCCAATATCGAATGCAATTTGACGCACTCATATAGTGACGTATTGGGCACTGGAAGTAGCAATGAAAGCCAGTACGTTTGTAGCACAGGTCTATTACAACATTTTTCGAAGTTAGGTGTCATATTCATTGTATTACCTTTTTATTCCCGTCAAATTGAAGGTGTTACTCCCACTCTGTGAAATGGAGCGTGAGCAGCGAAAATGGAGTTTAAATCGTAACTGCATTGTCACAAATTAAAGGAGCCGTGACTGAAATCGGAACGGAAACAAAATTATAAATAATAAGGTGAAATCGCGTTGCGTATTTCTCTGTTATTCATTGTTAAATTGCATCTCTAATAGCAAATTGTATTAAAATGTAACTCGCTCTTGTTTGGAAGAGAGTAGAGGAATTTTTAACGCAGCCCGCATGGCGCTCGCTTGCATTAACGGACGTGTAGCGACAATGAGCTGTTAGTGAAATCGGCACGTCCAGAAATAAAATGATAAATAATAAGGTGAGATATGCGCGTCGCTGCCAACTGTCATTTTGCTGCGATGGTTCGGAATGCGCACATTTTTGTCGCCGCTGCAGTGCAGGGTCGGCGGGCAGGGGCGAAAATTTTATCTCGCTGTTCCGTGGCGCATCGATTAAACAAATAGCGGCGTTGCAAACAGATTACTAGTACAGCAGTCAGGCAAATACTCTAAAGAGCTGATTTAAATATTTTACTTTTGCCCCCTCCCCCGATTCCAGTAGCGAAAAGGACTCGGACGCATTGGTGCGGTAGAATGGTTCACGGTTATCACACACTTCTATCATGGGCTAGTGTTTGTCCATCGCTAGTTAAAAGATGTCTGCAAGACTTCGCCAATTTTTACGACCTCTAGTTTCCCACTGCTAACAAAAAAGGACAAAGCAATGGGCACTTTCACATCATGGAACAGTATAGTTGGTATGGAGCACTCTAGATAGTACAGACTTCGCCAATTTTTACGACCTCTAGTTTCCCACTGCTAACAAAAAAGGACAAAGCAATGGGCACTTTCACATCATGGAACAGTATAGTTGGTATGGAGCACTCTAGATAGTACAGACTTCGCCAATTTTTACGACCTCTAGTTTCCCACTGCTAACAAAAAAGGACAAAGCAATGGGCACTTTCACATCATGGAACAGTATAGTTGGTATGGAGCACTCTAGATAGTACAGAACCGTCAACAGGCAGCCATGACACATTTCGTTGCTTAGTTAAAGTTAAATGTACTGGGTGTGTCTGTAGGTTACACATCATGTATGGAATAAGAGCAGCAAGATAGGGCCATACGGAGACGAGATAGTTTGGCAATATGGAGTTATCATGTTAGAACGTTGTATGTAAATGAGGTTTCTTGTTCTGTTGGTCTCTCAGCGCGAACTGTACGAAGTATGTACGAGGAATGTGGCACTCACAGTCACGTAATATTGATTTTAAATTCGACATGTCTGTATCTACCCTGTTTTTCAAATTTTCTCCGTTTAAAATCGTGGGGCAAAAACGTTTTCATTTGTTTGCTGCAGAAAGAAAATAACGCAGTAGACACCATTTTCCCGATTGACATATTTCTTTTCAATGGTTTGCATCCTTCAGCGTAATATGCATGGCCAAAATTTACATCGGATACTTATTTCTGTGATCACAGATGTAGTTGACTTATAGAGTTATTGATCTCTATACCAAGGGTAACATCCACAGTCGCGACACTCACTGTTGTGAAAGTTGTTTCCAACAGACATTTGCAACGACACTGGCGCTCCAAGTAGCGGAAAGGAGCCATAAGTGTACTATATCTTTATAATTACTTTTCTATGTAATTAACCAGACAGTTTCTGTAATTTATGCAAACATTAGTAAACTATCGAGAGACGTAAATAATCGTGAAATAAATATAAAAACAAGCAAATTTCTCTGATTCAGTGATATAAACAACTCATTCATGAGGAAATAATTACCAATATGTTATTTTGCAGCCTACTCCGCTGAAACTATGGGAACATAAATAGAGGACAAACATTAATACCTGTAGTGGTCTGTTCTCATATGACAGATACATTATTTGACGTGTAGAACTTGGATATGGAATCTAATGATTCGAACAGTTTTCCACTTCAGAGTGGGAGTGTCTTTGTCATAAACGCTTAAACTTTTGAGTATTATTACTTTTGCTTATAAAACTGAAGTCTTGAACATTCTTGCCGTCTGGGTTTCTGATGTAGCAACAATTGTGGAATTGGTTTCTGCTTTGTTGGGAGATTTTTTTTTTTTTTTCGAAGTTTTATTGGCACGTTTTTGAGGATTGTTCTTCAGTTACAGCTGTAGTGGCTGAACTGGTACATTAAGTAATGTAGTTGTTGCATTCAATATAAGTTTCTTACATTCAGCACTTAGTGATTTGACTGGAATTGTAGTAAAGAAACCTTGACGTTTCTTACTAGAAAGGAAGTTTGCTCTTCTGTTGTTTATTAGCCATTTTTTATTCTCAATACAAAATTAAATTCTTGATTAAAAGTCATAGAAGATAATCTTAAAGAAACTGTCCTGCAAATTAGCGTTTCAAACCTTCCAGTCGTTCTTAGGAAAGTTAATAAATACAAATGTGGGGCTATTTTTTTTAGTTATTTCCGACTTTTGCGACACTACATACGTCCTCTGTTTTAAAAAGGTTTGTTAAAGTGTATTTAAACGATACTGTTCACACTCACTTGATATCGTCTTCAGAAATGTACATCGCCAGCCGCTTGGATTGCTGCTGTCGTGGTATAACAAAAATCTCTGAGAGTGTCGTGATTTTATATATTACATTGTGTCTATACCCAAGGAGATTACAATAACGGGAGCTGGCGTTAACTATGCTTAGAACATCCATTGGCTCAAGTCAGGGGGCCATGCTTTTGTGCCAAAAACAAGGATTTCTTACTTAAAATACTGTGTGAATATTGCCCTCTTTACTAAACTGGTAGTCAGATCACAGAATTTACTTAGACATGACACACATTTCGACGACTTGAATTACTTTACCACACAGTGCGCTCTGTGTTTTGGGCACAAACAAATGCCGGAATGCGCATTTTGCTGGCTTCACTTTTTCAGTGTTAGGGCATATCCAGAGATTCTAACCTCCTTGGTCTATGCCAAGGAGGTTAGATTAAAAGGGAGATGACATTATCTATGCCGAGCACATACGTCAGTTGAAGCCATCTTAGTCAGTTCTGGAATGCTATTTATTCGTCAAACTGTGCGTTAAGTCGAACCTCTTACTATTAATGCATTGAACTGACAGTCACTGCAAAGTATGTACATTCAATCAATATACTTTCTTGAATAAACAGTAATAAATACTCATCATAATATATTTGAAAACCGTTTTTTAACGGCTAAATTGCACTCTTTTAACTGGTTGTACATTGCGACAAAACCGTCGGACGTTTTATTCCTGTTTTAAGTGGCATAAAATATTAGCTCTACAATACGAACACTTCTCCAAAACTTAGCAATATGGCGGAGGCAGGGTTCACTTTTTCAGCGTAAGGGCGTCTCCCTGTACTCTAACCTCCTTGGTCTATACTATCTGGATGTCGAAATTCAGCTGTTTGAGCGTGCTTGCCATAGATGTGCGTTTCGTTTCTTGCTTTTAAACATGGCTGTTATGAAAAATTACAAGAAAACTAAAAGAAAGTACGCTTCGATTCCGATCTCATATCCGCCTCATACATCGCATATTCCAATTCAAGAGGTAAGTAAGCAATGGTTTGTCACGTAAGAATGGATGGAAATTAAAACGTGCGAAATCGTACGCAAAACATATGAATTTACAGGAAAGCTACAGTTCTATAACCGCATGGCGTGCGATACAGTCACGAAATATAAGTTACTCACTTAACGTGCATACTGGACAAGGGAAGTGAATGGGAACCTTCGCTAAGCATCTTTGCTAAAGATTTGCCTCTGTTCGGGGTTGGCAGAACTTCACCAGCACCATAGGTAACTGCTTTTTGAACCAGATGACGACAAGAGCAACGAAGCGCGGCTAACGCTTGTTTAAACTGTTTTGTACACAAATCCCATTCATTCTGCGCAAGCAAACATCACAGACGGGTCCTCATATAAAAAAAATAGACATACAAAATTACGAAACACAACAAAATTATTCCATTTCTTGGCCAAAAAATATCTTGTACATCTGGTATCTCGCATAGTGCGAATGGAGCGTCTCGATACACTCAAAAAATTTCTGATGCCTATCAACATTTATTTACTGGGGATAAAATAAATGGAACATGCTATATGGACGTGTTTCTAGATCATTTTGACTTTTGAACAGGGTCTCATTAGGTACGTTTGGAGTGCAAAGCCTTCGTCACCGACGATAACCTCACGGACGGGGATATGTGTGTCAGGTAGTGGCTTTGGAGGAAGAGTTGTTTTTCTGTCATTGTATTGTCGGTAGAAAGCTGAATTCCCAAAAATAGCACTATTGCTGTGTCGTCCGTAACTTCCTATGTGTTTCTAGAATGGGTCCACTAAGGCTAAAACAACGAGGGAAAAAGGATTGTTGTAACAATAGTAGACAGGCCCAATATCCTTGGCACATTTTAATTTGATATATTTCCCATCTATGCTTCCAACACAGTTTGGAATACCTCACAATGCTGAAAAACTTTCCTCAGCTTTTTCCCAAATCTGTGTCGTTGCAGGAGGCAAATAGATTGGCTGTAAAAATTCCATATTTCTCGACAAACATTTATCACTATCTTAGAAACAGTTGAACACCTGAGGCTGAAAGAAGAAGCGATCGCTTGCCGCTTGTAGCCAAAAACCTGAAAAGATACGGATAATTACAATCTATTACAAAAAATAAAGATAAAGCAATAATCGGTTGAAAAAGAAAGCAACATATATTTCACGTGAACATGAAAATATTACCTTATATTAAAACATTTTTAAGTTAAAAAACTATTAACACTCAAAAAAGACTAATACCTTTCTTTACGCATCCTATATGTCACATATGGAATCGATTAAATCATACAGTTACTTGAGTGTAACCCTTGGTATAGACATGAAATGAAACGGTCTCATGTTCTCAGACTTGGGTTTATTTGTAGAATACTGAGCAAAAGCAGTCTATAAGGGAGACTGCTTACAAATTATTCGTCAACAATAACATACCAAGTAGTACAGATAAGTCACTGCTGAGTCTCCCAAGGATATCAGCACTTCCGAAAGGATATCATCTCGTCTAGTGGATTTGTATTGGCTTTGGTCTTTCAGTACTCTGTCAAATTCTTCTCTCAGTATCGTATCTTCCATCTCATTTTCCTTTGTATAGTATTGGATTCACGTTCTTGTTTCATTTCTGTTGTCTAGCCCATCCACATTTTCATTTCACCCTTGAGCTCTTTGCATAGTACTGATTTCCCTTCTGAGCTCTTGATTTTCATATAGCTTTGACCCTTGTCAGGGGTCGCTTCCAATCTCCCATAGATACACATGTTCTTGTAGATTTGTATATTCTGTTGTTTATACACTCCTGCTTAGCAATTTTTCAGTCCATGACAATCTAATTTTTAGGCGTTTGTATTCCTTTTCGTCTGTGCATATTTATGTTTTCTCATTTCATCAAGTAAATTCAATATATACTCTAATATGAATATAATATATAACTGAATCTATAAAAAAGAAATGCAAATGTCTGTTTCTTAAAAAATGTTAATCTCCTAATATTCTTGACAGACTGATATAGAATTTTGACACAAAGGTGTGTTCTAACTCAGGAGAAATTTTATACAGAGTTTTTCAGGATGACTAGTTAATATTAAATGACTTATAAGCATAGACGAATTGGAATAAAAAGGACATATAATATGTGCCCAATTTTATTGAGTACAACCCTAAAAGAGAGGCAAATGAGAAAAATTTAATTAATTCCTCTGTCGGAGCTTGATGCAACATCATAAAACTTGATTAAAAGAATTTAGTGTATATTGTATAAGTTTATTTTTATTTAGACTTTAATCTGAAGTTCTTAATTTTATTTCAGTTTCAGTGCATGTATGCATGTCTGAAGTAAGGACAATCCCCAGCCTTCCACCGTTGGGCACCAACAACGATTCTCTATGAATTCTTTGGCAAGCATTTCTCCAAGATTAACTAATATGACACTATTCACTGACTCACAGTTTGATACGACCACGTCACCTTGTGTCCCTGTAGGTGTACTGTCGCAGTTCTGGGAGACTTTAACCTTTGTTGCCCACGAGGGGGCAAAGAAGCGTTCTCGGGAGCACCTCAGCAACGCTACCCTCATCGTTGGAATGGATGGGGATGTGCTATCCCATGGCCAATATGATCTCCGTATCTTACACTTAAGGCCTTTCTCCTCTACAGTTACATCATGTTTTTGGTATATGAAGCTGTCGTATAAACTGATGAAGACCTACTTTTTATGGTCCAAGCTGTCTTTGTTCAATAAACTTTAGGGATCTTTGAGAGAATGCTGCAGAACTTCAGGTGTAGTTGCCAAGCACTCTGGCTGGAAGTTGTCACTTTGAACGATTACTTTGAGCGTTGTGCTTATGCAGTGTACGTTGGATATGCACATAACACAGTAGGGGACGTACTATATTTATGCACTAGCACTCGTTATGACTCAGTCTGGTATTAAATGAACGAAAAAAGTAAATAAAAGAATTCTTCGAATATATACTCAAAGAGAAAATACACACGCAAACAAACTGTAGTATCACCACAATCCTAAGGTTCATGATCAATCACATGAAAATGAAAGAGATATACAAAAAACAACATCTCAGTTCTCTTTGGTTCTCATGAAAACAGTAATTGACAGGTTATACGAAAGCAACCAGCGGTGGCCGAGGAGACTGAGGCGCTCCAGTCACTGTCTGCACGGCCACTACGGTCGGGGGTTCGCATCCCCCCTCGGGCATTGATATTTGTGCTGTCCTAGTTCGTAAGTAGTTCATAAGTAGTTTGTAAGTTTAGGGACTGATGACCCCGTAGTGAAGTCCCATAAACTGTACAAACATTTTTTTGAACGAAAGCAACCTAGACAATCTAAGTTTGTCTTCCAGGACTGCATCATACGCCTAATACCCAATAGTACGTCTTCTTGCACCGATGCATTCCCGTATTCGAGTTGACGTACTGTGCTCTAGATCAAAGGAGTGTTGCTCCAGATTTTCCCACTGAACGACGGTTCGTCGTAGATCTCTCGGATTCTTTTCTGGGTCGCCTCGTTCAGAATCACCCCCTTCTCATTCTAGTCACCTTCGGGAGAGTTCATATATGAAGAACTTGCTGGACATTCTGATATCGTGATGTCGTTGTAGTGAAAGAGCGCATTCCGCCGAATGAGTGAAGTTTGTTTATAATTATTTTGGTCATAATTAAAGAAATAGTATAATTTTTGCTTCAATAGCACTCGTAAAATATCAAGAGACATACACAATCGGGAAATTAATATGGAAAGAGGCAAATTTAACTGATACAGCGCTATAAGGAAAAATTATGTTATGGACAAATACTTGCAAAAATGTGCAAATGTTTGTAATTCTATGGATTTAACTGCTTGGTTATTAGTCCCTAGCTCACAAACTACTTTAAGTTAAACTAACCTAATGACAACACACATATCCATGCCCGAGAGAGGATTCGAACCGCCTACGCTGAAGGCCTCGCGATCCGCAACGTTATACTTGGAAATATGTGTGTATCTACAGCTTGTTCTGCATAAAGTAAGTAGAAGATAAACATAAGAGAAACATAAATTTCTAATATGGTCTGATCTTATTATGACAGGCTGTTTTTGACGTCTATCGATTCGGTGTAGAGTCTTATGTTCGCACAGTTTTACACCTCTCTCGTCTTTCTTATACGCACATATTCTTTTGACAGTAATTACTTTAGCTTAAAAAGCCAATATTTTGATGAATCTTCCCGCTTTTGGTTCAGCTGTAGCAACAATTGTGGAATTGGGAATTTCTTTGTAGGATAACAGTTGGATTGCTTTTGTCGCTCTGTTGTCAGGTCTGTGACGTTTCTCGTTCAGCTACAGCTGTGGTGTCTGATTCGGAACGTTAAATACTGTGGATATTTCATTCTGTATACGTTTCCTACTATCCACCGTCCACGATTTTACTGGAATTTTAGCGAAGAAACCTTAATATTCCTGAGTAGAAAAGCGACGTCTCTCTGCCAAAGGCCGGAGTGGAGTGGTCGAGCGTTCTAAGGCGCCTTGCTGTGGAGCACGTGGTTGCTCTCTGTCAGGGGTTCCAGTCCTCCCTCGGGCATGGGTGTTTGTGTGTCCTACAAAGTTTTAGTAGTTTGTAAGCCTAGGGACTGATGACCAACGTAGTTAAGTCCCTTCGATTTACAAACATTTGAAGTATTTCTCTGCCAAACGGCAGGTCTTCTAATGTTTCCTAACGTTTTTTTCTTATTTTTAATAGAAAATGAAATTATTCATTTAAAGCCTGTATAAGATAACAGTAAATAAACTGTCCTGTAAATCACCGCACCGTAGCTTGTCAGGGATCTTAGGAAACCTAAGAACTACAAATGTGAAGGTATTTTTAAATTATTACCTATTTCCATGGCACATTCTCTAATGTGAAACTTGTGTTAGTCAATATAAACGAAACTATTTGCCCTGATAGAATATCGTTTTCAGAATTGTAGCTTGCCGACCACTTGGAGCGATGTTGTCATATGTATAACAAATATCTGTCGGACTGTCATGACTGTAAATGTTAGACTGTGATATAGATAGACTGCCTTTTTGGAGCGCTAGTGGCTTAATGTGCTAATGATCGTGCCTCAGTGGATACACAGGTTTCCGTTAGATCAGTCAAGTTAGCACTTTCGAACTTGGCTAACACTTGGATGCGTAACCGTCCGGGTCTGCCGAGAGCTGTTGGCAAGCGGGATGCAGTGAGCCATGTGAGGCCAACTGAGGAGCTACTTGACGGAGAAGTAGCGGCTCCGGTCACGAAAAAAACGGCCGGGAGTGCGGGGCGCTGACCACGCCCCCCTCTCTATACCGCATCTGTTGACGCTCTCGGGCGAAGGACGACACGACGGCAGGTCAGTACCCAGTGGGCCTCTCGAGGCCTGTCGGATGGAGTTTAGTCAGGGAACCACTACCCTGCTGCACTCGCTTGATGGTGTGTCTAAAACTTTCAGGCTGACCAGGCTACCTCCACTATCTACTTGAATGCAGATACGAGTCTCAACTGCGAATGCTAATTCTAAAGAATCCATTCAGCATGCTGTTGGACCCTTGGTGTCTTGGTGTTAAAGTCATAGTAAACTTCCGTATCATGCTGCCTGTTGCGTGTAATTTGAGTAGAAACACGTCGTCTTGTGGTTGAAAGAAAATCATTATTCAGCACTCTGCCGTTCCGGTCAGGGTTCTTCCCAGCCGAAATCTAGAAGTATCGGTCATCAGCTGGTAGCCTTTGGGCAGCAAGAGCGAAGCACGTCATCGACAGTGCCTTTATCTTTGTAGCTCCTCCGTCCTGAACAACATCGCTTCTGTTCACTTCGAGACGTCTGGGAACAGAAAGTGTCAATGTGGATACGATCAAATTTGACCTGGACATGGCGGGATGACAGTCAACACAAGAGTGTACTACGTTCCCGCTATTATGACTCAATCCGACAGGCCGTCTTACGCATTTCGTCGTATTGGCATTGCTCACGTGTAGCTGTTTACGTATTTGCGTGGATTAAGTGTAATCTGTGAACAATCTAAGGAACTGTGTTCTTGGTACAATACACACTTTCAAAGTCAGTGTTCAGGAGATCTTGTAACAAGCTTTACGAATCTTTGACTGAGTGTAATAAAAGAAGAGCTCTGAGAAAATCATTTATAGCGACTATGTCAATATTAGAAATCTTTGTTTCTGTAATAAATACAATCACTGGGCTTCGAAAAACAACAAAATGACTTGGGAATTCACAGCCACATGTTGTTGTGGTCCAGAGTCCGGAGACTGGTTTGATGCAGCTCTCCACCCTACACTATCCTGAGCAAGCCTCTTCATCTCCTCATAAGAACGACAACCTACATTTATATGAATCTTGGTCTCCCTCTGCGATTTATATCCCACACGCTTCCAACGCTAAATTCACGATTCCTTGATGACTAAAAATGTTTTCTACCAACTGATCCCTTCTTTTAGTCACGGTATGCCAGGAATTCCTTTTCTCCCCAATTCTGTTCAGTACCTCCTCATTAGTTATGTGATCCACCCGTCTAATCTTCAGCATTCTTCTGTAGTACATTTCAAAACCCTTTATCTTCTTCCTGTCCGCACAGTTTATCGTCCATGTTTCAACCCCGTATAAAGGAACACTCCACAGAAATGCCTCCAGAAAAGACTTCCTTAGGTTTAAATTAACATTCAATGTTAACAAATTTCTCTTTTTCAAAAACGCTTTTCTTCCCATCGCCACTCTGCATTTTACATACTCTATACTCTGACCAACCCATGTTAGTTTACTATCCAAGAAAAAGAACTCATCTACCACCTTTATTGTTTCGTTACCTAATCTAATATCTTCAACATCGCCGGTTTTTCCTAGACTGCAGAGCCACATAATCACATAACATGATATAAATTAGATTAGCTAACGAAACGTAAACTGTAATAAATACATTGAACGGGCATCGCACCACAATAAAATTACCTGAGAATTAAGAGCCACGTAATGACATAAGACTAACATTAATTAGTTTAGCTAACTAAACATAAATACATAAGAATAAAGTGCAATCACATAGGAATAAAAATAGCCTATTTTAAGCAGTAGATTACAATGGCATGCGATTGCCAAGTCATTATATTTATTACAGAAATACGGATGTCTAATATTGATACAGTCACAAAAAAAAAAAAAAAAAAAAAAAAAAAAAAAAAAAAAAAAAAAAAAAAAAAAAACTTTCCTTCCACACCGTCAGTTAGAGCTTCGTAAAGAGCATGGTATTGATGTGACTGATGTACACACATCAAAATAATTGTCATATCACCTTGGATGCAAGGTCTTTTGAATTCGATTTGACAAGTGATCTGACCACATTCAGTGTAGAGAATACGTTACGAAAATTCCTGTTTTGTACATTTCATATAATTTGGTTTTAGAACGAGACTCTTATATCTCTTATTTCAGCTGCGCTGTAAGTTTAAATTATGATTCGGATATTGAAAATAAAATACGCAAATTAAAAGTTGTATGCGGTACCATTAAGCAGAACATTGAGGCATATATATATATATATATATATATATATATATATATATATATATATATATATATAGAGAGAGAGAGAGAGAGAGAGAGAGAGAGAGAGGAGAGAGACAAAGAGCTTTATATATTTTCAGCATCAACATAACATACAACAATAACCTGAAAATTGTAGACACTTTCTAAGAATGCCAGAGCACAGATTTCCGCAGAAGCGCCTGAAATAAAAATCGAATGGAGAAAGAGATTTCGGGAAAGATGGGAGTGATTTTGTTTGTTAGTTCGGAACAGTTAGATCACGTTAGATCGAACGCTGTCCTACAAAAATCATGTAGAAATAACTAGAGCAAAAATCATCACACGAAACGGTATATTCTACAAACTTACCAACTCACACTGGGGAGAAAATCCTGAAATTATGCGTTCATCATCCCTGGCTTCGTCTTTTGCTGCAGCTGATTATGCATGCCCCGTATGGAGAAGGTCGATACACGCCCACAAGCTAGATGCAGCACTGAACGATTCATGTCGATTAATTACGGGAAGTCTGAAACCTACAAACCGTGATCTCCTTTATATGTGTTCTGGAATAGCTCCCCCACATATCAGACGGCAAACGTTGGCGATGGCTGAAAGAAGCAGACAGTGCGAGGATAGAAGACATCCCCTGTTCGGACATCAGCCAATGGTGACAAGATTAAAATCCAGGAAAGATTTCAATAAATCTGAACATCCACTAAATGAAAGTCAATCTACAACCAGGGAATCGATGTGGAAACAGAAATTGGAAAAATGCTGCTTGCAATGTTGGAACATTAAAGAAAAACTTCCGGCTGGATCTCAACTGGAATGGAGAGCCTGGAAGAGCCTAAATAGACTTAGGTGTCTAATGGGAACAGGAAAGGATAACCTGTTCAAGTAGGGAGACGCAGAAGACGAGCTCTGCCAATGTGGAGAAAAACAAACAATGACACACCTGCTGAGCTGCCCATCCTTGCCGGCCCCATGCACTTTCCAAGAGCTGTGGTTGGTCAACGACGCTGCAGGAAAGTGTGCCGACACTGGAGAGAGATATGAGCCTGCTATGGACAATAATGACGTGTGATATGTGAAAATGATGACTGTATATATGAATTTATAATTAGTACTTAGATTTTTTTATTTTTAATCTAGTATTTGTAGGCTATTAATGAATTACAAATGTAGCTCAGATACGATTAAATAAATGAATATAGATATTTTTTAAAGTAAGATGATGATGACGATGATGGTCATGATATCTGAGACACCCTTATATATGTAGATAATCAAACTAAAGTGCTTCTAATTTTTAATGACGTCACGAGTTTGCTGTTTCAATACATGATGATGTCAGTTAAGAAAGAGAAGCAAATGTTTTGATTAACTTAATGGGAGTTAGAACGGAAGTCTTTTTCACGTTTTCGAGTTTTTATACCGTTATAAAATTTGCAATTTGCCGAATACATATAATCTACACCGGTTGAAAACTTTAAAATTTTTACGTGCATTATTTTAAGATCATAAAATCGAATATATATATATATATATATATATATATATATATATATATATATATATATATATATATATATATATAAGGCTGTGCATTGCCGTGTTATAAAGGTTAAATTACGTGTTTGTATTGGTAGCATTATCAAAAACAGTATCGTATTATTTCATATTATGAACACACGTTGTATGTCTTAGTGGTAACGATTTCCGAGGAAAATTTACGAATAGATAGGTAAATCGCTTAAAAAGGAAAGTATAAGGTCAAAATGAAGCGTTTCTAAGAAACATGGGTTTTATGATTACAGATTTTCGAACAAAGGGAAACCATTACATATCCTTTGCCCTCCCCGAACCAATTCTTAGTGCAATTACCTCAATGCCCAGTACTCAAACAGTTCATACAACAATGAACAGTCCATCCCAGCAGCTGTCGTGGATATTACAATTTTGAACATGTCCGTATATGCAGCAACTGGATGTAAAATAATTTTGACAAATTGCAGCCCCACAAGTTTCTTTAAATTTATTACAAAAAATTTTATCTAGATTTCAACCACACTACAGAAGTCTTCATCAGATATGTAAAATTACCGCATGATACTTTTACAGGAGTGATGAATGCTCATGTTCTATAAAGAATTTAAAAAAAATCATTTTCTTGCAGTGTGAACAAATAAAGTTTTTAACATAGTGGCAAGCCGCTAAGGGGCTGCCGATTTGCCAGCAGATGAAGGCGGCATCAGTCTGCCTGCTAGCCAACAACTAGCACTTGGTTTTTTAATTCTTTATACAACATGAGCCTTTATCACTCCTGTAAGAGTCTCATGTGGTAATTTTACATTTCTGATGATGACCTCCGCGGTGTGGTCGAAATCTAGATAAAAAGTTTTGTAGCTACTTTAAAACAACTTGTGGGACTGCAATTTGCCAAAATTGTAGTCGTGGATATCATACAACCTTTTTATAGACACCTAAAAAACTGTGAATTACTGAAGAAGTGTCTGCATGGTGAGACTCAAAATCCCAATGAGTCGTTCAATAATCTTATATAGACTCGCTTGCCCAAAACATTTTTGTTGGAGTAAAGACACTAAAGTGGGAGGTCGGGAATCAGTGATGCTGTTATTGCTTTTAATGATATATATGTTGTTGTTGTTGTGGTCTTCAGTCCGGAGACTGGTTTGATGCAGCTCTCCACAATACCCTATCCTGAGCAAGCCTCTTCATCTCCACATAAGAACGACAACCTACATCTGTCTGAATCTGCTTACTGTATCCATCTCTTGGTCTTCCCCTGCGATTTTTTCCCCACACACTTCCCTCCAACGCTAAATTAACAATTCCTTGATGTCTAAGAATGTGTCCTACCAATCTATCCCTTCTTTTAGTCATGGTATGCCAGAAATTCCTTTTCTCCCCAATTCTGTTCAGTACCTCCTCATTAGTTACGCGATCCACCCACCTAATCTTCAGCATTCTTCTGTAGCACCATATTTCAAAAGCCTCAATCCTCTTCCTGTCCGCACTGCTTATCGTCCATGTCTCACTCCCATACAAGGCAACACTCCATACAAATGCCCTGAGAAAGGACTTCCTTAGGCCTAAATCAATATTCGATGTTAACAAATTTCTCTTTGTTCAAAAACGCTTTTGATATATATATATATATATATATATATATATATATATATATATATATATATATATATATATATATATATAAATTGCATATATTGAGTTACAGTCGTTTGAAACTTTTCCAGTCGTTCCTGAAAAATTTACTTTCCTTGTTGCATTCTTCCCTAAATCTCAGAAACGACTTCGAGTATTCAAATTTTCAGGGAGTAATAACATACATTTCCTGAGTCTAATAAACTAAAAGAAGCACATAATGTTAAGTGTAATTATTAGGATAACATTCAAAAAGGTATACAAAATTTTAACTGAATAATTTAAAAAATGTATATCTGAAAGTAGTGGTTGAAAAGCAATAATTCTACTTCATTACAGTTACAACATTCAGTGTAATGTCCTGTAAAAGTTTAATGTCAGTGGCTTCAGTGGTTCCCGAAATACAGGAAACCCAACGCAGAAAAATTTAACACTGTTGGGATAGAGCTTTCCAACTCCCCTTGTTGTTGTGGTCTTCAGTCGGCAGACTGGTTTGATGCAGCTCTCCACGCTACCCTGTCCTGTGCAAGCCTCTTTACCTGAGAATATGTACGGAAACCTACATCCTTTTCAAAATAAAAATATCCACGGGTGTACTACCGGTCTATAGTGTCCAACGGGCACAATATTTCGGCGATCATACATGTTGCCATCATCAGGTTAACTGACGGACTGAGCTACTGGAAACGCGCCGGCACGGAGATCCGCACGCTGCGGCGGCTCGAGTGGAACTGGGTTCTAGCCTGGTAGCGGGCGATTTAAATACCATCCTTTTCAATCTGCTTACTGTATTTGCCCCTCGGTCTCCCTGTGCGATTTTTACCACAAACACTTCCTAATACTAAATTAACATTTCCTTGATGTCTCAGGATTTGTCCCACCAACCTATCCCTTCTCTCAGTCACGAATCTCCATTTCTCCCCATTTCTGTTGAGTTACGTCAACTATCCATCTAATCTTCATCATTCGTCTGTAGCGCCACATTTCGAAAGCTTCTATCATCTTTTTGTCTGAACTCCTGATTGTCCACCTTTCAATGCTACACTCCAGACAAATGCTTTCAGAAAGGACTTTCTAATATTTAAACTAATATTGGATGTCAACAAATTTCGCTTTTTCAGAAACGCGTTTCTTCCCATAGCCATTAAGCATTCTATATCTTCTTTACTTCGGCCATCAGAAGTTTTTTTTGTTACCCAAATAACAAAACTCATCAACTACTTTTATTGTACTATTACTTAATCTAATTCCTTCAGTATCACCTAATTTTCTGACACTACATTCCTTTACCTTTGATTTAATCTTGTGGGGAAGTCGAAGCAAATGTTACGTTTCATTAGCAGAACGCCTCGAAGGTGCAACAACTCCAACAAACAGACTGCCTACATCACACTTTTGCGTCCTCTCCTGGAATACTGTTGCTCAGTGTTGGACCCTCGCCAGATAGGACTGACGGAAGTCATTAAGAAGGTTCACAGAAGGGCAGCTCGTTTTGTTTTGTCACGTTACAG
Source organism: Locusta migratoria (assembly GCA_026315105.1). Lineage (NCBI taxonomy): Eukaryota > Metazoa > Arthropoda > Insecta > Orthoptera > Acrididae > Locusta > Locusta migratoria. The sequence goes on from CM048745.1 coordinate 719,358,994, forward strand.
GGGGGAAAGCGTCATGGAGATGTTGCACGGTTTGAATTGTGGAAATCATTAAAAGAAAGATGTTATGCTTTGCAGCGAGATCTATTTGCGAAATTTCAATCACCGACTTTTACTTCTGAATGTGAAATATTTTGCTAGCTCCCACCTTCATTGAGAGACATGACCGTCCCAATAAAATAAGAGAAATCAGATCGAAAACGGAACAATTTACGTGTTCTTTCTTCCCTCGCACTATTGGAGGGTGGAACGATAGAAAAAGATTATGAAAGTGGTTAATGAACCCTCTGCCAGGCACTTAAATACGATTTGCAGAGTATCTATGTAGATGTAGATGTTAATGTTCATCTTATACCTCCCTTTCGAGATACTGTCCATTCCGTTTAATTGCTCTTGCATGTCTTTTGCTGTCTCTGACAGAATTACTTTGTCGTCACACCTGAGATAGCAAAACTCTCGTCATGCAAGTGGCTGTATTTGTTTGACGAAACCAAATAAGTGTCTTCCTAGCGTCGTACTCGATCTACCCATGCAATCTTCCTCATTGGTCTGTAGCGCCACAGTTCGAAAGTTTCTGTCTTCTTTTTGTTTGAACTCGTAATTGTCCACGTTTCACTCCCATACAGTGCTACACTCCAGACAAATGCTTTCAGTAAGAAATTCCTAACATTTAAACTGATATTGGATGTCAATAAGATTCGCTTTTTCAGAAACGCATTTCTTCCCATAGGCATTCTGCATTTTATATCTTCTCTATTTCGGCCATCAGAAGTTAAAGGTAACAGAAAACTGATGAAACTTGTTTCCATTCTAGATGTGTAGAACCTGCGACTGTGATGATTAAAAGTATCAGGAAATACAGCAACCAGTCACCTTTCTTATGTATTTATTTACGACGACCAGTTTCGAACTGCCTGGTAGTTCATCATCAGATGGTATACATGTTTTATATGTTGCTCACAACATTTTGGAACTCGTTTGGCTGCGGTGAAATAGAAAAGATGTGTGAGCGACGTGTTTGGCACTAAATTACGATATTTACAAGTTTAAATCGTATTCTAAACTGCTACGCACAGTAATTTTACACTGCTGTTTGTTTGTTTGAACTAACTGTAAGTAGCTCTTTAGAATACGATTTAAACTTATAAATATCGTAAATTAGTGCCAAACACGTTGCTCACACATCTTTTCCATCCCACCGCAGCCAAACGAGTTCCACAATGTTGTGAACAAACTGTTAAATGGATACCACTTGATGATGAACTGCCAGGTAGTTCTAAACCGGTCGTGGTAAATAAATACATAAGAAAGGTGACTGGTTGCTGTATTTCCTGATACTTTTAATCATCACAGTCGCAGGTTCTACACATCTAGAATGGAAACAAGTTTCATCAGAAGTTATCTTACTACCTAAATAACAAAACCCTTCTATTACTTTTATTGTCCCAGTACCTGACCTAATTCCTTCAGCGTCGCCTGATTTTCTGCCACTACATTCCATTACCTTCGATTTACTCTTGCTAATGTCCATCTTATACCTTCCTTTCGAGATACTGTCCCTGCCGTTTAACTGCTCTTGCAAGTCTTATGCTGTCCCTGACAGATTTACTTTGTCGTCAGCAAACTCTCTCCCTTGAGACTGTGGCTGTAATGGTTTGACGAAACCAAACATGTGACGCCCTAGCGCTGCTGGTGTTGGACGTGGGAGACAGTGACAAGGACGGATGACACCCTCTTGTGCGCGAGACAAACAGTGAATAGAAAGTGGTGAGGCAGCCCTCGGCCGGAGAGAAAGTCGGTCGCTGCCGCTAATGGTGCTGAACCGTGGGAAAGCGTGGAGCCTCAGGGGGCCGAGCTGAAAGCGCACCCCGCCAGCAGCCGCTGGGAGGCGCGGGCCCTGGACCACCCCACACGTGACGCTCGTACAAGAGCTACTATCTGTCTACCGCGCATGCGCATTACGTAAGGTCGCATTTGAACAGCGCACCCACACATGACGTTCGTTCCAAGAGCTGCTATCTACCGCGCATGCGCAGTACATAAGGTGGCGTTTGAACAGCGCACCCACACATGAGGTTCATTACAAGAGCCGCTCTCTGTCTACCGAGCATGTGCAGTACGTAAGACATAAGGTCGCGTTTGAACACTGCCTGGTCTCCGTTGCAGGCTGCTTGAAATAGGACGTAAGCTGTCCGAAGAGCTACTAGCACGCAGAGCAAAGTAACCAGATATTACCTGAGAAAATTTTTCTGACTGCCAGTTTCGCGCATGCGCGTAGCTCTCTGATTTGTAGTGAAGGTACACGACGCGCCCTTTTTTCAAAATTTGGAAGTTCTCTCAGAAGTCGACCCCACACGTGACGTTCGTCCCAGGAGCTGCTCTCTGTCTACCGCGCATTACATAATACGTAAGGTCGCGTTTGAACACTGCCTGGTCTCCGTTTCAGGCTGCTTGAAGTGGGACGTAAACTGTCCGAAGAACTACTAGCAAGCAAAGCCAAGTAACCAGATATTACCTGAGGAAATTTTTCTGACTGCCAGATTCGCGCATGCGCGTGGGTCTCTGATTTGTAGTGAAAGTACACGACGCGCCCTTGTTCAAAATTTGGAAGTTCTCTCAGAAGTGAATATAATTATTAGTTAATACGAAGTATGTCCACAAAGTAAGTTTCGTTTGGTTATATAAAACAAACGTGTACAGGTACAGAAAAAATATTTATTGTACAAAAAATCTACAACTGTTAACCTACTCACCTACATAGCTTCCGAATTTTGTAGGCACTTGCCATAGCGTTGCAGAAGTTTTTGTCTGCCTTCTTCATAGAACAAGGTCGCCGCCTATGTATTCAACCATGCGGTAACATGTTCAGCTCGTCATCATTGTTGAAATGTTGACCACCAAGGGCACTAAGTGTAAACTTACGGTTGTGCTTAATCTTCTATTCAGTTGGGTGAACCAGTTCATCAGTAAGCACAGACGGGCGTCCACTTCGTGCTTCACCGTGCACTTGATCACGTCCTTCATTGATCAGTCTGACCCATCTCCTAACCATTGGATCACTCATAGCATTTTGTCCGTAAATCTCGCAGATTTACGATGAATTTCCTTTGGTTTAACTTTGTTTGGATTTAGAAAACGAATCACAGATCTGATTTCACACGCGGCGGCATTTTCAATTACGGCTGACATTATAAAGAAGCACTACAAAGCACACGTCGAGAGCAGCGATCTGAAAATGGCGTACACGTCTTCTCCTTGAGTCAGAGTAAGTGCCGCGCATGCTCGGAACTGTGATCGTGGTGTTGCCGTAGATAGGAATAGACACGGAACTTACTTTATGGACTATCCTCGTATTATTAGTGGCGAATTCTCTCCAGAAATGGAAGAGGTTAAACAAATAGCTCTATCAAGTTTTCTTTGAGTTCTTCTTGTTCTTCCAGTAGGCTTGCATTGTTTCCGAAAAGGCTTGCTTACGCTAATCTGACCACTTTGGTTCAAAAAATGTTCAAATGTTTGTAAATCTTATTGGACTTAACTACGGGGTCATCAGTCCCTAAACTTACAAACTACTTATGAACTACTTACGGACTAGGACGGCACAAATATCCATGCCCGAGGGGGGATTCGAACCCCCGACCGTAGTGGCCGTGCAGACCGTGACTGAAGCGCCTCAGTCCGGTGGCCGGCACCACTTTGGTGTGTACTGTTTTTCTTTCAGTTGCTCTAATATGACTTCCCATTTGTCTACTTTGTGTCTGAAGGTGTCTCTTTCTACAATAGTCTTATGTTTGCGTTATGTAGCTCCTTTCGAATTTCATCTAGCCAAGGTGTGAAAATCTTAAGTGGGGTTACTTAATCTATTATTCTCTTCGTCAATCGTTATTCTGGTATTCGGCTGAGGGCTTATCAGTACCAGTGTTTGTGTACACACTTCACAGACACCTGCACTTTGGTGGAATGAGAAACTGTATATTTTATGTGATACTGTGCTATAGTGCATATATTTGTCTATATATTATGTGCATATTTCATTTATATATGCATGTAAACAAATTTATTTTGTGTGACGAAACACATATAATGTAAATGATAGGTCGTGAATCAACAAATCAAATCAAATGCGATGTAAATAACATTCGGGCCTTTGCTGTTCATTATGCTGTCCTCTTACGTTACACCCACAAATATGGCAAACTGACTAAATAATACGAGGTTGCTGTTCGAAAAGACCAGACACCAAGCACGAACAAGTCATCTTTGCCGCGCATGTGCAGTGGCGTCCGTTTTCTTCTTGCAAAATATAAATTTACCTAATATTAATAATATGTAAAATACATATTGTCGCGTTGAAACGGAAGCAAGCTCGACTTCCAAGGCAGGGTTGTCAACTGAAAACAGCACTTATACTGAAAGCAGGTTTATTGCGAACTGAAAGATACGCGCAGCACTGACTGCCTCTCGGGCAGAGTGCTCTTCTATTTATACACAGAATGTACCAGAAATTAGAAGAATAATTAACATAAGAAATATGTAGAACATTCTGGAAATGTTAATTACAAAGAAATAAATTTTTGCAGATGGCCGAGATTGAACCGGCGACTTTTAGCACCGCAGTCGTTGACGCTATTCCTTGCGCCACGCCGGCAATCGGTTAACGTGGGGTCTCGTGGCAATATGTAATATGTAAAATATAGATTATGTGTGTCCAGCTACTATTACAGAATCTAAAGAAATTTCCTGTCCTTCTGTGGGGCATCCTGTAGTTATGAAGTAGGCAATAAACAGCCAATAAAGAAAATTCCGTTCTGTGCACGGATGCACCCACAAAGTCCATTGTGCCATCCTTTTCTTCCGCCAATAAAGTCAAAAATATCACAGCATCCCTTTCATCATTGTAACCATTCATTATGCAGGTGGTTGTTGAAGCTTCGTAGCTTCCTGGTGCAAGTCGCAACCACACTGGAGGAAAATCGCGCGCAAGTTGAGTACCAATCGACCAGTATTCCGACGGCCTGACAGTTCGTGCGAGCCAAATCCGTGCGTGGGTGCACGCAGCAGCCACGCTCAGTGGATACGCCATTCGACTCCGTGGCAGGTGTTCGTTGCTGACCGTTAGTTGTGAGTCATAAACCCCCTAGTTGATCGTTTTACTAGGAGAGGGAAAGATGGAAAAAAAAATTCGTAACATCGAGCTCATTATACAAAGCAGCAGTTATACAATCGCGATTTCTTACAATACGTCAACTCTAAGGCATATTTTACATTTATTCATTAAGCCTTTCACTGCAGAACTGTTCTCTGCAACGCGCTATCCGCGTTCGCCGTTCTGAGCGTCTCTGGCACTTGACACCGTGTGAAGACTTCATTTTTTTTCTTTTCTTTTACCGGGGGCGATCGCTCTGCGCTGTCGTCCTGGTTTTCATCGTCAAGAGTTTCATTTGTAAAGAGCACGCGTTACATGAACGATTTTCTCGGCCCCGAGTTGTACAAGGGCAAAAATCCACATAAAAAAGAAATAAAAAAAAAATAAAAAATAAATTCATCCTCATTCTTACTGTCCATAAGCAACCTTTCTACTTCGGCGTTCAACAAACCGCGCTTTCTCAGTTTCTAACTGTTATAATGTATTTATTTAATCAGTCTATGCGACCGAATAATAAAGGATTTATATTGCCACATCCATTTCGCCTTTATTTGTAAGGCATCATCTCTGGAAAATTTTGGTGGATGCTGGTCTACGTGTAATGCTGAATGGTTACTTTAGGTTTTTTTTTTTCAATTTTAATCCATTGGCGTCTGTGATTTTAGCACTTTACCACTAGCACCTCTAGGCACATGCCATTTTGTTTGTGTTGTGTCAAACAGAACAGAAACAAAATGACAAGTAACTAGTGGTGCTAGTGGTAAAGTGCTAAATCCACAAACGCCCAGGGATTAAAATTGGAAACAAAACAACCTAAAGCCAGCAATCAGCACTACATGAAGACCAGCATCCACAAAAAATTGTCAGAGATGATGCCTTAAAAATAAAGGCGAAATGCATGTGGCAATATAAAACCCTTACTATTTAGACGCATAGACGGATTACATAAATATCTACATCATAATATAAAAAGCAACTGTGGGAAGACAGAAAAGAAAGGAATTTAAAATTTTCTAACTGGTTTCTACATACACACCGTTAAAACCTGCGAAGGATAAAAAAAAAAAAATAAATAAATAAATAAAAAAAAAAAATAAAAGCTTCTCCTGCAATCCGTAAGCTGTATTGTGAAGCTACATCTAGCAAACTCTCGCGCTGCTTTAGTTTAACCTTTGCATGTATGTTGTGAGAAAACATCGAAACGTATATATTCGATATTCGCTCTAATGGCACTGTCGACTGCAGCCGCATAAACACGTCGTTAGCAGTTAAAAGTTAAGCTTTCTCTTTCATCACAGATTTGGGAACCGAAACCTGTATGCCTCAGCATTTACCGAAGATCGGGAAAGACAAGTGGTGACGAACAACTGAATAAAGATTTATACAAATTCCTTATCAGTAATTTCCCCCATTGTTCGATGGGTCGCGCGGGAGTAGCCGAGCGGTCTGGAGCGCCTCGTTGCGGATCTCGCGTCCCCCCGCGTCGGAGTTTCGAATCCTCCCTCGGGAGCATGGATGTTTGTCTTGTCTTTAGTATAAGTTATTTCATAAGTAATTTGTAAGTTTAGGGATTGATGACTCCACAGTTAAGTCCCATAAGCTTTACAAACATTTGAACATTTTTTGTTCGAAGAGAAAGATGCAGTTTTCCAGGCGCGTAATGAAGTCTTTTACTTGATGGTAAAAATACACGTATGCTATAGTTTGGTGGGATTTGAGTAATCGAACCTATCATGACCACCGCAGTTAAGTCCCTTAGATTTACAAACATTTGAACATTATTACAGAACAAATGAACATGTGGTCTTGTGCACAGCTGGCATTCAGTGGTCCCAGCATGGCTGTAGCCAATCCGATAGTCCAAATTTCTTATCTATCAACTTTTTTTTTCCCCTGTTTCGCCATGTTTTCAAGATTCTGGGCCACTGTGCGCGGAGCTGTATATTCAAGAGCCGGCCTGACATACATCTTGTATATATAAGGTTATTGGTGCTGCTGTGTGCAGCCGGCCGCGGTGGCCGAGGGGACTGAGGCGCTTCAGTCACGGTCTGCACGCCCACTACGGTCGGGGGTTCGAATCCCCCATCGGGCGTGGATATTTGTACCGTCCTTAGTTGTAGGTAGTTCATAAGTAGTTTGTAAGTTTAGGGACTGATGACCCCGTAGTTAAGTCTCTTAAGCTTAACAAACATTTGAACTTTTGAACTTTTTTTTTTTTTTTTTTTTTTTTTTTTTTTTTTTTTTTTTTTTTTTTTTTTTTGATGTGTGCATTTTTGCTGTTGGCTGATCCTATTTCTTTTCTGGTGTTGTTCCGCCAGTTCAGCAATCTGTCAAATGTGAAGCCTAGGTATTTTGCAGCTGCTCTTGGTTTGACCTCTGGTCCCCACAGGGAGACCGTTGAGTTATCAGATTCCTGTGTGTGAAGATTAAGAACTGCCACTTGAATGGATTTGGGAGGATGCGCCATTTTCTATCCACTTCTGTAGTGCAGTTGTGAGTCTTGAACAGAGCCCACGTGCTAGGAGTAAGGAACCTGGTTTTAATTTGGCGACTGTGTGTAAACTTTACCCCTTCCTTCGTCTACCTATTGTGTCTGCAAAGCTATTACTATGAATTACATACAGAAGACTGGCCTGGATATTTCACGTACCTAATCTCGAAGTACGGCTCCCTACAGTATTGTAATTATTTCACTCATTGATATAATTTTGAGCCCTGAATCTTGATCTTTAGTCAACAGATTCAAACGCGGATAACGCGTTAATATCCGTAAGGAGAAGCATCAAGACTTGGGGCGGGAATCGGATGATCCAGTAGATAAGAGCAGTAAATTAAGCCTGGGGGTATATTGAAGGAGCAATCTCTATATTTAAAAGGCAATGTCCCGATTGACTGACTGACTGACTGACTGACTCATCATCGCCCAGCCCAAACCACTAAAGATAGAAACTTGAAAATTGTAGAGGGTGTCGATCTTACTCTATAGACGTCATTTAAGAAGCGATTTTTTGATATTCCGTCCGTAAGGGGGTGAAATAGGGGAGAAGCGTTTTTTGAAAATACGCTCATATTTTGGTAATTTTGAAGCTAGAACTACAAAATTTCGGATTTCAATTCAAGGTTCGAATTTAAAAGAGACGTGTTTCAGTATTTTTAGAAATTCAACAAGAAAGAGAACGAGAAAAATTGATTTTCAAAAATTTGTTGCTGTTATCTCAAATTTTAAGCTAAAACTACTAAACTTCGGATATGGAATCTTAGTCAGGATTTTAAAAACACGAGTTTCAGTATTTTTAGAAATTCAACAAGTAAGAGGGTAAAATAGCGGATGAAAAATTATTTTTGAAAATACGTTGATATTAAGACAATTTTGAAGCTAGAGCTTGGAGAGGGGATGTTTTTCGAAAATCTGTTGCTATTTGGGCACTTTTGAGGTTAGAACTACAAATTTTCGGATTTGGATTCGGGGTTCGAATTAAAAAAGACAGCTGTTTCGGAATTTTCGGAAATTCGACCAACAATGGGGTGAAATACGGAATGCAAAAATTGATTTTCAAAAAATGATACTGTTAACTGAAATTTAAAGCTATAACAACGAAGCTTAGGATATGGACTCTTGATCAGGATTAAAGAGACACGAGATTTGGTATTTTTGGAAATTCAACAACTAAGGGGGTAAAATAGGGGATCAAAAATTCATTTCGAAAACACATTGTAGTCAAGACAGAGCTAGAGCTGCATTGTATTGTTCGTTAGAATTTAAAAAAAAAAAAAAAAAAAAAAAAAAAAAAAAAAAAAAAAAAAAAAAACCACGTGTTTCGATTTTTCTTGGAAATTCAACCATCAAGGGAGTTAAATTGGAAAGGGGATGTTTTTCGAAAATCTTTTGCTATTAAGGCAATTTTGAAGCTACAACCTCATAAACTGATATATGTTTTCTTGGTCAGAATTATAAAGATATGTGTTTCGCTATTTTTCAGAAAATCATTTAGGGCGTGAAATAGGGGATGAAACGTTTTTTGAAAATACGTTGCTACTAAGCCAATTTTGAACCCAGAATTATAAAAAATGATATTTCCATACTTGGTTAGCCTTTAAAAGACACATGTTGGGGTATTTTTCGAAATTCAACTGTTAAAGGGTGCCATAGGGAGTTACGAGTAGTAAAATCAAATGTTCAAATGTTTGCGAATCTTAAGAGACTTACCTACGGGGTCATCAGTCCCTAATGCTTACAAACTAATTAAACTAACTTAGACTAGCTTATGCTAAGAACAACACAAACATCCACGCCCTAGGGGCGAATCGAACTCCCGACTGCGAACCGCAGCGCGCACCGCAGTATGGCGCCTCAATATGCACGGCCATTCTGCCGCGGCTGCAAGTAGTATCACAACATTTCATTATAATAGTACTTAAGCTATATCTATGAAAATTTATATTAAGAGGGAGAAACAATTGGTGCAGACCAACCAGCCTACGCATGCGAAGCAGTGGGCGTTAAGCTAGTCATTTAATAGAAATTTAACAAACTTGAAATCGAAACAGTTAGGAAGCCTTTTAACCATATTTATTAATGATCAGATAGACACGGAACAGTGCAACAGATAAATATCAAAGTAAGAAATTTTTACTATTTTTCTTGGCTTTCAGATCCTGACATTTGGCTCTGTAATTAAATTTAACTACAAACTTTTAGATTCAAAACTTAAGCCTACAACATCTCTTACGCATAAAGTAGGACTTGCATCCATTCTGTAAGGGGGGCAGGAATTATATTTCAATAATTACTAGTTTAGAAACTAATTACATGCGAAGTTTACCGTTCGCGCTAAAATAAAACTGGTATAAAGATATGTTAGCTTGAGAACAGGTTGATATCTAGTGAACAGGTAGACATACACTGAGATTACCTTGCCCGGAATAAATTACAATGCGGTTCAGATCACAGGGCAAAGTCTGAGTAAAATACAGCAATCCCTTTACATAGCCACTGGTGAAGACAGACACCAAATACGCTAAATCAGACAACTGGAATGACACATTGATTCATTTTAAAAGTTCAATTCCGGATAAATTTCGTAACTTCTGAATGACTGTTTGTCCATACAAGACAAATTAGTTCTAGAACTAACACTCCCAATGAACTAACTGCTCACTAGGCACACATAGAGGAACATCAGCTGACTGGTTGTTTGCAGCCGAATCTATAAGTTCCAACATCACAGACAGAAATATTTTTAAATCCACAGACTTCCTGGCCACAAAGTAATTATTTATTGTAAAATTAGCTTCTCTTCCAAAACAATTGGCGAAGGTAGTCTTATAGCTGGAATAAGTGATAATACGAAAACAGAAACATTTACGATTTTGATGGAATTCCCTGACGAATAACATTTAATGACACTAAAGGCACAATGTAGGCTAGAAGCAAAATGGAAGTCGAAACCATATTTGATAAAATTGCACAAGCCTACCAAGTACGTAAATTTCCGATAAATAAGTTCCTGCCACCGATCAATTTGGTTGATCCGCCAACACAAAGCAGAACAATATTTCGGTGAAGAGACTCATTCGAGATCGAACGAATACTAGTCTCCAAGAAAACCGTTGCACTTTTTGTTCGGTAGCAAACATCTTAAGCTAATTAATTACGTCAACTAAAATACTGATAAATTTGCAGAAACGTGTATTTCTTAATCCATGACAACAGAGCTTGAATTGAAGGGGCTAATTATGATTAAAACCTCCGTTCTCTACCATATTGGAAGCAGCATCTGCAGCTCTCCGCCGTCCCGTCCGTGTCCTCCAAGGCCCCAGCATGATCTCTCTCTCTCTCTCCGGAACCCTTGTCCGCACGCGAAACCGAATCTGGTTTTCGCGCCAAGTGCTCCTATTGGCCGAAGGCCTTCCTGTCAAAGCTCAGCACCCAAGGCGCATCCAACGAACTAGCTGTCGTTTGAAAGAGGCATTAGCTGCTCGAGTTTTCAAACTAACCTATATCTCGTCTGTCCAACACTAGATCATTCACACTTACCACCACCACAGTACAACCATGCCCTCCTCTCGTTCTACGAGAGGTGCGGAAGGATAAGGAAAGTATGGTTCAAGTCAGAAAATATGATGGAGAAATAAATCAAATTACATTCTCATATCCTTTGGTGAATCAAACACGTTAAAGGCCCCACTAACGACTGATCAACTAAACAGGCGCCACTTGCAATGGCAAGTGAATAGATTTGATTTTTAAAAAATCGTGAAGCGGAACGACAGTACGTTTTCACCCTGTTAGTTTTTTCCATTATGTTTGCTGTGTTGTTGGCATGGCACCAGAAGGCTATGTGGTCGTCTACAGTTAACGTCATTCAACTGCAATACCCATCCTGTATGGATCCACCTAATTGGTCTTCTTTCGAATTCAGGTTGTTATAGAAATCTTCATGGCAGTTGTAATGAAATTAGCATTAGGAAATCCATTTGTTTAGTAAAGTGAAGATCCAGATGCCTACCATGTTTATGTACGTAATAGAAGCCCTTGCTATGTACAACTGCGAATATGTATTTACAGGTTATTACAATGTAAACCGAAAATAGTTTCTCAAACCATTGGCTTTTCTGTCTGGGTTATTTTGTAAAATTACTTCTGTTCGTAAAAAATTCGTAATAACTAGTACTAGAATTATGCAAGTATCCATGTTTTAGATTTTCTCAGTAACGTTTCCTGAGATTATTTAAAATCTACTTCACGATTTGTCAAGGTCCGATAGTCTCCCCCTGACGGGGAACGGCCTCGCGAATCGTGACATAGCGCCTCAATGCGCTCGGCCGCTCCGCCGAGGCGCAAACAAACTGATACTGTTCTAATCGTAATTTGCAAAGATACCTAATTTCTGATTTGATTTGTTACATAAATACTTTTATTTATACTGAATATTTTACTATACTTCTTGTTTGAGAAGGAATAACTTATGTTTGGCGGACTTTGTATTCGAAAATTATGTTGTCGTGTTGTAGAGGTCTTCAGCCCGGAGACTCGTTTGATGCAGCTCTCCACCCTACTCAATCCTGAGCAACCCTCTTCATCTCCTCATTAGAATGGCAGACTACATCTATTTGAATCTGCTTACTGTATTCATCTCTTGGTCTCCCTCTGCCAATTTTACCTGACACACTTTCCTCCAATGCTAAATTAACGATACCTAGACGTCTAAGAATGTATCCTAGCAATCGCTCTCTTCTTTTAGTCAAGGTATGCCAGAAATTCCTTTTCTCTCCAATTCTGTTCAGTACCTCCTCATTAGTTACGCGATCCACCCACCTCATCTTCAGCATTCTTCTGTAACACCACTTTTCAGAAGCCTCTATGCTCATCCTGTCCGCACTGTTTATCGTCTATTTTTCACTCCCATACAAGGCAACACTCCACAAAAAAGCCTTCAGATAAGACTTCCTTACGCTTAAATTATTATTCGATGTCAACAAATTTCTGTTTTTCAACAACGCTTTTCTTCCCATAGTCATTATGCATTTTTTATTCTCTGAACTGCGGCTATCGTGTGTTATTTTACTGCCCAAGTAACAAAACTCATCTACTAACTTTATTGTTTCGTTACCTAATCTATTTCCTTCAGCATCGCCTGCTTTTATTAGATTGCAGTCCATTACCCTTGTTTTGGTCTTGTTAATGATCATCTTATATGCATCTTTCAACACACTGCCCTATCCGTTTAACTGTTCTTCCAGGTCCTTTGCTGTCTCTGACAGAATCACAATGTCATCGGCAAAACGCATTGTTTTTATTTCTTCACCCTGAACTATAATTCCTTTCCCAAATATCACCTTGCCTTCCTTCATAGCGTGCTCAATGTATAAACTGAAAAACAATGGAGAAAGACTAAAACCCTGTCTTACTCCCTTCCGAAATTCTGCATCCCTTTCATGCCCTTCAACTGTAATAACTGCTGTCTGGTTTTTGTACAAGTTATAAATAACCCTGAGATTCCTATATTTTACATCCTGTTAATATCAGAATTTTAAAGAGTATTTTCCAATCAACATTGTAATTTTTTTTAATCCACGAAAGCTAGAAATGTAGGTTTCCCTTTCCTTAATCTATTTTCTAAGATAAGCCGTAAAGTGAGTTTTGCCACCCGTGTTCCTGAATCCAAACTGATCTTCTCCGACATCGGCTTCTATCAGCTGTTACATCCTTCTGTAAATAATTCGTGTTAAAAGTTTGCAACCAAGACCTATTAATTTTCACATTTGACTGCGTCTGCTCTCTTTGAAATGGGAATTATTACATTATTCTTAAAGTCTGAGGGTATTTCCCTTGTCATATATCTTACGCACCATGTGAAATAGTTTTTTCATGGTCGGCTCTCCCAGACACTTCAGTAGTTCTGTGGGAATGTCATCTACTCCAGGGGCCTTGTTTCGACTTAGGTCTTCAAGTGCTCTGTCAAATTCTTCTGTCAGTATTGTATTACCTATTTCATCTTCATCTATTTCCCCTTCCTACAATATTGACTCCCTAAGTTCATTTCCTTTGTAGAGCCCTCTCCCCCCCTCCCTTATATACTCTTTCCACATTTCAACATTTTCTTCCATTTGAGCTCTTTATATTAATATAGCTGCTTTTCTTGTCTCCAAATTTCTCTTTTATTTCCCTATAGGCGGTATCTAGTTTGCTCTATTTAAACATTCTTCTACTGACTTGCATTTGCCTTCTAGGGACTCCTGCTTAGTTATTTTGTCCTTCCTGTCAATCTCATTTCATAGTTGTACTCCATTTTGCCTGTTTCACTTTTGCATTTTTCTGTTTTTTCCTTTGATCAGTTAAATTTAGTATTTCCTATGATATTCAAGGATTTTTGTGCGTTTTGTCTATCTACATATTTTGTCCTCTGCTGTCTTCACTATTTCATCTCTCAATGATACCCATTCTTCCATTATCGTTTCTGTCAATTGTTGCTTAAAGCTGCCTCTGAAATTCTCAATATCTTGAGGTTCCTTTAATTTATCGAGGTACACCTCCAGTTTAAAACCTGGTTCCGAAATCTATGTCCTACCATTATAAAATCTATCTGGTACCTTCCGGTGTCTCCTGGTGTTTCCCACGTATACAACCTTCTTTAACGATTCCTAAACCAGTTGTCTGTTATGACTAAATTATGTTCCCTGCAAAATTCTACCAGTGCCCTTCCTATTTCGTTCCTTTTGTCCAGTCCGTATTGACCTACTATTTTTCCTTCCCTTCATTTTCATTTTACCGAATTCTAGTTTTCCATCACAATTAAGTTTTCCACTCCATTAATTGTCTGAATAATTTCCTTTACCTCCTCCAATTAATTTGTTTTAAATTCATACTGGAACATACTGAAATGAACCATTGTTTATATAAACGCGCGCGTTATGGTACGCAAGTCAGTCAAGTACTGAAGTTAAGTAGTGAAGTTAGTCTTCTACTCAAGTATGTAGTTCTGATGTAACAATATTAATTTCAAATGCAGTAAACAATAATATATCATGTTGTCGCAATTTGTAGTTCCTTTGACGTGAAAATTAGGACTTCAAATTTTAAGGGCAGGCGAGCTGACGGCATGGCTGAAGAGTTACAGCTGATGTATTTCATAATGTACTAATTGAACAAAAACACTACACAGTGTACGGTTTCTCATACTTTAACAATGACAAAAAAGTTCAGTATATTTAGTTCATTTCTCTCCGTAGGCCGGCCGCGGTGGCCGAGGGGACTGAGGCGCTCCAGTCACGGTCTGCACGGCCATTACAGTCGGGGGTTCGAATCCCCACTCGGGCATGGATATTTGTGCCGTCCTTAGTCGTAGTTAGTTGATAAGTAGTTTGTAAGTTTAGGGACTGATGACCCCGTAGTTAAGTCCTATAAGCTATATAAACATTTGAACATCTCTTCGTAGTTGCTCCTAGGGGAATGATCTGAACCGTGAGAATCTTCAGTTTCTATCAGCGTATTTGTTGATCGAACCGTCCTCGGTTGTACTACCGGTTCATAGCGTCCAAAGCGCACAGCATTTCTGCGAGCATAGAAGTCGCCATGTTATATCTACATCTACATCTACATACATACTCCGCAATCCACCGTAAGGTGCGTAGCGGAGGGTACACTTTACCACTACTAGGCATTTCCTTTCCTATTCCACTCCCAAATTGAACGAGGAAAATAAGAATGCCCATATGCCTCCGTACGAGCCCTAATTTCTCTTATCTTGTCTTTGTGATCACAACGCGAAATGTAAGTAGGTGGCAGCAATATCGAACTACACTCAGCTTCAAATTCCGGGCCTCTAAATTTCCTCAACAGAAATTCACAAACAGAACGTCGTCTTTCCTCCAGCGATCCCCTATTGAGTTCCCGGAGCATTTCCGTGACACTCGCGCACTGATCGAACCTACCAGTAATAAACCTAGCTGCTCGCATCTGAACTGCTTCTATGTCTTCTTTGATCTGCTGCGGGTCCCAAACACTTGAGCAATTCTCAAGGCGTGGTCGTACAAGCGTTTTATAAGCGATCACCTTTACAGATGAAGTACACCCTCCCAAAATCCTCCCAATAAACAGAAGTCGGCTGTCCGCCTTACAACTGCCCTTGCATGTTCGTTGCATTTCATATCTCTCTGCAATGTTACACCTAGATATTTGAACGACGCGACAGCATCAATAAGCTCACTACTAATGCTGTATTCGAACAATATGGGATTGTTTTTCCTACTCGTGTGCATCGCCTTACATTTATCTACATTGAGAGCTAGCTGCCATTCTTCGCGCCAACTATAAATTTTGTCTAAGTCATCCTGTATGCTATTACAGTCAGTTAAAGACACCCTCCCATACACCACAGCATCATCATCAAACAGCCGCAAATTACAAGTTACTCAGTCTATCTGATCATTTATATAAATAGAAAATAATAGCAGTCCTATCACACTCCCTTGGGGCACGCCTGACGATACACTCGTCTCTGATGAAAACTCGCCGTCTAGAACGACGTACTGCGTCCTATTATTTAGGAAGTATTTCGACCAGTCACAAATCTGTGAACGTATTCTATAAGCTCGTATCTTTGTTAGTAGTCTGCAGTGTGGCATCGAGTCAAACGTCTTTTTTTTTATCCAAGGCTCGAAAGATCTCATGTGAGTAAAGGGAAAGCTGAGTTTCACATGAACGATGTTTCCTTATACCGTCCTGATTCATAGAAAGAAGCTTTTTCCGTCTCACGGAAATTTACTATATTCCAGCTGAGAATATGCTCCAAAATTCTACAGGTAACTGAAGTCAACGCTATTGACCTGTAATTATGTTGGTCAGTTCTCTTTCTTTTCTTATAAACGGGAGTCACCTGCCCTTTTTTCCAATCACTATGAACTTTACGCTGAATTAAAAATTCGCAAAAAATGCAAGATAAGTAAGGGGCCCATGCCGCAGAATATTCTTTGTAAAACCGAACTGGTATTCCATCCGCACCCACACACTTTTTCGTATTTAGCTCTCTCAGATGTCCTCCTTTTCGGAATTAGTACGTTGATTAAATGATGGTACATTTGTGCGGTCCTCCTACGTGAAAGATTTATTAAAGGTTAAATTTAGAACTTCAGCTTTCCCTTTGCTTTCTTCTATTACTGCCCCGGAATGATCAACGAGTGACTGGATAGTGGGCTTTGACTCGCTTATTGATTTTACATAGCACCAAAATTTTTTCGGGTTCTCGGAAAGATCTTTTACTATGATATGTCTGTGGTAATTATTGTATGCTTCGCGAATCGATTTTTTTTATAGACGTACGAATCTCAACTAACTTTTGCCTGTCATCATTTGCGTGATCTTTTTTGAACCGAGAGTGCAACAGTCTTTGCTTTCTCAGTAGCTTTATAACATTATTATTATACCACGGTGGATCTTTTCCATCCTTAATCGTCTTTAGAGGCACATATTTCTCTAACCCATTATGTACAATGCATTTAAACTTAGTCCTCAATTCCTCTACATCCATCATCTTCTAAGTGCCATCCAAACAATTGCTTATCGGCTATTCCCAACAAAAACACGCTCCTAGCCTTCTTGATTGGTTTGTGAACTTTGGTCACCATCTACGCTATGACGATATCATGACCACTAACTCCTGACTCTACACAGACATCGTTAATAATGTCAGGCCTGTTCGTAGCTATAAGGTCTAAAATATATCCATTGCACGTGGGTTGTCGGTTTAACTGCTAAAGACAGTTTTCGGAGAATGTGTCCAAAAGTAGCTCGCGAGACTGCTTTTCTGTACCGCCTGAAATGTAACTAGAGAGGTCCCAATCTATACTCTTAAGGATGAAGTCTCCCCCGACTAATATTAATGGCCCGTCAGGTTCACTGACGGACTGAAATCTTGGGGACGATCGGTCGACTTACACTCCCCTGCCCCTAACCTCGTTTTCCGCGAGCAGTTTCCTTCGCCTTGCCGAATGTTCTCTTAATTACCTCCAGTTCTTGGTCCCAAGACCTGCTCATCATAGCCGCAATCTCTGTTGATGCGATTGCCCCTAGTACGTATTTCAATGACTACTCTCACGACTCTGTTCCAGTATATGGCATTCAAAACAAGGGGGAATATGACTCTATAAGATTTCTTACGGTACCTGACAAAGGGGACCCATCAACAGACCTCAACACCGTTCGATCGATCACGTTGAAAACTAAGTAATGTATGTTGGTTTCCATGGTCAGATGGAGCAGATCCAAGGGGAAAAAGTTGGTCCGAAAAGGGGGGGGAGGGGGAGGAAATGGATAGAGAGAGGAAAGAAACGGAGATGCCCTGAAAGTATATTGGAATAAATTATCATTCGGACAACGCCAGTTCTTCAGTATTGGATTAATTTAACCACACATTTTATTATATCACTGCGCGCTCACAAACCCAGAAGAACTTTAATCCGTTCTGGTAGTTCAATGACGTGTCAAAAGTTACGCGATAAGCTGCCAATGTCATTTATAGTCTGTTTGACTGCTGACGGTGAAACTGGCCCGTCGCGTTGAGAGGTGGTGACGTGCAGTTCCTTATCAGGGGGCTGTGCACCGCTGAGCTTAATTCCGAACCTCTGTTTGCTGGCTCGCAGAGTGACACATGACGCTATCGACGGCAGCCTGTCCGTTTGTTAGACGGGAGCATTACACGTGACACCCCTCTTTGACGCCAGTTGAAAGGTACAGCCAATGTTTGAGCAAGTCGTTTCATCCTCGCCGTTTTATACTATGCTCATGGGGTAAAGCGCAAAATGATTTTTAAACTTCTGCAGATTTGTGAATCGTTAACGTGATAAAAAAACCTTTGTGAATGTCTCACAAATAATATATATTATACTAATCCAATAAATTTCGAGCGTGCAGCCGCGCAAATTACGCGTCTTCCACCAATATATCGGCCGCGTATCGTCCGGCCATCTTCAGAGTGAGTCCAAGACCAATAAGATGGCCGGAATATTAGTAGAAAACGTGGAATTTGCACGGCTACACGCCCGAAATTTATTCGATTACTCCTTACGCCGTGAAAAGTTGAAAACACACAATAGCTTATACTATTCAGTCTCACATTCATAAAGAATATCTGTTCTTATTCATTTATTTATTTTTTAATTTGCGAATTGACCATTTAGGATCTACATTTTAATTTCTTCTTTGTCTCCGGCACTCCTTCATATGGACGCTGTGCAGTTGCTTCTGTTCATCCGTCCAGGCTCTTCCAGTCTTCTTAGTTGTTTAGACTTGAAATCCTTCCAAATTTTGAATCATTGTCCGAAACTCATCCCTATTTAACATCTGAACTTCCTGAATTTTAAACCTTTCCCGATCTTTACGACCTTCCTTAATCCATACCGCTGTTGTCTTCCTTTTCCACAGGTAGTCGAACATCATTTTGATTAGTCTCGTCTTGTCCTTTCGTACAGGTGTTCTAGAATTGATAACCTCATCTTTTTCATGATCTCTGAGATTTTCTCCACCTTTCGATCCTCAAGATTTTCTTCCTACGCAGATTAGGCTAATCCCTTGATTTTCAAGTTCGGATTTCCAAATTCGGACAATCTTCTCCAGCACACAATTAAATAGTATTGGTGATAATCCATTGCCCTGTCGCACACCTGTCTTGATTTCAAATGGTTGGGACAATTCTCCCATAAACTTCACTTCGGAAGTTGTTCCTTTTACGATTTCTCTGATATTGTTTGCCAACTTGTTTTTAACCTCAAATTATCTGATGATCCTACCGAGGATCTTTCTATCCACCGTGTCAAAGGATTTTTTTTTTTTTTTTCTTCTTTGAAGTCAATGAAGGAAACTACTATATTTTTGCCGTTTGGCATTTTATGTCGGATTATGATTTAAAACTTAAATTATCATTTTTTTTTCTCCTAACATATCAATTTTCGATTTCTAAATATCGAACCGATAAACAACATAGTAGAGAATACATTTACATTGTTCTCTGACAATCTTCTGCCTTCCGGATTCGATGGAGACGATGTAGAGAAGTTACTTCTCATTCGTCAATGAAAGCGACAAGACCATTTGTGTACAATGGTTCCACATTATCAGGTGTGGGTACTTACGCGGATTCTTACGACACCAGTGGCGTAACGAACGTTAGAGTAACAGGTGAAATGTATTTAACTGCAAGTTCATACTCAAATGTTCAAATGTTTGTAAAGTCTATGGGACTTAACTACGGGGTTATCAGTCCCTAAACTTAAAAACTACTTATGAACTACTTACGAACTAGGACGGCATAAATATCCATGCCCGAGGGGGGATTCGAACCCCCGACCGTAGTGGCCGTGCGGACCGTGACTGGAGCGCCTTAGTCCCCTCGGCCACCGCGGCCGGCAGTTCATACTCGAAACATGTCATGTGCCAAGGAAAATAAAACACTAACATAATTTTAAAAGCTATTCCATGTCTTCTATGAGCTAGTAACACACGAGAGTTCTATTTCCTCAGACCTACCAAAAAAGAGGTATTTATATTCGCACAGGTAGGTTCAGTGTTATGACATTCCAAGTCACAGTGGGACCCAGTAGCGTAACTAGGACTTGGTTTTGGGGGTGGGGAAATAGATCTGCTTGACGAGCAAAATTTTTGTCAGTTTCCAGTCAGACTACTATCTACCATTCCCGTTGAAGAAACTAATTCACTCCCATCCCAAGTTTTCAATCTTTACCTTTACCAGATCGCTGTTATACGATTTCTTCTTTTTTTCCTTTTTTCTCTTCTTTTTTTCGGGTTCTGGGGGGTGGTTCCATCCCCTTCATCCCCCCCCCCCCATAGTTACGCCACTGGTGGGACCAGTCAGACAGAACTTCTGGGCCGACCGCGGACTAACTGGCCGGGTCACGGGCAGGCCAAGTGACGCTGGGACTGCCTCGGGTTTGTTCGGCACTCCTCGGAAGTACTCGCTGTGATGCAATATCTCATGCTGCACTGCAAAGCGGATCATTTCGTTTCTCGCTTATCTAAGCTTTTTGGTTAAAAAAAGAAGGCAAATTTTGATAAATTCATTTGTTCTAGAATAAATGCAGGAACATTTCTGAATGTATTATCTCTCTGAATTATTTTTAAGATCATTTGCTGTATTAGTTGAAAGTCACATGACCACTCGCACATGGAACTAATAGATTTGCAGTAAAATTTTTGTATATAAGACAAACTGTAATACGTTCGAACTGTTCAGTAGTTCTACAAATGTTTTCTCTGCATTTTCCATATCTTCATAATGGGGCTGCAAAAGTCATGTTCATGTTTATCTCAATTTGTGTGTGTGAACGATTTCTTCATTAATGAAATTAAATAACTCACAATTGTGTGGTAGCTTGAGTGATGAGAATCCAATAAACTGCCTCCGGCTGTCAGTTTACCAAAAATGTCTACCAGATGTCTTCAGGGAATCAGGGAATCAAAAGCAATTAAATAATTTGTGTGTGCTTCTGATACATTTTGTTACGAACTTAGATCTCTACATTTCAGTGTCAGCAGAGATGTGCTAGGTAGCACTTCTTTTCTGTTTCAAGTAGTTGTGAAAATTTATTACATACTTAATTTTTCAAGACCACTTTTGGAAATTGTATACCGATCTAATATACACACTAGTTTATACAACAAGTCTAAGTAGGATGTTTTCCTGTTATTCAGAGACCATATGTGACGACACCACTCGCTGAATTGTAATCTTTAGCTGTCACTGACCATCAGAAAATATTAACATCCAGTCGAAAGTTTGTGAAACGGACACTGCTAAGTCCAACAGTATCCGCAGCCATCTGACCATTCTTATAAGCTGTTTTCTTTACATTCCCAATGTAACAGTGCAATATCCACCACTACAAAGAGGCAATGCTTCGGCTCATTAGATTAGTTTTATACAATTTTTACTAAAGTTCTGACCTGATCCATATAGTCTACAACGTTGTCAGTAAGTGGTCATAACAACAACCAAGGCCATCTTTGCAACTGCCATTAACTTACAACAAACATTTCCCTGTTCTCTCCTCAAACTGAACGCAATCAAGAACTCAAGACAGGGGCCGCGACGAATTAGAAGTGCGCACTGGCACAGAGTAACATATTTGTCTGTGGCACTGGAGCGCCGTCCTGCGATGCGCGTGGCCCTTTGCCGTCGAGGGTTCGAGTCCCGGGCATGGGTGTCTGTGTTGTCCTTAGGTTAGTTTACCTTAGTTTAGGTAGTTAGTAAGCTACGGATTAATGACCACGCAGTTGAGTCCGATAGATTTACAAGCATTTGATCTGAAGACAAAAATCTCTCCAGAAGGAATGCAGATTCAACTGTTTTGAAAATACCACAAAAAAGTACAAATTTGATATATTCATATTTTCTCTACACCAGCCCCAACCCCTATACCCATCGATATCAGCAATAACTTCTCAATCTCTTACAACCCATAACCCATATTTGTGGGACTCATTCTGAACACGAAAGTAGTAAAGCCCATTGCAATATCCAGTAAGTTAAAGTAATGCATAGACCACCAAACCACGTTTCCGACTCACTTTCCATTGGTGATTATACAACTCATGCTTGACTGCGTGCAATGACCAGGTGGTCTAAGGTATCTTGCTAAGGACTGGGCGGCCGTTCCCGCCGGAGGTTCAAGCCCTCCCTCGGACATGTTTGTGTGTGTGTGTGTGTGTGTATTTTGTTCTTAGTGTAAGATAAAGTAGTTTGTAAGTCTAGGGACTGATGACCACGACAATCTCATCCAATAGGTTTACACACTTTTGAACATTTCTCATGCTTGTACAAACAGCAAACCTCTGTACAAACACTATACACTTTTTTTACAATCCAAGCCATCGCACGTTCATTGCTAGTCCTTACTTTCTATAAATGCACATAGTATCACCAATTATATCGTAAAATACACGACGCACACCAGTGGCGTAACCAGGACTTGGCTTTGGGGGGGGGGGGGGGGGGGAATAGATCTGCTTGACGAGCAAAATTTTAGTCAGTTTCCAGACAGACTACCATCTACTACTCCCGCTGAAGAAACTAATTCACTCCCATTCAATGAAAGATTATGGTAAAACACCCCAAGTTTTCAATCTTTACCTTTACTAGATTGCTGTTATACGATTTTTTTTCTTTTCTTTTTTTTTCGGGTTCTGGGGGGGGTCTATCCCCCTCATCCCCCCTCCCCCATAGTTACGCCACTGACACACACAACAACAGTACAGGACCAAAGCCACTCGCAGTACCAATGTCACCAACGCCATATTTCAAGGGTATTATGTCTGCATTAACTATGTCAGAAAAAATGTTTCGTTTTTCGAAAATCCGTTTCTGACCTCCTCTCTGGGCAAGACTATCCACCACAAGTCGGTACACGTTGTTTAGATAAAGTTATACACTGATACTTGATACTTGCGTCGTTACTTGTCATAGTGCGTAGAAAATTTTATGTACATACGGATGTGACACAAAAAAGGCCATATGTAATGCCATAGGCAGTATACTGATTGCACTATTACATATAATGTTAATTACGAATTCACACGAACACACTCGATCTAAGAGCCATCGCCGGCCGCGGTGGCCGAGGAGACTAAGGCGCTCCAGTCACGGTCTTCACGGCCACTACGGTCGGGGGTTCGAATCCCCCCTCGGGCATGGATATTTGTGCCGTCCTAGTTCGTAAGTAGTTCATAAGTAGTTTGTAAGTTTAGGGACTGATGACCCCGTAGTTAAGTCCCATAGACTTTACAAACATTTGAACATTTTTTTAAGAGCCATCCAGTGGCAATACAATGATAGTGGACACGTCAACTTCACTGCAATACCTCCACCGTCACAGCCCAAACAGACCATCACTGACAGCTGAAAACCTGTTCTAAATTCAAGTGTTTGTAAATCCATGGGAGTTAACTTCTTTGGTTATTAGTCCCTGGATTACAAACTACTTAAACTAAGCTAAACTAACCTAATAACAACGCAAACGGGTCCCGATGGACACTATAGACCGGCAGTACACCCGTGGATATTTTGGTTATCAAATACGCCGAGAGAAACTCAAGAATCAACGCAGACATTAGTAACGAGGGAGACTCGAACTTCCGTCCGCCAGCAACCGCGCGCCCATGCAGCATGGGGCCTTAGAATGCTCTGCCTCTACAAAGCGGCAAAACTGGTCCCCTAGAGTCTGTTTTCCTCACGTGTCACTCCGCTCATGTATCCGCTAGCTAAATGTTTAAACACACAATCGTACAGTTTTTTAAGCATTCCCCATCAAACACGTCGATGTAAACGTTTTTATCGGACACTATTAAACTTACACATATTTTTGGAAACATTTTTGTTTCACTTTTTTTTAGGCAACAGCACTCTTATTTAAATTTATATACAGAGAACAGTCTAGAGTGCAATAATTTATTTTATTCGACTAGTTTCGGTCTTCTTTTAAACCATATTCAGGAATTTTAACTCTGAAATATATCATAGTTGTTGTGGAGTGACAGGTAACTGGGAGCCTGCCAGTGTGTCACTGCTGGCTGCAGCAAGGTTTACTGCTCTTAAATAATTGAGGCCCCGCCCCTTTGCCAGCTCCCCCGTAATTGATAGCCAATCAAAAGACTACATACATGAATTTAGCCAAAAATATAAAATTATAATTAGCCACAAATTTCTTTGTCAATGTCTATGATAAAATAATTATAGTCATCTTTCTGATATTTAAAATAAAGATTAAAACAATAAAATACTGACAATAAATTGTATCATATTCATATTAATATTTTCAAAGATATTCTATAAGTGGTTCTGCAGCGTTGTATGTAAATGTAAACGCAAGCTGCAATGTCGCGCTACGATAAACCGCAATCGCGATGGGCTACAATCCGACCTTTATCAAAGTCGGAAACGTGACGAGGCATCACACCAACGTTTCACCAGGCAACGCCGATCAACTACTGTTTGTATATGAGAAACCAATTGGAAACTTTCCTCATGTCAGCACGTTGTAGGTGTCGCCACTGGCGCCGACCTTGTGTGAATGCTCTGAATGGCTAATCATTTGCACATCACAGCATCTTCTTTCTGACGGTTAAATTTCGCGTCTGTAGCACGCCATCTTCGTGGTGTAGCAATTTTAATGGCCAGGAGTGTAGTAATTCAGAGACACACTTAGAAATCGTAGCCTCCGTCACTTAAACATTCGCCAATGTACTTGCCTGTTTAAACAAGCTCTCAATCTAATACATAATAATCTTATACAATACTCTTCAAAGCTAATTACTCAGCTCCATACACAAGAACACACTTTAGCCCCTGTCGATCCAAAAATCGTCGATGTAGCTCTCCGTTTAAACAACTTCTCAGCCTTACATATCTCTGGACAACCCCACAGTATTAAATTTAAAACCACAACTTATCGAACTACGTTCAACTCTGCACACGCTATGAAATCATTAGCCGCTGTTGATCAAGCAGACATCGACGTCCCCATCTGTTTTTACAAGCTCTCAACCGGACACACATTGCAGTAGCGCACCTTCTGAAACATGATCCAATCGATAGTTCACAGTGTGAGACACATGTCTGGTCTCCGAGAGTCAGGCAGACAATTAATTCAACATATTTTTCCTTGAAGTACATGTGCGTCTTACCTACAGACATGTCCCTACGTACACATATCTATATTCAGTGAAACCGCTGTATTTTGTGTGTCTCGTTTAAAAGAAGCGATTTAAATTTGTAACAGTTTGCCTCATATAGCAAGGAATAGTAACACTCTTCGCTTATGCAGTGAAAATTCGGAAGGACTGCTGCTGAACATTAAAGAGGTTTAGCGATGTACTAGTAATGTTAATGCTTAGAAAATCAGACTGATAATTGAATCACTGTAAAATGACTCTGGTGGGTGCAGTTAGTCTGTCACATCATCTTCATGTGCCTACTGACACAAGTTGTTTCTTGCGACCCTGTAAATGTCTTTATGGCAACACCAGAATTTTGTTATCGCCTAAAGCTGTTTGCGTTTTGTTGTTGAAATCTAAAATACGTCAGGTTTCATTTTATGCTGACCCAACTATAAGGGAGACTGTCTACATTTCTAATAATAATAATAATAATAATAACCTGATTGTTATGTTTGTTAAGCTTATGGGAGTTAACTGCCGGGTCATTAGTACCTAAACTTACAAACTACTAATGAACTGACTTATACTAAAGACAGTACAAACATCCATGCCCGAGGGGGCATTCGAACCTCCAACAGGAAACGGCCTCGCGCATCGGAGCATAGCACCTCACGTTCGGACGTTCTGCCGCTGCAAGTGATTACTAAACAAATGAGGTAACCAGTGCAATGACTGACAAAAAGAAAGTCAGAAATATGTTCTGGTGGACCATGTATAGCGTTAAGTTACAGGATCTTTCGACAGGATGTTACTAGTTGGGTGTTTTAAGTTCAAATGTTTGTATAGCGTATGGGAATTATCTAAGGGGTCATTAGTCCCTAAACTTACAAAACTACTTATGAACTAGCTAACACTAAAAACGGCACAAATATCCATGCCCGATGGGGGAATTCGAACCCCCGACCGTAGTGGCCGTGCAGACCGTGACTGGCGCGCCGCAGTCCCCTCGGCCACCGCGGCCGGTAGTTGGGTGTTCAGAAAGGGTCCAACAGTTATGGCTGATGGGTGGTGAGGGATTGAGGCTTTATTAAATTGTGTTGACAAAATCACTCTAAGCCTTTTTTTGTTTGTTATTGAGGCCTATGAGGGTTGGGGGTGGCGTGGAGCAAAATGTAAATTCAGAACGTCATATTTATACTTCCGTGTGATAATTTTCTGAACAGATGGATCTGAATTCATACAGGAGAGTTTTTTTGTCCGCTTTTGATTGTGTAGAGTCTATGGAGAAAAGGTATAAATGGGTAAAATCGTTTGTTGTTAGTGAATGACTTCTGTAAGTATGGCCCTCTCATAGGGTTGTACGTGGTTGTTGCTGTGACCGCTTAAAGATAACATTGTAGACCAGGTAGGTCAGGTCAGAACGTTAGTAAAATACGGTTAGCATTACTGTAATAAATCGAAGAACTGCCCGATCGCTGTGGTGGATATTGTCCTGCTTCGTTGGGAATCTAAAGAAATCAACTAAGAAGTATGGTCAGGTGCTTGTGGATACTGAACTTGCCATTGTCTAAGTTACAGAAATTTTCGATTGGATTTTAATATTCAGTAAACGTCACTGTCAGCTAAGGATTATTATGCATCAACTATTCCCTCTCAGGTTCAAAATTATGTAGCAAAGTTCATCAGCAGTGATTACATTTGAAAGAAACTCCGGATCTTCCTCTAACATCAACTTTAAATGCATGCAGACCTGCACACGAATGTCATTTTGTTCCGAAATCAACAGTTTTGTTACCCATGGCGCAAAAACTCGTCTCATGTGTAATGTTTCTGTCACCAATGTGTGGGTGTCACCTCCATTCCAGCGGTAGGCGATACTGAACATTAGAGTCGTTTATTTGATCGAATACAAATAAAGAATCGTGTTCCGTACGAATCGTCCTTCAATAGAATCGTCTGTCTCGCGACTATTCCAATATCCAACGATTAATGATTCGAATGCAACTGGAGAATCGTACCGAATGATTACGAAAGCGAGAAAGCAGTCAAGGAGGATGACACGTGTGAACTAAGGAAACACAGAACGAAGATCGTGGGCCATTAACTATTATTCACGAATTACAGATGACGGAAACGAAACGCTGCGAAATACACAGCTGCCGATACCCACGATTAACATCAATAAATCAAAGTGTGATGAAAAATTGCGTACTTCTTTTGTGAGGAGGTGAAACACACACATCCCTCGTTTATACAGTTTACATGTAATTCTTGCACATTTATATTTAGCGTATTTCGAAACGGCTCTAACGATTTGGATTGCATTTGCTACGTAGAGAGGATTTTGTTTAAATTTTATTTAATTCTTTCTTTTTTAGTTCATCTACATAGTGGCAGTTTTTGTAAAGATTCAATTTTACAAAAATATTATTTTTATATAAAAACACAGTGTTACATGTTTCTTAACGCCGTCTCGAAAATATTTTTTTTTACTATTTACATTTTTATGTATATCTTTCCTGAAAGAAAACGATTTTACACCAAAAAACATTTTATATAAAAACGCCAATTTCTTGCATCTCGAATGAAATTTAGTATTTAAAGGCGGATTCTGATTTTTAGTTTATTTATATTGACTTTTTTCCTTAAACTACGTGAGTTTACATAATGAGTATTGTATAACGATTAGACATGTTAATTACCATAGATTTAATGAAATTTATATTTAAATGGCCTAAGTCTTACGTATTGGAACAGAACAATATATATATATATATATAAGGATACAGAAGATTCGATCTACATGACTTACGTTCACTACTTTGATAACCTACAACGCTACCAAAATCAGCAACGCCGACAGCAAAAATAATTGATACCATAATCTATATTTACCGGGTGATCAAAAATTCAATATAAATTTGAAAACTTAATAAATCACGGAATAATGTAGATAGAGAGGTAAAAATTGACACACATCCTTGAAATGACATGGGGTTTTATCAGAACGAATAATAATAATAATAATAATAATAATAATAATAATAATAATAATGAAAAAATAAAAATAAAAAAAGTTCAATAAATGTCCGATCAGAAAAACAATAATTAGCATAACAAATTAAGACAAAGAAAAGATTATGTTCTTTACAGGAAATACTCAATATATTCACCATCATTTCTCAACAATAGCTGTAGTCGAGGAATAATGTTGTTAACAACTCTGTAAAGCATGTCTGGAGTTATGGTGTGGCATTGGCATTGGATGTTGTCTTTCAGCATCCCTAGAGATGTCGGTCGATCACGATACACTTGCGACTTCAGGTAAGCCCAAAGCCAATAATCGCACGGACTGAGGTCTGGGGACCTGGGAGGCCAAGCATGACGAAAGTGGCGGCTGAGCACACGATTATCACCAAACGACGCGCGCAAGAGATCCTTTTTTTTAACTTTTCTTTTTTTATTATTTTGGTTTCTAATAAAACCCCGTGTCATTCCAAGCTTGTGTGTCAATTTTTACCTCTCTATCTACATTATTCCGTGATTTATGAAGTTTTCAAATTTATACTGACTTTTCTATTACCCAGTATATCCCATTGGAAACTTCAAAGACTAATTTATTTAGAATTTTTGTGTGTTGAATGGAATGGCTTTGGCTGATTATTATTTTAAGTCTGAACTTTACGTACCACAAATACAAAAAAGACGACACCCATATTGTCTCTTTTTTGCAATCTGTAAGAATCGTACGTTTGAATCGCAAGAATCGATTTCCGGAAAAGAACCGTGTTGCCCAACTGTATACTGAACATATATGACAATGCCTGCCTCTGACGGATGAGAACCTGCAGTCCCAACAAAGAAAATAGTGAGGCGTGATTGCTGCACATTAAGCTAACAGACTAAGTTAAATTTTAGCGCAGGAAATTATGACTGTAAAAAGAATTATGATCATTCTCTTTTGAATCAACCCTTGTATATGACGTTGGTCAAATACGAAGAATAAATTCGTGATAATTACTGTACTGAAAAGCCATCGTATATGACTTTGGTCAAATCCGAAGAATAAATTCGTGGCAACACACGTCTGTAGTACAGTCTTGTACAGAAGAAAACTGCTGCCCATCATAAAACTGGAAATAAGGGATTCGAAGCCTATGAAATGCGATATCGTATATCCCATTGGGGCTTCAGTGCATGGAATGCTGGCGTTGAGTCAGAGAGCACGCAGGCAGCGGGCACAGGGGGAACAAGTGTTGTCCCTCTGGTGGGCGGCGGCGGCGGCCGCGGCGACCGCAAAGCGAGGACCGCGCCGCGCGGGGCACGCACGGCGGCGCCGCCGGGCGTCGAGCCGGGGGCGGCGGGAGCGGCGGCGGCGGGGGCGGGGGGCGGCATTCCTGGCGCGGAAGAGCGCCGCCGCCGCCCCACGCGTGACTTGCCGGCCGGAATCCGCCGCCAGGAGCGCCACCGTCGGCGCTGCCTTCCCGGCGCGCTCCTGCGGCCGCGGCGCGCGCTACATTTCACGACGGCGCGCCGCGAGCCACACGCAGGCAGGGCTGTCCCCACACCGCGCTGCGCAGCTACGCGGTCTGCCGCAGGGGGTGAAACTCATATAGGCATTTCCGGTAACACCATGTTGGTTCGCTGCCAGGCCACATAGAGCGCTGCGATTTTTCATCTCGCTTTCCTATTGGATGATTTACGTTTTATAGTCCTCCATACTTGTTTTGATTCGTAGGTGGGTTCTGTGCTGTGCTGTTTAAGAACCTTCCCCATGTAATTTTGTGTACGTGTACTAAACTTTACGTTATTTGGTTGTCTGGATCTTAGATTATAAGAGAACAGACAGACAACACATGCGTCTTATAAGTATAGAGATATAAAAGGAAATGTCCCGACTGACTGAATTATCATCGCCCAGCCCAAACCACTGAAGATAGAAACTTGAAATTTGTACTCTGTACGCGTTATTTAAGAAGCGATTTTTCCATATTCCGTTCGTAACGGGGTGGAATAGGGGATGAAACGTTTTTTGAAAATACATTGCTATATAGGCAATTTTGAAGCTAGAACTACAAAATTCCGGATTTTAAGCCAGGTTTCGAATATAAAAGACACGTGTTTCGGCATTTTTTGAAATTTAACCAATAAGGGGATAAAATAGGGGACGCAAAAAATTTATTTTCAAAAATATGTTGCTGTTCACTCTAATTTTAAGCTACAACTACGAAACTTCGGATATGGAATCTTGGTCAGGATTTAAAAACACGAGTTTCAGTATTTTTGGAAATTCAATAAGTAAGAGGGCTACAAGTAGTATCACAACATCTCATAATGATAGTACTTAAGCTATAGCTATAAAAATTTATATTAAAAGGAGATACAACCGGTGCAGACCAATCAGTCTATGGATGCGAAGCAGCGGGCATTAAGCTAGTGTAATATATAAAAATGAATGTTCGTGTGTTCGTATTTTATGCGCGGCCGTACCGTTTAACCAATTGTGATGTAACTTTTTCAGCATATTGCTTGCACTTTCGCGATGGTCATAAGCACCATTAAATGACTGTACGACAAATAGTTCAGGAGATATGACATAATAAACAATGAAATGCGCAGAAAAGTGCTGCATCATGCGACGTCTGCTTCTACACCACTGTACCGATTTCAACCAAATTTCGTACACATATTCATTCCATGAGGTGACAATTGACATACGGGTAAGAACTGCTTACGGCATGTCGTTCAGGAGATATGACGTCATGAACAATTATATAGTTGAAAACCTGTGGCATCATGCGACATACGAATGAGGACACTTTATTCATCCTAAATTTCTTCATGACATTTTGGACACTTGACCTTCAAATCAAGAGGCAGGCCACTGTCACATAGCCGGCCGCGGTGGCCGAGAAGACTGAGACGCTGCAGTCACGGTCTGCACGGCCACTACGGTCGGGGGTTCGAATTCCCCCTCGGGCATGGATATTTGTGCCGTCCTTAGTATTAGCTAGATCATAAGTAGCTTGTAAGTTTAGGCACTGATGACCCCGTAGTTAAGTCCCTTAAGCTATACAAACATTTGAACATTTGAACTGTCACATAAAATTTTGGATGGTGCATGACGGAGGATGCTATATATATACGGACTTCGTCAGATTCTACAATTGTATTTCGATCCTGATGGAATTGTTAAATATGATTGAACAATTTAGTTTATGAGTGCAGTATTAATATATTCAGATTACCTACAATCATTTCGATTAGTTAACGTGACTAAACCGTTAATTTTCAGTTTTCTGCAAAGTTTCGAATGAAATAAAATTTCTGAAATTTCTAGCAGCTCTCTGTGATCTTCTGCCCACCAGATAAGACTATTTATGAAAGCACTTGTGAGTGTGACAAACGTTACATAGGTCATACCACGCGCACTGTACAGGAACGATGCATTGAACACCAGCGCTATACACGCATGTTTCAGCGCAACAAGTCTGCAATAGCCGAACATTGCATTTCTACTGGCCATTCCATGAATTACAAAGGAGTAAAGATTTTAACCACAGCTTCTACTTTTTGGGACTCAGTTGGGAACCGTACACATACAACTGGCGGACAACCTGTTAAATCGTGACGAAGGATTTCATCTTGACACTTATATCACGCCTTCATTCGGAAAAAAAGTCTGCGTCTTCACTTCCGATTAATGATAGCACTTTCATTGATTAATTATTCATTTGCAAGCACTGTGGATACGTAACAGCTCTGTTTACGTTTGCACTCAGCATTCTCAGGTTTATCTTTAAAGTATATATTCATCTATGATAAGCGCAGCAGTTACGAATGTGGTATTTTCGAGCATGCGCACTCTAATCGTCAGTAGCTTTGCATCACGTGATTTACCGTATAAATAGGCACGCCCAGACTCTGAGAACTCATACTTGGACTCGCCTTCAAGATGGCTGTAATGTTTGCAGCCGAAATATCGGACGAAGAATTGTCGCTGTCCTGGGTGCAGTCCAGAAAGATGATGGATTATTATGTTCGCCGGGAAAACTTCAGGAATCACTCGGCTTAAGTGGCCGGGCGGGACTAGATGGAAGCACCGCCGCATCGCTAGACTCCTCCCGGTCCCGCGTTCCTCGCTGACGTGGAGCGGCGTTTCCGCAGAAGGCTGCCGTCGATGGCGGCGAACCACCCCTTACTGTCGATGACTATTGCATGTCCATGTCCCAGCGTGCATGCTCGCCACCAGGTAAGTATGACATTGCTTAAGTGCCATCCTCCAGTGTCTCAGAGATGGGGAGACTCCATGGACCAGTTGTAGATCTGTCAGCAGCCGCCGCTGGAGGTTGCCCACATCCATCCACACCGCTCGGTCACCAGCTCCACCTGCAAATGGTGCTGATGTGTGCTTTGCTTCCAGCCGATTTCCACGCAGTATTTACATGGCCGCTTGTCCTTGCCGGAAGCTTCTTTTCCAAGTTGACAGTCTCTCGAAGTTCCGCCACCTTACACAAAGTAGGCCGGCGAGCTGCTTCTGGTCATGTACAGCATGTCGCCAGTACTTCCACTTAAACGTGACAGTCGCCACCTGACTCTGTACACAACTGCTACTTCCCTTTGCGACACTCGTGATGCACTCCACACACAAGCTAACTTAATGAGACCTTTACTTATATTGTAAGGCAACTCTGACATGTTAAACGAATGAAAACTGTATTTTGAGAAGTTTATTCATTTAAAAATGTGTGAAATGCCTATGTAATTTTTATGTTGCATAAATGTCACCTCTTTGATGATGTACAGTGTAATACGTGTGTATTCTATGTAAACTTGTTGTCATCTATTCAGTATAATGTACATTACATTTTTGTCAATGTTTATTTTATTTTTTTAATAACTGTTTTGTAAATGTATTTTGTAGTAGTTGTATCAGTTTATGACATCTTGTTTAATTATGTAAAATGGTTTGCTTTGTGTGGAAATTTAAAGATCGATAGTTCCATAAAACAGCTCCAATCAGACCAAAGACAATGGTGGACTGTGGCGCTTGCTAGTGGTAGCGCAGGCAGCACAGCAGTATCTTCTGCCCCCTGAAAATAGTCGGTCGTACGTATTGCGGCTCGCGGAGTCCTCAAGTTGATAATAAAACAGTGTTATTTTGAAAGTGAAAAGTATTACAATTACAAGAGTTAAAAGTGAAATTAGTGAAATATATTACATAAACAAGTTATTCGTTAGTCCCGCTCAAGGCAGAATTCGTGCGTGTAAAATCGGATTCCGTCGTGTCATGCGGAACGGGTATAGTGTTGTCGCGGAGGCTAACGGTTGCGGATAAATACGCGGTACGCGAAAATAAATCATCATACTGCTGTTAAGCTGCGGAAGGAGGAGCAAAGAGAATATTCCGTGTAAAAGAGAAATCTTGTAAGCTGTATTGGAGAGAAACCAATGTGGATGAAATTGTAATGGGCATCGCTGGACAATTAACTGAGATAAGTAGCAACTGCATATGCATGTCAAACTATTGTTAATAAATGTTAGTTGTAACTTTGCTTGCTGGATTGAGTATTTTGAAATATAAAGTTAGTTATGTAATTTCTCCTTTAGTAATGAGTAGTAACCCCATTCTTGATGTAAGTAAAAAAGGACATTAATGATAATAGAACAATCAAGCCTAAACTTTCAGATAATTAATTCTGTAGAGAGAGAGATAACTTGAATGCAGGTCGAGTACTGAATAATTATCTTGACAGTGAATTTTGATTAACTTAACTGCACTTGATCTTAGAATGGCAGACGGCATTATTACGACACCTATTGATGATCAGTAAATGTACTCTGATAATACTTTGATAATCACTAATATTGATCAAATATTATTTCAAAATTATAATTCAAATGTTATTAATTGCATAACCTAATGATTAGAGGCTCACTGAAAACTGGGTTCAACAATTCTTGCCACCGCCAAAATCTATCTTAACAGAACCAAACATTTTTCAATTAACGAATGCAACTTGCTATTTCACCAAAAAGAAGTGCTGTTTATAAATTATTAAGATTAATGGTTGGTTTGCACCCATTTACCAACCACGCCGCCTTGATTATCACAGAAAGTCATTTTTCAAAATTATTGCTATCATACGCGTGGAAATTAAAATATACGCAGTGTACATACACGGTAGATTTATTTACAGCAATGGTATATGCACGTCTCCAAAAGGAGATAGTAAGGAAGGTGAAAATGAGTGAAATCTTTTGTGAAGTTGTCAGATCTGGCAATAGCTTTGTTAATTACACTAACTGGATTGCAAATTAATCAAAATTTAATTACATTCACTTGACATTTTATTCACGAGTTTAAACGCAGCTAACAGCGAGTTTAAGATCAGGTCAGTTATGTTACACAACCATTATCGAGTTTAAGGTCAGGTCATTTACGTTACACAACAATTATTACACACAATACACATTTATTTATAAAAAAAGAAACATAATTCAGGAAGCGAAACACCAACCTTTCTTCCTTTCCTTACAATATTAACTAATTCACAATTACCGTATTTCACCGCTTCACTTCAGAATACGTTGGGGTCCTTGTGCTCCCCCTCCCAACCTTCTCCTCCTCCTCCATGCCTTCTGGCCATCTGCACTCCGTTCCCGCTCCCCCTCACCCCATTTCCTCTAGCAGGACTTCCTCGCGACAGTGTTTGATGCCTTTTAACAGTGTAAAACACGCTTCCGCCAATATCGCTAGTTTATTTGCTAGCGATCTTGGTGGAAGTAAGTGTGTTTTATATAAATTTTCGATCGCTCTCCATAGGAGTAATATGCCACTTAACTATAATTTTAAGAGTGTGTTGTTTTGCAATACCTCCTGCTGATGATGCTGTGATGTGCAGGAAGGTGCTGTAGTAGGATGCAGAATGACTTGGATCAAATTTCTAGTTGTTGTCAGGAATGGCAACTACCGCTAAAAGCAGAAAAACGTAAGGTGATGCAGCTGAGTAAGAGAAATGTTCGAATACAGCATTAGTAGTGTACTGCTTGACAGAATAGCGTCAGTTAAATAACTATGTGTAACGCTGCACATTGATAACAAAAGGAACGACCCTGTAAAGACATTCATGGGGAAGTCGAATTGTCAACTTCAGTTTATGGGGAGAATTTTGGGAATATGTGATTCGTCTGTAAAGAAGACCGCATATAAAACGCTTGTACGACACCGTATTGAGTATTGCTCAAGTGTCTGGGATCCCCACCACTTTGGTTTAGAGAAGGAAATAGAGGCAGTTGGCTAGCTTTGCAACTAGCAGATTTGATCAATGTTCATGTGTAAGCATTTATTTTTCCCTCATTCTATATGGTAATGGAACAGGAATGCAAGTAAGTAGTAGAGGTAACAATTACTCTCCGCCATGCACCTTTGGAAGAATTGTGTAGTACATATATAGATGTTTATGTGGATTTAACTAATTACACCCATCAATTATGGCGTACAATCGAGGCATCTGTGTTGCTTTATCACTGTGTCTCTCCAGCGCGTTGTGTGATTTTACATTGTGGCTCGTTTTAAACTTCAGTGGAGTTTTACTGCTTTTTTACTGTGTTTTAAAATTAATTCACTAAAATTTACCTATCGTTATGTGTACGTTAGCGACATTGTCTCGCTGACTTTGTGACATAGCTGACAATCATTTAATACTTACATTGAATGTTTACAAACAGCACAGCTGCCGCATCTTCACATAACAGTAGCCTAGCACAAAGTGACAGACTTTGCCACCACCTTCAGGGTGAAGGAGGGTGAAAGGGGAGAGGATTGGGGTAGGATATACTGGTGAAAATTATAAGAAATTAGAAGTAAACTGGATAATGCCTAATAGCACGAGAGTAAAATTCAGAATTCCAAAGTATAATTTTAAATCTCCTGCTACAACGGGTTTGAGAAATGGCGGCAGAAGTAGTGATTGAGTGCAGCGTATTTATTTCAACATTTGATAGTGAAATTAACTGCAATATCATGTCAGTCATCGTGGATGGCATCCTAATGTTGGCACAAGAACTCCATTTTCTTGTGGAGGAGTGGGTGTAGGGATCTTGGTAATGTAATAAAGGGAAGGGACGGCAGGGTCAATGACTGAACTTGGCATCATACCCCCATTATCGTACTTCTCTAAGCTATAATTTAATTTTGGTCATTTCTTTTTGTAATGCTTAAAACTGAAAACAAAATACTAACGTAAGGTCTTAAAGATTCGATTGGCATCAAATGGTAGTGCATGCAGGAAATCCTCTTGGACTGTGCTAGCGAGTCTAGCACAGAGCTATGAGAGAAAAATATGTACTGTTTGTTCCCAGAACCATAAACAAACTATTTTATCAGTTTATGTTATTCTGAGTGATATGTTATTCCTGGAGAAGCTTTTTTTTTCCTTTTTTTTTTTTTTTTCTTTTGTGAAATTTAAGTGTCGTTTTATGGATTTTTACGACCAACAAACTTGTATATACGGGGGTTGGAACTTAAATAGTGGCAACACTGCTGTGGAGACACTATGGAACGGAATCTACTACTGTCGCTGATAGCACATGCTTTTGGCATACCTACCTTACCTCCGAGTAAATGGACTCGCCCGTTCCACGTGCGCACAATCGAGGGAAACACAGTCACTTGTGAGCGAGCGGTCTAATGTAACCGGGTGTATGTTTACGAAACAGGAACAACGAAGTTGGATCAAGATTGAATATGTCAGAGGTCGTACAGCACGGCCGCGGCAGAGTGGCCGAGCGCATTGAGGTGCTATGCTCCGATTCGCGAGGCCGTTGCCTGTCTCCTCGGGAATGGGTGTTTGTGCTGTATTTAGTATAAGGTACTTCATAAGTGTAAGTTTAGGGACTGATGACGCCGCAGATAAGTCCCATAAGCTTCACAAATATTTGATCATTTTGTACAGCACGGCAGTGTCATCAAGGTCTTCAAGAGACGTGCGGGGAATCGACATCATTTAGCATCACAATGTGCGGACGCAAACAGCGGTCGATGAGACTGGGAGGTACTGTACCATCCACCATACTCCCCGTAATTAAGCCCTTGCGACTTTGATTTGATTCTGAAGATGATGAAACCACTTCGTGGCATTCATTTCAGAACGGTCCAGAGATTCGACAGGCAGTACACCGCTCCATTCGCACCGTCAACAGAACAGCTCTGCTAACGTTATACTATGCCTTCCACATCCGTGTCATCGGGTTCTACACAACGCTGGTGACTACTTTGAAGGATAGTAATAGGTGCAAACATGTCACGCTTGTGTATCGGTTTCCACTATTCACGTTCCAAACCTCGTATAATGCAAAGTCACTGGCGTCCTAGATATCGTGTCCGTTATTAGCAGAAGCTGATCATCACGAGCAGCCAAAATTTGTTGTTTGAACCTTAATTCATGAACAACAGATTTTCGGTCATCGAGTTGCATCAGCAGCAAGAAGACAGCAGGTTATCAGAAACCTCACTGTGCCATTTAAGTCGCCCTTCCATAATTTGGCTTCCCTAGAACAAATAGTTACATACATAAGAGTGTCGTAGTAATACGACTTCAGACAGATGTAGGTTGTCGTTCTTATGTGTAGATGAAATGCAAATGTTTATTAAGCTTAAGGGACTTAACTACGGGGTCATCAGTCCCTAAACTTACAAACTACTTATGAAATACCTACAACTAAGTCTGTAGCTGAAACAAGGAAAGTAAATAAGTTTTATAGTAGGACTTATTCTAGGCAGAAAGAAAATTACACTTTTTAGTTGTTGTTGTTGTCTTCAGTCCGGAGACTGGTTTGATGCAGCTCTCCACCCTATTCTCTCATGAGCAAGCCTCTTCATCTCCTCATTAGAACGGCACCCTACATTATGGTTAATCTGCTTACTGTATTCATATCTTGGTCTTCCTCAACGGTTTTTACCACCCCGCACACTTCCCTCCAAAGGTAAATTCACAATTCCTTGATGTCTAAAAATGTGTCCTACCAAGCGATCCCTTCTTTCAGTCAAGGTATGCCAGAAATTCATTTTCTCCCCAATTCTGTTGAGTACCTCCTTATTAGTTACGCGATCCACCCACCTAATCTTCAGCATTTTTCTGTAATACCACATTTCAAGCGCCTCTTCCTCTTCCTGTCTGCACTGTTTATCGTCCACGTTTCACTCCCATGCAGGGCAAAACTCCACACAAATGCCTTCAGAAAGGACTTCCTTACGCTTTAAATTAATATTCGATGTTAACAAATTTCTCTTCTTCAGAAACGCATTTCTTCCCATTGCCATTCGTGTGTTTTTTGATGCCTAAGTAACAAAACTCATCTACCACCCTTATGGTTTCGTTACCTAATCTAATTCCTTCAGCATCATCTGATTTTCTTAGACTATATCCCATTACCCTTGTTTTCCACTTGTTAATGTTCATCTTGTATGCACTTTTCAACACACTGTCCATCTCACTGAAGAGCTCTTCCAGGTCCTTTGCTAACTCTAACAAAATCACAATTTCATCGGCAAAACGCAATGTTTCTATTTATTCACCCTGAACTTTAATTCCTTCTCCAAAATTCTCCTTGCTGTCCTTTGCAGCTTGCTCAATATACAAATTGAATAACACTGGAGAAAGGCTACAACTTAGTGTTACTCTGTTCCTAAACTCGGCATCCCTCTCATGCCCTTTGATACTGCTGTCTGGATTTTGTACAACTTGTAAATAACCCTCCAAAATGTTCAAATGTTTGTTAAACTTATGGGACTTAACTACGGGGTCATCAGTCCCTAAACTTACAAACTACTTATCAACTACCTTATACTAAGGACGGCACAAATATCCATGCCCGAGGGGGGATTCGAACCCCCGACCGTAGTGGCCGTGCAGACCGTGACTGAAGCGCCTCAGTCCCCTCGGCCACCGCGGCCGGCGTGGAGATGAAGAGGCTTGCTCAGGATAGGGTATTGTGGAGAGCTGCATCAAACCAGTCTCCGGACTGAAGACCACAGCAACAACAGTAATACGACTGAGGGTAAAGAAAAGACTATATTTAGAGAGAAAGAGGGAAACGTTAGGACGAAGTATGCGAACTTCCACATCACTAAGTCAGAGCTGCAAGTGCAATCCGGAACACTGCCATTTAGATTTTTCAACCTCCTTACCCGTAGGCTGCAGCAGTGAGCTCCCCTGCGGCGGCAGCGCCTGGCCAGAGCGCGGAGTCGCGCGGCCTGATGCGCAGGTGGCACGCGGTGTCGGCAGGCGGGGGCGGCGGCGGCGGCGGTCGTAAACGCTGGCGCACCTGCTGTCCTGCTGTCGCGTGCCTCGCAGCTGCCGCGTCTGGCCGCCTAGTCTGCCGCCGCCCCCACCAGCCACGTTTTACACTGCAGCCGCTCTCCTGTAGAGCCCAAACCACAAGCAGCAGTGTCGTTTTAGGCGTTATCTCTGATCTTTAGCGTCAGCAGGTGCAAACGGTAAACTAAGATCTCTATCTACACTACTGCTCATTAAAATTGCTACAAGAAATGCAGATGATAAACGCGTATTCATTGGTCAAATCTATTATACTAAATCTGACATGTCTTTACATTTTCACACAATTTGGGTGCATAGATCCTAAGAAATCCGTACCCAGAACATCCACCTCTGGCCGTAATAACGGCCTTGATACGCCTGGGCATTGGGTCAAACAGAGCTTGGATGGCGAATACAGGTACAGATGCCCATGCAGCTAAAACACGATACAACAGTTCATCGAGAGTAGTGACTGGCGTAATGTGACGAGCCAGTTACTCGGCC
The DNA here is from genome assembly GCA_026315105.1 of Locusta migratoria. Lineage (NCBI taxonomy): Eukaryota > Metazoa > Arthropoda > Insecta > Orthoptera > Acrididae > Locusta > Locusta migratoria. The sequence goes on from CM048745.1 coordinate 719,399,123, forward strand.
ACCATTGGCCAGACGTATATATACATGTGGCGTCTGTTCCGAAAGAACAGACGTCACTTCTGATCCTGCAGCTGTTATTATTTAATATTCATAGAATATATGACATCAACTGCGATTGGGTAAAGCTGAAAATGTGTACCCAGCCGGGATTCGAACCCGGGTCTCCTGCTTTCTAGGCAGTTGCGCTGACCCCTACACCACTGGTGACACAGTGATCCCGGCTGGGTACACATTCTCAGCTTTGCCCAAACGCAGTTGATGTCATATATTCTATGAATATTAAATAACAGCTGCAGGATCAGAAGTGACGTCTGTTCTTTCGGAACAGACGCCACATGTATATATATATATATATAATATGCCGGTGACGGGCAATGATCCTATCGTTAGTGGGGAGGGGTGGGCAAGTTTGAAGTCCTTACTCTTACGGGAATTAGTTAAACCACGAGTTTGAGTACTATGGGCAGGGCGAAGCTGGGAATTTGTATCTGACGGGAGGCGTGCATGGGTAGTCCTTCCAGGTGCGGTGATCACTGTGTCCCCTGTGGTGTAGCCGGCCGCGGTGGCCGAAGAGACTGAGGCGCTTCAGTCACGGTCTGCACGGCCACTACGGTCGGGGGTTCGAATCCCCCCTCGGGCATGGATATTTGTGCCGTCTTTAGTATAAGATAGTTCATAAGTAGTTTGTAAGTTTAGGGACTGATGAACCCGTAGTTAACTCCCATAAGCTTAACAAATATTTGAACATTTGAACCAGTGGTGTAGGGGTCAGCGCAACTGCCTCGAAAGCAGGAAACCCGGGTTCGAATCCCGGCTGGGTACACATTTTCAGCCTTGCCCAATCGCAGTTGATGTTATATATTCTATGAATATTAAATTGACCAGACGTTTGGTGAGAGATCTGGAGAATGTGCTGGCCAGGACAGCAGTCGAACATTTTCCGTATCCAGAAAGGCCCGTACAGGACCTGCAACATGCGGTCGTGCATTGTCCTGCTGAAATGTAGGGGTCGTAACACATCTGAAATGTAACGGCCACTGTTCAAAGTGCCGTAGATGCAAAAAGAGGTGACCGACGTGTAACCAATGCCACCCAATATCATCACGCCTGGTGATACGCCAGTGGGGCGATGACGAATACACGTCATTCGTGCACCCACGTTCGTCGTTGCGTACACCATCGCAGTTACTCCTGTCTGTGATTCAGCGTGAAGGGTAACCGCAGCCATGGTCTCCGAGCTGATAGTCCATGCTGCTGCAAACGGCGTCGAACCGTTCGTGTAGATGGTTCCCTGTTCACTCAGGGATCGAGACGTGGCTCCACGATCCGTTACAGCTATGCGTGTAAGATGCCTGTCATCTCGACTGCTAGTGATACGAGGCCGTTGGGATCCAGCACGGCGTTCCGTATTGCCCTCCTGAACCCACAGATTCCATATTCTGCTAACAGTCATTGGATCGCGACCAACGAGAGCAGCAATGTCGCGATACGATAAACCGCAATAGCGATAGACTATAATCCGACTTTTATCAAAGTCTATGAGAGATGACTTTACAATATCAATGTCGTAGCTCTTCATAAACTGAACAATCAAAGATTATCATCATCAACTAATAGCGAAGCCAATAATGTAAATAATCTAACTCGTGTTTTTTTATTGAAACATCATTATTAACAACCTTCTATAAAATATATAAAATTAGGAATAAACAAAAAATACGTGCACTTTCTTAAAAATTACCGTTAAATATTACAACTGCGTAAGTATTCGAACACAGGATTCAAACCACCAACCGTAGGTTATGAGGCTAGAACCCTACCACCTGAGGTACGCCAACAGACGATTCACATTATTTAATGATTGGTACTTATGCTTACTTGTAAAACTTCAAAGTCGATTTTCTCGAAAATTTTTGAGTTCCGTTGAATGGCTTTGACTAAGTGTTATCTGAGTTCTAAACTTCATGTATTGTAATTATAAAAAAATTCTATTATCCGATATGCATGTGGTCTCCTTGTTAGAGCTAATATTGTAGGAAAGGAAGAGGAAGTAGATAAAGATGAAAAATGAGATACTATGCTGACAGAAGAATTTGACAGAGCACTGAAACACCTGAATCGGAACAAGGCCCCTCGATAGACGACACTGAGATCTACTGAAGTCTCTGGGAGAGCCAACTACGACAAAACTATTTCACCTGTTGCTTAAGATGTATTAAACAAGGGAAATACCATCTGACTTTAAGAAAAAATATAATAATCCCCATTCCAAAGAGAGCAGGAGCAGATATACGTGAAAATTACAGAACTATCCGTTTAATAAGTGATGCTTGCAAAATTTTAACACGAGTTATTTACAGAAGGAAGAAAAAGCTGGTAGAAGCCGAACTCAGGGAAGATTAGTTTCGATTCAGGTGAAATTTAGGCTCACGGGAGGCAATCCTCACTTTCTGGCTTATCCTAGAAGATAGATTAAGGAGAGGGAAACCTATATTTTCAGTTTTTGTAGATTTAGAGGAAGGGGTTTGACAATGTTGACTGGAATACTTTCAAATTCTGAAATCAGCAGGAGTAAAATATAGGGGACGGAGAGTTATTTACAAGTTGTACAAAATCCAGACAGCAGTATCAAAGGGCATGAAAGGGATGCCGAGTTTAGGAACGGAGTAAGACTAGGTTGTAGCCTTTCTCCAATGTTATTCTATGTGTATATTGAGCAAGCTACAAAGGATAGCAAGGAGAAATTTGGAGAAGGAATTAAAGTTCAGGGTGAATAAATAAAAACATTGCGTTTTGCCGATGAAATTGTGATTTTGTTAGAGACAGCAAAGGACCTGGAAGAGCTCTTCAGTGGGATGGACAGTGTGTTGAAAAGTGCATACAAGATGAACATTAACAAGTGGAAAAGAAGGGCAATGGGTTACAGTCTAAGAAAATAAGATGATGCTGAAGGAATGAGATTAGGTAACGAAACCATAAGGGTGGTAGATGAGTTTTGTTACTTGGGCATTAAATAACACACGAATGTCGCCGTACAGAGGATATAAAATGGAGAATAGCAATGGTAAGAAATGCGTTTTTGAAGAAGAGAAATTTGTTAACATCGAATATTAATTTAAGCGTAAGGAAGTCCTTTCTGAAGGCATATGTGTGGAGGTTTGCCCTTCATGAGAGTGAAACGTGGACGATAAACAGTGCAGACAGGAAGAGGAAGAGACGCTTCAAATGTGGTATTACAGAAAAATGCAAATTTTTTGGTGGGTGGATCGCGTAACTAATAAGGAGGTTGTTGTTGTTATGGTCTTCAGTCCGGAGACTGGTTTGCTGCAGCTCTCCACCCTACTCTATCCTGAGCAAGCCTTTTCATCTCCTCATAAGAACGGCAACCCACATCCACTTGAATCTGCTTACTATACGCGTCTCTTGGTCTCCCTCTGCGATTTTTACCCCACACACTTCCCTCCAATGTTAAATTTACGATTCCTCGATGCCTAAGAATGTGTCCTACCAAGCGATCCCTTCTTTTAGTCAGGGTATGCCAAAAATTCCTTTTCTCGCCAATTTTGTTCAGTACCTCTTCATTAGTTATGTGATCTACCCACTTAATCTTCAGCATTCTTCTGTAGCACCACATTTCAAAAGCCTCTATTCTCTTCCTGTCCGCACTGCTTATCGTCCATGTTTCACTCCCGTACAAGGCAACACTCCACACAAATGCCTTCAGAAAAGACTTCCTTACCCTTAAATTAATATTTGATGTTAGCAAATTTCTCTTTTTCAAAAATGCATTTCTTCCCATTGCCATTCTGCATTTTATATCCTCTGTACTGCGACCATCGCATGTTATTTTACTACCCAAGTAACAAAACTCATCTACCACCTTCACTGTCTCATTACCTAATCTAATTCCTTCGGCATCGCCTGATTTTCTAAGACTACATTCCAATAAGGAGGTACTGATCAGAATTGGGGAGAAAATGAATTTCTGGCATACCTTGACTGAAAGAAGGGATCGCTTAGTAGGACACATTTTTAGACATCAATGAATTGTGAATTTAGCTTTGGAGGGAAGTGTGTGGGGTGGTAAAAACCGTTGAGGAAGACCAAGATATGAATACAGTAAGCAGATTAAGTATAATGTAGGGTGCCGTTCTAATGAGAAGATGAAGAGGCTTGCACATGAGAGAGCTGCATCAAACCAGTCTCCGGACTGAAGACTACAACAACAACTAAAAAGTGTAATTTTCTTTCTACCTAGAATAAGTCCTACTAAACAACTTATTTACTTTCCTTGTTTCAGCTACAGACATGTGATAACAATGGAAACAATAGCGAAGTTGATTACTATAATGTGTTACTTCGTTTTAAAGTACAGTGGTAAAACAGAAAAAAACCGCAACAATTTACCTGTAATCGTTCCTATTGTTCCATAGTAAGTTCAAAATTATTGTTAAGCTTAAGGGACTTAACTGCGGGGCCAACAGTCCCTAAACTTACAAACTACTTATGAACTATCTTATGCTAAAGACGACACAAACATTCATGCCCGATGGGGGATTCAAACCATCGACCATAGTGGCCGTGCAGACTGTGACTGGTGCGTCGCAGACCGCTTGGCCGCTGCGGCCGGCCCATACTAAGTCCCAAAGTGTTAAATAGTAACGTTGTAGTACTGGGAGGAGAGGGTAATACGCTTGGTGAGCGCCAAATATCGTAAAAAGGGGACGAGGGGTGTGTAAAATTTGCAAGCCAATAACGCTTAAAAATATATGACGGTTTATTATGGAGAGAAAGTAGGTTCACGAGTAGTTGTGCCAGCCAGGTTCAGAGAATATGTGCTGCAGGAAATGCATAAGTGCGTGTTGTCACGGCATGGAGGGTGTAGAGCTACTAATAGGCGGATTGCAGTGGTGGGAACAAGGAAGATGGATGAATACCAGTGCATGCGGAACTGTATACAACATGCAGAAGAACAGATTTATCTCGACAGAGGCCACCTATGCAGGTGTTACGAAAAGCTGTAGCTCCATTCAGGTTCCTAGGGTTAGACATCTTAGGATCTGCCAACAAAACTGCAGCAGGCAACAGGATTAGTCTCTCTGGCCGTATTTTAACACACAGTCAAAATTAGTTCATATTTCATACTTTGACAAACACAATCTTTTTTCAGCTTTTTTTACCTTATTTTAATAATTATCTTTTCCGTATTTTAAATACCTTTTTCCGTTAAAATATGATTACCTGTTTCGCCGAGGTAGTATGATGTTTTTTTAAAGTTTTACAATCTTGTCGATAGCTAGTTTTCTCCTCTAAAAACACGTTTATTCAATTTTCATTTCAGATGAACGGTTAAGGCATTATTTGCAATTAAATTTCGTACTGTCAAAAGGCCATCACAAACGTCCTATTTTTAGTGTTTAGTGTTTGCGTCCGAAACGTTTGCCGAAGGTAGGTTCTAGTCGCTGGCGGCAAACAATTACGTCTGTAAAATTTGGTGCTGTTGGTTTAATGGCGGATCTAAAAAGTGGGAACACGTTGCAGACACGCAGACAGGCAGTGTCAAATCACCGTTATTTTTACAGATATCTCCGAAACGGTGCGAGATATGGAAAAAAACATAAGAAAGCAGAGTTGTGGAGATGTTTCTCCTGTACAAATTCGTTTATTCAGGTTTCGTCTCAGATGAACGATTAAGGCGTTATTTACAGCCGGCCGCGGTGGCCGAGGGGACTGAGGCGCTCCAGTCACGGTCTGCACGGCCACTACGGTCGGGGGTTCGAATCCCCCCCTCGGGCATGGATATTTGTGCCGTCCTTAGTTCGTAAGTAGTTCGTAAGTAGTTTGTAAGTTTAGGGACTGATGACCCGTAGTTAAGTCCCATAAGCTTAACAAACATTTGAACATTAACATTATTTACATTTCAGTTTCGAGCTGTCAAAAGGCGAACGCAAAGGCTCATATTTAATGTTAGTTACATATCCAAAAGCGCCAAAATTAACTTTTAATATCTTTTTTTAATCATTCATTTTCCGCTTTTATCACCACCGCCATTGTTGTTTATGTGAATTTATTCTAGTCCCGACGTGATTCAGAATCCATGTTAAATGTTATGTCCCCGTAGAATTGGCTGAGTAAGTCAGATCAAAGGTCGGAAGAAGACAAATGCGTTATATGCACCTTCATCTGGACCATGCCTAGCAAAGCACTGTGGTTCTCACATCGATCTCACGATTCCAGATGGGCTACAGCGCCTTGATGATGTTGCCCCTCCCCCCTGTTTTTGACATGCATGGAACGAACGAAATATGAGAGTCTAAACTCCGTCCTACAGGCCTCGACAGGCCCACCAAGTACCTACCGGCCGCCGTGTCATCCTCCACCCAAAACGGATGCGGTATGGAGGGGGACGTGATCAGCGCACCACACTCACAGCCGTTATTTCGGTTTTCGTGACCAGAGTTGCAACTTGCCTCGGTTTGCCTCACAACGCCTAAGCGCAGTCATCTCCCCAACACCGCACGACACCTCACGACATTGATCCATTCAAGTGCTAGCAAACTTTGGTGTTCTACTCGGAGCTGGTGTATCCACTGAGGCACGGCCGTTGGTGTATGAATGACATCTGGTCGGGGAATATTTACTTGCGCACTTGAGATTTAATCCCTCACGTGTTCGGCAGGAACATTCACTGGACTATTTATGCGATCTGGATTGAAAACCTTCTTTATACTAGGACGTTTCTCTTCAAGGGAATGGGTATTTGCATTTTTTCTTAGTAAACACCACATTGTTTAAAGATTCGAAATCCCGAGTATGAAACATCTTCAAACTGTCAGCAAAAGTAAGTTAATCACGCTTCTCAAAGTTAACGGCGTTTTACGTCCTGAACAGTGACTCATTCAATAATAATAATTTCACACGTACTTTCTATGGTGTAAGTAGATAGAGTCTGCTAAGTGACTTACCAGTAGAGTCGGTACTTAGGAAGTGATGAGCGTCAACTTTTACATTAAAAGCGAACACTATTCCAACATCTAAAATTGTATGGCATCATTTGACTTCAGGTGTGATATAATTTTGAAGGTATATTCAGTGGTATAATTAGAAACTGTCTCCAAACTTATTGCAAATACATTCGGCAGTAAGCAAGTAATTAATATAAGCGGTGTTCCATTTGATAAAGTTTGACGGCGTGTTCTTCGAAAATGTGGTAACTGCTAAAATGTTTTTCGTGTCGTCATTTTGTGGTGAATGTCAGCGAGTAAACGTGACGTAAGGGTATTAAATTATGAATGAAATTCGATGAAGATTGCTAAGTGCTTGTTCATGACCTGTTGATTCAAGTGAAGCAATCCAATAACGGAGGACACAGCAACGTGTATTGGAAATAAAAGAAAAACGTTGAATCATCTCCATTAGAACTAAAATCATGATTTATTCTGACACAGCGAATAAATTTATTCTATGGGCAAATTCGAACAGGAAAAGATTCAGATACAGCGCTAGAAGCAAACCTGAATTTCTCACAATCATAGGTCAGCCTACCTGAAAGTATCCTCACACTGGCTAGTGGTTTACACGAGCTGCCATGTTTCGAACCATTCGGAAGTCCTGCCTGACATTTAATTACAATTGATTAACAACGCAACCAATTCAAAAAATGAATCGCAGGATGAAAAATAATGGTGAATAAGAAAATCAATACTATTATGCAAAATACGTAACAAGGTATTAGAACCTAAACAATTGAATTAATACAAACAACGTAGTAATTTTTACTTAGAAACTAAAATAATAGTAAATGGCGGAGTTCGAACCCACGAAATTCAGCAGGGGGAGCCATGTCTTTATATCTGTACTACCCAGCCACATTGTTTTTCTCATCTACATAACAGTACAGCCGTGATAACAACCCTGAATTGAACCTTAAGAGAGCACGTTTCCACGTAAATCATACGAAGCTTCTCTAAATATAAGCTGATATCTGTGGTATAATTCTTTTACACCTGCCATTAAATCACGGCTTCTACGAATGAATTCAGTAGCGTGTGCTTAGTGGTGTCCACGAGTACGTATTTTCTAAACATCAACAAAACAGAGGTGTCTTGCTTCTACTTGAACAGTCATTTAGCGAATTTTAAACTGAATGTAACTTTCAGAGGCAGAGTTCTTCGCCACAGTTAGTACCCAAAATATTTAGGTGTCATTCTTGACCGATCACTGACCTTCAAGCAACACCTTTTAAAACTAGCCGAGGAAATGAAAACTCTTAACAACATACTGAATAAATTATGTGTAACTACCTGGGGATCTTCAGCAACCACCTTGCGCTATTCAGCCGTGGTGTTGGTGTACTCACGTACTGAGTATTGTGCGGAGGTGTGAATTTACAGCCACCATACTAAGCTTGTTGACACCCAATTGAATGCTACCACGCGCATAATATCTGGCGCAATCATATCTATTCATGTTTACTGGCTTCCTCAGCTAACGGGTATAATGCCAACTGATTTGCGCATATCTGCGTCTCTTATGAGGGAGTTCCAAAGAATCTCCAAGAAACCTAAAATACCTGTACATAGGAACCTACCAGTTCTAAATGTTAGCAGACTACGCTCACGTCATCCAACTCTGCGTGATTTCTGCTGCCATGGTTACTAGAGATTTTAAACGTCTCGAAGAACGGCGTCAAGCTGCAGCAGATTGGCACCTACATAACATCTTCTCAGGTTCTCAGGCGCTAAACAACCAACCGTATATCAACTACCACGCAAGCCCTGGAGAGCACTGAATAGAACGGGCCATGACAGGTACGACGATGCGCTTCATAAATGGAAGAAGATGTCTAATCCAAATAGCCGAGCTCCACGCCAGACGATAGATCACATTGCCAGAGACTGTATGTAGAGAAGAAGATTTCCAGCTTGCAACCCCAGACGCTGTTGGATTCAAGGACTGGAAATCGAGTTCATAAAACCTATGTTACTTTGCAAGATACATTGTTTCCTTTCATCCTCCTAAAGCAAATAGTTCGTTGCCAACGATATCAAACTCAACTGCTGCCACTGCAAGTAAAATTTAACCCAGCTAGGACGCAACGAAATTTTTTTCTTCCTGGCTGTATCGAATATGCTTTATAATGTCATGGAAAGAAAAGATGTGCTTCTTTCGACGGGTATAACCACTAAATTGTACATAGAATAGAAATATCTATGGAGGGTGCATTGCGTTCTGTGCATCTTCTCAACATACAGCTGGAGTTACCACGTGATAATGAGACAAATTCACTCTTTCCACACATTTATTTGCTCTTACGATTGGTTTGTACCTCATTGGCTGCAAAGAAGCAACCACATTACATGAAATATAATCTAAATAAATGTGTCACAGAGGCAACAAGAAAGTTGAGGAAGTGTCGCTAAAAGGGCCACGTACACATAGTCATCCGTCTTAACCGAACAAAAAAGGACCAAGATGAAGTCAGCAATTAGTAGATTTTTTCCAATATCACGTGACATTTCATCTTAATGTTGAGGACAAAAAATCTGTTCTGTGCATCTGAATGCTCACTCCAGTGATATTTCTGCCCTGTGCCTGCCACTAGAGATAAATGCACACGCGAGCGACAAACTTATCAGAGACCTCTCTGCTTTCATAATTGTTAGGTACAGTATTGTGATTAAAATTAGTAATTACTTGCTTTTGGTGCGGACTACATTAAGATAAAGAAGGACGTCTTCTTTTGCAGAGATTTCAACTTCGTGCTTTACGAAATAATCACTGCAGGACGTGGGACATGTATCAGATGAAAGAGAGGCCGTTACTGCTAACGCAGTGAAGACAATTCACTGGAAGTACTAAATTTAATGGAATTTTCTGTTCAGACGATCAGCTGACGCCATTCCTTCAACGATTAATCAGACTTACTTTATCGCACATTGACACCACCGTGACGTCTTATTTAAACAGACATGGACTGCAGACTTTCAGCATTCGTCGAATTTTCGATAATAGGAAGCACTGTATGCAGAGTTACTACATTGTCCCCAGTGCAACACTGCAACATACTAATACTTTAGCATAAACTTACTGCGAGAGATAAACAGCCATTACATGGCGCTGTTATTATTATACTATTTCTGATCTCAACGATATAAGTGTTTTGAGAAGTTTACGTCAAACACAATTAAACACCGCGGTCTTAATTTTATGAACACAACCTAACATTGAATTTTCATTGTTCCGGAGTATAGACTTGAATTAATTTCACTTTTTGTATGAAAAACTTCATGAACATACATCGTTTTCAACAATGACTTCTACTTAAAATTGACATCTTGGCTAGGAAAACTGAGTTTATTGACAGAGCGATCCAACAAGGATCCTTTTTTTTAGCTGACCTACGTCCGGAAGCCTAAAAAACCGTGATGTACAGAGGTTCCTCTTTAACAACCGTTGCGAAGCACGGGCATATAAGCTAGTCGTAAAATAAATGTAAAAACAGCCGAATTTTCCTGATTCAATGATATAAACAGCAACTCTTTCTTGAAGAAATATTTACGAATATGTGTGTGTTTTCCAGCCTACTGCGCTGAAACTCTGAGAACATAAACAGAGGAGAAACATTAATTCCTGCTGTTGTCTGTTCTTATGTGATAGACACGTTATTCGATATAGTGTCTAATGATTCGAAAATATTTCCACTTTACTCGTCTTTGTTATAAACGCATAAGCTTTTCAATGTAATTACTATTGCTTGGCCGCGGTGAAGTAACCAAGCGGTCTAAGGCGTCTCGCTGCGGAGCGCGCGGTTGCTCGCCTTGGAGGTTCGAGTCCGCCCTGGGGAACGGGTGTGTGTGTTGTCCTTAGGTTAGTTTACCTAGGTTTAAGTAGTTTGTAAGCTACGGACTGATGACCACGCAGTTTGGTCCGATAGATTTACAAAAATTTGAACATTTCAACTCTTTCTTGTAAAACGGAACTGTTGAACATTCGAGCCGTCTTAAGTTGAGATGTAGCAACAATTGTGGAACTGGTTTCTGCTTTGTTGGGAAACTCTGTTTTTACTTTCGAAGTTTTGATTTCACGTTTGCGATTATTGTCCTTCAGCTACAACTGTAGTGGTTGATTTGGTACATTATTTAGTGTCGGTATTGCATTCCACATAAGTTTCATACGTTCAGCACTTACTGATTTCACTGGAATTGTAATGAAGAAATGTTGAGGTTTCTTAGTAGAGAATAGGCGTCTTTCTGCAGAAATTTGACTCTTGTGTTGTTCATCAGCAATTTTTGTTCTTAATAAAAATTAATTTTTTTTATTAAAAAGTCGTAGATTTGAAGATAATCTTAAATAAATGTCTTGGCAAGTACCGTTTCGTAGGAAAGCTAATAAAGAGAAATAAGGAGCTATTATCTAGTTATCACTGATTTTTATGGCACTGCATACGTTCCCAGTTGCAAAAAGTGTGTTAAAAGTCAATTCAGACGATACTATTCACGCTCACCGATATCGTATTCAGAAATGTACCTCTCCAGTCGCTTGGAGTGCTGCTGTCGTGGCGTATAACAAAACTCAGTCAGTCGTGTTAGACTGTGGTAGCGCTTTAAAAGACAATGTAGCTGTCGTATTCTTGGGTGGCACTGGTAACGAACAAGTACCGATACGTGTCTAACGAGTACTCTTTTAGTAACGGATACATACGAATACACATCTTTTCGTTACTCTCACAACTCGACACATTTTATCGTAAGGAACTTGATATTTGAACGCTCCATATTCATTTCAAAGGATGGCTGTACCTATACGTCTAACTGGAGTTACAATTGGGGAATGCTGCTGTTACTGAGCAGGAAATGAACTAGCGTCGGAGATTGTGTCGCTGTCGGGTTGGAACTGGCTGGCCGGAACTTGAAGGACATGTGAGTGGTAGGGAGCGAGCTCTTCCCTGTCCATTGCCGGTGCGGCCGTCCGGCAAGTTGCTATTAATTACGGGCGTGTTTGTGCCAGCGCAAGCAGACGGCGTCGAAATTGCGTAAGTTGGGCGCGACACGCAATCGAAGTTGTCCCCGGCGTCCGTTAATTGTGCCCGCAAGTCCCGACACGGCACGGCAGGACGCGAGTCGACGCGGCCGGCGCAGGCGGAGGCACCGGCGAACCGGCGAACCAGCGCCTCCTGTCGCCGACACAAGGTGCGCCCTCTGCGGGGTGAGCGGGTGCTCGCGGGCTGCGCCGCCTCCACACCTCCACAGCGGAGGAGAAGCTCTACTGAACATGTCACTTGAGGGGACCACACCGTGGTTCAGGTCGAAAACTATCGATGTTAGGTTTTCATCATATTTCGATAGATTAAGGTTTGATTTAAGTACTCCGAAAAGTATTTTGCTGAAAAAAAATTTTTTTCGAGCATTTAAAGAGCATTTTCCTACCACGCGAGATTATGTGTCACGCCCACTTTTTTGTCAACCACTTTTATGCACATAGTTAAGATCTTTATATCCCCTACACTGCACGTTAGGGATTTCTTTTTACTCCCAAGTGTGTTGGCTATCCTTTTTAATGTATTAAAAAAAGGTAAATCAGTCAACAATCCGAAGATTGGTTTGAACACCACAGTGCTATACTAGGCATGGTCCTGTTTGGAGGTGGTATGCCGTTGCCTTCCTCCGACCTTTCACCCGACTTACTCAGGACCTACAGTTTAACGTGGGTTCCGAACCACGGTGCTACTCAGTATTTTTCACATCAGCAACACTGCCAGAGGTGAAAGAAGTGGAAAGTAACAGATAAAAATCCTAGGACCTGGCGGGATCGAACCCGGACCTATGCATTTGTAGTCTGGAACTCTACCACTGTGCTACGGAACCGCACATATACCCTAGAAAATCCCGTTTGTTAGAACAAATCAAGTATTCGATACCACATTTGATCATAGTATTGTGCCCTAATATTCCGTGTTGGTATTATATAAACATTTTATGGTGCTTCTGGCTGGTCACATTATCACTTTCATTACTTGGGTCTTTTAATGAACTACATAAATTAATTATTGAAAGTCGTAAGCTTAGTATTGGACAATAATGTATTTGTTAATGAAATTAATAATTAACAATACCTGAGGTCCTCTGTAATGTATTGGCCATAATGTAATACTTTTCTGACCGTAAAATTCAATAATAACTCTAATTTAACTATTTTAAATAATGTAAACATATATTAACATTACACTAATTGTTATTTACTTACGATCTTTTGTATTGTTTTGTTTTGATACGAAAAACGTATTATTACATTTGTCATAATTTTACGTAAAGCAAGATTCATTTATGTTTCATAAACAAAGTATGTAATATATAACATTGTAACTTCCGTGTTCTAGAATGTTCTCGAAATTACATTAAGTATTAACACGCGCGAATTGGCGCAAACGCAATCAATTGTGAAGTTAGTATTACTTTGAACACAGTCAGTCTTAGACCAGTATTCAGTCAGTTGGGAAGTTAGTATCACTTTGGCAGGCAGTCTTAAATCAATTTTGAGCCAGGATGTAGTCAGTATAAGTTTGTCTCAATCAGTCTCACTTTGTCAGCCAGTATGAATTCTGTATCAGTAACAAGAAGTATTAAAAATGTATTACTTCTGTTTGTGTGCTTCAAGAATAATATAAATAAATACGTATGAAATGAAACTTGTCATACTGCTAGTTTCCTGGATACTAAGAATCCGACGTCCTAATGTTGTCACAATTATTGAAAGCCAGGCGAGCAATTAAAACAACATCTACCACTGAACAACCGAAGGTGATGTATTCATAATGTGGCTTTAATGTAGTGCATAAAAAGCGTCACACCTTGGAAAGCAACGGTCGGTATTCTTTTGTTTCTGCTGTTTGTAAACAACACGCTTTCAAACACGCTGTTAGTTTTGTTCAAGTGTGATTGCGAGTAGTTGTTATACTTACGTTCGCAATGCTTGTTTACGTGCATACTACGGACAGACAATAAAGAAAAAATAAAAACAAAATCTGGAGGCAATCAAGAGAGATGTTTGGGCCATATTGTTCCATAAGTCCTCTACTGATGATAAGCCATGTCATGTATTGTGTCCATCAGGAGAAAAATCTGAGTGCAGATACAATAGCGGTCAGGCAACTGTAGAATCTTATACTCACCAGCATTCTCTTCCTGCTGTTGTTATTACAGCAATTAAACCTATTTTCAGAGACTTGGCTCATTCTGACCATCTAAGGAAATTTTTGATTATGTAGACAATATCTATAGTCTTGACCGCAAATTTATTAACAGTGATGACCGGTTTCAACTCATTTCTGAGTCATCCTCGGATCTGAATTCGTGTTTTTCAATAGTTGTATTAGCCATCAGACAATATAACCTTCCCATCGACAAATTACAACTTATCAAAGCCAAAAAAAAAAAAAAAATAAAAAAAAAAAAAATAAAAAAGAAAATAAATAAATAAATAAATAGTAAAAAATGGGGTATTTATTTATTTATTTTTTGGCTTTGATAAGTTGTAATTTGACGATGGGAAGGTTGTATTGTCTGATGGCTAATACAACTATTGGAAAACACGAATTCAGATCCGAGGATGACTCAGAAATGAGTTGAAACCGGTCATCAAGAGAAGCTCGAAGAGCTGCTAGAGACCAAAGAAGGGCCATCATATGCAGTAGGACAGTTTTAATTAACTGTAAGTAACTCATTTCAAAAGTTTTTTCTTTGAAGTCAATTTGCCGCAAACTAAAATTTTCAGTACATATGCCCCATTATATCAGAAACTATCACAGATAAAGGACTGAAATTTTAGAGACTCTTCATAACATAAAAAGCAACCTCTGGTAATATATTCGTTAATATCCCATTAGGAAGTTCACAAAAATATTTTCTGCAGAAAAAAACTTAATATTTTTTGTTAATAAATTAAAAAAAAAAGTATTTCTTACAAACTATAAAATGGATAATGTAGATTTTAGTACAGTTGACGTTATTAACACCATGTAACATACAGTAAAAATATTAAGGTCCTGCATCAACTAGGTTTTTCAGAAATGGGTCAAATAATTTCCTTACATAAGCAGGGTGTGGTCCTCTTAAGGTCATTTGACACCGGTGTAGCATATCTCGAGCTACGTCTTTGGAAGACGTTACAGTACGTAGAAGTATCCTGAGTAGAGACACATACCCTCCAAACCGAAAGCTACGTATTAAGAGCTACGTTTTTTATCCCATCTTCGTATTTCCTCAGTTGTTGAAGTCTTGTACTAACTTCATCACGCTTTGGGGAAGAAAATAAAATGTGACCAATGTAGAAAAATTTATTTCAATTTGTCGTTATCATCAGAAACGGTCCCACGTGCCTGATCTACTCCATCATATGAGTATTTTAGTGTAATTTTTTTACTGTCCATTCGCATCTAATATAGCGAAAGCGTAACTAATATTGGTCGCCTTCTAATTTCAAAATCATCTTCCAGATACCCTGTGATTTTACAAAAAAAGTGTTTGCAGATTTTCAGATTAAAGAAAAATTTTAAAAAATAGGGTCACAACACACGATGCTAAACGATACTAATTGAATTGTATTGGATATGTCCCTTTCAGCCAGGAAAATGGCCTAGTATTTATTACAACAATTGTTTTAGGAAAATTTAAAATTAAAATTATTTTCATCATTTTAAGTGGATGCACATTAAGAAGTATATCGATATACTGAGATGTATAGTTTACTGTAGTTGAATAGTGGCCAAATTATCCGGGTCTGGCTGCTTATTTGAAGAACTGCTTTCTTTGGGTAACTAAAATTAACTTTCTGTTATTATCACTATCTCGGTTGCAATATTGTTGTTCTGTAGAACAGGCACAAAGTCGTAGAACCTTTTTAGTTCATTCTGCCGATGACAATACTTCAGAGCCTAGATATCTCAACTTATACCCTAATTAATTTGACCAGTGTATGTAAGACCTGATCTATGAAGTCTCCACTACATCCCCTCCAGGTTTGTCGTTTTTATTAATGCTTGCCCGGTATATAACGAACTACAGATATCGTCATCTGTCAGCGGGAGCTGAATTACATCAATGGAGACAGTTAAAATTTTGTGCCAGATCGGGACGTGAGCCAGGGTCTTCTGTTCACCATATCGGTGTGCTGACCACTATGCCATGTCTGTAATTATTTTGGACCTCGATTCATACATCCGCTGTTTGAAATGTGTCGTTGCTCATAAACGTTCACCGTGTGCTTTGTAAATCATTGTCACTTTATCCCCATATGCTATGTACTATCTGCGACTACATTTCCGGAGGCAATACCTAGCTTAGAAATTATATTACACAATAGATTAAGGAAAGGAAATCCTTCATTTCTAGCTTTTGTGAATTTGGAGAAAGCTTTTGACATCGTTGTTTGAAATACACTCTTTCAAATTGTGATTTCACCAGGGTAGAACGGAAGGTTATTTACAACTTGTACAGAAACCAGACAGCATTCGAAAGGCATCAAAGGGACGCATTGGTTCTGAAGTGAGTAAGACAGGATTGTAGCCTTTCCCCAATGCTATTCAATCTGTGCACTGAGTATGTTGTGATAGAAACCGAGAAAAAATTTGGAGAAGGAATTACAGAAATAAAAATATTGTGGTTTGACGACGACATTGTAATTTTATCAGAGACAGCAAAGGACCTGGAAGACCAACTGAACTGAATTGACACTGTTTTTCAAGGCGAAATTATCAAACTTGTGTAATTGGGTAAATGTTACGTATTAGATACCTTCCGAATATAACATTACGTTACGAAATCTGTTGTGGCACGTATCTTGACGTCTTCAAGAGTCACACTTACGATTTTTGTACACTTACATATCATGATTAAATAATTATTGACGATACCCACTAAAATACGGATCGAAAGTTGGCAACGCGGTTAAGAACATGTATCTAGCTTGAGCAGAATATGATAACCCTGTTGGTTGAGAGCACCGGAATCACAATAAAGAGGGAAACAACAATTAAAAGACAGGTGGAATACGTGGCAAACCTTCGAAGAAACAAACATATGTGCCGCCTCTATCCGAATAAGCGTGGACTTGAAGAACTTACCTGGTGCTGAGAAAAGCAAACACCAAAATATACGCTCATGAATGGTCTCCGACGAAATAATTTTGGAGTTTAATTATATTGCTAACGCAATAGATTTTTCGGTTAAATTTTAGTTTACATAAAGAGAGCAGCTGCTCGACCTGTTATGTTGGTAGCGGCGCTATGAATGACGGGAGGCGTAGGCAGCCAATCAGGACTGGCGTTCCGGCAATCAATTATAAATGGTTTTTCATTTTGCGCTTCGTAAATAAATCGGCGTTGCGAATGACAGTCGTTTGCAAGTATCACATTGCAAATTAATGACGACTAGTTGACCCGTACGACTAATTCGCAGCATATCCTGATCATTCACACGTAAGTAAAATAGTAATGGAGAAAAGACAGATGTAAGTATATGTATGAAAGATAACAACCTTCGAATAGTAGTAATAAATGTTAGTCTCGCTGTAAGACAATTTGTATGATTAAATACTTATAAGTTATGATAGTAAACGGTACTTACCTGTGATGATGAACGTTGAGGTAATTCAGTTCATTCGTGCAGTACACAACGCTTGCTTGATTGAACAAAGTGAATAATTCCAACAGCTGTTGTGCGTCGACCTGTGAAACAGAAATCTCGCGATATACTACGGTTGCGTAAAGAATCCAAATAACTGCGAGAGCTGTCGAGCGAAATTAAATTATTTGTGTATTTTTCGTCATTACATCGACGTGTATAACCGAAATCGTGTGACAAACTATGCTTGCATCAAAGATGGTCTTTGACGTGCATCAAGAATCTCAACAACTGCAAGACCTGTCGTTCATGTAAGTTAAACAGATTGTAAATAGGCGGCACCTTCTACATTGCGTTTATATCGGCCGCTTAAACTAAGTCGATACACGGCGCGGTGGCTGATGGGAGCAACCGTAAATACCGTAATATAGGTGGGTTACGTGTCAAACCTTCAAAGAAACAATCATATGTGCCGCCTCTATCCGAATAAGCGTGGACTAGAAGGACTTGCCTGGTGCTGAGAAACGCCAAAATATACGTTCATGATTGGTCTCCAACGAAATAATTTTGGAGTTTACTTATATTGCTAACACAATATATTTTACGGTTAAATTTTAGTTTACACAAAGAGAGCAGTTGCTCGACATACGTTGGTAGCGGCGCTATGAATGACGGGAGGCGTAGGCAGCCAATCAGGACTAGCGTTCCGGCAATCAATTATAAATGGTTTTTCATTTTGCGCTTCGTAAACAAATCGGCGTTGCTAATGACAGTCGTTTAAGAGTAACATATTGCAAATTAATGACGACTAGTTGACCTGTGCAACTAATTCGCAGTATATCCTGAT
The DNA here is from genome assembly GCA_026315105.1 of Locusta migratoria. Taxonomy (NCBI): domain Eukaryota; kingdom Metazoa; phylum Arthropoda; class Insecta; order Orthoptera; family Acrididae; genus Locusta; species Locusta migratoria. The sequence goes on from CM048745.1 coordinate 719,417,588, forward strand.
CATTCACAGATAAGTAAGATAGTAATGTAGAAAAGGCAGATGTAAGTACATATGTATAAAAGATAACAAACTTTGAATAGTAGTAATAAATATAGTCTCATTGTAATAAAAGGTGTACTTACCTGTGTTGATGAACGTTGAGGTAATTCAGTTCATTCGTGCAGTACACAACGATTGCTTGAACAAAGTGAATAAATCTAACAGCTGTTGTGCGACGACGTGTGAAACAGAAATCTCGCGATATACTACGCTTGCGTAAAGAATCCAAATAACTGCAAGAGCTGTCGTGCGAAATTAAATTATTTGTGTATTTTTCGTCGTTACATCGACGTGTACAAACGAAACCGTGTGATAAACTATGCTTGCATCAAAGAAGGTCTTTGACTTGCATAAGGGACCTAAACAACTGCAAGAGCTGTCGTTCATGTTAGTTAAGCAGATTGTGAATAGATGGCACCTTCTACATTGCTTTTATATCGGCCGCGTAAACTAAGTTGATACACGGCTCGGTGGCTGATGGGAGCAATCGTAAATACATGTCCCATTTACGATCGTTCGCCGGCTATCAACTTAGATTTTACGAACGGTTCAACTTTTTTATTAATTTTATTTATTATTATTTTTTTTCAGATTTATGATTTTTGAGAAAACAATAACTTTAAACTATATGTGTATATTTCGTCATTAGTGGAGAACCAAACCTTGAAAATGAAACCTCAATCATTAATTTTGTATAATTATTACGAGAGATATGGCATATCCACAAACAACACCGATGAGGAAAAATATATATGACAAAAATTATGCATTGCACTTTCGTCGCAAAAAAATCGCTTGAGAAGATTTTAAAGGAAGTTAGATAGAGAACCAGTCACTACATGGTTGTAACAGTTTGTTGTAATAAGGCCTACATAGTTTTCTCTGAAAAGTCTCTTTTCATCGTACAAATCTCCTACATTTCCCTCAAAAAACTTGAAATGACCCTGAAAAACTCGCTAATGACAAAAATAATTTATGGCGCTAAGAAAATCTTTCAATCCCCCCAGATATTGCGACTTATTCCCCAAATTGGCAACTTTGCCAGCAACTGAGCTACGTGATAGCAACCCACTCTGCTTGACGACGTGACACGAGAGCTTCGTGGCCTTCTCTTTCGCCGTTGTTGGTTTAACTGACAATGAATAAGGGCCGATTTGTCAATGTGGTTAAGTTACGGATAAGATTTTAACTTGTCGTTAGCGAATAACTGCGTTTATCAATGTTTCGTTATCAGTTAACCCGACGTTAAAAGACCTCAAACTGGCCGTTAAGTTAACGAGTGGAATTCTGCTCGTTACACGGCTAACTATCAGTTAAGTGAGAATCTGTATGAAAATAGAAAGATTCCAAAGCGCTAAAATACCGCAATATATTCACGTGATAAGACCGATTTATCGAACAAAATAACAGAAGCACTACATGTATGAAAAACTAGTGTTGAAAGCAATTGAAAGCAATTGAAAAATTTTATCGTCATATTTCTCGTCCCATCCATGTCAGTAGCTAGCAGATGAGTTTGATATATTGCAAATACGCAACATAACTTTTAAATTATTGTTGCGATATCAAAATACAAACTTATGGGTAACGACTAGTTCAGTGAGAATCGGTATGATGAAAATGGTTGGAATAAGAGATTTGGTTGACAATGAAGACGATGTCAATATTTTAGACGATCTAGAGGTCATTGCTCCTATAATGCGACCTAGACGTATTTATGTTCGCCCAAATAATTTTGAATGCTGAGATGATGCAGAATTTGTTACGCTATTTCGTCTTGGAAACGCTACATGAAAAACTCCACGACCATCTCAAGAGTCCAATAGATAGTTATGTATTTTGTAAGTTATCTGTCATAATAGAAAACAGAATACATTATTTATGCCTGCAAGCTTATTAGTTCAGTATTTGGTTAAATTGTACCACGCTTCTCGCCGGGCTGCATTGGTTATGTTGGCACCAATGGTAATGACGGCAACTCAGACGACCAATAAATGTTTTTTCGTGACAACTTCAATTAAAACGATTTTTTTTTTCTGAACGGACAAGGGTATATACAAGAACATGTCAACGATACAGCAGGTACAGTATTAATTTTGCTGCGAGTGAAACGAGCAGCAATAACATTTACTCTGCAGCTCGTGAAAAATATTAACACAATTCTACACTTTACTGTTTATCTATTGCCAACATAAGCATTGGAGCCCGACGAGAAGCGTCGTAAAATTTTACCCGGTATTTACTTTTGCTTGTTGCGCTTAGTGTGAGGCCTAAAATGTGACTCCTTCCTCCGATCTACAGGAACAGTATACTTTTGCCTATGTACAAGGTTGCACTAATATACCTTGCATTTGGCGTGTTATCGTACTAAGCCATAAGATTTTCCCTGTCATACATTTTCCGTGGAAAGCAGTGAATTCATTTGCCACACGCGATCATGTCGCTTTTCTCTTCTCCTTCCATGTCGTAGCGTTCGTTTTTTTACAGTCCAAAAATGTTCAAATGTTTGGTAAGCTTATGGGACTTAACTACGGGATCATCAGTCCCTAAACTTACAAACTACTTATGAACTACTTACAAACTAGGACGGCACAAATATCCATGCCCGAGGGGGGATTCGAACCCCCGACCGTAGTGGCCGTGCTGACCGTGACTGGAGCGCCTCAGTCACCTCGGCCATTTTACAGTCCAATGCACCCTAATATTTCTCTATTGAGGACAGTGGCGGCGCTAGGCGTCAGCGACGTCGGCCACCGCCGACGGCCTCGCGCCTGTGGGAGCCTCGCAAAACATTTTTCAATTTTTTTTTTTTTTTTTTTTTTTTTTTTTTTTTTTTTTTTTTTTTTTTTTAAACCTGATGTTTAACGGCGCTTTTCAACTGCTAGGTTATGTAGCGACTACCTACATATAACTTACACTATCTTAACCAGTGGACGAACACAACATCGGTACCAAGGGTGGGATTCGACCCCCGACGAGAGCCATCTCGCTCACCGTGGTATGACGCCTTAGTGCGCTCGGCCATTACCGGCCGGCAGCTATTTAGAAAAAATGTTCAAATGTTTGTATAGTCTATGGGACATAACTATGGGGTCATCAGTCCCTAAACTTACAAAATACTTATGAACTAACTAACACTAAGGACGGCACAAATCTCCATGCCCGAGGGGGTATTCGAACCCCCGACCGTAGTGGCCGTGCAGACCGTGACTGGAGCGCCTCAGTCTCCTCGGCCACCGCGGCCGGCAGCTATTTATTTGTCCGAATTTATTTCGGTATGAGTGCAGCAGTGAAGCAATTTTTAGTTAAATACTTGCAAAACAATTTCTTCAGTACATTTTAGAAAACAATTTGGAAGAAGTATATCCAAATGTTTATAAAACAATCAGAATCACGCTCCCAGTTCCAGTCAGTACAACGTCGGCCGAGAGAAGCTTCTCAAAGCTGAAACTGATTAAGACCTACATGAGAAGCACAATGAGCCGCGTTGTCAGTACTATCAAGTGAAGCCGAAGTAGCGGTCACTATTAAGATGTGAACTTAAAAAATTTCAGTTAGACGAAAAGCGTTTATTGTAAATTTTGTCACTGCAGTAATACCTGTATATTATACAAATGGAATTTCAGTATAATGATTACTGATGTATAGTTCAGCTCATTTAACATTTTCTTCATTACAGAAAAAATGAAAGGGGCCTCGCAAAGACGAGTTCGCCGACGCCCAGTTTTCGTCTAACGCCGCCACTGATTGAGGACACAACACACTCGCACTAACTTCTTATAAAACTCTAGCTTCTTTCACGTTTGTTTTCCATAAGGCCAATTAACAACTATCTACTAATCTCTTCCCTGATAGTTAAATAAGGGAAACAGCTGTTTATTCAGACGGCACTTTCATTTGTTTCTATTGCCCACCTAGTCGAAAAAAAATTGAAATGACCTTAAAAAAGTCTCTAATACGAAAATTTTATTTTTTTGTCGCTAAAAGGATGATTCAGTCCCATAAGATTTGGCGACTTATTCCCCAAATTGGCAACTTTGACAGCCACCGACAGCCAATCGAAACCCATCCTGTTCGACGACGTGACACGAGAGCGGCGCGGTCTTTCGGCGGTTTTGGCTTTAGGCCGTTCGAGCGCGAACACCACGTTCTCTCTTTCCGTCTCTCGCTGTCTGTTTCGATGGCATTATGTTGAGCCCCGTTGCAGGTGGGAGCTGCCTTGAGCAGCAGCAGCAGCAGAGCAGGCCGGCGCACGCCACGCTGTCAGGCCGGCCGGTTGGCGCTCTTCCGCCGCGGGAGTCTGACGGCCGGAAGCAGAGACCGCCACCTCGCGCCGTTTGATAGCTGCAATTAGGGTCTCTGGCCTGCCCACGCGGCCGGGCGGGGCGCCACTTCCGCCGCCGCCGCGCGCTGCGCGACCGTGTTTTGTTTGCCGCGCTATTTATACCGAAACAATTGCCGATCGCCGCGCGGCGCGGACAAAACGCGGCGCTTCGCCCCCCGCCTCCGCCGCTGCCGCCGCCATAACGCATTGTTTGACGGCGGGATCGCAGATGAAAATCCGAAACAGTTGAACAATGCTCAATCTGCGGAATAAAATAAATGTGATGACGGTCGGCGGCGGCCATTGGCGCCCCCTTCCCGCCCGCCTCTTTATTTCCGCACAATAGGCGACGCCGCACACCCGGGGGCGCGAGGCGCGGATATTTCGCATGTGTGAACGTGGAATGTGTTGTTATATGTTTACAGTTACTGTCATTTTATACAACGATATTCGATTTAGCGATGGCCGCCGTACTGCCAGCCCGTCAGGAAACAAAAGCCGCGCCATGTTGGCGGCGCGAGTTAATTAATTTTGTTTCACACTTCGAAGATGCGCCTGAAAACCGTTGATCCGGTATGCGACGAAAGAAAATACACTGCGTGGTAATTATTGCATTGTTATTATCTCTGGTCTTAATGAAGAGCTTCAATGTTTCAGAAATGAAGATAAATCTAAACTAGGTTTTATCGATTTCCTTATAGAAGCTTTTTATCAAAATTAAGAAGCGACCGAATATTCGGGTTCGGTAACGGTCAGTTTTGGTTTCGGTCGAAATTAGCTTTCATGAACTTACTGATTAAGTCCGGTCACGTTCTGGATGGATTCAATCAACAATAACACTTCACCTCAATTAACAGCGCGCCATTTAACTGTTAGGAGCCTCTCCTCCCGCGTAAAAATTTTGGGTATGTTGTTGTTCAGCACAATATGAAGCAATCGTACCTTGTGGTACCTAAACTTTGATATCGCCTAGATCTTTCGTTTAAAATTCCTTTATTGAAGCCGGTTTCGGCAAGTCTTTGATGTTATCTTCAAGTCTGTTTAATCGTGACGATTGTGTGATATTTAAATATTAATCGACTTGAAAATTGCAACACAGCTTGGCGGAAACCGTTGTCAATAATGAAACATGCGGTCTTGGCACCTCTATTCATGGAGATTCGCATTACAAGATATTAGACCGCGCCGCCGGCTTGAATGACGGCAAGCACATACTACATTTAATCTCGTCTTCAATCTTTCTCTCTACAGATCTCAAAAACTTAATGTTTAACACGGTCTGCCTTTGAACTCGATATTTCCGTTTGTAACCAAAATTTCAAGACATATTGTCGGTTGTCTTCTGGCTTCCCCGTGGTTTAATGGGATTTATGGATTCAAGCAGTTAAATCACACGCATTAAGTTATATTTGAGCGGTGATGCCGGCCGCAGTGGCCGAGGGGACTGAGGCGCTTCAGTCACGGTCTGCACGGCCACTACGGTCGGGGGTTCGAATCCCCCGTCGGGCATGGATATTTGTGACGTCCTAGTTCGTGAGTAGTTCATAAGTAGTTTGTAAGTTTAGGGACTGATGACCCCGTAGTTAAGTCCCATAAGATTTACAAACATTTGAGCTTGAGCGGTGATCTTTCATGCTACTTTGGCGCCCTGCTGAGTTTAATGTTTATTAATTTCTGTCGGTTTTCTACCTTTATTCAACTGCTTTAAAGTAAAATACTACGGAAGGAAAACTATTTATTTTGTTTTATTTCGTAGCCTATTGCTCAGCAACACGTTGCAACCTTGCAGGACATTGCAGAATGTCGCCATTGCCCAGCGAACAATAACTTCTTTCAATTTAATCCATGCGGGTCCAGGAACCGAAAAATTATGGTGATTAAGCTAGTTTTGACCCATCAGTATCTTCAACGACATCGTCACACGATGAAGCAAGATATATGGTTATCAAAAACGTCGCGCAATGTTGCGAAGAGTAGAAAACTAAAACAGGAGTTTTAGTTTTACTTAATAAGGATAAATATATAAGCGATGCAAAATAAGACACAATCAAAATTTTCGATAATGTCATTAGCCTTCTGCTGTTTGAAAACCTGTATTAACAGCTCATACCGCAAAGTCCGAATTCGTGAATTTTCAAGGGTCCCATATCTTGGGTTCTGTTTATCTCAGAGTTCAGGGGTAGAGTGTTCTGGATAACCCTTGGCCTAGTTATCATTTGTAAACGTGTTAGAATAGTGGCAATATTGTCGGTGTCGTACAGTACGGAGACAGAATTTGAAATAATCCACACCTCTGGAAGCCCATCCAGACTGAGCAAATTGGTTGGTTTTTACCCATTACGTGTGATGTATGGTGGGCATTATAAGGCTTACAGAAACACCATTTATTCTTCTGCTTTTCCTGAGAAAATTACGGAAAAACAATTTTTTGGGTACTAAAATCACGAATTGTGGTGATGGACACTTCGATACTTTTAATTCATTGCAAAAGTTACAGGTAACGGCTGAAAGCAAGGGGAAACTACAGTCGTTACTTTTCTCTAGGACACTCAGCTGTACTACATGAATATATGATGATGGCGTCTCTTTGGGTAAAATATTCCGGAGTTAAAATAGTCCCCTAATCGGATCTCCAGACGGGGACTACCCAGGAGGATGTCGTCATCAAGAAAAAAAACAGGCATTCTACGGATCGGAGCGTGGAATGTTCTATCCTTTAATCTGATACGTAAGTAAGAAAATTTGTAAAGAGAAATGGATATGTCAAATTTTATGTGGTAAGGATTAGTGAAGTTCTGTGGCAGAATGAGTAAGATTTTAGGTCAGGTGAGCCAACACCACCTAAAGTAGAGCTCCAAAATACCCAGGCAGAATCGTCCGCCATGTTTTCCCCAACACGGTTGGAATCGCGCTGTACTAACAGCGTAGAGCCGCATGCCCTGTCATTTTCACAAACGATTTCACAAAAACTAATCGGTAGAAATATTTAATTTTTCCGTTACTTAATCTTTATATATCAGCGTTGTGACGAAATGCTCGTCATTTCGATAGTAGTCTTAGTTAATAAGATATTGGCTTTGAAATAAGAGACTGCGCTACCTTAGGAAAAGTTTACACTATGATATCTTGGAAGTTTGCTATGATATTCCGTTTGGTGCTTGTTGCACTATATTTTGCTGCGGATGAAACTTTCGTGATGGATTGAATTTTATTTTCGACTTGGGAGGAGATCTTTACCTTTCACTCACACCGCTAATCTTTATTTTATTTAGCGCACTCATTTCCGATGGCGATAAAGCCATAATGAATCATTGCGTATCTCATACACGGTTAGAGGTATCAAAATGATATTTTGACAAATGATAATATGCAAAGTGGGGAGTATTTTGCGACATGGTTACAACACAAAACTTCATTAACTGTCGCGTTATTCAAGGAAATGTATAGTTGTAGAATGAAAAAGAGTAAAGTTAGTGATTTATTATTCGATTTGCAGATATTTCTTCGTCACTAACAAATGTTTATTTCCTTGCTTCTTGTCCAATGTGTTTCAGAAGCCACTACTCCGTTTCCAAAACCTAATAGGCGTTACATTTCCTTCAGTGTAACGTCTATCAGTAACAGAACGGAAGTTACTAGATCTAATGAAGATTTTATGTGAGAATACTTGAAAATTACAGATAGCAAGGATCTATTCACTAGCTAACGAACTGACTTGTTCCCATTTCCTCACATAACAAAGCACTCTGTATTGAGGTATTTAGAATGTCCTTTTCATATTACTGAAAAACTGAAATTGCGTGCCGGCTGCGGTGGCCGAGGAGACTGAGGCGCTCCAGTCACGGTCTGCACGGCCACTACGGTCGGGGGTTCGAATCCCCCCTCGGGCATGGATATTTGTGCCGTCCTAGTTCGTAAGTAGTTCATAAGTAGTTTGTAAGTTTAGGGACTGATAACCCCGTAGTTAAGTCTTATAAGCTTTACAAACATTTGAATCTGAAGCACTTTTGAAGTTTGTAACTATTAAATTTAATGGGTTAAGAAGCTAGTATCAGTATCTTTACGTATGAATGTTATGCAGTAACAGCATGTGCCTAATTATTAGGAGCTCTAATACGGAAGACGTCTTACTACTAGACGGGCGGGCGGATCACAGTGCGTTACATTTAACTGACATTATCTCAAGTATACATTTTTCACAAAATTGCTGTTTGGAGAGGATGAAAATTTGATGTATTTTGGATATTTCATTCGCTTTATGTGTTCACCTAACTTCAACAGAAAAAAAAATTCCTCGCATGTCGAGAATTCCGTAACGTCGTCAGAAAGTGCATGGTCGTAAACTATCAGTATATGCTATGTATAAATTATTGCCATCAATAAAACTAAAAAGGAAATGTACTGTAGTTCTTAAGGAAGACATTGATGATAATTCCACGTTCAGTGGAGTAGTTTGTGAGTGTAAGCGAGTTGAATGAAACGCGAGGTAACGCGTGAGCTCGTCCGGAACGTGGCAACTCCTACAGCTTGGGGAAAAAATGGCGGATAGTTCAGCTCGGGTTTATAGGAGCCTTAACCTAAAGAGAAGGCCGAGGAGCTGTCGTGTGACGTCACGCCGAGAAGGCCGCGCTGCTCGTAGGTGAGTGGCTGGCCGCTAGAGCCTGGTAGGCCGGGGCCTAGTGGACAGCCAGTGAGCTACGCACTCGCGACCTACGCTGCGTGACGTCACACGAGAGCCCCGCGGCCTTCTCTTTAGGTGGTGGTGGGTGAGTAGAGGGTTATAAACAGTTGGTGGTAACGCTGGAGTAGGTCTGATAATAAATAAGAAAGTATGAATGCGGGTAAGTTACTATAAACGATATAGTGAACGCATTATTTAGCAAAGATAAACACGAAGTCAACAGCGACCACAGTAGTACAAATTTATATGCCAACTAGCTCGCCTATGATGAGGAAAACGAAGAAATGTATGAGGAGCTAAAAGAAATTATTCAGACAGTCAAGGGAGAGAAAAACTTCATTGTGATGGACTGAAACGCGGCAGTAGGAAAGGGAAAAGTACGAATTGCAGTAGGTGAAAATGGACTGCGGAAAAGCAATGAATGAGGAGATCGCCTGTTAGAATTTTATGCAGAGTACAATTTAATCATCACAAACCCTTGGTTTAAACGTCGTGAGAGAAGGTTATATATGTGGAAGTGACCAGGAGACAATGGGAGACACCAGATTGACTTTTTAATGGTAAGGCAAAGGTTTAGAAACCAGGTTTTAAACTGTAAGCGGCACATATAGACTGACTATAACTTATTGGTTATGAACCAGAGGTGGCTGAGAATCTCGGAGCCTTAGGCTAGGATTGACAGAAACGGGGAAAAGTATAAAAAGAATGGGTAGCTCTGAGAGATAGAGTAATGAAGGCCGGTGAGGTAGGCAGAAGGACAATGCCTAATATCCTTGAATAACACAGGAGATACTGAATTGATGGAAGGAGATGCAGCATTGAAGCAGGCAAAAGGGAGTACAGATGTCTGAAAAATGAGTTTGACAGGAAGTGCAGACTGGCTAAGCAGGGCTATGAATAGAGGAAAAATTAAAGACCGTAGAAGACTGTATAATTAGGGGAAAGATATATACCGCCGACAGGAAAATAAAAGAAATGTTTGAAGACAAGAAAACGAGTTGTATGACTATCAGCAACTGAGACGGAAAAAGCAGTATTACGCAAAGAAGGGAAAGCTAAAAGGTAGAAGGAATATATAGAGCCCCCATACAAAGGAAATTCTAGAAATGGAAGACGAAGTACAGAAATATCAGATAGGAGATGCGATACTGCGAGAAACATTATACAGAGCACTGAAAGATTTGACTAGAAACAAGTCCCGGGAGTAGAAGACATCCGTCTGAACTGCTGATATAGTTAGGAGAGCTAGTTATGAAGAAATTGCTCCACCTGGTATGCAAGATATATAAGACAGGGATATACCCCCGACATCAAGAAGAATATAGTAATTCCAATTTCTAAGAAAGCAAGTGCAGACAAATATGAAAATTATTGACCTATCAGTTTAATAAGTCATGATTGCAAAATACTAATACTTATTATTTACAGACTAATGGAAAAACTGCTGGAACCCAACATTGGGGAGAATCAGTCTATATTTAGGAGAAATGTAGGAAAACGGAAGGCATTACTCACATTACGACTTACCTTGGAAGACAGATTAAGGAAAGACAAACCTACATGTTTAGCGTTTGTAGATCTGGCGAAAGGTTTTGACAGTGTTGACTGACTTTCAAATTCTGAAGATAGCAGGGGTAAAATATCAGGAGTGAAGAGTCATATTAAACTTGTACAAAAACCAGACAACAGTTACTGGAGTCGAAGGGCTTGAAAGGGTCGCAGTGGTTGGGAAGGGAGTGAGACAGGGTTGTAGCCTTTCCCCAAAGTTGTTTAACCATTACATTTAGCAAGCTGTGAAAGAAAGCAAGAATTTGGAGAGGAAATGGAAACTCAGGAGAAAAAATAGAAACTTTGCGGTTTGCCGAAGATATAGTAATTCTGTCAGAGACAACAAAGGACCTGGAAGAGCAATTGAACGGAATGCATAGTATCGTGAAAGATGGGTATAAGATGAACATTAACAAGAGTAAGACAAGGGTAATGGAATGTAGTGTCAGAAAGTCAGGCTATGTTGAAGGAATTAAATTAAGTAATGAGACAATAAAAGTAGTAGATGAGTTTTGTGATTTGGGAAGCAAAATAAATCATAAAGAAGACATAATTAATAATAAAGAAGATATAAATGCTGAGTGGCTCTGGGCTCTGGGAAGAAGAGCGTTTCTGAAGAACCGAAATTTGTTGACATTCAATATTAATTTACATGTTAGGAAGTCCTTTCTGAAAGCATTTGTCTGGAGTGTAGCACTGTATGGGAGTGAAACATGGACGATACGCTCGATGAACGGGGTTTTATTTTTGTTATTCATCACTGTTAATTTGCATCATTCAATTCAGTCTAGTCTTGCAACATTTTTAAAGAGTTTGCAGAGGCAATGCCTTGAAAGTTTTTTTCCATAACTCTGTGCGTTATGAGAGGTCCCGAGTTACCGTATATTTATAACTAAAATAAGCACGCAATACCCGCTCTATATGTACTTGTAGTTTTATCTGATTTAGGGAACGAACAGCAACATTTCTTGGTTCTGAGGTCATTTACTCATCAATAACTTTTATAAAAGTCAAAGGCATCGTAAATTTGATTTATTTAAAAAAAATCACTTTTACTGGTATTCGTCACAGATCGAAGTACATTATGCCTGTGACAAAAATACCTTAAATAGCATATGCGACAAAAAAAATTGTGAGATTAAGACGGTAAATCTGTTGTATATTGACATTCATTGAGGTTGTATTGAAAAATTTGCACACACACACACACACACATAAAAAAAAAAAAAAAAAAAAAAAAAAAAAAAAAAAAAAAAAAAAAAAAAAAAAAAAAGTATTTGAGATGAGCAACCGTGGCCATCCACAACTCTCGCGGTTACTTGTATGTAGCCATGCTAATTTGTTTCTTCAGAAAAAAAGGAAACGTCGGTACCTCCCTTGCATTCCATGAATATTCGAATAATCCAACCATACCTGAAAAAAATGTTAAACAATTTCTCTTCCAGTCGAAGATAGTTTGTAATGTCTGCATTAAAACAGCTGAAAATTGTTATCCCCTCTTTCGCCTTCGGCAAATATATTCTCATGAACTTAGCCGGGTTCAAGAAATGAAAGGTATTGTCACAGCTCTGGAAGTTTCGTCAAACAGATATAACTGTGAATTTTAAGGTAACCTTAGTATCTTCAAAAGCGTGTTTCCGAAGTATTCAGTTTATTTTTTTAATTTCATTTACCTTAATAGGTTGAACTGTGTAATAAGGTACGCCTGATTCATATGAACGACAATGGTGAATAAGTGAGTTTTCAGAATAATTTAAACCGCAGTATTTCATTAGACGTTTTTCTAGGAACGTCATTTTCTCATTTTAGGAAATCTTTATACTTTATCAAGTAGCCCCCATCCACCGCCCCCCCCCCCCAAAAAAAAAAAAAAAAAAAAAAAAAAAAAAAAAAAAAAAAAATATCCATGACCTTTGGAATGTAAAAGTGCCAGTTATGCTAACAGACGACGTTCCGACCGCTCTGGAGCAAATTGTCCGATATAAAATATCTACTCACGAAAAATAGTTGATTTTTGCTCAACTTACAGTTTCATATCATCGCTCGGAGAAGCTTCTATTTTATTTTTGTTATTCGTCACAGTTACTGTGCAGTGTCAAATGTATAATGTTGCAACATATTTTAAAGAGTGTAGAAAGCTAAAAACATGTTACCTAGACGTTACGTATGTTAGAGTCTACCTTATACACAACCGCGTATTAAAATCAGAGAAGATATCGAAATTTTATTTAAAACTGAGAGCGCAATATTACCTCACTGAATTATCGAAATATTGGTTTCATATTTGATTGCGTGCACATATCATTCCATTTGCAAAACACTGTTCTGTGATAAATTTTATCTAGACATCGTACGGTCTGATATCACCTCTCGATAAGCTACTAAATTTCTTTTTTCTATTTGTCATTTTCTGCATATAAATGTATCGATGCATAGAAAGTAACTGTCACATCTTTGCTGCAGCAAAGAAGTTTTTTATACGTGCAGGACACCCTGCTATTCCAAGGTAAAGAAGAGAATTAGCTGTAAATGCTCCTGTAGAAGCACAAAAAAGGCAAACAAGTTCCTTATTTAAGGAACACTGACAGAAAAGTGGGGAACTCGCCGGTTTTCTCACCAAAAAGTTTTACATACGGTGATATTAGCACTTCTTGTTTGCTGAAAGGAGTGGCGGTGGAGGAGTATCTGAGTAGGAGAGAAACAGATAACAGATAGGAATTCTGGAAGAGATGCAGTGACAGTGACAGTGAGACAGTAACAGTGAGCGCAAAAAAGAGAGGACTCAAATTGAAAAACACAGCTGAATGTTAACTATACATAAGCTTCGGAGATCTGGAGCCTCGAAACCGGCGAACTTCATTAACATAAAGTTTGTCCGGTTTCCCTCATCTCCAAAAACTACCTGTTAGTCGGTCACGTAGTAAGAAGCCGGAACATAGCATCCGCAAGAATAGTTATCAAGAGGAGACAATCGTGATTGAAGACACAGGGAGCAGATTGTGAGAAAAAAAGAGGCAGTAGTAGGAATGTAAAAGAAAAAGAATGGGGCCTAGACAATGGCAAAAGATGACAGCCAAAGTGGAGAGAAAGGAATGAAGGCAGTGGAAGTGGGAGATACAGAATAAGGATCTAATAGGAGGAAAACGAGACAGTATTAGGGAGACATATCTAGACAGTGACAGTGAAAGGAAGTTTTTGTGTATGACACTGCGGCGAAGCGGCCGAGCGGCCGAGCGCATTGAGGCACTATGCTACTAAGGGCGAGACCGTTCCCCGTCGGGGGTTCGAATCCCTCCTCGGGCATGGATGTTTGTGTCGTCTTTAGTATCAGGTAGTTCACAAGTAGTTTGTAAGTTTAGGGACTGATGACCCCGCAGTTAAGAGCCTTAAACTTAACAAACATTTGAACATTTTGTGATGTGTATGAAACCAATAGTATTATGAGAGACTGGGTGAAAGGATTTGTCATGTTTTGTGTTAAAAGACTGTGATAGTGTTCGCACGCCAAAATCTTTGGTGAGGTACGCGGAATGAGAACTGAGCCAGTTGGTTTCGCACCTTTTTGTAAGTGTTGTTTGAACAGCAACGTGTCTACCTTTTTGTGCTCCGGCAGGAACATTTTTCAGCTGATTTCATTACTACTACAGATCAATGGCTCTCCGCTAGAGGAAACGGCCTGGCAAGCATTAAATTCACATGCTACAGATTTTTCGACTATACATGCCTGACTACCACACGGTAAAACAATCGGTTAGCTTTAACTTCTTCATTCGTAATGTCTGTTGCTGTCGACCAGTCGTTCAGTCCCATAGATCTGTTCTATTGATGTCGGTAAAGTTTTCCACTAACAATTGATATTCTGTTAAAGCAGACTTTTAGTAATTTCGAACATTGTACGGAACTGAATATGATCGTCTCTTTTACAAAACTGATTACTTCCGCGTATGTCTGATATAGTAGACCACAGAACATTGGATCACCAATGGGTTTAGCCCTAGGTGATAACATTTAGATTCCCGTTCCGAGGTTGCAATCCGTTCCGATACATACGGGCCATCACCGTTATGGACCTTCTTGTCTTAAAATCTCGACAAGAGCAAATTTTGCCCCAATTCTACAAAGTTTTGTCTAGACACTTTATGATATTATTGCTGTACACAATGTTTAGTGTTCCTGCCGAAAGAACAGTGTTTATTGAATATCGTTTAGTAAACATAAATAAAAAAAGATAATGTAAAACGGTCGCCGTGTGGAGCTATTGCTTGACCACCGAGGTCACCCTATCTTACCTCATGGGATTGCTGTTTGGTGGGGGGGGGGGGGGGGGGGAGTATATAAGTGCAGAATGGTCACAAGAAGGACCTTCTCGCTAATCAAAATACATTGAAGTTCACGGTGGTCTGTTAGAACATCTTCTTTCAGTAAAGTTACACATTTAAACAAACCATAATATAACAGTGTCTTAATTTACTGTAAACTGCGCTTTTCCTATTTCTAGATGGTTTCATTGGTTTACCGGAAACGGTAAGGAACGGCATATGTTTATTAGAAGCTGTTAGTTCAGAAGCACCAGTAACATCACCCCTAAAAGCACGTGCATTTTCTCCTGAACTTCCCTGTGTAACTATAGTTACTGCTCAATCTGTCAACAGTTTTTGACAAATTGTTTTCAGGATTGTAAATTTACTTAAATGTAAAAGAAAAACTACATGTTCTGTTCTTTTTTTTTTTTTTTTTTTTTCATTTATTTGATTATTTTCTACCAAGAACCGACGGAAGGATGAGTAAAATTTATTTAAATGTAATTTAAACTGTGAATACCGTATTTAAAAATACAAACATTTTTGTATTTACCACAAAATTAATTTTTAAATTTCTGAATTCTTTCAGTGAAATACCGTAATTAAAAGCTTCACATACTGGTATTTCTTTTCTAAATAGACTATTTTTTTATAAATTATACTAAAGAATGATAGCACATAGTAAGAATATTTTCTAAAAATTGCATCCAATGTAAAGAATATTTACTACGTATGACGTATACTTGAATTTGAATTTTGACAAAGAGGAGATAAACGGAGTCGAACTCTTCGTTTGTAACCGTCTCCTATACTCTTCTAAACGTCGCAGGTATCTATAACTGTGGTTGTTACTGTCTTCTTTCCTCTAATTATTTCATTCCTCACCTGTTCAAATAATGTTAAGTCGTAGAAATTTCTCCTTCATGCCATCTCTGCAACAAGTACTTTCCGTTTTCTATTGTTATCTTTGAGCCACACTTCTAACCCAAACGTTATGAGCGGTTCTATTATAGCCTTAAATGTATCCTTCTTTGTCTCTTTTGAGAAATTACTGTTCCACGATGTCGGAGTAGAATCTTTCTTTCCCTATCTACTTCCTTAAGTCCTTCTCATCACTTCCATGTTCACTAAATGTAATTCCTAGATATTCATACGTACTCACATTTTTCCACTCTCCAGTCTGATGTCTCGTCCTTCACCTACCAGAACCATATACTTTGTTTTCTGAATATTAACTTCCAAAACTGATTTACCGTATTCTACATTTAACTTGTCAAGCACATGAGGATGGCGGGAAACATGGCAGTTGACCCTAAATAATGAAAAGTGTAAAATCCGTATTAGCACCAAAACAAATCCAACTTGAATAGAAAGAGAGGCGTTGGGTTACAATTTATATGTTTGATGTAATGAGACAATATATGCCCCAGAAAATTCCGTTATTGTTTGATATTTACACCACCTATGCCGAGGTACAAGGCAGAATTCATCCTATTCACGTTTATTGCTGGGGTGCCATTCCGATACTGGAGCGCCTCGGCAACCTTAGTATTTATTACGTAGTGGATCCGAAGCAGAATTAAAGTTTATGCTGTGGCGGAAGACGTGTTCTAAGGCAGTCCGTGTAGCCGTGTTATCCATTGGGCTGTGACAGGTGAGTGCTTAACACGTCTACTTTACTACGCAGTATGTACCGAATTCGAATCCCGGGTGTACCGCAAATTTTAACGCCTCTCCTTCCGTTCAGTATCTTTGACATAAAGAGAGAATACTTGTCTCAGAAATCTGAATCATTGTTTGTAAAGAGATCCCTAAATAAACATTTACACGATATATCAGTCAAATGTAAAGGCCGTAAATGCAACTAAAGAACTAGGAATTACAAACAACTTAAATTGGAAAGAACACATAGGAAATATTGTGGGGAAGGGTAACCGAAGGTTACGTTTCATTGGCAAAACACTTAGACGATGTAATAGTTTTACTAAAGAAACTGCCTACACTGTACTTGTGCGTCCTATATTATTGTTGCGTATTGTGGGACCCCCACCAGGTAGAACTGACAGGTGATTTAGAGAAAGTTCAGAGAAGTGCAGCTCGTTTCGTATTATCGCGATGTAGGGGAGAGAGCGTCACGGAAATGATGCACGACTTGGGGTGTAAATCATTAAAACAAAGGCCTTATTCGTAGCGAAAAAATATATTTGGTAATTTTCTTTCAGTAACTTTCACCTCTGAACGTGAAGATTTTTTGTTAGGAGCTACCTACATATACAGACATGCTTATCGTAACAAAGTAAGAGAAATCGGATCGGAAACTGTAAGATTTTGATATCCGTTTTTCCTAGAGAATGGAACGGTAGAGAAATATTGTGAAATCGGTTGGATAAACTGCCTGACAGGCACTTAAATGTTATTTAAAGCTTACATATGTAAATATTGCCTTCAGAGAGAGCTTGCACAGCGCAAAGCGAAATGCAGGAGCTAGTAACACAGTCTTTCCTTCGGGCTAATTTGTACGATTGCGTCAGAGTCCGAGTAGCATAGAATATCGTACCATGAATGAAGGAGCTCCTCAAATGTTCAAATGTTTGTTAAGCTTATGGGACTTAAATGCGAGGTCATCAGTCCCTAAACTTAAAAAATACTTACGAACTAACTTATACTAAAGACGATACAAACATCTACGCCCGAGAGAGGATTCGAAACCCCGACTGGGAACGGCCTGTTA
Source organism: Locusta migratoria (assembly GCA_026315105.1). NCBI lineage: Eukaryota > Metazoa > Arthropoda > Insecta > Orthoptera > Acrididae > Locusta > Locusta migratoria. The sequence continues at coordinate 719,435,212 of CM048745.1, forward strand.
CATCGGAGCATAGCGCCTCGATGCGCACGGTCACTTCGCCGCGGCGAAGGAGCTCCTAAAAGTTGACTTAGGAAGATATCTTGAAATGCGAGTATCCGCAGCCAAACCTTGTCATTGTGAGATTAAGTTTTATTTGAAAAGCACAACCTGTTTCGCTTCTTATAGATGCATCTGATGAAAAAAATAAAGTCTGCCGCGCAGCCATTGCCCAGCGTTCACGTCGGATGTTTGAAATACTGAACAGCCGACGTGAACGCTGGGGATTCGCTAAAGCGCAGACAATGTTTTTAAAGAACCTGATATTGTAATAATTACCTGAAATTCAGGATATTTCCTAGGAGGCGGTCTTTTAATACAACAGTTATGAATCCCTTTATAAGATCTTTATTGGCATAGAACGCTTATTGATTTTGTATTATTACTAGTTTCGATTCATTAAAGAGTCATTATCAAATCTTACTTGTCCAGGAATGTTAAGAAATATACTTCGTATGAACCAACATCGTAGGGGCAGTCCTGTGGTAACACACTACCTAGACATGTGGCATAGTATAACACAAGGGTCTTGAACAACATGTCCCAAAGGCACATTCAATTGATGATGTGCATTCCATTTATAGCTTGCTCCTACGATGTTGGTTCATACGAAGTATATTTCTCAACATGCCTGGACAAGTAAGATTTGATAATGACTCTTTAACGAGTCGGAACTAGTCATATAAAATCAATAAGCGATTTATGGCAATAAAGATTTTATAAAGGGATTCACAACTATTACATGATATTGTGTATATAAGACGCGACCGGTTGTGCTTTTTTTACACAAAAGCTCGTTGCAGTCAGAGCGGACTTAACCCTTTCCAGCCCAGTGGTTTCAGCCTGAAGCCACATTTTTACTTCGCGTCCTTTTCCGACCCACCGGTTCCTTCTTGAAACCACCGCCACAAATTGATTACTGGTGACATATAGCACCAGCGCCAGATCCTTGTCACAGTAGCGAAGTAATTGTTGCGTAAAAGCCCTTTTTGTATAGCCCTAAGACGAGTACAAGTTCTTTCGACCCAGACTTCAAAATAAATTTAGTTTGTGACTTCTATAGAGCAGATAATTGGAATTTCAGGTATTGCATTATTCTTATAAAGTATTTTATGATATTTGGAAGATGTTTCCACTGATAACTATAATGTATAGTTTAGTCTTTTTACGAAAATGTAGGTGGTTACAGAATGAAACCACTGGGACATAACGACCTTCAATAACGGTAAATCTACAGCTTGCATTTTATTTTATTCTTTACAGCATGACGGCATGGATAATAGACCACCATGAAGAGTAAAGCAGCAATTCAGAACTTGTGAACTTAGCACAAAATATATGCTAATGTATACTTGCTGACATTGCAAGTTATTCTGAGTCAGCTGCTTCGGATATTGGAAATAAATGAGACGAAATTGATGGACAACTTCGACTTCTTTCACCTGATGAGTATGTATTTGAATTTGAAGAGGTTGTCAATGAAAATGTGTGCTGAAAGTGACTCTTTACGTTAGTAGTGGTAACAATGACGACGATGAGATGCGTGTGATGACAATACAGAGCTAAAGGAGCATACTGAATGGGTGAAACAGATACAGTGCTGTCAAATTAAGCAACTGAGTTTCCACAGGACTATGGTTCAATTATCCCTTCTAACAAATCAAGCCCCACTGAAAACTGTCGTAACAGCCCAGTGGTTTCACTACAAAACCACCTAGACTATTTTATTGTGAAATACAAATTTTATTGTTATTGCACTATATTATTGCTTATTGAGGCAGTAAAACTAGATTTTGGAACAAATTTTTATAGTTTTCTTCCTATGTTTATTCATGGACCTCAAATAGTTAACCTCACAGTGACTTAGGAAAATCGGAAGAGAATCTAAACCTCAGCAATGCCTGCAGAACTTAAATACCACCATAAGGGGTGAATTCGATCAGGTGGGGGAAGTCGACCGGCAATACAGCTTTATAATTTACACTACTTCCGCCTGGCGGTACATACGGGATCTTCACGCTACACATACTTGTTGGAAGCCATTGAGTTGCAGAGTAGTGTTTACCTGTAGAATTTTCTCTCTGAGTATCCGTTCAGAGGGATTGTGGGATATAAACAAATGCATTTTGGTTCAAATTCAAATGATCAAATATTTGCAAATCTATCGGACCAAACTGCGTGGTCATCAGTTCGTAGCTTACAAACTACTTAAACCTAGGTAAACTAACCTAAGGACAACACACACACACACATGCCCCAGGGAGGACTCGAACCTCCATGGCGAGCAACCGAGCGCTCCGCAGCGAGACGCTTTAGACACACCGCGGCTGCATTTTGGTGGCCTGTGATTGAAGCAAGAATAAACCTGTCACATACGACCTTACAGTCATACAATTCTGCTGTTTTCGGACTGTTAGTCCGTAAGTGAACTCACTGTCATTTGATTTATGTATTTGCAAAAGCAGAAGTTGGTTGTATGGACGAGTAGTGGTCTAAAACTTGAATTGTCTTATTTTGGAGGGTGAAGTCGATCATGCCGCGAACATACGTGATGAAGGTGGGAGGAGAGGAAAAGAGGAACTAAAATCCAGTATATCTGGGAAATGCCGTTCAGGAAGTGAAGATAGGGAAGTTGAGTATTCGTAAAGCATCTGAGTGTTACGGTGTGCCCTATTCAACGTTGAATGAATGGGGGAAGGGCAAACGTAGATACAAATATGGTGGGCAGCCTGTTCTAAGTTCAGTAGACGTTTAGTTCATGGATTGATCAAGTGTATTTCCAGATGTTCCTGATGTACAAAAGACTCTCTTCACACAAATTGTAACAAAAATGAAGCGTAAGGGCATTGGTCGTGTACGCTACAGTTTCCCAGATTTTGACATTTCAACATTGAGTGAAAATTCTTTATGATGCAAGATAATTTTATGTGCAGTGTTTTTCTTTTTATTATTATTATTATTTTTTAAGGAAAATAAATTTTCTAACCATAAAATAATCTATTCGTTAATTTTAATAGATGTTTGGTCCCTGAGAAAGACCCTCCACATAGCCTACCATACCTTGGGAGATAGTTCAATGTAAAAGACGATCGGTTTCACCCCATTGTCTGGGTGGAGACGTTGTAGGTCTTCAAAAAATGAGTGATCGGCTTCACCCCACTGGGGTGTACATTAAAATAATTTCAAAAGCACAATAGGCTATATCTATATTCAAAATTAGATATAATGTCGAAATCCTAAGAGTTACACGTAATATTGGCTCACTTTAGGTTACGGTAGTAACACTAAAAGTGGGCCTTTGGCGATCGTCTTTTGACAGCTCGAAATTGAAATGAAAATAACGGCTTAACAATTCATATGACACGAAAATTGAATAACCCAATTGGTAGAGGGGAAAATTCTCTACAACTTCGCTCTATTATGTTTTTTTCATATCTTGCATCGTTGCAGAGATATTTGCAAAAATAACGGCGGTTTGACGATGTCTGTCTGGCTGTAACGTGTTCCCACTTTTTAGGTCGAACCGTTCAACCGATCGGCACCAAATTTTGCAGACATAATTGTAGGATACCAGAGACCGGAACCTCGCTTTTTGAAATATTTCGGACAAGAAATACGTTAATCATACCAAAAAAAGCCGTTTGTAATGTAATTTTAATTGCAAATGAACCGTTCATCTGACGCGAAAATTGAAGGAGGAAGGAAGCTTGGAGTTTAACGTCCCGTCGACAGCGTGGTCATTAGAGACGGAGCTGATGCTCGGAGTATTTGGGTAAGGATCGGGAAGGACATCGGCCGTGCCCTTTGAAAAGAACCATCCCGGCATGTGCCTGGAGTGATTTAGGGAAATCACGGAAAACTTAAATCTGGATGGCCGGAGGTGGATTTGAACCACCATCCTTCCGAATGCGAGTCCAGTGCGTTACCACTTCGCCACCTCGCTCGGTCGCGAAAATTGAATCGCCTAATTGGTAGAGGAGAAAATTCTCTACATCTTTGTTCCCTTATGTTTTTTTCATATCTTGTATCGTTTTAGAGATATTTGCAAAAATAACGGAGTTTTTACACCCTCCTTTGAATTAACGGAAACCAGCCGTTTGCAGATGTCACGCGACAGAACTCCACTGTGGCATACGCCATCTTGCGTTGCGTATTTGATGATTTTCTTATTGTAACTTACACGTTGTCATTTCAAAGCAATGGCGCACTGAAGAATTAACAAAAACACGTCGTCACGTACGATAAATGATAATCTAGTGTCTACAAATGGCATATTAACCTCAGTTAACAACGGCCATCAATACTATGAGATTAAAGAACACTACTCTCAATCGTTAGTCGTAGGGTAGTGGGCAATGCGTTGGATTGTGATGCTGAAGGTCAGTGGTTCGGAACCCACCACCACCACTTCAAGTTTTTCCTAATAGGGTTTCAGCCACTCTTATTAATTAATTTTTTATTATTTAGATTATTATTTTGGTCCAAAATGTTTTCAAAAACTTATAAAACTACAAATCTAAAGTGGGCCGTAAAACACGTCAGTGCGATTTTTTTTTTTTTTTTTTTTTTTTTTTTTTTAACGAATTCTTCCAGAGGTTCCCTCGAAAACAACAGAAAAACTGAATTTTGTGATCGACTTCACCCCTTCTGACGGTATTTCTCATATTTACAAGATGCATATTAAATTGGTATACATATCTGCATTTCTTGAACAACCATTTTTTCTGGGGGTGGAGGGAGGGGGTGCACTCAACTAGTGAACAGGTACGACTCGCCGCCACTGTTCAGAATACAGATCCGGTTCCCTATCCAGTGCCGCAGCTCGCTGGATCAAACGGTATGAGCCGGCCGCGCCCCCTGGTGATCCGCCGCGTTGTGTGAGGTGTGAGTAATTGCAGGTAGCACACACAGTGTTTGAACCGCGGTAGGCGGACACGCGACCGCCTCTATAGCGCAGCCCACGGCTGAAAGTTGAGGCAGCCGGCCGGCGCAACTGGCGTTTCCTGGCGCCGTTACACGCCGGAACGGAGCCGCTCGTAAAGCGAGCCGCCGCTTGTAAATTAAAGCCAGAGCCCGGGATGCGAGCGCAGCGCTGCCCCTGCCCACCACCACCCGCGCCGTAATGACGGAAACAGCAGACGGCGGCAGGTGGCTGAGCTACGCAAAGCGGTCACGCCGCGCCGACCACTGTGAGTGCGCGGCGGCGCTTTCATAGTCCAGCCAAGTGGTAGATGTACCTTGCGAAAGGTGGGGTACAAGATTTTACTTTCTTAACTACTTCATATGGTTGGAAACATCAGAAAACCAACATTTAACAAGAAAAATTCTCTTGCCCCAACTTTTTGCACTAAAACATTTTCGAACATTTTGGACTTCTTTCTGTTTAAACAAGAAATATAAATTTCTCACATTTTGTGAAGTGCCAAAATACGGAATTTTTGGCCGCGGTGGAGTAGCCGAGTGGTCTAAGGCGCCTCGCTGCGGTTGCTCGCCGTCAGAGGTTTTTACTTACTTACTCTCACCGGATTTTTCCTACTATGGTTGAGTTCTACTGCTAAAACTGCCAATGTTTTGAAGCGATCACGGTTACTTGTGACTACTAATATAATGGTCATCATTTTTCGAGGACTTTTATTCGAGAATAAAATGAGAATAAATGTTTGTTAAGATTATGGGACTTAACTACGGGCCGGCCGCGGTGGCCGAGGAGACTGAGGCGCTACAGTCACGGTGTACACGGCCACTACGGTCGGGGGTTCGAATCCCCCCTCGGGCATGGATATTTGTGCCGTCCTAGTTCGTAAGTAGTTCATAAGCAGTTTGTAAGTTTAGGGACTGATGACCCCGAAGTTAAGTCCCATAGACTATACAAACATTTGAACTTAACTACGGGGTCATCAGTCCCTAAACTTACAAACTAATTATCAACAATCTAATACTAAGGACGTCACAAATATCCATGCCCGAGGGGGGATTCGAACCCCCGAACGTAGTGGCCGTGCAGACCGTGACTGGAGCGCCTCAGTCCCCTCGGCCACCGCGGCCGGCAATTTTATTCGACGTATATAATTATGGTCTACCCTTTCGAGTTCGGTCCATATCCTAGTCTGTATCCACATGGCTCCGCAAGTTATAATGGACCCTTCTCAAGGAAATAAATATTCTTGACGTACTATTTGTTGCATAATATGACCGGCTGCACGTAAAGACACAACTGCAGAACGGTTTTTCTCTTGAACGCTGCTTTCTTCCTCCCTTTATCGATGTTTACACCGAGTACTTACTTGCTATCTCGTTCCTGACTACATGTCTTTTTCTTGTTTGTAAAAGTTTTAAAATTAGTTTGTAAGAAAATTGCCTGTTGGAGGTCGTCAAATAATCTCAAAATTTAGAATGCGTAATGATATGCTCTAGTAATAATAATTTTGTTATTGAATGTTGCAGCAAATCACAACTAATGGGTCGCAACAACACTTTCGCAGTGTAAGTTAGAATTTTGAATAATAAAAAAATTGATATTAATTAATTTAAAACAGTCACTGTAGTAATTACTTAAGCTTGGCCCTATCTGACTTAGCATTGACTACAGCCTCCAACTAGCACCTCTTACGATTTACGATCAGCACACCTTCACTAATAAATGTGTCACAATTCATGTAGTGGTGATGGCGTGTTCGTGTTATAATCAAAATCGTAATAGCTGATAGACTCTGATTGCAATGATAATAGCTGAGTACTGTGAAACTGCGTGGTGCAATGAGCTTCACAAATACTACAGTTAAAGTTCCCAAATATTTTAATAATATAGTTTAAAGCAGTAAAGTTCCTTATAAAACTTTACGTAAACTATTTTTTTTTTATTGTTTCCAGGGCCTGGGTAGCGTACGCGTGTAACTGGCTGAGCAGAGTTTGGCATTTAACGTATTTCATAAAAAATTACTTCAGTCAAGTCTGCTAAAACAGATACTGTTAGCCTGGTTACTTTCTATGTAAATGAAACCAACTTTACTTTACTTGCAAACTCTGTTGCACTTAAATTACTAGTCTCTGTGGTTGCAACACGTTTAGCAATTCTTTAACTCGTCTAGCAATTTCTTTAAAACTGATCGTAATTACTTTGAAAATGATTGAACTTGTTAGTCAATGTACAGGCTTGCATAATCAACATAATCTAATAATGGTGATAATGGGGTGACTACAACTACTTACAAAATTAAGACTGGTTTCAAAATAAGTCATGTATAATTGAACCAAAGTTCTGATTGGGTTGATACTACATTTACATGCATACAAAATAAAATGTTACAAAAGTACTCATCTGCTTTCGTCGTCTTCGTCGTGAAGTCTATACAAGACAGATATGATTACAATAGGTACTCTTACTACAACAACGATCACACTCGGTGACAATAGACTTGATAACCAAACAATTACTTTTCTTGCACACATGACAAAAGATTACGCTGAGTATAAATAAACTTGTTTCGCACTTCCTTCAATACATTAAACAGTACGCCTCTCAGGCTTATTGCAATTGCATTTAAACTCGCGCCACACTGCGCCTACCGTGCCTCTGCACCATCAACAAAACACTTATGTGTTTACTATAGCGAGTCCGCTCCGCGACTGCATTTATGTTTTTACTCTGGCGAGTCCGCAGCGCGACTGCTTCAGCAGCGCGACACTCACAGCTACTACTTCTGTTCCAAAGACAGTCTTTACTACAGGTTCAACATTTTCTCTGGCGCATTGCTAACTTATAGCATAAGAATGTCCTTGCATTCATGCGGGTTTACACTAAATGATTCAATATAGAAAATGACGTTACATAAAAATATATATCTAGCATATAAAAAATGAAAAATACATGAAATAAACAAATTTAACACAATATATACATTACGTTAAATCAAACTAAGATACAGCGACAGGTGTACTCTTACAAGTTGGCGTCCTGTGAACGTCGTCTAGTGAGGAAAGATTGTATCATGCTATCAAAATACAATAAAAGTGCCAAGCCGCGGTGGAGTATCCGGGCGGTCTAAGGCGCCTCGCTGCGGAGCGCGCGGTTGCTCACCTTCGGAGGTTAGAGTCCTCCCTGGGCATGTGTGTGTGTGTGTGTGTGTGTGTGTGTGTGTGTGTGTGTGTGTTGCCCTTAGTTTAGCTGAACTTAGTTTAAGTAGTTTGTAAGCTACGGACTGATGACCACGCAGTTTGGTCCGATAGATTTACAAATATTTTTTAACCGAATTATTGAACACTTATTTAGCTTGTGTAATATACCAAGAATGGAAAAACTTGTGGAATCTGACCTCGGGGAAGATAAGTTTGGATTTAGGAGAAAGTAAGTCGTAATACTCACATTACGACTTACCTTATAAGATAGGCTAAGGAAGGGCAAACCTACGTTTTTGGCGTTTGTAGATATGGAGAAAGCTTTTGACAATGTCGACTGGAATACACTCTTTCAAATTCTGAAGGTAGCAGGGATAAAATATCAAGAGCAAAGAGTTATATTCAATCTATACAAAAACCAGACAGCTGTTATTAGAGTCGAAGGGCAAGAAAGGGTCGCAGAGGATGGGAAGGTAATAAGACAGGGTTGTAGCCTTTCCCCAATGTTGTTCAATCTGTACATTGAGCAATCAGTGAAGGAATGGAAGAAGAAATTTGGAGAGGGAATTAAAAGTTCAAGGAGAAGAAATAAAAAGTTTGCGGTTTACCGATGACATAGTAATTTTGTCAGACATGCAAAGGATCTGGAAGAGCAATTGCAAAGAAGATATAAGATAAATATTAACAATAGTAAAACGAAGGTAACGGAATGCAATGTCAGAAAATCAGGTGATGCTGAAGGAATTAGATTAGGTAATGAGACAATAAAAGTAGTAGATGAAGTTTGTTATTTGGGTAGCAACATAACTTCTGATGGCCGAAGTAAAGAAGACATAAAATGCAGAATGGCTATGGGGAGAAAAGCGTTCTGAAAAGCGAAATTTGTTAACATCCGATATTAATTTAAATGTTAGGAAGTCCTTTCTGAAATCATTTGTCTGGAGTGTAGCATTGTATGGCAGTGAAACGTAGACGATAAGGGGTATAGATAAAAAGATGATAGAAGCTTTTGAAATGTGGTGGTACAGACGAATGATGAAAATTAGATGGGTAGATCACGTAACTAATGAGGAGGTACTTAACCGAATCGGGGAGAAAAGGAGTTTCTGGCATATCCTTAGTAAGAGAAGGGATAGATTGGTGGGACATATTCTAAGACATCAAGGAATTGTCAACTTAGCATTAGAAGGAAGTGTGTGGGGTAAAAATCGTAGAGGGAGACCGAGGGACGAATACAGTAAGCAGATTCAAAAGGATGTAGGTTGCCGAACATATTCTCAGATGAAGAGACTTTCACAGGACTTTCACAGGACAGACTAACGTGGAGAGCTGCATCAAACCAGTCTGCGGACTGAAGAGCTCAACAATATACCAAACAAAACACCATATCAAACACAAGACTCGTTTGCATCCTTAAATACACCTATTGTACATAAAAAATTGTAAAACATACGAGTATTATTCATTACTGCACTTTCCAAAATTATCAACGCACAACGTATTTTTACCATGGATCAAATAAAAGTAATTTCACATTCAATTATTCTTCATTAAGTAAATAATATCAGTAATGACTCATGGTCTTAGGTCACGTCCTAACTTGTTTGTCATTCTCCAGTCTTTATATTGTCCGTGAACTTTCCTAACACATGGGTAAAACAAACTTTCTTATATGACTCATGATAAAAGGGCTTAAGTTGATCAATATTGTAGAAATATTTAGTAATCCCTGAAGAAGGTTCTATAAGTATTAAAGCCTTTGGATCTGCTATCTTGTGTATCATATAAGGATCTTCAAATAATAGAAAGAACTTTTTGCATTCTTTATTTTCTTTAGAACGCTTTAGAGGAGACAGTACTAAGTCTCCCACTGTAAAACAATGATCCACCACCTGGATACTCTGCGTTTTTGTTCGAAATTGTGCACTCTTAACCAATTGTCATTTAATAATACCTTGTATAATTAGTTCCGATTTATTTAAATGAGGCCAAGATATGGCATTTAACGAAGGATCCACTATTATGCGTTTTCCCAAAATTTCTATTGGAGCTAAACCAGTACTCATATTAGGAAGATCATTTAACACCTTTAAAAATTCAGGAATCAGTCGAGCCCAAAGCATGTGCTTAATAGCACAATAAGCTCTACACAACCTATCCAACTCTTTCATGACACTTTCTACAGCATTTATTTGAGGATGGTATTTGTAAATTAACACATCCTGAACGTTATAAATTCTTAACATATCTTTAAACTTATTGCTAATATAAGCACTGTCATTATTGGGTACCACACAGTTTGGTATACCCCCAATTTACAAAGTAATCTTTAGTCAAACATCAAATTACACTTTGTGTGTTGGCTCTTTAAAAGATATAAATTTTTACGCAATTTAACCAACGCCCTAACACAACGAACACATAATTAATATCATCAGGGCTTCTTGGTAAAGGGCCAAAAAAATCAATTGAAAGGATATCCCATAAACCTTGAGGAATCACCAAGTATATTTTACAGTGTGGCATGTTATTACTTACTTATCTTTTGACACAATTAGTGTCCTACAGAATCATAATTTGCGGCCGAAACCGTAACCGAATATTCGGCCCCTCTTGTTCTTTCGGGCGAAATCGAAACCGACAAGAAAAGCGAAACTTGCGAAGATAAGTTAAAATTTCAGCTAACTTTACATTACACCACAAAACACTAGTTTTTTTCCACATTTTTTCAAGATTCCCTCCGTGTACTAAGCCTTCTTAAGAGTGTGTTAGCCTAACCAGGCGTCTGTAGAAAATGACTGGGAGGCGGTCAGGTTTAGACAAATCGACGATACTTATTTAAAAGTTATAGTTACTTGGCATGTTACGTCAGAAGAGAGATCTGTTTAAATTTTAATAAAAGTACATCATCTTTAGGTTGTTAAGCCAAGATCGCTGATAAAAAATATTTGTTACTCTTTACCGGTTTCGATGATTTATCATCTTCAGAAAGGTTTACAAGGTCTTCACTTAGGTGAAATGTCAAAGAGTTTCTTGTCGAAATATAAAATGAATAAAAATGCATGGTCAACATGTTAAAAAATACGTCACCAAAATGCATCGTCGTGTTAGATTAAATGATAAAATATGCGAGAAAAAGTAATATTTTATCTCTTAATGTATATATGAATTGCTGTTCGTTAGTCTCGCCAAAACTCGAGAACGGCTGAACTGATTCGTCCAATTGGGATAAAATTTTGTACATTTCATGTTGAAAGCAAGAGAAGCGTCCGCATCAAATAAAAATTTGGAACAGTCGCCTGGAAAGTAGGAAAATTTAGGAATAACCGAAAGCGAATTTTTTCCACGAATAAAAGTTAATTGCCACATGGTTGTAAGAGCATCACTTAAGTACGGCTTGACAGTACAAGGTTTGTATGAAATAAATTTTTTGGAAAATCTACCGGAAAATTGGAAAACTTGAGAAATACTGAATCTGCGTTTTTGATTGAATTCAGCACTATAACTGACTATTCTCACGACGGAGAGGGGTAATTCTGTTTTTTGTTTGTTCATTAAAGTGTTGGAAAATTTTCAGTAAAAAAAAAAATAAAAATAGGGACAGTTAAAAAGGAAAGTCGTAAAATTCGAACCGAGTTTCTTTTTCAATGTGTTTCTAACTGTAATCAACACTAAGTTGAGAACCTTTCATCCGATTGCCATAAAATTTTGATCATTTGACGTTCAGCGAAAGATTAACGTTCCTATGTACTAAAAATTTGGGAAAGTTACCTAAAAAATGTGAAATTCGCGAGAAACTGAAAGAGCTTTTTTCTTTGGGATATCAATATCATCGTACAATTACGATAAAATTTTGCACACTTGTCTGCCGTTCTATGCACTTTTTACAAATGGAACAATACATTTTTAAAAGTTAATTATAACTTCTGAAAAATAGTGAAGAAGTCAGAAAGTAAATAGCTTTTCCAGAGAGTAATTATTGTTCGATATTTCGCTTTATATACTTCAAATCAAAAAATATATTGAATTACACACTTTCTAAAGTATCTTTTCCGGTACTTCAGCGCTCAAGCTATCTCCAAACCAGATTTCATAGAAATAGATTCAGTGGTTTATGTAATGATATATAGCCAAATCAGTTCAGACGTTCTCGAGTTTTAGCGAGACTAACGAACAGTAATTAATTTTTATCTTTGACAGTTCATATACGGTTTCTGTTCGTGTAAAGCGAACTTTACTCTTTCAAAGTATGTTTCTGAATGCAGCCAACACAACCAAGTCATTATTTTACATGTTTTAAATCTCAATTTTCCTCGCAATATCTGCATATTTTATCATCGTTTAAAGCTTCCCTGAACTTCCACGGATGTGACATGATCATTATCCTGGTCATGTACAAGTACTTATGAAGCTTATGGGATTTAACTGAGGGGTCATCAGTCCCTAAACTTACAAACTACTTATGGACTACCTTACACGAAAGACGACAAAAAATCCATGCCCGAGGGGAGATTCGAACCGCCGACGGGGAACGGTCTCACGCAACAGAGCATAGCGCCTCAACGCGCATGGTCACTCCGACGCGGCATCCTGGACATGTGTGCTTATTTGCCCACTCTTTCCGCTCTCTATCGAGCTGATACTTAGAACACCTGATGATGCCTTTATAAAGCTACTGAGTCTAAAATACATACGTTTTAAATTAATATGGTTTATATTAAGAGGTAAGTGATACGAAGTTCACCGGGTCATCTAGTTTAGTATATTTTAACATGTTGACCACGCATTTTATGCATTTTACATTTTGGCGACAAACTCTATAGGCAACTACTTGACATGTTCTCCTAAGTGAAGACTTTGTATACCTTTCTCATCATCGAAACCAGTAAAGACTTACAAACATATTTTATCAGTGATCTTGGTTTAACAACCTAAAAAAGGATACTTTCATTAACTTTTATTTAAGTACTTCCAAATCTGAATTGTGACATTTTCTATCTGAAAAAAATTAAAGATTGAGAAGAAGTTAACTGATTCGATACAGTGGAGTCTCCACATTTCAAGTCTCGGAATTAAGAGCTTCCCATAAATCTGTGCGTCATAAAAAACCTGTCCTCAGTGAAAAAAGCACTCCACCATTGTATCGCGAAGTAAATAGTTAAAAGGCTTAAAAACTTTTAGGCTGCCATTGTAAATGCCTATTTAAACACTTTGTTGTAAAAAAGTTCTCTTTTTTTATATACATGTATTCTTTTCATGGTCGGTTTACTTCTTTTTCGCACATAAATTTCGATAGTTCGGGGTGGTACAGGTCCCGTTCACTTCGAATTAACGATACTCTACTGTATAGCCCCCACAATAAATTCTTCAACCAGTGCTGTAGAAAGTATTTCGAAAAATAAGGCCACAGTTCCGACCCACTGTATGATTTTTGTCTGTACAAATTTACGCATACTGAACACGAAAAGCTGTGTACCACATGATCAATGTTTCCTCATCCAATATTAGTTATTAAAAAAGCTCCCCTCTTTCAAGAAAACACATTAATAAAGCCATACCGAACGCGACCCGACTTCATCGTAAATTCAAGAAACCTAGTTTCGGCAAATCCGAATAATCGCTTTTTTTTTTTTTTTTTTTTGCCGAAACCGAAATATTCGGTCAGTCCTTAGACACATTATACAAGTTCTAATAATACTTCATACAATAAGTGCCATATGCTTAAAACAATAAAACATCATGAGATCTTTAATACACTTATGAATTCCAAAGTGAGCATGCCCTTTGTGAATCATAGATCATGAACAAGCGTCTCAGGTATGCCTATTTTCAAACTTGTGCGTTCTGGTGTTGCTTTCTAGTATTAACAATCCATCGAAATATAACAAGTTACCATTTGCGTTATTATCCTTAAGATTTTGTGTGACATTACTAAACAGAGGGTCATTCTGTTGGTCAAATTTTATAGCTCTTACTGTTTGCTTAACCTTTTTATAACATATTTCGCTCGAGAAAAGATAGACATGGAAAAATGGAACCTAGTTCTTCAGTTACCGTAATTTTGTCCATGCCTAATGGGAGTCTCGACAACGCATCTGAAACTATGTTCTGCGATCACTTTATATACCGCACTTCATAATGAAATTTTGTAAACACATTACCATTCTTAATAATCTCAGGTGCAGTAACCCACAATTAGACAGAAAAACTAAAGCCTGATGGTCCGGGTAAATACAAAAGTTGTTCTCCGAGCAAGACGTCCTCTAAATCTTTGAAATCCCCAAAAGACAACCAGACCTTCCTTTTCCGTTACATCATAGTTTCTGTGGTGTTTGTTAAGAATTATACTAGCAAAAGCAATAGGACGATGTTGTCAATTATCATCAGTTAATTCCCTTAAAAATAACGCAATATATTCCATAATCGAAAGCATATGTGTACATACAAAACTGACGGTTAAAATCTTGGTGGTATATTATCTCAGCATTAATTAAAGCATTCTTAATATTGTTCAAAATCTGTTCCTCTTCTTTTCGCCAGAATCATAGAGATTTCTGTTTAAGTAAATGTAACAGCTTGGGGTTTGTAATGTTTGTTCTTGGAATAAAACGCCTCAGAAAAGACTTGAGCTGCTTCCTATTTTAGGACTAGCTTCTATACGAGCCGGATCTGGTTTAATACCATCTTTATTAACTATATGACCTAAGAATTTTACTTCATATTTACCAAAATAGGTCGTAGATAATTTCAAAGTTATACCTTTATCACTTAATTTAGTAAATAAATCCCTCAGTAAATGGATATGTTCTTTCCACATCTTTGTAATAATTAAATTGTAATCGACATACAGAATTAGTTTTTGAAGATGGTATTGTTTTAAAGCCGTATCCCGAAAAAAGGAAAGCTGTATATGTTCAAGACGCAGGATCAAGTTTAATTTGCCAATACCCAAACCTGAGGCCACTGTACTCATATACCTTGCTCATGTAAATTTTACGAGTATTTTTTTCATAGGAGTAGTCCTGTCTCTTTCCGTTTCTATGATTTTATTGCCTTATCTGGCAACAAGAATTAAACGAACACCTCCTGCTGCTTTTTTAATTACCAAAAGCGGTTTGTTATGTGCACTAAATAACCTTTAAATATAATGGTTTTCAATTATCGTATTAATCTCCTTAGAAGGTTGTTCCTTTAACTCGATAGGATACGGTTTCTTAAAGAATGGTTTATCCTCTTTTATCTTAAGCTGCCAAACATAATCCTTAATAATTCCTGGCTTATAAGAGAATACAGATTTAAATTCTGATAACAATAATTTTAATTCATTATTGTTAAAGCATTTCTCATCTATTTCTGAAAGAAATTTATCATAAGACTCACACTCATAAACCAAGTACTCAGAATTATCTTGATCAGTTAAAGGGTCTAATAAATCATTAATTTTCACGCAAGGAAAATCATACACGATATCCTTGTCCTGTTTTTCCATAAACTTTACTTCTAAAGTCTGAGCTGCGTAACGAATTATTACTAGAGAATCTAAAAAATTTAGTATCGCGTATTTATAGAGCCAATAATTCTAAAATTATAGATACATTCATGTTGGCTACAACCAGAAACTAATGCGTAAATTGTACTTCATATACTGGAAAGGTAATAAACACTTCTTCTGTAATTTTTTTTTCCAACAATGTCCACTTATTTTTATTGCACTTACGGGTAACGTCGGGCACTTCCTTTTTAAAATAAACAATCTAAACAATCTATTAGATAGGATACTTCCTTCGCATTTGAATCTAAGATAATATCTAATTTTATATCTTTAATATAGTCTCTTATAATTGGTCTAGATTTTATAGGCTTTATTATAGGGTTATCGCCCGTAAACAAATCTTTTTGCCAACTACCTTTATTATAACAGAAAAACTGATACGTGTTAGAAGTTAGTCTTTTTTTCTTTTAAAAAAAAATCTAAGCGTCCCTTAAGTTACCCTTAGTAAGGGAACCATTCAGTTTCTCGATAATGTCTCCGACAAATTATCCTGAATCCGTCACATCCGCGTAACTAATACGACTTTCCTTATTACCAACCTTACGCAGTTTAGAGTCATTGGTTCCTGTACTGATACCTCTATCTTTGTTTTGCCGCATTATCTAACAAAACGTACTGCTATTATTATTATCAGGACCATTTTCAGTGGACGCGTTTCCTTTCCGATTATTCCCTGTATGGAATCTAAGTTTCTCTTCCTCCCTCTCTTCATTAAGAGCATCAAGATTTTCTAAATAGTTTAACAAGTCACGCGTACGCGACCATTCCGTTTTTTGTCATCTTTTCTTTAATATAATATGGCAGTCTACTGATAAGCACAGTAATCAAATGATTTTCATTGATAGGTTCATATATGAGCTTTATTTTATTTAGATACCACTCGCAGTATTTACGATAACTCCCCAAGTCTTGGCATATGGACGAAGATCTAATATATATCGAAAGCCATTCGTTGCTATTCTTCTTTCGACCACTAATTATCTTTAAACTGCTGTATGAAATCTTCCCAATTTGCAAATTAATTCCTATGTAAAATAGCCCACTCGTCAGGTCCCCATGGAGATGTCCTTTTACAAATTGAATCCATATACTGCTATTCCAGTTAGAGGGAAGTGCATTAACAAATGATTTTATGAAGGTCCCCTCTCGGTTTGATTACTGGAAATCTATTTTCCATGTTAGAATTAGCCATCAGCCAGAATTCTTTCCACCAGTCGGTTGATGAGAGATTACTTATTATCGACACTTTCGTAGATGAAGTCGAATCGCCTTTCTTTGTTCGACTGTAGTTCGTTTTTATAGCATCATCACACGCGATGTTATTTGGAAAACATTCTTTATTAGTATTAACAAAAGATGATAATTGATTGGTAATGTCACGCAAAGGCAGTTGCATATTCGAAATTCTGCTGGTCCCAGATGTTTCCTTATCGGTGTCACAATGTAAATACCCTGCTCGATCAACTGATTTGTGCTTTGTATATTCTAACACATTATACATGTCATTGATAGCACCTTTCATTGTTCCTATCTCTACTTAGTCTTCGTCTAAGCTTTTTGTAATATTTTCGATGTCGTCTTTATGAATGTGAGGAAAACCAGCTAAATTGACAGACGCTTCCTGGAGGTGTTCTAAAAGTTCTTTGCGAACTACCTCAACTTATTTAGCTACTTCCTCTAGGATTTTATCGTTATTTATCTCTACCTCTTCACTAACTGACATTATTATTGCCGAACCTTTTAGTAATTTCATCGATGTCCTGTTTCATTAGCTGTTTCTCCTCTTTACAATTTTTATATGTTGCTCTAGCCTACAATTTAGACTATTCATTGCGGGTTTCCCCTCTGAAAAAATTCTATATCATTATTAGTTAAATGAATTTTATTAATGGGCTCCGTTAGCTTGTAATTGTCCTTTCAGTTATGACATATGACAACGATTTTATCCTTATAATTGATTATCTGCCCTATTAATTCAGATTATATTTTTGGACATATCTGCTATGTGAGAAGCTCTTACTTCTTTAAGCTGCAGTAATTAATCCTGCATTAATCTAGTATGTAGAGGTATATTCTTTTCCAGCACTTGGACTTAAGACATGATCAGTTCTGAACTAACACCTAAATTAACTACAAATAACAACAGATAATTTATGAGTTCATACAATCACACATCGCTCGGCCACCGCCGCCGGCTAACGCCAACCTTGTGTGAATGTTCTGTAAAGATAATCATTTGCATATCACAGCATCTTCTTCCTGTCGGTTAAATTTCGCGTCTATAGCACGTCATATTCGTGGTGTTACATTTTTAATTGCCACGAGTGTACTTGTTGCACTTGAAACATACGTTTCATCCTTGAATCCCCTTTTGTTGTTTGTAGGGAATCGTTCAAATGTTCAAATGTTTGTATAGTCTATGGACTTAACTACGGGGTCATCAGTCCCAAAAACTTACAAACTACTTATGAACTAACTAAGACTAAGGACGGCACAAATATCCATGCCCGAGGGGGGATTCGAACCCCCGACCGTAGTGGCCGTGGAGACCGTGACTGAAGCGCCTCAGTCACCTCGGCCAACGCGGCCGGCTTAGGGAATCGACAACTAAAGCATTTAACGAGGAAGGCATTACAGTGGATTGCACGTTTATTGGTTCAGAAACTTAGGTAGAATAGTACACGCCTACATTGTGAAAGACCTGAATCATCGCCAGATATTTCAGATTCTATTTGCCGTTTATTTGATGTGTCTGAATCACAAGCCTCAGCAGTTTCCGCTGGAACAACATCGTCGTCATCCACTGAGATCGTCCCACAACCGGATTTGTCACTCGACTGCGTCGGGGAAACGTTCTCCAGATGGTAAAGAGTCTCGGCATAAGTTATACTGTATTGTGTTCCCATCGTAGCTTCGTTGACGCAAAAAGAAATCACATGCGCACGTCGTAGCCACTACGAATGCCTCAACCCACTCGGCTTGACCATGGAATAGGGAGTCATATAGTCGCAATTTCGTCCCTTCAAAATTCCTACAACCAGAACCTAAGAGCCACATATAGGTAAGTTCTGCAGGGCCGTCCGCCTTCGTAGTCCAGTGGGCAGCGGGGTGAGTTGCCCCGCAGAGCGCCCGGGTTCGGTAGCCAGGTCGGAGAGTTTCTTCGGTCGGTGACAGGGTTGTTATGTCGTCATCTTCAACACCCAATTGGCGTCACATAAGACGATTTGCAGCAGGCATGCGAACAGGATACCAGCTATTGTATAACAGGCAAAAAAGCCACTCGCACATCATCTGTAAAGACGACGCCCCTGTCACATGCTGTCGTGTCATTGCGCTATTAGCAGTGCCTCAAACAGAGCTGTGGTTCAAACTTCCTGGCAGATTAATATTGTGTGCCGGAACCGGGATTCGAACCTGGGACCTTCGCGGGCAAGCGCCCTACCATTTTTTCTTCTTTTTTCTATGGTTAGTTCTCTTCGTTGCGGACGCTCATCGTGCTTGTTCGTTCTAGTATCGATGAGTGCTTGACTCAGTTTTTTCATTACAGTGGGCGTTCAGCTCTCTGACCGGGCGCGCTGAGCCACGGCGCCCGGCTGGCTTTACCCACAGCCTAAGGAATGTACCACTGAGATATCCCGACACGACTCACGGTCCGTCCTCACAACTTCCGCCAGTACCTCTCTTCCTACTTTCCAAACTTCACAGAAGTTCTCCTGCGAATCTTGCAAGACTAGCACTCCTGGAAGAAAGGATATTGTGGAGACATGGCTTAGCCACAGCCTAAGGGATGTTTCCAAAATGAGACTTTCACTCTGCAGCGAAGTGTGCGCTGATATGAAATTTCCTGGCAGATTAAAATTGTGTGCCGGAACCGGGACTCGAACGTGGGACATTTGCATACAATATTAATCTGCCAGGAAGTTTCATATCAACGCATACTCCGCTGCAGAGTAGAGATGTGACTATTCTGTGGCTTCCCAGCTCCACTTCACAGGTCTGCATGTTGCCAGTTCACAGAAAACCAAAAGCCGTTCCTATCTAGCACAACCCCTAAATTTTTCATATTTCTCCTTCCTTTGGTCAAAAGTGCCGTAATGTATTCCGAAATCTCGTGAATATCATCGAGGCAAGCTCAGGAAATATTTTGTCTCCCAAAATTGGCGTTACTGACATTAAATTGTTCTAAACAGTGCATGGATCAAAAATGACTCACAGGGTACTAAAAACAGGGTAATTTTTTCATACTTCTAGATGGCCTAAGGGAATGACATTTTGGTGAGTTGTGCAACTCCACAAACGGTTAAAACTCAGGAAAGAGTTTCGTCCTAGGGTGAATATGGAGGGGAATAGCGCACTTGAAACACACACCAACGCGGTACTTCTAGTGTTAATCGACATATACATGGGATACTCTGCAAATCAAATTTCTCTGGCAGAGGGTTTATCGAATCACAGTCATACTATTTATCTGTCATTCTATCCTCGAATAGCACGCGGGAAGAAAGAACACCTGAACCTCTCCGTTAGACCTCTGATTTTTCGTATTTTATTCTGATGATCATTTCTACCTATGTAAGTGGGAGTCAACAATATATTTTCGCATTCGGATGAGAATGTTGGTGACTGGAATTTCGTAAATAGCCCACGCCGCAGCGATAAGCGCCGTTGTTGTAATAATTCCCATCCGAGATCCTGTATCATTTCCGTAACGTTGCCACCCCTTTATAGTGACAATACAAAACGAACTGCCCTTCTTTGGACTATTTCGATGTCCTCTTTCAAACCCACCTGATAAGGATCGCACACTGGGCAGCAAAATTCCAAAAACGGACGGACAAGCGTAGTGTTGTATCTTTTAAGAGTTCTGCCAATAAAACGCAGTCTCTGGTTCGCCTTTCCCACGACATTATCTACGTGTTCTTTCCAGTTTAAGTCTGAAGTAATAGTAATTTCTAGATATTTTATGGAGTTTACGGTCTTCAGTTTTGATTGATTTATCTTGTAAACAAAGTTTAACGGATTTTTTTTCGTACTCATGTGGACGACTTCACACTTCTCATTATTTAGAGTCAATTGCCAATTTTTATACCATAGTGATATTCAGATCGTTCTGCAGATGATTTGACTAGACGGTAAATGACGGCGTCATCTGCAAACAACCTAAGAGAGCTACTTAGATTTTCTCCTAAATCGTTAGTGTAAATAACGAACAGCAGAGGACCAATAACACAACCCTGTGGAACGCCCGATATCACCTCTGTTTTACTCGATGCCTTACCATCGGTTACTACAAATTGTGTCCTCTCTGAGGATACTTAATAGGATAGATAGTAAAATAAATCGCAATTTGCGATCACTTATGGCTTCACTGTACTAGGTTTAGATGTAATACCAATGCGCGGCGAATGAAAATTTGTGCCCGGCCGGGATTCGAACCCGGGATCTCCCGCTTACTAGGAAGACGCGTTGACCACTCCGCCACCGAGGACACAGTGATCAATCCGACTGCAGAGGACTCTTCCCTGCACGTCTCCCGCCACACCCAGATCTCCATTCGCCACACTGTCTCTTTCCTATTACCACAGATTTGGAGATTTGGGTGTGGCGGGAGACGTGCAGGGAACAGTCCTCTGCAGTCAGGTTGGTCACTGTGTCCTCGGCGGAGGAGTGGTCAACGCGTCTGCCTAGTAAGCGGGAGATCCCGGGTTCGAATCCTGGCTGGACACAAATTTTCATTCGTGATTTCCAATTCATGGTGTACAGGAATCAGAATAAAGGGCGGAACGCGTCATTAACTAATTCCACTTGTAATTCGTTGTTACCCGATCATTTGTAGGGCGACAAGGAAATCCAAAAAAATTCCAGAAAAATAGAAACACCGCAATAACAACATACGGTGTCACACCACGGAGAGCGCATTGTAAGCTTTGTTTACCATTTATACTGCTGTCTTCTTAACACAAAATAAGCCCATGTACCATTATAATCGTTTGTAATTCCGCCTTGTAATTTTGTGTAAATTCTGTCACGCATATAATCTGAAGATGCCCTGCTAAAGGGCGAAACGTGTCATTAACTAATAAAAAATTTGCAATCAAGACGGTTTGAAGAAATATATAAAATTTTCATTTGTTGGACATTGGTATTACATCTAAACCTAGTAGAGTGAAGCCATAAGTGATCGCTAATTGCGATTTATTTCATTAAAAATGAACGCTGTAACGTCGTCAAAAATATTGTAATAGGATACAGTTGCTGATCTGGGGGAAGGCTTTGGCCCCACAGCTCGTCCCCTGGATTCGCCGCTGTTTATAGAGCCGCGGTATCGACGCCAGGTAAGGCGCAGTGTCACTGGCTGTTTACAGCCCGACCATCGCATTACTCAAAATGCGAGCGCAGCGCGGCACGGCTCGGCTCGCCTCGCTGGTAACCTGCTACGCCGCGCCCGCGGGTTGTGCGGCGGTGCATTGCGTGCGCACGGCTCCGGCGTGCGGTTTTTGTTGTCGGTGGCGGCGATAGCGTCGGCCATTGTCTTGGCCAACAAGTGCGCGGCGCGTCGCGGCGCCACGGCCGGGACTGTCATTTGTGTAATGGCGGCGCACAAAGGCTGGCAGCGCGAGCCGGAAGCCGGCCGGGAGCCCCATTGTGGCGCGGGGCGCGGCAGCTCGCGCCAGTGACGGACAGCCCCGCACAGTGGCGAGGGCGCGCCGCTGCCGCTGCCGCTGCCGTCGGCTTGTCGGCCCGGTTGCACTTGCTGTCTGTTTTTCTGTACCGTCTCACTACACACAGGGCCGTATGAATAAAACAGAGTATTTATGCTCTGGATTCCAGAGTGCGTGCTTAGGAACGTCGCGGTGGATTAGCCGTGCGTACTGGGGCACCGTCCTGCGGTCCGCACGGCCCTTCGCCGTCCAGGGTGTGAGTCACACCTTGAGCATGAGTGCTTGTATATATAGAGAACAGTCTAAAGTGCAATAATATATTTTATTCGACTAGTTTCGGTCTTCTTTTAGACCATCCTCGGGAATTTTAGCTCCTTCTATGTTGTGGAGCTGGCAGGTAACAGAGAGCCTTCCAGTGCGTCCTTCCAGTGATGCAATGTAAGGCTCCCAGTTATCTGCCAGCTTCACAACATCGATGGAGCTAAAATTCCTGAGGATGGTCTAAAATAAGACAGAAACTAGTCGAAGAAAATAAATTATTTTACTCTAGACTGTTCTCTCTATACATATTTAAATAAGAGTGCTGTTCATTAATTTTGACAACATTGTCAGAGGAGAAAAACAGCGATCTGTTTGGTATGATCAATCTTACAAAACAGCCTTGATCGCAGAAATTAACAGTTTCAAATAACCGGTTTCGACGTGATGTAGGTCGTCTTCGGAATTACAAGAAGCCCATGTGGCCAGTGCTGCACTCGGCTGGGCTGGGCTGGGCTGTCCTGGGCTGTTCTGCTGCCAGCAGGTAACTATTCATATCTACTGGCAGCAGAACAGCCCAGGACAGCCCAGCCCAGCCGAGTGCAGCACTGGCCACATGGGATACTTGTAATTCCGAAGATGACCTACATCACGTCGAAACAGGTTATTTGAAACTGTTAATTTCTGAGATCTAGACTGTTATTTGTAAGATTGATTAAAGAGTGCTGCTGCCCAAAGAAAGTGAAACAAAAATGTTTCCAAAAATATGTGATGAGTGTTTGTGTTTGTCTAGAGGTTAGTTTACCTTAACATTAAGTAGTTTGTAAGCTACGGACTAATGACGAAGTAGTTGAGTCCGATTGATTTACAAACATTTGAACATTTTTTTGCTCACGTTCGCATTAATAAAGAGAATCGGAGAATATACTTCAACCGAGTATGATCTCAGAGTGAGTAAAAAGGTGGGGGAAGTTGGTCACAACAGAGACCATTCTCCGATTTCGTACGAATAAAACTATAGAAGTTTCTCACGACCGGTGAACATTCTCCATGCCGGCCGCGGTGGCTGAGGGGACTGCGGCGCGTCAGCCACGGTCTGCACGGCCACTACGGTCGGGGGTTCGAATTCCCCCTCGGGCATGGATATTTGTGCTGTCCTTAGTGTTAGCTAGTTCATAAGTAGTTTGTAAGTTTAGGGACTGATGAGCCCGTAGTTAAGACCCATAAGCTATACAAACATTTGAATAAAACAGAGTATTTATGCTCTGGATTCCAAAGTACGTGCTCAGGTTCGGCGCGGCGGATTAGCCGTGCGTACTGGGACACCGTGCTGCGGTGTGTGCGGCCGTTCGCCGTCCGGGGTTCCAGTCCCTCCTGGGGCATGCGTGTTTGTGTTGTCCTTAGGTTAGTTTACCTTAACATCAAGTAGTTTGTAGGCTACAGACTAACGACGCAGTAGTTGAATCGGATAGATTTACAAACATTTGAACATCTTTTTGCTCAGATTCGCATTAATAAAGAGAATCGGAGAATATACTTCAACCGTGTATGATCTCATTGTGAGTAGAAAAAGGCGGGGGGGGGGGGGGGGGCAGCAGGAGAGAACACGGAAGCCCTCACCTCATTCGCCTAGGAACACCAATTATGACTTGCTATGCAAGAAGCAATAGGCAATGACTACCCCCCACTCCCTCCACCTCAGCATCCTATCATAATAAAGTTTCCATTCTTCCGTCAAAAATCCACCAATAACATCGCTGATTTAAAAAAAAATTATAACGTAATGTCTAATTGAAAGTAAATATATAGTAACAACCAGCTCACATCAGTATACCCAGATGAAAGCCATTGTAACGTTGGCCGAAAAGTCGGTTATTAAAGTAATAGCCTTCTTACATCATGACGCGGTACAACACCCAGAAAACTTTTATGTCATCTGACTCTGGTCGCGGAAGCCTACGTAATTATATAAGGTGGGGGAAGTTGCTCACAACAGAGACCATTCTCCGATTTCGTATGAATAAAACTAGAGAAGTTTCTCACGGCCGGATAACATTATCCGTTTTCTGAAGTGAGCTCTCTAGCATACATCGAGCTGAGTAACTTCTATTGACGTTACGTTTTACTGAGGTTCATTGTTGTGGCGTAAAGTCAGCGCCACACGCCAGACGCTCGAGAACGATCGTGCAGAAGGCAGCGGACGACCGGCAGCCAATCACACGCCGGCGCCGGGCATCCTGGAGGGAGAAACAGTAGAAGCGAGTCCTCTATAAGCGGCTATATCTAGGCCGACATGCGTCTGGGCGAACCCGTCAGAACTAGGCTCACCGAGCGAGGTGGCGCAGTGGTAACGCACTGGACTAGCATTCGGGAAGATGGTGGTTCAAATCTACCTGCGGCCATCCAGATTTAGTTTTTCCGTGATTTTCCTAAATTACTCCAGGCAAATGCCGGGATGGTTCCTTTCAAAGGGCACGGCCTCATTCCGTTACCATCCTTAAACAAAACTCTGAGCGTTAGCTCCGTCTCTAATGACCATGCTGTCGATGGGCCGTTAAACCCTAAGCTTCCTTCCCTCTTCCTGAACTAGGCTCCGAAATAGGCAGCCACTAGGACTCAGCGCAGCTAACATCGTACAGAAGACGACGCCGCGAGAAGAGAAGAGATATACTTTACGAAAGTTAAGTAATTGTAAAAAGTTCAGTAAATAAAACTTGTATTATGAATCTGAATAGCTGTTATAGATGTCAACGCATCCTGGAACCTTTCCTGAAAGCTAGGCCGGGAACGACTAAACAGAAACTGATCAGGACGACAGAACATTTGTAATAAAAATGACAAAATATGTGTTGCTCAGAAGAAAAAAATAGTCCTTTATACATAATCTCAAGAAATACGAGAGGAACAAAAAAGTTGATACAAATAAAAATATTTTTCTGACGAAGAGCTTCCTTCAGAAATATCGTAAGTTTGACACTTCAAGCATTTTATGTAGTGTCGAGAGTGATGCCAGAATGGAGTTTTCATTACAGACATAGAAATGAAACACAAGTGTATTCAGCTGCGTGTTTTACCCGTTCGTTTGTAGTACATATTTACAGCTATAAACAGCTACATAGCAAAATAATATTTTATGTTTTTAAATATGGTCAGCTAATAAGGCCTTATGACGGTAGTTCCAAATAAAGTTCATAGCAGGTCTTCACAATCCGTATTACAACATAAATATTGCTGCAATTCCAAGCAAAGAAATAACGTTGTTTTGTACTGCTCTTGTTCATTCAATTCAAACCGGCTGGCCTATTTAAGGTGCGTTTTATGATTTCGTAATCGTAACTTCTGTTATGTTATAAGTAAGTCCAACAGGACAAGAAAATTGATAGCTGAGTCATTACATATCTAGCAGCCTGTTTCTTGTAACAAAATCGCATGGCCTAGCGCGTATGAGCAGACCATTGGGTGTAATATTCAAAAGCAAATAACTCGTGTAAGAAAGCTCTGACTACGTTCCACGCTAAAACAGATGACCATGTGATGCATTCTTAAAATTTAATTCGCAAATTGTAGTAACCCAACTTCTGTTCAAATTAAAAAAAAAAAAAAAAAACATGTTTCTCGCATGTCGAAAATTTTGTAACATAGTCAGAAGGATACATTTTCGTAAAAAAGTGCATATTTAATCTTAATAATATGCTGTTGCACAACAGACTAATATCTAAACATAGTACAGTTCTTCCTCAACACGTAGATTCCTGCTCCATATTTGTATACTGAATAATTTTCCTGACTGGGCTAGTGTAAAGCAATACACGATTGAATAACTGTTCTCTACCGAACTTGACACACGGAGAACTAACTGACGAAGGAGGGAAGGTAGCGAGAATGAACTCAGAGCATATGCTTCGAAGTTTTTATCAAACAAAATTGAAAACTCACTGAGTGAAAGTTCGTTTGCTCTGAGAATCTTCTCTGGAGCATGTGCTTTTTCTTATTCTTACTATCCATACTGGGCGACAATTGAATAAAGTAATAGGCATTGAATTAAAATTTGTGCCAGAGTCGGGATTCGAACCCGGTACCGACTGCTTACTAGACAATCGCATTATCCCCTCAGCTACAGTGGGCTTACTGATAACGCGAAAGGAAGAATTAATCCCAACCACGCGTCCATCCACAGGAGATTTTGGGTTCGAATTTCAGCAGTGACACAAATTCTATGTCTCCTTGTTACTTTCTTTCTTTTTCTGTCTTTAAACAGTTACTTTTTAATATTATAATGTATATTTATGTAAACCGTCCATGCAACTGAACAATGACGGTTTATCTTGCCATATGCACTTAGCCTTTATTTGGAAGGCGTCATCAGTGGCAACATTTGGTGGTTTACATTCGGTACTGATTAGTGTCTTCTGATTATTTTCTTTCCAACTGTATTCCCTTGGCGTTTTCTTTAATTTTTTTTATATTTCTAATTTTTTTATTTATCACTAGCACTACTAGGCACATGACATTTTGTTTGTTTTGACAACTATTTTCCTTGGCCACAGCAGTTTTCTGTTCTTGCCTTTCTCTCATTGGTAGAGCACCGTGGCTCCATAAGTAGCATAGTTCTTCAGATGAAAGTTTACTTTTGACATAACTTTGATCACTTTCACACTAACTTAACATTCTGACAATATTAAAGAGAAAAATTTTAAACATTCAATCACGTTGGCAATATTCATCAGCAGTATATATAATGTATGAAATAAATAAATAAACAAACCAGCTTTCGTCAACCTTATCGCTCATACCACACAATATTTAGGTGAAGTTACTGGCAAATTAGACAGATATTTATTAAATACTTCCACGAACATTAGGACAAGAGAGGCATATCATGCTGCTTGCAACTGCTGAGATACTATGGAGCATAGGATGATCGAACTGTATTTCCATAACAAATTATCGTAACAAGTGTAATAAATCTTTAAATAAATAGATACGTGTGTGTTGCTTTCAAGACGACAGCTTGAGGTAAGAAGCTATCATATAAGACGTAGTTTGTTGAAGTAGCATGACTTATTCAAAAGTTGGTAATTTTAAGTTTCATCTGGATATTTTCATAGTCTGAACATTAGCTTCTGTCGAAATATCTCTGTCTGCGGCTTTGTCTGTTATGGATATTTCATAAAGCTCACTGTCAAGTAGTGAATTTTATTTCTTTTTTACGGATGTTTTACAACAGCGCATAAACTAGTTTAACGGAGTTATCGGAGTAAACATTTATCAAAAATTGAATAAAACCCGTATTTTTCCATTATCTATATCGAAGTAAAAATCCTGTAGTCTATAAATATTACCGGGGTAATATTTACCTTCATTCATCTTTAGTAGCATTTCAGTGTAGTAAAAAAGTTGAAATGTATGTGAAGCTTATGGGACTTAACTGCGGGGTCATCAGTCGCTAAACATACAAACTTCTAACCTACCTTATACTAAAGACAGCACAAACATCCATGCCCGAGGAGGGATTCGAACCCCCGACGGGGAACAACCTCGCGCATCGCAGCATAGCGCCTCAACGCGCTCAGCCGTTCCGCCGCGGCAGGTGTAGTAAAGTCTATTTATCGAGCCATCTGCAAGTAGAAGGAAAATTACGCTGAAGACCAGGTTCTTAGCCGCTTAGTGTCAAAAGTGGACGGACGAAGAGTTTAATTTCTTCAGTAATTAAGCTTCAGAACTCAGCACAGTTTCTAAATTTGTGCAGGTCCTTACATATCTCCGGCTTTCCTTCTTGAAGACAAGGAAGGAACAGCAAGTAATAGGGAGGTGATAACGTTTGACAGTGATACACGTCAACTGAATGTGCGGTCGTGTTCCATTTTTGAGTTATTCATTAACCTAAAATTTTTCTGCACCATTAATATTGTCTGTTAGTATGTTAATTATTTTTATTCTATTTATTAATGATAAATGCCCAATGATTATATATGTTTCCATCCGTGTGATTGAACTTGTGTGTTCATGTGAATGTGGAAGGTTGTTTTTAATATTGACTGCCCCGCTTCAGGGCCTCGTTCACTTTAGTTAAGAACGCATGGCTTCGTTTGTCGCCAGTGGGTGGCCATAGACAAGCAAGATGGCGAGGTGGCTGTGTTCTTAGTGTGGTGCCAACCTAATCTTGGACGAAAGGGGTGACAAGAGTCCTCTCTGGGGGTTGGGACACTTGCGCGGAGTGACACTTGCGCGGAGTGACACTTGCGCGGAACCCGGGGCCCTTGGGGCGGCTAATGCCTTTTCCTGGGTACAGGCACACCAAGAAGTCTAGCACTGCTGTTGTCAAGTTTCCACACTCAACATAACACGAAACTCAGTGAAATTGCACAACCCTTTGCAAGCTGAAGAGCAATATAGTAACTTGTTCTAACTACATATTAATTCGTTGAGTGTTCCTCCTGTAACCAAAAAGGTATTTTAATAGTGATAATATTTGGAGAGTTATTAAGACATTCTCTGCTACTACAAGACGATGACTTTCCACAGTCATACCTCCTAAAAGCATATTATTCAGAACACTAAGCATATCAAGACAACTGCGCAAGCAATAAATATATTAGGCGTCCTGCACAGATAAGTTGATGTAATTGACCGCTATGTAGTTAACCCCACTATCACTTAACTTCCATCTCTTTAAAAATAGCTACTATGCTTTTTAATAAGAGATGCAACCTGAAACCTTCAATTAAAAAACGTTAATAATAAGTCAATGAATATTTTATATACTTGAAGCGTTTATTCGTAGACCCCAAAACGATTTGGCTGTATTCGAATTACAAATACATCTAAGAAATGTATGAAATACGGAATGTGTAAGGGAATGTCACACATCGAAAACTGCTAAAGATAAATTCTATTTTATATCACCGTGATATAGAACCATTTTTACTCCGAACTTGGCATAAACCAACAGGGAGAAACAAGTTGCAAGACTTCCAGGAAAAATGAAACGAAATTGGCAGCCAATAGTTGGTTATAAATTACATTGCCTGTTAACTGTATAAATATAAATTACGGAATACGCGGAACTACTGTTCAGTACAGTCAAAAAGGTCTAAGGTAATAGGCAGTGGATTACAATTAGATATCCGTATCACTCTCCTCCTCAAGAAGTCTGTGTGAAGATTTATATTCAGAACATTCAAGAAAAAGGTGTTGAAACTATAAGAAGCAGCTCATTTACTCAGGAAGGGAAAACGTTATGGTGCCCGTAAATTTGAATGGCTGTATCTCTTGTAGTAACATTTAATTTTTGATAAAATGTTAAAATCCAATATACCAGAATTTTGTTTTTCTAAACTCAGTGCCAACTTTTTTTTGTCGAAATTTTTGCAGGAAGTAGTCTTGACGTGATTTCATACTTCTATGCATTAATATTATCAAACATGTAATTTGTGTCACAAATTGCGCGGTCGGTCCGGTCGGAGGTTCGAGTCCTTCCTCGGACATAGGTATGTTTGTTTGTACTTTGCCTAAGTTATTTTAAGTAAGATTAAGTAGTGTGTAAGTCTAGCGACCAATGATCTAAGTAGTTTGGCCGCATAAGACTACACATATACACGTAATTTATTTATTTCATAACCACATTTAAGTACTAATAATTAAAGAAACTTAAAAGAGAAATTTGAAGTAAACACTGAAAACAAATGATTAATATTTCTCATAAGATGAATGCACACAACCGTTGACTTAGGTCTTGTGAATGTACCTACAAATTCTGCCATATGAAAATTGTAGTGTGAGTCCCAAATATGTTTTTTCTGTAATAACATTAAAAACATATTAAAAATTCAGAACTCGAAAATCAGTGAAGTTTTGGACTTAAAGCGTTTTGTGTTGCTACATCTTTACATAGTAGACACGATTTTAAAATTTGGTTGCTATCGCCAAAGTAGACGAAACGTTAAATTTTTTGGTGTAATCTTCGCCGTGTAGACTGTATGTTGTAGAAGTCTACGTCGAACCTAATCATACCTCTGAGGAGAGAACGTTGTTTGCACTTCTCCTGCGTTTCCAGTCGGCTGTGCTGTGCTACGTACCGACATCGTACCGTTCCACTTTACCGAGAGCTATATATGTATTGGAGTAATGTCTGTTCTTTCGAAATAAGACATCACACCAATATATATATCATTTAGACGCAAAGATTCTGGGTTCTGTTTTCATCGCTAACACGATTAACAACGTTAGACCTCGTGTGTAAACAAAATGTTCAAATGTTTGTATAATCTATGGGACTTAACTACGGGGTCATCAGTCCCTAAACTTACAAACTACTTATGAACTACTTACGAACTACGACGGCACAAATATCCGTGCCCGAGGGGGGATTCGAACCCCCGACCGTAGTGGCCGTGCAGACCGTGACTGGAGAGCCTTAGTCTCCTCGGCCACCGCGGCCGGCGTGGGTAAACACTTAAAGGTTATGAGTGCCACTGGAAAAATGCATAAGTAACACCTGTTGTTCGAGACTTGAAGATGACCTGAAATTAGCCGAAATCGATATCTCATAATAAACATAAGGTGTAGCTGTCTATATTTCATAATGCTATTCCTAACATATTTAAAAGCTGCTCAAAACCACCTACAAAAAACTTTATAATGAGATTGTATATAATTCCACGATCAAATTGTGTTTTAGTTATTTGTAGTATACACCCAAAGATCTGCCCCTGCTTTTAGTGCCTTGATCAGCTGTTTATTTTTAGAGGTATTACTAGGGACAGGAAAAATTCGCATTCGCGATAAATGCGAATATAGATGCGAATTCTGACTCAAAATGCAGTAAATCCGAAATTGTAGTTAGCAACGGTTGCGCTCAATTCCGATTTCATCACATTCCTCTTCACATGGTGCTGTATTGTAAATCGAGTGATATTTGTATGACGTGTTATCTCCCTGTTGAATGAGGCTGTGATATCTCCGGGCCGTTACTACTGCTCCACCTCGCTCGGTGGGACTTTCCCTGAATACGGCACAGGTAGCGGCTGGAGGGCGAGGAGTAGGGGTGGTGTATCCCTACTTCTGGAACACCCTGTTCACTACCTGCAGCGTCCGGGTCTCCGCGCAAGTGTCTACACATTCCCTTTCCGCGCAAGTGTCACTCCCCGCAAGTGTCACAAACTCCCTCTCTGGGAGTCGTTGAAGAGGGTATTATCTCCCTCAGGTAGAGTGGGTTGGTAGACAATATGCTCTGAACGCGCTTTGTATGGGTTTTTAGCGAGGTCTAATCCTGTGTGTGGTGGGGAAGGTTTTGGCGTGACATTAGTGCTACACTCTTGCTGCGACCGTGGAAGTAAGAACTTCGTTAAATCATGCTGTGGGGAAGGCATGCTGTTAGAACTTTGTTTTCTTTGTGATCAGGCAGTCTTGGTTCATCAGTGATAGTTTTCTTGAGTATTTCTTTCGCTTTGCGACGTGAAGTGTTTCTTCATTTACAGAACTCGAGTAATTTGGTGCAAATTTAGTATTCGCGTTTCCAATCGGGTGATGATTTTGTGTCCGGTTTTTCTCAAGTGTGTGGTCTTCAGCCTTTGTGTAAACTTAGTATGTTTAAATTTTCTTGTGGTTTTTAAGAAACGTTTTTGCGTCGCATCTGTATCTGCGAGTATACTAAATATATCTCAGATTTTCTAGCTTGATTCCGTCTTTCCTGTCTTGTATAATGGATTGCACCATGTGCTTTCATAATGCTCATTACTTCGGCCTTCAGCCATGCTTTTATTAATACCACCTTTCTTCTATATGAATTCTTGCATTGCTTTACTTCCTTATTCTAAATTAATTTCTTTTGTAAATTCTGTGTAATTCCTCGTAGTCGCACACCAAGTGGTAGTTAAGAATAGTATGCCGCTGGCTCCCCGAACATGAGTTGATTTAGTGCCAAGTGATTTTAAATTTGTGCTTCAAGACACCTGCCATCTCATCAAAAACGCCACCGCTGCTTCGTTCGTCGCTGCTATGAACTGTCCCCGTATAGGTATTGTACCACAAGCATTATGCGCATGTCTGACTTTGAATGAATGAATGTGCTTTCATCTATCCATTGTGTGTTTGCAATTTTCTTCCCATTGTACTTCCATATTTATAAAGGGCAGAAACAATTTAATTATGGGAAGTAACTTTATGATTTAATTCACTATTGTACAAGGTGTGTGCTTAATTTGGTCTTCCCACATTTATTTGCTTGTTATTTTATTGAATAGAAAATGATTTAAAGTAGCAAACCTCTGCTTATAATTTCATGCTCCCTGTCCCATGTTTAGTTATCTATTGATCTATTTTTAACATTAATTTGTGCTTGTTAAAATGTTGGCTGCTCCCTTAAGGAGTGAGCAGTTAAATAAATTTCTGTTGCACAAATTTAATTTAGAGCAGCAGTGAGCGTTTTAAATTGCATTTGCAGATGTAAACTGCCCAAGATCCTGCTTAAATAAATTAACAGGATACTCTCAACTGACTCTGCAGAACTTTTGGATATTCCCCCTCCTTACCCAAAGAAATATTCTGTCAACTACAAAGAAAGAAAGAAACAACTAAAATCTTCAAGAAAATGAGTGAAGCTACGAACAATGAAAATACCAAATGTACCATCCAGAATATGAATGAAAACTTAACAGTTTTGGTTGTTTGTTATGCGAGATTGTGTACTGCGACATCAATGATTATTCTGCAGCCAGCGTGCGCGACTATGGCATGAACTTAAAAGAAAATTAATGTGGTCGTATTAATTTTCCATGATTTACGTCATTTTGTTGTGTCATTTAGGTTAAGATTAACTTAAAATTACAACTGAGTTTTTACTCTCGTAAATTTCTCATATCACAGTTTTGTCTACTGGGAGTCTGTTGGTACGGCTTAGTTCCTCCACTCTACAAAGATGTCACTTCAAAATAGGCGAACGACTCTGGTAGCCAGAACTCCGTCGTGCGTTGTTGTGAAAACAGAAGTCGTCTCACATTGGTTGCCATTGTGTTGTCTAGGTTTATCTGTAACCTATCGACACTTCTGTCAGTTCTGTAATTGTAATACTTCCTTATTTTTTCTCGCAATAGTTTGGAGTCTAACGTTGGCAAAAAAGTGTATTTAGTAGGACCGTAAGCCTGCGAGAACACTACGTTGTAACAGCATACTGTAACATCTTACTACTTCTTGTGACACGGAAGGAAAAAAGTCATAATCACTTGTTATTGTAGCTCATTAACTGATAAGAAGTTTAATAAGGACAAATCAAACGCACTTTCTTACGCTTTCCTTATCATGAAGTTTTTTCAACATATTGTGCGAGAACTCTGGAAATAATTGCTTCATTAAAGCCGTTAGAAATGGGAATAATTTACAAAACTCATCAGTACTGTTTTACGATTTTATCTCTTTTGTTATCTATGTAAAATACTGAAATTGTGTCGCGCTGGGGACCGGAAATGAATTGAGATGATCTTTACCAATCAATAAATGCCTTCATGGAAAGAAGTAACATAAAGCCGCAAAAAGGAATCTAAACAGGCAACAAGCATACACAGTTTGAAACCGAAAAGGATGCAGACGAAGTTTCGATGTGTATCATGTTATCAATGAGACACAGGAGAGGGAATTATAAGGTGTAGATTAGGAGAGAGCGTTTTCTAAACCATAGGGTGGGGTCAAGTTTGATTCCATAATGGATCCTCGTGCTCTGCGACTGTTGTAATACGTGGAAGGAAAACAGTAATCAGTCGCAAATCTTTATTTACTATCGCAGATCTAGATTTAGGTGACTGTATGACCATTTATTGAGTCTTCAACATGAAGATTAACCAATTTTATATGTTTTAAACTACGTCGTTAAAACTTTGGTAATGGATACACAATGACCGAAGTCTAGATCTGTGACAATAAATACGTATTTCGGTCCGATTTATGTTCTTCATCGACATAGTGGGATCATTTCAGAAAACTGTACCGTACTGCAACAAAATGTTCACCTCTTTTATACATTCTGGGATATTAAAATAGAAAATAGATTTTCTTGTGGTAAAGTTACATCTAAGATGAATTAAATGCCATCTAATAATGTCCCTAATTAAGATATTTGTCAAAGAAAACAGGACTGTGTAAAACGGAACTGTTGACAAAGTTGTTTTCCGTCAAAAATTCTTTGATCAAATCGAGCAACTCACCGAAGATTTTAACCGAAAAGCGTTTGTTTTCTGTTACCTGCAGTGACAAATGTGGCCGTTTGAAGCACCTAGCATCGCAGTAGCAGCTTTTGACGTAGAGGTTGACAAGATGAGCGTGAAATTCGTATGGTGTGTCGCCACAACAACAAAATTTCTGCAGCTGTATGAGGATGGTTATAAAATCTCGCTGCATCGAGCCGAATTTAGAGGACTATTGCGTAGCTCATTAGCGATCAAGCATGTTAGGCGACGTAAAAAAGAAAATTAATGGCCTCCGCACCAGTTCTGCAATGAATAAAGCAAAACTATACAGTAGCACTGTTTAATTCCCTACATATATTTATTCAGACAAATACTATTTACACGAAATATATTTACATAAAATATAAAATAAATGTTTAGTTCACTATAGACGCGATATGGTAGTAGCAAAAGTGAAAACAGGGCAAGGCTCTTTCTCGGCCGTAGATGTATGCCTACTGATTTCAGCTTTTAAAATTTTTAGAGCAGACGTAAGCATCACCAATTTTGTCAGTCTTCCAAATGTATATCCGTTGCAATTACTGTAGGCCTACATGCAATAAGTAGATTTTTATAAGCTGTGTAACCAACAGCTGAGGCTAATAACAAATGTCCATCCACCATTTTCGATGCACTTCGGCAAATTCTTTGTGAAAAAAAAAGTATTATAATTTCCCCTTTTCATCACGTAAAAGAATCTTTGTCAAAGACGACTGGACAAAGATCCTTTGCCGAAGAAAATTTGATCTAGTAATATCGGCCTATGGAAAAATTTCTGAAATGTTTCAAATGTTTGTAAAGCTTAAGGGACTTAACTGCGGAGTCATCAGTCCCTAGACTTACAAACTATTTACGAACTATCTTATACTAAAGACGACACAAACACCCATGCCCGAAGGGGGATTCGAAACCCCGACGGCGGACGACCGCGCGCACCGCAACACTGCTCTCCAGTACGCGCGTTTCTGAAGTGCAGAGACTGAAATCATCTCCAATGAAACCATTTTTCAGTGGTTATGTCGAGTAAAAGACAATTCAGACATAGTGAAGAACTTATCTGATCATTTTAAACGAAGATTTTGAGTCTCAGCTGTTATTAGGTGTTATAATGTTACCCCATGGACATAGGCCTATGAAAATTTGTGGAATGGCCGTGGTTCGAACCTCGGACCTCGTGCTTACGAGGCAGTTTCAGTGAGCCTCAGCACCGCCAGGTAGTCGATCTCAGCACACCTACATAAACTAACCAAGCATGTAGTCGGTCGACCCATACTTTTGTATGTTC
Organism: Locusta migratoria; assembly: GCA_026315105.1. Taxonomy (NCBI): domain Eukaryota; kingdom Metazoa; phylum Arthropoda; class Insecta; order Orthoptera; family Acrididae; genus Locusta; species Locusta migratoria. The sequence goes on from CM048745.1 coordinate 719,471,338, forward strand.
TACTACTTCGACCACTGTACTGCATGCCTCGCTAGGAGTCCGGTTTTCGCTTGCATCCGCACTGAACTAAGCATCAGACATCAAGGTGAATTACAATTAAGAATTGTGGAGTCTGTTCTTTCGGACATGTCGCAATTCTTAATTTTCACAGCGTGTTGCACTTCAGCCTATTGGGCCTGATTGAGTACCACCGTTGCAAACCAATGAAAAGAAAAAAAGTACATAAATTAAATTAAACAAGAGAAAAGATAATAAACCCCAAGGAGTTTCGCCTCGTAACTGAAGACAAGCGATACCAAAACTTGGCTCAAATAAAAGAGAGCCCAATATCTAAAGCCGAGCAATTAGATACCATAATAAAATCCGAAAGACATATCTGGTGTACGGACGAATGTGACAGATTCATTGAACAAAGAAGAAAAACATGGCAATAGTGACAGTAAATGAAAAATGAACATAACGGGCCAAATTTCTGAACCGTAAGAAAATTTGTAAGCAAAATTCTCAAAGACAGATAAAAAAGTCCAACCTGTTTCTGATTAACGAATACATCATCAGAAAGAACACAAGGAATTTTTATAAGACAGATAAAAACAAAATAACCAAACACAGAGCACCGAGCATAGAACTCCAAGACAAAACGAAAGATTGCCTACAAAGACAGAGATAGTTGCGGAAAATATCAGAAATCTCGTCAGCTGTGAAGAACCCATTGAAAAAAATGGACTTTACCACGTCAGTAACAACTAACACCACAATCGAGGAATTACAAACAATTTCAGATCTCAAAAACAATAAGGCTTTGGGAGACACGAAATCACAGCCGAAGTTGGTAAACAAAAATTATGTCATAGAGTCATATTTGAAGAAATCTGGATAAATGAAAGAATCCCGGATGAATGAGAAACGACCCTCATCTATTCGCTCCATTAAAAGATATTCTCTAAAGTCTTACTAAACGGCGCAGCACCCCAATTTGACCATCAACTTGGAGATACCAAGCACGTTTCAGGAAAGGAACATCTTTCCCAGAATAAATTTTAAATCTCAGAAACCTTGTGGCCTATAAAAAATCAGAACCCTACAGTATCACTTTCATTGACTTTCAAAAATCATATGCCCCAATATATAGAGAATGTCTCACCTCTATACTAAAAGAATTAATACAAGACAAAAAAAGTACAAACTAATCAGAGAAACTCTTATTAACAATTTCTCCAAAGTCAAATTCATATTATATCTCTCTGATCCCTTGCAGATAAAAACTGGTGTACGGCAAGGAGGTGGTCTCTCCCTATCACTGTTTAACTGCATCCTTGAAAAGGTGGTCAGAGATTGAAACACGAATATCCATAGTGCATTCCGACTGGCAAAAAAAAAAAAAAAAAAAAAAAAAAAAAAAAAAAAAAAAAAAAAAAAAAAAAAGAGACATACAACAATATGTACCTCTCGTGGAATGCCAAAGTAAGGCATTAAAACACAGTATTCAAACCGGAAGCCATGTATGCAGCCGAAACACTGTCCATAGCAAAGATGGTCCAGCTAAATGGATGGAAATCAAAGAAAGGAGGATCTTAAGACTAATCCATGGACTAAGTTCCAAAACAATAAACTAACCCACGTTAGAAATGAAATCCTTCACCAGACAGTCAAAAAAATGTCAGACACAATGAGGAAAAGAATTTTTTAAAGGATATATGTGGGAAGATCGCTTGTAGAATATTTTATTTCATTTTTAGATGACCGGTTACGACAATCGTAGTAGTCATCTTCAGATTTTTACATTTTAAATAACTGGCACCCCATATGACATAGTGACGGAAGTCCAAGAGATCTGAAGATAACTAAGGTTGTCGAAACCGGTCATCTAAAATAAAATAAAATATTCAGCAAGCGATATTGTTATATATATTCTCAACAAATAATTTTGATCATTCCTTCGCTTGAACAATGTCAAGCACATACGAGAAAATAATAATTGATATTTATGGACATATGGGCATATTCTCAGAATGAACCTAAATAGATTAACCTAGTGGGCCAATATAAAGGCACAGAACATTAAGAAATGATTGATCTAACGTACCCCAAATTTGGGCGAACCAAAAAGGAAAGAAGAAAATTAAACAAAATTTTACAGAAAGTCATTGAACTTTTTGAGGCCACAATAACCAAATTTCTACGAAGAAAATAGAAAAATCAAACTTCTTCTCATCTCAGGAAGTAAAGGGTAGTGTTTTATTTTCTTTTTTCAAAAAGTCAGGCCGGAGCGAAAATGGAAGGAAGGAAAGCTAATGTTTGTTAGGGTAATGATGAGGAAGGAAATCGGCCGTGCCCTTTGGAAGAAAATATCCCAGCATTTGGCTGGAGTGATTTAGGGAAATCACAAAAACCTAAATGTCGATGGCCGGAGGTGGCTTTGAACCTCCTGAATGTGAGTCGAGTGTGTTACCACTGCGCCACCTTGATCGGTGAAGCGAAAATAAATCACCCATAGACTGTCACTGAAGTTGTTGTTGTTGGTTCTTACTGAGAGCTAGAAATCCACGCAATCAGTTTCGATCCCCATTTAATGGATATAATACTCTGATATAGAAGCCTGAAGATGGCATAATGGAATGCCGAAACTTGTAGTTAAAGATGAAAGCTTCTTTGTTGTAAGTTTATTAAGTGAAAGTGAAAACTTGATGAAAGTTTGTGAAGTGAAAGTTTCCTATACATATTAAGTCTTTCTATTTAAATCAAGGAGTTTCTCTAATCATATGTGCGCAACGGATTTAACAAACAAAATTAGGCCCTGTAAGTAAAATAATCTGTACTTCTGTGAACATTATTTGACAGTCAGGTTCAGTGGCATGTAAGGACTGATTACTTTACTGGTACGTGAACATTTACATTTAAAAGGAAATCTTTTTCTCAAAAAACTCAACACGTACCGTACAACAAAATCAAAAATGCTACAATCAGGAAAATGAGGGACGAGTTTGAGGTGAAATAAGAAAAATTAGAAATCATTAAGTTATTTACTGAATTAAAGAAACATACATTTATTGACTCTTCAATATAATACAATGATTTTATACAATTCCGTTCCATACAAATATTCTTTTCCACTTGATACAGAATCCACTGTCCAATATAATACGTTTTTATTCATAAATATAGAGTGAAATAAATCAAACTCAATACAATCATTGCTGACCAATTCAACCTTAGATTAGATTAGAGATTAGATTAGATTAATAATTGTTCCATAGTTCATATATACGACATTTCGTAATGATGTGGAACGTGTCAGTTTAGTAAATGTTGTCTATGCTTGACAATCAATATTTTAAGGATTTTTTAAAATGTTTTTTTTTTTTTTTACTTTTTTTTAAAGTTTTATCTAAAAATTCGTGTACATTGTAGAAGGAGTTGCCATTCAGAAATTCCTTTAATTTCTTTTTAAATACTAGGTGGCTATCTGTCAGACTTTTGATGCTACTTGGTAAGTGACCAAAGACTTTTGTGGTAGCATAATTCACCCCTTTCTGAGCCAAGTTAGATTCAACCTTGAATAGTGAATATCACCCTTTCTCCTAGTGTTGTAGCTATGCACACTGCTGTTACTTTTGAATTGGGTCGGATTGTTAATAACAAATTTCATGATTTCATGAGTGAATATATATATATATATATATATATATATATATATATATATATATATATATATATATATATATATATGTGTATGTATTGTGAAGCTACAGTGAGTATCCCTAGATCCCTAAATAAATGTCTGCAGGATGCTCTTGGGTGGGCTCCAGCAATTATTCTGATTACACTTTTGTGCAATGAATACTTCTTTACTCAATGTTGAATTGCCCCAGAATATGATCCCATATGCAAGCAGTGAATGAAAATAGGCGTAGTAAGCTAATTTACTGAGATGTATATCACCAAATTTTGCAATGACTCTGATAGCATAAGTAGTTGAACTTAAACGTTTCAGGAGATCTTCAATATGTTTCTTCCAATTCAGTCCCTCGTCAATGCAAGCAACTAAAAATTTTGAATATTCTACGTAAGCTACAGATTTATGTTCAAAGTCTGAATTTATTAATGGTTCATGCCATTTACTGTATGAAACTGTATATACTGGATTTTATCAAAATTTAATGAGAGTCCATTTGTAGAGAACCACTTAATAACTTTCTGGAAAATATCATTTACAATTTCATCAGTTAATTCCTGTTTGTCAGGTGTGATAGCTATACTTGTATCATCAGCAAAAAGTACTAGCTTAGCATTTTCGTGAATGTAGAATGGCAAGTCATTAATATATATTAAGAACAGCACAGGACCCAAGACCTAACCTTGTGGGACCCCCTCTTTGATGACTCCCCAGTTAGAAGAATTAATTTTTCATCTATATCATGTGAACTGCTTATTTCAACTTTCTGCACTCTTCCAGTTAAGTATGATTTAAACCATTTGTGCACTGTCCCACTCATACCACAATACTTAAGCTTATCTAGAAGAATCCCATGATTTACACAATCAAAAGCTTTTGAGAGATCACAAAAAATCCCAACTGGTGATGTCTGGTTATTCAAAGTATTTAATATTTCATCAGTGATGGTATATATAGCATTTTCAGTTGAAAATCTTTTATGAAAACCAAACTGACATTTTTTTAGAATTTTATTTTTACTAATATGTGAAGCAACTCGAGAATACATAACTTTTTCAATAATTTTTGATAAAGCTGTCAGAAGTGAGATGGGTCGGTAGTTGTTGACATCGTATGTATCCCCTTTTTTATGCAAAGGTTTAACGATAGCATATTTCAGTCTATCCGGGAAAATATCCTGCTTTAATGAGCTATTACTAATATGACTGAGAATCCTACTTATCTCCTGGGAACAAGTTTTTAATACCCTGCTGGAAATGACATCAATTCCATATGACCGTTTACTCTTGAGAGAGTTAATTATTTTCCTAATTTCTGAAGGTCAGGTGAGTGGAATTTCAATTGTATCAAATTGTGTGGGTATGGCCTCTTACATTAATTGCCTTGCTCCTTCTAATGAACATTTAGATCCTATTTTCTCTACAACATTTAAAAAGTAATCATTAAAAACGTTTTCAACTTCTGACTTTTTGTTAATAAAGTTTTCAGTTGTTTTGATGGTAATAACCTCTTCATCTGCTCTTGGTTGCCCTGTCTCCCTTTTAATAATATTCCAAATTGTTTTAATTTTATTATCAGAGGAGCTAATCTCAGACATGATGCACATTCTTCTTGATTTTTTAATAACTTTTCTTAATGTAGCACAGTAGCTTTTATAATATTTTATTGTTTCTGGGTTATTACTCTTTCTTGCGGACAGATATAGTTCCCTTTTTCGGTTACACGATATTTTTATTCCTTTGGTAAGCCATGGTTTTTTTGCATGGTTTTTTAGAATTAAATTTTACTAATTTCTTGGGGAAACAGTTATCAAATACCCTTACAAATGTATCGTGAAATAAACACAGTTGCCATACGTCTGTCAGCTAGCCTAGCCCACAATCGACTCTTCTGCTCAACAACTCACTCTCTACTACTCGCCTCAGCGGTCAATAAATCTGCTGTAGCGCAGATGCTACATCGCAGTTGCAAAGACATTATGATGTGCAGTAGTTACAAACATCTACTGGTATTATCGATCATGGATGACTTTCAAATACAAAAGAAAGCTATAAGGAGGATAGACGTTCAGATTCACCGAAAATATTACCAAAAAATCCATAAATAATGAACCTCAGCCTATGGCTGCCTACTTTCAAAGAATAAATGTTTCTGTTAAACATACGGCTTATGGTATCCTACTTCCTACGTAAGCTTGACCAGCTGCAGTAGCGGTATCAAAAGCCGAAAAGAGCGGACGAACTAAAAAGAGCGACCTACTTCACGGCCGAGCTGCGAACTAAAAGGAGAGATACCGGTCGCGAACTAAAATATGTGCAATCGGTCGCGAAATATTGTGCCACACGTATCTCGTTTCTTAGTTCGTTGGATTCTTTTCCAACATAACATAAAGGGGGGAAAGGAAGAAATAATTCGGTTTTTGAACATATATGCGATGCATAGGTGTTTGTGCCATTTTAACGATGAAAATTTCAGGAATAAGCAGCGGCGTGTTAGTGCTCTTGAAGCAATTATTCATTAATTAAATATTGATGGGTTGACGATTAGTGACTTGCAGACTAAACAACATTCAATTCCAAATACCTATAAAAACGAATTATGGCAATTGTGGATTTGGGAATACGGTACAGGTACTGTAGAGACGAATATATATTTGACAAGACAGTAATGCAATTTGTAATTTCAGTTCCGGTAACAATGCTTCACGCATAACAGTATCTTGCTTCTTTATTGCATTACTAACTCAAAAGCAGTTTACGTTCCTTTTAAACATTCTGAGTTGTCACAATCACAAACACGTTTCTTATTCTTTTTATGTTTAGTCCTATGCAGCGACTTCACATAGAGAAGCTATAGCTCCGCCACAACTTTTACAGCTACCAAAACTTTCATTCTACGGCGACTACGGCATTTACAAACAACGAACCTGAAGTGTATAGTATTGAGGCCGTGTCTACAGTCATACACGAAACCATTTGCGCGCAACTCATTTCATGAAACGAGTGTCGCAACCTAGTGTCGTCGTGTAGACTAGCCATTAACCACTTAATGCCTGAATTAATTTCTACTGCAAGAAAGAAATCAAAAATCATATATTGTGCTCAATATTGGGGTCTTAGACCATTTATAACATCAAATATTAGAAATGTTATATGTAGTTGGTATAATTAGGTATTTGTCCAATTTGCGACAACAGGCATATGAGAAATAAAACGCTTACAACTCTTCATTTAGGGAAATTTTTTTATTGTTCTCATAAGATTTATAAAGCTGGGTCTTTTGCATATTTGCCTTCCTGTTACACAAGGCCAATGACGTACTCCATCACTATGCGTAGATTTATCAGGGACTGGTTTCATAGAACCCCGTCGCTTCCTTCGTTGAATTTCCGTTTCCATACTTAGTGAGGGCCTACCTCTCTTTTTTGTGTCATGTATTTTCCTTGCTTAGAGAGAGCACCTGCTATTCTGGATTTGAATTCCAGAAGATCGTTTTGTTTGCGACGGGGAATTTCCAAACCACCATAGTCCCTTCGATACAGCAACCACGAATTCACTATCACAAGATCAACTAGATGGAAAAACAATATATGGTAATATTTCCTTGACTTTACGAAAATCCTGTAATAGGAAATTAGAGCGTGAAGTAAATCCACCCCTTCCATGAATGTATTGTAAACTGTAACAATGCTAGGGCGTGCTTTTTCTTTTCGGTCCCTTCTTTTTATTGTGCTCACCGGATGAGCAGATGCAAATGTACTGGCAAGAATTACACCTCTGTTGTTAAACCATTTGGTTGGATTATATTCATCGGCACTTTCTTCAGAGTCACTTAGGCAACTATCATCACTTTCGGCTGCAGGTGGCACACGTGTTTTCAAACGTGTGTTTACTTTCTTTGTGGCATAAATGGACTTCGGATCCATTGCTAAAAAACGTGTAGATCGATAATAATTCATTAGAACTTCCTCAGCACGCCAGTAGTGAAGTGTAAACAAAGTAAATTGCATTGAAAGATTTCTTTTGCCTTATAAATCCATTGATAGTTGTTATAAATAAAGGTACAAAAAACGCAAAAAAAAAAAAAAAAAAAAATCTGTTAGTGAAGGAAGTTTGCGCTAAAGACGAATGGAAATTATCGTCCTTTCTTCGTTTTATTTTATCGCTTGCATTTGCCCATAGAGGTGCCCAAGTGCCTGATGATGCATATTTTACACAAACCGTATTTACGTGTTCACTGAAAGTTTTATCTGCTTTATCACATCTAAATATGATATAAAATACTTAAAAGATATTAGAAAAACAAAATATAATTTTCAAAATGAAAGTTACCTCTGTATTTAGCTGTATTTCACGGAGCAATGAACACAAACTCAGGTCTTGGTTAGCAACACGCACACGATACACAAATGTTGTTGTCAAACTCAGGTCTTCGTTAGCAACACGCACACGATACACAAATGTTGTCATAGAAAGACAGTCAATGATCGGTAGGGTCACAACGGTATGAGGCGAATTTGCGACAACCGGCAATAAGTGGTTAATGTCACTGAAGTGGTGAAACTCATACGTCGTTCTCCACACTGCGTGCCTTTGTTATCGGGTAACTAAGAAGCGCAGCTCCGGATAAGGTGACAGTTGTCAGTCGCCCCCTGGCGGTCTGTTTGCCGCCTGATGACGTCACACGGTGGGGCCCCGGCGAGTAAGACGCCCTCCTGCAGGTCGCTGGTCGCTGGTCAGGCCGGCTGTGCTGACCACGGGGGGGGGGGGGGGGGCGGGGGGGGGGGGAGGTGTTTGCGCGCGTCATAACAGGAAGCGCGCGCGCATCGCCGTGTTTGACCGCGAGCGCAAATGTTGACTCAGAGCGCGGCGGCAACTCGCGGGTCTCAGGGGCCGGTAATGGAAGATACCGTCTCCAAACACCGGCCTAATGCCGGTGGAGATGGCGCGGGGCGTGTGTGTGTGTGTGTCCTGATTCCTGACAACCGCTCCGAATACCAACACTCACGAGTCCGATGCGGAAGCGTGCCAGCCAGAGATCGCGAGGAAAACAGGCAGCAAGTGGCGATCGGTTCTCCGAGCTCGGTTCGCTCTGAACAACGAGCTAGAATTTCATAGAGTGGCTGACACACGAGTTACAGCGCTCTTTGTGGCAACCTGCGTAAACTCTGTCGCCATATTGGTGGTGGTCAGTACACTTGACAGGAGTCTGTCCATTGTATGTTGTTGTTGAAAGTGAAGTGCTGTACTCAGTGTATATTGTATTTAGTATAAGTTTTCTGTACAATATTTGCTTCTGCAGTGTGTTCAGCATTTAAATACACAAATCGAGATGTTAAAACGACAAATATTTCGAGATAGAAGACCAGTTGTGTTGCCTCTGTTGGTCTCTGTCTGCCTACACAAACAAAACTCCTGGCTACATCTACAGCTACATACATACTCCGCAATTCACCGTAAGGTGCGTGGCGGAGGGTACACTGTACCACTACTAGGCATTTCCTTTCCTATTCCACTCCCAAATAGAACGAGGAAAAAAAGAGTGCCTATATGCCTCCGTAAAAGGTAAAGCAGTCAACAGTCCGAAGATTGGTTTTGAATACCACAGTGCTTTACTAGGCATGGTCCTGTTTGGAGGTGTTATGCCGTTGCCTTCCTCCGACCTTCAAACTGACTTACCCAGCCAGTTATAGGGGGACCTACAGTTTAACGTGGATTCCGAACCACGGTGCTACTCGGTATTTTTCACATGAGCAATACTGCCAGAAGTGAAAGAAGTGGAAAGTGACAGATAAAAATCGTAGGATATGGCGGGGACCGAACGAGCCCTAATTCCTCTTATCTTGTCTTTGTGATCTTTACGCGAAATGTAAGTAGGCGGCAGCAAGATCGTACTACACTCAGCTTCAAATTCCGGCCCTCTAAATTTCCTCAACAGAAATTCACGAAAAGATCGTCGTCTATCCTCTAGCGATCCACATTTGAGTTGCCAGAGCATTTCCGTGACACTCGCGCATTGGTCGAACCTATCAGTAACAAACCTAGCTGCTCGCCTGTGAACTGCCTCTATGTTAAATTTATAACTTCAGCTTTCCGTTTGCTTTCTTGTATTACTGCCCCGGAATGATCAACGAGTGACTGGACAGTGGGCTTTGACCCGCTTATCGATTTTACATAGGACCAGAATTTTGTCGGGTTTTCGGAAAGATCTTTCGCTAAGGTATGGCTATGATAGCAAATATTTACGTATATCAGCGTGGAAACAACGTAAATCATTAGTGATATGTTATTTCGGTGTAGAATGCTTTTGTGGCAGCTGACCTAGGCGCATTTTTGATTGCAGTATTCTGTTACTTTCGTCTTTGTACTCAAATTTTGTCAACCAAACTTCACAACCAAACCCTTTAACAGCAATTTTACGAGTATGTGGATTAATACGTTTAATAATCCCTAGATAAATGTGTCTTAGACTATATGAAAGCAGTTGTTAAAACACATTAACAATAGATGCAAATCCGTGATAATGATTGTCGTCATAACAATTACTGTTCACTGTGTAAGTTTCGTAGCATTTTTAGACTATGAACTTGCATTATAATTAACACAAATATTTTCGAAGTGGCACTTTCGTTGTTCGATCAAACCTCAGCTAACTGTTACACTTCGAACTGGAAGTGTATTACTGACAGATTCGTGATATTTCATTACCGCATTTTTAGAAAATACACTATCTGGCTCATCAATTCGCTGCTTTGATAAAGTCTGGACAAACCAACAGAACTTCATGCACATCTGTACTCAACAGTCAAGCTTCATTTAAAACGCAAAACAGTGTAAATAACTAAAATTGTCTTGTGGGTGTGGCATACCAGCTGTCAGCCGGTACCCCAAATAACATGGCGGACGCCAGTTCAATTTACCTCAAACATGGCGGACCGCGCGCTCCTCAACGAGGCGCCTTAGACCGCTCGGCTACTCCACCACGACTTGCCACTTTTATTGTATTTTGGTGGCATGATACAATATTTTCTCACTAGACGACGATCACAGGACGTCAACTAATATGTGAACACTTTTACGAGCAAGAAAAAGAGATGTAGTCAGTAACTAGATAGCAAAGAGTGAATTTCTGTAAGTGATCAGTGTAAACATCAGCCGCAGTGGAGTAGCCGAGCGGTCTAAGGCGCCTCGCTGCGGAGCGCGCGGTTGGGTGTGTGTGTTGTCCTTAGGTTAGTTTACCTAGGTTTAAGTAGTTTGTAAGCTACGGACTGATGACCACGCATTTTGGTCCGATAGATTTACAAACATGTGACAAAAGGGGGGAAGAAAGCAGATTTCAACAGAAAAAAAAGAAACGTTCTGAAGTTGTGTCTTTACGTACAGCCGGTTTTATTATGAAACAAACAGTACGTCAAGAATATTTATTTCCTTTAGAAGGGTCCATTATAGCTTGCGGAGCCATGTGGATACAGGCTAGGATATGGACCAAACTCGAAAGGGTAGGCCAAAATATACGTCGAATAAAAGACCTCGAAAAAGTGACCATTATATTAGTAGTCACAAATAACCGTGGTCGCTTCAAAACATTGCCAGTTTTAGCAGTAGAACTCAACCATAGCTGGGAAAATCCGGCGAGAGTAAGTACTGTGAAACATTTTCTTCAGACAATGATCGTTCAAATGTTCAAATGTTTGTAGAACTTATGGGACTTAACTACGAGGTCATCAGTCCCAATGATCGTTAACGGATGTGTAGCGGCTAAGAAACCATTACTGACGGTTGCTAATAGGAATGAAAGGCTACAATTGGCAAAAGGACTTGTAAGTTGTTGAGTAAATCAGTAAAAAAAAAAGGTGCTTTTCATTGAGGTATCCAAATTTGTGGTCGTCGGCACAAAACGACGCAAGTCTGTTTTCTTGTTGCCAGGCGAAACATGGAAGGGATTCTATGTCTGGAGATGTTTTGAAGGTTTTAAAACTACGATCTTGTACTAAGAAACGGAAAAATTAAGCAAGGGGATTACCATCGCATTTTACAGTGTCATGCAAAGCCATGTTGACGACTTTTACCTAGTAAGGGATTCGTCCTACAGCTGGATAACGAGCGTACATTTCAAAATTGTGTGAAGCATACTTGTTGAATTTAGAAAAAAGAAAGAATTGAAAAATACGATCTATTCTTCGTTGTACCCCGAATGCAATCGTATTGGACTACTTTGAGATCAAATAGATAAAGCAGTAATACCAAGGCCTATTATCAATGGTAGTCACCTCTGAACCAGACTATAAAACGAATAGCGGCATATCACCGAGTAAACGCTAGTGATGCTGAAAGCAAGTATGCCTCACATATGCAAGAGCAGTGATCATAGCCGAGTAAAATTTGACTGCATGGATTTAGGTCACTAAAGGATTGTTACAAAACTATGTATTACCAACATTCCTGGTTCCAATTTGCATTTTATCTCATAATCGCTTACGTTCCAAAACTTTTGGTCTGTATGATATTTTAAGTGTGTTTTTCAAGACAAGTAATCCTCTTTTGAGACCAACTGTAACCGAATATTAATTTTTGTTTCAAACTACTACCAAACATAAATTATTGTTTAAAACAACCTATTACCATAGGTTAATCTTTTCTCAAAATAAGTCATTTCCATATATTAATGTTCATGCGAAAAAATTTAATAAGTTGTTTGATATTTATTTGAACAAATACGTAACATTAAAACGAATTCTGGACAATTTTATTTAAAGTTAAGAAACGAATTCAAGTGTAAAACAAACTCTGCCCAGTAATTGATGACATATCCCTACGTTACCAGAAAACTCGGGACGCCTCACTAACGGGCACCATCTCTCTAGAACACATAAACTAGATCTCAGCACGTAGGTACATATATTATCGTTGCTGGTGCAGTGACATGATCCATGTATCAGTAAAAAATTTGCTGCGTCAAACCACTGTTTACCTCTTGAAAAATAAATGTTGTCGTCACACTCTGCAACACAGTGGGGAAATTCATAGAAATAATTATCTTAAAACAGCATAAAATACTATATAATTTTTAAAAATTGGAAATTCGAAAGTTATTCTAAGTAAAAGACAAATCTTAATCGATAATAAGTCTCCCCCTCTCCATGGAAGGGATTGATACCACATACAATTAGATAATAAGATAATAGAAAATAATAGTTAACTTAAATAGAGCAGAACATCACAAATCTTATGAAACTTAAACACGGCAGAAACACAGAGAAAAAAGGAGAGAGAGAATATTATATTTCACTATTTTCTGTGAAACGTTTTAAATGGTTAATTATTTCTTCTTCTGCTCATAAAATTCCTCTTTTCCTTATGAATGACAGTATTATTAAATAAAAACCAAAAAGAATTTCAGTTAACTTGAAAATCCACCAAAACTCTCTATCTGCGTTATGTAATACCTGCAACATCATCCCACACGATGCTTCAACTGCTAATGTAAAAACTTCATAAACTCGCTCTTCGAGATCCAAGTTAGATGGCAGTCAATTCGTGCCTTTATCTCTGTGAGCATAATTTTGATGTAAGTAAATACTATTTTCTTAGTTCACTATTAAGCATAATGTACAGAAGCTGCAAAGGTGTAAAGTATAATTATGCTACATTATCGAAATAGGCTGTTCGTGATATGAGACGCCATTTACTTTTTATTTCAAATTGTTTTCTGATGTATTTGGTGAAAGTACAATTTTAATTTTGGTTCTCAGTCTTCATATTTACATCAGTAATGCAGTACGTCGTTATACGATAGATACATCAACGATTTGTGTCTCAAAAGCACCAAACACCATTTGAGTGAAATTATTGAATGAACTTTTTTAAATAAAATTTGAAATGATAACCGATTTCGTCAGTAATAATTGCCATTTCACAGTATCTACTGTCAGAGAGGACATGGTTCACAGCAATTGTCAGAAAGATATCAACCAAAGCAGAGGCGTTATCGAGCGTTCCGCAGTATAGTATTTTAGGTCATCTTCTGGTCCTTATTAATGAAGAAAAAAACAATTAGGCAGAAAATCAAAGCAGCTGTCTTACATTCTTTGTAGGCTATGCTCTCATTTATCTTCTAGTAAAGTCGTCAGGAGATTAAATACAACTACATAACGAAGTAGATAAAGTATCTGTATGATACGAAAATAGGCAATTGATCCGAAATAATAAAAAGGGCGAAGTAATAAAAGGATTCCGTTGTATTTCGTTTATGACACAAATCAATCAAATCTGGATAATTATGTATATCAACAAACTAAATACCTAGGAATTAGTTTACGTCACAGAAGAAGCAACAGAACTATTACAAAAACTTCCTACACTACGTTTATCTATCCCCTGTTGGAGCACTCCTACGTAGAGTGGGATCCCTGTAGGGATTGAACGAGCACAGCAAAAGAGTACAAAGTAGCTCGGTTTATTGTGTATTATCGCGATGCAGAGAAGAGGGTGATACGAAAATGGCACAGGAGTTTGAGTGTGAATAAGTAAAACAAAGTGCTGTGTTTTGGTATTTAGAGATCGAGAATATATTGTCCTACCTACAAAGGGAAAAATTATTACCAAAAGGAAATGTCTCAATCGGAGATATTTAAATGTTTATTGTTCCTGCTTCCTTCGAGATTGGAATCTACAAATAGTATGAAAGTGGTTCGATTAACCGTCTGACAGGCATCAAGTGTGATTTGCAGAGTGAGCATGTAGATGTATGTGTTAAGTGGATGGAAATATACATCTACAGTGAGCAGTTATAGACCGAGTATTGAACCCTGAGGTTCAAATGTTTGTAAAGCTTATGGGACTTAACTTCGGGGTAATCAGTTCCTAAAATGAAAAATTACTTATGAAATACCTTATAGCAAAGACAGCACAGACATCCATGCCCGAAGAGGAATTCGAACCCACGACGGGGAACGGCCTTGCGCATCGCAGCATAGCGCCTCAATGCGCTCGGCCGTCTCGCCGCGACCCTTGAGGATCTATAGAACACTGCAGGGTACAATGTGCTACATAAAATGAGCAAAGAAGTCAAAGTTTACTCAAGTCAGTCCTGCTATTACACACTGTGTAAACACTGCACGGCGTGGTGCCAGGATAAGGAGTAAGAGGAAAAAAATTACTCATACCGTTCAGCTGTCCTACTGTAATGGGCTCCGTATTGACTGACTCCTGTTCATGTGCTGCATCAACTACCTGCTTGCTTCTGTTTTATGAACATTAAATGGAAGTAGATTAACATCTATTAGGCAAAATACAGGACCTCCTGTAACTACCACCAACTGTAGCATATTTATAAGTATATAAGTACAAGTAGATAGCAAACAAAAAACAATTGTTAATCGTCTGTAAGGTGAACTAGGTTACTGTAGCCAGTGTAAACAGTGCGTGGGGTAGTGTATCCTCCATGTGTATAAATTACAAACGCAAGTTTCCTCTTTCAGTTCTTATGTGCATCTGTACTGAAATAAGCACCATACAATGACTAAGTGGATTGCAATTGATAATATTTGTGTCTGACGTTTCGGCCCTATCCGAAAGAACAGGCACAGCAACCATTATTATTTTCGTTTGTTAGGCGAACTCTGCTACTCCATAGAGCTTATAGAGAGCGTGATATAGTGGGTGCCCAAGGGGTGAATGAGAAAAACGTCAGTGCTCTCTGGATGTAACAACAGCAGAGTGTCCCTACTGAGTGATTCCAGCTCATGTACTGCGGGAATGGTGGAATGCTTCTGATTTATTAATATTAACTACAAGGACATACACAGGGTGTTTCTGAAAGGACTTTACAAAATTAATATTAATTTTATCGCGAGAAGATGTACAACTGAGTTTTTTGCTATTTTCTAGAGAAACACATTAAGTTTCTTTACCTTACACTAAAGATGTTGGATGTGTGTTTCGTTGCTTATCAAGCACATATCCCATTCTAAGTTTATTTTTTTCCCAAACACGCTGCAGTATCGCAAGAGTAACCTGCTCAGTGGCGGCGTAAATTCTTGCTCCAATTTCAAGTAGAGAAGCTGGCACAGGAAGTAAACACCACAGCCTTGATGAGTACCATGAAAAATCGAGTTTGGGGAGCGTAGGGTCATGCAATTGGCTCATCACGGCTAAACTATTGACCTGGAAAGTGGTTATCAAGAAAATCGCAGACGCAGTCAGGTAGTGACGAGGTACACAATCTTGCATGAAGTAAACATTTTGTTCTTGCTCTTTGTCATGATAAGTGGTATCATACAATGTTGTGAAGTATCCAAGTAGACTAAACTGTTGATTCTCCTGTCATAGGAATAAAAGGGCCATTCACTTCGTTCTTGCTCGTGTTTCTACAAAACATGTATGCCACTCATAAATTATTTTATAGGCCTACTAGGAGAATATCTTGCTTACTTGGTACAGAAATTGCGCTGAAGTGATGTCGCCTACTTCGATTCTGCAAACCAAAATGGACAGCTAACACACCTGGATCCAGTGAAGGCAGCCATATTTAACGCAAATGCCACTAGTTCTCCTTATGGTGTACTTTTGCACTAATAAAGTACAAGAGTCAAAACTAGATGTATTTCCCCACAAATTGACACTATAATCACCGCATTAGGTACTATGAAATAAATTAGATAACTTTTCAAAATTTTATGTTAGCAGTACTGCTGTTTAAAGAAGCTATTTAAGTAATATCATTGATGAAGTGTGTTATCTTTTTAAAGTAAGTTTTCTGAAAAGAAACATGGCTGCCAATATGGTGGTCCAGGTTGGATTAGGGCAGCTGTCGTACTATTACTAGTTCCCGATTACCACATTCCGGCGATAAGAGATAGTGGCGAGTATTTAAGGAGCTGCGCCATTTGGAATTGGGATTAAAGTTTAGGGTGAAGAAATAAAGACATTGCGTTTGTCTGATGACATTGTAATTTTGTCAGAGACACCAAAGGACCTGGAAGAGCAGTTGGATGGAATGGACAGTGTGTTGAAGAGAACGTATAAAATGAACATTAACAAGAGCAAAACAAGGTGATGGAATGCAGTCTTAGAAATTCTGGTGATGCTGAAGGAATTATATTAGGTAACGAAACAATAAAGGTGGTAGATGAGTTTTGTTACTTAGGTAGTAAAATATACGACAGTCACAATACAGAGGATATAAAATGCAGATTGGCAATGGGAAGAAGGCGTTTTTGAAAAAGAGAAATTTGCTAACATCGAATATTAATTTAAGTGTAAGGAAATCTTTTCTGAAGAAATTTGTGTGGAGTGTTTCCTTGTATGGAAGTGAAACTTGCACTATAAAGAGTTCAGATAGGAAGAGGATAGAGGCTTTTGAAATGTGGTGGTACAGAAGAATGCTGAAGATTAGGTGGGTAGATCACGTTAATAATGAAGAGGTACTGAACAGAATTGTGGAGAGAAGGAATTTTAGGTATATCTTGACTAAAAGAAGATATCGATTGGTGGTACACATTCATAGACATCGAGCAATCGTAAATGTTGCATTGGAGGGAAGTTTGTGGGGGAGCGGGAGATCAAGAGACGCATATAGTAAGCAGATTCAAATGTGTGTGAGTTTGCCATTCTTATGAAGAGATGAAGAGGCTTGCTCAGGATAGAGTAGGATGGAGAGCTGCGTTAAACCAGTCTCCGGACTGAAGACCATAACACAGCAGCTACCTTGAATTTTAGTATAGAGAAGATTGAAATTGGTCAATCATAACAATACAGGACCCAAAAGTGAACACTGGAGGAACTATCGCAGACGTAACAGTCGAAACAAGAGCTTCTAAAAAACACAGACTGGCGTATCCGCTAATTTCATTCCCTGCTAATGCTAAACACAACACGTATATTACACCAACAGTTTAGTGAAATATTTTAGAAGTGTTCGTCATAGAGATTTATATCGCGCTCCTTTGAACTTGCATTTCGATGTTGTATACATCAATAAGTGGATTACGCACAAAAAACATATATATTTCCGTGATAAAAATCGCTATCTATGTTTCTGTTGAAACTGGTCATCTAGATACAAGTTTTGAGCGATCTTGGCTTGTATTTGAATAATGAATGTCAGTGTGCGAGGTTTGTTTGCCATCTTGTAATGTTAGAAGTACACCACATCGGATTTTTGTACTCAAATTGCTGAATGTATTTCTATTACGTTATTGATAAAGTTTCAGAATGCATAACAAACACTAAACCGAAAAAAATAATATATAGGATCTAAAGATTGCGGTCGTAGAGGCACACGGTGCCGATGTTGATAACGACCATTGAATGCTATTTGAAAACCTAATCGTATAGAATGAGTGGAATAATCATTTGTGTTACCCGTGAAATAAATAAATACCTCTGTTCCTTCTGTATGTTCTTTTGTCAGTAATTTAATAACACTTGTAAAGCAAACATTTCGTTCTAAGATTAGCACACTATGCCGCCGCAGCCGTAAGTAAAATTTATCCAGTATTATGTGTCATTTATGTTATAGTCTCTTATAGATAAGCGGCAATATTGACATTTACTAATAAGACATTCAATTGAGGGTGTATTTTGTGATAAAACATGAGGTACAATTCTTTCAAACAGCATGCAAAACTTCGAAATACGACAAATAGCTTACGCTGCCTCAGCCGTAACTAAAGTTTTTGTGCAGTATATTTATATTTCCGTTTTATCTGGCAATAACGTGATAGAAGTATCTGCAACAATTTGTGCAATCTCAGTACAAAACTTTTGATATTTTGCGGCTGTTAACTCCCCACAGGCAGCTTCTCTGTTAAGAGGTAGTACTTCCAAAACAGCTAAACAAAAACCTACGTTCGAATATCACAGACGATTTATACTATTAAATATTGCTTCAAATAATAAAAATAAATAATATTTACTTAGAATACGTAACGATGCGCTCGGTCCAGGTTCCCAGTTTTTCCGCCGACAGTTAATGTTCCATTTTTTTCTTCTCTCAGAATCTCTCGGAAAACTAAACATACTGTAGCCACCTCTGGAAGATTTGAGCAGTTTTTGGCAACGCAACCACGCGTAAAGTCGTGCTAAAGAGCCGTGACGCAAATCCTATAACATCGCAGTATTTTAACTTCGAGCTACGGGAATGAAAATGGCGGATGCGTCAGCTCATACTTATAGGAGGCTTAGTCGACACAGGTTCGTTCATTTGTCAAATCGACGCCACTACTGCATTCTGCGAACCGGGTACGTGGTGTAGAGGGTGCCAAGGTGCGAGAGGGAAAACTGTGTCAGCGCCCTCGGGGAGTACTGCTGCGCAATAAAGCGACGTCGTGCGGCCGTGTCGGCGGCGGGTGGAGGGCGGCCACCCTGGACGACAGCGACGAGTGGATGGAGGGGTGGGGGAGTCCGAGCAGGCGGCCGACACGGCGGCAAACACGGCAGCGACGGCGCGTCCAGCAGGCGGGCAACGAGCCCCGCAATAACCCCGCCTCGAGGACCGGCGCGCGCGCGCCGACGCCCCAGTAAGAAGTTAATTGCAGTGTGTAAAGACGGACGAGCAAATTTGCAGTGCGCTGCAGGTGATTGTGTACCGCAATCAGAGACGCGCACACAACGGCTCCCTGATTGGCTGCCCCTCATCAGCCGTCAATATTGACTCTGCGCTGACCGCTCGCCCCGCCGGCTGGCGGTCCCACCGGGGCGCGCGGAGCGAAACCGCGGCCACTGTGCGGTGACAGGCGCCGTCTGCGACCGCTCTGGAGGGCCGCGTCTGAAGGAGGGCAACAACTCACGGCCCTGCAACCCCTAGTCTGCACTTGTCTCCGAAAGTACAGCGGTGTTAAGCTACTAAACGATTGAAAGTGGTGTATGTGATTAATGCCCAAGGGATCCATCCCTTACAATCACAACTTCGGCTGCCACCCCTAGTCTGCACTTGTCTGTGAAACTACAGCGGTATTAAGCTACTGAACTATTGAAAGTGGTCTATGTGATTAATGCCCAAGGGATCCATCCCTTACAGTCACATCTTCGGCTGCCACCCCTAGTCTGCACTTGTCTGTCAAACTACAACGGTGTTAAGCTACTAAACGATTGAAAGTGGTGTATGTGATTAATGTCCAAGGGATCCATCCCTTACAGTCACATCTTCGGCTGCCACCCCTAGTCTGCACTTGTCTGTGAAACTACAGCGGTGTTGAGCTACTAAACGATTGAAAGAAGTGTATGTGATTAATGCCAAGGGATCCATTCCTTACAGTCACATCTTCGAGCAATCAAAGACTTACCCCCTTCTAAGAATGTGCACGAATTGCAAGCAGTAATGGGCAATCGTAACTATTATTTCTGATTTGTTCCCAACGCTTCTCAGATTGCAGCTCCACTGCATCACTTACGAAGGAAGAATGTTCCTTTTGTATGGTCTAAAGACAAAGCCTTTGACAAATTAAAGTCTGCACTACTCAGTGTTTGATTCCCTTTGGCTCACAGAAGACTAGTGCTAGCAGTGAATGCCTCGTCTTACAGTCTGGGTGCAGTATTGTCACATCGTATTGGATCTCACGACTGTCCTATTGCCTTTGCATCCAAGCTACTGACGCCAACGCAACAGAATTACAGTCAGATAGAAAAGGAGGCCTTAGCAATCATTTACGGCGTCACAAAGTTTCATCATTATCTATATGGCAGAAAATTCTATTTGTTGACAGACCACAAGCCTCTCACGTCGTTGTTCGCACCCACAAAGCCAATTCCGCCACGAACGGCACAAAAGCTTCAGAGATGGTCCTTGATACTGTCTAATTATCAGTATGAGATTTTGTACCGACCTACCACCAAACATGCCAACGCGGACACACTTTTCCGATTTCCGGTTGGCCAGGATGTGTCATTTGATTCTTCAGAAATGGCATGTTGTCATATAGACTCCAGAGATGCTTCAGCTATCGCAGACTTCCCTTTGAACTCTCGCCGGGTTGCACAGGAAACGTGGCCCATATTCAGATAACCATTTTTACATCGATTACGACATAAAATGGTAACAAATCAGTAACGTGCATCCCAAGGTAGCAGCCGCCTCAAGATACACGTCACTAATGTGTTAGCATTTTATATTCTAAACCAGTGTTTTTCAATCTTCCTTAGTTCGCTATCACTCTACAAAGTGAAACTATTCTGACGACCCTTTCCCCGCCCCTCCCTCACCGTACTGTAAAAGAACAGTGTCAATTCAAAGACGGCAAATTTTACATTTCCCTCTGTTCATGGAACGTTCATGTAAGAAAATAGTAATAATAATAATAATAATAATAATAATAATAATAATAATAATAATAATAATAGCCGGCCGCGGTGGCCGAGGGGACTGAGGCGCTCCAGTCACGGTCTGCGCGGCCACTACAGTCGGGGGTTCGAATCTCCCCCCCCCCCCCCCGGGCACGGATATTTGTGTCGTCCTTAGTATTAGTTAGTTCATAAGCAGTTTGTAAGTTTAGGGACTGATGACCCCTTAGTTAAGTCCCATAAGTTGTACAAGCATTTGAACATTTGATTTTTGAATAATAATAATAATAATAAGGCTAAGTATTCTAACATCTACATCTACATGGGATATTATGCGAATCACAATTAAGTGCCTGGCAGAGGGTTCATCGAACCGCCATTATACTATTTATCTCCCATTCCATTCTCAAAAAATGTTCAAATGTTTGTGGAGTCTATGGGCCTTACTACGGGGTCATCAGTACCCAAACTTACAAACTACTTATGAACTACTTACAACTAAGGACGGCACAAATATCCATGCCGGAGGGGGGATTCGAACCCCCGACCGTAGTGGCCGTGCAGACCGTAACTGGAGTGCCTCAATCCCCTCGGCCACCGCGGCCGGCATTCCATTCTCGAATAGCGCGCGGGAAGAAAGAACACCTGAATCTCTCCGTTCGAGCTCTGATTTTTCGTGTTTTATGCTGATGATCCTTTCTGCCTTTGTAAGTGGGAGTCAACAATATATTTCCGCATTCGGAGGAGAATGTTGGCGATTGGAGTTTCGTAAGTAGCCCACGCCGCAGCGATAAGCGCCGATGTCGTAATGATTCCCATCCCAGATCCTGTATCATTCCCGTAGCGCTCTCTCCCCTGTATCGTGACAATACGAAACGAGTTGCCCTTCTTTGCACTCTTTCGATGTCCTCCACCTTATAAGGACCCCACAATACTCCAAATGTTAAAATGTTTGTAAATCTATCAGTCCGTAGCTTACAAACTACTTAAACTAAGGTAAACTAACCTAAGGACACACACACACACACACACACACACACACACACACACACATACACATACATGCCCAGGGAGGACTCAAACCTCCGACGGCGGCAACCGCGCGCTCCTTAGCGAAGCGCCTTAGACCGCTCGGCTTCTCCACCGCGGCAGCAATACTCCAAAAACGGACGGACACGCGTAGTGTATGCTGTTTCTTTAGTTGTTCTCTTGCATCTTTTAAGGGTTCTGCCAATAATATGCAGTCTCTGGTTCGCCTTTCCCACGACATTATCTATGTGTTCGTTACAATTTAAGTCTGAACTAATAGTAATTCCTAGATATTTTGTGGAGTTTCCGGCCTTCTCGTTTGATTTATCTTGTAAAGAAAGTTTAACGGATTTCTTTTCGTACTCATGTGGACACTGGCGGATAATAAGGAACAGCAGAGGACTAATGACACTACCCTGTGGAACCCCCGATACCCCCTCTTTTTAGCCGATGCCTTACCATCGATTACTAAAAACTGTGTCCTCTCTGATAGGAAATCCCCTATCCAGTCGCAAATTTGGGGCAATATACCATAACCACGCAATTTGATTAAATGCCGTTTGTGATGTACGGTGTCAAAAGCCTTCTGGAAATAAAGAAATATGGAATCAATTTGAGAACCCTTGTTGATAGCACTCATCACTTCGTGTTATTAAAGAGCTAGTTGTGTTCTTTATTACTAGTTTCGGGCGTCGGCGTGGCCCCTATTCAGATAACCATTTTACATCTATTACAACAAAAAATGCTACCACATCATTAAGTGCATCCGAAGGTGGCAGCCGCCTCAAGATACACGTCACTGTTGTGTTAGCATTTTATATTCTAAACCAGTGTTTTTCAGCATTTCTGAGTTCACAACCCCCCTTCAACTAAAAATAATCTGTCGACCCCCTTCCTCAACCCGCCCTCATCCTACTGTAAAACAACAATTTTCTTCTATTCATAGAACATTCTTGTACAAAAAAATTCAAAAAAATAATAAGATAAAGTATCCTTACTCTGTTTTCAGGAATAGAACATATTATGCTATTTTTACATAAATTCCGACAGAAAAATATGTTACCTGACAAATGTTACGCATTGTAAATAAGATTCGGAAACGAATCATGCTCGTTAAGTCCTTCCGTATGAACAATTTATGAAGAAGTTGATTTTTTTCTCCAATTTCTCCAAATTGCTTATTGTGTTTAATTACCTATCGATTGCTTCTTGAAAACATTTCTCGAACATTCCATTTATTAATCGTTAAGATGCCGCATTTATTGCAAAGTAGTCCCTTCTATACAAATCGGAATTAATGATAACAATGAATAATTCCTATGAAATAAATTTCGAAGTCTTCCCACTCCAGTCTTGTGTGGTATGATACAGCAACTGTGTGAAGTGGAATTCTTGAATAATAAAATGCCTTGGTTGCAAAAATTTTTATTTAAGTGACGCGTTTCGACCGGTTAGGGCATCTTCGGACATCTTGTCTGATGTCCCTGTACCATAGAGGAGGGCTTCAATTCATTTATACAACATGCGTCGGTACTGGTACAGGTACTGCCTGGGGAGCACTCTGAAGTAGACATGTGGGCGAAATGCATCATTCAAATAAAAAATTTTGCAACCAAGACATTCTTTTATTCAAGAAATAAATTTCTCTTTTCTTAGGCAATTTTGATACTGCGGAAACCCCAGTACCCAGACGTGCATCGGTCTGGTTGTTTTATGGTGCAAATACTTCCCCCTTTGACCGCTACTCCCTGAACAAGTCTTTGGGACCCCATGGGTGTCGCGATCCACGTGTTGAAAAACACTTTTCTAAACGAAACTAGTAATACAGAACTTCCATTAATTGAAACATCAGCGCCCTATTATCGTATTGTTTTATTCTGGTTTTACTACTTTTTAAATCTGCTGAATCTCTTCTCTCTCTCACTCTCACTCTCTCTCTCTCTCTCTCTCTCTCTCTCCCTCCCTCCTTAATGCGATCTCATTACCTCCGCAACATACAGCGTAACTTGGTGGAGCATTAAACACACGTGGCGAAACCGCAGCATCTGCGCACACCACTCATCACACAAAGATAGAGAGCGCTAAGCTTTTGGAATATCGCTATAGTTGTGCGACGGGATTCGTAGTTTCCTCTCAGAAAGGACACAGTGCGTAGTAACTGACGGAAAGTCATCGTGTGAAACAGAAATGATATCTGGGAGTCCCCAGTCAAGTGTTATATGGCCCCTAGTGTTCCTAACTTTATAAATGATTTAGGAGACAATATGAACAGCTCTTTTAGACTGTTCGCATGCAGTGCTGTCATTTGTCGGTTAGAAAAGTCACCAGAATAGCAAAAGCAACCGCAAAACGATTCACATATCTGAATGGTACAAAAATTTGAAATTTACCATGATGGTAAGTGTGAAGACATCCATATGAACACTAAAAGAAATCCGCTAAACTTCATTTACACCATAATGGAGTCAAATCTATAGACTGTCAATTCTACTAAATACCCACCAATTACAATTAGAAACAATTTAAATTGGCGAGAACACATATAAATTGGAAAAGTGAGGTGTTGATGTAGTGGAATGCAGACACCGACAGGGAAAGAACTGAGTCGCAGGTAAACTGCCAGGGTGGGTGTCTTGGGTGTGTGCTGAATGTGATTTGTAAGAGATGGTGGGACATGAAAGGGAGGTAGGGTGAAGAGGATGAGAGGTTCTGGTGAACAAACAAAGCCACTGGATGTGGATGGAGTGGATCAGAAGAGAAAAACAATCATGACTAGAGGAAGAGGTTGGTATCATCTAGAGCTGGTAAGACAGGTAAATACTAGGATCATTTTCGTAATTGGGTAGGGCTAGGTGATTAAAGTTCCGTTGGAGAGGTTATGAAGGGTGAGGAGGTGGACTGTGGTGGTAAGGACGCGGCAGAGTATTAGATGCAGAGAGTAGGGGAAGGCCAACGTCCGGCTACCGTTACGTTTGCGAGTAATCTTGGAGATACGAAATTGTTCAATATAGAATAGGAGGGAGGGAAATTCGGGTAGGGGAAGATAAGCGAATCCGGAAAGTTAGGCCGAGTGCATGGCGCTCGAGGTCTTTTAAAGCATGGTACATGAACCATATTTCTGCTTCTGCATATAAATTTAGTAAAACCTTGTTACTTAGTTTAGTGGAATACAGCTGTGTAACGTCTTTGACAGCCGCCGATATTTCGACAGCGGAAAACCCCGTCATTTTCAAGGCCTAAAAGCAAGGAAATGCCACTTGCGAGAAAATTTGAATCGTCGGTAGGATGGGCTACAAGAGCACCAAAGTATGCCAAATGCTGAAAGACAACACACGCAATCGTAGGCGATCAGCACTACAACAGAAAAAAGATAGCACGTTATAAAGATAGCACTGGATCATCACGTGACTTCATAAACAGAGGGTAAGAGTTTTCTATTTTGAATCCTGTTCTTCAGACTTACTGTAAAACTGGCTCAGCCGTTCGTAATTAATACTCATTACATATATCTCTTGTCGGCCTCTGTAACTGACAGCCAAGCAGAGGATTCGGGTTTGTTCCTGGGTAGTGCCAAGGATTGTTTCTTGGTAAGAGGATTGTATGGGGGCAGATCGCACGAACCCCACAATTTTTACCTGCTCAACACACTAAATCCGCAACTTGGCTGAAATGGTCCTGACCGTCAGGATACGATCTTCGGAACTTATCTCAAGAGTCGCAGTTTTCCCTTTGCTATCAGTAAGCCAAATAAAACAAGCGTAGCATTTTTTTTTTCACATTTTACTACAAAATGTACGAAACGATAAATTATGTAAAACCTCACATTTTTCAACTGAAAGAAAGGGGATACAATGAACGACATAATAACGAGATTCATGTGCTAATCCTGTTATTCACAAAATAGTTTAAAGATAAAGGAAACATTTAAATTTTCTAAGAAACGCACTTTAAAAAAATGCAACCACTTCGCTGTTTTGCAATTAAAGAATTTTTTTTGTTATATATTTGTCTATTTTGATCTCTTGTCTGATTTTGGTAAGGAAACAGAACACACTATTTTGTAGAATGTAAAAGTCTGTACTTTTTCAGCGTATCATAGAAACATAAATTTTGGGATGAGTGGCTTCTGAGAAATAGTTAAAACGCGACTGAAAGCTCTCCCATGCGTTTGTAGTTCTCCAAAACGCAGAGAACTCGTTTGCTCAAATAGAAGTTGAGAAGAGGTATTTTTCTCGTCAATGTAATTTTCCAACAGGTAGTCGGCGAACTGCGCAAATGATGAATCTTCTGGCAAGAAGATTATTAAATCATAAAACGCATATCCCACTTCCTCAAGTTTGAAATATATTAGGCAGAAACGAAGATGAAGTCACTTCCCTTTTTTTTACGCTTATTATCCTTGTAAATTGATCCAGGTCCGAATGTCTGAATTTTTCGCCACATATTAAAAAAGAAAATAAAACAAAGTTACTTCAATTCAGATTCAAGATTTTTTTACTAGAACGAGCATTGTTATCCGCTCATTTCTAACTCAGGAATCATAAAGCAGTAAAGTTCATTTATGGGACATATATTTAGGTTTCTTGTTTTTAATTTTCGTTTTTCATTTAAGAAACAGTTATATCGACAGGCCATCCGCATCTGAGTTCCATTATAGATAGAATGAAAAACAGTTTCAGATGTGGTGATTGATTGACTGGCGGCCATGTTCGAGGAGACTTGCATCTATCTCGAACGACAAGACGCAGAGACTTAAATATATGTACAGTTACCAATTTATACCTGAGGAAGGTTTTAGGCACGGTTTTATAGCGATCTGATAGATATTTAGTAATTTGAAGAATATAACGCGAAATGAGGAACAATAATTACTCTTTGAAAATTATATTTACTCTCTGAAAATGGTTTTAATTCGTACATTGTTGAGGGTTGATAATGAAAAAAGGGTGGAGTATATTGGGATGGAAAGTTACCGGTGTATATAAAATTCTACGTGTGTGTGTGTTAATATTTCGCTCTGCAGCGAAAACTACCGAACGCAAATGAATGGTCTGTGTGTAATTGTTGTCCGAAGTCTCCCGTTGTACACCATAGCAGTTCCATGCCGATAGCTATAAGGGGGTGGAAGATATAGTGATTGAAAGTCGTCAAATTAAAAAGAAATATCGGACTGAAGGCCAGCGATGACGTTTGCGACTCTATAGCAAGGAGGTTACATACAGCGAAACGTGATGCCACGGACCATATCGTTGGTCTATGCGTGCTACAATGTCTTCAGATCTTTCTCTATAAGGATAAGCATACGAATAAGGAAATATAAGACTAAATAAATAAAGCAGTAAAAAAGAAATTTCTTTTAATATATCTCTTTAAAAAATCGATTTGACGTTTCGCGTATTGTATCAAGTGATTAAAATGTTTGTTTCTAAAGAAGGTATTGTATTTCATTTCATCCTTCAAAACTAGTCTCATAGCACACCACTGAAAGATAGCTTATTTATCATAATCAACTAACACGCGAGCGGAGCCGCGGGTTTAAGCTAGTTACTGATGAAAACAGAAATTAAGAAATTATACAACAATAACCTAGACATTCTGAAAATATGTTCCCTGTGCAGCGTACACCACTACTCCTAATATCCGATAACTCTTCCTCTTGCTCTGATGCTTGCCTGTATTCGTCAGGGTATTCTGTCAACAGTATCAAGGGACCGTTGGTACCTATTGTCGCACTCCCCAGTGGAGATTTGGCGTAGAACTGTCTGATTGGTTGGTGGGTCAACTCGTCCAATATTAGGCCTTTCTGAATGTACCCCAGTGTGTTGGATAGGATTTCATGTCTGTAGAACTTGCTGGCCACTCTAATCTTTCGATGTCGTCATTGTGAAGGAAATCATTCGCAAGATGTGCACGATTAGTGCGAGAATTATTGTCCATTAATGAAAATCCACCATTGAAATGAGGTCGATATGACTACAATATACATATGAAGATGTCATCTCTATACTGCGTAGCAGGGTTTGATTGCCTTCAGTCTTCTGTTACTACCAGTGGCGTACTGTGGCCCCACATAATATCAACTCAAAACATCAGGCAACGATCACCATTCTGCTCTCGCTGGACGGTGAGTCTAACACGTTCAGGCTAACCAGGCTGCTTCCAAAAACGTCTCCGACGAATGCGTGGTTGGATGCGGATGCGAGTCCCATCTGTGAATAGCACTTCATTCCAATCATATTCATCATGCTTCTGGGTCCATCTCTACCGCTCTGCATCGCGTCTAGGTTTCAAAGATGAAGCTCGCTATGGGTGACGGAAGAGAAGGTTCATGTCATGAAGCCTGTTGCATACACTTTGAACCAAACTGTGGTGGCACGAAAATAGTTATTCATCATGGTGGCGTTTCTTTCAGGGTTCCTCCGTAAGTAGCTTACAACAGCTCCAGTGGTAGCCTTTCGGACTCCAGAGCGAGACATGCCGGGATGGTTCCTTTCAAAGGGCACGGCCGATTTCCTTCCTCATCCTAACCCAAAAACTCCGAGCGTTAGCTCCGTCTCTAATGGCCAAGCTGTCGACGGGACGTTAAACCCTAAGCATCCATCCATCCATCCAGAGCGAGACAAGTCACCGACGGTTCCTCTTTCTCTGTACCTCCTCCAAGTCCGAACAAGACTGCTTTGGGCGACGCCGAGACATCCTGAAACTTCCCTTGATAAAGAGTCCCTCATGATACAAGGTGTGAATTTGGATACGATCCAAATTTCGGAATTCATGCAAAATACACAATCGGCGTGAGTGTTCAGGAGATATTGCAACCAAGGTGATGCATCACTTTTTTGGTGTAGCTTATAGAGCTGAGCATATCTGACTAGATACTTGAGTTAGCTGTTCACATTTTGTGAGTTATCTTCTAGTATATACCGTATTTTACTTCGTGACAGTGTAGCATCCATTTCAATTTCTTTTTTTAATTCAATTTCAATTTTCTAAAAGAGCTGACCGTCATTTGAATGAAAGTTCTTTTAAATTTTTTTTTATTTTTATTTATTTATTTATTGGTCACCACAACTTGGTTTCGGCCTTATATCACAGCACTTGAAAATGGCCTACGGCCGAAACCAGGTTGTGATATATATATATATATATATATATATATATATATATATATATATATAATCAAATGGCCGTCAGCACTTTAAAAAAAATTCAAATTATATTCAAAACACTTACCCAGTCTGTTGGCGGACCTCTATTTAACGTAGATTTTGTATCAGAATATTGAGAAATCGCTGTCACGAGAGAAAGGAAAGCGAAGAATAACATTTCAGTTTTGAATGATAACATTCCTTCCTATATTTCATGCCTAATTTTACTTCATCCAATCCACCCCATGAACCACAGACATTGCCGAGGTGGGGTGGCTTGCGTGCCTTAACGATGCAGACAGCCGTACCGTAGGTGCAACCACAGCGGAGGGATATATGTGGAGAGGCCAGACAAACGTGTGGTTCCTGAAGAGGGGCAGCAGTCTTTTCAGTAGTTACAGGTGCAACAGTCTGGATGATTGACTGAGCTGGCCTTGTACCATCAGCTAATGTGGCTTTGCCATGCAGTTACTGCGAACGATTGAAAGCAAGGGGAAACTACAGCCGTTACCTTTCCCGAGGACATGCAGCTCTACTGTATGAAAATATGATGATGGCATGCTCTCGGGTAAAATATTCCGGAGGTAAAAAAGTCCCCCATTCGGATCTCCGGGCGGGGACTACTCAGGAGGATGTTGTCATCAGGAAAGACAATACTGACATTCTACGGATCGGAGCGTGGAATGTAGGATCCCTTAATCGGTTAGGAACATTAGAAAATTTAAAAAGGGAAGTGGATAGGTTGAAGTTAGATATAGTGGGGATTAGTGAAGTTCGGTGGCAGGATGAACAGGATTTCTGGTCAGGTGAATACAGGATTATTAAAACGAAATCAGTTGGGGGTATCACAGGAGTAGGACTGATAATGAATAAGAAGATAGGAAAGCGGGTAAACTATGAGCAGCACAGTGATCGCATTATCATTGTCAAGATAGATACGAAGCCAACATCGACAACAGTAGTACAGGTTTATATGCCAACTAGCTCTGCCGATGATGCGGAGATCGAAGAAATATATGAGGAGTTAAAGGAAATTATTCAGACAGTCAAGGGAGAGGAAAACTTAATTGTGATGGGAGACTGGAATTCGGTAGTAGGAAAAGGAAGAGAAGGAAAAATAGTAGGTGAATATGGACTGGGCAGAAGGAATGAACGAGGAAGTCGCCTGGTAGAATTTTGCACGGAACATGATTTAATTGTAACAAACACGTGGTTTAAGACTCACAAAAGAAGGTTGTTTACGTGGAAGAGACCAGGAGACACCGGAAGGTATCAGATAGATTTTATAATGGTAAAACATAGATTCCGGAACCAGGTGATAAACTGTAAGACCAGGGGCAGATATAGAATCTGACCATAACTTGTCAGTCATTAACTGTAGGCTGAAACTGAAAAAGCTGCAGAAAGGTAGGAAAATAAGGAGATGGGACTTGGATAAATTGAAGGAACGTTAAGTTCTGGAGAATTTCAGATGGAGATTTAGGCATCAATTGACAGGAACAGGGGGAAATAAAACAGTAGAGAAGGAATGGGTAGCATTGAGAGATGAAATAGTGAAGGCAGCAGAGGACAAAATAGGTAGAAAGGCAAGACCTACAAAAAATCCTTGGATATCACAGGAAATACTCAATTTAATTGATGAAAGGAGAAAATATAAAAATGCAGTAAATGAAACAGGCAAAATGGAGTACAGACGACTAAGAAATGAGATTGACAGGAAGTGCGAAATGGCTAAGCAGGAGTGGCTAGAAGGCACATGCAAATCTGTAGAAGAATGTATAAGAAGGGGAAAAGTAGATACCGCCTACAGGAAAATAAAAGAGACATTTGGGGACAAGGAAAGCAACTCTACGAATATTAAGAACTCAGATGGGAAACCAGTTCTCAGCAAAGAAGGGAAAGCTGAAAGGTGGAAAGAGTACATAGAGCAGCTCTACAAAGGAAATGAACTGAGAGACAATGTTGTAGGAAGGGAAGAGGAATTAGATAAAGATGAAATAGGAGATACTATACTGAGAGATGAATTTGACAGAGCCCTGAAAGACCTCGGTCGGAACAAGGCCCCCAGGAGTAGATGACATACCCTCAGAGCTACTAAAGTCTCTGGGAGAGCCAGCTATGACAAAACTATTTGAACTGGTGTGTAGGATGTATGAGACAGGCGAAATACCCTCAGACTTTAAGAAAAATGTAATAATTCCCATTCCAAAGAACTCAGGCGCATGCAGGTGTGAAAATTACAGCACCATCAGTTTGATAAGTCATGATTGCAAAACTTTAACACGAATTATCTACAGGAGAATGGAAAAGCTGGTAGAAGCTGACCTCGGGGAAGATCAGTTTGGATTCAGGAGGAACGTAGGAACCCAGGAGGCAATACTCACTTTCCGTCTTATCTTAGAAGATAGATTAAGAAAAGGGAAACCTACATTTTTAGCTTTTGTATATTTGGAGAATGCTTTTGACAACGTTTACTGGAATACACTCTTTCAAATTCTGAAGTCAGCAGGGGTAAAATACAGAGAAAGAAGAGTTATTTACAACTTGTACAAAAGCCAGACTCGAAGGGCATGAAAGGGAATCATCAATTGGGAAGGGAGTAAGACAGGGTTGTAGCCTTTCTCCGATGCTATTCAATTTGTACATCGAGCAGGCGGTGAAGGAAAGCAAGGAAAATTTTGGAATAGGGATTAAAGTTCAGGGGGAAGAAATAAAAACATTGCTTTTTGCTGATGGCGTTGTAATTCTGTCAGAGACAGCAAAGGACCTGGAAGACCAGTTGAATGGAATGGACAATGTGTTGAAGAGAGCGTATAAAATGAACATTAACAAGAGCAAAACAAAAATAATGGAATGCGGTCTTAGAAAATCAGGTGATGCTGAAGGAATTAGATTAAGTAACAAAACAATGAAGGTGGTAATGAGTTTTGTTACTTGGGTAGTAAAATAACATCTGATGGTCGCAGTACAGAGGATATAAAATGCAGAATGGCAATGGGAAGAAAAGCATTTTTGAAAAAGAGAAATTTGCTAACATCAAATATTAATTAAGTGTAAGGAAGTCTTTTCTGAAGGCATTTGTGTGGAGTGTTGCCTTGTACGGGAGTGAAACGTTGACGATAAGCAGTGCGGACAGGAAGAGGATAGAGGCTTTTGAAATGTGGTGCTACAGAAGAATGCTGAAGATTAGGTATATAGATCGCATAACTAATGAAGAGATACTGAACAGACTTGGTGAGAAAAGGAGTTGTTGGCATACCCTGACTAAAAGAAGGGATCGCTTGGTAGGACACATTCTTAGACGTCAAGGAAACGTAAATTTAGCATTGGAGGGAAGTGTGTGGGGAAAAAATCGCAGAGGGAGACCAAGAGACGCGTATAGTTAGCAGATTCAAGTGGATGTGGGTTGTCGTACTTATGAGGAGATGAAAAGGCTTGCTCAGGATAGAGTAGGGCGAAGAGCTTTATCAAACCAGTCTCCGGACTTAAGACCATAACAACAACAACAGCAACCAACCTCATAAAATAAGTTTTTACAACTGAACCCTCTCTCAATTCAGCATGTATTGCATTATTAACGAATAAAGGTAAACAATATGGAGATCTGATATTTTGACCAATAAAATCGTAGTACACTGAAACGAGCTTGATATTTACCTTTGAATTATTTTCCTCTTACTAACCCACTGGTCTTCGACCTTGAATAACCAAAAATATGTCAAATTTTCATTATTACTTCATATGCTTTTGTATTTATACTAACTACAAGTTACTAACAATGACGCACAAGAAAACGAATACTCCTGAAGAATTTAAACAGCGCACAGGAAGTGAACTTTCCGTTCTAGACGAAACTTGTTCTGAATAAAACAATTATGAGTGTTACAGGGGTAAACTTCCAACAATATCAATCACTCTGAAGACAGCCGCTGTACAGTACTCGAAACGTCGGAAATGCTTTAGCTTTAGTGTTTCCAATAACGCGATCCAATACCCAGAATTATTTTATTTGTTCAAAATTAACTATTACCTGTGGATGAACTCAAGTATCAACTAAATTAAAGAAAATGGTGTTCAGCTTTACTAACCGACTGACCCCATGCAGGATTTCCGGGTATTTCGTGCATGTCAAATTTCACGCCACTTCGGCGACTGTCCCATCGATGATGAGAACAAAATACCCATCAATCAAAAAATGTAACCCAACCGGAAATTGAATGCGTAGCAGTTATGGCCGAGGATCGGCAACGGTAGCCACAAAGCCACCAACTACTGTTGCAGCTCGGACCACGAGTTGTATTTGTGTAACAGAATGTGAAGTTCCTAAAGTATTTAAATATCGTTCATCGGTAGAAGGAAGGAAATCAATATCTTTAGTTCGGTTCAGCACACATTTTGTACTGTTTTTAAGTGCAGTAACGTTAGCTGTCCTCACGTCTTTCACTAAATGACTAACGATGTACTGTGAGTCACACCCGTTGATCACTATACTACCTGAATATTGAACTTCAGCGATCGGAGTGTGCCAATATGGATGTCGCAAAATGTTACTAGAATAAGATATGAAACTATGTCCCGATTCGGCTCAAAAACCAGCCTATTACATCGGATACTTGCGTAGAGTTCGGAACAAAATGTAAGCAAGCAATTCGTTGTCACGTACAAACTGATGGAAATTTCTTTGTCAAATTAAAGCATGCAAAACCAATTGCTATAACTATGTTCAGAAACTTGTATAGAGATCACTGGTCGAACAGTATTTAAATTTTGCCGCCGTCGTGAGTTTCAAGCGTATCTGAGATCATAATCGACGTCACGCTCATCGGATAAGATTAGATGATCTTAAGACTAATCAGATTGAAAGCACGGATGGAAGACGTGGAGAATTGTAAGAGTATTGTATTCATTACGTTGAATCGTATTTTGAAAGCATTTTCACAAATATGAAGCTGAAAAGTCAAAAAGTTATAGATTTTCCAAAGAGTATTAGTGTCTGATATTTCTGATTACACACATCAAATGAATAAATACGTTGGATTGAACAGTTTCTAAAGTGGAGTTCACAATATCGTCATCTCAAATTTCATCAAAATCTGTTCAGCAGTTCGTCGTAAAAGCTTTTCGGACAGAGCTATCTCCGTATTTATAACAATGGTATGGTTGGAAGCCTTCGACCTGAAAGCAAAGTTTTTGTTATGTACGTCATATGTTATGTTGCTGAAACACCATTTTCCATTTGTGTATTCTTTTTTCTGCTGCTCTCTTTTCTGTTCATCTACATTGATAAAACTGTTTATTTTAAATTTTGGACTGTTATTAATTTTATGATTGGGGAGGCGAGCATGATTTACAATGGTTATGAATTTTGCTGATTCCGTTTTTTCGGCTTATTCCTGTCGTTCCGTGATTTGTTCTTTGACAATAAGCTGTAAGTAATGTCATTTCGTCTGCAGGTGCTACTCAATGAATTCTATCTTTATTTTTTTCTTCCTACTAAACACCTTCTCTAATTTCTCTAACATGCAAAAAAGAAGTTACAGACCAACTCTTCGTCTTACGTTTCTGACAGTTTCCCCAGTAGTTTTACTATCGCTATCTGGTTGCAGAAATTTTGCTTTAATTAAATCTTTTGTTGTATTACAGAATCGAAACTCCTTTATAATGTTAGTGCATTACTATCAACGTAGGTCTTTTTAAAATCTACGTAAGTGTGAGGAGATATCTCAAGCATCTGAGTTTCCTCATTTCTGTAGTGTTGTTCCTGTTTACATTTGCTCTGCACAAGACCATTCTTTCGTAAAACATACTTGGAAATACAGATCCATGAAAGTCAGCAGGATGATATCAGTATTTTATGATGTTGCTACAAGCTTCAACATTGAATCAAAGAGATTCTGTATATATTGTTGGGGGTCTAATAGACTATGTTTCACCCACATATAATCAAAAGAGATCTGATGTAGCTCCGGGTGGTTTATGCCGGTCCGGTCCTTCGTAGTTTCGGAATTCATCACGGACAAACAACGTAAGATCGAATATATGTATATGCAATGTATAAATTTATACAGATAGTACATCTCCGTGTGCTTGACAAAAATGTCTAATGAATTATGGTTATATCATATACTTTATTTTTTGTACTCGTATAACCAATATTTCTAAGACTGATGATAGGCGTACTTCTGTTTGCATTGTCGACTGATAATAGACGAGAGAGTCATGTAACCGCGTGGCCTACATGCGCTGCCAGCACGCTCCTGAGGGTGTCGAGATAGAGCGCGCGAATGCACTACGCGACGAGAAATGTAAATGTCGGATGTGTACAACGACGCAGTACGGCGTCCAGGTGCTGCTGAAACAAGCAACTTGATTGTCATTGGATTGTCAAGAATGTGTAATTCGTTTTCTACAGTAATAAATTAAGTACAACCAGACTTTTCTCTTTCGAAGTGCCATTATGAAGGTTGTGGTAGTAAAGAAAACCTAATATCAAAGAAAAATCAGCCACTTACCTAGTAATTGTGCTTTACTTCAAAAATGTTCAAATGTTTTTAATTCTTATGGGACCAAACTACTTTAGTCATAAGTCCCTAGACTTACAAACTACTTAAAATAAGTTAACCTAAGGACAACACACACATCCATCCCCGAGAGGGGATTCGAACGCCCGACGTGGGATGCGGCGCGATCCGTAACGTGGCGCTCCAGACCGCAGTTTCCCGAGAGATTCTGAGAGAAGAAAAAAATGGATCATTAACTGTTGGCGCTAAAACTGGGAACCCGCACCAAGCGCACAGTTATGTATTGGTCATGTCAGAAGTCTTGTGCATGAGGTTCCTGAAGAGCATCTCTTGTAAGGAGTTCGCACATTTTTAGTGTTACTGCCATAACCTAAAGTGGGCGAGTAAAATGCTTTTTCGGGAGTTGCCGTGGAAGTGTGAGAAAATTGTTGTATTCTGAACAAAATCACGTACGATGACCGTAAACTTTGCTGTTTGATAAACGTGTCATATTTTCTTCAGTGTGTTGGTACTTATTTTTAAGAGCGTTGGAAATCGTAAAGGAGTAATGAATTTATTCTGCTTAGTAAATATGTAAAAAAGATGTTCTAGTAGTACCCGATTTTTAACAAGCGAGAAAAAATCGCACTGACGTGTTTTACGGATCACTTTAGATTTGTAGTTTTATACGTTTTTGCAAACATTTTGGACAAAAATAATAATCTAAATAATAAAAAAGTAATTAATAAGATTGTGTGAAACCCTTTTAGGAAAAAAAATTAGGTAGGGGTTTCGAACCACTGACCTCCAGAGTCACAGCCCAACGCATTGCCTACTAAGCTACGGTTAAGAGTTAGAAAACGCATACTTTAATTTCATAGTATTTATGGCCGTTGTTAACTGATGCTAATATGGCATTTGTAGACACTAGATTATCATTTATCGTACGAAGAACGTGTTTTTGATAATTCTTCAGTGCGCCATTGCTTTGAAATGACAACGTGTACGTTACAATAAGAAAATCATCAAATACGCAACGCAAGATGGCATATGCCAGAGAGAGTTCCGGGCGAGGAATGTCACGTGACATCTGCGAACGGCTGGTTTTCGTTAATTCAAGGGAGGGTGTCAAAACTCCGTTATTTTTGCAAATATCTCTCAAACGATACGAGATATGAAAAAAACATAATAAAGCAAAGTTATAGAGAATTTTCTCCTCTTCAAATTCGGTTATTCAATTTTTGTGTCAGAAGAATGGCTAAGCCGTTATTTTCATTTAAATTTCGGGCTGTCAAAAGACGATCGCAAAGGCCCACTTTTAGTGTTACTACCTTAACTTAAAGTGGGCCAAAAAATTAATTTGTCTTTTGAATAAAATCTTGCCCAAAACACGTTTGCAAAAGTTGAATTTTGGGACTTTCATACACCTAGAATTATAAGGACGTTTATATCATGAAGGCAGAAGCTGAGATAAAGAATTTACTAACTTGGATGTAACACTCAGTTTCAAGTACTATGGCTGCCACGGCTTTGCAATATGCACAGTCTTTTTGAAACACGATTTGGAAACCACAGGAATAGAGGAACAGAGGCAGTGATTTAGAGGGCAGAAGCACTGCTGCTCGGCAGTCACTGTAGCACCCACACTCTTCAGACGCGCCGCGGTGGAGTGACCGAGCGCATTGAGGTGCTAAGCTACGATGCGCGAGGCCGTTCCCCGTCGTGAGTTCGAATCCCCCCTCGGGGATGGATGTTTGTGTCGTCTGTAGTATAAGGTAGTTCATAAGTAGTTTGTAAGTTTAGGGACTGATGACCCCGCAGCTAAGTCCCTTAAGCTTAACAAACATTTGAACATTTTCTTCAGACGCACGGCATCGTTCCGGCGCTGATACGCCGTGTCAGTCGCGTGCGAGGTGGCAGCGGTGTCCCTGTGGCCGTGGGAAGCGCCACGCGGCCAGGGGATTTGTCAGCGGCCAGCGCTCGGCCACCCCCTTTGAATCGCCGGAGGGGCGGTGGCGCATTGTAGCGCCGCGCGCTGAATGCCGCACCCCCTCCCCCCTCCCCCCGGCATTTTTATCGATGACGTATGGGGGCGGCGGCAGCAGGCGGTGAATAGCGGGCCATCACCATGCATCACCCGCGTGTTTGCAGTATCGGCGCCGCCTAAGCCGCCGCTATGAGCCGCCCAATGAAGTGCGGGCGCGGGGGCACCGTCCGTCTCCAGGCCAGAGTAGCCTCCTCCTCACCCAAGCTCAGGCGAGCGGTTCGTCATCGTGACGCACCGATGACGTACTGAGAGCATGTATCGATTTCAACGCTGGCGGCAGCATCCTTTAAATCAGATATTCGACAAATGTAAAATCACAGAACCGAGAGGGGGTAATTACATTATAAGAAGACCAGCTGTATACCTAGCCATGCGCGGGTGTTTATTTATCCTACACTCTCGTAGTCCATATACGCTTCCCCCCCCCCCCCTCTGCATCCACTTCTTTCTCTCCCATCTCTCTTTTCGTTTCCACCTTTCCCTCTCTCTGCAAAGTTTTTTGCGAGGTACCATACAAACAGTTATGTACCCAGTGATCTTCCTCTTGGTGTAAAGATTATATGTGCAAAAATTCATAAAGACTGGAGCAAAACATGCATTTTGCAAAATTCCGTTAAGTACCCTCCACCATGCACCGAACGAAAATTTATACCGATAGTAACATTCCTCTTGTTTTCAAGGTAGAGTGGGCAAGATTTCATCAATATCGTAAAAAAAAAAACTAAAGATTTTTGTGCAACAGAAATGCAGCCCACAGGATCACGTTGAAAAACGCACATTGTTGTTCTCAAATATTCCAGTTCTATTTCATACAACCCTTGTTCTGAGAATGACGAAAACAACAAAAATAGGATATGTGAAATCGGTCGAACCGTTCTCAAGTTATGGTGCGACCAAGGTATTTAGGTGGCCTTCTACTTGTTTTCAAGGTCAAGTGTTCGAAATTTTGTGAAGATCGGAAAGAAACTCTAGATTTCGTGATTCTGTAGGAGAATTATGCTCTGCCATTCACCTATCACAAAATACTTTCTTAGCTGACGTTTTCTATCTGTAAACTACATTCCTGCCAAAATTCAGCTTCATAGGTGAAGTAGTTTTCGTGTTTAGTCAGTGAGTGAGTGTCCTTTCGCTTTTATGTAGACAGAGATTAAGAAAACAGATTGCTTAATTTTGGATGCAAGATAATTCAGGGAGACTTTCAGACAAAAATAAATAGTAACATGCAAATCTGTAATGCTAAGTTCATTTGATACAAGGGCATGCCTAATGCGACAGTTTTACGCCATCTACAGCGAAACTGTTGTGAGCGGCAGACTTATTTTCGTTTCATTATTTTGTGTGTGTGGGGGGAGGGTGGTGTCAGGGTGTCAGGTACAAAACGCTTCATAAACGTCTGAAGTTACATGCAAATTTCGTTGCAGGTCCTTAACTACTCCCTTTTTCCAACAATTGACGCATAAATCTGGGTATTCTCATGCGGTGGCCTCACATTATTTATGACGTCATATCTCTTGAGCTATGTGTCGTGCGCTTTTGTTTTTGGATCAGAAACCTTCGTGAGAGTACGGTGAACAGTTTACCAAAGTTTCATTTTAATCGAATGAATAGACGACATACAGACAGATTGGGTAGCTCTGAGACATAGATTAGTGAAGTGTGTAGAGTATTACATAAGCAGAAGGACACAGCCTAATAGAAATACCTGGATCACGCAGAAGATACTGGACTTAATCGATGGAAGGACAAAAAGACTGCAGCAAGTGAAGCAGGCAAAAGGACGTATAGGCGGCTGAAAAATGAGACTGATAGGAAGTGCAGACTTGCTAAGCACTAGTACACAGAGAACAAATGCAAGACCGTAGCAGAATCTTTAACTAGGGAAAAGATAGTAGCGCATACAGGAAAACGAAAGGGACATTTGCTTACAAAATATCACACACGAATTTCAATAACTCAGATGGAATACTAATACTAAGCAAAGAAGGGAAAGCTGAAAGGTGGAAGGAATATGAAGAGGGCTATAGAAGAAAAATAAACTCGAAGGAAGGATTCTTGAAATGGAAGAGGAAGTATAGGGAGATGAGATAGGAGATACGATACTGCGAGAACAATTTGACAGACAACTGAAAGATATGAGTCGAAACAAGGCCTTTGGAGTTGATGAGAATTCGAGTGAACTGATGATATCGTCACGAGAGTCAGCCTTGAAGAAAATGTTCCATCTGCTATGCAACGGGACAGGGGAAATACCCTCCGTCTTAAAAAAGAATATATATAAAGGTAAAGCAGTCAACAATCCTAAGATTGGTTTGAACACCAGTGTTTTACTAAACATGCTAGTTATAAGGAGACCTACCGTTTAACGTGGGTCCCGAACCACGGTATTTTTCACATCAGCAACACTGCCAGAGGGAAAAGTAACAGATAAAAATCCTGGGATCTAGCGGTGATCGATCCCACTACCTTCGGATTCATAGTATGGAATTCTACCACTGTGCTGCCAAGCCAGACAAAAAAAAATGAGTACTAATTACAATTCCAAGGAAAGCAAGTGCAAACAAATGTGTAAATTACACAACATTTAGTTTCATGAGTCATGTATGAAAAATGCTACACCAATTATTTACAGATGAATGTAAGAACTGCGAGAATCCGACCTTGGGGAAGACCAGTTTGGATTTAGGAGAAATATAAAAATACTGCAGGCAAGACTCACATTACAACTTATCTTACGAGATAGGTGGAGGAAACGCAAAACTACGATTTCAAAATTTCGAGATCTGGAGAAAGCTTTTGGCAATGTTGACTGGAATCCATTCTTTAAAATTCTGAAGGTATCGGGGGTAAAATATAGGAAGCAAACTGTTATATTCAACTTGTACAAAAGCAGACCGCAGTTATTAGAATTGAAGGGCATGAATGGTGCGTAGTGACTGGGAAAGGAGTTAAGACAGGATTGCAGCCTTTCCCCAATGTTGTTCAATATGTACATTGAGCAAGCAGTGAAGGAATGGAAGGAGAGATTTGGAGAGGGAATTAGAGTTCATAAAGACTAAATAAAATATTTATGGTTTGCCGATGACATAGTAATTCTGTCAGAGTCGGCAAAGGACCTGGAAGAGCAATTGAGTGGAATGGAGTGTGTCTTGAAACGAGGGTATAAGATGAACATTGACAAGAGCAAAACATGGGTATTGGGATGCAGTGTCACAAAATAAGGCGATACTGAAGGAATTACATTAGGCAATGAGACAATAAATGTAGTAGACGAGTTTTGTTGATGGCTGAATTGAAGAAGGTATAAAATGCGTAATGACTATTGGAAGAGAAGTGTTTCTGAAGAAGCGAAATTTGTTGAAATCCAATTGTAATCTAAATATTAGGAAGGCCTTTCTGAAAGCATTCATCTGAAGTATAGCATTTTATGGGAGTGACACATGGACGATAAGGAGTTCAGACAAAAGATGATAGAAGCTTTTGAAATATGGTGCTACAGACGAATGCTGAAGATTAGTTGGGTAGATAACGTTAAGTAATGAGAAGGTGCTCAGCGGAATTGGAGAGAAAACGGTTTCTGGCTTATCCTGACTAAGAGCAAAGATAGGTTGGTGGGATACATTCTGAAACATCGTCAACTTAGCATCAGAAAGGGGGTAAAAATCATAGAGGGAGGCCGAGGGACGAACACACTAAGCAGATACAAAATGATGTAAGTTGCCGTCATTATTCTCAAATGAAGAGGCTTGTAAAGGACAGGGTAGTGTGGAAAAATGCATCAAACCCGTACGCGTTCTGAAGATCACTTCAACAATATTCGTAGACAGAGGCGAAGTACGTTTTTAAATGCTGGAATGTAAATGTAATTGCTCCTTATTTCATTCGCAACGATTTCAGATCGTAGGTTCCTGCCGAACTACATCTTTAAAATCATGACATATTCGCAACAACAGTTGTCTTGCTATCATTCAGAACTCCTGTTCGATCACCTGCACCTATTTACCCTTTGATTCCTGGTTAACCTCATCCTATAAAACGATGCTATATTTCTTTATTAAACAGCAAAAAATGTCTAGTAACATGTCTTAAATGCTGAAGTATTTATCCCTGTCATTGTATTTGGATCATGGACATTACCCAACTGGAAAAAAATAGTGGTTTGTTTGTAGGACAGTATTTAACTATTGGTTATCGTGTGAATTAACCACACATTCGGAAATCGATACATAAGAGTAGGTAGGATACTATGACGAGGATTCTAAGGTGACAATTCATTAATTTAACGTCATTGTCGAGACACAGCAGCCAGTGAAGGTCTTGCTTTGCTAGCGATTAGCACTTCTCGTTTGTTATAATATGTACTAAAGCCTGCCGTCATCATTTATCACTGACACGGTATCATGTTTACGCTCAAGTAGGTTATAACATTTCAGTGCAATGAAAATCATCTGGAACAGGTGTAGTAAATTTTTAAAAACGGGTATAAAATTTTGCGTAAACTATAAAACATGTTGTTTCTTTAATGTACATATTAAACTCCAAAGAGACTTTAATGCAGTGTTATTCTTAGGTTTAAGTTGTGAATGGCCGTTTCGGGTAGGTTGGCGAATTTACCGGGAGGACAACATGACGACTCGTCATCTTTTCCCAAGAATTCGTAAATAATTTTAATGAGATTTTCATACTAACTGATAGTACTGAACGTATGTATCAAGTATACAGGAAGGAGCAACAGGCAGAGGAAGGTAGGAATGATGACCATCTTTTTGCAGGAACTACAGAATGGTGCATGAGACTTAGAAGAAGAGGCAGAGGAATAATTTATCCTCATTAGACATCACAAACAGAAGCCAAAATGACGAAAAAGAAATATAAAAGGAAAAAGTACAAACACCGAACGACAAACAGGAGATCAAGGGCATATGAAGAAACAAAACAATGTGAGAGGGCAGTCAACAACTCAGAAGACAACGACGAGGATCGTAATATCGTTAGAGACGGACTTTGTGAAATCAACAATGTCTATAGTAAATCAAGGGCTTTGTATGATTGTTCATGCTGTCGTAAATGGTCCCATGCAGCTTGTACCGAGATCACTTCGGCAGATACGAAGCGCAAAGCCACTTCTGTACATGAAATGAAATGATTTTTTTCTTTTAATCCAATTGTGTCAGCTGTGAAATAATTTCGCGCCAAAGCATTTTATTGCTCATTGCGGAAACCAGATACGCGTCATGACAATCTAGTAAAAAATGAACCACAGCGTGAGGCTGTGAAAGTGGACGTATAATGTGGATACATGTACCTGAAATAAGGACTTAGCAACAGCCACGACAGCACAAAGATAGGCGCACTTTAACAAATTTGCGCATATGAGAAATGTAAGAATAGGTTGTAGCTGCCGATGCACATCTGACTTTTAAATTACACTCCTGGCCATTAAAATTGCTACACCACGAATATGCCGTGCTACAGACGCGAAATTTAACCGACAGGAAGAAGATGCTGTGATATACAAATATTTAGCTTTACAGAGCATTCGCACAAGGTTGGCGCCGGTGGCGATACGTACAACGTGCTGACATGAGGAAAGTTTCCAACCGGTTTCTCATACACAAACAGCTGTTGACCGGCTTTGCCTGGTGAAACGTTGTTGTGATGCCTCGTGTAAGGAGGAGAAATGAGTACCATCACATTTCTGACTTTGATAAAGGTCGGATTGTAGCCTATCGCGATTGCGGATCATCGTATCGCGACATTGCTGCTCGCTTTGGTTGCGATCCAATGACTGTTAGCAGAACATGGTAGTTTCAGGAGGGCAATACGGAACGCCATGCTGGATCCCAACGGCCTCGTATCACTAGCAGTCGAGATGACAGCATGTAACGGATCGTGCAGCCACATCTCGATCCCTGATTCTATAGATGGGGACGTTTGCAAGACAACAACCATCTGTACGAACAGTTCGACGATGTTTGCAGCAGGGTGGACTATCAGCTCCGAGACCATGGCTGCGGTTACGCTTGACGCTGCATCACAGACATGAGCGCCCTAGATGGTGTGCGCAATGACAAACCTGGGTGCACGAATGGAAAAACGTTCTGTTCACAGCATAATGATGGTCGTACCCGTGTTTGACGACATTGCGGTGAAAGCACATTGGAAGCGTGTATTCGTCATTGTCACACTCACGTATCACCCGGCGTTATGGTATGGGATGCCATTCGTTACACGTCTCGGTCACCTTTTGTTCGTATCGACGGCACTTTGAACAGTGGCCGTTACATTTCGGATGTGTTACGACCCGTGGCTCTACTTTTCATTCGATCCCTGTAAAACCCTACATTTCAGCAGGATAGTACACGACCGCATGTTGCAGGTCCTGTTCAAAATGTTCAAATGTTTGTTAAGCTTATGGGACTTAACTACGGGGTCATCAGTCCCTAAACTTACAAACTACTTA
The DNA here is from genome assembly GCA_026315105.1 of Locusta migratoria. Classification (NCBI taxonomy): domain Eukaryota; kingdom Metazoa; phylum Arthropoda; class Insecta; order Orthoptera; family Acrididae; genus Locusta; species Locusta migratoria. The sequence goes on from CM048745.1 coordinate 719,515,474, forward strand.
TGAACTACTTACGAACTAGGACGGCACAAATATCCATGCCCGAGGGGGGATTCGAACCCCCGACCGTAGTGGCCGTGCAGGCCGTGACTGGAGCGCCTCAGTCCCCTCGGCCACCGCGACCGGCGCAGGTCCTGTACGGGCCGTTCTGCATACGCAAAATGTTCGACTGCAACCCTGGCCAGCACATTCTCCAGATCTCTCACCAATTGAAAACGTCTGGTCAATGGTGGGCGAACAACTGGGTCGTCGCAATACTCCAGTCACTACTCTTGATGAACTGTAGTATCGTGGAATTTGCATGGGCCTCTGTACCTGTACACGCCATCCAAGTTCTGTTTGACTCAATGCCCAGGCGTATCAACGCCGTTATCAGGCGTATCAACGCCGTTATTACGGTCAGAGGTGGTTGCTCTTCACCACCAACAGCCACCCGCTAGACGGTTGACACCAACGCGGCAGACCGCGGGCTGCCGTTCCCATTACTGGCTGCAGCCGAGGTACCCACCAGTCCGAGGACGCAAGCCACTTCTGCTCGCGGCACCATGCGGCCGGCCGCGCTCCTGGCGAGCACCGTCACAGACAAATATGTTACTCTGTGGCACCGTACAGCAAGGGCTGAGGCACGTGGTCGGTTCACGTCCACCGCTGCTATACCCGAAGAGCCACAGTTTTGACGTTCAAAATAGGTGAGTGCTGCTTGACGGATGTGGGCGAGTAAAGTGCACTTACGGTGTCGGCGCCTCTTTTACTGTATGCTGCTTGTGATAATTTGTTTATACTCAGTTAAATGTCAGAAAAACTTGAAATAATACAAAATTTTGTAATTTCCAAGAATGCTTGCAATCGAGGTAGCTCAGCTTGAAATGATGTATGTCGAACGTGCAACTCTACATCGGTTACGTGGGCATTGATGCGCGAGATGACAAAATATGAATGTTTACATACTAGTTATTTGGTAATTTCTAAGAAAGCTTACACTCGAACTTGTACGACTAGAATCGATATATACAGAATGTCGATTGGGCAGCTATTGACGCACGAGATGTGTAAATATGGATGTTTACTAATCTATCATAACCTACAAATAATTTTTTATTACTAGAAATCTACCGATAACAATAAAGTTACTTTACTTTCTTTATTACTGAGCAAAGTATTCGTCTTGAAGCACTTTATTAATTAGAACACACTAATGAAATATGTTTTCCATACTTAATAAGTCACGTGTCAATACTGACGTAATCGACATTTGATATATATAACGATTTCAACCATTTAACTTAGAGTGTAAGCTTTCTTGGAAATTACCAATTATTTTGACCAGTAGTGGTGTAAAGCTACACTTACGTCATTATTGTTACAGCAGAATCGTGACACATACATACGAAACAGCTCAATGTTATGGCGAATTTCAGTATAAATGTCATTGCTCCAACTGCCACTGACGAAATCTGAAGCTGTGATAGAACGTATCTACGTCACATTTCCGTAGAAATTTGTTGTATGATTATGATTATATACATTGTAATGTAATGGTTTTCTGTGATTTCCCTAAATCTCTCCAGGCAAATTCCAGGATGGTTCTTTTCAAAGCGCACGGCCGATTTCATCCCTCATCCTTCTCCAAAAATCCTAGCTTAAGCTCCGTCTCTAATGACCACGCTGTCGACGGAACGTTAATCCCTAAGCTTTCTTCCTTCCTTCCTTCTTTGTAATGTAATGTGGAAAACGCGTTAGGTATCAATGCAGTATATGTTTCTGAGATGAGCGAGAACAAAAGATAATCAGTTTTATTTGAATAAATAAATGACAATAATAGATATGACTTTCATAGAATAATAAATCGCTGCAAAATATCTTCAGAGAAGTACCTCGAGAACTAGTCTCTAAATGGATGTGACAGTTTTCCTTGCATAGCTTTGAGTATGAAGTCTTTTATATTATAATGAATAGAAAAACTTCATCGTCACCCTAAGAGTATAGAAACCGATAAAATAAGTTCGAAAGACTGCCAAAAAACGCGTGAATATAGCCGCGTAATCGATTTAGATTTGCACGTTCGCTATATATCATTTTAGACCGAGATACTTCGATTGCAAGCATTCTTGAAAATTACTCAAAATTGTAACAGTACAGTTATGATTTATCTCAAAATACTAGGATTGCCAAATTTAGCTGGGAACTCGTCGAATAATCTGAGCTGAGGGCGCAAGAAATATGTAAAAATTTTTATTCACAGCAGTTACGTTTTGCACAAAAATTTTGTGTTATCTTGAATGTTCGATACCATCCGTCGGCGTTGACCACTTACGTCATGTAATACGTAATTTTGACATAGACCTGTTTGTATTTGTTTATAACTAGTCGCTGATTAAATTACAATTCAGTCAGAGATAATATTTATTGGAATGCATTTATGTATTTACGCGATTCGAGTTGAGCCCTTATGGTAATATTTATAAGAATGCATTTATTTAGTTAAGCGTTTCGTTTTTGTGTAATAAAATACTGTGTCAGAGGTAATATATCTTCATATTTATATTGGATTTATTTGCGAATATTGTGTTGAATAATTACAGTAATAGAAAATACTTTAAACTATTTCAAAATGACCCCAGTCATAATAATGCATTTATTTATATACGCGTTTCCTGTTTGTATAAGAAAATGCTGTTGTGAGGAGTGTTATGTCTGAATATTCGTATTGTTAGTTCAGAATTATGTAGTAGCAGACCTCATGTGTATTTCTTATGACTAAATCCAGTTCTTAGTTAGTGGCATATTCGGTATGTTTATCAGTTTTAATATAGTGGGTTTCATTTCATGTGTATTACAGCTTAGTTTTTCTGATCGTTACTAGGTTTGTTAATAGAGGTTTTTAAGGTTCAAATGTTTGTAGAGCTTATGGGACTTAACTGTGGTCATCAGTCCCTGCCGGCCGCGGTGGCCGAGGTGACTGAGGCGCTCCAGTCACGGTCAGCACGGCCACTACGGCCGGGGGTTCGAATCCCCCCTCGGGCATGGATATTTGTGCCGTCCTAGTTCGTAAGTAGTTCATAACTAGTTTGTAAGTTTAGGGACTGATGACCCCGTAGTTAAGTCCCATAAGCTTAACAAACATTTGAACATTTATCATCAGGCCCTAAACTTACAAACTACTTATGAACTAGCTTACACTAAAGACGGCACAAACATCCATGCCCGAGGGGGGATTCGAACACCCGACCGCGGCGGCCGTGCAGACCGTGATTGGCACGCCGCAGACCACTCGGCCACTGCGGCCGGCTTTTTTTAAGGGCTGAATTTCTGGTATCATGAGTTTCAGTTCAGGTGTACTACAGCTGACTTTTACTGTTCGATACTAGTTTTGCTAAGCTTGTGTTATTTTGTTGGGTGGAATTTCTGGTATTGTGGCTTTCATTTGAGGTCTTCTACAGTTCAGCTTTATTCATCGATACTAGTTTCCCTGTGCCTTTTGTCTATTATTGGATTGGATTTCAAGTTTTACTGATTGATACCAGCTTTGCTAAACCTGTATTTGTGTAGGGTCGAATTTATGGTATCATAGCTTTCATTTGAAGTGTACTACCGCTTAGTTTTACTTGTCTATACCATTATTGATAAAACTTTTTGTAGGGTCGAATTTCTTGTATCGTGGATTTACTTTTGAGGATTACTATAGCTCGGTTTCACTGATCGATACCAGTTTCGCTAAGCCTGTGTTTTTGTAGGGTCCAATTTCTGCTCTCATGGCTTTCTTTTGAGGTGTACTACAGCTCAGTTTTACTTGTAGATACTATTTTTTCATATTCACAGAATATATGACATCAACTGCGAATGGGCAAAGCTGAAAATGTATACCCAGCCGGGATTCGAACCCGGGCCTCGCGTTTTCTAGGCAGTTGCGCTGACCCCTAAACCACTGCGGACACAGTGATCAGAGCACCTGCAAGGACTACCTAAGCACGCCTTCCGTCAGATACAAATTCCCAGCTTTGCCCATCGGCAGTTGATGTCATATGTTGTGAATATGAAAGAATAACAACTGCAGGACCAGAAGTGACGTCTGTTCTTTCGGAACAGACGCCACATGTATACAGATACCATTTTTGCTAACCCTGTGTTTTTAGGGCCGAATTTATGGTGTCGTGGCTTTCATTTGAGGTATACTACAGCTCAGTTTTACTTGTCGATACCCGTTATGCTAAACTTTTTTGTCCTCTGTTGAGCGGAATTTCTCGAACCGCCGGTTTCATTTTACGTGTATTACATATAAATTGCAAATTATTTATTTCGTGTATTTCATTTTGTGTGTAACACATCTTATTTCCAGTGATTTATTTTAATGTGTTTTTATTTTTATAACGAATTATTTTTATTCTCTTTTTACTTCATTATTTTTAATGTCGAATCTTTTCGGTTAATGCAATGTTTTTCATGCGCAGGCTTCGATACAGTATTTTTAACTATATCATTGTTTTTAACTGTAAATTATTAAAAAGTTATAAATGTAATATTTATACGTTATCCACAGAAATTAATTGCATTTGTTTTGAAATACTGTTATTTTAATCTATGGGATCGTTCGTTTTTCCTTTATTGTTCTGTGGGATACTTCAATTGGTATCAGTTAAATAACGGATTCTTCTTTGCTAATTTTTGATTTCGCTTCACATGTATTATTGCTGTTACGTTATAATCGATATCGTATTTGTGTTAATCCATATATAAATAATAACTGTCTCTCTTAAATCGTGTATTAAGTTTTTCTTTCGATTTTTCTTTTTGACATTGACATTTCTATTAGAATTTATTTTTTCTATTTAGAATCTCACTGCCCAAAACCCCTTAATTCATAGTCCCGTTAAATTGTGTTAATTCATTAAATATTTAAAGCATTTTTTGATTACATTTATATTATTTATTTCGTATTGCCATGGACGCCATGTTGCTTTTCTATAGAATGTCGTCTATCGTGATGACGTCATGGCTAACGTCATGGGTCAAAGCAGACGGGCGGCATTGGAAATTCAAATAGTGCCTAAATTTCTCTGTTTTCTTGCCTATTTTCTAGACTAATATAGTAGGAATTTTTCGACATTGTTAGGCTGTCTTCGCACCGTTCTTTGTCATGGAAGACACACTCTATTACTGTAATGTCATGAATGGGCTGTTTCATGCTGTACGAATGGAAATATACCACCAAAATAGCAAATATTTGTTGAAGGCCTCAAAAGTATTCACAAACCAGTAATTTTTCAAAATATCAATGTGTATCCTCCCCCCTTCTCGTAGATTATGCTACTATTTTAAAGGAAACATAAAGCAGTTTGGATCTTTCTGGGATGAAATTCTGTACAACAACAAATGTTCAAATTTTAAAATGTTTGTGATTCTTGTGGGACCAAACTACGTTGGTCATCAGTTCCTAGACTTACAAACTACTTTAACTAAGTTAAACTAACCTAAGGACAACACACATATCCACGCCCGAGGGACGATTCGGACCTTCGACGCAGGAGGCCGCGCTATCCGTAACGTGGCGCTCCAGACCGCTTGGCTACTCCCGCGCGGCTATACAACAACAAGTGTCAAACCTGTGCAGAATTCAAAGTATTAGGAATAGGATTAGACAAAGCAGTCGTGTTTTCCTTGCGACTATGATAGCCGTGATTGGAAGAGTCATTACGTCAGACGGGTTTGGCCTGCCCGTACACAAATAGAAACTGTTTAAAAGAACCTAGCAAATGTTCCATAACAGATAAATTTCAAAGACATTTTTTTACACCGCTTCACACGAAAATTGCACGTAAGACGTTGGTCGTCGTTCCAATGGATGGAGGTGTATCTGGTTTTATGTACTTACGTCAGAAATTCATTGTGTTAAGTGAAACCAAAATGAAAGCCGCTGTTTCTGGCCTCCAAACTAAAAATAATTTACCATCCTGATTTTGTTACACTATGGAGCCATCTTCAACTGGACTGCAGGTTTTCTTCCAGAAAAGTGTTTTCTGACTACTTTGGGGACGAGAGCAGACAGTAATGATGTGTACTCAACGAACTACTACCGTCTTACCGTAATTTCTGTTGTAACATTTAGTTAAAACTGCATGCTCCTAAATCACTATTGGATTCTTTTCCTGGTGGTGCTCTTGGGCAAGTACCCGATGAACATGAGGAAATGTTTCATCAAACTGTATATATATTGGAGCAACGCTATGAAAGGCAATGAGAAACAGTTACGATGGCTGATTAATGTTCGACATTACTGCTGGAGAGTAGTGGCACATATGAGGTGCAGCAGAAATGTGAAAATAATTTCAGTACGTATGAAAACATGTTTACCGTCCTGTTTATGTTGAGGTTTGCCGATAGCATTGTAATTCTGTCAGAGACAGCGAAGGACCTGGAAGAGCAATTGAACGGAATAGCCAGTGTCTTGAAAGTAAGGTATAAGGTAAAGATTAACAACAGTAAAGTGAGGATAATGGAAAGTAGTCAAAGGTAATCAGTCGATGCTGAAGGAATCAGATTAGACAACAAAAGTAATATATGATATTTGTTATTTGGGTAGCAAACTAACTTCTGATGAGTGAAACGAAGAAAATATAAAATGCAAAATGTATACGGGAAAAAAATGAAACATTTCCTCATGTTCATCGGGTACTTGCCCAAGAGCACCACCAGGAAACGAATCCAAGAGTGATTTAGGAGCGTGCAGTTTTAACTAAATGTTACAACAGGAAATGAAATTTGTTGACGTTCAGTATTAATATTAAGAACTCCTTCCTGAAGGCGTTTATCTTGAGTGTAGATTTGTACGCGAGTGAAACGTGAGCAATAACGAGTTCAAACCAAATGATAATAGAAGCTTTTGAAATGTGGTGCTACAAACGAATGATAAAGATTTGATGGGTAGTTCGCGTAACTAATGAGAAGCTGTTGAACAGAATTGAAGAGAAAACAAGACTGTGGCATACCGTGATTAAGAGAAGGGATCGATTGGTGGGACACATTCTGGGACATCATGGAATCGTCAGCTTAACCTTGGAGGGAAGTGTGTCGGATAAAAGTCGCAGAGTTAGATCGAGAGACGAACATAGTAAGCAGATAGAAATGGATTTGGGTTGCCGTTCTTATGAGGATATGAAGAGGCTTGTTCAGGTCAGATTAGGGTGGAGATCTGCATCAAACCAGTCTCCGGACTGAAGACAACAACAACAACAACAACAACAACAACAGAAACAACACGAGGTTCAGGACATCCACTCAGCAGACACAAGTGCAGAAGTGGCAAATTGTACAGAGTGTTTGTGAGCCCAGAAGTGTTAATGCGAACAGTTTTCAACCGGTTACTAGCAATGTAAATACGAACACATACACCTCTAACCTGTCTACAACTCATGCCACGGCAAAAACGTACACGGTTTGAGTGATCAGTTAAAAAATCGAGTTGCGGGCCGTGGTTTTCACCGATGGAAACAGATTCTACATGCACGCCAGACCTAATCGGTGCTGTTTCCTAAGAGTGCATTCGTCAAAGACATACCAGCCCCTCTCTAGGAATTGTGGTAGTGGGTGTGATAAGCTCCGACTCTTGTTCACTTTTTGAAAGATCTCGATAAGTACAGATTGTTGAGTAGATCGAGCAGATATGGCGTGAAGTATCCCAAGAAAGTAGTCGGAATGTTCGAATGGATGTCAGAATTTGCACTGCCGCACGCGGAGGCTGAACCACATGCTAAAATGGGTGTTCTAGCATTGATTGACACCTGGTGTCTCAATACCGCTTCAGCTATTGATTTGTAAATGTCATCGTTTCATGCACTCCGTGTGATTTCTATCGATAGTAAATCTTGAGTAAATTGGAAAACTTTAACAGGGAGTATTAATTGTTATTTCCGATGTTTTTCTGTGGCTCAAGAGTCCTGCGAAAGGCTGTCGTTTTGTTAACATTGATGAGGTAAAAACAGAGTTCTTGAAGAAGCTGTAAAGCATAACGAAAAGTACGATAGAGAAGTGTTTCCAAGAAGAGACGAAGTGCTTGCAGAGAAATGTATGAAACTGAGCGGAATTACTTTTAACGGGACCATTTTGATGCTAATGAACGAACACAAGACCTCTTTTTTAATTAAGGAAAACAAGAATTTCCCTCCTCAATCACAACTTGTACATGGTTGTGAAAAAACAAGCCCCGTCGTCTTGTAATTTGCCTGGGTTCCTGAGACGTACTCTGAATTGTCTGTGTCCAGACACTTGGCACCAAGTACGCGAGTGCAGCTTTCTCCGCTTCTAACGAAAAACCGCTCTGTCAATGAGTCATTTCGAATTTTCCCTTCACTTGGGAAGGCATATAGCGGTTCTGAGAATGGTGCCGAAATAGACGCAGGGAAAAGTTATCACTCGCGCACATTCTACTCACTCTCTTTCCCGTTCGACCTGCTTTCACACAGGTCTTGATTTAGCTATGCAGACAATCAGAATACAAGTGCTAAAGTGTCGGCAATCTCTCTTATCCCTTCACATTTCATTTTCTGCTGGAGATTCATTTATTTGAATTTCATCTGAGTATCGCATACGAGTCTTACAAACAGCTTGATTAAGAATGTCACGTAAAACGAATTCTTTCTAAATTTGATTCGATTTTGTAATCACTGCAGTAATTTCACATACCCTTTCAACAAGTGCATTTTCACTTCGTTTCTCCCTCTCCTTCTGCGTATTTCCCAAGTTCTTAACAGGGGGTGCATACTAATTACGCTGTACCTTTCAGTGCGTAGAGCAGAATGAAACCTAAGAGTCTCAAAATGGGAGAAATCTCTAGAAATGGCAATCTGAAACAGTATACGTTTCTGTTGTCTGTGTGAGCACGGCTGGGGTGCGCCCCTCCTGTAGACAACATTCCAGTGAATAGAAGCCACACTTAAAAACGCTACATCTACCTGCTGTCATTATCAGGTGAGGCAGATTTCTGAAAGTAGAGACAACAAATTATTAAAGGCAAACGTAGGCGAATATGACTGGAAATGAACAGCATATCTCTAATTCACGAGCCTTGTCCGGAAAGTAATTTTCCCCGCTTTGTTTAAACAAGAACGATAGGGTTACGTGAAAATCTTCGTTGGCAGCCAGCACATAAATATTTTAGCTATTTCTTTATATAGTCACCGAAAGAACTAATCCACTTGTCATATAGTGGATATTCTTTTGAGATCCTTTGTCGTAGACGTCTGCCGCTTATAAAATGGAACCAGTCATGACAATCGTCTTTAGCTATTCGTCGTTGTCGAAACGCTGGACAGAGAGCAGGAATTTATTGAGGTGCAAGAGGCGTGGAATGCTTACTGCAGGCACTGTGCTGCTCCATGACAATGGTCGTCCTCACACGGCTCAGTCAGTAGTAACTGTTTTGCAGAAGTTCGTTTGGGAGCTGTTTGATCATGCAGCGTAAAGTCCTGATCTTGCTCCCAACGATTTCCATCTTTCCTTGCACCTCAAAAAATGACAGTCCACAATAGATCTCAAACATAGATTCGCCTGTGATCAACATTGCTTTTATGTAGCTATTTTGTATTTGTCTTTAAAGAAATAAAAAGAAATAAAAATTAAAACAGACGTACTTCGCGTACAACAATGATCAGTTTCACGTTCAAAACAGTTAAAGATTAAATTATGCATAATATGATGTCTCCAAAACTACAAATCATATTTTGAAGAGTGAAAACGGGAGGCGTACTTAGGTAGAACTTTCAGGTGCGGTGATCGCTGTGTCCCCATTGGTTGTAGTGGTCAGCGCAACTGCCTAGAAAGCAGTAGACCCGGATTCGAATCCCGGCTGGGTACACATTTTCAGCTTTGCCCATTTGCAGTGGATTTCAAATATTCTGTGAATGTAAAAGTCATCGAGTTCGTATTTTAAATTACAGTACTAGCAGTAGAAATTTCTATTGTTTATTTTTAAAAAGCAAAATTCATATTTAAATTGCGTAAATGCTCTTAATACAGGTACTAAAGGAGACTATACATTTCTTAGTGAGGAATTTTACAGAAGTAATTTCGACGAAAATATCAACAGTTCGCAAAATACCTGAGGTGAGCAGTTTAGGTAAATACCTTGTATATAAGGAGAATTTAAAAGCTGCAATATTTGCCTAAGACTGAAACCAAGCCTCGCGGGAGTAGCCGAACGGTCTGGAGCGCCATGTTACGTATCGCGCGGCTTCCAGCGCCGGAGGTTTGAATCCTCGCTCGGGCATGGATGTGTGGTTTGTCCTTAGGTTACTTTAACTTTGTTTAAGTAATTTGTAAGTCGAGGGACTGATAACCAACGTAGTTTGGTCCCATAGAATTAGAAACATTTGAACTGAAACCAAGTGGTTTTGTATCAAACTTTAGCCAGTTGATAGGAGTACTTCAGATTTATTTTGATAATGGTACCGTAAGACTGGTGAACCACACGCAAATTAGCGATCTGGCCCTTCATTCAGTTTCACCAGCTGCAGCGGAATAATTATAACCTAGCTGGAGGTTGTGGCGTGTCAGTAAGGTAGCAGATATCACGATGTAGCATTAGTACACTTCCGTCACAAAGTGCCCGAATTTTACGCAGATGTTTCATGTCCGCTGGACTGGTCGGGGAGTCCCCACACATTGTGCAGCTCGTTCACCAACCCTCAATCCTCTACACTCCTTGTTATGGTGACACTGGAAAGAAGTGGCATTCGCAACACCAACAACAATGTGCAGACACTACAGTGCAGTCTTGAATGCGTGCTAGCAACTACTACAACAATAACTATGTATTCTTCAAACGGTGCGTCGTTCATCACTCCGAAAGGCAGAGGGATGCATTGAAATGAATGGATGCCACGTGGAACACCTCCTACAAAAACTTCTTTATTTCAGACACTATGCGTTTCAATTGTTCAAATGTTTCTAGAGCTTAAGGGACTTAACTACAGGATCATCAGTCCCTAAACTTACAAACTACTTATGAACTAGCTAATACTAAGGACGGCACAAATATCCATGCCTGAGGGGGGATTCGAACCCCCGACCGTAGTGGCCGTGCAGACCGTGACTGGAGCGCCTCAGTCTCCTCGGCCACCGCGGCCGGCACTACGCGTTTCCGGAACCATTTGTACTGGACTTATTTTAAAATGTTCAAATTATTGTAAACCTATGGGACTTAAATACTTTGGTCATCAGTCCCTAGGCCTACAAACTGCGTAAACTGACGTACGGAGAAACACACACCCTTGCCCGAGGAAGAACTCGAACCTCCGATGGCCAGCAACCGCGCGCTCCTTAGTAAGGCGCCTCAAAGCGCTCGGCCACTCCACCGTGGCGGACTTATTTCCGTTTTTTTATTAGTACTACCACGTCTCAACGTCTACGACATTTTCTTTGAACTCCAAGTGTATATTTATGTTTGGCTTCTTCGTTAAGACTAACACACCCACTATGTGATCAAAAGTATCCGGACACATGTCTGAAAATAACTTACAAGTTCGTGGCGCCCTCCATCGGTAATGTTGGAATTCACTGTAGTGTCGGCCCAATCCTTAGCCTTCATTACAGTTTCCAAACTCGTGGTCATACGTTCAATCAGTTGCTGGAACGTTTCTTGGGGAATGGCGGGCCACTCTTCAGGCAGTGCTACACCGAGGAGAAGTGTCAATGTAGGTTGGTGAGATCTGCCACGGTGTCGGCGTTCAAAAACATCCCAAAGGTGTTCTACAGGATTCAAGTCAGGACTCTGTACAGGCAGTCCATTACAGGGATATTGTCCTGTAACCACTCCCCAGAGGACGTCCATTATGAACATGTGCTCGATCGTGTTGAAAAGTGCAATCGCCATCCCTTAATTTTCCTTCGGCAGTGGGAAGCAAGAAGATGCTTTAAATTTCAATGTAGGCCTGTGCTCCTCTATTAAATGCAAAAAGACCGCGACCCCAGGGTAATATCGCGTTTCCCGCCGTCAGGAAACCTTATGACAGTTCAACAACGTTGTTTCGTGGACGAAACACGTTGGTCCAAGTTGATTACTAGCATTAGGACTTTCCTGCAGATAAAACTGAACACATCGACAGATGTAAGAGTTACTTCTAGACCACCCGTTAAGGAAGTTTGGTATGTATCTGTCTACGGACTGGACAGCCGTTTCCGCAGGAGGTTGAGTCCTCCATCGGGCATGGGTGTGTATGGGTGTGTGTATGTGTGTTGTCCTTAGTGTTTGTTTAATTAGTTTGTAGTTCTAGGGACTGATGACCATAGCAGTTTGGTCCTGTAGGTTTATAAACATTTGAACATTCCGTTTTTGAAGTGTGGTATGACTGTTACTCAGGGTAGATTCAATTCCGAAAAAAGAGGCAACTGTTTACTAGCTGCAACACCAATCACTCGCAATTAATTATTTTTATTTAAACTATAGATTCTAGTAACTGAGTGACCATCTTCTCTACTAAAACATACAAGGGAAAACACACACACACACACACACACACACACACACACACACACATAAAAAATCATTTAAAGTAAAATAACACGAATGCAATGTTAATGAACAGATGTTTAACTTTTAGACTTTAGTTACTGTTACATGGCAGGAAATAAAAATTAGTACGTCCTCTTACGACATTGTGCACGTACCAAGTATTTACACGCGAGGACGGCGTTAGATTATCTTACTTCTCAGCAGATGCGGTCATACGGTTGACCTCGCAGGAGAATCCATAATGGCGAGTGTAGGAGGGCATGGACGGTGGGTGCGCTACAGCCACAGCGGGCGACTTGTGGAAGTCTGACAAGGGGAACACCAAGTATGGTACAAACGAATTTTGGTGGGTCGCAGGTATGTTGTGCGGGAAATCATCCAGACCACCAGTCTAAAAGGGTTTGTTTCACTGCGCCTTCGTTTCCACGAAAATAGAGACCGGAGTCCAGCGCGTAGCAGCTATACCTGTACTACGTCACCAGCGGTACGTGAGTCAGCGTGCTGTATTTAACAAGGTGCTCGACTGTCAGACAGGCGACCCGAGTTCAAATCCTGCTGGTGTTTGTTTATATATTTTTTTTCCTATGATTAATTTTGTATAATTACATTCCTTTTTCCCACCTTATCAATTGCAGTAGAGTTCCGAAAAGTCGGCCCTCGGTAACCCGGTAGTCCGTATAACCCGCCCGCACCCCGGCACACACCCTGGAATTTTCAGTGCTCGCATAATGCAGTATAGAACTGAAATGGCAGTGTGTAACAGTTACAGGCTATGTGTGGGCCCAGACATAATCTTTTCTTGTGCCACATACACTCTGTTTAACAATCATTTGAGTTCATTAATGCAGTATGTAGATGCTTCCTCATAGTAAAAACAGTCGTGATCAAAACTACGGGAGTGAATTTATTTATTTATTTTTACAGTGTCGTTTGAAATCAGCTTAGGCTTGATGGACAAATAATGAACTTGGTTACAGCAGACAACATTGACACTCATGTGACGCGGCCGCGCGCGTTTTCTTAACGGCGTTTTGTGAAGTTCAAGTCAGTGTAAATAACGAATATCGTTTGTCAGATATTGTCTTAAATTTATTTCATGTTACTGTATTCCATCATTTTTATTGTATACTAAAGTACCAATAGAAGGTATTTTACAACAAAGGAACCTAAGGTATTCTTTTTTATTTTATTTATTTATTTATTTTTGACGCCTTTCTCGATAACCCGGCGGTTTTACAAACTGGGCCAGCCTTCGGTCCACATTAGACCGAGTTTTCGGGACTCTACTGTGTTATTGCATAGATAAACTTACATCAGGTAATTACAGTTACGTGTGAACGATACACTACGAATAACTAACCCCCTGACCTCAGTATAACAATTCGCTGGAATGCTTCAAGTGTGGACACACTGCATTCGACGGCATATCAACAGTGGGTATGGGGACTGTAAACAGAGCTAGCAAAGGCTGCACAAATGTTATAGGTGATGACTACAGACGGGTTACTGATCTTTCAATGGCCGTAAAAATATGCTTCTAAATAAAGAATTAAAGAAAATAATTATCACGCAATAAATAACATATTGAGCAATTAACATGTGTTCTTATCATAACTAATTACTCAAGCATTAACATAATAGAGGCTACGAAAGGATATAATTATTTACAATCAGTCATCGGACAAGTGTAAAATAATAATAATAATAATAATAATAATAATAATAATAATAATAATAATAATAAAAAGTAGGTTTCGAGCAGGATTTGAACTTTTTTTTCAATAAAGGGTAATTAAACTTTTATATACAAAGATAATAGTTACATCGGCTTTACAGCAGTGTATCTTTGATTTCTGATTCACATTTTATTTATTATACAGGGTGTCCCAGCTATCTTGTCCACCCAAAATATCTCTGAAACAACAACAGCTATTGGAAAACGACTTTCACCGGTATCAATGTACGGCTGGGGCCCATGAATGTGCATATTTGGAACATTCTAAAACGAAAGCAAATGTTTTTTTTTTAACGCAAACGTATGTTTTTTTTTAAATAGACACCCTATATTTTTTCTTCAGCAATCCATAGCATGACAAATCACATAAACAATGGCGTTGATTGCATCGCAATATTCCAATTACATCCCGAGATATTGCGACGCAAAGTTGACGCTTGAAATACCCGAAATGCGCTGCTGACGCACGTCCTGAGGCTCAGGCGTGAACCCCATGCTGCCCGTAATCGCGATGTGATTGACATGCGTAATCGTACTTCCATACTTACCAAGAGGCCCGAAATGAATAATACGGTCTGCTGCCATCCTGCATTAAAGTCGTACATACCAGCAGGTATTTATCCCATGGGCTGGGGGTGATGCGGTTCTGTAACATATGTGTGTACTGCAACGTTAGTCACAAAGTTAACTTCGCTTATCGTTAATCCGTTACTAAAAAGTTAATGTCGTTCAACGTTAAAACTTTACTTTACTGTAGATCTAGCGCAAGTGACAGTGAATCATTCACTTTTAATAATAAAATTCATATTGGTGGTTTTAGTGAAACGAGCAAGTGGACTAAAGGTTTTACCGTTGTTTAGGTAAAAAATTTTTGATTTGGGAAGTTCAGGTAAGACATAGAAGATGAATGTAAAGATGTTTAACCAATAAGTTTTATTATCACGTAATTATCAATGTTATGTTTATCTAATACGTTACATGACAAATTGTTTCAAACAAATGTTTCTGAACATCACTGGGTAAAATAGCCCTTTGTAGAAACTTGCACTGTGATACCAGCCGTACATACTAAAGATAGCGTTCACATATCATGCTCAAAGTGATAACCATTGGCTTGCATACATAGGGTCACTCTGCGGATGAAGGATGCCCTACTTCGTGCTACTGTTTCCTCTTTGATGGCTGTACAAGCATCAATAATGCGTTGCTTCATGTCCTCTGGTGTTGTTGGTTCATGTTGGTAAACAGCATTCTTCACTGCTCCCCAAAGAAAAAAAAATCTAGCGGTGTAACTGGGCCACCACGTCCAATCCACCTACCAGGGAATTTACGGTTCAGAAGTCGTTGTGCTCTTAAGTCGTTATGTGCAGGGCATCCGTCATGCTGATACCACATGACCATACTCCTGTTCAGAGGTACGGTGTCCAAGAGAACAGGAAGATTGTGTCGTATAAATCTGGAGTACTGTCTGCCATTTTGGACGCCATTTACAAAGAAAGGTCCGATAATGGTATCTCCAATAATCCCACACCAAACATTCACTTTCCACGGACGTCGATGCTCTACCTGACGGAGCCATTTTGGATTGTCTGCGGACCAATAATTCATATTCCTTATATTGACAATTCGTTTGTTGGAGAATGATGCCGCGTCGGTAAAGAGAACATCTGCGAAAAAATTTGGATTAGTCAGAAGTTTTTGCTGAGCCCACCGACAAAATGTTACCCTGTTGCTGAAGTCTTTTCCATGAAGATCCTGGTGTAAATGAACATGGTAAGGATGAAATTTATGACCTTGAAGAATACGCTGAGCACTTGATTTCGACACACCAACTTCACGTTCAATTTGACATGTGCTGATGTGAGGATTCACAGCTAAGGTAGCGAGCACAGAAACTTCAGCATGTTCATCTGTGCGTGTTCTAGGACGATGTCTAGGTCTTGGATTTAAGCTTCCCGTTTCACGAAGACGAGATGTGAGACGACCAAACATCCGGCGCGAAGGCGATGGCTTGTCAGGGGATCGTCTTCTGTACAGTCGTTCTGCCTGAACAGAATTTTGACCGCCTACAACAGGGTACAGCACAGGTATGTAGAGTAGGATAGAAAACAGACATATTAACGTAATAATCATAATGTTCTCTAACAGTACAATAAACAAACAAGCAATCTAATAACGTATTTCCCTTCAACCTACATTCTCCATAGATCAGCAACATGTCTACCATAACTTCATGTGTGTACATAATACAGTATAAGTTCCACAACACAACGTTTACTCACAATGCGTACTACCTCCGTGCCGTCACTAGATTACTCTGATGCACGACTACACTGGCCAGCGGTGTACTGCACGCCACAGCAACGACAAATGGGATGCTCGGAGGGTGGTGGAGTACAGGAGTTTGCATGGGTCGAAAATCACAAACAAGGCGAAGTGGTAACTGTGGCTGTAGTGGGAACTACGTTGGACACGTGTCTAAGTTGAGCTAGGCCCTGGATGAACTAGTACGCGAAAGGCATAATGGGTCATTTAACGCATTCGATAAACCTTATTTTGGGTGTGCAGGATAAATAAGACAACCTGACTGGTGTACACCATCGGTACTGGTTCATATTGTGTACGTAGACACATAAAACGTGCAAAAGGGAAACCATTATGTGCTTATGAGAGTTTATGGCAGCAGACCGTATTACTCGTTTCGGACCTCTTGATAAGTATGGAAGTGCGATTACGCATGTCAATCATATCGCGATTACGGACAGCTTGGGGTTCACGCCTGAGCCTCAGGACGTGCGCTAGCAGCGTATTTCGGGTTTTTCAAGCGTCATCTTCTCGTCGCAATA
The DNA here is from genome assembly GCA_026315105.1 of Locusta migratoria. NCBI lineage: Eukaryota > Metazoa > Arthropoda > Insecta > Orthoptera > Acrididae > Locusta > Locusta migratoria. Next base: position 719,532,554 of record CM048745.1, read on the forward strand.
TTTCGGGATGTAATTGGAATATTGCGATGCAATCAATGCCATTGTTTATGTGATTTGTCATGGTATGGATTGCTGAAGAAAAACTATAGGGTGTTCATTTAAAAAAAACATGTTTGTGTTAAAAAAAAACACATTTGTTTTCGTTTTAGAATGTTTCCAAATATATACATTCATGGGCCCCAGCCGCACATTTATACCTGTGAAAGTCATTTTCCAATAGCTGTTAATGTTCCAGAGATATTTTGGGTGGACAAGATAGCTGGGACACCCTGTATAAGACAGACATTAACATAATCGCTTTTTTCATTTTAATCTCTTTGTAACACCATTGTCCCTGAAAGAGAGAAAAAATTCACTTTTCTTCATGTGACACTAGTGCATTATTTAGTTTTTTTTAGTTTCATTGTTTGTTTAATGCTATAATTCTAGTGATTGTAATGTGTGTTTGTTTATATGTGATTTTGCAACTCTGTAGAGATTTATGGCGAAACAACAAAACGAAATTTTGTGTGATTGGCTACTTCGTCACCTGTTAAGGTGACGTTTGACACTTTAGTGTAGCAAACATCTACCAGGTTGATCTGCACTGAAAAGTGCAGTAGCTAGAATGAGGATCACAACAAAAATTGGAAACGAAATCATAATCATTAGGCACTGATAAATGTTAGATAGATTACAGAGCAAAACATGAGCAAATTAAAGGAAGACACGTAATAATAACAAGAAATACATAGGAAAAAATTACTAAAGACAAATATAATGTAAGTGTCTGAGCTGTCAAAAACATGGGCAATCCAATCGATACACATAATGATAATCAGAAATATATAGTGCAAAAGTTAGTACTAAACACTATACATAATGCAAATGCATGGACACTCAAACAAGTCCCTTTTTTAAATTTATTTTCTCGGCACAAGCACTGAAAGTACACTGTTTAACTTAGTGTATGAGTAATAGCATACTGGGTGTACACAAAATAATTATGGCTCGATCGGGATATGAACTCGGGTCGCCAATGTGACACACGAGCGCCTTGCTAATTACTCCACCGCTGGTGACTCAGTACAGGTATAGCTGTTACGCGCTGGACTTTGATCTCGATTTTCGTGGAAAACAAGGCGCATTGGAACAAATCATTTTAGCTTGGTGGTCTGGAGGAGTTCCCGCACAACATACCTGCGACCCATCAAAATTCGTTTGTACCATACTTGGTGTTCCCCGTGTGAGACGGACTGGAGGCGAGCACGAGTGGCCAAGTGATTAAGGCGACCGCTGGCCCGAAGCGGAAGACCCGGGTTCGATTCCCAGCCCGTCTCACACTTTCACTTATCTCCACTGTTTAATTAGAATGCCCTAATGCTGCCACTGTCAATCCATTCCTTCCTAATCGTTCTTCCTTCCCCTACTTTATCAATAATTTGTTTACGCTTGTAGCTCGGTCGCAGCGTGTACCACCACGCCTGCCAGAAGGTTCATCGAACCACCTTTATACTATTTATCTCCCATTCCATCCTCGAATAGTGCGCGGGAAGAAAGAACACCTGAATTTCTCCGTTCGAGCTCTGATTTCTTGTATTTTATTCTGATGATCATTTCTACCTATGTAAGTGGGAGTCAACAATATATTTTCGCATTCGGAGGAGAATGTTGGCGATTGGAGTTTCATAAGTTGCCCACGCCGCAGCAATAAAACGCCGTTGTTGTAATGATTTCCATCCCAGGTACTGTATCATTTCCGTAACGCTGTCTCCCATGTATCGTGACAATACGAAACGAGCTGCCCTTCTTTGGACTCTTTCGATGACCTCCGACAAATCCACCTGATAAGGATCCCACACTGGGCAGCAATACTCCAAAAAAGGACGGACAAGCGTAGTGTATGCAGTTTATTTAGTAGTTCTGTTGCATCTTTTAAGGGTTCTGCCAGTAAAACGCAGTCTCTGGTTCGCCTTTCCCACGACAATATCTATGTGTTCTTTCCAGTTTAAGTCTGAAGTAATATTAATTCCCAGGTATTTAGTGGCCTTCACAGTTCGTGGTGGTCATTTTGAGCACCTTCTATGGAGTAATGTATGTAGTGAGTTACGCTGTTTCAACACTAATGACCATCCTGTATACAGAAGTAGTCTGAGTTATGTACACCACAAGTGCCTGTAATGCGGTAACGAAAGCAAATAAACCATATGTGTACGGAAGATGTTCTGCTTGTTGACAGCTCCTCTATCGCAGTGGTTTTCAACCTTTTGGAAAGCGCGACCCTCTTCACGAGTAAAAATATCCGGCGACCCCTAGGCCCGTAGTAATGTCAGTGATCCCGACAGCAAAGTATTTAATTTTCTTTCTTAGATGTATCTAAGATATGGGCAGCCACTTACGTCTGGTGAAATTTGCAGTAGCGGAAACAAATCAGATTTAAAATAATAATAATAATAATTCTTGTCTAAAAGTATGATTTATCTGTCATGAGTTATAAATTTCAATGTGTAATATGTGGCGACGTGTTGTCATGTGCGAGTGTGAAACCATCAACGCTGATGCATCACTTCTTTATACTTCAAGGAGGCTAATGAAGTTTCGAATTCTTCAAAAGGATACTGATAACCCTTAAACAGCAGAAAACTACAATGATACAGTAATAAAATGGCAGTGTTATTAGTAGATTAAAAATAATATTACATTGAAAACTACTGTGATCCAGTACTTAAAATATATTGTTACTTTTTAATTAAAAATAATATTAAGTTAGTGATTATTTGTTTTTCTGACTACAATATTTGAACATATGATAAAGTCATACAAGAAAACTGCGAGCACTGCATAAGCGCTGTTAAGCCGCTTAATTAACAAGACGTCGTGACGTGGAAAATGACTTCTAGTTTCGCATTTCGGTCGGCCCATCGCCTGAAATGAAAAGTGCCGTAGGTACATTTCAAACGTGTTTGTTGCGTGTGTTGTCATGGTGTAGGTGTTTATGTGTAACTGTTTATTGCTCATTAATCCTGTCATCTCATTGATAAATTAAAGCACACACCTAACCCTGCATCCTAATTTCCATACCTGCAGATTGATTTTAATATCCAGCAAGTTATTTATATGAAAATTTATCTTAATCATGGGCCGCCACTGTAATTTACATAGAAACACAGAAAAATTAACTGAGCCTATCCTAACCGCTGAATGGTGACAAGTTAAGATCTCAAAATGATATACTATTTAAAAAATCTGAGAATCAGTATTAATAAAATGAAACTCAAGTAAATCGGAGATAACAATTTCCCATTATTTGTGCACATGAAAACTTAACCCACCAAAATAAGTGAGAGGGTTTGAATGAGATAAACAATTCCAAAATATGATTCTTCAGTTTCTCCCGGCGTATTTGATGATCAAAATATCCACTATGGAGACTGAAACGGAGGGTAAATTGCCGTTCCTTGACGTCTTGGTCAAGAGAAGAGCTGATGGCAGCCTGGGTCATAGTGTATATCGGAAGACAACGCACACTGATCTGTATTTACACGCAGACAGCTGTCACCACCCTTCACAGAGGAAAGGGGTACTTAAAACTCTAGTACATAGGGCGCGCACTATCTCCGACGCAGAGAGTCTACCCCAGGAATTGGAACACCTCAGAACTGTATTTCGAAAAAATGGGTACTCAGAGTAGCAGATTCAGCGGGCTCTCCGCCCAACCACTACAACACAACCTGTGGAAACGGATGAAAACACAAGGGAGGATGTAGGCACTGCGTTCGTTCCATATACCGGCGCACTCTCAGGGAAGATCGTCCGCATTTTGAAAGAACACCAGGTTGGAACTGTTTTTCGTCCGCCGAATAAAATTCGTGCACTGGTGGGGAGCGCTAAAGATGATCTCGGTTTGAGGAAGGCGGGCGTGTACCAGATTCCGTGTCAGTGTGGAAAGTCATATATTGGACAGACGATGCGTACCGTCGAGGATCGATGCGTTGAACACACGTATGATGTATCCGAGCAAGTCGGCGGTCGCTGAACATTGTTTGTCGGAGAATCACGCCATGGAGTATGAACACACTAGGATTCTGGTACAGACGTCGAGATACTGGGACTGCGTCGTTAGAGAGGCCATTGAAATTCGCACAAGTGACAGACCTCATAAACCGTGACTCTGGCTATAATCTTAGCAAAGCTTGGGAACCAGCGACTGGGTTAATTAAGAGTAAAACTAGCAAACGTAACGAAGTGACGACCACGGCGGACAGAGCCCTCACACCGCCGTCATCTCAAACGCCGTCGCAATCGGTTCCACTGCGCGGCCGCGGCGCGGGGCGCGGACCGCGGAGGGGTCGCTCCGCGGGCCGAGGGTATTTAAATGGCCCGCTACCGGGCTAGAACCCAAGTCCCTTCGAGCAGCCGTAGCGTGCGGATCTCCGTGCCAGCGCGTTTCCAGGAGCTCAGTCCGTCAGTTCACCTGATGATGGCGACATGTATGATCGCCGAAATATTGTGCCCGTTGGACACTATAGACCGGCAGTACACCCGTGGATATTTTGATCAGTTCCAAAATAAATGATTATATTTAACAATAAAAATAATACAGCCTAACAGAATAATCAAAAGTGACTAGTTGTCAATGTCAACACTTAATTCAAAATTACATAAACAAGACTGAATATGACTGGCTGTATCTATAGATTGCGATCATGAATGCAACTAATTTACAACTGAAACAAGTCACGGATTATAAAACGATTACTGACGAGAATAATCCGTCACCTATCAGGGGTCGAGGTTGCGCAGGCAATATACTACACCCAAATATGAGACATGCAGAACTTTCAGCAGCAGCAGCAACGTCGTTGGCAGTCACCAGGCTCAGCGACGGGCGGCGCTGAACGTGAAGAATAAACTGCGCAAAAGCGGCGGATTGGCGATAGTTACCTCTATTGTGTGCACTTGCGGAAGCGACACACGAGAAGTAAATAGCCATGTCTACGGTAAGCTAGACTAACTGTGGTCGCAGATGGCGATGCCACACAAAATGAAAGTTCGAAGTGTGGTACTAACAGACCCACACCCTGAAAAATAATCAAAGTTCCCGACCGACCGAAGCGGTGGAAAATAAAAATCCAAACTCAACAATTAGAAAAAATTCGAGACACGACGGCGGGTTAGCCCCACGCCGTAAGACCTTCCCGATCGCCGGTACTCATCAGAGAGTCCCCGTTTCTCGCCCTCTCTCTGCTCCTCGCCAAAAAAACTCGGTAACCGCGGGGACAGCCACCAACGCTGAACCCTAGGGTCAATCGGGATCGTCCTCAAAATATCTGCCCAATCAAACCGACGACCAGGGAGCTACCAACTGCCTTCCAATGGTGCGCTTTCCCACCAACTGAAGGCACATTTCTCCCCCAACCTGCCGGAGTACCCACGCTTCGTCACGTAGTCCAGATAAATTATTAGAAAATCTGCTAAAATAATCAGTTGAGCTGCCGCCATCAGGGCATCTTTGCATACAGCTCACTGCGGCATCAACCCACTGTGTGCGGCGCACTCTGCTTTCCTTTCTCATCCAGCCCGGTGGTCCCAGAAAGATAACTAATGTCAAAATTCTCGGTATTCCGCCAAGTTAACAGACGGGAGATACCGAGTTCCCATGAAGATCAAACAGCGTCACCGCCTCGGCGCTCGCTTCATTCCGTTAAATAAACCGAAGGCGCCACACCCGTAGTAGGCGGATGGACACAAACGCCCATTGTAAAACTTCCGCTGGCGGGCTAGGTAGCACAGAGTAATATGTATTTGTCTGAGCAGGTAGGTAAAGAGAGGACCGCGTCATACAGCCACTGGCCTGACCAGTCACCGATATAGAATCTCCCCCGACCCTCCTTTGAAGAAAACTGCAGACTCAAGCCTGAGTGCTTGTACCTCGCCCACGAGTAGCGGTGACGTGGACAGTTTACCTTCCTCTCACAGTCAAGTTTCGGCGGCAAGCCAGGCAGCAGAATAAATGAAATGCAGTTTCTATAAGAACTGAATTTAATACAATAAAGCTACATCTACATCTACATACATACTCCGCAATTCACCGTAAGGTGCGTGGCGGAGGGTACACTGTACCACTACTAGGCATTTCCTTTCCTATTCCACTCCCAAATTGAACGAGGAAAAAAAGATTGCCTATATGCCTCCGTACGAGCCCTAATTTCTCTTATCTTGTCTTTGTGATCTTTACGCGAAATGTAAGTAGGCGGCAGCAAGATCGTACTACACTCAGCTTCAAATTCCGGCCCTCTAAATTTACTTAACAGAAATTCACGAAAAGAACGTCGTCTTTCTTCCAGCGATTCCCAATTGAGTTGCCGGAGCATTTCCGTGACACTCGCGCATTGGTCGAACGTACCGGTAACAAATCTAGCTGCTCGCCTCTGAACCGCCTCTATGTCTTCCTTCAAACCGATCTGCTGCGGGTCCCAAATACTTGAGCAATACTCAAGACGTGGTCGTACAAGCGTTTTATACGCGGTCTCCTTTACAGGTGAAGTACATCTTCCCAAAATTCTCCCAATAAACCGAAGTCTGCTGTCCGCCTTACTCACAACTGTCCTTACATGCTCGTTCCATTTCATATCGCTCTGCAATGTTACGCCTAGATATTTGAACGACGCGACCGCATCAAGAAGCTCACTACTGATGCTGTATTCGAACATTATAGGATTGTTTTTTCTACTCATGCGCATCACCTTACATTTTTCTACATTGAGAGCTGGCTGCCATTCTTCGCACCAACTAGAAATTTTGCCTAAGTCAACCTGTATGCTATTACAGTCAGTTACAGACGACACCCTCCCATACACCACAGCATCATCAGCAAACAGCCGCAAATTACAACTTACTCTGTCCATCAGATCATTTATATAGATAGAAAATAATAGCGGTCCTATCACACTCCCCTGGGGCACGCCTGACGATACACTTGTCTCTGATGAACACTCGCCGTCGAGAACAACGTACTGCGTTCGATTACTTAGGAAGTCTTCCAGCCAGTCACAAATCTGTGAACCTATTCCATAAGCTCGTATCTTCGTTAGCAGTCTGCAGTGTGGCACCGTGTCGAACGCCTTTTTGAAGTCGAGAAAAACACAATCCGCCTGTTGCCCTTCGTCCATGACTCGCAAGATGTCATGTGAGAAAAGGGCAAGCTGAGTTTCACATGAACGATGTTTCCTAAACCCGTGCTGATTCATGGAAAGAAGCTTTTCCGTTTCAAGGAAATTTACTATGTTCGAACTGAGAATATGCTCCAAAATTCTACATGAAACTGATGTCAACGATATTGGCCTGTAATTGTATGGGTCAGTTCTCTTTCCTTTCTTATACACGGGAGTCACCTGCGCTTTTTTCCAATCACTAGGAACTTTGCGCTGAATTAAAGACTCGCTATAAATGCAAGCTAAGTAGGGGGCCAATGCCGCAGAATAGTCTTTGTAAAACCGAACTGGTATTCCATCCGGACCAGCAGACTTTTTCGTATTTAGCTCTCTCAGCTGCTTCTCTACACCGGAAATACCTATTGTTATGTCCCCCATTTCGGAATTAGTACGTTGATCAAATGATGGTATATTTGTGCGGTCCTCCTGCGTGAAAGATTTCTTAAAGGTTAAATTTAGAACTTCAGCTTTCCGTTTGCTTTCTTCTATTACTGCCCCGGAATGATCAACTAGTGACTGGACAGTGGGCTTTGACCCGCTTATCGATTTTACATAGGACCAGAATTTTTTCGGGTTCTCGGAAAGATCTTTTGCTAAGGTATGGCTGTGATAATTATTGTATGCTTCACGCATCGATCTTTTTATAGACGCACGAATCTCTACTAACTTTTGCCTGTCATCATTTGCGTGTTCTTTTTCGAATCGAGAGTGCAACAGCCTTTGCTTTCTCAGCAGCTTTCTAACATTATTATTATACCACGGTGGATCTTTTCCATCCTTAATCGTCTTTACTGGCACATATTTCTCTAACCCTTCATTAACAATGCATTTAAATTTAGTCCACAAGTCCTCTACATCCATAGTCCCAGAATTAAACGATGCCCATTCATTTTCTAAGTGCGATCGTAACATTTGCTTGTCGGCTTTTCCCAACAAAAACACGCTCCTAGCCTTCTTGACTGGTTTATGAACTTTGGTCACCATCGACGCTATGATGATATCGTGATCACTAATTCCTGTCTCTACACAGACATCGTTAATAAGGTCAGGCCTGTTTGTGGCTATAAGGTCTAGAATATTTCCATTGCGCGTGGGTTGCCGGTTTAACTGCTCAAGACAGTTTTCGGAGAATGTGTCCAAAAGTAGCTCGCAAGACTGCTTGTCTGTACCGCCTGAAATGTAACTAGCGAGGTCCCAATCTATACTCTTCAGGTTGAAGTCACCTCCGACTAATATTGCATGGCCCGGATACCTATGCACTACCTGGTGTAGACTTTCCTTGAATGATTCTAAAACTGCTACAGCAGCACTGGGGGGCCGGTAAAAACAACCAACTATTAACTTTACTTCTTTTAGACCTGTTATGCGTGCCCAGATAACTTCACAATTACTTTCAACCTCGATCTCAGTAGAAACAATATCTTTGTCCACAGCGATGAACACTCCTCCTCCGGTTGTATCAGATCTATCTTTCCGATATACATTCCACGCTTCGCTAAATATTTCTGAACTTTCCACATCATCATTTAGCCAGCTTTCGGTGCCTAAAATTATCTGAGCGCAATAACTTCCATGCAGCGCTGCAAATTCGGGAACTTTGTTTCTAATACTCTGTAAGTTCGCTGCTAATATTTTTATGTTCGAATTTTTGTTCCGAACGTGGCCTGAATTCGCTGTTTGAATGCTGACAGGCGAGTGCTCATCAGAGTTAGCGCCTAGCCTAAAAAACCCCCATGTGCACTCCACAAGTACTCTGCTACCCGAGTAGCCGCTTCCTTAGTGTAGTGCACCCCTGATCTATCTAGGGGCACCCTACAATTCCCCACCCGATAACGCAGATCCAGAAATCTGCAGCCATGACTGTCACAGAGTCGGCGAAGCCTCTGGTTCAGACCCTCCACTCGGCTCCAAACCAAAGGACCCCGATCAACCCTGGGAACAATGCTGCAAATCGACAGCTCTGCTTGCACCCCGCGTGCGAAGGCAGCAGCCTTCACCAATTCCGCCAGCCGCTCGTAGGACCTGAGGATGTCCTCAGAACCCAAGCGACAAGCGTCATTGGTGCCGACGTGAGCTACGACTTGCAGTCGACTGCACCCCGCACCCTCGATAGCCGCCGGCAAGGCCGCCTCCACATCTCGGATGAGACCCCCCGGCAAACACACCGAGTGCACGTTGGAATTCCTTCCAGATCTGGACGCTATCTGCCTAAGGGGCTCCATCACGCGCCTGACATTGGAGCTCCCAATAACTAATAATCCCCTCCCCCCGTGCACCTGCTCGGACCCTGCTGAAGGAGTGGCCACACTTTCACTCACAGGACGAACGGGCGCGGACGGACGTCCAGCCTCCACATTGGCCTTCCGCCTCGAGCGACGCGAACGCCGTACAACCCGCCACTCCCCTTGCGGAGAAGGCGGCTCGACGACGTCCGGTACACCTGAAGGTGCCTCGGTAGCAGGGACAGGGAGCGAAGAGTGAGACACCTGAGGTGTCCCACTCGAGGCACCAGACTCCCCACCATCGCTGCACCCCGAGACAGCAGCCTGAAGACGGCTGACCGTAGCCAACAGCACGCTCAGCTGTTCGCGAACCGCGGCCAACTCCTCCTGCGTCCGCACACAGCAGGCACACATCCTATCCATCCTATCGATACAATTAACAGCAATTAAAAAATACATCCATCCCCACTATCAGAAGTAAAGGTACAGGCAATAAGAAGATATAACTGAAATAAATTTAAATACTGATAGGTAGAATGATATACAGTTAAGTATAAAAGATGACAGTAGAATGAGGACAGACACAGGAAGTCAGAAAAATAACCAACACCTGTTGTTGTTGTTGTGGTCTTCAGTCCGGAGATCCGTGGCCCACGATATACATCAGTATGCTGCCGTTATACAACTTGTCTGGAGACTGGTTTTATGCAGCTCTCCACAGTACCCTATCCTGAGCAAGCCTCTTCAACTCCACATAAGAACGGCAACCTACATGTGTTTGAATCTGCTTACTGTAGCCATATCTTGGTCTTCCTCTGCGGTTTTTACCTAACACACTTCCCTCCAAAGCTAAATTCACAATTCCTTGATGTCTAAGAATGTGTCCTACCAATATATCCCTTCTTTTAGTCAAGGTGTGCTAAAAATTCCTTTTCTCGCCAATTCTGTTCAGTACCTCATTAGTTACGCGATCCACCCACCTAATCTTCAGCATTCTTCTCTAGCACCACATTTAAAAAGTCTCTATCCTCTTCCTGTCTGCACTTTATCGTCCATGTTTCACTCCCATACAAGGCAACACTCCACACAAATGCCTTCAGAAAGGACTTACTTAGACTTAAATCAATATTCGATGTTAACAAATTTCTCTTTTTCAAGAATGCTTTTCTACCCATTGCCATTCTGCATTTTATATCCTCTGTACTGTGACCATCATTTGTTATTTTAATGGCCAAGTAACAAAACTCATCTACCTCCTTTATTGTTTCGTTACCTAATGTAATTCCTTCAGCATCACCTGATTTTCTTAGACTGCACTCCATTACCCTAGTTTTGCTCTTGTTAATCGTCATCTTATATGCACCTTTCAGCATACTGTCCATTCCGTTCAACTACTTTTCCAGGTCCTTTGCTGTCTCTGACAAAATTACTATGTCGTCGGCAAAACGAAATGTTTTTAATTCTTCACCTTGAACTTTAATTCCTTCTCCAAATTTCTCCTTGCTTTCCTTTATAGCTTGCTCAATGTACAAATTGAATAACATTGAAGAAAGGCTACAACCCTGTGTTACTCCTTTCCCAATCACTGCATCTATCACCTCTTTTACCTGTAACATTTTTGATGTCCGATAAGGGTCACCGAAACGAGTCACAACAAAGTCAATTTTCCACCTAGAGATGACTTGCTATTTAAGCGACTTATACGAAATTCCGTTCCCCGTCGGGAGTTCAAATCCCCCCTCGGGCGTGGATGTTTATGCTGTCTTTAGTATAAGTTAGTTTATAAGTAGTTTGTAATCCCATAAGTTCAACAAACATTTGAACTTATACGAAACCCTCCCATTTCCTTGTGGCGCTTCTGCCATAGCAGCTGAACGTCACGAAACGTAGATTTGCTAACGAAAATGCTGTTCCTGTATCCTCCTACAACCCTCAGGGGGTCGCGACCCACAGGTTAAAGATCATGGATCCTTCGAATCCCCTGAGCTTTCCCAGTTATTTAGTTACACCCTGTATAGTTTTCCCCTAGCTGAAGTATACACTTGTGTCTCAAATTCAAGCAGAAAACAACAGTTCCAACAGGTGACAGTAAAGTAGAAACGATTTATTTTATTGTAAATACGCAACCAACTGAGTCGCGAATTTACAATAGAGTTGCAGTTCGTGATCCACAATAGACGTTTTGTTCTTTTTTTTTTTTTTAATGGGTTTGTACATACCTCATGACAATTTAATATGCTCAGTATGGTTGTCACGTAGTCCTGATAACGATGGACAAAAAACGCGAATAATGTCATCAATCTCATGTTGAGACAGTAACGCCCATTCTTCCAATACAGCTTCTCGATAGTCTTGGAAAGTGGTTTGTGGATGTTGGTGTGGAGCAACCTGTCTCCCTAAAGCATCCCACACATGTTCAATGGGATTCAAATCTGGACAGCAAGCAGGCCACACCAGTCTTCCGTTTCCATTTTACGTCAACTATCCGTGTTCTGTGAGACCGAGCAGTGTCGTCCATTAATGTGAAGCGTAAGCCCATGGTGCCTTGTAACAACCGCAAATGAGGATTCAAGATCTAGTCGCTATACTTGAAAGCGGATAACAATTGCCTACTCAATCGCCCAATTTCATAATGAGGGCCTCCAGTTATCGACTTGATCGACAACATTAGGAATCCTTCTCGTTTCCGTTCTCTTTTCACAATGTTTCGGTTCCCTTCAGTTACCAATTCGCCGATAATCAGCGTCCAAATCTAGACTCATTTGTGAAAAGTTCTTAGGCACACTGTTCGAATGGACACTCCCTCCATTTGAGTCGTGCCCTTCTGTGAAGACGTGTCAAGAGTACGAACACAGTTGCTCTCAGATGACAAAGACGATTCTGCCGAATCCCATATGGTTGCGAGGATGCATAGCGAACAGTAACCCTTTTGATAGATGCCCAGAAGTTATCGTTCGCATGATTGTACGCTGACCGAATGCCATCTTCCGTGCTGATCACTATTGTATGGACACGTGTTTCCAGATAGTCCAATTACATCATGAATTCGACAAAGCGGTTTGTTGTTTTAATTTTGAGTCCATTATTCCTTCCTGTTTCTGCAAAACATTTACCGCTTCTCCGGATAAGGATTTCCCTGAACAATTCACAATAAAGCCGCGCCCGCAGTGAGAATAATAGCGCGCAATTGCGCTACCAGTTACTCCGCTTTCGTCGGTGGTCTATAGCAAACACAATATCTACATCTACATACTCTGAAAGTCTCAATGAAGTGATTCCAGAGGGTTCATCGAACAGCTTTTATGATATTTCTTTACCGTTCCATTCTCTAACAGCGCGCGGGAAAAAGAAACGCCCAAATCTTTCCGTTTTCGGCGTGATTTCTGTTATTGTATGATAACGATGATGTCTCCCTGTGTAGGTGGAGGCTAACAAAATGTATTTTCATTCGGAAGAGAAAACTGGCGAAAGAAATATCGCAAATAGATATCTCGCAACGAATAACGACTTTCTTTTAACGATTTCCTTCCCAATTCGTGCATCATTTCTCTGGTATCCCGGAACGACGTGTTTGAGAGCCCGCCAGACCACATGGACTATGACAGCAGCCGTTAGGCGGCGCGCACAACCTACTAGCGCTGCCATCGCCACTAGAGCGCTGCACGCCGTGGCGCGCCTACCGCGCCGCACTATATAGGGCCGGAGCCACAGCTCACTCCTCAGTCTCGTGTTGACTGCGCTCCGTTTACTTTCGCTATTCATTGGTTATCAGGCTTCGTACTCTGCTCTGTCACGGTTACGATTTGGCTTTCGTTTGGATCTTTGTTTTTTCGATTAGTTGTTGTTATTGTCGTCTCTGTGGTTTCGTGGAGTGTTTCTCGTTAGCGGCGACGCTTGATCGGTCGGTCGTCGCTAGTCGCTCCCGACCCAGTCAGGTCTTCGGTCACAATAATTGGCGACGAGGTAAAAGGTTCCATCACGTTTCATGGACGAATGACTTGTGCAACTCGTGGAGCAGCAACAACAACAGCTGCTCCTACAGCAACAGCAAACTGATTTGTTACGACAGGAAATTCAACTGTTGGCGGAACGCTTACAGGTTCAGGGTTCCCAACCCATCGAAGCGGTTATCACGTCGTCGACGGATTTCCGCCGCCCTGCGTTTCCGCCCTTTAACGACGCCAAAGAGGATTGGGATACTTACTTACAGCGGCTGAAACAGCACTTTGCCGCCTTTCAGGTCTCTGATGACGCTCTCCAACGGTCGCTGTTTCTTTCTTGGGCTTCCCCCGAGACGTTTTTCTTACTAAAGAAGTTGGCCCCCTCTCCAATCCGGTGGCACTGACGTTCGAGGAGATGTGCGCATTGCTTTCGAATTATTATTCCCAACGATTTCACGTTGTCACATCGCGCCTCGAATTCCATCAGTATCACAAACAGCCAGGTCAAGCATATCGGTCATGGGTGACAGATTTGCAAGGACTGAGTCGGCGTTGCGAATTCACGTGCTCCAACCCGTCTTGTAAAACCTCCTATGCTGACTCTCTCATCCGTGATGTTGTCGTTCAGTTGGCTCCAGATCCAGAAGTGCGGACGGCGGCTCTCAAGCTGGACGACCCCTCTCTGGAGGACATCCTGAAGATTGCACATTCTTTCGAGATTGCACAGGCGGCGAATGAGCGCCTCATGGCTCGTCCTCGGGTAGCAACTGTAAAACCGCCGCAAAGGGGACGTAACGTTCGGAAGGTCTTGCCCCGCCGGCAGCGTCGTGATCCTTCCCTCTCTGACGTGTCCATGGCCTCTGAACGACCGGTCATTTCTCGTCGGCGTAGGCTACGTGGTTTACCGTCCTGTCCCGACTGTTTTACGGCGCACCAACGGGTGGACTGTCCAGACCGCTGGGCCCACTGTAGTCGTTGTGGAAAAGATGGGCATCTCCATTCGGTTTGTCGTCAAACGGCAGGACAGTCTTCCCCGAATTCTTATTGGCGTCAGGGGACAGTTCATGAACTGCAGGCTACTGTTCCTCAGGGTGATACTCCCGCTACCAAATTGTTTATTGATCTCAGAATAGCTAACCATGACGTCCGCTTCCAGGTGGACACGGGGGCGACAGTCTCCCTGGTGAACCTCCCGACATATGCCCGTCTCGGCTACCCAGAATTGGACCCGCCCTCCCGCAGGTTGGTAGCATATGGTGACAGTGCGATTCCTCTGAAAGGTCAGTTTACCACTTTGGCAACTTACAAAACGGTTACACGTCCTGTAACCCTCTTTGTGGTCAATAGCCACTCAGCTGGCAACATTTTCGGCCTCGATGCGTTCTCACTGTTTGGGTTCTCCATCTCCGAAGAGGTGCAGGTCATTTCTGACACTGTTCCTTTCCAGGAACTCGACGACCTTTGTGCCTCTTTTGCGTCTCTGTTCGAACCGGGTCCAGGGTGTGCAACCAATTTTGAGGCACATATTACTTTACGCCCCGATGCGTTGCCCCGTTTCTGCCGTGTACGCCCTCTTCCAGTCTCCCTACGGATGGCGGTAAAGCTGGAACTCGACCGTCTGCACGCCGCAGGAGTCATCGAACCTGTCAAAACGAGTGTCTGTGCCACACCACTGGTAGTGGTCGTCAAGCCTAATGGTGCCCTCCGCCTTTGTGGCGATTTTAAATCCACCATCAATGCCCAGGCACAGGTCGAAACCTACCCAATTCCATGGCAAGAGGACCTCCTCACGAAGCTTGTAGACGGTGAATACTTTTCTAAGATAGACCTGGCTGACGCCTATTTGCAAATTCCGCTCGATGAGGAATCTCAACGAATCGTGGTCATCAATACCCCTTTTGGTCTTTACAAATACAAACGTTTACCTTTTGGGATTTCTTCGGCTCCAGCCATCTTCCAGAAGTATCTCGAACAATTAACCATGCCTATACCCGGTTGTGCCAACTATCTTGATGATGTCATCGTTACTGGGGCTACACGCCAGGAGCACTTGCATAACCTCCGCACTCTCTTCACCACATTGCGGGACGCCGGGCCCAGGTGCCGCCTCCATAAATGCCAGCTTTCCAGGAACGGGTCGAATACCTTGGCTACTTGCTCTCAAAGACGGAATCCAGCCCACAGATCGCAATGTATCGGCGGTCGATGCTCTACCACGCCCTCAAAACCTACAGGAGTTACAGGCGTTTTTGGGAAAGGTGAACTATTATGCAAAGTTCCTCCCACAAGCGGTCCACATTATTCACCCCCTCAACTGTCTCCGGAAGAAAGGTGTGCAATTCCGGTGGTCAGATGCTTGTGAGCATTCCTTTCAGCGGCTAAAACGCCTGTTGCGTTCGGCACCCTGCCTTATGCCCTTTTCTCCATCACGTCCCCTTGTTCTGGCAGCGGATGCATCTCCATATGGCATTGGAGCGGTGTTGGCACACCGCAATGATGATGGTACTGAACAACCGATAGCCTATGCGTCCAAGACCCTGACGCCTGCTCAAAAGAACTACTCTCAGATAGAAAAGGAGGCGTTGGCGATCGTCTATGCGGTTAAGAAATTCCATGTGTATCTTTTTGGGGCCAAGTTTACCCTCATTACTGACCACAAACCATTGGTCGCTCTATTTGGGCCACTGTCGGCTCCCAGAACGTACGGCCCAAAGACTCCAGCGTTGGGCTCTATTTCTTAGCTCCTACAATTACACCATTAAGTACAAGCCTACTACACAACACGCCATTGCAGACGCTCTTTCTCATCTGCCTTCAGGACCTGATCCAGGATTTGACCGACATGAAGTCTCCTGTTTCCACATTGATCTGGAACGGCAAAATACCTTAGATGGGTTCCCTATCACAGCCACGCGCATTGCTGCAGACACACGCCCGGACCCCCTCTTATGACGGGTCATCCATCATGTACTTCATGGGTGGCCCACTTACTTCCCGAAGTCAACAGCCTCCCAGCTACGTGCCTGGTCCCATCTCTCTCGTCGATTGTCTGTCATTGATGGTGTTCTCCTCCTCGATGCTGAGGGCGATACCCACCGGGTGGTTATCCCACCTGCTTTACGCCCTCAGGTTCTGGATCTTCTCCATTGGGGACATTGGGGTATGTCACGTATGAAATCCCTAGCCAGGAGACACGTTTATTGGCCAGGTCTGAACAAAGACGTGGAGGCCGTCGTCCGCAATTGCTCCACTTGTGCTCAGCACCAGGCTGCTCCGGCCCAATCTTTCTCTCCCTGGCCTGCTCCACGTCGCCCTTGGGACCGCATCCATCTTGACTTTGCGGGCCCCTTTCTGGGATCTATGTGGCTTATTGTCATTGATGCCTATTCCCACTACCCCTATGTAGTCAGCATGGCGTCCACCACCACGACTGCCACACTCAATGCCCTCACACAAATTCTTGCTATCGAGGGTCTTCCCCGTACCATCGTCTCTGACAATGGGCCCCAGTTTACAGCGGCAGCCTTTAAGCAGTTTTGTGATGCAAATGGCATCAAACACCTGTTTAGTCCGCCATTCCACCCAGCCTCTAATGGTGCTGCTGAGCGGATGGTGCGGACGTTTAAACAACAAATGCTGAAATCTGTGGGCACCTCCACCACCACAGCAGCCCTCACATTATTCCTGAGTACCTACAGGACTACCCCTATCCAGGATCGTAGCCCGGCAGAACTCCTCCATGGCCGCCAGCCACGCGCCCTTCCCCATCTCTTGGCCCTACAGCCCTCGGAACCAAGGACGCGGTGCACTGGGCAATATGCACCAGGATCCGCTGTGTGGGCCCGTTCCTATGGTACGAAGCCCTCATGGGTGCCGGCTACCGTAGTGGCCACTCACGGGCGACGCCTCCTCTCTGTCAACACTCAAAGGGGTTTGGAGCGCCGACATACTAACCAACTTTGCCCTCGTTTCCCTGCCTCATCCCAACCAGTAGCACAGCCAGACCCGGAGCCCCTGCTATCGCCAATTCCTCGATCACGTGGCTACAATCTGCGGCCTCGGGCGTTGTCCACGGCTCCAGTCGAAGCAGACCCAGAGATGGCACACTCTCAGCCGCAACGGTGCCCACAGGGCAGATCACACTCTGACACACCCCCACCACCGGGGCCCCATGTGCACCTCGGGGCGGCATCGGCAACCCCAGGGGACACGGGCATGGAAGCAGAGACCTCGCCTTCACATTCACCCTCTCGGCAATCGCCTTCCACACCACCACATCCTTGTACCTCTATGGAGGCCACACATCCGTACCTTGACTTTGCGGGCTCTCCACCCACTCGTGCCATCGGTCCACCTTCCAAAGCACCGTCCTGGGCGCTTCCGTCCCTACGCGCCCATTTCAGGGGGGAGGGATCTGGTATCCCGGAACGACATGTTTGAGAGCCCGCCAGACCACATGGACTATGACAGCAGCCGTTAGGCGGCGCGCACAACCTACTAGCGCTGCCATCGCCACTAGAGCGCTGCACGCCGTGGCGCGCCTACCGCGCCGCACTATATAGGGCCGGAGCCACAGCTCGCTCCTCAGTCTCGTGTTGACTGCGCTCCGTTTACTTTCGCTATTCATTGGTTATCAGGCTTCGTACTCTGCTCTGTCACGGTTCCGATTTGGCTTTCGTTTGGATCTTTGTTTTTTCGATTAGTTGTTGTTATTGTCGTCTCTGTGGTTTCGTGGAGTGTTTCTCGTTAGCGGCGACGCTTGATCGGTCGGTCGTCGCTAGTTGCTCCCGACCCAGTCAGGTCTTCGGTCACAATAATTTCCGTGACACTCTCTCTTATATATCTCGATAATAAAAAACGAACTGCCCTTTTCTGAACTTTCTCTAAATCGTCTGTCAGTCCCACTTGGTGGGGATCCCACAATGCGCAGTATTATTCCAAAATAGCACGCATAAGTGTAGTGTAGACAGTTTGTTTATTAGAACTGTTGCCTCTTCTAAGTGTTCTACAAGACAAACGTAGCCTTCGGGTCACCTTCTTTAGAATATTTTCTACGTTTTTCTTTTTCCAATTTAAGCTGTCGTTATTGTTATTCCTACGTTTTCAGATGAATTTACGGCCCGTAGATTTGACTGGTTTATAGTTTAAATGAAGTTTACCATTGTTAATGGTAAATTGCAGACTTTCGCACCGTGCAAATATCTTATCTATATCATTTGCAGTTGCTTTTGCTCCTTTTGATCATCTAGTGACTTTACAAGCCGATAAATGACACCATCATCCGCGAACAGTCTAGAGCGCACACATTGTCTCCTATCTACATCTCCATAGATACTCTGCACGTTACATTCAAGTGCATGGAAGAGGATTCATCGAATCACTTCTATGATAATTCTCGATATTCTAATAGCTCGCAGGAAAAAGGAACACCTAAATCTTTCTGTTTTCGATATGATTTATGTTATTATGATTATCATGTCTCCTCATGTAGGTGGGTACTAACAAATTATATTCGCATGGGAAAGAGAAAGTTAGCGGAAGAAATTTCGCAAACAGATCTCGCCGCAACGGTTCACGCCTTTCTTCTAATGATTTCCGGCCCAACTCGTAAATCATTTCTGTGACACTCTCTCCCAAGTAATTCGATACTACAAAAACGAGTTGCCCTTCTCGGAACTTTCTCTAAATCGTCCGTAAGGCACACCTCGAGTGAATCCCACAATACGCAGCAATACTCCAAAATAGGACGCACAAATAGTGTCGGAAGTTTCTTTAGTAGAACTGTTGCATCTTCTAAGTGTTCTGCCAATGAAACGTAGTCTTTGGTTCGCATTGTCTAAAATGTTTGTTCTTTCCAATTTAAGTTGTTCGTAATTGTTTTCCTAGGTATTTAGTTGAATTAACGGCATGTAGATTTGACTTGTTTATCGTGTTACTGTGGCCATATAGATGACCTCACACTTACTATTAAGGGTTAATTGACAGTTTTTGCACCATGTAGATATTTTATCTAAATCATTTTGCTGTTGTTTTTTATGTTCTGGTGACTTTACTACTCGATAAATGACAGCATCATCAGCGAAAAATCTAAGAGAGCTAATCAGATTGTCTCCTATTTAAAAAATTACAAACAGTAGGAGCCCTATGACACTTCCCTGGGGAACGTCAGATATCACTTCTGTTCTACTCGATGACTTACCGTCAATCACAACATACTGTGACTTTTCTGACAGGATATCACGAGTCAAATCGCTCATCTGTGGCGATGTTCAGTTTTAACGATACAAAATTAAACTAATATATTTTTTATCGCTCAGCGACGCTTGTCGCCGTGTTTCCCTCCTTCTCGAAATATTTTATCTATCAAAAGGTTTTATCGCTCGTCTTTCGTTTCTTCCGGTGTGTCGAGAGGCCGGAACCGTGATTATTCACTCTCTTGTTTGAGCTTATTAAGTGTGGACATGTACGCAGACTGCTTTGTAATGTAAGTGTGAGTGCTGTTAAATTTTACTGTAAAATATACTCTTTCTTATTAAGAGCAATGTCTCCACCCTGTTTTCATTTAACAATGTCCCGTCCTTTCTTAATTATTCATCTTCTTTTAGATTTTCAGCTCCTAGATATTCCGTCGTAACATGATATTCAGACGCCATCACTTTCGCTTCGTGTATTGCCTTGATCAACTCCCGATCAGGTACTTTAAATCATTACCTTTTTCCTTTTAGAACCTGCATTCGTATTAACAGTTTCTCCAAGTCCTATAGATTATTTCCTGTTTGTTATTTGCCTTATCAAACGTTAGTACACGGTCCGTCAACAACGACTTACGAGGAGAACAGTCTGAACATTATTTTACTGCGGAATGTATCATAAAGTTTATGTAAACCATTCAACAGCTTAACAGTTTCAGCTTCTGTGATCAACATTTCCAGAAGGAAGTTACAATGGGTTCTTTCCGTAAGTTTTCTCTGTAACGTTATTTTTGCGTGTTGCCTCAACCCCAATATATATTCCGCAATTTCATTCGATTCAATCATTAATTGTATTAATTTCGTCCACCCTTGTCTAAAGTATTTAATCAGATTATTATCCGATTTTTCTATGATCGAAATTTTAACAAGAATCCTTAATCTCTTAATCGCGGGATTTAACATCAATGCGTACAGGCAACAACACAAAAGTAATGTTACTATATACTCAAGCCATGTGATTAGAGGACACTTGTGAGGTACAGTGTCATAAGCCTTCCGGAAATCTAGAAACACGGAATCTATTTGACATCCCTTGTCGATAGCACTCACCACATTATGAAACGTGAAGACTACAATAACAACTTTCTGAATCCGTGTTGTCTATTGGCCAATAGGTCGTTGTGATCGAGGTAGTTCATAGTATTTGAGGAAAGGATATGTTCTAAAATCCTGCTGCAAACCTACTTCAATGATAAAGGCCTGTAATTTTGCGGATCAGTCTATAGCCTTTCTTGAATATTGAATATCGTTTATCAAGATAAGGAACAATAGTGGCCCTATAACACCTCCATAGTGTTTTACTCGATGACTTTCCGTCAGTTAACAATGTACAGTGTCGTTTCTGACAGGAAAGCACGTACTCAGGCGCACAGCTGTGGCGATACTGTGTGAAGTTAAGTGGACTGATCGCGTTGAAGATAACGTGATGCCCTCAACAAAGTAATAAGAATTAATGATCAGATTACTGGTGCAAATAGATACAAATAACAGTAGTATGTAGCCATGCAAGAATGGCCGCGTGGTCTAAGGCGTTTTGTCACGGATTGCGTGGCCGCAATCCTGCAAATGATAGGTCTAGCAATGACATTTCTTTTCATCCATCTCACAAATATCTGCTCTTTGTTCCAAATATGTTGCTATTTTCTAGGGTATGGTTAGAGACAAACCTATGGAAAACGTTTAAATTGCTAGTAAGTGAAATCAGTGTCAATGCTATTTACACTATTTGCAAACATTCGGCTGCTTATTTTCGAATATCTCGTAATTTCCGAGGGTATGGTTTGGCCGATATTTTTTGCTTGCCCCGCCCCTCCCCCCCCCCTCCGTCCATCAACCCAAATATTTTGCTGCTTAGTTTCGCGTATGTCGCGATTTTCGACAGCGTGGTTTTACCGATATTGAATTTCTTACTTGTCAACAATATTTAGTAATTAGTGTTTGAATATGTCATGATTACCGAGTGTGTGGTGAACGAAGATCCTAAGAGGACAAATTTAATTTATTTTGCAACTGTATACAGCATACTCAGAACATCGTCGTGTGCTGCCATCTCTACATCTGTACCAAGGAGGTTCTAACCTCCTTGATTTGTACTGAACGAACGTTTTTGATCTTCGCCTAATGCTATTAGGTAGAATCTCTGGGAAAGATTTTTTGCTTGGGATAAAGCGCACGTAGAGCATACTCTGTATATTGTCTAACTTGTTTTATTCACGCGGACCTGAGTATGTTCTCTGGAATCTAGAGTATAAAGTAGATACTTCATTTTATTAATACGGCCCCATGTCTTCCTGGAATATTGAGGTTTCCCAATTAAGGCAGAGGTTTTCTAATAAAAGGCTGTACTACAACTTGTAATATAACATTGTACACTACTGGTTCCAAGCTCGACCCAAGATATTCAAAAGGTTTATTATATAAGGGGTTTGGCACTTTGTGAGCAAATACTACCAGACGGAATTAATTTCCGCAGGTTTTTGCGTGGGAATAGGAGCTCACCTGTACAGGATAAAAGAACTGCATAGTGTCAAGGAAGAAAGGAGACAATAACACATGTGATTAATTATCATTTGTTTTATATGCAGTCGTTATGGTAATTATTATTGACTAAGATTCCGTCAGATATACACCAGAACTGTTAATATCCCTCTAATGTATTAGTTCTGAACGGAATAAAGTTCTGTATGATCTCAAAGAAGCGTTAATTCTTTTAGAATTGAGAAGTTAATTTCCAGGTTTTCTAATGGTTATATGAAGATATCTTCGGAGAAGAATATAATTTATAACAATTATTTCTTTAATACAAGGCACGGACTATCCGGACCTTGTAGAAGGAACCAATAAACTTCCGTATGTTCACATCGGAGAATTAATCATACGGAAGAATATTGTACTGTCACAACAAAGAAGAAATACACGGTAACCGTACAAACATTTGGCTTACCCTGTACTTATTCGTTCCACAACCATGGAGACTTGCTCCGTGGAACATTAAAAATTATGAAGTAAATAAAAAAGTTGTGCAGCTGAATATTTACACATAACGCGAACCGCGGCGGAATGGCAAAGCGTATTGAGGCGTTATTCTGCGATGAGCAAGACCGCTCCACGTCGGGGGTTCGAATCCTCCCTCAGACATGGATGTTTGTGCTGTCTTTAGTACTCTCATGGCCATTAAAATTGCTCCACCACGAAGATGACGTACTACAGACGCGAAACTTAACCGACAGGAAGAATAAGGTGTGATATGCAAATGATTAGCTTTTCAGAGCATTCACGCAAGGTTGGCGCCGGTGACGATACTTACAACGTGCTGGCATGAGGAAAGTTTCCAACCTATTTCTCATACACAAACATCAGTTGACCGGCATTTCCTGGTGAAGCCCAACGGGCTCGTATCACTAACAGTCCAGATGATAGGCATCTTATCCGCATGGCTGTAATGGATCGTGCAGCTTGAGTCAACAGATGGGGACGTTTGCAAGACAACCATCTGCACGAACAGTTCGACGACGGCTGCAGCAGCATGGACTATCTGCTCGGATACCACGGCTGCGGTTACCCTTGACGGTGCATCATAGACAAGAGCGTCTGCGATGGTGTACGCAACGACGAACCTGGGTGCACGAATAGCAAAACGCCATTTTTTCGGATGAAACCAGGTTCTGTTTACAGCATACTGATGGTCGCATCCATGTTTGGCGACATCGCGGTGAACGCACATACTTGCGTATCACCCGACGTGATGGTATGGGGTGCTATTGGTTGAACTCCTCGGTCACCTCTTGTTCGCATCGACGGCACTTTGAACAATGGCCGTTACGTTTCAAATGTGTTACGATCCGTGGCTCTACCCTTCATTCGATCCCTGCGGAACCCTACATTTCAGCAGGATAATGCACGACCGCTTCCGCATGTTGTAGGTCCTGTACGGGCCTTTCTGGATACGGAAAATGTTCGACTACTGTCCTGGCCAGCACATTCTCCAGATCTCTCACCAATTGAAAACGTATGGTCAATTGTGGTCGAGCAACTGGCTCGTCACAATACGCCAGTCACCACTCTTGATGAACTGTGGTATCGTGTTGAAGCTGCATGGGCATCTGTACCTGTACACGACGTCCAAACTCTGTTTGACTCAATGCCCAGGCGTACAACGCCGTTATTACGGCCAGCGGTGGTTGTTCTGGGTACTGATTTCTCAGGATCTATGCACCAAAATTGCGTGAAAATGTAATCACATGTGAGTTCTCAGCACTTCATTTATTCTACATTTTAACCATATTTGTTTTTATAGTTCTGTGACTGGATACATTTATAATTAATTTGCATATAAGGGCTACATAATTTTATCATTATTTTACTAACATAAATTATCAATATTATTGTCATCCATTCTAATTTACAAGTATTTTATACTTCATCTCTACTATTCATTGTTATTTCTTCCATCCTTTAATAATTCACAACCATGCTGAACGACTTTATCATTCAAGTTTAACCGCCCAAATCTTAGTTACGCAAGCCAGCGGCCTTAGCTATATTGAGGTTTTCTCACGCCACCTGATCATCAGATATCCGTGCAGTAACGTTTACTCATGTGATGTATCGATATTCATTCTGTGAACGCGGATCTATCTCTCACAATGCTGCTGATGTGGTAAGTTATACATCTCCACACTCGCTCTGCTTACCACTGTCCATTCACGATTGTTTTTTAAATTCTCTGACTTGCACTTTAGGAACTTCTTGTCCCACCTCTTATAACACTTGATGATGGTTTTCATTAAATCCTCAGATTATCCAGTCGAAAATGCTGAGCATCGTGTACTTTTACACCAAATAATGCCATCCAGCCCGTTTCTGATGTATGTTCACGCCCCCAATTCATCGTTTCCTGTTATTGCTGTGGATAGGTCCGCGGTACGAAACTGACATATTTGTATATTTTCCCTGTTACAGTGTTCTGATGATGCACCAAAAGCGCGAAACGCGTTAAAGAGAAATAAATGTAATAATTTGCAACAGAGACTACCTTTCAATTCAAACAGGTCAGTTTTAGTATATTTGTCCAATGAATACCCGTTTATCATATGCATTTCTTCTCGGTGTAGCAATTTTAATGGCCAGTAGTGTATAGGTTAGTCCATAAGTAGTTTGTAAGTTTAGTCCCATAAACTTAACAAACATTTGATTCTTTTTAATGGAACGCGACGTTGCAGAGCGACGCTGTCTGACTGGTCAGGCGACTTCTACGACGTGGAGTGCGTGGCACAGACCCTTTCGCTCGGCGACGAGGCCAACAGGAAGGCGTGCGAGCGGATGCTGAAGCTGAAGGGGTTGGCCGAGCAGCCGGGCGCGGTGGCGTTGGCGGGGGAGGGGGAGGCGGCGCCGCAGCCCGGCGACGTGCTGGCCTCGCTGCCCGAGGACCTGCGCAAGAACCCGCCGGCGCGGCGCACGGGCCTCACGAGTCGCCCGGCTTCGCCTGGTTCCTGGTCCACCTGCTGTGCGCGCTCGGCGGCAATTAGCACCCTCTCCCCGTCCGTTGTCCGTCTCACGTGAACACGTAGTTAAGCAGAGGCAAACACGCCAGAAAAGGCTGCGCAGTAGTCATGTATTCACTGTTTAAATTGTACTGGGCACCTCATTAAATACGTTTGTAACGTTTCTGCTCATTTCGAAAAACGTAAGGGCATGCAGTTGGGTATGAAATTCGACGTCGGCCGATGCCTGCCCTGCCATTTTCAAGGCGAAACTTCAGTGAGCAAGCAATGCGCAACGATCTTTAAAACCGCGGTTTTCAATTAGTAAACAGGAAAGACAACACACACCGAGTAAACAAGCACACAGCGTCGAATCGACCGAAGATGAAAACGGTCAGAATATCGATAACAAACATCAGTTCTCAACGGATGAGGTCGAATTAGTTTTGCACCGCTGTTTTTTGACAAGTGAGAGAGCAGCATGCCAACAACCATGCCGCAGTGGATTCACCGGTTCCCGTCAGATCGCCGAAGTTAAGCACTGTCGGGCTTGGCTAGCACATGGGTGGGTTACCGTCCGGGTTTGCCGAGTGCTGTTTGCAAGCGGGGTGCACTCAGCACCTGTGAGGCAAAACTGAGGAGCTACTTGGCGGAGAAGTAGCGGCTCCGGTCTGGAAAGCCGACACAACGGCCGGGAGTGCGGGGAGCTGACTACGCCTCCTACATACTGCTTCCGGTGACGCCAGCGGGCAGAGGATGACACGGTGGCCGGTCGGTACCCATTGGTACGTCGCGGCCTGTATGGGTCGGAGTTTTGTTTAGTTTAGATACAGCAAGATCCCTTGCGGGATTTAACCAAACACTCCAACCCTATTCATAAGGTTGTCAGCTAGTTTTATTTCAATGGATTCCTTGATAACACACTCCCAGTAGCTGGAAGTGCATGCCATAATCTCCGTTTTGTTGTATTCCATAGGGTGATCTGTATCAAGACAGTCTTCGGCCACAGCAGATTTGTTTGGCTGCAGTAAACGTGTGTGACATTTATGCTCAATACAACGATCCTTAATAGGCCTAATAGTTTGACCAACATATGACATGCCACAGCTGCATGGGATACGGTAAACACCCGCCTTGCGCAAACCGCTATCGTCCTTAACGGATTCCTACAGTAACTTAATTTTATATGGTGGACGAAATACACACTTCACAATGTTTTTACGAAAAATGGGGCCAATCTTGTTCGAAGTGCTGCCAACGTATGGCATAAAGGCCACTGACGTGGGTGCCAACTCTGTCCTATCATAAATAGCCCGTTGGACATATGGTCGCAAGCGAAACGCTCTTTTAATCTGCCCTTCACAATAGTTTCGGCGAAAAGTGACCTCCAGATGGGCCAGCTCAATGGGTAAACTTTACGGGTCAGAAATGACATGAGCCTTATGCACTAAGGTCTATCCAGTTTACTCACTAAAAGCCGAGGTTTTAAAGATCGTTGCAAATTGCTTCCTCACTTCGGTTTCGCATTGAAACCAGCAGCGTGCTCTCCTGCCGAAATATCGGTCGACGTCAAATTTCGTACCTGGCTGCTTACCCGTAAGTTTTTCTAAGCTGTTATTCGCTAGGAGAAGTTAAGGAATCACATTCCACTTACTGTGTGTAAGAACTCATTCTGGTTCTCATCGTCATTGCTCCGTTGTACAGGGATGTCTTATTATTTTCTCCTTATCATCGATGAACACGATGAATACTCATCCATAGTGGGTACCGTAAAAGAAAGACAATAATTTGGCCGATATAATGATTCAAACTGCGCAACGGATAACAAATTTAAGAAAGAGGATACTCCTGCTATCTGTGGGACCACGTATTACAAGCAATGTACACTTTACAGTGGCACTGCCTATTAAACAATGTTCTCAGCAGGGCAGTAAATGGGGGATCATGACCGTTATTGTAGGTGTTATAATGAGAGCAACAGGGTTCCTGATTATTAACATCCTTATTCTGTACGTAGCCCTTTTATTAGTGATTAATGACTAATATTATTATAAAACACAGCAAACGTAATGGTCACAGTCTATGATAGGGTCTCTTAACGTTTTACTTGGAGCACAGGCAGTGGGAATTGAACGGATTTTACTAATTTTCCCATGTTTCTCATGCATATCAATCAGTCCTTACTACTGAATTAAATGAACTTTACATACGGTGAGCAACGCCAAGGGGGAAAAGTTTTCTTTGATAACCGAGCCAAAATATGCATTAATATTGTTTAAAATAGACATTTTGTTACATATTCACATGTCAGCTCTGTTATTACATAGCCTTACTGTACTCAAGGACGGACGCTCCTGCAAATTATTTTATATTATCCGTCTACAAGGCTATAACAGAAGTCATCTTATTGACCATACTAGTACTTTTAATACAAATATTCACACGCACGCGTAACTGAATTTACCTTATATACACTACTGGCCATAAAAATTGCTACACCAAGAAGAAATGCAGATGATAAACAGGTATTCATTGGACAAATATATTATACTAGAACTGACACGTGATTACATTTTCACTCAATTTGGGTTCATAGATCCTGAGAAATCAGTACCCAGAAGAACCATCTCTAGCCATAATAACTGTCTTGATTCGCCTGGGCATTGAGTCAAACAGAGCTTGGATGGAGTGTACAGGTACAGATGTTCATGCAGCTTCAACACGATACCTCAGTTCATCAAGAGTAGTACTGGCGTATTGTGACGAGCCAGTTGCTCGGCCACCATTGAGCAGAAGTTTTTAATTGGTGAGAGAGATACGGAGAATGTGCTGGCCCGGGCATTTTTCGTATCCAGAAAGATCCGTACAGGACCTGCAACATGAGGTCGTGTATTATCCTGCTGAAATGTAGGGTTTCGCAGGGGTCGAATTACGGGTAGAGTCACGGGTCATAACACATCTGAAATGTAACAGCTACTGTTCAAAGTGCCGTCAACGCGAACAAAAGGTGACCGAGGCATGTAACAGTGGCACCCCATATCATCACGCAAGGTGTGCGTTCACCGCGATGACGCCAAACACGGATGCGACCATCAAGATGCTGTAAATAGAACCTGGATTCATCCGAAAAAATGACGTTTTGCCATTCGTGCACAGAGGTTCGTCGTTGCGTACACCATCGCAGGCGCTCCTGTCTGTGATGCAGCGTCAAGGGTAAGCACAGTCATGGTCTCCGAGATGATAGTCCATGCTGCTGCAAACGTCGTCGAACTGTTCGTGCAGATGGTTGTTGTTTTGCAAACGTCCCCATCTGTTGACTGAGAGATCTAGACGTGACTGCACGATACGTTACAGCCATGCGCATAAGATGGCTGTCGTCTCGACTGCTAGTGGTACGAGGTCTTTGGGATCCAGCACGGCGTTCCGTCTTCCCCTCCTGAACTCACCGATTCCATAGTCTGCTAACAGTAATTGGATCGTGACCAACGCTAGCAGCAATTTCGCGATAATATAAACCACAATCGCGATAGGCTACAATTCGACCTTTATCAAAGTGTAAAACGTGATGGTACGCATTTCTCCTCCTTACACGAGGCATCACATTTTAACGCCTAACCAGGAACGCCGGTCAACTGCTGTTTGTGTATGAGAAATCGGTTGGAAAATTTCCTCATTTCAGAACGTTGTAGGGGTCGCCACCGGTGCCAACCTTATGTGAATGCTC
Organism: Locusta migratoria; assembly: GCA_026315105.1. Lineage (NCBI taxonomy): Eukaryota > Metazoa > Arthropoda > Insecta > Orthoptera > Acrididae > Locusta > Locusta migratoria. The sequence continues at coordinate 719,561,368 of CM048745.1, forward strand.
TGAAAAGCTAATCATTTGCATATCACAGCATCTTCTTACTGCCGATTAAATTTCGCGTCCGTAGTACGTCATCTTCGTGGTGTAGCAATTTTAATGGCCAGAAGTGTAATTTTCCTAGATCATTGGGCATTGAGAATAACTCAGCTTCATGCCTGTCCTCAGCAACTTTATTGCATATATTCACATGCAACATTAATTAATTTGAGGATGCTGGTAAGGGCATTGTCTTGTATAAGCAACATACTTGAATGTGCTCAATTCAAGGATAAAGCCCAACGAAGAATTGAAAACTAAAACGCATTTAAAAAAGAATGATAATGAAACCTAGCTGGAAGAAAGAACATAAAATATATTAGAATCTGACCCTAACCATGAGACGTAATTGCTTTCTCGCCTCGTGGGATCAAAATCCTATCATACAAAGAAAAGATTTTAAATAAAATGACGTCGTCTTGCAAACTTACTTTACAAATGAAACATTACCTCTCTTTAACTAATCCTATCCTGAAAAACTCTGTAGTTGAAAGAAAAGTTAAGGTTACCTTTGTTCAAAGTAACGCAGGAGAGAAAAATTTCGAATCCCTATTATTTGAAAAATACACTGAATTTAAACGAAAATGCTGGTTGTGACTTTACTATTACTTCCATGGAGCTTAAAGAAGCTTTATTATGTATTTCAATTACAACTATCACCTTTTTTACCAACATTTTACAAAATCTGGTCGGAGCTCTATCACCATGCGACTTACATCGTTGGGTTCTGCTGCAAGAGTATTTAAAAGATGGTGGTTATCCGCCTATCCCGCGCTAGCCAGTCCCTACCAGGTGATGGGATACTCTCTACCAATCGTTGTTTGACACATTAGCGACCCTCTAACTTAACAGATGAATCGCGACTTTCTGTTCTTCGGCTCAAAGGGTAGCAAAAATTATGTTGGTCCTGCTCAAAGCTAGCTTCTGCGTCGTATGAAGGCTTTCTATTATTCATTCACACAATCATACTTGTTCGTCTAATGTGGAAAGGATAAATGGATGTACTTCAAATGAGTGAGGAAAGTAGAAAATAAAGCAGTTCGGTATCGCTTATTCAATTATTAGTATGACTACTCGTCAATGTAATTAGTAGTGTCTGCAGCATCCGAATGTAATGGTAATAAGATGTTACCGACAGTAACGTCTCATGTTGAACATTTGAGATCTTAAATATGGGTGTCATTTTGTGTCGCTATACGACTTCGCACATTAACACTTTCACACTGAGCTATTTATACAGGTTTTGTCCCTGCAGACTGTCGCTCTTCGAGCAATGTCCTAGTATTTTTTTTATAAGAAGTGGTGAAGAAAATATTAAGCCAGTCGACATTTTACATTATGCAAGGACAGATCAAAAGGAATGTTACACTTCCAAGCTATATCCTTAAAAAAAAAAAAAAAAAAAAAAAAAAAAAAAAAAAAACCTATACAAAAGCAACAAGGCTGTGACACCATACAATGTAAGTTAACTTTATCACATAGTATCCAAGAGATTGTAGTGTTACAAGACAAACAAAATTTTTCCCATGGACCGACTTGACATTATCAGAGCATTAAATTGCGTAAGAGCGGCGTCGCGAAGCACTGGCTGCTGCAAGGATCTGTCTTTGTTGCAGATTCCACCAGCAGTTGGAAATTGCACAGTGGACGCTCAGAGAAGACTACTATATTTCATAGAGTAATGAATATATATAGTCTTGGACCATTGTAATTACTCAATGTAATACAGCTTTTGTTTCATACTTGATTCAATCTGTGCCGAGAGCGAGTGTATGTTCGAATAGTTTGTTACTAATTCGTAAATTGTATTTATGACAGAGAGTATTCATGCTAGAATCTTCACTGTTCCGAGCACTTATCTATCAAATTGGTCTCATTCACCAATAGTTTATGAAAGGAGACGAAGTCTGATTGCCTTCAAGGCATAACTTTCGGGAGATGATCAGAGGCAGAGCATAGCTGGTCCTCCTTTATTATTATTTTTTATGTAAAAAAGTTAGACAAGTACGCACGAGTCTCAAGTGCGTTTTTCCGGTCTTCGACTAAGCATTTGCAAGTTACGGGAAGAAAGGTATAGTTGCCGACACCAGTGGGGCTTTTTACACCCGTTGTAACGATGTTGTTGTTATGGTCTTCAGTCCGGAGACTGGTTTGATGTAGCTCTCCACCCTACTCTATCCTGAGCAAGCCTCTTCATCTCCTCGTACCACATCCTACCCACATCCATTTGAATCTACTTACTATATTTGTCTCTTGGTCTCCCTCTGCGATTTTTACCCCACACACTTCCCTCCTATGCTAAATTTACGATTCCTTGATGTCTAAGAATGTGTCTTGCCAGTCGATCCCTTCTTTTAGTCAAGGTATGCAAAAAAATTCTTTTTCTCGCCAATTCTGTTCAGTACCTCTTCATTAGTTACTTGATCCACCCACCTAATCTTCAGCATACTTCTATAGCACCACATTTCAAAAGCCTCAATTCTCTTCCTGTCCGCACTGTTTAGCGTCCATGTTTCACTCGCGTACAAGGCAACACTCCACACAAATGCCTTCAGAAAAGACTTCCTTACACTTAAATTAATATTCGATGTTAGAAAATTTCTCTTTTTCAAAAATGCTTTCCTCCCCATTGCAATTCTGCATTTTATATCCTTTACTGCAACCGTCATATGCTATTTTACTACCCAAGTAACATACCACCTTCATTGTTTCGTTACCTAATCTGATTTCTTCAGCATCGCCTGGTTCTCTAAGACTGCTTTTCGTCATGTAACGATACAAGACAGTAAACATTTCTTGGAACGATCGACCAACTGTCCAATTCCGGATGCATGGAAATCTCCTCCACTTGATTTCACTTCCTCGCCGTTTCGAAATCGTTGTCTACCCGATATCCGTTTTGAGTTTACCGAATAGATGAAAGTCGCACCTCACAAGGCCCGCAAAACGAGCTAACTGCTAACTGCGAATCAAGTGGGAGGCGTGGCAACATCCTCCATACAGTTTCGACTTAGCGCCATGCGACTTTAATACTTTCGGTAAGCTCAAAACGGACCTCGTTGGACAACGATTTCGAAACGATGACGAGGTGAAAGCCACTGTCTCCGTGTGGTTGCAAAACGCTGGATAAGATTTCTATGCATCCAGAATCTAAAAGCTGGTTGACGATTCCAATAAATATTTGCAATCTCTTGGAGACTATGTGAAAAAGATTGTAGCTTGTCATACCCGTGCTGCTTTTGTAAAGGTGGTTTAAAAATTGCCTTAACGTAGTGTGCAAATTACTTCTTGATCTGCCATCGTAGTTTGGGACCTCACATTTCTGATACTGTTATACATTTCCCTGATATGAAGAGTATTTCTTCCACAGTTTTGAAAAATAGAATGTTTTTCAGGAAGCAAAATATATGTAACTTCCAAAACTCATTGTCCTGAATGTTTGCAAGACATAACCATGTACAAAGCAACATATTTTATTGAAAGAAATACACAAAAAGTTCAAATCAGAAGTGCAGTTTTGGTTTTGTCAAGAAAGGATATGGTGGAGACAAGGCTTAGCCACAGCCTAAGGAATGTTTCCAGAATGTTATTTTAATTCTGCAGCGGAGTGTGCGCTGATATGAAACTTCCTTGTGGTCAACACGATTGAAAACTTGGATGTTTATGTTGAAGTAATACACGCTTCTTCTTCTCTTTAGTGTCTGTGCACTTTGCACTGTCCGTCACTTCAACTAATCTTCCACTCTGAGTTATTTCAAGCAAAACTACCCCAAAAACAATTCAATACTCAGATAGATCCAATTACGTATTTCAGAACATTCTCCATTATACGGACTGTTTCAGAAGTGTATACAGTTCGTACTGTCCTTTAAGCCCGCCCAAAGCGCATGGTATCTATTCGCTCTATTCACCCTACGTTATTGATGTTACGCCCCTTGATCTCGATGTTTCTTGGATCCTCGACAATGCTGCAACCCCCTATGCTACACGTCCCTGTTAATGGTTTGTCCGTGATCGAGGAATTCAATGAGTATCGGACTTCAGAAGTCGACAAAAGACGGTGAGCATCCGGCATCACCTTGCCTGCTGTGGGCACAGCCTTGGATTCTTCAGGGGGAGGTGACGAAACATGCTTCATGACCCTAGATTGCGCTGTACGTTATCCCAGAGTGGCATATTAAAATTTCAGGCCGTTTGCTTGTTAAGACGTTTCGACCTTTTCATTCGAACACCCGTCGGAATATTATAATTGTATGATTTCATATAAATTTTAGTATGGGGAAAAGTTTTCTCCAAAAACCGCAATATATAAAAACCCTCTCACATATTCGCTGTGTTTCTTCTTCCTCTATTCTGTCCACTTATTTCCTGGTTTCTTCTCTTTTGGTATTTCTTCGAATTTCTGTTTCCTGATTTTTTCTCTGTATTTTTCTCTGTTTCTTATTTCTTCTGTAGAGACATTTAGTTTCTTGAGGTCTTCCATGGTTTCCTTTGCCCAGTTAGTTTTCATCGTATTACTCATCACAATGTTAAAAGACCTCTTGATCAGCTTATTTTCATTCATCCTATAAATGTGGCCATAGAATGTTGCCCCTTTTCTTCTGTAATTGTCTCTGCCTGTTTGTACAGTTCTTTTGTCGGTCTCTTTATCCAGATCCCCTGTCTCTGAACTGGCCCACAGATCTTCCGTAGAACTTTCCTCTCCTACTTTCCCATGTCCTTGATTTTCGTTTTTACTCTGATTACTGTCGTTTGGCGGCATACAAGGCTTCTGGTAAGACAACTGTTTTGTAATGTCTTAATTTGGCATTAACAGAGATAATTATGTTATTGTTATGATTTCATGTAAGTTTGTAAGCATTTTGTAGCTTTGCAACTCTTTCTTCATTGGCTCTCGAATTCAGTTCTGTTTTCTGTATAAACTCTCCCAGGTATTTGAAACATTCTACTTGTGCTATCTCTCCACACTTCGTAACCAATGGGTTTCTGTCTTTGGATTTCGTGTCCATGTACTGGGTTTGTTCGTACGAAATTTGTAGTACAGTTCTGGCTGCGATTTCATGTAGTGTCTCTAGGGCTTCTTTGGCTTCTTTTCAGTTATTCGTTATGATGGCTATATCATCGGCAAAAGCCAGACATTTTGTGTTGATGGTTCGATTTTTGTGTCTTCCCATCTTTACCCCAATGACTCCTTTGTCCCGTGTTCTGATTATTTTCTCTAAACTGCGTTAAATAAAATGAGTGACAGGCCATCTCCTCGTCTTATATATATCGAGGGCTATTCATAAAATAGTGAACGTTTTGCCTTAAAAAAAGTACAAGGAAAAATTACAAGAAACACATTTTATTATGTACATCTGAAAGAGAGACTACAATACTACTATTCCACATAGTCACCAAACAAAGTGAGGGACTTGTCATAGCGGTGGACAAGCTTTCAAATTCCTGCGTTGTAAAATTCTGCCGCCTGAGACTTCAGCCAGTAACTCACGCTCGCCTGGAGTTCAGCATCGTCATCAAAGGCTTTCAAATTCCTGCGTTGTAAAATTCTGCCGCCTGAGACTTCAGCCAGTAACTCACGCTCGCCTGGAGTTCAGCATCGTCATCAAAGGCCTGCGTTGCAAGCCAGTTCTTCATCTTGGTTAACAACTGGAATTCACTTGATGCAATATAGGGGCTGTAGGGCGGATGAGGGAAAATCTCTCATTTGACTGAATTAAAGAGTTCTTTAATGCGAGATGCTTTGTCAGCTCGGCCATTGTCGTGCAAAAACCAAATCCTGGACGTCAGCTTTCCTCTGCGTTTGTTTTGAACTGCTCTTCCAAGGCCGTGCAAAGTTGGACAGTAGGCTACCGGGCACAATGTATGGTTGATCCACGTTCGAGAAAATAAGTAAGAAACACACATTGAAAACCACAAAACACTGTCACCATCATCTTCTTGCTGACAAGGTTTGTAAACATTTTCTTGGTTTTGGGAGGGAGCTTATGTGCCCTCACTCCATAGACTGTAATTTTGTCTCGCAATTGTCATTTTTCATCCAAGTCTCGTCACCGCTACGAGCCGTATGCAGATGCCAAATATTTACTACTGGCATAATGTATACCACGAATAAAATGTGGAAAACAGATTACAAAGGAAACAGGGACAACCAGAACATAAAGAGAAGGTAAAGAATCGTGACAAGTTTGTAAAAAAGCTATTACCACAACAACAAATAGGTAGGCTACTGAATAATTTTATACGCAGACTAATGTAAAGAACATAAAGTAAACCACCCCACTGATGATAGCACAAAAAATGAAATGATCGGATGGCATTTTTAGGCGGGAGATACAGTGTGGAATTGTTCTGCTGCCTGGCGCAAGTCTTTTTAATTGACGCCACTTCGGCGATTTGCATGTCGATGATGATAACAACACAGAACACCCAGTCCCCTGCCGGGAATCGAAGCCGGGGCCCCTGCGTGATAGCGACACAGCTGTCTGAGCTACGGGAGCGGACATATCACAAAATGTGCTGAAACATGTATGGGAATTTAGCTTCCGAAAGTAGCTGACTGTCCTATTCCTCTCCGTGCCTCGCTGTCATTTCTTAGGAGCTCTGACATGCGCCTCTGGGACCAAGAATGGTTGGCCGTCGTGGATTAATAAGTTGCGGTCAATAAAAGACACAGTTAGGCCCTGGCGCACATCCGTACAGCCAGTCAGGTGTGATGAAGTCTGCTTAACAAGATTTCGATAAGGACACTGCCCCCTGACGCCTTTGTGGCGAGCTTGTGGTGTGCTGATAACCGTTGTGGTTCCTATGATGCTGCGAGGGAACAAGCTGGATTGTCGGATGACCTCCACTCCATTTTAGGTGACAGTGAAATGACAGTGGCATGCGTTTTACGATTTTGTGTTTTGGCCGACCTCCTAACAAAGATCTTAGGTCGACGGTTCTAAAATACAGATAGAGGAAGGTAGGATCGTTCGGTCCATCCTTCTATGTTTAGCCCACCGTCTTTTTATCCTTTCTCCCCATTTGTCTGTTTTGTCTAGTTTCTTATTAAGGCCACTGAACCTTTCATTATTATACATATGACGTAGGGGGAAGAGCGTACGTTCTTTCGTTTTCTCTCTTCCCTTGCCTGTCTGCTGTGCCATTTAGCAATATTGGACTCATCTCTTCCTAGTATGAACACTGATGACCACGATGTTGAGCGCCCTAAGGCTCCAAAGTATGGGAAAAATAGTTCAAATTAAATGTTTTGCATCGGCGGAATATTCTTACCATTTGCTAAAGCAAGCACGGAAGATAGAAGATCAGCAAAATCAAAATTATGATTACTGTACATTGAATTAATTATATCCACTGAATTTAACATTATAAGACAGCTTGCTAAGGCGAATGGTTACCAATAAAACGTAGTGAATAACCTAATACGAAAGAAACAACATGCGAAATCATGTACTAATGGCACGGATAATATCAATAGGGTGTGGTTCCATATTTTGGTAATCTGTCTCAGAAAGCGGCCAACATACTAAAACCTTTTAAAGTAGAAACTGCTTTTAAAACTAATAATACATCATAAATTACGAAATAACTTAAACAGAAAGACCGATAAATATGGCAAAGCAGGAGTTTATAAGATACAGTGTAGTAGTTGCAGTGCCAACTACAACGGTCAGACCGGTAGATCGTTTAAAGTTAGTTACAAGGAACATATGGACGCCTTCCGACTTAATAATTTTGACAAGTCCGCTGTAGCTACACATATCCGCGAAACTGGCCACCCATTAAAGCAGATTGAAGATGACCTTAAGATTTTACATAAACAGGATAAGGGAAGAAAATTAGATCTGCTAGAACAGCTGGAGATTACAATACATTAAATCAAAAAGTTCAAGGCAATACATACAGCTTTTTTTAAAAGCTTTGTGGACCTATTATAACAAAAGTCATTTATTTTAAATTTCAACCTCTGTCTTACTGTACAAACGATTTCGCAACACCTGAATGTACACACTACCTTGTGGATGATCTTTGGTGCCGCGGTAGAGTAGCCGAGCGGTCTAAAGCGTCTCGCTGCGGAGCGCGCGGTTGCTCACCGTGGAGGTTCGGGTCTTCCCTGGGGCATGGGTGTGCATGTTGGTTTACCTAGGTTTAAGTAGTTTGTAAGCTACGGACTGATGACCAAGCAGGTTGGTCCGATAAGATTTACAAACATTTGAACATTTTGATCTTTGGTATTTAGAGGTCTTTGTTTTTCATATGCATACGTGCACCCCACTCGTGTTGTTGACTCCGTGCGCTTCACTAGTGTTATGCGCCGCCAGTGATGGGGTCTGCTTTCAATATTGACGAAGCACAGTATGCTGAGGAGCTTTCTGCGGAGACACGGTTTCTTTTATTACGTTTTAGATTTTATTTGTCTCGGGTTTTAAAGATTCTTGTACATTTTATCTGATGACGAGGGTTTTACCCTTGAAACGCGTCATATTTTAGTGCTTTATACACGATCTATGCGGTTGACCCTACTTGACACAATAAAATAACTGTACATTGAGTTTTAAATTTAGGCCTGCTTAAACACCCTTTATGTGGGCGCTACAACAAGCTGACTGAGCACCCAGACACTTAGAAACCCGCTATCACGACCCAACATCTGTCAAGAAATCGGATAGGAATATAAAGAAGCGGCGCGCTCTTGTTTCCCCCTGGCTACTGGCCCCTCGGTCAAAGATACTTCCTCCCCCGGGGTGGCGGCTCCGCGCGCTGCGCCCCCTCTGACCGGTTGCGCGGGTCCGCGGGGGCTGCGTAGCGCTGGCGCTCCCACCGCCGCCCCCTCCTCCACCGCCGCTCCTCTTCCGCCGGACGCCCCCACAATGGCGGGCTGGAAGGCTGCATCGGAAATCAGTGGGCGACCGCGCGGTCCGCCCGGCCTCTCAGGAGGGCGGGGGGGCTTCCGCCGTCACGGGGTGCGCTCAAAGTGGCGCACCTCTGGGACCAGGCCAGGCCAGCCGAGGGCGGGTGGTAGGCCGCAGAGGGGCCGATCACGCGCGCGCTCATGATTCACGCTGCGGTACCCTGCTAAAGCTCTGTATAGGGAAAGTATGGCCATCCTTTTCCGCGCCGCTTGCCGCCGTCTGCAGCTCGTGATTGGCTGAAATCGAGTCACGTGGTTCTTTTCGCCATCTTCGTCCTATACGTTGCTTGCCATGAGAAGCCTTATGAATATTCGTATGTTTTGGTTTGAGTAATGCCACAGTGTTGTACTTTTGGGTGTTTTTAAGAAACGAAGAAGGGAGGTAAACATGCTATACTTCCATTAGGTATCAGAAACACAGGAAGATGAACAGTCTGGCTGATGAAAGTCGTCACAGAAAACTAGGAGTCCAAAAGTGACCTCCACTTCTTGTGCTGTGATGTAAATTAATAGGTTAAAGATTCACTGACGAATGGATCACGCAGCATATATATATATATATATATATATATATATATATATATATATATATATATATATATATATATATACTTGAATAAATTTGAGAAGAAAATTCCTGCACAATGTCGTGAGGTTAAATTATTCACGCGTCGTGTATTTTATCTGCAGGTAGTTGTCGAAAATACACAAATTTTTGACATGTTAGTGAGTGAACTAGATTCCCGTTTAGATATGAAATTAATATACAGTTCTCGTGTTGGAGTGTATCATTACAGGAAAAAAAGAATTGAAACAAGACATATATTAAACATTCAAATGTAATTGGCGGTGTAAAGGCACCTTTAATTTCTGTTTCTGGTAAAAGTCATGTAGTGGGTATCTCCTTGCATTTTTCGTAGTCCCTGTCAGATATAAGTACACAATACGCAAGAAAATACTCATCAAAGACTTATCCATAATCTCAATTGTTTTCTTCAATTACACTATGATCCGATGACATGTTCGTGGACTATTCGAATATTTGTCTACGGTACAGGTCAATCTAAATTTATACGTGAACCCTTTAGATTTAGAGCCACAAGCCAAACAGTTTTTTAAAATCGGACGTAGAGCAGCCAGGTCCGCATGGACAGAACTACGCGAAGTTTCCGCATCTGCCCGTCGGATATAACATCCTCTATCTCGAGAATGAAAAGAGTTATCGTTCTGCTCTCAACCTTAAATAAAATTTCGATATCTTACCTACAATTCGTCCGCAGTATTGTATGTGATAAAATCAACCATACGCAATGTCTACGCAATGCGATTTTTCCTCTGCAAATTCTTAAAAATTTTGCGCAGTAATTTACTTAATTTGATGTAGCACGGAAACTATAAGTAATAATGAATAGTAATTGAGATCATTATCGAGCAATATATCACACTATAAAACGTGAAAAAATTAATTTTCTTGAATAGTTTACTCAAAATCGGTTCATAAGTATTGTTAAGCTCATGCTGTTAAGCGCTGGGAACGTTGCAGCTGTCGGTGTGTAAGCAGCAGCGGAATAGGCCCAGTATGGCTGGCCATACTTTCCCTATACAGAGCTTTAGTACCCTGCGGGCAACGCGAGAGCACACGAGACACGTCTCGTGTAAAAGTCTCGATCAGCGGCATGGCCTAATGTATTTACGTGACGTGAAGCGGCAGTGTTGGCAACAGTCGCTGTGGATGCTGAGATGAATGGCGGAAGACTATGTTTACAAGATGTATGAGACAGGTGAAGTACCCTCAGACTTCAAGAAAAATATTATAATCCCCATTCCAAAGAAAGCAGGTGCAGTCAGGTGTGAAAACTACAGAACCATCAGTTTAATAAGTCATGGTTGCAAAATATTAACACGAATTATTTACAGGAGGATGAAAAAGCTGGTAGAAGACCTCGGGGAAGATCAATTTGGGTTCAGGAGAAATGTAGGAACTCGGGAGTTAATACTCACTTTACGGCTCATCCTAGAAGATAGATTAAGAAAAAGGAAACATACATTTCTAGCTTTTGTAGATTTGGAGAAGGCTTTGGACAATGTTGATTGGGATAAACTCTTTCAAGTTCTGAAACAAGCAGGAGTACAATATAGGAAGCGTAAGGTTATTTACAACTTGTACAAAAACCAGACAGCGGTTGGCAGAGTTGAAGGGCATGAAAGGGATGCACTGGTTGGGAAGGGAGTAAGACAGGGTTGTAGCCTTTCTCCAATGTTACTCAATTTGTACATTGAGCAAGCTATAAAGGAAAGCAAGGTGAAATTTGGAGAAGGAATTAAAGTTCAGGGGGAAGAATTAAAAACATTGCGTTTTGCCGACGACATAGTAATTCTGCCACAGACAGCAAAGGACCTGGAAGAGCAACTGAACGGAATGGACAGTGTGCTGAAAGATGCATATAAGATGAACATTAACAAGAGCAAAACTAGGGTAATGGAGTGCAGTCTAAGAAAATCAGGTGATGCTGAAGGAATTACATTGGGTAACGAAACAATAAAAGTGGTAGATGAGTTTTGTTACTTGGGCAGTAAAATAACATATGATGGTCGCAGTATAGAGGATTTAAAATGCAGAACGGCAATGAGAATAAAAACGATTTTGGGAAAGAGATATCAGTTAACATCGGATATTAATTTAAGCATAATTAAGTCCTTTCTGAAGGCATTTGTGTGGGCTGTTGCTTTGTATGGGAGTGAAACATGGACAATAAACAGTGAGAACAGGCAGAGGATAGAGGCATTTCAAAAGTGAATGCTGAAGATTAGGTGGGTGGATCGCGTAACTAATGAGGAGGTACTGAACAGAATTGGGAAGAAAAGGAATTTCTGGCATACCTTGACTGAAATAAGGGATCGATTGGTTCTCACATGATGTCCAATGACTACTGGCAAATGACGTTGCTGATATGGAGTACGTGGTAGTAGATGGCAGCACAACCCACTTAATACGAAAAAAAAAAAAAAAAGCCGGCCGCGGTGGCCGAGGAGACTGAGGCGCTTCAGTCACGGTCTGCACGGTCACTACGGTCGGGGGTTCGAATCCCCCCTCGGGCATGGATATTTGTGCCGTCCTTAGTTGTAGGTAGTTCATAAGTAGTTTGTAAGTTTAGGGACTGATGACCCCGTAGTTAAGTCCTTTAAGCTTGACAAACATTTTTTGAATACGAAAAACGTATGTTTTTGGAAGTGTCAGGATACTTTTGATCACATAGTCTATATCAAATACAAATTGTCGACACTTGACAGGCGGAGGAATTTTATCAGACTGTCATAACTTAGACTGCCACATAGTCGTGATTTACTTAATTTCATTAATGAAAAAAGAAAATATTTCACACACAAGTTGTGCCAACGTGAGCATAACTTTCGTAGCCTCCTTATAAAGACGTGGAAACTCTTCTCGAGGAAATCTTTTGTAGGATTCCTGCTGACAAGTTTCAAAGCAAAATAATTTTTCTTTGAATTTGGAATTACATGGCAAATCTACCACAACCATCTACAAATTAACAGGGGCACTGTCAACTGATTCAGAAAATGGTCTCGAAAATGTATTCAAAAGACATACAGATTGTCAGTATCCTGGAAACGATTTGAAACCTTTCTCCTACATTTCTTCCAGAACATCACTCACACAGAACGATTAAGGTCTCCTGTTTCTTAAACACCAAGAAAAACCGAAAAATGCGTGCTGGCCGTTGGGGAAGTATCTAACCATAGGCCGGAAGACACAAAACCACATAGCACTGCAGCATGAAATTTGTGTCCGTAGCCAGTGCCTCCGAGAAGTGCCGAGCAAAGCCAAGACAGCCCATGCCTCGCTTGCCCCGCTCATGGCTCGCCCAACTGGTTTGCGGGCCATTTAGCACAAGTTGATCGGCCCAGGTGGTATGGAATCGCCCGATAAGCTGCGGAGTTTAAAGCGACACTATACGGGACGGCAAAATATGGTGTAAATCCGCCTGGCAGATTATCGACTTGGCGAAGGTGTGCCGAAAAGCTAGGATGCGGTTTTCAGGCAGTATGGCAGGGGCGTTGAAACATTTCCGTTCCGAAAGTTTCGTCCAGAAATGAGTTGGACGTCCTCTGAGGTGCTCCTGACGGTGGTGATTCTTGCCGACTGTCGATTCTGACGTCCGACTCGTCAATCGGCAGGTCTCAGCACCGACAGGAGCCCCTCTGATGATGTCCAGTGCAGCCCTGGACGAAACGTTAGGAACGGAAATGTTTCATGGACCCTGCGGAAGAATCATCAACTATTGAAGAGGTGGATTCCAAAACACGCTAAGACAAATTTTGACCTTTTTAGGATGGTCTCCATCTTATATCGAGACTTTTATTCAAAATCGTACTAATTTGTTTATATTATTCATGAAAACCTTTTTTTCCAAGGTGTACTAAGTCTGGTTGTTGTTATGGTCTACAGTCCGGAGACTGGTTTGATGCAGCTCTTCAACCTACTCTGAGCAAGCCTTTTCATCTCCTCATAAGAACGGCAACCCACATCCATTTGAATCTGCTTACTATACGCGTCTCTTGGTCTCCCTCTGCGATTTTTACCCCACACACTTCCCTCCAATGCTAAATTTACAATTCCCCGATGTCTAAGAATGTGTCCTACCAAGCGATCCCTTCTTTTAGTCAGGGTATGCCAAAAATTCCTTTTCCCACCAATTCTGTTCAGTACCTCTTCATTAGTTATGCGATCTACCCACCTAAACTTCAGCATTCTTCTGTAGCACCACATTTCAAAAGCCTCTATTCTCTTCCTGTCCGCACTGCTTATCGTCCATGTTTCACTCCCGTATAAGGCAACACTCCACACAAATGCCTTCAGAGAAGACTTCATTACACTTAAATTAATATTCCATGTTAGCAAATCTCTCTTTTTCAAAAATGCTTTTCTTCCCATTGCCATTCTGCATTTTATATCCTCTGTACTGCGACCATAGCATGTTATTTTACTACCCAAGTAACAAAACTCATCTACCATCTTCATTGTTTCGATACCTAATCTAATTGCTTCAGCATCGCCTGATTTTCTAAGACCGCATTCCATTATTTTTGTTTTGCTCTCTTCAACATACTGTCCATTCCATTCAACTGTTCTTCCAGGTCCTTTGCTGTCTCTGACAGAATTACAATGTCATCAGCAAAACGCAATGATTTTATTTCTTCTACCTGAACTTTAATCCCTATTCCAAATTTTTCCTTGCTTTCCTTCACCGCCTGCTCGATGTACAAATTGAATAACATAGGAGAAAGGCTACAACCCTGTCTTACTACCTTCCCAACTGATGCTTCCCTTTCATTCCCTTCGAATCTAATAAGTGCGGTCTGGCTTTTGTACAAGTTGTAAATAACTATCCTTTCCCTATATTTTACCCCTGCTGACTTCAGAATTTGAAAGAGTGTATTCCAGTCAACATTGTCAAATGCTTTCTCCAAATCTACTAAAGCTAAAAATGTAGGTTTGCCTTTCCTTAATCTATCTTCTAAGATAAGACGTAAAGTGAGTATTGCCTCCCGGGTTCCTATGTTCCTCCTGAATCCAAACTGATCGTCCCCGAGGTCAGCTTCTACCAGCTTTTCCATTCTCCTGTAGATAATTCGTGTTAAAATTTTGCAACCATGACTTATCAAACTGATGGTTCTGTAATTTTCACACCTGTCTGCGCCTGATTTCTTTGGAATGGGGATTATTACATTTTTCTTAAAGTCTGAGGGTATTTCGCCTGTCTCATAGATCCTACACACCAGTTCAAATAGTTTTGTCATGGCTGGCTCTCCCAGAGACTTTAGTAGCTCTGAGGGTATTCATCCACTCCTGTCATCTACTCCTGTCATCTACTCCTGTCATCTACTTCTTGTCCCCAAATGTCTCTTTTATTTTCCTTTAGGCGGTATCTACTTTTCCCCTTCTTATACATTCTTCTACAGATTTGCATTTCCTTCTAGCCACTCCTGCTTAGCCATTTTACACTTCCTCTCAATCTCATTTTTTAGTCGTCTGTACTCCATTTTGCCTGTTTCATTTACTGCATATTTATATTTTCTCCTTTCATCAATTAAATGTAGTATTTCCTGTGATATCCACGGATTTTTTGTAGGTCTTACCTTTCTATCTATTTTGTCCTCTGCTGCCTTCACTATTTCATATCTCAATGCTACCCATTCCTCTTCTACTGTTTTATTTCCCCCTGTTTCTGTCAATTGTTGCCTAAATCTCCCTCTGAAATTCTCCAGAACTTCACTTTCCTTCAATTTATCTAAGTCCCATCTCCTTATTTTCCTACCTTTCTGCAGTTTTTCAGTTTCAGCCTACAGTTCATGACTAACAAGTTATGGTCAGAGTCTATATCGGCCGCTGGGTATGTCTTACAGTTTATAACCTGGTTCCGGAATCTATGTCTTACCATTATAAAATCTATCTGATACCTTCCGGTGTCTCCTGGTCTCTTCCACGTATACAACCTTCTTTTGTGATTCTCAAACCACGTGTTTGTTACGATTAAATCATGTTCCGTGCATAATTCTACCAGGCGACTTCCTCTTTCATTCCTCCTACCCAGTCCATATTCACCTACTATTTTTCCTTCTCTTCCTTTTCCTACTACCGAATTCCAGTCTCCCATCACAGTTAAGTTTTCCTCTCCCATAACTGTCTGAATAATTTCCTTTAGCTCCTCATATATTTCTTCGATCTCCTCATCATGGCAGAGCTAGTTGGCATATAAACCTGTACTACTGTTGTCGGTGCTGGCTTCGAATCTATCTTGACAATGATAACGCGATCACTGTGCTGCTCATATTAGTTTACCCACATCCCTATTTTCTTATTCATTATCAGTCCTACTCCTGTGATACCCCCAACTGATTTTGTATTTATAATCCTATACTCACCTGACCAGAATTCCTGTTCATCCTGCCACCGAAATTCACTAATCCCCACTATATCTAACTTCAACCTATCCATTCCCCTTTTTAAATTTTCTAATTTTCCTACTCGATTAAGGGATCTAACATTCCACGCTCCGACCCGTAGAATGCCAGTATTGTCTTTCCTGATGATCACATCCTCCTGAGTAGTCCCCGCCCGGAGATACGAATGGGGGACTATTTTACCTCCGGAATATTTTACCCGAGAGGATGCCATCATCATATGTTCATACAGTAGAGCTGCATGTCCTCGGGAAAAATAACGGCTGTAGTTTCCCCTTGCTTTCAGCCGTTCGCAGTAGCTGTGTGGCAAAGCCGCATTAGCTGATGTTACAAGGCCAGCTCAGTCAATCATCCAGACTGTTGCCCCTGTAACTACTGAAAAGGCTGCTGCCCCTCTTCAGGAACCACACGTTTGTCTGGCCTCTCCACAGATACCCCTCCGCTGTGGTTGTACCTACGGTACGGCTATCTGCATCGTTGAGGCACGCAAGCCACCCCACCTCGGCAATGTCTGTGGTTCATGGGGTTGGTAAGTCTGGTATTTCTTTCCAAATGGCACTAAGTCAGTCAGTCGACTTTTCGTCCACACGCAGCCAGATAATGTTGGCGACATCGTACATTTCGTTTCGTCTCCATTTCAGTTAGATGTCACCTTTACTGTGTACGTGACTTCGGTTAGGTAATTAATTTTATAATTTCCTGTGTTTAAATGCTACTCTAGAGTTGAAATGGATGAGAAACAGACCAACTTAATCGTTCTGTGTGAGTGATGTTTATAAAGGACGATAAAAACGAATCAGGAATGAAGAAGACTGGGGCAAGAATTTAAAGCGGTTTACTAGAAACAGAACAAGTGTTCATGTTCACCCTTCAGTGGAATGGAATCATGGTGAGAGAGGACTTTGTAAATCATCTCGTAAGTGATTCGTACGATAAGATTTAGAAGCACAAAAGTGCTGCTGATCAAAAGTGCTTTGTTCCAAAGTATATTCAAGTGCAGGATCCTATACAACATAGAAATCGAATCAAAGATCCACGGTGCCGTACGGTGACATAGTATTTTACTATGCAGTAAGGGTTTTTTATGTTGTCTATAACGACGTTTTCTGGAAGGCGTGTAAATACTGTAACAAATTAATACAATCTGGGATGAGTATAAATGAAAAACTGGACGGATTAAGACTTAAACCGAATGACATACAACTGGTTCCATCATTGAGTTTATTGGTTCTTTTAAATACACAGAAAGTTACTATGGCCGACGCGGTGCCCCTTGGGACTGCGGCGCTCCAGTCACGGTCTGCACGGCCACTACGGTTGGGGGCTCGAATCCCCCCTCGGGCATGGATATTTGTGCCGTCCTTAGTGTTAGATAGTTCATAAGTAGTTTGTAGGTTTAGGGACTGATGACCCCATAGTTAAGTCCCATAAGATATACAAACATTTGAACATTTGAATTTGAAAGTTACTATGGCCAAAAAGAAAATATTCGTGACTACCTACCTACTGAACTTTTGGTAAGGAAATGATGGGAGACGTGGAAATAGACTCGTAAAACAGACGATAAACCTATTTCTTCGTTCTCAAAGTTTAACAAAATTTAATTTAGCTTTCGTCAGTAAAAAAATCCGATGTATGTTCGTTGTATGATTAAAAAAAATAAAAAATAAACACAAAATGCTCAGAGCCTCAAAAGACCCCAGAAAATAAGTCGTTTATAGCCAGAATGTAAGCTTCATAAACCGCGATCAAAAATGTTTTATGAAGACTAAGTTATAAAATGTTCAGTCGAAATGCAACAAAACCAGTCATTCCTACACTATGAGTTGGTGAGGTTATTTATGCCGGAGAGATATGGGTATAGAACCTGATAATACCCTAAATGCATCCAATACTTTAGTTTCTACTTGGACAGAAATCCAAACTGGCAGAGCATCTAATGAAGTAACTTCGCAATTGAATCATTTAACTAACTTAGAGAAAGACTTCTTAAAGATCCATTACTCTGAAACTATTTCGAGATGCAATCAGCGGACTAAGTAAGAGCACAAACGTCATGATGTTTTTGATGAACTTTCTTAAAAACTCCAGGGTTTCTAAAAACATCAGTTTAAATAGTTTGTAAGTCTAGAGACCGATGACCTCTGCAGTTTGGTCCAATAGCTTTACAAACATTTTTTTTTTAATATTTTATTTTGCCCATCCCTTGTCGTGAAATGATTTAATTTTACAGGTATAGGCGGTGGCATATGTGACCGCTGTCAGTAAAATTAGTACGAGTAATGTTGATAGTAAAGAAATAGTACGGTCGGGGGTTCGAATCCCCCCCCCCCTCGGGCATGGATATTTGTGCCGTCCTTAGTATAAGATAGTTCATAAGTAGTTTGTAAGTTTAGGGACTGATGACCCCGTAGTTAAGTCCCATAAGCTTAACAAACATTTGAACATTTGAAAACGCTGTATATTGCTGCAGCTAACAGTACGTAATAAAACTTCCGTGACTCGCGATAGATGTCGTACTACCTATGAATCTAGAATTATGTTTTGTGTTTTGCGAGTCAAGGAGCAACTCTGTAGGAGAGCCTAAGGAGCTTACATCTGGTTTCCCAGATCCCGACCAGCTGCAGATGAGCGCGCGTGTTCTGCTCGGAGGGGCCGACAGAGACGCGTCCGCGTGACGTCTATGGCCCTCGGAGGGCAGAGCAAAGTAGATTTCTTCCCCTCTGTTTAAGCGGAAAAGATGCGGCTCCACAGGGCCGGGGGGCATGCGGCGGCCCAGCTGGTAAACAGGCACAAAGGCTCCGGCCGACAATGGCGTACAATGGTCGCCAAGTGCACCCGGTTGCCGGGAGACGCACAATGCTAGCGGGATCTGACGGCCGGCCCAACCTGTGTCTCCGCCCTGCTCTCAACAGCTACACCCTCTGCCGTGCCGTGCTGCAGCAGGTTTCAGTCGCGTTTCCGCCCCAACGCAGTATATGTTATCTCTTTTTTTAATATTTATACGACGGGGATTCGGAATATCACTCTGGATGATTTTTTTTATTTTTTTTTATTTTTTATTTATTTATTTATTTATTTATTTTCCAGGAAACCAATGTGTGGACTTTTATTCCATAGTACTGAATAGTCACCATCTGAGATATTTTCTTATTGACTCGATCTTCAGCCCATTTCACAAGCTTCGAAATCCCTTCGTAAAGCAACCGCCTGTTAGTATAGTTATCCACTGACGCTCTTCTTGAGATCATCATCCTCTCGAGGTCTGAAATGGTGAAGCGGGGATACTGTCTGTTTCATCCACTGTTGCAACAAGCTGATCATCTACATGTACATCTACAGAATTTTCATGTGTCAAAATGGATGGCACAAACTTACACTGTTAAAAGTATACGATAATACGAGGGTCGTCCACAAAGTAAGTTCCGTTCCTGTTTCTATCCGCGGCAGCGCTACGATCGTAGTTCCTAGCATGCGCGGCAGTTACTCTGACTCAAGGAGAAGGCATGTACGCCATTTTAAGATTGCTGCTGCCGACATGTGCTTTGTAGTGCTTCTTTATAATGTCAGCCGTAATTGAAAATACCGCCGCGTGCGAAATAAGATCTGTGATCCGTTTTCTAAATGCAAAGAAAGTTAAACCAAAATACATTTATCGGCAAATCTTCGAGGTTTACGGACAAAATGCTATGAGTGATTCCATGGTAGGAATATGGACGAGACTGTTCACTGAAGGACGTGGTCAAGTGCACGATGAAGAACGAAGTAGACGCCCGTCTGTGGTCATGAACTAGTTCACAAAATTGAAGAGAAGATTAAGGACAATTTTAAGTTTACACTTAATACCCTTGGTATAGAAGTTCCGAAAATCTGTCCTTGGTAGTCAATACTACAACGACGTTGACGAGCTGAAATAAAATGTTACCACATGGTTGAATACACAGGCGGCAATCTTCTGTGAAGAAGACATACAAAAACTATTGCCACGCTTTAACAAACTTCAGGAGGTGTGTAGAAAAGTAGAATGTAGAAACAGTTTAGACTGTTGTACAATAAATATTTTTCTGTATCTGACACGCTTGTTTTATATAACCAAACGGAACTTACTTTATGGATATACCTCGTAGACGCAAAAGTGTCCCAGTAAACATAGGAGCGCAAACGAGTCGTTAGCGAGATAATTACGAATGTATGGTTCCAAACCGCCACTGACATCATTGTAAACACCGTCGTAGATAATATACATTAATCTGAAATTTAGACTTGACTATTAAGATGTACATCGCATATAGTTCACATTTCACCCACTTAATTGTAAACATCGTCCTAGTTAGTACAAATTAATTTGAAATTTAGGCTTTATTATTAGGTTTTAAATCGCATTTAGTTGACATTTTACGTATGAGTTACCTCTTGAAAGAGGTGTACGAAGTTTCGTCCTTACTTCTGGATGTAATACAGTGGTCGACTCGGGAAAATATGCAGGCTTTCGGAAGAGAAATGTAATGAAAGGAATTTCGCAAATAGATTTCGTCGCAATCTGTCAATCTTTTCCACCCCAACTCGTGCATTATTTGCGTGACACACTCTCTCCTTTATCGTGATAATACAAAATGAGCTGCCCATCTCGGAATTTTCAGTAAATCGTCTGTCAGCCCCACTTTGTGTGGATCCCACAATGCGCAGCAATACTCCTAAATAGCGCGCACTAGTGTAGTGTAGGCAGTTTCTTTAATAGAATTGTTGCATCTTAAAAGTGTTCTGCCTATGAAACGTAGCCTTTTGTTCGCATTCCCTCAATAATTTCTATGTATTCTTTCTAATTGAAGTTGTTCGTAATTGCTACTCCTAGGTATTTAGTTGAATTTACGGCCTGTAGATTTGACTTATGGTGTAAATGAAATTTAACGAACTTTCTTTAGTGGTCATCTGGATGAACTCACACTTCTCATCATTAAGGGTCAAATGCCAATTTGAATAACATGTTGTTATCTTATCTAAACCATTTTGCTGTAGCGTTTGATCATCTCGTGAATTTATTAACAGGTAAATGAAAACATCAACCACGAACAGTCTAAGAGAGCTACTCAGACTGTCTCTTAAATCGTTTATAAAAATAAGGAACAGCATCGGCCGTATATAACACATATCTGGGGAACGCCAGATATCACTTCTGTTCTACCCGATTACTTTTCGCCAGTTACAACGTACTGTGTCCTTTCTAACAGGAAACCACGAATCCAATCGCAAAACTGTGGCGATATTCCATAGGCTGGCAGTTTGATTAGAAGGCGCCTGTGAGATACAGTGTCAAATTCCTTTCGGTCTGTCCAACTCTATTTCAAGAACGAACGGGCAGACACATATGAAGTTGAAATCTATCATACCTGTTCAGCTGTACGGTCCCTTGCTAGTGCAAAAAATTTAAGATTACTAGACCTTATCAGTTTGACGAAGTTTGTTCTCACAAATTTATTACTGTGATCTTCTTACAAGAAAAGTTTATTCCCCACGACCGCAGCAAGGATGTCGACACTTATAACGACGCCGAGAATTTAAATTACTATTTCCATATCGTTTATGGAGACATAGGACTGAATGGATCTTTAGTCACCGTAAAATATGTCTATAACTCATGGAGAAGACGTTCCTGAAAAAGTTTCAATTGAAGTAAATGTTCATTTAGTTTTCATCACAGTTTGATAAAACTTATGGAGAAGAAGTTACTTTATAACGTTTACGACATTGGTTCATTATGTGAGAAACAGAATACAGAAATGGTTTGTGAACGAATTTTATGTGGTTGTGACGATAACTGAATGATCATCCACTTATCCGGTTCAATGCGCTATGCCCGTAAACCGTCTCAATATGGCAATTTAAAATGCTGAAACATATCGTAGCGATCGTGGCAACCAGATTGAAGATCTCTACATCCTGAACGAGTATCGGTTCACACTATTGTGTACCATTCAGCGCTGATGCGAATGGTACACAATCAATTATGTTCTCCAGTTTGCACAGTTTAATGGCTCCTGCTGGTCTGTAGCCGGATGTTATGAGAGAAGACCAGAGAGGTTTAAAACACCAGCTGAACGGATGTTAGATGTTTAAACGCTATGTGACTCGAGAGACTGCGCATTAGATGCATCATGAAGTACTCCTACCGTGATATGAAATTCTGTTTTCGGTTCTTTGGACTCTGCATCAAAGAAAACTAAATGAACACTCCAGAATTCAAACCAAGAACAACCGCCAGAATGCGAAATTTAGAAGTAGATGATCCTGGAGTAGTCACTAAATAAAAACAAATCTTCCCGGCCAAATTGTATACCAATTAGATTCCTCTCAGAGTATGATGATGCAATAGCTCCATACTTAGCTGTCATATACAACCGATCACTCAGCGAAAGATCTGTA
The DNA here is from genome assembly GCA_026315105.1 of Locusta migratoria. NCBI lineage: Eukaryota > Metazoa > Arthropoda > Insecta > Orthoptera > Acrididae > Locusta > Locusta migratoria. The sequence continues at coordinate 719,583,719 of CM048745.1, forward strand.
CCCAAACACTGGAAACTTGCCCAGGTCACTCCAATATTCACGAAAGGCAATAGGAGTGATCCCAAAAATTGCAGAACCATCTCATTGACTTCGACTTGCTGTAGGAGTTTGGAACATATACTTTGTTCGAACATTATGAACTACCTCGAAGAGAACAACCTATTAACCAATAGTCAACACGGATTCAGAAAGTATCGCTCTTGCGAAACACAGCTTGCCCTTTATTCACATGAAGTGATAATTGCCATGGACATGGGCTCTCAAAAATCGATTCCATATTTTTGGATTTCCGGAAGGCTTTAGACACTGTACCTTATAAGCGGCTTCTAATGAAATTGCGTGCTTATGGAATATCGGCCCAATTGTGCGATTGGATTCACGATTTCCTATCAGAAAGGACACAGTTCTTAGTAACTGAGAGTAAGTCATTGAGTAAAACAGAAGTGATATCTGGCGTTCCCTAGGGAAGCGTTATAGGTCCCCTACTCTTCCTTGTGTTTATAAACGATTTAGGAGACATTTGAATAGCTGCCTTAGACTGTTCGCTGATGATGCTGTCGATTATCGGATAGTGAAGTCAACAGAGGATCAAAATCAACTGCAAATCGAATTAGACCAAATTTCACCATAGTGCGAAAATTAGCAATTAACAGTAAACAATGAAAAGTGTGAAGAGATACACATAACCACTAAAAGAAATCCGCACAGTCAAACCTTAAGGTCGTAAATTCTACTAAATACCTAGGAGTTACAATTACGAACAACTTAGACTGGAGAGAAGACACAGAAAATATTGTGGGGAAAGCGAACCAAAGGTTGCGTTTCATTAGCAGAACGCATCGAAGATGCGCCAACTCCACCAAAGAGACTGCCTACATCACACTTGTGCGTCCTTTCCTGGAGTACTGTTGCCCAGTGTGGGACCCTCATCAGGTGGGACTGACGGAAGACATTGAGGAGGTTCAGTGAAGGGCATCTCGTTTTGTTTTATCACGTTACAGAGGGAAAAGCGTCACGGAAATGTTGCACGATTCGAGGTGGAAAACATTAAAAGAAACATGTTATTCGTTGCGGCGAGATCTATTTACGAACTTCCAATCACCGACTTTTACTTCTGAATGTGAAAATATTTTGCCAGCGCCCACCTTCAAATGGAGACATGACCATCCCAATAAAATAAGAGAAATTAGATAGAAAATGGAACGATTTGGTTGTTCTTTCTTCCTGCGCTCTATTAGAGAATGGAACGGTGGAGAAAGGTTATGAAAGACTTAATGAAACCTCTGCCAGGCACTTAAATGTGATTTGCAGAGTATCGATGTAGATGTAGAAGTAAAGGTAGATGCACTTATGCTCATACCTGTAATATTTTATCAAGAGCTACCAGGAACCCATTTTCTTAACTCGGAAATTGTACCTGATGATGATTCTAACATGCCGCGTAATTTTCAATGAAAAAAATGTGTGTATATTTATAGTGCATGTAACACCCTCACATGAAAACCTCAACATTTTTGCATTTGCGATTGCAACTTGAGCTAAATCTCTTGTCAGCTGCAATAAAACAGGAGGATATGGATGCTACAGTATGATATGCCTGGAAATATGCCGATACTGTCGTGGAAGAAGACTATTAATTTTTAACACCTGCTCATCTTCAAAGTCATTAGATGTGGAGTCCATCGATTATAAATGAAGACAAACAAATCTGAAGGACGTTAATTCATATTGATTGATTCTACTGGCCCTTCTTGGTGAAACATTTTAAACTAAATAACTGAACACTTGTTATTGCCTTGCTTCACGAAACTTTATTTGTACGACCTAGATTTCAGGTTTTGAGCCCATTTTCAAGTACTTTACTGAATCCAAAGTTGTTGCTTCAGTAACAACAAACCATTACATTACTACAGGTTTTTGTTTATCGATTTTAACATTGGATGAAAATACTATTTCCATTGCAATTTAGGAACTATTACACTTGCATTATTAGAATAACCTTATGTAAATATCCATTATATGTACACTGTATTTAATAATGGTATCTATTACTGCAATTATTGATAATTATTATACCTCAAGAATTCAACATTTTATTGTACATGACCTTGTTTCTTGCAGATGACGGCCTCAGGTTACTAAAATTGTTATTATCTACTATGTGGAAGTTACTCATAAACTATCAGAGGTGAATAATTCAATTCTGTATGTTCATTCATTGTCAAATTTGGGGCTGTGCGCATCTGTTTTTTAATTTCCAAAATTTCTAGTTGGGTCACTTTTGCACCTTTACCTTCTACGTGTAAGACTTCTACATCTATGTCGTATTTGTGGTCTTGCTCTTAGCAGTGTTGGGCAAAGGCAGAATCTGGCTTTCTTAATCTACAGCTCCTGTGGTGTCACCTGCTCTAGTACAAATTCAATTAAGTATCTAGAAACTACAATTACGATCGAGTTAAATTGGACAAAAGATATAGAAAATGTAGCGGCGAAGTCAAACCTAAGGCTACGTTTTATTGGCAGAACACTTGGAAGATGTAACAGAATTACTATATAGACTGCCTACAATACGATTGTCCTTTCCCTTTTAGACTACTACTGCACATTGTAGGATCTTTGTCATGTGGGATTGACGGAGGAGATCGAAACAGTACAGAAAGAGACAGCTTGCTTTTTATTATCAAAGCGTAACTCTGCACAGCGATATGAAATGGAACGAACATGTAACGACAGTCGTAGAGAAAGTAGATGATCGACATTTATTGTGAGAATTTTGAGATGCTGTGATTTGTCTGTAAAGGAGACCGCATATAAAACGCTTGCACGACCCCGACTTGAGTATTGCTCAATTGTTTGGGAGCCCACCAGGTCGGTTTAAAGGAAGACATAGAAGCAAGTCAGAGGTGAGTGGCTAGGTTTGTTACTGGTAGGTTCGATCCATGCGCAAGTGTTCGTGAAATGGTTCTGAAACTCAAATGGGTGTCTCTGGAGGCAAGGCGACATTATTTTAGAGAAAAACTGTTGAAGAAATTTAGAGGATCGGAACTTTAAGCGCACAGCAGAGCAATTCTACTGCCGCCAACCTATATTTCGAGTAAAGATCACAAAACTAAGATCAGAGTGATGATGGAACGTACAGACGCACAAAAGAATTCGTTTTCCCGTCGTTTTTCCCTCGTGGAACAGGAAAGCAAGTAACTAGTAGTGGTACTGAGTACCTTCCGCCACGCACGTTGGGTAGATTGCGGAGTAAGTACGTAGATGCAGATATCATGAAACAGGGGAGAGAGAGTCACGCAAATAATGCAAGAGTTGGATTGTAAATCATTACAACAACGACCTATTACGTTGCAAGGTAATCTGTTTACGAAATTTCGATTCCGATTGCCATTTTTCTCTTCCGAATCAGAAAATATATTGTTGATTCCCACCTACATAGGTAGAAATGAGCAGGAAAACAAAGTAAGAGAGATTAGAGCTCGAACGGAGGGATGTAAGTGTTCTTTCTTCCCATCCTGCTATTACAGAATGGAGTGGCACATAAATAGTTCGAAAATGGTTTGATGAACCCTTCGCTAAGGACCTCACTGTGATTTACAGAGAGATGCATTCCGGAAAGATAGAGGAACCAGAGAAGCAATATTTGCTCCAATACTAATAATAGAGAAATGACTATATAAGAACCTGACAACATACATAGCTTTCGTAGATGTAGAGAAAGCCTTTGATAATGTTAAATGGGTTAAAATGTTTGAGGTACTCAAAAAAGTAGGAGTAGACAATAAAGACAAAAAATGATATGGAACCTGCACAAAAACGAGACAGAGGTTATCCGTGGACGGACAAACCGAGAGATGTTGTAGATACGGAAAAGTGTCCGACAAGATTGAACACTATCCCCAGTTTAATCTGTACATTGATGAGACGCTTATAAAAGTAAGGAAAAATTCACAGACATGCGTAGTCCAAGCTGAAAGTGGAGAAGATCTTGTAACAATACTGAATAGAATGGATAAAGTTATGGGGGAAGAATATGAGAATTAATAAAGCAAAAACCATAGTAATGGCTTGGGATCAAGCAAAAGTCCAAGTTCATGTAGGCAATGAACTGCTTGAACAAGTTGATAAATTTTCTTATGTGTGCAGTAAGATTACCAGGGATGGAAGGAGCAAGGCAGAAGTGAGAAGCAGAAGAAGAAAAACATCTTTACATCTAACAGCACCTGTCTTGAAATTAGGAACAGGTTTTTGAAATCAAATGTGTGGAGTGTGGCCTGCTATGGGCGTGAAACCTGGACTCTCGGGACAGAAGAAGAGCAGAAGCTAAATTCTTTTGAAATACGGTGCTATAGATGCATGCTCAAAATAAAATGGGTCGACAAGCTCACAAATGAAGTGGTTCTGGAAGGAGCAGGTGAGAAGATTCTGGAGTTTCGTTGTTAAAACAAGAGCGCAATTTAAAAGCCATCTATCAAGACATAATGGACTCTTGAACACAATCATAGAGGGATATGTCGAGTAATAAAGGCCTAGAGCAAGACCACGCCTTAGGTACATGGGTCAAATCGTGAAAGATGTGAGATATAAGGCATATAAAGAAATGAAGAGAAAAGCGGAAAGTCGCAAAGAATGAAGACAAGCTGCCGCTGTAGCTGTTGCAAACCAATCCTTTGATTAACCAGAACAGAAGAAAGAGATTCGTATAAAACTTATTACGTAAAACAAATTCCAAGATAGCTATTATTTATTTATTTATTTAGATAACGGGTTTTGGACAAGTAAGTCACATACGCTACGTAACATGGAAAGTTAAGGTAAGTGTTTGAATGTGATGTAGCGTATGTGATTGTCAGGTCCGGTAATAGCAGTATAATCTGCTGACAGCGGATATAATCATTATATAAATACGCTAACATGAAAATTGTGGTACGGATTACTAATTTATTCGTACTAGATAGCCAATGAAAGTTACATAATTCGAAAGATTGTTTTTCGTAGATTTCAGGAATATAAATATTATGCGTGTATTTAGCCATTAACAGTGGTTAAAGGAAGTAGGAATTTTCCTATCTACAGCTTGGATCAAGTTCTACATTCTCCAACAATCAGCTCACTGATTGGCTAATCGCCTCGACCAAAGACGCTGTAATGCAGCGCATCTGCAGTATTAAAATAAGTGAATATCGACACATGGAGTGGTCCCAACTCACTTTCTTGTGCCGTTCAAATGCTTTATTTTCGCAGTGATTAAGAGTGGTTAAAGGAAATGGATGTTTTAAATAAAGGATGATGCGCCGGGAGAGGCATGTAGCGGTGCACGGGTGGAACTACGAAGTCGACAAGTTGTCAGCTCTGGAATTCTGAATATCGCAGTATCGAAATAACTGTATTTCTTGGCGTTGTATAAACATACGCACACCGAAATTGTCGTTCCATTTCAAATATTCGGCTAAAGAAAGTTATATAATTCCAAAATGGCATGAGAAGTATATACTTCCGTTCTTATTTGTTGTTATTGTGTCAGGCATTTACCTTAACACGTAAAAGATACCGTTTCATACCTCCCAGTGCCGGTTAAATTTTACCAAATATCCTAGTGGCTTCTTATGATAATGTTGGCAATAGATGCTGAATAGTGAGAATCCTTTGAGTCTTCATATTAGCCAATCGCTTGCCAACGCTGATTTTTTCTCATGGAATCTTCGCTTTACGAGGGCAATTATTTTTACTGAATGGACAAGGGTACATAAAAGAACATGTCCACGATAAAGCAGGAACAGCATTATTTGTTTACTTCATGGTCTGTACGATACACTAATCGAGTCATTCTATGTGGTTCGAACAAATGGGCAAAGATTTTCTATCGTGTTGTTGATGTTGGCAACATAATCACACGAGGCCGCCCCCAGTGACCATTGTAAATACAATTGGCCGATTTTCGACCACAGCAATACTAGTCTAAATAAATACATAAAATATTAGCGAACTACGCCGTAGTTTCACATAATAAAACTGTCGATTACATTTTTTAATTGAGCTTATGTGACTTAACTACAGGGTCATCAGTCCGTAAGCTTACAAACTACTTATGAACTAGGTTATACTAAAGACGGCACAAACATCCATGCTCGAGTGGGGATTCGAACCCCGACCGTAGCGGCCGTGCAGACCGTGACTGGCACGCCGCAGACCTCTTGGCCACTGCGATTAGATCTCCTCAAGTCCTACAAGGGATATGTTTTTTTAAGGTACGCAATCGTAAAAATTAAGTGCAACGTGGTGCTTGAGATGGTAGGATACCGAATAACTGATTGCAGCAGCTGCTGTAGAAGATGGTCAGGGAAATAAACTTGTTTTGTAAAAAATGTGCCGGCCACCCCTGGTAAACATAAGGCAACAAGGAAAAGGTGAGTGGAGGGCGGAGGCGGGCAGCTGCGGGTGCAGGTTTGTTGTGGCGGCGCGCGCACAAAGGGTGTTGGCGGGCCGCGATTGGACCTGGTCGGCGGTTCGCCGGCTTTGGAGGGCACTTCTTCAGGAGGCGCGCCGCGCCGCTTTGAGGCCGCTCGCTCAGCTGTGAGGGCAGCTGCCGCCGCGCGCGCCGCCCCGCGCTTTGGGACTTCAGCCCGCGGGAGGGAGGGGGAGTTGCGTGGTGGCAACAGCCCCCACCCTACGCTCTCTGCGTCCTCTTGTCTGCATCAGACATGTGACCACGCGGTCTCTAGAGTACTGCGGCACATCTGACGCCGGACCTGTTTTCAAGTCAAATAGGGTGTTTCACTAAGTTTGTTTGTCTCTGTAACTTATAAAATAATAGGTGACGGGAAATATTAATGCCGTAGGTCAACACAAGAAATGTTACACTTTCTGCGGAGCTATGAACATAGTTTATTGTATAATTTACCAAAGAGTTACAGCACAAACATATAATTTTTAAATGGAATAATAGTTTTTTCTATAGTGCATTGGATTTGTTGAAACCAGCTGCGTCCAAATCAATTTAAACTACATTCCTATCACTGTTAGCTTGGGAGCTACAACCCTTCCAAGTTTCAGGGGCAGATAACACACACGCTGGATATAATACGTGGCTTTGTGGTGGGTGATGGATGTTATGGCGGTGGGAAGTTGATTTACATGAGATGTTCAAATGTGTGTCCATGTTCCTCAATGCATAATGCAATGCGCCGTCGAAAGGATCTGCGGACGAGATGCAACATCGCCGGTGTGACGGAGCGACATGCGTCCTCGATGCGCCGTTTTAGATCATCTGGGGATGTGGGATCAGTGACATAAACACGATCCTTTAGATATTCCCACAAAAAGAAATCTACTGGCGTTAAATCGGGCGACCTTGCGGGCCATGACCATGGCGCCACAACCATCTTCCTGTAAACCTGCTGTTTAGTTCTTCCACAACAGCACGCGCAGAATGGGCTGGGTGACCATCGTGCTGCATCCACATATGAACTCACGTGTGTAGACACACATGTTCTAGCAGACCACCCAAACTGTCGACTATGAAAGCGCGATACAACTCACCTGTCAGTGTACCTGGCTACGGTCGGGGGTTCGAATCTCCCCTCCGGCATGGATATTTGTGCCGTCCTAGTTCGTCAGTAGTTCATAAGTAGTTTGTAAGTTTAGGGACTGATGACCCCGTAGTTAAGTCCCATAGACTATACAAACATTTGAAACATTTTTGAGTGTACCTGGGAAGTAGTGTGGACCGATGATTTCATCCCCAAGGATTCCACACCACACGTTAATAGACCACCTACGTTGACGGTCGACAGGTCGTACCCACCGAGGATTGTCTGCGGCCCAGTAGTGCATGTTATGGCGATTCACTGCATCATAATTTGTGAACGTGGACTCATCAGAGAACATAACACTTTGTAAAGACTCCAGCGTGAAATTAAGCATGGCCCATTCACAGAATGTCACTCTTGCACGGAAATCGTTCCCATGCAGCTCCTGGGTCAGTGACAGGCGGTACGGGTGAAACCTGTGGCCGTGTACTATACGCCACACAGATGTGAGACTAACACCAGCGACTGCAGCAACGGCTCGTAAGCTGACATGAGGATCGTGGTGTAGTGCAGCTAAAACAAACACCTCCGTCTCTTCACTTCTTGCAGGTCTTCGTCTGTTACTGCGGCGCATTACCAAGTTGCCTGTTTACTGAAGTCGCTGTTCGGCACGTAAGAACGTAATGACTACCGGGGCTCTTCGCCTAGGATATCTCACTTCATACGCCGTGGCTGCTTCAGTGGCATCGTGTCGGCACTCGCCGAGCATCAGCAACATGCCAAAGTACTCGTTGTTCGTGTATGCCATCGTCATCCGATGTCACTAACTGTGGTATATTGAGCCCCGGTTCTTTGTGTGGCACCAACTGTCGGGTATAAAGAAAATGTTAACAGGAAAGAAGAAGCTATGACACTTACCGACATATGGACAGTAGCTTTGAAAGATCGACAGGTTTTATCTCTGACCGATTGCAATCGATAGTGATGTTTTATCTTTGACTAGAGCTATCTCTGCTGATAACGTGACAGCTTGACCACGCCCACTTTTCACAGTATATATGGCACTCTCAGACACCCGACACACCAGTCGGCAAGACTCAACGCAAGTAAGAAGACATCTGAAGATGTCCGGCGCAGCTCTGGACGAAACGTCAGGTGAAACTGGAAAGTTTTATGGACCACGGCCTTATAACCCGAAAGTTCTACCAGCAACTATGACATCCGGTCGTGAAAGCCTTCATTGCTAAATTACATTGTAAAACCGGATATTGTTATCCGTAAAAAGAGCGCTTTAGTAAAAAAAAAAAAACATACTAGTGTCTATGCGTTAGAATAATTATATCTCTGTCACAGAGCCAGGTCAATCTCCTTTAACCACTGAAGGGCTCTTCACTAATTGAATTTAGCTTAGACATACCACCTGGAACTGGAAAATGGTGCATTGGACACCCAGGTAGTATGTGGTTCATTGTTTGAATTTCCACCCCACAGTCACACGATTGTTCATTTTCTTGTCCTCGCCGAAATTTCCGGTAATTGCACCGGCCAATACCAGTACGAAACCGGTGTAGCATAGCCCATACCCTCCTGGAAAGACTCATTCCTTGTAGTTCCTTCGTAGGGTCGTCTATAAGGTTGCTGGATTTTTTTTTCACTGTATTTGTCCCAAACTCTCATCCAGCTGGACTTTTGCGGGAAGTCACTATCAAGCAGCTGGAAGGCTGTTTTCAGAGGTTGTTTGCGGACTTCAAGCGGCTGATATTTTGGTGGGAGGTCTTGCAGCATAAGTAGATTAGGAGCGACTATAATCTTATTAAATTCTTTCATGAGGGCATCTTTGCGCCTGACATCAGGAGGAGCAATAATGCTCAGTATTGGGAGCCATTGGAGAGGTATGGCCATTAGGGTGCCACTGATCACCTTCATTCTCCTCTTTAGTTGCTCATTGACTTTTCTCACATGAGCATTGTTTAGCCAGACAGGAACACAGTATTCACCATCAGAGTAGACTAATGACTTTGCGGTTGTCTGCAAAACCTTGGTCCCCCCCCCCCTATTTGATCCGGCTAAGTGCTGTAGGATTTCACCCTCGTCTTTACCTTGCCTGCTGTCTTTTGGAGGTGGTTCTTGAATGTGAGAGATCTGTCCAGTGTGACTCCCAGGTACTGTGGATGTTCATTGTGTTTTAGCTCAGCACTGCCGAACCAGACGCTAAGTTTTTAGTCAGCTATCCTGTTATTAAGATGAAAAATGTTACTTCTGTCTTGTTTTTGTTTGATTTTAGTTTCGCGTCCGGAATCAGCCCTTACAGCTCCTCGTACCCCCCGGGTGGTTCTAAATCAACATCAATTTCTTGTAGCTGGACTGTCACTTTTTCGACCTCCCAGCTTTGACAGCTACATCATGCATGTTCAAGTGGCTCATCTCAGGACGAACATAACGATCTGAACAGAGAAATACGTCGAATCCTTAATGTATGTCACCTGAACATTGAAGGAATTTCGAGAAGCTGAATTTTAATTAGTGGCGGTGCGTCCTATGAATAAACTGGTTCAGTGAACATCCAGTTAAAAAGGTGATCGTTAATAAAACAGATATTTAAAATACCGTATCAGAATTTTTCACGTGCATCTCCAAAGTATTTTTATCGCATGAGAAACTATCAAGTTGTGCCGATATCGTGGATACTTACTATAGGTTGATCATGTACAGCTGAGTTTCATATTCCCTTCTAAACCTCCTGAGTCAGCCTATAGACGCTCTTTCGGCAGAGAGGGGCGGGAGGAAACGTTGCTGGCAATGTGCACGTATTTACTGGTGAAGGCACCTATGCTACACGAACTCTAAAGGAAACTCAAGAATTGGTTCAAACTTAAGACACTGTAGCTAGTTTCCGCGCCCAACCATGCGCAACATCAGCACCACACAGTAGTTTATGGTGCATTGAAGATTGTTCAAAAATATGGCATATTTTTTAAGAATATTAAATTTCATATAATAATGAATTAGCTGCAAAAGTCTTCAGAACATCATAAGATGAATTACGAACTCCACCCTCACAACAGACAGACATTGTCGAGGCAGTTGGTTGCGTGACTCAATGATACAAGTAGCCGTACCGTAGGTGCAACCACAGTGGAGAAGCATTTTTGGAGAGGTCAGACGAAATTATGATTCTTGATGAGGGGCAGCAGCCTTTCCAGTAGTTACAGGGGCAGCAGTCTGGATGATTGTCTGTCTGGCCTTTAACAGTAGATAACGTGGCTTTGACATGTAGTTACTGTTAACGCCGAAAGCGAGGGGAAATTATAGTCGTTACATTTTCAGAGGACAAGCAGCTCTGCTGCGTGAATATATGATGATGGCGTCTTCTTGGGAAAACATTCCTGAGGTAAAATAGTCCCCCATTTCGACCTCCTGGCAGGAAGTACTAGGGAGACTGTCGTCATCAAGAAAAACAAAACAGGCATTCCATGGATCGTAGGGTGAAATGTCCTATCCCTTAATAGTGTAGGGAGGTTAGAAAATCTGAAAAGAGAAATAGATAAAGTTAGATACGGTGGGCTTTAGTGAAGTTCGGTTGCAGGATGAACGGTGTTTCAACAAAATCTGTTGAGAATGTTCCAAGAGGTCTAACAATGAATAAGAAAATAGTAATGCGGATCAACTACTATGAACATCACAGTCATCGCATTATCGTAGTGAAGATAGATACGAAGCTAATACCGACCAAGTAGTACTAGTTTATATGCGAACTAGCTCTTGCGATGATGAGGAGATTGAAGAAATGTATGAATAATAAAAGAAAATTAATTAGAAGATTATGGGAGAGGAAAAATTGATTGTGATAGGAGAAAGGAAAGGAAATATAGGAGAATATAGACTGGGGAAAAGGAACGAAAGAGGAAGCCGCGTGGTAGAATTTCGTACAGAACGTAATTTAATCATAACAAACGGTTTAAAAATCTCGTAAGATGGTTCTATGCGTCAAAGAAACCAGATACATTTTATAATGATAAGACATAGATTTCAGAACAAGGTTTTAAACTGTGAGACATAGCCAGGAACAGATACAGAGTTTGGCTATAACTTATTGGGTATGAACTGTAGATAGAAATTAAAAAGTTTAATAAAAGGAAACACAGATTCTTGAAAGTTTCAAAAGGGAGCTTTAGGCAACAATTGACAGAAACATGAGGAAAATAACGCATTAGACGATGAATAGATAGCTTGAGAGATGAAATATTGATGCCAAGAGGACCAAACAGGTAGAAAAACGTCCTACAAAAATACTTAGATATTACAAGAAATACTAAATGTAATTGATGAGGGGAGAAAATATAAAAATGCCGCAAATGAAACAGTTAAAATGGAGTAAGAACCACTAAAAATGTGACTGACGAAAGTGGAAAATGGCTAAACAGGAGCGGCCAGAGGGCAAATGCAATTCTGTAGAAGAATGTGTAACTAGGGGAAAGACAGATAACACCTACAGTAAAAGAGACATTTCGAGACAAGAAAAAAACCTGTATTATTATCAAAATCTTTGATGGAAAACCAGTTCTGAGCAAAGAAGGGAAGCTGAAAGGTGAAAAGAATATATAGAGGCGCTCTAGAAAGGAAACTTCATGACAGATTTGTAGGAAGGAAGATGAAGTCGATGAAGATGAAGTAGGAGATACTATACTGAGAGATTAATTTGAAAAAGTACTAAAAGACCTACGTCGAAACAAGGCCCTGCAGTACACGATATTCTCTCAAAGCTACTGCAATGTCTTGGAGAGTCTGTGATGACAAAATTATTTCACTTATTGTCCAAGATATATGAGACAGACGAAATAACTTCAGAGTTCGAGATAAATGGCAAAGAAAGTCGGCGTAGACAGATGTGAAAACTGCAGAACCATCAGTAATACGTCATGGTTACAAAATTCTAACCCGGATTACTTACAGAAGAATGGAAAAGCTGATAGAGGCCGACCTCGGGGACGATGTTTGGATTTAGAAGAAATGTAGGAGCACATGAGGCAAAAGTGACATTACGACTTATCTTGGAATATATATATTAAAGAAAGGCCATCCTACATTTCTAGCTTCTGTGAATTTAGAGAGAACTTTTGACAATGTTGATTGGAATACACTCTATCAAATTTTAAATTCAACAGGGGTAAAATATAGAACACGGAATGTTATTTACATCATGTATAGAAATCACACATCAGAGTCGAATGGCATGAAACGGGAAAAGACAAGGATGTAGCCTTTCCCCAATGTTACTCAGTTTGTGCATTGAGCAAGCTCTGAAGAAATAAAGGAGACATTTTGAGAGGGAGAAGAAAAAAAAATTGCAGTTTGGTGATGACATTGTAATTCTGTCAGAGACAGGAAAGGATCTGAAAGAGCAAGTGAACGGAATGAACACTGCGTTGAGAGGAGCGTATAAGATGAACATTAACAAGAGCAAATGAAGAGGATTTAGATAACGAAACAATGGAGGTAGTACACGAGTTTTGTTATTTGGCAGCAAAATGACATATGAAGCTCGCAAAACAGATGATATAAAATGCAGAATAGCAATGGGAAGTAAAGCGTTGAATATTGAAGTGTTAGAAAGTCGTTCAAAAATGTTCAAATGTTTATTAAGCTTAAGGGTCTTCAAAAAAATGTTCAAATGTTTGTTAAGCTTATGGGACTTAACTACGGGGTCATCAGTCCCTAAACTTACAAACTACTTATGAACTACCTTACACTAAAGACGACACAAACATCCATGCCCGAGGGGGGATTCGAACCTCCGACCGTAGCGGCCGTGCAGAATGTGACTGGCGCGCTGCAGGCCGCTCGGCCACTGTGGCTGGCCTAGGAAGTCATTTGCGTAGAGTTTTGCCTCGTAAGGAAGTGAAATATGGGCGATAAATAGTCAGTCAGAAAGAATATAGAAGTTTTTGAAATGTGATGTTACAGGAGAACGTAGAAGATTAGACTGGTAGTGAGCATAACTAATGAGGAGTTACACAGAATTTGTGAGAGAAAAAGTTTCAGGCATACCTTGACGTAAAGAAGGGCTCGTTTGGTACAACACATTATGAGGCATCAAGGAATCGTAAATTAACATTGGTGGGAGTATTGTGGGGCAAAAATCGCAGAGGGAGACCACAAGACGAATACAGTAAGCAAGTTCAAATAGATACGGATTGCCGATCTTAATTTCAGATGAAGAGGCTTGCTCAGGTTAGAGTAGGTTGGAGAGCTGCATCAAACCAGTCTCCGGAATGAAGACCACAATAACAAAAGTACGGTGCATAAGGGTGTTAAACAGTTATAATTAAGGATACGTTTTAGACCTAGCTGTATCCGTTCTTTATAATAATTGCATATAATTCTTGCTATTTTAAAATGTTAATTACGAAACTGAAACATGCTTCATCATCTCACTTTATGTACGTAAAATCAGTATATTCTTTATAATCTGAGTATGGTAATTAATGTATTTCAACAATTTTCGTTACTTAGCGAAGTTTTCAATGAAAAAGTACTTCACCGACGGCAGGATTGATTTGCGAAAGGTCCTTTATATTTATTTTTGGTGTTCATAGTTAGAAAACATTATGTCCACACCGTTATCATTTTATGAAAGAATTTTTCGGAAAGAATATATTTCCGAGTTTTCATTCACTGCACAACATTTTAATGACTTTCTTTTACGTATAGGAAAAATACCGAATCATTGGGATGAAAACGAGCATTGAAAATTGGTGCTGTACAATTGAATGTGTTTCACTTGTATCTTCTCTTGACGACAACTCTGTTGTAGGAATTCAGAAATACTTAAGTGCATTACTACAATCTTGTCGAATGTATACGAACAAAACTAACCTAAAATAGCCACTGAGATCTCTACGTGTAGGTAGATGTCGGGGTGATCCATCTTTCCCAGCCAGTCTGGAGAGATAATCTCGAGTTTTTATGTTGAAGAGAAGGAAGACGAATTTTTCTTAAGTGACAAGGATGTGGGAACTCTTCATCGTTCCCTACCCCTTCATATTGAAGTGGGATGGCTCCGAAGTGGGAATGCAGTCTCTCAGCTGTGTGTATTACGTTCGGCAGTCCTATCTTTTCTTTTGGACTACAATACCAAATCAGCAGACGTCATTAATGACAAAAAATGGCAGTGTATACTTGCTTATTTGACAGATATTTCCTCCAAAATGAAAGAAATGATCATTTCACTCCAAGGAAAAAGTATAACAACTATCACTGTCAACGACAAATGTCGAGCGGTTAAGAGAAAAAGCAGTTTCTGGTATAAGAGTGTCGAGGAGGGGACGGTAGAGTATTTTCCCGTTCTCAATAATTTTAGAAAGACAAGACATTGGAGTTTGGAAAACATTTGTTTCATCAAGTCCGCGAATATCTCCAAAGCTCGACGTCATTGTTGGAGCAATACTTCCCAATAGGTGAAGATGAAGCTGCAGGAATATGAATGGATGATTAACCCATTCACTGTATCCAAAAAGTCGAAATTGTGCTTGTTAGCGTGGTAAGATAAAGTGTATTGTGATTTGCAAGGACACATAGGACATACCGGTATGTTTTTGGTGCGTGTCTATAGTATTTATTTATTAGACGTAACTACAGTATCCACACGTTCCCATATACGTGAACAAATGGTTAAGATTTTTAATTCCACGAATAAATTTGGGAAAGGACCAAATAATACATTTTACAGATTTGTAGATGTATTTAGATGTTTAATAATAAGGACTAATATTTTCAGAAGGAATATATCACTGCATTTATTTTTTAAGAGTACTTAGCTGCTAATTTTGACAATAATAGTGCACACTTGGCTCGAAATATGCCGCTGAATATAATTTACCTGAAAAATTTGGAGTATAAATCATTTGAATGGTTAAATGCAAACGTAGGCTTCCGCGGTTGTTGTCACTATCAATAAAATTCTTCTGGGTATGAAACCGCGTCGTCATTTTATAAATTCCACCGACGTTTCGGCCGCTGTTGCAGGCGGCCTTCATCAGGGTCTGTGTCTGACTGTTGAATATACGATATCTTGGGATTTATATAGCTGCGGATGAGGGAAAGGAAGGGGGACGTTGGTTTGCCTTTATTAGTGGTTATATTATCTCACGCCATTGGTGGAAATCGGCAATGATGATTGGTGTTTTAGAGGCTAGTTTTCCATGTGATTGGGGGTTACATTCTTCCCCCTTATTGGTCAAAATGGACGTTTCCGATTGGCTTTTGTATTAGAAGTTGCTATTGGCGGAATGGACCTGAGAGAACGGACGGCGGTTGTGCCGTGCCGCTGTTGACTTGTCGCCTGGCGCAGACGGCGGAGGGCCGGTGTTCTGCGTGTTCGCTGCCGCATTTGAATGGTATTTATTGCACTCACGCGAATGTTATAAGTTGCCTTTAGTTGTGATAAAGCAATTACGGCAGTTTTATTGTGGTGTGTAAAAACATTGTTAATATTGTTTATATTTTAAATTGCTACATCCTAGGTACTTACTTCAGGTAAATAATATATTTCAGACAAAATTCAAAGGGAAATTAACGATTGATGCCTAGTTTACCATTATAGTGTCCACCTTTAAAATTTTTCGCTGTTCGCTCGAGACTGCTGACTTGATTGTAGGGCGTTGTTTATAGTCAGTTGAGAACGCGATTTTCCAAGTCAGTAATGACGAACACACAAAAGAAAGCGTGAATCGAAATTATTTTCTCTGTAACAGGTAAACGACGGAAAACAACGAAAAAGACGGACTATATCAGAATGGACGGAAAAGAGCCTGCTTCTTGGGTGTTAATTTGCCGAATAAAATGCTAAACACGAACCCGAAAGATTTAATAAATTACTTTCGTATGAGACCAAAATATTGCGAAATAGTATTTATGTTGACGTAACTTCAAAGAGACAAGCAAAGGTCGGTAATGGGAGAGAGAATCAAGTTCGATGAGAGAAGTTAAGTTTCATCTCTACCTCGGGGACTGATAACATCAGTAGTTTAGTCCCCCTATCCCAACCAAACAACAATATCAGCAAGCAACGAATTAGCAACAATGTTAGCGAAATCTGTAACATTCCTGTATCTGTCCTACTAAGGTAAAATCAGGCAATTAACGTGAATATTTGTTTTTAGTTTACTCATAATGATACTACATAGCAGTCAGTGCTTCAAATACATAAGGAAAACAAAGTCATATGTACTGAATCTTCTGCTCATGGGTGGTTTGATTTTTAAAGGGACTAAACGACTACGGTTATCAGTCTCAGTCCCTTGTTCCAACCATAGAGAGTAGAGTAAAAAAAAAAAAAAAAAAAAAAAAAAAAAAAAAAAAAAAAAAAAACACTACAATGCAATAGAAAACGATTTGTTAAAACTCACCAAGCAAAGGGTGTTACATCAAGAAATAAAAGAACCAAAGTAAAAACTAATAAAAGAAGAGAAAGGTGGAAAGACGATGCCAGAGTGTCATGGCCAGGTGACCACAGACAAGGCAGTGGGGCATCTGGCCGCTTTTGCACATTAAAACAACCTGCCTAAAACGGTAGGTGAACGAAGAACAAACACATAATGAACACAGTACTAAAAATCAAATGGATTGGTATAACCCAATCACACGAATAAAATTTAAAACTGCGCCAGCCATAGAGGCTTTGTCAGCTAAAACAACTTTCAAATCGTCAGGGGAGATTAAAATTCCTTCTCTGTGCTGCTAAGTCCGGACATTCCAAGACGTGGGCGACTGTCAGACGCGCACCACATCGACACTCGGGAGGATCATCTCGACGGAGAGGGTGGCCGTGCGTAAGCCAAGTATGGCCGATACGCAGCCGGCAGAGAACAACAGAGTCTCTGCGAGGGGGCCCGCAGAGAGGTCCTCCACACGTTTGTAGTATCCTTTAAACGCCTCAATTTGTTGGGCACCTGTAGGGTGCGCCATTCACTACTCCACAAACCGAGCACTTTACGGCGTAGTGCAGAACGGAGACCAGCAATTGGAATGCCTATATTGAGGACAGGCTTGTGGGTGGCCTCTTTGTCCAGCCTGTCAGCCAGCTCATTGTCGTCTATCCCGACGTGTCCCGGAGTCCAAAGGAATGCCACTGACTGCCCACGTTGTTCAATGGTGTACAAGGACTCTTGTATAGCAACAAACAGAAGATTGCGCGGAAAACACTGGTCGATGGCCTGTAAACCGCCCAGGAAGTCGCTACAGATAACGAACGACTCCCCAGGGCAGGAACATATATGTTGAAGTGCACGGTGGATGGCTACCATCTCTGCAGTGAAAACTCTGCAGCCATCTGGCAGGGATCGCAACTCATTGTGTCCTGCAAGCGTGTAGGCAAAACCGGCATGACCATCTACCATCGAGCCGTCTGTGTACACTACCGTAGAGCCTCGAAAGCCGTCAATAATTGATATGAAGTGGCGACGAAGGGTCTAAGGGGGGGGGGGGGGACTGAGGTTTTAGCGTACCGTGACAGGTCCAGCCGAAGGTGAGGCCGTCGTATATACCATGGTGGTGTACCCGACTGGTATCTGAATAAAGAGGGGACAGGAACAGACTCCAATTGGCTCATCAGAGACCTAACACGAACACCAACCGTCAACCCTGATATCGGCCGCCTCTGCGGAATGTGGAGATCAGTTAGAGGAAAAAGTAGGCGGTGGTTTGGGTGGTTAGGTAAGCTACGGATGGTAGCCGCATAATTCGCAAGCAGTTGTTGTCGCCTGATATGCAGAGAAGGCACACCGGCCTCCACAAGGAGACTAGTCACTGGGCTTGTTCGAAAGGCTCCTGTTGCAAGCCTAACGCCACAGTGACCGACTGGGTCCAACATATGCAGAGCTGAAGGTGATGCCGAACCATAGGCAACGCTGCCCTAGTCCAGTCCGGACAGAACAAGCGCCTTATAGCACTGCAGCAGCCTACTGCAGTCTGCGCCCCAAGTGGTGTTACTGAGGCAGCGGAGGGCATTAAGGTGCTTCCAGCACTTCTGCTTGAGCTCACGGATATGAGGAAGTCATGTCAGCCGGTTGTCAAACACTAGCCCCAAGAAACGGTGCGTTTCCACCACATTGTGCAGATGGCCATCGATGTAAAGCTCAGGATGTGGATGGGCTGTCCGACGCCGGCAGAAGTGCATAACGCAGGTCTTGGCAGCAGAGAACTCAAACCCATGGGCAACCTTGCGCCTTGCGCATGGCTCCCTGCAGCTGCCGTTCAGCTACACGCATACTGCTAGAGCTAAAATATAAGCAGACGTCATCTGCATACAGCGAGGTGGAGACTGAGGAACCTACCGCTGCCGCTAGACCATTTATCGCCACTAAAAACAGAGGAACACTCAGGACAGAGCCCCGGGGTACCCCATTCTCCTGTACATGCAGAGAGCTACAAGAAGCACCGACTTGTACAGGAAACGTACGCAAAGATAAAAAATTTCGAATAAAAATGGGAAGCGAACCCCGGAGACCCCACCTATGTAATGCGGTAAGGATGTGATGTCTCCAGGTCTTGTCATAAGCGTTAGATAAATCGAAGAAAACTACCATCAGGTGTAGGCAGCGAGAGAAGGCTGCCCGTATGGCGTACTCAAGGTCGACCAGGTTATCCACAGCTGAACGCCCCTTTCGGAAACCACCCTGGCATGGAGTGAGAAGACCCCTGGATTCAAGGAGCCAACACAATCGTCGACTCACCATATGCTCCAGCAATTTGCAAAGAACGTTGGTGAGGCTGATTGGTCGGTAACTGTTCAACCCATGTGGATGTTGACCAGGTTTGATCACCGGGACTATCAGACTCTCACGCCATTCCTGATTGCCTCGTCTAATCAACTGTCGGGCGCTCTCTAATCGCCTCAGCAATCTCCGGGGACCACCAGGGCACTGTTCGCCGCCGGGATGATTCCGAAGAGCGAGGGATTGCACCATCAGCTGCAGAAAGAATGGCTGCGGTAGCGCTGTCGATTACCGCATCTATGTTGGAGAGTAGAGAAGAACCAATGATGGCAGAAGAAGCCTGTCAGCCTTATTAAACGCCAATCGGTGGGGCCGGATGCAGGAGTAGTGACAAGAAAATCGGGAAGTGGCCACTACCACATAAATCATCGTGGACACTCCAGTGGATTAAGGGGAACAGGCTAGGGCTACACACTGAAAGATCTATGGCCGAGTAAGTACCATACGCCACGCTAAAATGCGTGGGGGCACCGTTGTTTAAAAGGCAGAGGTCGAGTTGAGATATCAAGGACTCGACATCTCTACCACGGCCAGTAGTCATAGTACCACCCCACAATGGGTTATGGGCGTTGAAATCACCCAATAACACATAAGGCGGGGGTAGTTGCGCTATCAGTGCAGCCAGGACATGTTGTGGTACTTCACCGTCAGGAGGAAGGTAAATGTTGCAGAGGGTAATGTCCACTGCAGTTCTTACCCTGACAGCTACAGCTTCCAAAGGCGTTCGTAGTGGAACAGCTGTGCTGTAGACAGAGGTAAGGACGTAGATGCATACGCCACCTGACGCCCTGTCACCGTCTGTGCGGTTCCTATAATAACCCTGATAGCCACGCAAGGCAGGGGTGCGCATCACGGGAAACCATGTTTCTTGCAGGGCAATGCAAAACGCAGGTGAAGTGCTAAGGAGTTGGCATAACTCAGCTAAGCGGGGAAAAATCCACCGCAATTCCACTGGAGAATTGTGCTATTGGCATTAAATGCCATGATTAAAAGGATAAAAGAAAAGGTTATTTCGAAGGTTCACCAGCTACCACCGATTTTGAACCGACCGAGTCCAAGATTATCGGCTCCGGGGAGTCGATGAGGGCGAGATAGGTGAGGTGAGGATCTCTAACTCATCTTCTGAAGCAGAAGATGAGGGTAGATATGACTTTCGAGCCACTAAAGTGTCCTTTTAGTCTTCTTCACTCTTCCCTGTCACTGCCCCTTCGGTCTGAAGGGCTGGGAGGGCTTCTCGGAAGTGGCGCTAGGTGTGGAAGAAGAGCGATAAGCCCTTCGACCAGCAGGTTTGGGATCCGTAGGCCTTCGGCCAAGATCCTCTGAGACACCCTGAGAAGTCTCGGAAGGGGGTGTCCCGAGGGACCCCTTCCGAGCGATAGGAGCTGGAGGAGGCTTCACCTTCTCCGGCGGGGAGGTGGGGACCGGTGTCCCTGATGTTTGAGGGGTTGATGCTCCCACGGCAAAAAGAGTGGGAGCCACAGAAGAGGAAGTGCCCCCAGCTGGCAAGGGGGCAGGGACATTTGGGTGGGCCTGGGAGCCCACTGTCATAGGCGGAACAGATGGTAGAACAGGCACTGTAGAAGATGACGAGGCTGCCGTGGCATAGGTGTTAACCAGGCGCACAGGGTGGAGCTTTTCATATTTTCTCTTTGCCTCTGAGTAGGTTAGTCGATCGCGGGTCTTATTCTCCATTATTTTCCTTTTCTGGTGCAGAACCGTGCAGACAGACGAACAAGGGGAGTGATTTTGGCCACAATTAACACATACTGGAGGAGGGGTGCAGGGACGTTTGGATGGACAGCACGTCCGCACTCCCGACATGTAGGGTTGGCATCACATCGGGAGGACATATGCCCAAACCTCCAGCACTTGAAACAATGCACAGGGGGAGGAACGTAGGGCGTGACGTCACACCGGTAGACCAACAGCTTGACCTTCTCGAGCAATGAATCGCCCTCGAAAGCCAAGATGAAGGCACCGGTGGCAACCCTGTTGTCCTTCGGACCCCTATGGACTCGGCGAATAAAATGGACACCCCGCCGTTCTAAGTTTGCACGCAGATCGTCGTCTGACTGCAACAAAAGGTCTCTATGGAATATTACTCCCTGCACCATATTTAAGGTCTTGTGTGGTGTTATGCTAACGGAAACATCACCCAGCTTGTCACAGGCAAGCAATGCCCGTGACTGGGCTGGGGATGACGTCGTTATTAACACCGACCCAGAGCGCATTTTCGACATGTCTTCCACCTCATAATACTTGTCCTCCAAGTTTTCAACGAAGACCAAGGGCTTAGTCGTCTTAAAAGAGTCCCCATCAGTGCGGGTACAAACTAAATATTTAGGGGCGTAAGCCTCACCCTGGTTTCTTGCCCGACGTTCCTCCCATGGTGTAGCCAGGAAAGGGAACGTTTGGGGATAATACTCTACTGCATTGAAGTCCCTTTTACCTCGCTTAGAGACGCCATTTTTGCGTGTGGCGACGCTATTAATTGCTCGTTTTATCCTGGTCCCACGAGCAGCTAGGGAAAAGAGGTCCACCCAGGCAGAGCCCCGCTTGCCTGGGTAAGCCTTATACAACTGAGGTGCGGCAGGTTCCTCAGAGGTTACTCGCTAGCGGCTGTTCAATCTCAACAGCCATGCATCTCCTCGGCACGTAGCACACCTTGAGATTGAGGTTTTTTTTATTTTTTTTTATTTTTGTAGAAGTTTGTACCGCCCTCGCGACCCGGGCGATTAAGCCAAGATCCCCGGGCTCTGAAACGTACAACGTTCCACCGTCGCGCCGAACGATGGTCGTTGAAGCACGCACAGAGCTTACGGTGTAGCAGACTGTTGGCGCGACACAGCCCACAGCTCAGGACCCGGGGTTCGCTAAGCCCGTACTCAGCAAATTAATGCCGAGCCCCTGAGGGGATCTTCTGCTCACCATCGTACAGTAGTAAATACGAATACTGTTATATGGTTCTATTGAAACTGTTTAGAGTTGAAGATTACTTGAGAAACTTTATCTGAGAGTTATGCTCAGAGGTTAACTGAAAAAGGTAACACACTAATGCTGTGCGGCTGATTCATGTAGCTTTGCCATCGGAATCGAAAATATTTAAATCAATACGATCAAATTCGAAACAGAACTCTACGCTTAAAACATACTATAATTTATTACTTTCATAGGTTAAATGAAATTATCGTCACACTTTCATCATGAGCTGACGTGTTACAGGTTATTCACAACACATTCACGACACATACATTGCAAAAATATTGCAAACGATTCAAAAGTATTGAATATTTTCTTCAATTATGAGAGTTGGAACTTAAATAATCGCAACACTGCTGTGGAGACAATATGCAGTAGAATCTACTACTGTCGCCGATAGTATACGTTGTCCACATACCTAACTTGCCTCCGAGCAAATGGACTCACACGTCCCACGTCACTGGCGTGCACACAATCGAGGGAAACACCTGTGGGCAAGCAGTCTAACGTAACGATGACAGGAACAACGGAGACCGCCAATGCACAGCATTACTGTTCGTTTTTTGAGCATCGCCTGCGACCAGCTCTGCGAAAGAAGCGTAACACTTTCTGCAAAACCCACCCATCATTTTTCACGACAATGCGCAGGCGCATACAGCGCAATCTGTGGCTGCTCTGTTCGGTCTATGGGACTGGGAAGTACTGTACCATCCACCATTCTCCCGAGACGTATGTCCTTGTGACTTTCATTTGATTCCGAAGATGAAGGAACCACTTCTCTGCATTCGCTTAAAAGCTGTTCCAGAGATTCTACAGGCATTAGACAGCTCCATTTGCACCATCAACAGAACAAACTCTGCTAACGGTATACTACGCCTTCCACATCGCTGGCTACGATTTCTATACAACGCTGGTGACTACTTTGAAGGACAGTTACAGATGCAAACATGTAACGCTTTTGTATAGATTGTGAATATATAGTTGCCACTATTTACGTTCCAACCCTCGTATAATCTCCACACATCGCTAACTGCAGGCCGTTGCGTCGTCCGAAGAAGCTCGCGCAAGAAGTCGTGACCCGTTCGCAGAAACGCATTCTCGAGTTGCTGATGGTGAGTCCATTTGTTTCTGAGGGGCTGCCGTCTCAGTTGCACGTTGACAGCCGAGTCGTACCCAAAATAAAACGAGGGAAAAAAAGAATGTCTGTATGCCTCTGTAGGAGCCCTAATTTCTATTATCCTTGTGATCTTTACGCGAAATGTAAGTAGGCGGCAGTAAGTTGTTTCTGCAGTCAGCTTCAAATTCCGGGTCTCTACATTTCTTCAGCAGAATTTTTCGAAAAGAATGTCGTCTTTCCTCCAGCGATTCCCATTTGAGTTCCCAGAGCATTTCTGTGACACTCGCACGTTGGTCGAATCTAACTGTAACGAATCTAGCTGCTCGTCTCTGAACTGCTTCCATGTCTTCCTTTCAAATGAGCTGCTACGGGTCCCAAACACCTGAGCAATACTCAAGACGTGATCGTACAAGCGTTTTATACGCGGACTCCTTTACAGATGAAGTATGTCTTCCCGAAATTCCTTCAATGAAACGAAGTCGGCTGTCCGCCTTACAACTGTCCTTAAATGTGCGTTCCATTTCATATAGCTCTACAATGTTACGCCTAGATATTTGAACGACGCGACTGTATGAAGAATCTGTGTGCCGCGGTGGAGTTGTCGAGCGGCCTAAAACACCTCGCTGCGGAGCGCGCGGTTGCTCGCCGTGGAGTTCGAGTCCTCCCTGGGGCACGGGTGTGTGTGTTTGTCCGTAGGTTAGTTTACAGAGGTTTAAGTAGTTTGTAAGCTACGGACTGATGACCACGCAGTTTGGTCCGATAGATTTACAGACAGAAGAATCTGTATTCGAATAGTATGGGATTGTTTGTTCCACTCATGTGCATGAAATGTTCAAATGTCTGTAAGGCTTAAGGGACTTGACTGCGGGTTCATCAGTCCCTAAACTTGTTGTTGTTATGGTCTTCAGTCCGGAGACTGGTTTGATGCAGCTCTCCACCCTATCTATCCTGAGCAAGCCTTTTCATCTCCTCATAAGAACGGCAACCCACATCCACTTGAATCTGCTTACTATACGCGTCTCTTGGTCTCCCTCTGCGATTTTTACCCCACACACTTCCCTCAAATGCTAAATTTACGATTCCTCGATGTCTAAGAATGTGTCCTACAAAGCGATCCCTTCTTTTAGTCAGGGTATGCCAAAAATTCCTTTTCTCACCAATTATGTTCAGTACCTCTTCATTAGTTATGTGATCTACCCACCTAATCTTCAGCATTCTTCTGTAGCACCACATTTCAAAAGCCTCTATTCTCTTCCTGTCCGCACTGCTTATGGTCCATGTTTCACTCCCGTACAAGGCAACACTCCACACAAATGCCTTCAGAAAAGACTACCTTAAACTTAAATTAATATTCGATGTTAGCAAATTCCTCTTTTCCAAAAATGCTTTTCTTCCCATTGTCATTCTGCATTTTATATCCTCTGTAATTCGACCATCGCATGTTATTTTACTACCCAAGTAACAAAACTCATCTACCACCTTCATTGTTTCGTTACCTAATCTAATTCCTTCAGCAAGCCTGATTTTCTAAGACCGCATTCCATTATTTTTGTTTTGCTCTTGTTAATGTTCATTTTATACGCTCTCTTCAACACACTGCCCATTCCATTCAACTTATCTTCCAGGTCCTTTGCTGTCTCTGACAAAATTACAATGTCATCAGCAAAACGCAATGTTTTTATTTCTTCCCCCTGAACTTTAATCCCTATTCCAAATTTTTCCTTCCTTTCCTTCACCGCCTGCTCGATGTACAAATTGAATAACATCGGAGAAAGGCTACAACCCTGTCTTACTCCCTTCCCAACTGATGCTTCCCTTTCATGCCCTTCGAGTCTAATAACTGCGGTCTGGCTTTTGTACAAGTTGTAAATAACTCTCCTTTCCCTATATTTTCCCCGTGCTGACTTCAGAATTTGAAAGAGTGTATTCCACTCAACATTGTCAAATGCTTTCTCCAAATCTACAAAAGCTAAAAATGTAGGTTTGCCTTTCCTTAATCTATCTTCTAATATAAGACGTAAAGTGAGTATTGCCTCCCGGGTTCCTACGTTCCTCCTGAATCCAAACTGATCTTCCGCAAGGTCAGCTTCTACCAGCTTTTCCATTCTCCTATAGATAATTCGTGTTAAAATTTTGCAACCATGACTTATCAAGCTGATGGTTCTGTAATTTTCACACCTGTCTGCGCCTGATTTCTTTGGAAAGGGGATTATTACATTTTTCTTAAAGTCTGAGGGTATTTCGCCTGTCTCATAGATCCTACACACCAGTTCAAATAGTTTTGTCATGGCTGGCTCTCCCAGAGACTTTAGTAGCTCTGAGGGTATGTCATCTACTCCTGGGGCCTTCTTCCGACTTAGGTCTTTCAGGGCTCTGTCAAATTCATCTCTCAGTATAGTGTCTCCTGTTTCATCTTGATCTACTTCCTCGTCCCTTCTTACAACATCGTCTCTAAGTTTATTTCCTTTGTAGAGCTGCTCTATGTACTCTTTCCACCTTTCAGCTTTCCCTTCTTTACTGAGAACTGGTTTCCCATCTGAGTTCTTGATATTCGTAGAGTTGCTTTTCTTGTCCCCAAATGTCTCTTTTATTTTCCTGTAGGCGGTGTCTACTTTTCCCCTTCTTATGCAATCTTCTACAGATTTGCATTTGGCTTCTAGCCACTCCTGCTTAGCCATTTTACACTTCCTGTCAATCTCATTTTTTTGTCGTCTGTACTCCATTTTGCCTGTTTCATTTACTGCATTTTTATATTTTCTCCTTTCATCAATTAAATTTAGTATTTCCTGTGATATCCACGGATTTTTTGTAGGTCTTGCCTTTCTACCTATTTTGTCCTCTGCTGCCTTCACTATTTCATATCTCAATGCTACCCATTCCTCTTCTACTGTTTTATTTCTCGCTGTTTCTGTCAATTGTTGCCTAAATCTCCCTCTGAAATTCTCCAGAACTTCGCTTTCCTTCAATTTATCTAAGTCCCATCTCCTTATTTTCCTACCTTTCTGCAGTTTTTTCAGTTTCAGCCTACAGTTCATGACTAACAAGTTATGGTCAGAGTCTATATCTGCCCCTGGGTACGTCTTATAGTTTACAACCTGGTTCCGGAATCTATGTCTTACCATTATAAAATCTATCTGATACCTCCCGGTGTCTCCTGGTCTCTTCCACGTATACAACCTTCTTTTGTGATTTTTAAAACACATGTTTGTTACAATTAAATAATGTTCCGTGCAAAATTCTACCAGGCGGCTTCCTCTTTCATTCCTCCTGCCCAGTCCAAATTCACCTACTATATTTCCTTCTCTTCCTTTTCCTACTACCGAATTCCAGTCTCCCATCACAATTAAGTTTTCCTCTCCCTTAACTGTCTGAATAATTTCCTTTAGTTCCTCATATATTTCTTCGATCTCCTCATCATCGGCAGAGCTAGTTGACATATAAACCTGTACTACTGTTGTCGGTGTTGGCTTCGTATCTATCTTGACAATGATAATGCGATCACTGTGCTGATCATAGTAGATTACCCGCATTCCTATTTTCTTATTCATTATCAATCATACTCCTGTGATACCCCCAAATGATATGGTATTTATAATCCTGTACTCACCTGACCAGAAATCCTGTTCATCCTGCCACCGAACTTCACTAATCCCCACTATATCTAACTTCAACCTATCCATTTCCCTTTTTACATTTTCTAATTTTCCTACTCGTTTAAGGGATCTAACATTCCACGCTCCGACCCGTAGAATGCCAGTATTGCTTTTCCTGATGATCACATCCTCCTGAGTAGTCCCCGCCCGAAGATCCGAATGGGGGACTATTTTACCTCCGGAATATTTTACCCGAGAGGATGCCATCATCATATTTCTATACAGTAGAGCTGCATGTCCTCGGGAAATGTAACGGCTGTAGTTTCCCCTTGCTTTCAGCCGTTCGCAGTAACTGTGTGGCAAAGCCACATTAGCTGATGTTACAAGGGCAGCTCAGTCAATCATCCAGACTGTTGCCCCTGTAACTACTGTAAAGGCTGCTGCCCCTCTTCAGGAACCACACGTTTGTCTGGCCTCTTCACAGATACCCCTCCGCTGTGGTTGTACCTACGGTACGGCTATCTGTATCGTTGAGGCACGCAAGCCACCCCACCTCGGCAATGTCTGTGGTTCATGGGGGTGGTCCCTAAACTTACAAACTACTTATGAACTTCCTTATACTAAAGACGTCACAAACATCCATGCCCGCGGGGGGATTCGAACCCCCGATGGCGGACTGACGCGCGCACCGCAACACGGCGCTCCAGCACGCGCGGCTAATCCGCCGCGGCCATGTGCATCATCTTACATTTTTCTACATTTATAGAAAGCCGCAATTCGTCACACCAAATAGAAATTTGTCTTCTCCTGTCCCACTAAAGACAGATAATAATACACTCTCCCATACACCATAGCATCATCAGCAGACAGTCGCAAATTAGTAGTGACTCTGTCCATCAGATCATTGATATAGATTAAAACTAAATGGTCATATGACAGTCACCTGGGGCACGCCTGACGAAACAGTCGTCTCTAAAGAACACTCGCCGTCGAGAAGAACGTAGTGCGTTCTATTACTTAGGAAGTCTTCCAGCCATTCACAAATCTGTGAACGTATTCCATAAGCTCGTATCTTCGTTAGCAGTCCGCAGTGTGACTCCGCGTCAAACGCCTTTTTGAAACTGAGAAAAATACTGTCTACTTGTTGCTCTTCATCCATGGCTGATTTCACATAAGATATATTTAATTATTTGACGTAAAGTAGAAAAAAGACCATTATGCCTTTACATTAATGTTAATATTCTTAAAATCTGACAGTTCTTATTCATTTGTAAACAGATAACACCTTACGATGTAATTTTAAATTGCGAAACCAGTCGTGTGTCCCTCAGTAAGGGATTGTAACTGTCGCAGCGCACCTGTTCTTTTAAATATGAACCGTGGGGCCTGGAAACAGTTTTTTGCCTCTCCAAATCAAATGTTTGTAATCCTACGCGACCAAACTATGTTGATCATCAGTCCTTAGTCTTACAAACTACTTAAACTAACCTAAGGACAACACACACATCCATGCGCGATAGAGGATTCGAACCTTCGACACGGAAGGCCGCCCGATCCGTAACGTGGCGCTCTAGACCGCTCGGCTAATCCAGCGCGTCTGCCTCTCCAGAAAATATTGCCAAGTAGTTAACAGATACGGGCGAGGGAGGTGCAGTATTTGAAACCTGGCGCTACGAAGCGTACGCTGGCTGCAGCGCGCGGCTAACAGGCGCGCCCGGCCGCCCGCCCTCTGCCGCCGGTGCGGAACACGTGGGCGTCGGCGACACGTGGGCGTCCGGCGCGGGGGCGGCTGCTGTGCTGTGCGCATGCGCGGCGGCCGCGCGCGCCTCATGTGTGGGGCGGCGTGCCACCTCCTAGCGCCATCTGCCGCCCTGGCCGCGCACGCACCCAGCCCAGGGGCGGCGCGGGGTGTGTGATCCACGTGCGTGGCACGCAACGCCGGCCTCACCTGCTAAACGGTGCTCGCGAAGGGCGGAAAGCGCGAACACTTCACTGCCACCTGTCGTGCGGAGGTTAAAAACTCCAGTCAGGGCTCGATGACGCGTCGCAGTCCAGAGTCCGGTGAGCGACCAAACGAGGCGATTGCATCGACGGGTTTACGGAAATCTGTTTAATTTTCTGTTTATTATTTACAACTGTCACATATAACGAATGGTAAATTCAGAAACGGAATAAAGACACTCTTATTAAGCGTGTATACCCAGTATTTATAGTGCACAATAATATACATTTCTAAATATACAAGGGTATCATTATACAAATGCCACGGGGGAGCGGCAGAGCGCATTGAGGCGCTATGCTGCGATGCGTGAGGCCGTACCCCGTGGGGGGTTCGAATCCCCGTCCTCGGGCATGGATGTTTGTGCTGTCTTTACTATAAGGTACTTCATAAGTAGTTTGTAAGTTTAGGGACTGATGACCCCGCAGTTAAGTCCCATAAGCTTCAGAATTATTTATTTATTTATTTTGTTCGAAAATACACACTTAACCCTCTCATGCGCAAATTATTAAGCTGACAATGAACAAAATTTCTAATATATTATTTGGTAACTTGTGCAGAATTCATCATACTTTACCTAAAAAAAAAAAAAAAAAAAAAAAAATAGTTTCACAGACCAATAGGGTGTTCTCAAATGTGGACAGTGAGTACGAAAACTGCTACATTTTACATAGTAACATCTATTAATAATATCAAAGAATTCTGAAGACCAGTGGCGCCAACACGGGAAGCGGGAAGGGCTAATCGAGTTGAAGCACCCACAAAAAAAAAAAAAAAAAAAAAAAAAAAAAAAAAAAAAAAAAAAAGCAGGCTAGAACCGGAAATTTGCAATATTCACATGTAATAAATCACAACGTAACTACAATTTGCACCAAGCACATGTTAACGTGACAGTGGGGTCGCCAACGTGATGCCGCCACTAAGAACGTGTGCTGCTGTTACTGTGAGCGGTTTTGCCATGCTGAAGTTTATGAGCCGATTGTTCATATGCGGCGACCCGCTGCTTAGCAGGTCAGCGGCGCCAGCGAATGGAATCTTATGAACAGTTATAACATCGGCGAGCTGCTTATATTTCTGATACCGAATGATAAGAATCTTTTACCATTAATAAATTCAGTAGGCCAGAGATGCACACAGTGAAGGGAGGGGTAGTCATGAAACACTGAAATTTCTGGGGGGGGGGGGGCGGGGGAGGGGGGAGGGATGAGTACTTTTGGTCGACTTGGAGGGGCTTCACAAAAACATATTTCATTTTAATATTACATGGAAAAACCATTTTTATTATATACTAAACTAGGAATACAGGACCTAATATCACGGATGTCTGGGGGGGGGGGGCGAGTCATTGTCCAAGAGAGGTGGGCACCTCTGCAGAAGGCTTTATCTTAAAAAAACTATGAACCCTCTTCCTCCCAGAACCGAATCCGGGCTCCGCCACTAGTGACGATTGTTCACTATTTGGTACTTATCCTACAATAAAGTTGTTTCAGGCACCCAGGGCACACTTTTCTCAAATGTAACGTGTTTTCGTCCGCAGACCCGATTATGAATGACAACTCTTGGAATTGGGGTCACTTGACTTGGCTGACCAGTGTTCTACCCCATCGAAGCGTAATTCGTTGGGTACCGAAAGACAGGCTTTCTTCTTTTTTCGATTTACAGACAACAGTGTGCTTTCATCTGAAGACCTGCCTCTACTCTTTCTTCTAATCTCTACTTTCCATTCCTTTGATACCCCAACGACTGACACTGCCGTCTAGGATACATTCTATCATTCTTTATCAGTCCTCATGTGAGGTACTTGAGCTCTTACGGTCACCTCAGATGTAAAATATGACAGAAATGAGACAACATTTAAGCGTCCTCATTTGAGGACGTTACGCATGAGAGGGTTAAGTGCATGTCAAAGGGTTCATAGAACGTCTTTCAGAATATTTATCTATTCTCGAAAATCACGCGGAAGACAAAGCAGCTAAACCTCTTCGTTCAAGCTAGGATTTCTCTTATTTTATTATGATGATCATCTCGTCCCTTCGTAGGGAGAAAAAACTCCTCCACGAAATTCCGTAAGTAGATCTCGACGCAACGAAAAATGTCGTTGAAATTATTTTTACTATTTTTTCCGTCAGTTCTTGGTAGACCATCATCATACTGAATTAAAAATCACACAATTTTGAGTATGTTTCGCAAGTTTATTTTAATTCTTGAGCCGGTTTTCGGCTTATAAGGCCATCTTCAGTTTTTTACTGTTTATCTCAAGGAATTTGCAATGTTTTGATACAGGCTTGAAAAGTGTAACGAGTAGACTTTCTAGTCTGTATCAAAATATTGCAAATTATTTTACATAAACAGTAAACTCTGAAGAGTGCCTTATAAGCCGAAAACCAGTATATGAATTAAAATAAACTAGTGGAACATACTGGAAACTGTGATTTTAATTCGTTGGAATCATTTCTACGCTACGCCGCTTTCTTGACACTCTCTCAGCTTTATCCCAATACTTCAAAACGAGGAGATCTTATATGCACGCTGAAGATGTTCTCCATCAAACCCACCGCATAAGAACCCCACACCGGGCAGCAGTTCACCAGACCCCGACGGTCAAGCGTAGTGCAGACAGTCTCTTAAGTAGTTCACGTGCATCTTGTAAGTGTCCTGCCAATAAAACGCAGTCTCTGGTTTATCTTTCACCCATTATTTTCTAACGGTTCTTTTCCACTTAAGTCGTTCGTAATTGCAATTCCTAGGTATTTAGTACAGTTTGAAGCGTTTATATTTCAGCCATTATTTTGTAAATGTAGTTTATAGATTTATTTATAAAAATGTAATATGTAAAGCTGTTCATTTCACAGCTACAGTTTTATTCTATGATATCCATTACCTCCCACAATGTAAGCTATTTAAAATATTTCTTAGAGGGTTTCTCAAGTAATTAATGCATTGGAATGGTTAATTGTTTAAATTTTTTTACACATAGATTAAATTTATTCTTGGTTCCCCCTCCTGTATATTTATTAATGATTCTTTTATTGGAACATATTAACTGTACTATGACAGCAGAGTCAAGGATGATAATTTTTATGTGCTTGTATATAAATGTGAGGAGTGGAATATCTTTCATGTTTGTTTCAAAACTTTCTAACTTCTTTGAGGTATACAGTAAAGTATTAAAGATGGCCTCATATGCCGAAAACCGGTTCGCGAATTAAAGTAAACATACACAAAATCGTGATTTTCAATTCTGTATCATGATGTTCCACCAAGAAGTGACGCAAGATCACCTTATTAAGATCAACCGTCAGCGTTCGCAACATACATATATATCTAAATCATTTTCGAGTTGGTTTTGATCTTCTGATGACTATAAACGATGGTGTCATCTGCAAAAAACCTATGAGCGTTGTTAAGAACCCCCCCCCCCCTTCCTCAACAGGCTCACGGTTCTTTCGTGAGTACGTGCGTGGCGGGCACGGGGCCCCGAGCTAATCGAGTTAATACAGTCTTCCTTCCATCTTTACTTCCAGGACTGCATTTACTTACCATCTCCCCTCCTTTCCTTTCCTCGCTCCTCCCCCTCCCCACAAGGGGACTTGATAATTGATAACCTCAGTAGTTTAGTCCCCCTATCCCAACCAAACAACCTAACCTAACCTGTTGTTAAGATTTTCTCCCAAATTGTTAATGCAGGGTGTTCAAAACAAGTGTAGAATATTTTGGCAAGTGCAAGTGCTCATCGAAACAAGAAAAATGCCGGCCGCACTGGCCGAGCGGTCTGCGGCGCGCCAGTCACAGTCTGCACGGCCGCTACGGTCGGGGGTTCAAATACCCCCTCGGGCATGGGTGTTTGTGTTGTCTTTAGTATAAGGTAGTACATAAGTAGTTTGTAAGTTTAGGGACTGATGACCCCGCAGTTCAGTCCCTTAAACTTAACAAACATTTGAACAAGAAAAATAAGTTCAATAAACATGAGACCAGAAACGCATTCCTTCTGAGATAAAAACGTCTTTATATACATAGCATGTTGTTTGTGTTCGGGGTAAGGAATGGCACACCCTTTGAAGTCTACCCGGTTCTTGTCGTAGTACTTGCTGCCACGCACTGAAGACTCGTCCCTGCAGTGTCGGCACATCGCTGGTTGAAACTGAGTAAAAGTCAATGGGAATGAGGTCTGTGGAACGAGCAGGGCAAGGACTGGGACCTCCCCGACTAAGCCAGCGGCCCTGAAATGACGTCATTGCACGTTGGCGCACATTGAGACGAAAGTGTGCTAGTGACCGTCACGCGTGAACCACATCTGTGATCGTTGAGGACGTGGCAGATCCCCCAGAAAGCTAAGTGAAATATTAATGAGAAAGTCAAACCGCGTGGGAGTGGTCGAGCGGTCTGGAGCGCCACGTTACGGATCGCGCGGCCTCCCACGTCGGAGTTTCGAATTCTCCCTCGGGCATGGATGTGTGTGTTGTCCTTAGGTTACTTTGACTTAGTTTAAGTAGTTTCTAAGACTAGAGACTGATGACCAACGTAGTTTGTTCCCATAGGATTACAAACATTTGAACATTTTGAGAAAGTCAAGATAATGCGCCCCATATAACCTTTGTGGTAGTGCGTATTGCCCAGTTTAGGTATCACCAAGTGCGCATGCTCATACGTTCAGTGACAATCGGCGCTGATGCCTTGTTTCCTGAATTGCTTGGGGACGTACTTCTGCACATACTCGCTTGTTTTGGAAATTCACAAGACTGTCTCTTGTGGACAACATATTACCCTACTGTCACATCTGACGAATTTCGTATGCGATGATACTGCTACTATCCGCAACTAAGGGTCGCGCGGCTTTTCTTATATATAGGCGTTCCTGGACCCATATTTATTAGTGTATTCTAGCAACTACTACAACAACACCGGTTAAACTTGTAAGGCTGTGTCATTCCATACGCGGAATAGAAACACCATGCCATGAATATAACCAGGTTTTCATCTCAGAAGGAATGCATTTCTGGATTCATTTTTATTTGTATTATTTTCCCTGTTTCGATGAGGACTACCACCTGGCTATGTATTCTACATTTGGTTGTTAATCCCTGCTCTTCCTTACTTCTTTTTATTTATTCCTCTTGTTTCGGTAAGTACTAGCTCCTCTCAGAGTGGGAGATTTGTCATTTGTCCTCGGTTGTAAAGGACAAGTAAAATGCAAAACTATTAAATACTATAAAAGAGATCACAAGAATTACACCAGTGGTATGAGGAGAAGCGAAAGAATGCTAAGAAGAGGGTAAGGAAAACACGTCAAGACTCCTGAGACAAATTAATCACTGAGGTTGAACATGATATAAAAGAAAGATAGTACTTTGAACATAAAATTTTAAGGAAATTAAATTAGCCTACAAGGAAGAATGCTAGAATTAATGTAATTAATGAGTATCAGTGTATAGAACATGATAAGAAGTTATGGTTTTGTGAAACTGCTGTAAAAAATACGGAATATCTAAAACCCCATGACAAGAAAGTTGCCCGAATAACCTTTTATGAGAAATCCATTTCGTGATATTACATTCTTGTTCCTTAATTTCGCTACATACATACACTTGAAAATAGTCAATTAAAATATTATGTCAATATTGCAAGTATATTTATATTTATTTTGACAATCGGTTTAGGTGCCCTGGAGTACCATCTTCCGGTCGCTGGTGAAAGGAAGTACAACCTATACATTGATAACCAAAACTCAAATACCAATTAAATACCCGATATTTCAGAGCATTTACATCTTCACAGACATTTTAGTTGTTGTCAGAGCAAATGGAGTGTCAGACATAAAATCAATAAAAATATATATAATATACCAATATACATTTATCACTATCAGAGCGACTTGATAAGCCTATAGCAGCAAGGATAACTACATTTTCCGCAAGAGTGTGCTACTTTATATCAACATGTTTTATATTTTACAAAACCTTGATAAGTTACCCTCCGTTTCGTAAAAAGGTGTTTCCCTTTTTCATAGTGTCATATTTTTTTCTGAGTTCTGAAATAATCCTATTTGCCAACAAATCCGTTAAAAGTAGAAAGAAAAAAAGAAAAAGAAAAATTGGTAAAATAAATTCACTGTAGACACCAGCAGCTGCCACAGCAGTACTTAGAATGCACATTTAAGAAGCTTATCTTACAACTTGTATCACAGTCAACAGTAAAACGTGACAGTCATAAAATAGCATACGATATTTTTACTCCGCAGCAAAGTGTGCTCTGATATGACAGTTTGTACGATAGGACGCGAAATAATGTCGAATAGCCAATCAGTGAGCTGAATGTTGGAGAATGTAGAACTTGATCGATAGGACGCGAAATAATGTCGGATAGCCAATCAGTGAGCTGATTGTTGGAGAATGTAGAACTTGATCCAAGTTGTAGATAAGAAAATTTCTACTTTCTTTTACTACTTTTAATGACTAAATGCACACATAATATTTAATATTTCGAATTATGTAACTTTAATTGGCCATCTTGTACGAATAAGTTAGTAATCTGTACCACAATTTTCGTGTTAGCTTATTTATATCACGATATGTACGCAGTTTCGGCTGCAGTCAAGATATCTCGACCAGTATCTGAACCGCGCAGAAGTAAAGTTACCTTGTCTGCTGATATCCTTGCATTTGTTGGTCCCTTATTCCTGGGGAGGGGTGGAAGGGGAGAGGACGTAGGCGCATTTGCCGTTGGGGGCCTCTGCTGAGCTGTTAAGCCCTCTCCCGAACTCCAGAAAATTACTGTCCCCGTGCACGAGCAATACCACACGTCTCCTCATATTCCACTCTAACTCGCGGGTCAGAGGCGAAAATATTGAATTTCCAAAAAGGTATTGTAATTGTGCACGTCCTTCCGTCATTCCAATTAAGTTTTAATAACGGTGCAGCGTCCATTACTTTCTCGCAGGGCCTCGCGATATCCCCCCCCCCCCACCCGTCATCTACCACCGCCGCCACGTCGACAAGTACGACTCTAACCGTCTCTGGCGAGCGGACGTGCTCGCTCTCGTTCCCAAAAAAAAGTGTCGCCTCTCGCGGTATCGGCAGCGTCCGGGCGGCTGCCATTTTAATGCTGTAAGCCAATAATTTGTCAAAGCCTTTCTCTAAACGTAAATAATGGATGAGTGGCGCCTGGAGGACGGCCGGGCGCGTATTACGCAGATCAGCGGGCCTAAGCCCGCGCGGCGCCCGACGGCCGCGCTAATCCGCCCCCACCTGGCGACGGTGGCGCCGCCGCCGGCGCGCGACATGAATTATTCTTGGCGGAGAGCTCCAGCGCGCCACGCGATCGGCGTTGTGGGATAATTGTCGGTTAATCCGCGGGAGATCAGAGGCTGATTCTGAAAAAAGGAAAAAGAGCGCCGCTGCGAGGGACGAAACATTTTTTTTTTTTTTTTTTCGTTTGGGCTGCTGCTACAACTGGCGCCCAGAGACGCGTGTGTGGTGGTGGTGGCGCGATGAGTGCGGAAAAAAAAAAAAAAAAAAAAAAGGGGGGGCTGGGACAGGACAGGGAGGGGTGGGCGGGGGCGAATTGTAACTGGTGAGCGCGCGCCAACAAGTTGAAAATCCACGGTGACAAACAGAAGTGGACGCGGCGCCTGGAACAGGCGGCGGCAAAGGCGCCGCTGTGTCAGTTGGAGTGACGGGCGGGCCTCCTCTTTTGAGCCCGCATTGACAGCTCGCCGGCGATACGCACCCGCGTCTCCGGTGGAGAGCGACTCTGCCGTCGACTGACACAGTCAATTCCCCGCTACCTCTTTCTCTCCGGCGAACGAGATGAGCGCTGCAGCACGGGCGCTCGCGTTCTATTTCGGGCGCAAGGTACGTGCAGCCACTTTCGACGGTGGTAGCCGAAACGTTTGAGATAATACCGGGTATTTTTAATAAGATGGGGTAATGTGCATCCGAGCACAATTATTTAGACGGTCGTCTCGCTAAATTTTATTTCGTGGTCACTTTCTTAATACACACGTTCCGCTACAGTCGATATATCAATATGTTCGAGGTGACAGTTCCTTTTATATAAAACACGCTTACTTCAGCCAAGATCGCTAGTTTATTTGCTGGTTTTTTCACCGGTTTCGATTAACTTTGTCATCATCTTCAGGAAAATCTTTTTTGTTTTTATAATGTTCTCCTACTTTCAATAAAATAGTTACTTGTGAAAATGTAATATAAGAAAAAGAACATTGTCAAACGATTAAAATTTGCATCATCAAAGTGGATCGTCATTTGCAATGCATTTTTAAAAAGTGTGTACGTTCTTGCCACAAGTAACTCGGAGACACTTTCTAAATGTGCAGTGCATATAAGGATCCACTTTGGTAAGGCAAAAAATTTTAATCGATGATAATGTTCTTTTTCTTCTATTACATTTTCACAAGTAACTCTTTATTTTATTGAAAATAGGTGAACATTGTAAAAAAAGTTTTTTTTTTTCTGTAGATGATGACATAGTTCATCGAAGCAGGCAAAAAAAAAAAAAAAAAAAAAAAATAGCAAATAAACTAGCGCTCTTCGTAGAAGTAAGTGTGTTTCATATAAATTTTTGACCACTCTCCATAGGCGTAATATGCCACTTAACTATAGTTCCTAAACCCAGATGATCCTGACGTCCTTCCAGAAGGATGGTGTTTCGTTTTGTTAAACATGTAAAGTAAATTATTTCCTTTTGGCACAAAACACTGTCTCCAACTTTGTTAGCCGGCCGCGGTGGCCGAGGGGACTGAGGCGCTCCAGTCACGGTCTGCACGGCCACTACGGTCGGGGGTTCGAATCCCCCCTCGAGTATGGATATTTGTGCCGTCCTTAGTCTTAGCTACTTCATAAGCAGTTTGTAAGCTTAGGGACTGATGACCCCGTAGTTAAGTCCCATAAGCTATACAAATATTTCAATATTTTCAACATTGTTATTTGTTTGTCGGTGCGCCTCGGTTGCACAGTGGTAGAGTGCCAGACTACAAATCCAAAGGTCACGGGTTCGATCCCCGCCAGGTCCTACGATTTTTATCTGTCACTTTCCACTTCTTTCACCTCTAGCAGTATTGCTCATGTGAAAAATACCGAGTAGCACCGTGGTTCGGAACCCACGTTAAACCGTAGGTCCCCCTATAACTGGCTGGGTAAGTTAGTTCGAAGGTCGGAGGAAGGCAACGGCATACCACCTCCAAACAGGACCATGCCTAGTAAAGTACTGTGGTGTTCAAACCAATCTTCGGTATGTTGACTGCTTTGTTTTTACCTTATTTGAATGTCGATCATTGACATGCAAGTACTAATAATCTTTGTTTTAGCACGTTATTCTGTGTTAGTCACCTTTGAAGATAGGGATTCAGAGCACCGTCTGAGTTAACTCATGATTTTGGGTATGTATGTACTTACTCATCAATTTCAGTTTTATTATTCGGAACCATATGGATGGCTTTGCAACTGAAATGAGGTATCTAACATGTAATATTAGTGTTTTCATTCTTACTCCGTTCCAGCAGGACGGCCTATTATGCCGAGACTGAAAGTGCAATTCGCGTAAAACCAATGTTGCAACATTTGAACGATCTATTACACTCATGTAATGAACTATCAATTAAACCAAAAGTAACAAAAAATTAGGAACATCTGGCTTAATGATCGCCCAGACGGGTGACGCTTTTTTTGGTTGTGCCTATATAAACTCGTCCACAACTGCAGGGAATTTCATAGACACCTGGTGTAGGCAGGGGATGTCCCTTGTCTTTTGCGAGTCTTAAACATTCTTTTATTAGGTAGTTGGTAAGCCTAGGGACTGAAAACCGCCGCGGTGGAGTGGCAGAGCGCTCCAAGGCGCCTAACTGCGGAGCGCACCGCTGCTCGCCGTCGGAGGTTCGAGTCGTCCCTCGGGCATGGGTGTATGTATTGTTAGATTAAGCCTAGGGACTGATGACCAGAGTAGATAAGTCCCATATATTAACAAACATTTGTACATTTTTGCGCCTTAAGAAACGTCTGTAGATGAAATAATACTAATGTAAATTTAGAACTTCACAATGTATAATTGAATTGTATCATTAGATTATATGAGGTATCTGTAATGTGGGGAGGTAATCCAAATACACGTAGAAAGTAAAAGTGGGGTTTATAAAATCACATGCAATGACTGCAGCAAACTATATAGGTCAAACAGGCAGGGCAATTGAAATTAGACTGACGACATGAACGTAGCTGGATATTACAGAAAGGAGACTCCTCCTTTGCTGATCACGTTCTGAAAGAAGGACACAGCTACCAGGTCCACACAAAAGTGCTTCACGTAGCCAACAAAGGCAGGAAACCTAACCTGTTAGAAGCACTGGAAATAAACAAACATTTAGCCAAAAATTCCCAGTTAGTGCTAAATGACCAGGTACATTTGAGCGCATCCCCACTGTTAAGCTTCACATAATGTAAACAAAACAGCTACCTACCACAGACCATCTTAATGTCACACGTAAGAGTCCCCATACCTACCATGATTACTTTTAGACTTCAAGATTAAAACAATATATACGTAAATTACACAGTAATATGAAATGTAATTTAAATATGTGAATATTGCCAGATGCCTTCAAATAATTGAATTGTAAACTCAGTATAGAAAAACGTATTTAATGTACACCTTAAGTGACGATCTCAACATATGCTACAGTGTCAATAATGTTAACATAGTTTTTAATTCATTAATATTTGACATGTAATGTGTTTCACCCTGTTCACCCGCCAATTACAATGTAAAAATGTTAAGGACGCCACTGATTACGTAAACATAAAACTACATGGCAACAGATAATTGTTTGCAATTCCATCAAATGTAATATATATGCAAAGACCGAGTATTCTGTGTGTTGTATCTTTGTTTACCATCTTTGAAAACCTAAGCAATAGCGTCTTTGTCGACGCCTGTCAACAGTTTACGTGATCATGGCCTAATAAGCCGAAAACTAGATAGTAAAAAAAAAAAAAAAAAAAAATAAATAAAAAAAATAAAATAAAAAAAAATAAAAAAAAAAAATAAAAATAAAAATAAAATAAAATAAAATAAAAGTGGAACAGAAACTGTTTGTTTTCAACGTTATATATAATAAAATGCATGAATTCATTTATCCGTACACGGTGCGGAAAGAAACACACGCATACTTGATATTTGTCGATTACAGTACCATCTGCCAAGAATAAGAAATAATTTTTTGCGAATCCGAACATGCAATAAATACAAAGTGGGCGTTGCGATTTGAAAACGCAGCAGCGGTAGTTACCTGGTAGCATGTCCTAGTACTTACAGGTGTCCCCTTTACTAATATAAACTTCTCACCTATGACGGTTGTTTATTCATTAATTAAAATTTCCGGGATTTGCTGCCTCCGTGGTCAATCCATAAAATTTTCTTTCCCGTGGTGTTCCGTTGCAAACTGAAGGACGTCTAATGAGATGAGTCGACGACTCACCTCGGCAGATGTTTTCCACCAGTTGGCCCGGAAGTTTTAATTAATGAAGACGCTGGTTTTATTATTTATTTATTTATTTTGTACGACCATCACCCTTTTACATACGGGTTAGCGGAAGATTCTTTCTTGTACCCTTTTTAAAAAAGATTTTTCTTCCGGTGCAGGAGGCAGACTGCTGTGCGTACCTACAGTGGACGAGACACACACGTGCGTGCATTACGTATGCATGCATCTCTCTCATATGTGTGCAGTGCGTAACGGCACCCCATGCGTGAGCCCTCGGGGGAAGTGCGTACGGCGGCAGGATGGCAGCAGCAGCGAGGAGGTGGCGGCGTGGGGTCGCAGCGCGGCGCACGCACCAGGGGCGGCGGCGGGCGCGGGGCGGCTGGGCTGCTGCGTGGCGCCACCTCCTCTGCCGGATGCGGAACGCACCGCCGGGGCGCCGCGCAGCAACGCAGCTGACAGCCAAGCTAACTCTCCGCTCGTATCCGAGTATCACGTGCCCTAAAGTATGTATCGGTGCAACGACCGATACAGTGGCAAAATGTTCAGTAATCTAGTATTGTGCGAAGGATATCTTTTATCGGTACATACAGGGTGTCCAGAAAAGGACTCCCTGATTTCAAAATTAATTATTTCGAAAAGGAAGATCGATAGAGGAATGCAGTAAACGGTATGTGTATAGTGAAAGCTGAAAGAAGTTTATACAGCGATTCCTTAATTTCTCCTGGCGAATAACAACTTCGAAGAACTTACGGGTATGCTGCCAAGTACCAAAATCGACGACGGCCGATATTTCGGCAGGAGACCACCCTGCCATTTTCAAGGCGAAATTGCAGTAAGAAAGCAATGTGCAACGATCTTTAAAACCTCGGTTTACAATGAGTAAACAGGAAAGACAAGACACACCGAGTAAGCAAGCGCACAGCGCCGACACGACCAAAGATGAAACCGGTCAGAATATCGATAATAAACATCAGTTCTCGACAGATGAGGTCGGATTAGTTTTTTCCCTCTGTTTTTTGACAAGTGGCAGAGCAGGATCCCAAGCGGAATTTAAGCAGAAGCCTCCATCCCTATTCATAAGGGTTTCACCTACTTTTATTTCTATCGCTTCGAAGATCGTGCACTGGAGTCAGCGGCGTTGAAAACTGCTTGTTTCTTCAGATATGTAGACGACACGTTTGTTGTTTGGCCTCATGGTAGTGACAACTTGAATCATTTTTTGGAACATTTAAAGTCAATCCACCCCAACATCCGTTTTACTATGGAAGTGGAAAAGAATGGTTGCCTTCCCTTTCTTGAAGTGTTGGTCAGGAGAAAGGCAGATGGTACGTTGGGACATTCGGTTTATAGGAAGCCAACGCATACTGATTTGTATTTGCAAGCTGATGGTTGTCACCACCCAGCTCAACGTGAAGGGGTTCTTCGAACCTTAGTACATAGGGCTCATGTCATTTCTGACCCAGAAAGTTTCTTCGCTGAGCTGTCTCATCTGGAGGTAACATTTCGACAGAGTGGCTATGGTGACGGGCAGGTTAAAAGAGCGTTGCGCTATCGACGACATGTGGAACAGGCTAGTGATGATAACACCGAGTCGGCACCCACGTCAGTAGCCTTTCTGCCATACGTTGGCAGCACTTCTAATAAGATTGGTCGCATTTTGCGTAAAAATAATGTAAAATGTGTGTTTCGTCCACCTTAAAAAATTAAGGCTCTGTTGGGATCCATTAAGGATGATCTCAGTTTGCGTAACGCGGGTGTCTACCGTATCTCATGTAGCTGTGGCATGTCATATGTTGGTCAAACTATTAGGACTGTTGAGTACCGTTGTATTGAGCATAAACGTCACACAAGTTTACAACAACCAAACAAATCTGCTGTGGCCGAGCACTGTCTTGACACAGGTCACCCGATGGAATATAACAAAACGGAAATTCTGGCATGCACTTCCAACTACTGGGACTGTGTTATCAAGGAAGCGATAGAAATAAAACTGGGTGACAACCTTATGAATAGGGATGGAGGCTTCTGCTTAAATTCCTCTTGGAATCCTGCTCTGTCACTTGTCAAAAAACAGTGGGAGAAAACTAATCCGACCTCATCTGTCGAGAACTGATGTTTATTATCGATATTCTGACCGGTTTCATCTTTGGTCGTGTCGGCGCTGTGTGCTTGCTTACTCGGTGTGTGTTGTCTTTCCTGTTTACTCATTGTAAACCGAGGTTTTAAAGATCGTTGCACATTGCTTTCTTACTGCAATTTCGCCTTGAAAATGGCAGGGTGGTCTCCTGGCGAAATATCGGCCGTCGTCGATTTTGGTACCTGGCAGCATACCCGTAAGTTTTCGATGTTTCTACAGCAGTTTGAAATATTAGTTACAAAAGCTGCTAACAGATGGCGCTGCAATCGCCATACGTAATGCCTAGTATAAATAGTGATCCTGAGCCTAAAGCGATCAATTTCACTATTGAAATGTGAAAGGGGCTTAGCGTACCGAAGGAAGAGATTAAAACCATGTACTCCATTGAACATCGCGTTTTTCTTAAGCTAGAGTACCGCAGGTTAGAAGAGAGGTCTACGGCCACAAGGCCAAGTTTTCAAGCACGATTTAATGTTCCAAAATGACCCGATGCGAAACCATTCGTACGCTCTTCGCAAAATTTCAACGAACAGGCAGCGTAACTGATGATCTAGTGGGGCATGTTAGCTGTTAGCAAACAGCAGTTACGCCTGAAAATATCGCCACAGTTTGTGGAATTATTCAGTGAAATCCAATGTCATCCGTCCGTAGAATTGCATCATTTGAAGCGTTCCAGCACGCAGAAAATACTGAGAAAAAGCCTACACATGTTTCCATTCAAAATTCAAACGGACCAGGCCATACCCGTACGATCTGTGCAACCAAGGGTTGCCTTTGCTAATCAGATGCTCACAATGATTGATAGAGAAGGATTTGATGTCGGCTGCATCTGGTTTACAGATGAAGCACACTTCCACCTGAATGGATACGTGAATCCGCAGAACTGGCGATTTTGGGGTTCCGAAAAGCCATATTGGTGTGAAGCGAAACTCCTGCATTTCCCTAAAGTTACTGGGTGGGCTGCAGTATGCTGCAGAGGCATTATTGGCCCTTTTTTCATTCGAGAAACGGTCACTGGTGCACGTTACGTTGCAGTTTGGGAACAATTTGTCGCCACACAGCAAGCGTTAGCGGATCGACCAGTAACTGAATACTTTATGCAAGGTGGAGCCTGACCACATCGAACCGAACAAGTGTTTCGCTTTCTTGAGGAATACTTCGGGAATCGAGTCATTGCTTTGGAAAATCCCAAATTTACTGGTGCAGGCATGGATTGGCCTCCATATCGCCGGATTTGACTCCCTGTGACTTTTTTTTTGTGGGGCACAGTGAAAGACATGGTCTACCCAAAGCATCCCGCCACGCTGGACGAGCTTGAATCAGCGATATTGTGGCATGTGAATCCATTTCGGTTGAGACACTACGAAATGTTATGGCGAACTTCATTCTTCGTTTGCGCCACCTCTGTAGTGCCAATGGTGAACATTTTGAAAATATTGTGTTTTCATACGATTATTTCACTTACGTACAGCGTACAGCGCCATCTGTTTGCAGCCTTTGTTACTATTATTTCAAACTGCTATATAAACTTCTTACAGCCTTCACAATAAACATACCGTTTACTGCATTCCTCTATCGATCTCCGTTTTCGAGATATTTAATTTTGAAATCAGGGTGCCCTTTTCTGGACACACTGTAAATAATTATATTTGTGAATATGGTGGCAAATATACAGGGTGTCAAGGACAGCGGTTGCTCGCCGTGGAGGTTCGAGTCCTCCCTGGAACATGGGTGTGTGTGTTTGTCCGTAGTTTAGTTTACCTAGGTTTAAATAGTTTGTAAGCTACGGACTGATGACCACGCAGTTTGGTCCTATAGATTTACAGACATTTGAACATTTTGTCAAGGACGTAGCCAAAGGGGGGGGGGTCCTGGGAGTCCGGACCCCCCTATCACTTAACGATAAAATAGTATTCAAACTTATGCTAAGGAAAACACACAGACCCACGCTCGATGGTGGACTCGAACCTCCGAAGAGACAAAATGAAATAATACACGACCTAGCTACCGTGTAGTGAAACAATGACATTATTATCAGTCATACGCCGAAAAGGGATACGCACTATCGATAATCAACTAAGCCATCTATAGTTTTTAATTATCGACACATCGATAACAGCATCGGCTATTGCCCAGTCCTCCTTTAGCCGATGTCCATTATTGGCCTTAATCCATTACTGCTATGTTAAGCACTACAGTGGAATGCTGCCACTGCCGTCTATTTCTTTTGTGCTGTTAAGATAAGTTCATAACAAGAAAAAAGAGAAAATCCTACTTTCGTATGTCCACTAGCGTTATGGCAAGCTAAAATACGCACTACTATAATAGCTTATTT
Source organism: Locusta migratoria (assembly GCA_026315105.1). Classification (NCBI taxonomy): domain Eukaryota; kingdom Metazoa; phylum Arthropoda; class Insecta; order Orthoptera; family Acrididae; genus Locusta; species Locusta migratoria. Next base: position 719,628,673 of record CM048745.1, read on the forward strand.
ATCCATTTACAGCAGTGGAGTCGTTTTTTGGAGCGGCAATATTTCAGTACGTCATAAGACATATAACTCAGTTTATGTAACACTTTTTAAAGTTAGGTTTAAGAGTATGTCTAATATTTTATCTAGAGGATGTATACGTTGCAATGCCAACAAGAGTAAAAGAACCAATAATCTTGGAAATAAAATTATAGACTTACGCTTCCTAAATCAATATGCAAGGTATTTGTACTAATGCGAAAATTAATGCAGATTTTGCGAAACACCAAGCTACAGTCATGGCTGAAAGGCAGCGTGCTTTGTGACATGCAACCGTGTCGTTGCCAGTGTTCAAATACAAAGAAACACTTCTCATCTGATAATCTGACTTCATTTGGAATAACTATTGAAGGTTCTGCTGGAGTATATTGAAACAATTTTTAAGAAATGTTTTCCTCAATTTTCTATATCAAATATTGCAGAATTTGTAAGAAGGTCTTACAAACGCAAACTATGCGTATAAAATATAAAAAATATATTAGCCTAAGTTTGTTTTTAGAATAAATGGAAATGAGCCCTTGTAAATTTCTCTTTAACCATTCGGACCCGCCCCCATTTGACAATATCCTGGCTACGTGGTTGGAAATCACACTTACAAACTTCTAGGACTTGTAAAGGGTGGCGAGTACATAACATTTTGAATAGGAACTCCTCAACGTCTGCTTAGCTGGACCAGCCCGAACAAATTCGGCTCCCTAGGCAAATTGTTTCAATGGCGCCCCGTTTAATAAAATCGGAATAAAACATCAATATAAAATACACATTTCATCTTTTTTTATTCAAATGTACAATAAACATATACATTACATAAAAATATATCCCCATTAATATGGAACACATCACACACTTTCATACAATAATGTAACTTTTTCATCGTTTTTACATTTTGATTTTAAAAAGGTTTTGGTTGATAGATGACAATAATTGATACAAGTATAAGCTTCATTATACAAAGAGTCACACAAATTTCATTTTTCTTGCTTTGGCTTTTGTAAAATCTGAGACGATCTCCTTTAAATCAATTGTGTCTGCTGTTTCTCGTTCAATTGACAAAGTTGCCAACCCCGCAAGTCTTTTTTCCAGACATTGTGGATCGCAGATATGTTTTTACAGTTTTTATTTTGAGGATCTGCGCTCACCACTGTCTACAGATGCAGAAATAGTAAGCAACACTAAGGAGCAGTAACTAAATTAGGTACGAGTACAATGTCTGTAAGTCAATTTTTACAAATATAACTCAGAACGTCCTGTGAATCTGAGTTATTGGGTACTCTGCTAGCAATGACTTATAATTCATTGCACAGATCAGTAGCATCAATAACTTTAGAGTCTTTGTGAGTTAGAGTCTCCCAAATTAACACATTCTTCAAGAACAGCTTTGGAAGTTTTATTTTGTACATCATGTATGTTGTACAGACCGCCAAATACACGATTTAGGTTGTGAATCTGATGAAATATCTCGTCAATTCAATTTATTGCAGTATCGCCAGTGACGTGGAGTCTCTTCCTCTGCCATCTCCGATCAAATTCCAAAATTCCAATCGCGTATGCCACCATGGTGTATTCCTCTACCTTTTATTCGAATGGACTTGTCGCAGAGCTCCAAACACTCTTTCCACCCTGAGATCCTTCGCCGCCAATTTCTGTCAATTCTTGACGGATACTAGGGCTTCACAGTTATCTACACGGATGGTTCGATGGCATAAGGTCTTGTTGGCTTCGCCTACATGCACGCAGGACATAACGAACAGCGCTCCTTACCGGAGGGCTGCAGTGTGTTCACAGCAGAGCTGGTGCCCATCCTTCATGCACTCGAGCATGTTTCTGCCTGCCCCGGGGAGTCCTTCCTCATTTGCAGTGACTCCCTGAGCGCCCTACAGGCTCTCAATCAATGCTTCCCTCCCCATACTTTGCCTCAGGCCATCCAAGAATCCCTCTATGCCATCGACCGATGTGGGCGGTCAGTGGTCTTTCTATGGAATCCAGGACACGTTGGTATCGACGGGAACAAGCTAGCCGATAGGTTAGCAAAGGAGGCTATCCGTAAACCTACCTTGGCTATAGGTATCACAGTTAATGACCTCCGTTCGTAGCTGCACAGCCGAGTTCTTGGGCTGTGGAATGCAGAATGGCGTTCCCTCCAAACATCCAACAAGTCACGGGCGATAAAGGAGACAACGCACGTGTGGAGGTCCTCTATACAGACTCCCCGCAGGGACTCTGCCGACTCCGTATCGGCCATACTTGGCTGACGCACAGTTACCACCGTTGTCTATGTGGTGAGCATTTGACAGTCGCCCATATCTTGAAGGAATGCCTTTATTTCGCCACTCAAATGCAGCGATTTAATCTCTCTGACTCCTTATTTTAGGTGACAATGCCTCTGTGGCTCATGCTGTCTTAAATTTTATTCGTATATGTGGACTTTATAAGTCCACCTGATGTTTATAAACTATGTTTCATCTATTTGCTTTGGACCAGCTTAATTTTTGTTTAGGCAGGTGATTTCAATGTGCTAGTGTCTCGACGTTCTTTTATCTCTGCCACCTCGCAGCCTAGACACTCTGGTTTTCTCTTTTAAATCTCTTCTTTCTCCCCCTTTTATTTGCTTCTTTTATTTAAGACGTCTTCCATCTACGGTTTGCCGTATTTTAACACTTTCTGTCAAATTTTAACGATCTTTTATGCCATCTCTTTGATTGGAACAAGAGACTGATGACCATAGTAGTTTGGTCCCTTTATATCCCCAACCAACCAACCATCCAAATTCGAGCGCCTTAGGCAATTGTCTAGTTTGCCTATGTGGACGGGCCGGCCCTGCTGCTTAGGGTCAGAGTTCTGTCCGCTGCACAAGTCACTGAAGAGACACCAGGTGGGATGGAGGGAATGATACCAGAGCGTGCTTCGGAGATACAATGTGTGTAACGACGATGGTGGTCGCCACATCAAGTCACTGTTCTGATGCATCAGTACGGTGCGGCTGGTGCCGTAGATGCTAGTTTCCTGTTGTTGTCGATTAATATAAACCATTAAGTGTAAATTATAATTAAAATGCGTACGTAATAACGGAACGGTTCAGTATTCTTTTCAATTTGATCGAACAGCTGTACTGGGTCACACTTAACTACATTCCTCAAGTAGGAGTGGATGAGATAATCATTTGAATTGAAACCATCGTGGAACGGAAACGATACGTTCATGGGTTCCTATTTAATTTCCGACCATCCTGTATACTTAGGCTGAAAGAAAAAAAGTGTACATTTACAAGGAACGTCCCGAAGTTTCTCGTGGACATTGACCCCCATGATTGGTGTGTAGACGTAACCGATCTACTAGATGGCAGTAACGCACATTTTAGCTCCCCCTGCAGACGAATGAGTATCGTCAGTTGCACGTAACTCGTGAATGCTGCAGCATACTCCCTTGGCTGTGCTAAGGAGGTGTATTCTGTCTCTATTACGAGGCGCGTCCAGAAAGTAAGTTCAGTTTCAATTTATCTTCGCTGCAGCGCTGCGATTGCAGTTCCGCACATGTGCTGTAGACGATGTGTATCAAAGAGAAGAACGTGCGCCATTTGGAAATCGCTGTCAGTTACGTACGCTTTGTTGTGCTTGTTTGAAATGTCGGCGTTGATTGAAAATCCCGCCGCCTGTGAAAAGAGGTCTGTGATTCGGTTTCTGAATGCGAGGAAAGTGAAACCAAGTGAAATTTATCACCAAATTTGCGATGTTTACGGACCAAATGCGATGAGTGATTCGATGGTGAGAAGTTGGGTCCGACAGGTCAATGGCGGGCGTAGTGTGTACGATGAAGAACGAAGTGGCCGTACACCTTTTGTTACAGAAGAACTGGTTCACATTCACCTGTTCTTACATCTCTAGTCTTTCCTTGGCGGTCATCACTTCACCAATGACGACGAGCTGAAAGAAACTGTTTCCAACTGGTTGAAGACACAGGCGGCAGATTTCTATGAAGAAGGTATACAACACCTGGTGCCACGCTATGACAAATGCCTGCAAAATTTCTGCAGTTATGTGGAAAAGTAATTTAAGAGTTGTAGAATTTTGTGAAATAAAAATTTCTTCTGTATCTGTGTACAATTTCACTTTATTACCCAACGGAACTTACTTTCTGGACGCGCCTCGTATTATTATTTATCGTTTCACCTTCTTAGGAGCACGTACAACCTTTAGTTAGTACAGATCTTCTTGGCCTTCTTTTCTTTCGAAAGCTTCCTCATCCTTTGACTATAAAACCGTCTTCTTTCTTGTGTTCATGCGTTTTTCAGTTTCAGATTCCTTATGAGGGTTAATTTCTTGTCTGTACGCATTCTGAGTTCCGTGAAGTAATTTTGAGTTTCTGTTACCCAGCGTGTCCTAGTTTGGCGAATTCCTTTGATGATAAGGAAGATTTTCTTGGTCATTCTAGAGGCTTTCATTCTTGCTAAATGTCCGCAGAATTTCAATCTCCTTTTCCGCGAAAATGACGTGAAACCTTCAGTCCTTCAGTACAGTTCCATCTTCAGTCTTGGCTCCACATATTTCCCGAGTATCAGCCTTTTCATTTTATCAGTGTGTTTGATGTTGATGGTTAATGATAACGTTTCAGTTGCGTAGAGCTCTTCTGGAATTATGACTGTGTGCTAGTGGTGAAGTCTGGCTGGGTGGACAGAGATTTCTTATTGTGTGTGTTCCAGGCCACTGCATAAACTTGACGTTATTTTTCTGCTCGTGTTTTGCAATCTACTTTTTCGATGACAATGTTACTGAGCATTTCAACCATGTACTTGAAGTACTTAACTTGTTTGATGTTGCCATATTTTGTTACAAGTAGTTTCAGATTTTAACTTTTGGAGTCCGTGAACTTTGTGTTCTCCTAAGGAATTTCGAGTCCTGTTTTGATGGCAAACCTCATGAAGTTTTTCGATGTGTCTGGTTTCGTCCGGAGTCGGCGTAAATATTGCTAGATCGTCAGGAAAGGCACGGCATTTTGTGTTGAATCGTTTGTCGTCTGTTCCCATATTTATTAGAGGTAATTCTTTCTCCCACGTCTTGATGATCTTCTCCAGTACAATATTTAAGATGAGTGGGGTCAACCAGTCACTTCTTCCGTTAATTCTACTTCGGAGGTGGTCTTTTAAAGTGTGCTAAATTCATGAAGTAGTTTTCTTACCTGCATCATATTCACGAAGTGTATTGAACAGACTGCTGTGCTTTATTAAGTCGTATACTACCTTGAAATCTACGAAGCTGACTACTGTATGGTTCGACTGACGCTGATGCAGTATCATCTTCAGGTTCCATATCTGTTTGTCCGTAGGATCAATATGGGCGGAGTCCTGCCCGATATTCACCGATAGTATGTTATGTCTCTTGTTCTAATCTGGTGAGAGGGTACGTTACAGTACTTTGACTGGTAGGAGCAAATGCCGGGATAGTTGTTGGGATCGGTCTTGTCGCCTTTTGTATGTAGCGAGTGAATCAAAGCAGTTTTCCAATCTGCTGGTATGACACCACTTTCCCATATATTTGCCATGATAATTTGTAGCTCACGTCCAATCTGGAGCACTTCGGCAATCAGACCGTCTTCCGCCGTTGGCCGTTGCTTCGTAATTTTTCATAAGTGATTAAATGTTTTGGTAGGTACAGCTGAATCGTGGTTTGGGGTCACAATATAGAAGTCAAGTTTGTCCGATGGTATTTCACAGTTGTGTAACTTCTCGAAATGCTGTTTCAGGATTTCACAGTTGGCCTTTGAATTGTGACCCTTTGTATGAGTAATGTTACTCTATGTACGAGTACTATTATGGGCTGTAAGGTAATGTAAAAGCCGCCTGATTATATATTTTTAAATGGTAAAAGTCGTATGGGATATATTAAAAATAAGTAGACTGCTGAATTAATTGCCAAACTAATCAAAATGTTGGGTAGGATCGCCACAAAAACGAATCTGGACAAACACTTTAACAATTTCATGTCATTAATAAATTCCTTAAAAATAATTTATCATGGCCCAATTCATAATATATGTTAATTTGGAAGAAATAATCTTATTATGGTTTATGTGAATCAAATCTTTCCTATAAATAGTTAAAGTATGTGGCTAACTGACTGAAGTAAATCTGACTACGAGAAACAATTCTGCTGTATCGGAAAACGTAAATTTAAATCACCTGCGAGAATCTATTCTGCTCTACAAAATGTAATGAGATGCACTTTCATATAAAAATAACTTTAAGGAAGTATTGATTATTTCAGACAACAATGACAATCAGTAATATTCATGTATCTTTTCTACTGAATCAAGAAAAGGATCTTTAAAAACTAATCAGCATTATTTATCCTGTAAATTAAGAACTACTAATACGCAAGAGCAATCGTGTACATTACCTTAGGTTTCAGAACATTACACAAAATAGCAGATACAAGAAGTGGTCTTTTCTACACTTCCGTGAACGATAATTCTGAAGCACGATTCTATGTCCGATTGCTCCACACAACTCTTCACAGTCACTGCGCACAACAGCTGCCAATACTGAACTCTACCAGCACTACCGTTCAATTGATACTACTGCAGAGCAGTCTACAGTCTAAATTCTTTGACAAAGACACACCACATCCTGAGAAGTTTGCTATGTCACAGATCAGAGAAAACAAAGCGCAGTCAAACTTCACGAATTCCAATGATACATGATTCATCACTCCACAAATTCCAATAATACGCATTTTATCAATCCCCTCCACCCTTCCAGTTAAGAATTTTGTAGATTGGATGATGCTCATGACATTGCCTAGGGGACAAAATTATTATAGGACAAGACCAGAACAAATTGCAAAATTTTGTTTACAGTGAGCTTTGAAACATGCAAATTTACAAGAAATATAGCTTTACGAGTTTTATTAGTCATCTGAGACATAATAGCAGACAAGTACAACACATAAAATGATAGCAATATAACATACATACATTTGTATGGGATGAAGCATGGGTCTTGGTACATAAATCTATGAGCATTGAATAGCATACTATTACAAGTTAACAACATTTGTACAATTACTATAAGAATTTGTGAAACCTACAATTCAATGGTATACAAGTATGATTTAGTAAATGAGAAATGGTACAATTACAATAAAAATTCGTAAACCATGTAGAATGCAACATCGTGTATAGTCGGGCCGAAATACGATAATCCCTGGCTCCGCCCACTGGGCTGGGAGACCGCCCGGCCGCTGAAACGTAATGCAACCATGTTGCCAAATAGTGACTTCGCTGCCGGACAGTATAGCTGTAACGGTCGCTGTTGCCTGAGAGAAGTGGCAGAAGTGCACAGTGCAGCCGGACGCGCGCATGCGCAGAGTGACATTCACGTTAGACTTACTACAATGGTGTGCTGCCGAAGCTGGCACTGAAAGCCGATTGGCGCAAGCACCAGGGATCATCGTATTTCGGCTCGACTATAGAATTGAACAGTATACAAGTATGATTCAGTATATTAGCATATTTAATCTGAGATTATTTTCTGAACATCGTATGATAAAAATACAAAAGGTCATATACATTGTACAATATTTTACATAAGAGTACAGTGCAGTCTACATATCAAGAATTTTTCTTTTTAAATGGTAATATAACAACAGTAGGGCCTATAGGGTATATCAGGTAAAAAAATGGTTGTCAAGTGTCAGACACTGTTTCTTTTGTGGCAATGTGTCATAGAAGTATGCAAAATTTATACAGTGAAAGATATGTACATAGGGTTGACACTCATATCCTAATCTATGGACAGCGTTTGCAATTGGAGGCACAGAACAAAATCGGCACACGAAAGAAAACCGTTAGTACCTAAAGTTCAGTATGGTTCTTTACACACACTCACACACTCATAACTTTATCATCACACAACATTGCAAGAAAAGTCAATAAGCGAATTATAGCTGGAGCCATGTGACAAGATGTCTTGATTATTTGCCCTCACGACTCATAAACAAACGGTGGATCAGCTGTGCAGGCCATTAGAGTACAGCATCAGCTGGTCGGAGCTGGGGAGGATGATGACAGCTGACCAAGGCCGAGAGATGCGGCACTGTGTGGCCACACATCAGCCAGTCAACATCTCCGCTCAGAAGCTCAAAACTGTTGTGCATGACAGCATGTCTAGTGCTCAGTGTGCATATTGGAATCTCGTGTGCAAACTGGCCGGTTCCCATGCGTGTTCATAAAACATAAAATAACACTTTTAGAAGGAAATTAGTGACATTTTCATGACTCTCAGATCACAACTGGAAAAGAGAGATTAGTAGACACAGATTTAGTTGCAACAAGTGATGTGTCCCACAAAGTACAAAAAATTGTAGAGAGGATCATAATGTACCAAGATGGTTTGCCACAATGAGACTAAGGTCTTAAATTTAAATACATATGACTATTATACCACAGTGGTATCATAACTTATCCTAAATGTTCAGGAGTACCTCGCCAAACAGGGCTCAAGTCTTAAGTTTAAATATACATAAATATTGTGTCACAGTGGGATCATAACTTAGCTTAAATCTACAAGAATGCCTTGCCGTACACAACTCAAGTCTTAAATTTAAATATACATAAATATTATGTCGCAGTGGGTTTGTATTATATACTAAAGTTCCTAGTAGTTTTCATCATGGAGGGTATGTCTCAACTCCATTTTATCATAAGGTACTCATTACTGTTACTATAGTTCAAAAACGATATTATTGTATACAAAATATAATGAAAGTTTGGTAATTGCAATAACAGGTACTAAGTTCTCATCAGGACATGCATGTTTATAGTTTGGATCCAAAATAAGTCAACATTTATTGCCATGGGCAGGACTTTTATCTGATTCAGGTATTATCAGCATTCGAAGTCTTTGCGAGTTTTATGCCGGATAATAAAATCAAACCGATTCAATATTTCGACAGTACAACTGTCCGTCATCTTCAGGAACAGTCGCTGCTGCTGAGTCCCACTGAATCAGCAGTATTTATAGTAAAACCAGGTGTCTTACACAATATTAGGTAGATCACATAATATATCTACATCTACATCTACATACATACTCCGCAATTCACCGTAAGGTGCGTGGCGGAGGGTACACTGTACCACTACTAGGCATTTCCATTCCTATTCCACTCCCAAATTGAACCAGGAAAAAAAGAATGCCTATATGCCTCCGTACGAGCCCTAATTTCTCTTATCTTGTCTTTGTGATCTTTACGCGAAATGTAAGTAGGCGGCAGCAAGATCGTACTACACTCAGCTTCAAATTCCGGCCCTCTTAATTTACTTAACAGAAATTCACGAAAAGAACGTCGTCTTTCTTCCAGCGATCCCCAATTGAGTTGCCGGAGCATTTCCGTGACACTCGCGCATTGGTCGAACCTACCGGTAACAAATCTAGCTACTCGCCTCTGAACCGCCTCTATGTCTTCCTTCAAACCGATCTGCTGCGGGTCCCAAATACTTGAGCAATACTCAAGACGTGGTCGTACAAGCGTTTTATACGCGGTCTCCTTTACAGGTGAAGTACATCTTCCCAAAATTCCCCCAATAAACCGAAGTCGGCTGTCTGCCTTACTCACAACTGTCCTTACATGCTCGTTCCATTTCATATCGCTCTGCAATGTTACGCCTAGATATTTGAACGACGCGACCGCATCAAGAAGCTCACTACTGATGCTGTATTCGAATATGTAACAATGTTTCAAATCACAAAGTCTTGTCTGTGTCAGTCTTAGTCAGAACATGGTCAAAATGCATCAGTTATCATTAGTATTCTCCTGAAAAGAGGTTATTATAGTTGTTGTAAGTAATTTGATTATTATAAGGTCTTCCGCGACCAAAGTCTGTACTTCGGCTACTTCCTCGGAAATTACGGAAATTCCCACGGTTATTCGGGTGTTCATGTGAATAAGTATTATTATTATCACAGTACTGTGTGTAATTTTCATCCGTATGGTTGTTGTTCTCGTGTCTGTCATCTCACTCTGCGCAATAATTGTTACGCGGCGGGCATTGTTGTGAACGCCGGTCGTCTCTCTTTCTTTGTGCCTGTTCTTTGGATAATGTTTCTCACGTTCTTTCTCAAAATCTTGAAAAGTAGAGTCCCGAAAACTCGGCACTCGGTAACCCGGCAGTCCTGATAACTCGGCCGCACCCCTGGAATTATTCTGTGCAGGATAGGTTATTGAAATCTTTTCGTGTAGCAGTTAAAGGCTATGCCATGTATGGGCCCAGACATAATCTTTTCTTGTGCCACCTACACTCTAACAGTCCCTTGAGTTTCATTAATGCAGTATGTAGGTTCTTTTTAATACTAAAAACAGTCTTGATCAAAACTAAGGGATTGTATTTCCTCACACTGCCGTTTAAAATCTGTTTAGGCGTGGTGGACAAATAATGAACTCGGTTACAGCAGACAACAATGACACTCCATGCGACGCGGCCCCGCGTACTCTGCCGCTCAGTCTGCCTCCAGTCTTTGTCTTTTCTTAACTGCATTTTCTGAAGTCCATGTAAGTAACGAATATCATTTGTTATATATTGTCTTACATTTATTTTGTGTTACTGTATTCCACCATTTGTATTGTATTCTAAAGTAACAATAGAAATTACTTTATATAAAAAAAAATATATCTATTCCTTTTTAACACCGTTCCCGGTAACCCGGCATTCTCACAAACTCGGCCAACCTTCGGTCCACATTAGACCGAGTTTTCGGGACTGTACTGTAATGGGTTTCTAAAGGCTCCGATACAGTTCTTGCAACATGCCGAAATAGCGACCTGACGCAAGAGCGACGGTAATTCATTTACGCATAATCTAATTAGTTCAGTTGGACTTGAGGCGAAAATAAAAATTTGACTTTTGCGCTCCATGTGCTGAAGGTATACCGCGGGGCACGAAAAGTTGGATCTTGCAAAACATATAAGCATCGCGATACTATGTATGACACGATGTCGTTTCTGACCAATACGTGGACAAAAGTAGGCGATGAAATTCATTTTCATTAGAACAATCCTGTGCATGGACCCTCATTCTGGTGGCTGGTTCACTTTCCAAATAGCCACACATGAATTCTAATTCGTGGCCAAGTGGCCAATCAGAGGTTCGGGGTTATTTGGTTGGGATAAGGGGATTAAACTACTGAGGCTATCAGTCTCACGGTGGGGAGGGGAAGGAGTGAGGATAGGAAAAAAGGGGAAATGCAGCTCGGAGCCCCGTGGTCGCCAATTAGGAGGAATTCAATATTCAAACTGTTGAAGACATTCCTTTGGGTGCACGTCGTTCGGTGAATTTAAATAAAATCATTTGCGTACCCTGAGGAAGTGTTTGTAGTCATAAGGCTCGTTTGATCTGGATGGCATGTGTGGACGTGTACTGCGTAGCGCATTTTCATTGTTGTGTCTGCGCGGTACACTCTATTCACAGATGAAGGTACCTTCTTGGTTGAGATGAGAAGTTGCGGATTAATTCTAGTTCTGTATCATATCATCACGTGATTCTTCGCATGCACTTTTAATTTTCATTGCAGCACGTGCTTGGCGATCGTCCAGTTTCTCGACCTCAGCTTTATGTTGCTGGTTAAAGGCTATTTGACCTTGTTTAAATCAGTCAAGAGCGAGATATTCGTCCGTTTCATTAAAATGTGTAGGTTGTGTTGTATCAGAAATGTTTTCTGTAATGTCATTAATTTAGTTTACTACGACACTGATTTCCTCAACCTGTTTGTTAATTTTACTAAACTGTTCGGCTGTAACTGTTTGGAAATTTTACAATTTTGCTTGAAACTAACTATTTTGCTGTTTCAATTGACAATCTCCGTTTATTCAATACTTTCAATACGCGAAACGACGCTTTCCACTGCCGGATTAATTTCGTCACGGATGTCCTGTTTTGTGTGTAAGTTTAATTTTACTAACAAGTTGTTACCTGAATCGTTTATTGTCCTCGGTTATTTTCTCAATACTGCTTTTAATTCTCTTAAATCGTGCGTTGCAGGTCTGTTAGAGTTTCTGATTGCTTTCTCTTAGTTGCTCATTACTTTCTCTTAGTTCCTCAAATCTCGACGATAAAAACTGCGTAAGATCACTCATTGGCAGGTTCTCATGTTTCTTATAGCAGAGTTTGGCTGAACTGATGAGTTATATTCTGTGTGCTCGCTGCCAGTGGCGGAGTCGTGTGTTGTCATATCCTGTGTTTTGTCATTTTCTGTGTTTTTTACTACTGAACTGTTCTGTACCGCATTTTCTAAGACGGTGTTCCTTGTCGTATTTAATTCAGTGCAGTGAGAATGCTCTCGTGTATTGACTTATTCTCTGCCTGCCTCATTTAAAAGCTCATTATCTGTCGTTGATTTACCGTCAGCGAGTGTCTTCCTAATTTTTAACATTGTGTACCAGAAATTACAGTAATGTGACTAATCATTGTTTTCCACACACTGCAATTCTATTCTTACAATCGGTTTGTCTATAGCAAAATTAAACAAATCACACAAGCAAGAAACAGTGTCGCAATCAAGAATCACGCGAGCCGGTAACTATAACACGTGCTACGCGGTACTTTAATTTTCAAACCGACAATCATTAACAATGAGAAAATTCAAAATAGCAAGGCAATAATATATCCAATTAATGAAATAAACAGTACACAATAATAACTTAATACAAAAATGGCATAGCTTTTACAGAAAATCACTATATTAAAGTTTCACCAAAAATGAAAAAAATTAAAAATCCCACAATTCTCTCAAAAGTACACTCACTAACAAAGATTCTAAATCAATACTATTGCTAATATGCAATAAAATGTCATGTACCATATTGTGTAGCACTTGGTCGTAATTACGACAAGAATGTGCCACTGTTGAAATAATGCAATCTGACTACGTATTCAGTATATCCGATTAAGTAAGCTCCTGGCAGCCAGGTAAAAGCAGTCTGAGATGTATCTTGAATGGTAAAAGTCGTTAATGATATACTGAAATAAATAGACTGACCCTATTCATAATATTTGTTAATTTAGAAGAAATATTCTTATCATGGCTTATGTAAATCAAATCTATTCCGCAAACAGTTACAGTATGTAAACGTGGCTAACTGACTGAGATCTGACTTTGATAAACAATTCTGCTGTATCCGAAAACGTGAATTTATATCACCTGCGAGAATATATTCTACTCTATAAAATGCACTAATCAGCATGATTTATCCTGTAAATTAAAAACTATTGTTACGCAAGAGGAACCGTGTACATTAACTTAGGTTTCAGAATATTACACAAAACAGCAGATACAAGAAGTGTTCTTTTCTATCCTTCCTGTAAACGATAATTCTGAAGCACAATTTCTATGTTCGATTGATCCACTAAACTCCTCACAGCAACTGTACACAGCAGCTGCCACTACTGAACTCTACCAGCACTACAGTGGAACTGATATTACTGCAGAGAAGCCTACAGTCAAAATTTTTTGACAAAGACATACCACATCCTGAGAAATTTGCTGTGTCACAGATCAGAGATAACAAAACAAAGTCAAACTTATACAAATTCCAATGACACATATTGCATCACTCCACAAATTCGAATTATTCGTGTTGCAAACGTTTTGTACACTACTACCCATTGAAATTGCTACACCAAGAAGAAATGCAGATGATAAACGGGTATTCATGGGATAAATATATTATACTAGAACTGACATGTGATTACAATTGGGTGCATAGATCCTGTGAAATCAGTACCCACAGCAACCAACTCTGGCCGTAATAACTGTCTTGATACGCCTGGACTAGGGTTGCCAGATCTCCGGGCGCCGCCCGGAGTGCCCAGGTTTGGAATGAATTCTCCGGGTCTAGGGGCCAATGACTCTCATATTCGGGCTTGAATGTAACCTTCATCTTATCTTTTTATTTTATTTTATTTTTTATTTTTTTATTATTATTATTATTTTTATTTTTTTTTTGTTTACGACGCACTTTAAGTACTATGCCCATGTAGCGACGATCTACATCGAACTTAACGTAACTTAAACTAAGGACGAACACAACATCCATGCCCTAGGGGGGGGGATTCGAACCTCTGGCGGGAGCAGCCTCGCGCACCATGGCAAGACGCCTCAGTGCGCTCGGCCATTCCCGGCCGGCTCCTCTCTAGTAATTATGAATAACTTTATATAAATGTCAATTTCTTATTGCAACAAAACGCTACTTTCTATTTTTTCTCTGAAAACTTTTCATTGTTGCGTCGGTAGTAATCGGCTAGCGCATTATTAAGCAAACACTGTTGCGGCAACGTGTCAACTGTTCGTTCGTTCATTGTATGTTATCAGTTTACCGGCAATTATTGGAATACTCGGATCGTGTGTGAACAGACGAACTTACATTAGCTCAGATTAGTAAGTAATAACAGTGAAATGAAGAGACGATATCTAAGTTCGTTCCGTGAAGAATGGTTGCAGGAAGTAAATTATTAAGAGTGGCTACAAAAAGTCGATACTGCTGAGTGTATGTGTAAGTGCAGAATATGCAATATCTCATTTACTGTTAAGTACGATGGAGTGAAAGCTGTGAATAAACATTTACAATCAGAAAGACACAAAGCGAATATTACCACACAAAGGAAGAATCAGTCGCTTCTTAAATTCTTGCCGAAACAATTTTCTGCAGAAGACGACAAAGTCACTGCAACAGAATTGACTTTGACTTACCATGGTGTGAAACACCACCAGTCTTACAATTCTCAAGATTGTGGTAATATGCTATATCCTTATGTTTTTAGAGATTCCTAAGTAGCAACGAAAGTAAGATGCAGCCGAACAAGAAGCGAGGCATTAGTAAAAAATGTGCTTCTGCCTTATGCTAAAGAGAAGCTACTAAGCGAATTAAAGCAAAAGGTTCTGTTTTCATTAGGTTCAAACAGGGGCAATTAAAAACATTATCCGATAGTTGTAACATACTTCTCCAAAGATAAGAGAAAATGTAACGAAGTTCTTGATTTCTACGAAGATGTTAACGAATCTGCAGATGCCATCTCAAACAAACTAAAATCCATTTTATTGGAAAATGGTTTGACACTAAATAATGTAGTTTCGTATTCATCTGACAATGCATCAGTTAATTTCGGGAAACACAATGCTGTCTTCACTAAATTGAAAGAGGTAAATGAAAACTTATTCAAAGCCAATTGTTGTTGTCATATTTTATATAACTATGTGAAGTTTGGATTCAACCTTTAAAATATGATGTAGAAACTCTAGTTCTTAAAATATATTCAGACTTTTCTTCATCATCAAAAAATTCGGAGGAACTAAAACATTTTGCGAGTTTGCTCAGCATGATTACAGCCCAATACTACGACACACTGTAGTGCGATGGTTGTCTTTTGCTGTGGACCGTCTTGTTAAGATGTGGCGAGTTTTAAAGATGTATTATGTAGCACAGGGTGAGGAAAAAACACATCCCTTAATTTGGAAGTTTATTAGTTCACAAGAAGACGAAATAAACGTGTATTCGCTAACACTACCAGAGTGCTTTCTGTATTTTTTAAAAGCAACTTTGCCTGTTTTTTGTAAAGCAATCAGACTTTTAGAAAAAGAGGACACACTTTCCACAGATGTTCACGAGATTTTGTTGGAAGTGAAAAAAACAAATAGAGGGTCGTAAGGAGGATAAGTTTTATGGATTTGAAGTTAATATGTCTTTAGAACACTTTACAGAAGAAGAAAAGAATATTGTAGTAAAAGAGTGCACACTTGTTTACGACATTTTATTAAACTATCTTAAGTAAATGGTACAGCTTTATTGGGAATGACATTGTGTATGAAGTCGTATCAGTGCTAGACTTATGTCAACCAAAACTATTTTCATTTAAAGACTTGGCCAAAGTGGGAAAGAAATTGAAAATTAGTTTTGATGGAAACGAACTGTATCAGGAGTTTTCTGTTTTGAAGTCTGTAGTATCAAATGTTGATAGGAAGGAAACTAATTGTTGTAAAGTGTGGAGCGGGTTTTTTGAAAAAGCAGATACACCAAACTTGTTCAATATAATGCTGCACGTCCTCGCAATTCCTAACAGTAACGCGCACGTTGATCAAGTGTTTAGTGTTATGAGTGCATTATGGTCGGATGCTAGAAACAGAATGTCCGTTGAACTTGTGAAAGCCGAGATATGTGTTCAGATGAATTTGAAAATGAGATGTGAAGATTTCTACAACGTGGCTCTTAAAAACAAGACTCTTCTTAATGCAGCGAGATCATAAGCAAAATATGAATAATAAGGTATGTGCCTATAATATTTTACTACTGTTATTTTTATTTGCTTCGGTGTAGGTTCGATTAGTGGTAAACTAATAATGGCGGCATTAGTAAGTGATTGGTGATCATATATAGTAATGGAAGTTAATTTTGTTGTGTTTGTAAAACTTGTGACACAATGATACACAAAGATCTGTTTGACGAAGTCTGCCCCCAATTAGTCAAATGTACAATCAGAAAAAAAAATCAACTGTTTGAGTGTCTTGTGGATGGCTATACTGCCCGCGGTGAACGAAGGCGGCCGAGTTCAGGCACATATTTGCTGACCAAATTTGTTCCGTTAACTAGTTTCGGTGATTACACCATTTTAGAAACATAAAATATGGGCCAAGTTACATTATATACATTTTGGTATCTCAAGCCGTAAAAAACATCTAATCTTATCCAATTAACTCAAATACCTAATAAAAATTAAGACACCGTTAAAACACACTGCACTGCACTACGCTAGAAATTAGATGTTTTGTGCAGCTGGAGCTACGAAAATGTGTATAATGTAACTTGCCCCATATTTTACGCTTTGAAAATGGTGTAATCACCGAAACTAGTTAGCGGAACAAATTTTGTCAGCAAAGTGTACAAACATGCATTTTTCAAAATTTATTGTTGCCGAAGATCGCCACACCAAAATGTATGAAGTATTTTTTAATTACACATTGGGCACGGTAGGTGGATGCCTGAACGTAAATGGATCAATTTGTATTGTAAAAAGTAATGACAGGTTCTTAAGATGTCATGTCATTGTCCAAATCTCCCACAGTGCACTGTTATTTACTTATGTCACGACAATGAAGTACAACATAATGGAGAACGAAGCACCAGTCACTGGCCACTGCACTTCCCTGACGAACCTGGCAACTGCATTGCTAGCTGTCAGACCTCCACTCTCGCCGTACGTAGTATAGCACTGTCGATCAATTCACTATACAATTCTCGATCGTTGTTGATATCCTGTACCTCGGTGTTAGAACGTCGATTATCCGAACTAATTGGGGAACGTGGGTGTTCGGAAAACTGGTTTATTCGAATAATCGAACTGTACAGCTTCATTTGCCAATACGTACTTTACAGTAAATGTATTTATAACAACAGGCATCTCTTTTAGTACAGTAATAATCTCGTATTTATCTCTCATAGAAAGGACTGCACTATTACGTTTAATCATTTTATGCCCTCAAGTTTACTTCTTTACGCGGCAGCAAGTGGTCGTAACAGGGAGCAGACGGTAACTGTGCCCCTTCGCATGGAGCCAGTGAGAAGCTCTTCTTGGTGACGCGATCCTTCACAGTGCGCGGAGACGCAAGCGGCAACTCTTGGAAGGCGCAGCTGTTGATGTGAGCAGCTTTGATGCTGCCGCCACTTCTGCTGCCACGCCGACTGAAGTGTGCCGATTGTTGATCCACAGCAACGTCTGGCAACCCTAGCCTGGACATGGAGTCAAACAGAGCTTGGATGGCGTGTACAGGTACACTGATGTCCATGCAGCTTCAACACGATACTACAGTTCATCAAGAGTAGTGACTGGCGTATTGTGATGAGTCACTTGCTCGGCCACCATTGACCAGACGTTTTCAATTGGTGAGACATCTGCAGAATGTGCTGGCCAGGGCAGCAGTGGAACATTTTCCGTATCCAGAAAGGCTCATACAGGACTTGCAACATGCGTCGTGCAATATCTTGCTGAAATGTAGGGTTTCGCAGGGATCGAATGAAGGGTAAAAAATGTTCAAATGTTTTTTAAGCTTAAGGGACTTACTGCGGGGTCATCAGTTCGTAAACTTACAAACTAATTATGAACTAGCTTATACTAAAGACGACATAAATATCCATATCCGAAGGGGGGATTCGAACCCCCCAGCGTAGCGGCCGTGCAGACTGTGACTGGAGCGCTGCAGACCGCACAATCACTGCGGCCGAATGAAGGATAGAGCCACAGTTCGTAACACATATGAAATATGACGACTACTGTTCAAAGTGCCGTCGATGCGAACAAGAGGTGACCGACACGTGTAACCAATGGCACTCCATACCATCACGCAGGGTGATACGCCAGTATGGAGATGACGAATACTCGCTTCCAATGTGCGTTCACCGCGATGTCACCAAATACAGATGCGACCATCATGATGTTGTAAACAGAACCTGGATTTATCCGAAAAAAAATGACGTTTTGCCATTCGTGCACCCAGGTTTGTCGTTACGTACACCATCGAAGGCGCTCTTGTCTGTGGTGCAGCGTCACGGGTAACCGCAGCCATGGTCTCCGAGTTGCTGCAAACGTCGTCAAATTTTTCGTGGATATGTTTGTTGTCTTGCAAACGTCCCCATTTGTTGACTCAAGGATCGAGTCGTGGCTGCACGATCCGTAGGAGGTACATTTCTTTCTCCACTTGGAAACGTCTTCTCTTGTGCAAAATAACATGAACCGCCTTCCGAACGGATACATAACTGCTTAAGTGGACAAGCGTATTCTTGAACAATGATGAGATTACTGTCTCTCTCCACCAAACAGTCCGCCAGAGTCCTAAAAATGTAATTTTTAATTTGGCTGCAACAACATGCAACATGCATCAAAATTAACACTATTGAAACTTTAGAACGGAATGAGAGCTTAACAACCAATACTCAGTATTGTAGTTGTAAATTGTTGTGGCGGTGTTCAGAAAATACCAGAGTTTTAAGCTGAAATAAGCATGAAATCTTAGGTAGGTAACGCTGGTTAATAGGCTACTGTAAGCTCTGCCGATTTTTTTTTCTACAATTAGTAAATGTAAGTAAGGAATTTTTGGGTGTAACCTGTTGTAGCATTTATCTCTCATGTAAGTATCAATACATCCAGAATGCATATTTGTGTTTGGTAACAATGAATTTTTTTGTTTCCTGTAAGATACGTGGTTTAATAATCATCCTATGATTTTTGCTTTTGCGAAACATTCTAATAAAAATAATTCAGTTTCTTTCTTGCAAGTACGGAAGACAGCGATTACGACTGCTCTGTAGTAATGCTTTCACTCGGCCTCCAGAGAGCACAGCACTGTCGAAAATTTCCCGCGAGTACTTGAGAATTTCTAAAGAATTTGGCTTAGCGTCGCGCGTTTCTCGAGAGCGCTCATAGCCCATCCCTACTATCATCTTCAGACCATTCCTCAAACCCCTATTAAATGACGGTAGAGCCATCTGAAGATGTGTATCTTTATACGTGTGTCCTAATAGCCCAATTAAATACGACTGTAAAAATTGGCGCTGATCGATTGAACGACGCTGCCTAAAAAGTGAAAACAAGATACAGATAGAAACACAGACACTGTCCAACGGTGCGGATACGGAAAAAAATAAGAGAACGAAGTTCTTGAGAATTCTCTCCTCGACAAATCCATTTATCCAATATTCATCTCCGATGAACCGATCAATATGGGTATTGATTTTGTCTTTAGCATAAGTTAGTTTAAGTAGTTTGTAAGTCTAGGGACCGATGACATCAGTAGTTTGGGTCAATATGTTTACAAACATTTCAATATTTTGATTGGCAGAAGCACACACAGTAGAAGCCTACCCTCCCCATGCCGGTGATCTAATATTGTTCAACAATTACATACCAGGTATGATCGCATAACTGCGGTATCGGAAAGCTACAAGCTAGCAGAACAATATACATACATCCGAAGCAGTAGACACCGAATATATAATCTTTAGATATAAAAATAAATAGCTGTTCCTCAGTCTCCCAAAAATTCAGAAATTGCTTGGTCGAGTTAAATAATTTTTTTTGTTCGCCTTGCTATAGCGGTGGTTTAGAAAAAAATAAATGAGAATTGGGAAAATCAACACTTCATCATCAAAACACGAGAAATATCACTATCCACTGTACATAAAAATTCGTATGTTGCATATCGGAGGGTCCTTTACTTTAGACTTCGATATATAACTACAGTTTTATTCCGATCTTAAATATAATTTTGTACATTAGACCTTGAAAATAAGAGGATGCCTTACAACATACCTTGAGACAGTTTTAAAAAATATTAGGAACTTTGCTCATGTATAAACGTTTTCATGAAGAGGGTTTTTATAAACCGCAAGACAGGATATGGGGCATGGCAAGGGATACCTTGCAATACACTTTGACATTGTTTCTCTGATCACCACGTAAGAAGACAGATATAAGTGAGCTGTCATAGACAGGGGGAGTAGGATATGAGCTAAGAGACGGAATGAATAGAGACAGACGACAAGAAGATGGAAGGGCACCAGGAGAGATGGGCAAAGAGAGGGAAAGGAGGAAGTGAGTATACAGATTGGAGAGGCAGAGACGGACAGAGGCAGAGAGAGAGAGCGAAAGAGACAGAGAGAGAGAGAGAGAGAGAGAGAGAGAGAGAGAGAGAGAGAGAGAGACAGACAGAGAGAGAGAGAGAGAGAGAGAGAGAGGCAGAGAGGGAGGGAGGGAGATATAGACAGAGGATTGGAGGGGAGATGCACTTCGAGAGTGAGGAATGAACAAATATTCAGTCAACGTCTGATTTTAAGTTAGTTATGCGTGTAATTTTTCTAGATTGTTTTGAAATACATTCTTCACAATTACAGCGAATGATATACTCCTGCAGATCGCTGAACATGAATGCTACCAATACAAATTTCGGCTGTACATCAGATAAATAACATACTAAAATCCATTGTGCAACATTTGAATTTCCAATCTCAACAAAATGCCACACAACTTCAGACGTTTGTTGTTGTTGTGACTACTCTTGGCAGGTAAAACAACGGCCCTATTAATCAAGCAGGTGTTGGTTTTAACTGCCGCCCTCTTCACAAATACGACTCCATTTTGCTAATGACTGCGTTACCACGCTCGGTATCAGTTCGAAGGCGGGTTGTTAGAGTTGTGACCGGTAGCTTAAATTAACTACATAAAAAAGATTAGAGTGATCAGAAGCAATCGTGTAAAAAGGAGGACAAACAACTACAAAAAAAGTGGACAAAGTCAGAAAACAGATGACGCACAGAACATATGATCAAATTTAATAAACAAGTTTATCATTAATGCACAGAACATACATAGCCAATATGAATGCGACTTCCCGTTTTTTCGCTTTGTAAACAATTCGGGGTTAAATTTTACTTACGGCTGCGGCTTCGTGTTGTACTGTTGGCAACGAAAAGTATCGAAGACACGGCTTCTTACCGACGTATTTGCATTTCGAAGAATTAGTGACTCGTTCTCGATGTCCATTTTTTCAATTAACGATTTCTTAGCAGTTTTCGAATATTACCCGTAAAAGAAAAAAAATGATGTCACAACACTTAATTGTTTCCATAGCGTTAAATGTAAAGACCACTCACCTCCCGTCATTCATCACGTCGTTACCAACAAGTCAAACAGTAGCTGTCGACATGGAAACTGACCTTTAAACTTCCGAATCGAAAAACTAAGAAACCATGAAATAAAGCCATTGCCTTTCGAGTCCTTCCTTGGGCATGGGTGTGTGTGTCTTCCTTAGTGTAATTTAGTTTAAGTAGTTGGTAAGCCTAACCATAACAGTTTACTCCATAGTTTTACAGACATTTGAACATTTTTTAAAACCACAACAGCAACCAAACTGTCGAGCTATTTCTTACATTTATTGGACACTGGGACATAAGTTCCAGTTCCACTTATTTAATATTCTGCTACGATTTTTCTCCTTTTTTTCAAGGCATGACATTTGCAGGAAAGAACACCTGAGCATGTACGCTTCCATTTAAGCATCGCTAGATTTCTTATGGAACTTACTCAGTTACAATGAACAGCAATTTACAATCACAAGTCACACGTGAACGACATGAAACCTAGAACGCTAACTGCGGAGCCACGATAATATAAATCCGGAACAGAAATTTTAAGTAATCGATATCTGCACTCGCTTATGGATCGGACCATGATAAAATTGACGATCCTGCTGCCACCTGTAGCACAGCCATGTTGCTTGTGCATCACGTAGGCAATACCTATAGATAAAGTACTGGTATTTAAGAAAAGAGCTATATAACGGAACTAATATATAAGGAAAGACATCTCCATATTAATCCGAACGCCTGGTCACCCTATATAAGATACGAGAAATCAGGGCTCTTGCGGAGGCAATTTTTGCGCCTCGCTTTATTTGGGCGTAGGAAAGGAAATAAGTAGTTGTGGTGGCAACTACCCACCGCCACGTACCATATGGTAGCTTGGATCGTATTTACACTACTGTCCATTAAAATTGCTACACTAAGAACAAATGCAGATGATAAATGGGTATTCATTGGACAAATATATTATACTAGAACTGACATGTGATTACATTTTCATGCAATTTGGGTGCATAGATCCTGAAAAATCAGTACTCAGAACAACCACCTCTGGCCGTAATAACGGCATTGTATTTTACGCCTGGGCATTGAGTCATACAGAGCCTGGATGGCGTGTACAAGTACAGATGCCCATGCAGCTTCAACACGATATCACAGTTCAAATGTTCAAATGTTTGTAAAGTCTATGGGACTTAACTACGGGGTTATCAGTCCCTAAACTTACAAACTACTTATGAACTACTTACGAACTAGGACGGCACAAATATCCATGCCCGAGGGGGGATTCGAACCCCCGACCGTAGTGGCCGTGCTGACCATGACTGGAGCGCCTCAGTCACCTCGGCCACCGCGGCCGGCATATCACAGTTCATCAAGAGTAGTGACTGGCGTATTGTGACGAGCCAGTTGCTCGGCCACCATTGACCAGACGTTTGCAATTGGTGAGAGATCTGGAGAATGTGCTGGCCAGGGCATCAATCGAGCATTTTCCGTATCCAGAAAGGCCCGTACAGGACCTGCTACATGCAGTCGTGCATTATCCTGATGAAATGTAGGGTTTCGCAGGGATCGAATGAAGGGTAGAGCCACGAGTCGTAAAACTTCTGAAATGTAACAGTCACTGCTCAAAGTGCCGTCGATGCGAACAAGAGGTGACCGAGACGTGTAACCAATGGCACCCCATACCATCACGCCGGGTGATACGCCAGTATGGCGATGACGAATACACGCTTCCAATGTGCGTTCACCGCGATGTCGCCAAATACGGATGCGACCATCATGATGCTATAAACAGAACCTGGATCCATCCGAAAAAAGGACGTCTTGCCATTCGTGCACCCAGGTTCGTCGTTGCGTACACCATCGCAGGCGCTCCTGTCTGTGATGCAGCGTCAAGGGTAATCGCAGCCATGGCCTCCGAGCTGATAGTCCATGCTGCTCCAAACGTCGTCGAACTGTTCGTGGAGATGGTTGTTGTCTTGTAAACATCTGTTGACTCAAGTGGCGAGACGTGGCTACTCGATACGTTACAGCCATGTGCATATGATGCCTGTCATCTCGACTGCTAGTGAAACGAGGCCGTTGGAATCCAGCACGGCGTTCCGTATTGCCCTCCTGCACCCACCGATTCCATACTCTGCTAACAGTCATTGGAATGCGACCAACGCGAGCAGCAATGTCGCAATACCATAAACCTCAATCGCTATAGGCTACAATTCGATCTTTATCAAAGTCGGAAACTTGATGGTACGCATTTCTCCCCCTTACACGAGGCATCATGTTTCACCAGGCAACACCGGACAACTGCTCTTTGTGTATGAGAAATGGATTGGAAACATTCCTCATGTCACCACGTTGTAGGTGTCATCACCGGCGCCAACCTTATGTGAATGCTCTGAAAAGCTAATCATTTGCATATCACAGCATCTTCTTCCTGTCGGTTAAATTTCGCGTCTGTAGCACGTCATCTTCGGGGTGTAGCAATTTTAATGGCCAGGAGTGTAACTATCTTTCATATTTCACTCTCGTACAAGGCAACACTCCATACAAATGCCTGCGGAAGAGACTTATTTAAACTTAAAATAATATTCGATATTAGCAGAGTTCTCTCTTTCAAAAACGCATTTCTTCTCATTACCATTCTGCATTTTATATCCTCTGTATTGCGACCATCGTATTTTATTTTACTGCCCAACTAACAAAATTCATCTACCACTTCTACTGTTTCGTTACCTAACCTAATTCCTTCGGCATAGCCTGCTTTTCTTAGACTGCATTCCATTATCCATGTTATGCTTTTTGTTTCTTCGGCCAGAACTTTAATTCCCTCTCCAAATTTCTCTCTGCTTTCCTTCAGAGCTTGTTCTGTGTATAAATTGAAAAACATTGCCAAAGAGCTACAACCATGTCTTACTCCCTTTCCAAAAACTGCTCCCTTTCATGCCCTTCGACTCTAATAACTGCTGTCTGGTTTTGTACAAGTTGTAAATAACCTTCCGTTGCCCATATTTTACCCCTGCTGATTCAAGAATTTGAAGGAGTGTATTTAAATCAACTATGTCAAAAGCTTTCTTGGAATCCACAAAAAATGTAGGTTTGCTTTTCCTTAACACCAGCTGAAATTGTAATATACCGGTTTGGGATAACGTAGTGTGTCATCTAGGAAATGTATTGTCGTCATCTCCCCGGAAAAAAAATGAAGACTATGCTCTCAGCAGGCCACGTGATACGCAACGTCTTTTTCGACTTCCGTGGTAAGATACTCATCGACTTTCTCGAGCAAGGAAAGACTATTAACAGTGACGTGTACTGTGAGACACTCCGCAGCCTACGCCAAGTCCATTAACAGCTAAATGCCGGGACTGCTCACGGAGGGAGTGATTCTGCTCCGTGACAACGCGCGTCCACACGTCTCCAGGGTCACACAACTACAGCCCGGAACTGTTGCCCTGCGACTTCGATCCAAATTAAATAATATATATATATATATATATATATATATATATATATATGTTGTTGTTATGGTCTTCAGTCCGGAGACTGGTTTGATGCAGCTCTCCACCCTACTCTATCCTGAGCAAGCCTTTTCATTTCCTCATAAGAACGGCAACCCACATCCACTTGAATCTGCTTACTATACGCGTCTCTTGGTCTCCCTCTGCGATTTTTACCCCACACACTTCCCTCCAATGCTAAATTTACGATTCCCCGATGTCTAAGAATGTGTCCTACCAAGCGATCCCTTCTTTTAGTCAGGGTATGCCAAAAATTCCTTTTCTCACCAATTCTGTTCTGTACCTCTTCATTAGTTATGCGATCTACCCACCTAATCTTCAGCATTCTTCTGTAGCACCACATTTCAAAAGCCTCTATTCTCTTCCTGTCCGCACTGCTTATCGTCCATGTTTCACTCCCGTACAAGGCAACACTCCACACAAATGCCTTCAGAAAAGACTTCCTTACCCTTAAATTAATATTCGATGTTAGCAAATTTCTCTTTTTCAAAAATGCTTTTCTTCCCATTGCCATTCTGCATTTTATATCCTCTGTACTGCGACCATCGCATGTTATTTTACTACCCAAGTAACAAAACTCATCTACCACCTTCATTGTTTCGTTACCTAATCTAATTCCTTCAGCATCGCCTGATTTTCTAAGACCGCATTCCATTATTTTTGTTTTGCTCTTGTTAATGTTCATTTTATACGCTCTCTTCAACACGCTGTCCATTCCGTTCAACTGCTCTTCCAGGTCCTTTGCTGTCTCTGACAGAATTACAATGTCATCAGCAAAACGCAATGTTTTTATTTCTTCCCCCTGAACTTTAATCCCTATTCCAAATTTTTCCTTGCTTTCCTTCACCGCCTGCTCGATGTACAAATTGAATAACATTGGAGAAAGGCTACAACCCTGTCTTACTCCCTTCCCAACTGATGCTTCCCTTTCATGTCCTTCGAGTCTAATAACTGCGGTCTGGCTTTTGTACAAGTTGTAAATAACTCTCCTTTCCCTGTATTTTATCCCTGCTGACTTCAGTATTTGAAAGAGTGTATTCCAGTCAACATTGTCAAATGCTTTCTCCAAATCTACAAAAGCTAAAAATGTAGGTTTGCCATTTCTTAATCTATCTTCTAAGATAAGACGTAAAGTGAGTATTGCCTCCCGAGTTCCTACATTTCTCCTGAACCCAAACTGATCTTCCCCGAGGTCGGCTTCTACCAGTTTTTCCATCCTTCTGTATATAATTCGTGTTAATATTTTGCAACCATGACTTATTAAACTGATGGTTCTGTAGTTTTCACACCTGTCTGCGCCTGATTTCTTTGGAAAGGGGATTATTATATTTTTCTTAAAGTCTGAGGGCATTTCGCAGGTCTCATACATCCTACACACCAGTTCAAATAGTCTTGTCATGGCTGGCTCTCCCAGAGACTTTAGTAGCTCTGAGGGTATGTCATCTACTCCACGGGCCTTGTTCCGACCTAGGTCTTTCAATGCTCTGTCAAATTCATCTCTCAGTATCGTATCTCCTATTTTATCTCTATCTACTTCCTCTTCCCTTCCTACAACATCGTCTCTAAGTTCATTTCCTTTGTAGAGCTGCTCTATGTACTCTTTCCACCTTTCAGCTTTCCCTTCTTTGCTGAGAACTGGTTTCCCATCTGAGTTCTTGATATTCGTAGAGCTGTTTTTCTTATCTCCAAATGTTTCTTTTATCTTCCTGTAGGCGGTATCTACTTTTCCCCTTGCTATACATTCTTCTACAGATTTACATTTGGCTTCTAGCCACTCCTGCTTAGCCGTTTTGCACTTCCTGTCAATCTCATTTTTTAGTCGTCTGTACTCCATTTTGCCTGTTTCATTTACTGCATTTTTATATTTTCTCCTTTCATCAATTAACTGTAGTATTTCCTGTGATATCCATGGATTTTTTGTAGGTCTTGCCTTTCTACCTATTTTGTCCTCCGCTGCCTTCATTATTTCATCTCTCAATGCTACCCATTCCTCTTCTACTGTTTTATTTCCCCCTGTCAATTGTTGCCTAAATCTCCCTCTGAAATTCTCCAGAACTTCACTTTCCTTCAATCTATCTAAGTCCCATCTCCTTATTTTCCTACCTTTCTGCAGTTTTTTCAGCTTCAGCCTACAGCTCATGACTAACAAGTTATGGTCAGAGTCTATATCTGCCCCTGGGTATGTCCTGCAGTTTATAACCTGGTTCCGGTACCTATGTCGTACCATTATAAAATCTATCTGATACCTTCCGGTGTCTCCTGGTCTCTTCCACGTATACAACCTTCTTTTGTGATTCTTAAACCACGTGTTTGTTACGATTAAATCATGTTCCGTGCATAATTCTACCAGGCGACTTCCTCTTTCATTCCTCCTGCCCAGTCCATATTCACCTACTATTTTTCCTTCTCTTCCTTTTCCTACTACCGAATTCCAGTCTCCCATCACAATTAAGTTTTCCTCTCCCTTAACTGCCTGAATAATTTCCTTTAGCTCCTCATATATTTCTTCGATCTCCTCATCATCGGCAGAGCTAGTTGGCATATAAACCTGTACTACTGTTGTCGGTGTTGGCTTCGTATCTATCTTGACAATGATAATGCGATCACTGTGCTGCTCATAGTAGTTTACCCGCATTCCTATTTTCTTATTCATTATCAGTCCTACTCCTGTGATACCCCTAACTGATTTTGTATTTATAATCCTGTACTCACCTGACCAGAAATCCTGTTCATCCTGCCACCGAACTTCACTAATCCCCACTATATCTAACTTCAACCTATCCATTTCCCTTTTTAAATTTTCTAATTTTCCTACTCGATTAAGGGATCTAACATTCCACGCTCCGACCTGTAGAATGCCAGTATTGTCTTTCCTGATGATCACATCCTCCTGGGTAGTCCCCGCCCGGAGATCCGAATGGGGGAGTATTTTACCTCCGGAATATTTTACCCGAGAGGATGCCATCATCATATGTTCATACAGTAGAGCTGCATGTCCTCGGGAAAAGTAACGGCTGTAGTTTCCCCTTGCTTTCAGCCGTTCGCAGTAGCTGTGTGGCAAAGCCACATTAGCTGATGTTACAAGGCCAGCTCAGTCAATCATCCAGACTGTTGCCCCTGTAACTACTGAAAAGGCTGCTGCCCCTCTTCAGGAACCACACGTTTGTCTGGCCTCTCCACAGATACCCCTCCACTGTGGTTGTACCTACGGTACGGCTATCTGCATCGTTGAGGCACGCAAGCCACCCCACCTCGGCAATGTCTGTGGTTCATGGGTTCATATAAGAAACTTCTCAAAGGGAAGCGCTTCAAATCGGACGACGAACTGAAGGACACACAATAGAGGACTGGCTCTTGTCACAGCCACAAGAGCACCGGGAACAGGGTATCCTTCGGCTCTCTAAACAAACGGATAGTTATGCTCAGGCCCCTGGTGATTAATTTTGTATCAATATTTCAATTATACTCACAGTGTCGTTTGGTACCATTTGAACAACCCTCGTATATCCAGATACTGTGAAAATTAACTTTTTTCAAGAGATTTAAAATATAATTGGTTCATGAGATGTGCCTAATTTTTCTGCCTTCATTTGTTTATTTGGATTTGTTACAGGTCAATAGGAGGAATTATCATTGAGTTTTATATTTCCAAGTATTGACATCTTTCAACTTAGTTGAAGGCTGTATTCTAGAAATGGAAGATGGCGGAGGATGTGATGGGAGATATGATACTGCGACAAAGAAAGCAAGTGCAGACAAGTGTGAAAATTACAGAACTATCAGTTTAATAAGTCATGGTTCCAAAATACTGACACTAATTATAAACAGACGAATGGAAAAACTTGTGCAATCCGACCTCGGGGAAGATCAGTTTGGATTTAGAAGAAATGTAGGAACATGGGAGGCAATACTCACATTACGACTTATCTTACAAGATAGGCTAAGGAAAGGCAAAGAAAGCGGAGAAAGCTTTTGACAATGTCGACTGAAATACACTTTTTCAAATTCTTAAGGTAGCAGGGGTAAAATATAGGTAGCGAAGAGTTATATTTGACCTATACAAAAACCATACAGCATTTATTAGAGTCGAAGGTCAAGAAAGAGATACAGAGGTTGGGAAGGGAGTTAGACAGGGATGTAGTCTTTCCTCAATGTTTTCATTCTTTACATTGAGCAAGCAGTGAAGGAAAGCAAGGAGAAATTTGGAGAGGGAATTGAAGTCCAAGGAGAAGAAATAAAAACTTTGTGGTTTGCCTATTACATACTAATTTTGTCACAGACTGCAAAGAATCTGGAAGAGCAGTTGAACGGAATGGACAGCGTCTTGAAAGGAAGATATAAGATGAACATTAACAAGAGTAAAACGAACGAGGGTAATGGAATGGAATGTCAGAAAATCAGGCGATGTTGAAGGAATTAGGTTAGGTAATGAGACAATAAAAGTAGTAGATGAGTTATGTTATTTGGGTAGCAAAATAACTTCTGA
This sequence comes from Locusta migratoria, assembly GCA_026315105.1. Taxonomy (NCBI): domain Eukaryota; kingdom Metazoa; phylum Arthropoda; class Insecta; order Orthoptera; family Acrididae; genus Locusta; species Locusta migratoria. The sequence continues at coordinate 719,658,375 of CM048745.1, forward strand.
TGGCCGAAGTAGATACAATATAAAATGAAGAATGGCTATGGGACAAAAAGCGTTTTTAAAGAAGCGAAACTTGTTAACATCCAATATTAATTTAAATGTTAGGAAATCCTTTCTGAAAGCATTTGTCTGGAGTGTAGCATTGTGTGGGAGTGAAGTGTGGGCGATAAGGAGGTCAGATAAAAAGATGGTAGAAGCTTTTGAAATTGCTACAGACAAATGATGAAAATTGGATGGGTTGCTTTACCGAATTGGAGAAAAAGTAGTTTCTACGTATCCTGATTAAGAAAAGGGATAGATTGGAAGGACACATTCTGAGACATAAAGGAAATTTCTACTTAGCACTGGAAGAAAGTGTGTGGGGTGAAAATCGTAGAGGGAGACGGAGGGACAAATACAGTAAGCAGATTGCCGAACGTATTCTCAGATGAAGAGTCTTTCACCGGACAGGATAGCGTGGAGAGCTGCATCAAACCAGTCTGCGGACTGAAGACCACAACAACAAACATTCTCCATATTGACCGCCCTATTTACACACGCAAAGACCGGCCCCATCCATTGACCAGCATCGTCGCGGAAGCGATGGGTAGTGCCCAGGTGCAGGTATCGGTGAAAACAAAAAGGGGCTGACCGATCTGCTACGCAGATGCCTTCTTCCTGCCTGTTTGCTAACAAGCAATGGTCCCCATATGTGTGTAGAACAGAATAAAGATTTCATAGTATTTCTGTTATCTTACAACACACACACATACATTTATTCATTCACAAATACATAAATTTTTATAACATGTATAGATTCTTACAATGCTACATGAGTGTTATGAATTATCTGTGCAATTACATCTGTTTAGTATAGAAGTTATTACTAATTTGGCGGAAACCCGAACCTCTTTTAGGAGAATAATATTTGCTGAAACAATGATACCATTTTCAAATCGACGACTGCTCATAATTGATCGAAGCTACTTATGTTCTGTCGTTGAACCTGACGTGACATGTGATCTTGTAGCTTCCTCAATTCTGGCAAATTACGCATTGCTTGAGTTCCGAGACAAATACTCACAGGCGAGGATTCTTTAGACAGACGGTTCCAAGACCCAGGACAGAACGGGATGCGCTTTTTGGGATATCAGTACGAAAACAGGATGTATATACAAACTGCCAAAGGAAATGAAAAATGACTGCTGATATCACAGATCTCACAGCCATCTTGGGAGCCCTCAAGTACTGCCTTACAGCTCCGGTAGAACATTTTGTCATCTTCTCGGACTCTAAATCTGCCCTCCTATTTTCGTCGAGGGCATAAAAACAGCCCAATAGCGTACGAGATAATGGCATATATAAACCACCAGGAAAGGAATGGACGCTATGTTTCAAAGTGTTGGATTAAAGCACACAACAACGTTCTGTGGAACGAGATCGCCGACGCACTTGCCAAGGAAGCGGTTATCACTGGTGTCGAAGAATACACTCACATTCCAGATTACAGGAGGAAAATTCGGACTGTATGGGACAAAGAATGGCATGTTTCACTGACAACTAAAGGACAGTACTATGCATAAATAACACCACTGCCACCGACCAAGCCTTGGTACAATGGACTTCCGTGTTCACGGAAGCTTGCAGAAACCTTAGCGCGGCTGAAATTCAATAACTGTTGAACTGCGCAGCACCTTCACCACATTGACATAGTGACGTAAGGCACAAATCACATTTTATTCATGTTTATTTTATTTTATTTTTATTATTATTATTTTTTACTTATTTTTTTTTTAAATGCATGAACAGGAGCAAGCTCACATCAAAGTTGCTACAGTTTGTTGTGAACAGGAACTACCAGTTACCAACATCTGTGTCAACATTATTGGCAACCAAGACTTTGCAGTGTGTACAGAACTTATCTCCTTTCTAAAAGCGACGAAGAAAGAGTTATGAATAGTCAGAGATAAGACCATGTATAATCACAATATGTTGTTTTAGATTGCTCTCTTGTCTTTGTTTTCTCTCATATCTTCAATGTTTTTTTTTTTTTTGTTGTTGTTTTTTTTTTTTTTTTTTTTTTTTTTTTTTTTTTTTTTTTTTTTTTTTTTTTTTTGCTTTTGACAACTAGTTTTCATAACTGTTCCAGAGGATGTCATTATGATTATGTGGATAGCTGTATGGGGACTACTCAACGGCCATTAAAAAATAAAATCAACCATACCATAATTATATCAAAAAGGAACAACTTCGTGATGTTCTGCAAAACTTATTTATTGGTCACAAACCGGCTTTCGGCTTCTTAGGCCATCATCAGGTGACAACTGACTGTAGTACACATGTTTTCAAAGATGTTAAGATTTACAAAGATGTTATCACAGACAATCGATACTTCACAGGAAGTTCATCGCAAGTACTTATTAATGAAAGTTATTAACATTTATATAACAAATATAAGTATGTGTACTTATTATATTATATTTTATTATATTTTTTTATATAAATGTTAATAACTTTCATAAATAAGTACTTGCGATGAACTTTCCTGTCAAGTGTCGATTGTCTGTGATAACATCTTTGTAAATCTTAACATCTTTGAAAACATGTGTACTACAGTCAGTTGTCACCTGATGATAGCCTAAGAAGCCGAAAGTCGGTTTGTGACCAATAAATAAGTTTTGCAGAACATCAGGAAGTTGTTCCTTTTTGGCCCACTTTAGGTTACGGTAGTAACAATAAAAGGGGGCCTTTGCGATCGTCTTTTGACAGCTCGAAATTTAAATGAAAATAACAGCTTAACTATTCATCTGAAACGAAAATTGAATAACCGACATTGTAGAGGAGAAAATTCTCTACAACTTTGCTCTGTTATGTTTTTTTTTCATATCTCGTAGCGTTTCAAAGTTATTTGCAAAAAAACGGCGATTTTGGGATGTATGTCTGTCTGTCTGTCCGTCTGTCTGTCTGTCCGTAACGTGTTCCCTTTTTTTAAGACGAACCGTTCAACCGATCAATACCAAATTTTACAGAGACCAGAACCTCCCTTTTTCAAATTTTTCGGACAAAAAATACGGTAATAAAATCAAAAAAAGCCGTTTGTAATATAATTGTAATTGCAAACGAACCGTTCATCTGAGACGAAAATTGAATAACCTAATTGGTAGAGGAGAAAATTGTCTACAACTTTATCTCCCATATGTTTTTTCATATCTCGTATCGTTTCAGACATATTTGCAAAAATAACGGAGATTTGACACCCTCCATTGAATTAACGAAAACCATCCGTTCGGATATGTCACGTGACATTTCACGCGTATCTGATGATTTTCTTATTGTAACTTACAGGTTGTCATTTCGAAGCAACGGCACACTGAGGAATTAACAAAAACACACCATTCTTCGTACGATAAATGATAATCTAATGTCTACAAATGCCATATTAACATCAGTTAACAACAGCCATCAATAGTATGATATTAAGGGATTACTGTTTTGATTTATAGCCGTAGCGTAGTGGGCAAGGTGCTGGACTATGACGCGAAAAGTCGGTTGTTCAAAACCCCCAACTACCTAACTTTTTTCCCCTAAAATGGTTCAGACACTCTTATTAATTAATTAATTATAATTTTGGTCCAAAATGTTTCCAAAAACTTAAAAACCTGCAAATCTAAAGTGGGCCGTAAAACACGTCAGTGTGACTTGATATTATTATCATGTTCTGTCAAGTACCGACGGAAAAAATCAATTAATCGTACCATAATTGCTACTTCGAGATTGAATTGAGTTTCTCAAAAAAATGTTCAAATGTTTGTATAGTCTATGGGACTTAACTACGGGGTCATCAGTCCCTAAACTTACAAACTACTTATGAACTACTTACGAACTAGGACGGCACAAATATCCATGCCCGAGGGGGGATTCGAACCCCCGAATGTAGTGGCCGTGCAGACCGTGACTGGAGCGCCTCAGTCTCCTCGGCCACCGCGGCCGGCATGGAGTTTCTCCTTTATGCTTTATTAATCTGTATTTTTGCATTCTACTGCTCATTGATTCAAATGCTAAGTCCAATGTTGGAAAAAGAAATCACATTGGAGAGTGAGATAGCATTCCACTATGGGATCAGTTATAGTGTTACACGTGTAATTAAATTCTGACCTCCCGTTCTGATAGGTAGTCACTGCTAGTTCCCGGCCGAATATTAGTTGAAGCGGCGATACCGGGGAAGAGGCGGACTAACGGCGCGCTAATTTGGCCGACACTTTGTGCGTCCGCCGTCCCCGCCGGAGCGAGCCGTCCAATAACGAGGGAGTAAGTGAACGATCAAAGCGACCGGGCCCAGGTACAGAAAACACGGAATTTAACCGCGGCCCGTAATGCTGTCTAATATTCTGCGTCAAAGGGAAGTAGCAGTCACAATGAAATAGAACGCGGGGGCGGCCGAACAAAAAAGTCCGCCCTCAAACGATCGCTGCAATTTGTTCGCTAAATCCCTCAAAAAATCCACTAATAACTGGGAAAGGGCAATTTTTGCGCTAAGCCGCACTCCAAATCCCCCAGATTTAACCGACCGGAGCCAACCGCTGTGTCTGTGACGTCACAGGGAGCAGGGGGGGGGCGTCGTGCGGCCGGCGCAGGCCGGTGACGGAAAAAAATTGCGCCGTGGCTTACGGCACGTGACCAGCTGGAGTACTGCGTGAGTGGCAGGGCCGAGTTTCCCGATCAATCGCTCTCCGACTCTCGTGTACCACATTTCACGGTTCATCTATAGCACTCCAGTGTCAAAGCCGTCTCCAAAGCAGCCGAGCGCGACATCCGTCCACACCAACGTCGTGCCCAACTCAACAGTTCTACAGTCTCCTCCGTGTTTGTCAATTTTTGATGAGATTGATCACGGGCTGTAGGGATGGCGATGCTGTCTCCGTACGTATGGGCTCTGTCCCTCTTTAACCCTTTCAGACCCTCTGGCTACTATTGTGTACATAACGTTTACAGTGTTTAAGATAGCTCAGAAACATTTTTTTTTCTCAATTGAAACAACACGTATATGACTATGAGTGTTCAACCTTTTCATCGTGCACACTTACTGTCAACTACGGAAGGTCACTATAAAAATACCAAGTAGTCAGTGTTGCACTGCGCAGCAGCTTATGAACTCTGTGAGGGGACTACTGAATGGAAATCTCCAATCCTAAGTTTACGTTATATAGGTTGGCAACAACGTATACAGCCATCTTTGTTTCGGTGAAGTAAGATTATCTTTGGCGGCCGGTAGGCAGTGGTTTCGCCTCTGAGTAAGAATCAGTAGCAGTCTGGAGTCGGTCGGGGAAGGATCGCGTCTGGTAGCCAAGCGAGAGGTTCGGGTGGTAGATGGAGAAATTGAAGCTGGCACCTGATGAGGTTTGGAATCTGTCAGTGGAAGATAAGTGTTAATACATTTATTTACTACTTTAATAAATTTTTGGGTTTGTTTTTCTTTTATTATTAATATAGATTTCCACTCAGTGAGACCAATTTAATTAATTTACAACAATGCTTTTTGAGCCCGATTAGTGTAAATAAAAAGGGGTTGAAAGTATAATAAACTAATCATTCATATATCGACGTTGTCAATTCTAATACCGCTACCTGACATAGGGTTTCCTTAAGTTTCGGAACATCCTCATTGCACACTTCGCAATAATATGCACCTTCTTCGTTTCTGTGGTTTGTGATAGTTGAGGTAAATTTATTACTTATTATTCTTAATATTTTACATAAGGTGAATTTAATTAGTTTCATTGATTATTTCTTTTAATTTCTTTTGGAAAGTAAAGGTGGGATCAAGTTTAGTATTGCATGGATTTATAGCTTAGTGATAGTTGAGTGCATTGTAGACATTCAGTCTCATGAACTAACTGAAGAATGTGAAGTATTTGGAAGCGAGATGTCACTTTCCAGAATTGAATATTTGCTTCATTTATTTCATTGTTAATTGAGAACGGTGTCGGCTGGATTTAATACAGAACATTGCTTATTGGTATTTTGCCTTTATATAACTTTTGTTAGTAAGACAGTCAGATAGCGTTAAATTAAATAATTCTTTGCCAGTATATAAAGTAACAAAATCAATAAGTGACCACCCGTTACTATTATTGCTAAACCTCATAACCTAGACACATCACCCAGCCGCCCGTTTGCAACTCCAAAGAACACGCAAGTTGTGGGCTACTTGTATTCCACTGTACAACTGAAAAGTAGTAGTAATTATTTTGCATGGCAACTATTGAATGATCAGTTTATTTAGTACAAAAGTTAGTGCTACAAAATTAACTATTTGAGTCCATAAAAAGAAGCCTTGTTTTTTAGCATATGCAATTTTGTAGTAAGTAAATGGATGCATACAATAGCGTAAATCTTGTTTCTAAAATCATTAAAAACGTAACTTAAGACAAATCCGGAAAAAAAAGAAAAATCCTTCCTCCAGTAAAAAAATCAGGTCTGAAAAGATAAATACGATCGCATCTGTTGAAAATACACTGCTCTAATGAATTAGGGGATTAGGTTAGTGAAATATCAAGCTATGCAACCATTATTGAAGATGCTGGTCTGGCTGCAAAGTGTCTGCCCGACATGCTCAATCGGGTTAAAGTACGGCGAACAAGCTGGCCAATCCATTCCTTCAAATCCCTCAGCTTCAAGCATGTTGTCCACCAGTGCAGCTCTGTGAGGGCGTGCCTTATTGTCCACCAGAAGGAAACCATCTAGTATGGCACCAACGAGGGCACAACAAAATGACGAAGGATTCCGTCTCCATAGCTCTGGACAGTCAAAGCTCCATTCTGAACGATATAGAGGTGCGTACGTCCGCCAGTACTGACTCCTATCCACACCATTCGTCTACCACCATGTATGGTGATGTTTCCTGCAAATAAGCATGATTGTTCCCAGTTCCACACTGTCTCCAGATGCGAACGATGATTGTTCGGCTGAAGATAAAATCTTGACTCATCTGTGAACGGAACCTGCTGCCATTCTACGACTCCAATCCTGAAATTTCTCCGCCCAGTTTCTGCCGACTAAACGCCATAGTGGTTTTAATGAGACACACACCACAGGCCTCCTTGCGTAGTGGCCACATTCCCGATGGAGATTTCGAACTGTTTATGTTGATACTATTGGTCTTGTTGCTGCCCGGAGTGTGCGTTCTGCTGAGTTGCATTCAGCCTACTTTCTCGACGGGCTGTTAACAAGAGATGACGATCATCTCTTGTTGATGTTACCTGTGGACGACCTTTGTCTTGCTTTCTTTTAAAGTTTCCAGTTAACTGAAATCGCGTCCAGGTCCTTTGGAACCCTCCAATAGCTGCAGTCACCTTCCTCTGTGTCTGTCCTGCTTCCACTCTTCCTATGCCTCTCCATGCCATTGCTTCGGGTAAGTCACATTGTTATTATATTGAAATACCTGCTCAGTACACTATCTGCACCCGACTGCTTGTGTAATTCGTTTGGTAGAGTAGGGGAGACCGGGGCACATTTTCCATAGGGGCAAGTTTTCCAAATCCGTTTATTTTCGAAACAAACCGCTAGATGTTACCACCGGCGATATTGCAGGAGGTAGCAACAAAACACTCTTCATTTACGAAAGTTTCAGTGTTGTACCAGCAGTCACAACGTCGGCAGGGCTGTTTTCGTCATTTTTGCAAATGTGAGTAAACTTCCACGTTTTTATTTAAACTTAAAATAAACATTCTAACGTTAAACGTTTATTTTGACATTGCACACAATAAAAGTGGGTTTCTTTCTTCACGTAACTGTGCATTTGTTTTGTGAATAGCTTACACTGTTATTCATGGACGTAGTGTTATAGTTCCGAATATGGCGACGGGGCACTTTTTCCGGGCGCATATGGGGCACATATTCCTTATTGCTTTGAGTCTTACGCAAAGTCTAAAGCAAATGAAAAGTGGGTACAGTGCACGAAATGCAAGAAATGGGCGCTGGAGGCTGTACGAAAGGGAATGTTCCATTTTTTGTTTGCTTACATTGTGATTCAGACATTCAGTATAAGTATTGTTAAAAATGTCTGTATTTGTAAAATATTTAAGTCACATATTTTGTAAAACCATTAAATAGCATTTGTATTTATTTAATGTGGCTACTTTTTTTTGTGTCCCAGCCTCGTCGCCGCTTTTGTGTCTCGTTTCCGTCGTAGGTGTCGGTGGCCGAGTGGAATGAGACCGACACAGGAATAAAGATAGCACACTGGTGCAGGTACGGAGAGTAGCAGCCAGAAACTAGTTGAGCTAGAGTCCTGCCTAGTGCCTAACTGATAGCCAAGTCTTCACTGGTGCCTATCGGATTCCGAAGTCTTTACTGGTTCCTAACTCAGTCCCAAGTGAACGATGTCGTTCACTGGTGGCCACGAGCGGAGTTGCCGCAGAGGGCGCTCGTGGCTGTCGTCGTAAGAACGCCGCGCCGTGCGTGCATGGCGGCGCGCGGCGAAAGTAGGTGGCGCGCACTTTGGACTTGTGCGACACCACACATTTACTATCCTCTTTTGTAATGTATTTTAAATTCATGATAAAAATACGTATTCAGTGAAATCAAGATAATTATCTCTGTTTTAACATTCAAAGTATAATTGGAATATTTGCCCCTGTACATTTTAAGTAAGCTGGAAAACTTGCACCTCATACGGGGCAAATTTTCCAACGCAACGTGGTCAGACAAAACCATTTGCTACCAAGAATGATATTTACTATTTTCAAAAATATCTGTACAAGACTGTAAATAAAGGTGTAGGAAATATAATGATCCGCTGTTTACCGCAAAATCGATAAAAATAAGAAGTTCAAAAATAAAAATGTAAAATGGTGGAAAAGGTGCCCCGGTCTCCCCTAAACACAAATTAACTCCAAATCCCTCTGCGGCAATTTTCTTTTATTAGCACTACCTAGGTTGCCGTAGTGTTGTTGTCCCCACTCGGTAAAACTGGCAGAAAGACGCTGAACCATTTTAGCTCATTCTTCCGATGACAGTACCTCAGAACCTACATAACTGATCCCCTAATTGTTTTGACCAGCGCAGGACTGGTCGAAAGGTAAACGAAGAGTAGTTACCTGACGGAAAGGCAATATTGGCATGGAGAGAGTTACTTACAGGGTGACAGTTATTAAACTATAAGAAATAAAACCGTCATAACTTCTGAACAATTTGCGATAGGACGTCCAAAGTGCACTGGTGGCAGCGAGACGTGTTTGGAAATAGTATTCTGTTTGGCTGTGAAGTCGACTTTCATTTCGATTGGTTCGACACTAAAATTGTCGCATTTGGGGGCAGAGAATCCATATTTAGCGCTTACTAAATGAGCCCGTAATGAAGCATGGTGCTCTCCGCTGGATCTTCTTTGTGTCTTCCATGTCTAACTGGGACGCATCCCACGCTGGCTCAAGCGCTAGCTGTTCTGTAACCGACTTCCTTTGTTGACGGATTACACTTCCTCTGGATTCTTCCTGCGAATTTTAGTCTGGCATTTGCCTTCTTCACGATTGGTTTTATATTGCCTCTTATGTCTACTCCTAGATGCCGCGGCGGAGTGGCCAAGGGCATTGAGGTGCTATGCTCCGAAAAGCGAGGCCGTTCCCCGTCGGTGATTCGAATCCTCCCCCGGGCATGGATGTTTGTGTTGTCTTTAGTGTAAGGTAGTTTGTAAGTATAGGGACTGATGATGTTCAAATGTTTGTTAAGCTTATGGGACTTAACTACGTGGTCATCAGTCCCTAAACTTACAAACTACTTACGAACTACCTTATACTAAGGACGGCACAAACATCCATGCCCGAGGGGGGATTCGAACCCCCGACCGCAGTGGCCGTGCAGACCGTGACTGGAGCGCCTCAGTCCCCACGGCCACCGCGGCCGGCTATAGGGACTGATGACCCCGCAGGTAAGTCCCATAAGCTTAACAAACATAACAGATTCATAGATTTTTTATTAGGGTAAGTGCTGCCAGTATTTGTCATGCTATTGTGTAGTTTTTCTTATAGAGGATCTTTCTTTCCATATAAACATCGTATCAATAATTGTATACATGTCCCCTACAGGCAACTGAGAATTTCAAAACGGATATTTTAATGCGCTCGACCCCTTGCGGGTATCAAGTATAGGCTGCGAGCAGGATTTGATTCGCACAGGACAACCTTTATAGTGTGGTCTAAGTTGAGAACTGGGCAGGATAGGAAACTTGTCTGAAGAGCTGAATCGGTTGAGGCAATCTCTGGCTCGAAGCAGGAAAACCGCGTTCGAATTCCGCTCCACCAGAAATTTTCGACCTCGCCATTGAATTTATTTCAGGGTCCCGCAACTGTCGAGATGTTAGGATATTTCGAATTCGTACATTTGAACTAGATGAGAAAACGGGAAAATTATTTTATCCATTCATCAAGTCCGCTTCTTCTCCCCTCATAGCAAATTCCCTCCTTCCCCTTTCACCGTTGACATTAGCCTATCCTCACTTCCCCTTCCCCTCCGCCCAAATACACATGTACATCAATTTTCCGTCCATTATCCCGTTATCACTTGACCCCTGTATTTCTTTACAGACAGTAAGTGATATGTGTGCCAAGATAGACTGAAAATGATTAAGGAGATTAGGAGGAGACTTGGAGATATGCGTATTACACTTGCGCATAATAGTTCGCGACCGGGAGCGGTCATTTTAGTTCTCTCTTTTAGTTCGTCCGCTCCCAGTGACGGCTGATCAGCGTGGTCTGCGCGTGCAGTTGGAGGGGGAAGTTCCCCCACCTAGCTGCTTCATGCGCTTGCTGTTTGAGCCGCTAACGATATCACGCAAACCAAAAGAAACAGTTTGTGGATAATTTCTCGCGTTTAAGTTTACAGTTTATATCTTGGCATTATGGAATTTATTAGTCAGATATTGCAGAGTGCAGAACACATCAAAACAGAAATTTTGTAGCACTGAACTATGTAATCTTGTAGGCAGACGCTCATCTCGAAAAGACTCATCAGCAGAAGGGAAACACTTGATTGCCGGCCGCGGTGGCCGAGGTGACTGAGGCGCTCCAGTCACGGTCAGCACGGCCACTACGGTCGGGGGTTCGAATCCCCCCTCGAGCATGGATATTTGTGCCGTCCTAGTTCGTAAGTAGTTCATAAGTAGTTTGTAAGTTTAGGGACTGATGAGCCCGTAGTTAAGTCCCATAAGCTTTACAACCATTTGAACATTTGAAACACTTGATTTTTAATTCTGCTACGCGCCCTCTCGCTATTGCCCGTCGGTCTTCGGAAAGAATCCAACGAACTATGAAGCGCGATACGTTTGGCATAATCGTCCGGTGCTCCTAGTTCGTCCGCTGCTCCTAGTTCAAAAAATGTTTGTATAGCTTATGAGACTAATCTACGGGTCATCAGTCCCTAAACTTACAAACTACTTACGTACTAGCTAACACTTAGGACGGCACAAATATCCATGCCCGATGGGGGATTCGAACCCCCGACCGTAGTGGTCGTGCAGACCGTGACTGGCACGCCGCAGTCCCCTCGGCCACCGCGGCCGGCTGCTCCTAGTTCGTCCGCTCTTTTTGGCTTTTGCTGCCGCTACTAACAGAGCTCTTTTTTATGACAGCTTTTTTATATAATGAATCAGTGTTGCCAAATGTGTGCTATTACCCGTATTTTTGGGCAATTTGACATCAAATACTTTGGCAAATAAACCAGTTATTTACACTAATGTATGATACAATGGTATTCAACTACTTTGCATACAGAGTACTCGTAGTACTTTATTTTTAAAATAGATTTCTTGTGGCAGTGAACTGTGAAACTACAGCTGAGCTGCATCTCAGCTCGAAATGAAGGTAACTGGCAGAAGGGAATGACGCGATTCTGCGCGCTCTCGCGTCCTCTCGCTGTTCACCGTCAGTCTTCGGAGAAGGGGCGGACGAACTAAGAGGCGAGGGATCTGCGAACTAGTTCGCGTAGTTCGCCTGTGGGAGCGCTCTTCCGATCTAGTTCGTTCGCGAACTATACAAGACTAATGCGTATGTGAGACATACTGAACACAAGCACAAGGTGCTTGGCGCTAAACATATAATTGCAGAAAATGTAACGAGACGTAATTGATATAGCTATTCGCGGTTTGATTCCAGAAGTACTGTAACTCAGTATGTTATCTGTGTTTGGATGCAGCAATGGTAGTGAACGCTGAAGGGCTCTGTTCACGTAGACGAGCGTCAGTAGCCATGTGGACTCCACAACAGTTTTTCTGCATGCTTGCCATTGCGGAGTTTTACACTGGTACAACACTGTTTTCCATAAGATCGTTAACTACTACTTTTCTTTTTGAGTGATCAGTTTTATGACTGGCTGGACGCGACCCGGCACTAATTCGTCTCCTGCACCAGTCTCTTCATTTCAGCCGCAAAGCTACGGTGCGCGGGGTCGTCCGCCGTCGGAGGTTCGAGTCCTCCCTCGTAGTAAGTTGTTTGTAAGCCTAGGTACTGATGACCAACCTAGTTAAGTCCATTAGATTTACCAATAATTGATTTTGTTCTTCATTTCACAGTAGCACTTCCGCCTTACGCCCTTAAATTATTTTGTTATTTACTAGATGTATTAAGTATTTTTCGTCCGCTAAAAGTTTTTAGCCCCTACGTATCCTTCAGATACCATCGGTGTTATTCCCTGATTAAAACATGTCCTATCATCCTGTCCCTTGTTATCGTTACTATTTTCCATACGTTTCTTTCTTCGGCGATCCTACACAGAACTTCCCCATTCATTATTTTTTCTACTTTATTTATAACATTCGTCTGTAACACCGTATCCAAACTGAATAGATTCTCTTCTGTTCCGGGTTTAAAACTGCAGACGTTACAAAGAAAGCTGTACTCCAAACAAACAGTCTCAGAAATTTCTTTCCGACACCTAAGGCCGACTTTTGATTCCACTAGACTCCACTTGCCCATTGATGCCCTCTCTTCACGTACCTCTTCAATTTTTGTGTCCTCCTTTCTTCGTCCGTCGTGTGGTATCTTCTTTCCAAGATAGAACAATTCCTTCACTTCCTTAACGGCTTGACCACCAATTTCGATGTTAAGTTCCTTGTTACTTCCATTTGTACTACTTCTTATTACCTTCATATTTCTGCAATTTACTCTCAATCCATATACTGTACTCAGTAGACTATGCATTCCATTGAAAGACCCTGACATTCTTCTTCACTCCTAACTGAGGATAGCAAAGTCATCAGCAAATCTTATTTGTATTCTTCCAACCTGAATTATGATAATACTCTGTAACCTTTCATTTATTTCCGTCGTTGCTTCTTCGATGTAAGCAGCAGTAGTTAAACACTGCACCCCATCTAACATCCTTCTTAATCCGTTCACTTTGTTCTTGGTCTTGCACTCTGATTATTTCTTTTCTATTCTATATCACATTATATCTTAACTGTAATTCCCTATAGCTCATTTTATCGTACTTTAGGACATCTTGCGCCACTTTACATTGTTGCACTCTTTTTCCAAACAGAAAAATCGTAAGAACGTGTTTTGTTTTTTCCAGAGTCTTGCTTCAATTGTGAGATGCAATGTCAGGACTTGCTTCTGTGGTCCCTTCACCATTCCAAATGGCAAACTGTTCATCATCCAACCAATTTTCAATTTCCTTTACCATTAGTCTGTGTTCTCGACAGTAACTTGGATTCATTAGGTGATAAGCAGACTGTGTGACAGTTCTTGCAGTTAGCTGCCGTTGCTATGCATGATATTTATCCCGAAAATCTGAAGACACTACGCTACTCTGATAGATTCTACTAAAAACTTGAGTAGTCGTTCGGTTACCACTTCCTCGGACGAGTTTGCAAATTGTAACTAAATATATTTTGTATGACTCTTGCCTTATTTCATTTCAAGTCCTCCAGTTTTTCAATTCTCTGTTGTTGGACCTCTATGACTCCGTACTAACTCCAATTTCTTCTTGTTGCACGAAACCGTTCAAGTAGCCACACTTATGTGTCATGAAAAAATTGAATAAGCAGTGTCGGGTCACTGGGACCACGATGCTAAACACGATGACGCTACTGTTGATTTAACCCATACCTCTACTGCTGGTTTAGCACATACGTCTTTCCAGCGGAGCTGCTGAAAGACTATCCGTCACCTATTTAGAAAGTACATGATATTGTTCATAAAGGGTTACGCCTACTGACGCAGAAACAGCAACTTCGTCCCAGAATTCAGGCAGGCTGCGACGAAAGGCAACGCGGAAAAAACTGCGGCGAAAAAGTGTGAAAACAAGGCATTCCTCGATTTTGTATGTTTCTCCAACGAAGAAACGCCACGAAAAACACGCACAATTGCCACATTAGTGCAAGTAACGTAATTGTTACGCATGCTGTGCTGCAAAGCACTTGGAGAGAAGAGGAAAACAGATTAGATATCAATCCACATGTCGAGATGTATTAAACAACATTATGAGTTACCATACCAGTAGAAACACAGCCAATAAATATCTCAATTACTCAAGTTTTTGTATTATAGTATTTTTAATCTGGACACTGAAATAAGTACATACGTGACTTAAATATTTGTATAAAAATACTGTGAGTATATGATTAGACTGTACTCACTGGAGTGGAAGTGTGGATGCGAAGAGGTGTCTAAATCATCTGTGGCATGGACTTGGGTATTAATTCTTGTGATCTGGATAGAAGAGAGTGCACTTCATACATTTCATTCATCTGATACAAACAATAAATACCAACAAACTACTTTAGAACGTTTTTGCGTCACCTCTTCGTATCCGTACTTCCACTCCTATGAGTACAATCTAATAATATATTCACAGTATTTTTATACAAATATATAAGTCACGTATGTACTTATTTTATTGTGAGCAATCGATTTAGATTCTTTTGAGTGCTGTGTACACATTAAAGTTTTTGTATGTGCTCTGTTTTGTTTGAGTTGTAATGCTATTCTGCGAAAGCATAATTACGATGTGATTACACTCAGTGACATGCATTGATTATGAATATTGTATGGTCGAAGTCAATGGGGGAAAATTGAAATTACTCAACACTGACTATGATTTCCATCCATTATTTTGAATAGTCGCTGCACATCAATGTCCAATGGATTACAACACAAATAACTTTCACACCTTTTCAAGGTACACACTAAAATGAAATATATTTCAATATATTGTCTTTAAGCATCCTGTGGTTACGTTTTTATGAGCTTTTGCCCACTGCCTACGTTACGTATGTTAACAACTATGTTATATCTTGAAATTCCATAATTATTGCTAACTTTGTTTCTAGAATAGGGACTTAAATAAAATTTTTCGTCCACCTATTCAATTAAATAAAAATCTTCTGTCCTTCTCCTAGGGAGGCCCATCGCTCTTAATCTTATACACTGATACAGCATTTCCTAGATCGCAAGTCAAGAAGCAACACTTTTTCTTTCAGACGTTCACCACACAGCCAGACCGCCAACGCACGGTAGAGAAGAGTAGAATTAATTCCCTTTATGCGAAAAATTAGTTGGGGCTGCAGATAGATGTTTAATTTTTCTTTCCAGTGATCTCAGGGCACAGCGCAATCATTAAATATAAAGTTCTTGATGTGCAGAAGTTCATCAGTTTCTTTACTACATTTAAGATTATCCGTGTAGGCCGTTATTAATTTTTTTTCTTATTAGAAATCGGTATTTCCAAGATCTCAACGTATTCGGTAACTCGTAATACAAATAAGAGCTTAAAACAATTTTCAGGTTGAGATTAAGTTTTTCCAACATAATTCCAGATATATTAATATAACTTTTAAACTCGCTGTTTCCAAGTGGCATTTTTGGTGTACTGACCCTAGTGAACGGCCTATGATTCTGACAGGTATGCAATACATCTGTTGAGAAAGGGATAACCACTTTTCCAGGAAGGACTCTTAATTGCTTCTTTTCCCTTAACTACATTTGTGTGCTGAATGACACACAGTAGGCCTAACTGACATCATGTCATACGCATCGCGGCTTTAACCCTCCCAGTAGAAGGTGGGGACAGCTTGACCATATATGGCACTGCTTCCCCCAGCGTACTCGCGGAATGCAAAAAGGCAATTACTCTCCAGCTAACCAATCTCCCAATACCTTTCCAGTAGTCAGAGAGGGCACATCGATAACGGAAATGGGGATCGGGTCTTAGCATTCCTTCAAGCAACACGTGTCAACACGCTGTTGTGGATACACAGACAAGTAATGCTGCTTAAATACCACTCGTCGTTTCCAAGACGATTCGAATATATCGTACTCTAGGTCGAAATGTGAGACACGTATTTCTTATACGAGTACATACGGAGTTTTATGTGGTGAAAACCCTTCGGTAAAGACGCAATTTTTATCTTTCTTAGCACGTTTTGTCGAAACCGAAAATTAGGATATGTAACACAAATGTTCCGACATATTTTCCATAGTAACTACTGCACTTTATAACTAAGACGGGGAAGCTTCGGTCCCTGTATCATCACGGTGAATGAATCGTGCGAAACAGCTTCCCCTTTTGTCTCGTGACATCTTGAGAGCTATGGATGTAGGACAAAAGGCACATTCCTCCATTTCCAATATCGAAAGGCATTTCACACTTTACCACACTGCAGACTGCTAACGAAGATACGAGCATATGAAATAGGTACCCAAATATGCGAGTGACTCGAAAACTACTTAAGTAATAGAACCTAGTACGTTGTCCTCGATGGAGAGTGTTCATCTGAGACTAGGATATCGTCAGGAGTGCCTCACGTAAGTGTGATAGGACCGATGTGTTTTTCTATCTATATAAATGATCTGCCGGACAGAGTGCTTGCAGGGTATTTGCTGATGATGCTGTGGTGTACAAGAAGGTGTCGTCATTGAATCGCAGTAGTCTACATCTTCATCTACATGGGATACTCTGTGAATCACATTTAAGTGCCTGGCAGAGTGTTCATCGAACCACCTTCATACTATATATCTTCCATTCCATTCTCGAATTACGCGCCAAAAGAAAGAACACTGAATCTCTCCGTTCGAGCTCTGATGTCTCGTATTTTATTATTATGATTTTTTCTCTCTATGTAAGTGAGAGTCAACAATATATTTTCGCATTCGGAGGAGAATGTTGGCTATTGGAGTTTCGTAAGTAGCCCACGCCGCAGCAATAAGCGCCGTTGTTTAATGATTTTGATCCCAGATCCTGTATCATTTGCGTAACGATGTCTCCCCTGTATCGTGACAATACAAAACGAGCTGCCCTTCTTTGGACTCTTTCGATGTCCTCCATCTGACCCACCTGATAAGGATCCCACACTAGGCAGCAATAGTCTAAAAATGGACAGACAAGCGTAGTGTAAGCAGTTTCTTTAGTAGTACTAGTGCATCTTCTAAGGGTTCTGCCAATAAAAATCAGTCTCTGGTTCGTCTTTCCCACGACATTATCTAAGTGTTATTTCCAGTTAAGTCTGAAGTAATAGTAATTCCTAGGTATTTTGTGGAGTTTACGGCCTTCACTTCTGATTGATTTATCTTGTAAACGAAGTTTAATGGGTTCCTTTTCGCACTCATGTGGACGACTTGACAATTCTTATTATTTAGAGTCAATTGCCAATTTTTACACCGTAGTGATATCTTATTTAGATCGTTCTGCAGTTGGTTTTGATCTTCAGATGAATTTACTAGATGGTAAATGGAGTATTAGGAGGCAGGATGACTTGGATTAAATTTCTTGGTGCTGTGAGGAATGGCAGCTAGCTGCAAATGTAGCAAAATGT
This sequence comes from Locusta migratoria, assembly GCA_026315105.1. Classification (NCBI taxonomy): domain Eukaryota; kingdom Metazoa; phylum Arthropoda; class Insecta; order Orthoptera; family Acrididae; genus Locusta; species Locusta migratoria. The sequence goes on from CM048745.1 coordinate 719,676,154, forward strand.
AAAGGTAATGCAGATGAGTAGTAAAAATAATGCCGCAATGTCTGAATGCAGCATTCGTACAGTCTTGTTTGAGTTGCGGTGCACAGCGATATATAATCTAACGACCGTTTAAGGATTGTTGTGGGGAAAGTGGAATTGGAAAATTTTTGAAAAGATGTGATTCGTCTGTAAAGTAGCCGCAAATGAAACGCTTGTGTGACCCCATCTTGGGCATTGCTCAACTGTTTGGGATCCCCAAGAGATCGGTTTAAAGGAAGACATGGAAAGCATTCAGAGGCTAGGTTTCTTACTGATAGGTTCGATTAGTACGCAAGTGTTACTGAAATGCTACGGGATCTCAAAATGGAGTCGCTGGAGAGAAGGTGACGATCTTTTCGAGAAGCACTGTTGAAAAATTTAGAGGGCGGAAATTTGAAGCGGACTGCGGAACGATTTTACTGACGCCAACCTACATTTATCGTAGAGGTAAAAAAGATAGCAATAGAGAGATTAGAGCTCGTACAGATGCATACAAGCATCTGTTTTGGCCCACTTTAGGTTACGGTTGTAACGCTAAAAGTGGGCCTTTGCGAACGTCTTTTGACATCTCGAAATTTAAATGAAAAAAAAAAAAAAAAAAAAAAAAAAGTGAAAAAATGGCACTGACGTGTTTTATGGCCCACTTTAGGTTTATAGTTTTATAAGTTTTTGCAGACATTTTGGACCAAATAATAATCTAAATAATACAAAATTATGGTGACAAGATTACATATCTACTATTGTGGTAATATCTGTGCACCCAACAAGTGATATTCGTTCTGACCGTATTTTAACAAACAGCCAAAATTATATGATGTTTGAGTTTACCTTTGACAAACATACTCTTTTTTGAACATTTACCCCTTTGAACTATCATTTTAATATCTCTCCCATATTTTCATTATATTTTTCCGTTAAAATATTATCACCTGTCTTGCCTTGGTAGTTCTATGTTAATTTTCTTTACCTGTACTGGTTACGAATGACTATAGGCTGGAACGAACGTAGCGTACATTTGGCGTAGATGCACTGATTCTTGTTAATGACTTTCCACAACTAGTGAATAAACGCTTAAAAAAAAAAAAAAAAAAAAAAAAAAAAAAAAAAAAAAAAAACAAGGTAATTTGTTGCACTGTAAACACTTCCCTTCTTTTTGATTAAGGAACTACACTTTCCACAGAAATCTGGGACTTCCTTTATATAAGAAACTACCTGTATCAGCACTTTATGCAGAATGTTCATTGTTACAGTACCCTCTCAGTTAACGTGCATATGCTTCAGAAGACCATTGTTCAATTCGTTGTTACGTATTTCATGGCATGTTCACGAAATAGAACAAACACGCATTTTAAAGGGAGCTTTCTTACATTTGCACAATTCTAAACATTGAAGAACATAGCTCTATTTAATTAATAAGTGTGTCTGAAACCCTTTTAGGAAAAAAAATTATGGTAGTGACGGGTTTCGAACTGCAGACCTTCAACATCACAGTCCAACACATTGCACACTACGCTACAGCTACAAATGAGATGTTGTGCTCTTTAATCTCGTACTACTGATGGCCGATGTTAACTGAGAGAATTTTCTCCTCTACGAATTCGGTTATTCAATTTTCGCGTCAGATGAACGGTTTATTTGTAACTAAAATTACATTACAAACGGCTTTTTTGCATTTGAATTGTCCGAAATATTTGAAAAAGCGAGGTTCTGGTCTCTGACAGCCAACAATTATGTCTGTAAAATTTGGTACCGATCGGTTGAACAGTTCGACCTATAAAGTGGGAACACGTTACAGACAGACAGACATCGTCAAATCGCCATTATTTTTGCAAATAGCTCTGACACGATGCAAGATATGAAAAAAAAAAACACAAGAAAGAGAAGTTGTAGAGAATTTTCCCCTCTATCAATTAGGTTATTCAATTTTCGTGTCAGTTGAACGGTTAATTTGCAATTACTATTATATTACAAACGTTTTTTTTTTTTTTTTATTACTACCGTATTTTTTCTCCGAAAAATTTGAAAAAAGGAGGTTCTGGTCTCTGGCAGCCTAAAATTATGTCTGTACAATTTGGTGCTGATCGGTTTAACGGTTTCGCCTTAAAAAGTGAGAACACGTTACGGGCAGACAGACAGACATGCCCAAATCGCCGTTATTTCTGCAAATATCTCTGAAACGATACGAGATATGAAAAAAACATAACAGAGCAAAGTTGTAGAGAATGTTCTCCTCTACAAATTCGATTACTCAATTTTCGTGTCAAATGAATCGTTAAGCCGTTATTTTCATTTAAATTTTGAACTGTCAAAAGACGATCGCAAAGGCCCACTTTTAGTGTTACTACCGTAATCTAAAGTGGGCCAATGACGGCTTAACCATTCATCTGATACGAAAATTGAATAACCGAAATTTTAGATGAGAAAATTCTCTACAACTTTGCTCTCTGACCGAGCGAGCTGAGCCACGGCACCCTACAAAAGTTCCGAACCACATGCTCTTACATCATCATCATCATCATCATCATCATCATCAGCATCATTAGAGACTGATTATGCCTCTCAGCGTTCAGTCTGGAGCATAGTACCTGTAATAAAATTCCTCCATGATCCCCTATTCAATGCTGACATTGATGCCTCGTCGGATGTTATGCCTTTTACTTCAAAATCGTTCTGCACTGAATCTAAGTACTTTCTTCTTGGTCTACCTCGACTCTTCTCAGCCTCCGCTGCCGAGCTCATGAGTCTCTTAGGTAACCTTGTTTCTCCCATGCGTATAACATGATCCCACCATCTCAGTCTGTTCGTTCTGAATGCTTCATCTATGGTGTTCATTTCTAGTTTTTCAGTAATTTCATTATGGACACCCTCCTTCCATTGTTCCCATCTATTAGTACCTGCAATCATTCTTGTTACTTTCATATCTGTTACCTCAACCTTATGAATAAGGTAACCTGTATCCACCCAACTTTCACTCCCTTACAACAAAGTTGTTCGAAAGATAGAGCGGTGCACTGCTGACTTAGTCTTGGTACTGACTTTCTTCTTTCAGAAGAGAGTAGATCTTAGCCGAGCACTCACTGCATTAGCTTTCCTGCACCTCGATTTCCGTTCTTTCAGTATGTTACCATCCTGTGAGAAAATACATCCCAGGTACTCGAAACTGTCAACCTGTTCTAACTTTGTTCCTCCTATATGGCACTCAATCTGTTTAAATCTCTTTCCCACAGACGTTACTTTTGGAGATGCTGATCTTCATATCGTAATCCTTGCACCTCTGATCGAGCTCTGAAATATTAGTTTGCAACCTTTCAATCGAATCTGCCATTACAACTAAGTCATCCGCATATGCGAGACTACTTATTTTGTTTTGATCTATTTTAATCCCGCCCAGTCAGTCTACTGAAACTACTCTGAACCATAAGCTTAATTTGCCATCTAGTCTAACTGCTGCCTGACAGTCTAAGTAAAGACCTTTAATTGCCTGCAGAAGTTTGCCTCCTATACCATAATCTTGTAGAACTGACAGTAGCTTTCTCCTAGGAACACGGTCATAAGCCTTTTCTAGATCCATGAAACATAGATACATTTCCCTGTTCCACACATAGCACTTTTCCATTACCTGTCGTAAGCTAAAGATCTGGTCCTGACAGCCTCTAAGAGGCCTAAACCCACACTGATTTTCATCTAACTTGTCCTCAATTAATACTCGCACTCTCCTTTCAACAGTACCTGAGAATATTTTGCCTACAACGCTAATTAAAGAGATACCTCGATAGTTGTTACAATCTTTTCTGTTTCCATGTTTGAAAATTGGCGTGATTACCGCTATCGTCCAGTTAGACGGAACCTGTCCCGATTCCCACGCCTTCTCAAATATCCTGTGTCACCATTTGAGACCTGATATTCCACTGTATCTGACGAGTTCCGGCTTAATTTCGTCCACCCCAGCCGCTTTATTGCACTATAATCTACTGACCATTTTCTCCACTTCCTCAAATGAGATCCTGTTTCCATAGCTATGAACAGGCCTGACCTTATTAACGATGTCTGTGTAGAGACAGGCGTTAGTGATCATGATATCGTCATAGTCTCGATGGTGACCATAAACCGGTCAAGAAGGCTAGGAGAGTGTATTTGTTAGGAAGAACCGATAAGCAATTGTTAGGATCGCACTTAGAAAATGAATGGACATCGTTTAGTTCCGGTACTATGGATGTAGACGAATTGTGAACTAAATTTAAATGCATTGTAAATGAAGGGTTAGGGAAAGATGTGCCTGTAAAGTCAATTAAACATGGAAAAGATCCATCACGGAATAATAATAATGTTAGAAAGCTACTGAGAAAGCAAAGGCTGTTGCACTCTCGGTTCAAAGAAGAACACGAAATGATGACAGGCAAATGTTAGTAGAGATTCATTCGTCTAAAACAAGATCGATGCGCGTAGCATACAATAATGACCACAGCCATACCTTAGCAAAGGATCTTTCCGAGAACCCGAGGGGTCTGCGGAGCGCGCGGTTGCTCGCCGTCGGAGATTCGAGTCCTCCCTGGGGCATGGGTATGTGTGTTTGTCCTTAGGTTAGTTTACCTTAGTTTAAGTAGTTTGTAAGCAGTGTGGCTCGATAGATTTACAAAGAAACTCCAACTCAAATAGTTCGTGCGCCATTAAAATAAACAGAAACACTGACTAAAACATAAAAAACTACAAAAGAAGAGTGACACAGGTAACCAATCTTCGGGTTGGCGAATGCTTTACCTGCCACAAGAAAAAAAATGTTCTTAAGGCACACATTATTTTACATACGGTAAATCTGAACCTAACCTGTATTAACAATCGTGGAGATGAAATTACAAACAACGCCATGTATGACAAGCGTCATACGGTGATAGAGTGTATATAACGGTACAAAGGGGAACTTCCAAATTATATCTGACTAATGTTACTTTGGGATGTGACTATCTACATCTACATACATACTCCGCAATCCACCGCAAGGAACGTAGCGGAGGGACACTATACCACTACTAGACGTTTTCTTTCCTATTCCACTCCCATATAGAACGAGGAAAAAAAGAATGCCCATATGCCTCCGTAGGACCCCTAATTTCTCTTATTTTGCCTTTGAGATCATTACGATAGATGTAAGTAGGCGGCAGGAAGACTGTTGTACACTCAGCTTCAAATTCCGACCATCTAAATTTCCTCAACAGAATTTCTCGAAAAGAACGTCGTCTTTCCTCCAGCGATCCCCATTTGAGTTCCTGGAGCATTTCCGTGACACTCACGCATTGGTAGAACCTACCAGTATCGAATCTACCTGTTCGCCCCTGAACTGCTTCTATGTCTTCCTTTAAAATGATCTGCTGCGGGTCCCAAACACTTTAGCAATACTCAAGACGTGATCATACAGGAGTTTTATACGCGGTCTCCTTTACAGATGAAGTCCAACTTCCCAAAATTTCTCCCAAAAAACCGGAATCAGCTGTCCGCCTTACAAGTGCCCTTACATGTTCGTTCCATTTCATATTGCTCTGCAATGTTACGCCTAGATATTTCAACGACGAGACTGCATCAAGAAACTCACTACTAATGCTATAATCGAACATTATGGGATTGTTTTTCCTACTCATACGCATCACCTTGTATATTGAGAACTGGCTGCCATTTTTCGCACAAACTAGAAATTTTGTCTAAGTCATCCAGTACGCTATTACAGTCAATTACAGACGACACCACAGCATCTTCAGCAATCAGCCGCATATTACAAGTTATTCTGACCATTAGATTATTTATATACATAGACAATAATAGCGGTCCTATCACACTCCCCTGGGGCACACCTGACGATACACTCGTCTCTTACGAACAATAGCCGCCGAGAACAACGTACTGCGTTCTATTACTTTGGAAGTCTTCCAGCCAGTCACAAATCTGTACCCCTATTCCATTTGCGCGTATATTCGTTATAAGTCTGTTTTGTGGCACCGCGTCAATCACGTTTTTGAAATCGAGAACACAATCTGGCTGTTGCCTTTCATCCATGGCTAGCAAGATGTCATGAGAGAAAAGGGCAAGCTGTGTTTAACATGAACGATGTTTCTACACCCGTGCTGATTCCTAGAAAGAAGCTTTTCCGTCTCAAGGAAACTTCCTTTATTCGAATTGAGAATATGCTCTAAAATTCTACAGGAAACTATATTTGCCTTTAATTATGTGGGCCAGTCCTCTTTCTTTTCTTATAAACGGGAGTCACCTGCGCTTTTTTTCCAATCATTAGGATCTTTGCGCTCAATTAAGAATTCGCGTTAAATGCGACCTAAGTAAGGGGCCAATGCCGCAGAATACCCTTTGTAAAACCGACCTGGTATTCCATCCGGACCAGGAGACTTTCTTTGTATTTAAGTCTCTCAGCTGCTTCTCTACACTGGAAATACCTATTACTAAGTCCTCCATTTCGGAGTTAGTACGTTGATCAAATGATGGTACATATGTGCAGTCCTCCTGCGTGAAAGATTTCCTAAAGGTTAAAATCAGAACTTCATCTTTCCGTTTGCTTTCTTCTATTACTGTCCCGGAATGATCAACGAGTGACTGGATAGTGGGCTTTGACCACCGCGGCGAGTTGCAGTTTATGAGATGTCTAATCATCATCAAGAGCTTCAGTAAAGGATACGAATATTTTCCGTGTACCTTGCAAATTACCTTATTGTGACAGGTGGGTCATTCATCAGTCCGAAGATGGGTTTGAAGACCACAGTGCTTTACTAATCGTAGTCCTGTTAGAGATAGTATGGCGTTACCTTCCTCCGACCGTGAAATCACTCATCCAGTTAGTCTCAGGGGGGCCTACAGTTAAACGTGGATTTCGATTCATGACATTGCACCCAGAATTGCGATACTCCCTAACAATGTTGTCTTTCTCCTTGGAAAATGAATCCCCACTCCTTGGCAATACTTTATATATGTCATAATAAATGCTGATTATTTGTGTATTTTGGGCCTATATTCAGGAAAGTACTGAAAAAATTTGCAATATTGGTGTTGCTCTTAATTGAATTTTCTGCTGTGTGAACACAAGTAAAATGGACCCCACCTGTCGATCGCAGTGGCCGAGTGGTCTGCGGCGTGCCAGTCACGGTCTGCACGGCCGCTGCGGTCGGGGATTCGAATCCCCCCTCTGGCATGGATGTTTGTGTCGTCTTTATTATAAGGTAGTTTATAAGTAGTTTGTAAGTTTAGGAACTGATGACCCCACAATTAAGTCCCTTGACCTTAACAAACATTTGAACGTTTGAGCTATAAAAATAACAAAACTCATCTACTACATCTATTGTCTCATTACCTTTTATTGCCTCATTAGCCTCCTGAAGCGGGACAGCAGCCTCTTCAGTAGTCACAGGGGCAACAGTCTGGATGACTGACTGAGCTGGCATCTTAACTTCAGCTAACATGGTTTTGCCATTAAGTTACTCTGAATGGCTGAAAGCAGGGGGAAACTACAACGTTAATTTTCCCGAGGACATGCAGCACTAATGCATGAATATATGATGATGGCATCCTTTCCTTTCCTATCCTTAGCTAGAAGTCCGAGCATGAGTTACGTCTCTAATAATCACTCTGTCGAGCGAACGTTAAACCGCAATCACTCTTCCTTCCTTGTCGAATGATCGTAATTTGGAACATGTGGAGAGTCTGGTGCTAATTCCTGCATCAAATGCCAGTCCTCTGCATTTTTTCTGGCGTTTCGACTTCGGTGTACACTCCAATGGTCATTAGATGTTATTGATATTACATGGAAAGTACTTGTGCTCGAACAAACACCAAAATCGTATGAGAGATAATGTAAAGATCCATTATTGTTTTAGTGATACTCCTGCATCTGCAAAACTCTGCAGTCGTTCGTTAGAGGCATCGGCGTGTACCTTGTCACATTGCACTTTGACCTGTCATTCGCCAGTAGGGACGGTGCAAGGTGCCTCCGAAGTTGCGTTTTGTGACGTTATTTGTGTGGTGAAGCGTCAGATGGGGCGGTGATTTCTAATCAATCCTGCTAATGTATTGCGATTGGTTGAGATGAAGTTACGAAGAACCCTTCTTCGTGAAGATGGTATTATTGTAGAAGATGAATCATTTGAATGCTTTCTCGTATCTGTTATGGAACAGAAATATGAGAATAAGTTAGATACCGTTGTAACACTAACACATAATGGTGATATAGGGATGGTAATGACGAACAACTTATTGCAAGCGGTAGTGCTACGGTAAGTGCGAGAAAAGGCGATGGAAACAGTGGCAGTGAATACCAACAGTCTTTCGGGAAGAAGATTAAAGTTGCAACTATCATCACAGCTTTTGATGACAATACGCTAGAGAACATTTACGATGATTATTACATAAGTTATAGTTAAGATATCTGCATTACGTTTGGCGTCTACAATTACATCTACAGCGCATCATTGCAGTGTTTTGCAGAAAGACGACACCCACCAGCACATTGAGGTGTACGTAGAGATCCTGTAAGCAAACGTTCATACAGATATGTTTGTCCGAGTCCATGTACTTTCCTTGTTAGTCATTGCTCTACTATTTGAGGAGCAAGAACGAAACACTGGCAGGAGACTATAGCGAATGGAAAAGTGTGAGAAGACGTGTCATACCTCTACGCCCAGTCGCCTATGCAGAGAAAGAGGGATCGTACGGAATGTGTCAGAGTAATCACAGAGTGGACGCGTACTTTGCGGCTAATGGCAAAAGCAGCACGTGTCCTCCACCTGTCGAAGGGAGGGGGGAGGGGCCGGACACGTGTAGCTCTGCCCAGAGTACTTACCACACATCCGCATCCCCATCCCACAGCACCCTTTCCCGTGGGGGCTCCACTCCAAACCACCGAATGCCACACTCACACACATACGAACACAGAGGATGCTTACGTGGAAAGAGAGCGGAGAGAGCGCACATTTAACCCGGAAGCGCTCCCAGAATCGATTTCACCGACGGCCCGAATATCTCCAACTCTGAAATTCGAAAATTGCGCCAAGGGATGGAGAGGCGGGGGCGGTGTTGGCGGTGGTGGTGCTGGTGGTGGTGGTGGGTGCGCCGAGGTTTCGGGGTGGCTCCACCGCCGGGCTGTTGGGGGGCGGCGGGGGCGGATATTTGCGACGCAGCAGTGTGGGAAGCGATTAGCGGGAAGGGGAGGGGGTGGGGGGTGGCAGGGGGAGGGGGCACTCCATTTGTGAGCGGAAATGAGTCTCCTCACACACGCGCCCGCGGGCACCAAGGCGCCCTGACCGCTGGCCGCCGCTCAAATTACCCCCTCAATGGGACAGGAAAACTGTAATTTTCACTTCCACGCCCGCCGGCGCCTGCTACCTCTGTCGCCCACCGACAAACCCAAACGAGACCGACCGCGCCGCGCGCGGGGCTCGAGTAATTAAGGCAGCGGGAGAAAGTATTTTGGGCGACAGTAATTGTGGCCGGGCGGGGCTGGGCGTGTCTGCGCCGCGTGCCGCTGCTGCCGCCGCGCCGCGCTCGATAACCTGTTGGCAGCTGTCACAATACCGACGGCCACTCGGCACCGACGCTGACAGCGAGTAGTCGCCACTACTGGACGCGAAGGTCGCCGAATCGTATTTAGAATACACTGATTCCTGGGCGTACTTATAATTGCTCTCTTTCTATCTACTCTTCTAGTCGGTCCGACTCTTCCGCCAAACAGTGCGCACTGAATAACATAGAGCGGACTTACAATGAAAGTGAAATGAAACGAATAGACAGAGCGACACTCAACAAACATGGCGGTCCCAGAGCATGAATCATCCTATAGTCAGGCCGTAATACGATGATCTCTGGCTCCGCCTACTGGGCTGGGAGACCGTCCCAGCCGCGGAAAGTGAAAGCAGCCGTGTTGCCAAGTAGTTAGTTCGCTGCCCGACAGTATAACTGAATGGTCCCTGCTATCTGACAGAACTGGCAACAGTGCAGAGCGCAGCCGAACGCGCGCATGCGCAGAGCAAAGCTCGCGTTCGACTTGCTCCAATGGTCTGCTGCCGCAGTCGACGCTCAAAGCCGATTGGCGCAAGCACCAGGGATCATGCTATTCCGGCTCGACTATAGTACCAAGCGCCACCGCTTAACGCCACCAGTATACAGCTGCGAGCACAGGGTGCTTCAGTCTTTACAGAGATTCCTATAAAGGACCAAACCAGAAACCTTGCTGCAGTTAGGTGTCAAAGTAATTGGCCTCTTCATATTCACGGAATGTATGCCATTAACTGCGAATGGGTAAAGTTGAAACATGTGCCCACCGGGACTCGAACGTGAGTCTCATGCTTTCTAGGCAATTGCACTCACCTCTACACCACTCGAGACACAGCAGTCACCACACCTACAAGGAATTACTCAAGTACACCTCCTGTCAGATACAAATTTTCAACCTTAACCTGTCCACTAGAACTCAAACTCATTGTTATTGTATATTAAACCCGTAACAGTAAGGGCCTAGGAGTGCCTCTGCACTAAAGACAGGATCACTGCCCATCATCGGCATATATATAATATATATGTGGCATTGTGAGACGGGGGCTGTAATTAGTCTATTTTTGATACCAACCTTGTGTTACTGTATCTTTCTCTTTCGCTAGTTATTGAAATATGTAACATTTTTCTCTGTAGGTCTTTCTTTATTTTCATTTCTGTGCCTTTGGGGACACATCAGGTGTGATGGGCGTCTGGGATTGTAGTACATGCTATGTTTATATGAAAATTTCGGGATTTTAATGTTTATTGGCGCAGCTTGGCTGCTAAAAAGTGGTTTTCCGTGTTGGGTACAGTCAGGCCACGCAGAGCAGAGAAGCTCTTGGAGGTCTCTCCCTCCCACCAACTTTCGCTCGCCTTTGGGGAAGGACGAGAGACCAGCCGCGGTGGCCGAGGGGACTGAGGCGCTCCAGTCACGGTCTGCGCGGCCACTACGGTCGGGGGTTCGAATCCCCCCTCGGGCATGGATATTTGTGCCGTGCTATTTCGTAAGTAGTTCATAAGTAGTTTGTAAGTTTAGGGACTGATGACCCCGTAGTTAAGTCCCATAAGTTCTACAAACATTTGAACATTTTGAACAAGGACAAGAGGGGCTGGCTCGACCTGCTCGGCGCCACACTACGTCCGGGGGGCGGAGTATATCTGGCAGAATTTTTTAGAGTGTGTGTGACGCTTTACATACTGCTAGACCGCGGTTTATGGTGGGCGATAGCGGGGACTGCCTGTTTAGTCATTCGGCCGTTTCGCAAGAGAGAAATTTGCCGGATACAAACAATAGCAGAGTGCTCTGGGTCCCGCGCTGTTTGTGGAGATGTATTGCCCTTAGGCGTTATCTAAAAAACTTTCTTGAAGGCAGCAGAGTTTGAACATAGTTAGTGTGACGAATGGATAGGTTGAGAGGAAAGCTTTCTGCCCATCTGGCACCCCAGGGGTTTGGCTCCAGCGGCTGTATATATAGCACAACGTTAACATTTTTAAGTCATGTGACAGTAGCTAGGAGAAAGCTGAAATTTCTTGCAGGGCAATCACCCTGGGAATGGTGAAATCCGCGGGAAGCTTTGGTGGCGTGGGCGGAGCCTCTTGGCAGCCGCAGAGAACGCGTCCTGATTCGGAAAATTATTTTAGTATGACAGCTAAACAATTTGTCAACGGCGCTACGCCATCCGATTGGTCTGACTATTAGCCATTAGCAGAGATTGGTGCGTCTATTGCGCGTGGGTGTGGCCACCCGTCACTTGCCGTGAGCTGCGGCAGAGCAAGAGGAGGCAGGAAGACTCCGAAGTGTATGGAGCTCGAGAGACTCCTGTGTGAGCGTCCGAAGTGTAAGGACCTTGGGAGATTCCTCTCTGAGTGTCCGAAGTGTACGGACATCGGGAGACTCCGGTTTGAGCGTCCGAAGTGTACGGACCTCGGGAGACATGCAATACTCCATTTAGACTCGCGGAGAGGACATCGCGTTAAACGGTCCTCTGGTTAGACTTGTGTTTGATTCCGAAGATTTGGACCTTGTAGAACTTGTGTTTACTTCACGGACGTTACATTGTCTGGTGCTTACGCTGTGAGTGGCCACAGTTTAGTTTTCGTTTTGCTAGAAGTCTCTATTTCAGCATTTGCGCCTTTGTGAATCGTGCACTGCTTTTTTTTTACAGATCTTATTACGCAAGTGACTGATCGATTTGTGCCAAGCGGCCTTTGTATCACCTATGCAAAATATTGATTAGTCGATTAGCGTGATAGAATCGCACAGCAACTGCCTAGCGACGCCGACGCTAGTGACACTGTGTTAAGTAACATGTCGACCCTGCTTAACAGGTCGCAGCAATTACGGTAGGATAAAAATTTCAGCTCATCCGCTCCCACCTCATGCTGCCTGCGAGCCTGAGACGCTGCCGTCAATGATTATATGTGTGGGTAAGGTGACGCACTTGCTGGGGGGTTATACGAATCAGACTTGTTGGATTCTGTCCCTTATTTTATTCTTTTGAGATCTGCCTATTTACTCTGGGGAGCTTAGGGCTAACGATAATTTCAAGCCCCTGTGTAGCCAACCTAATAGCATTCTGTTTTGCAAAACCTCCGACCTTTGACTCAGCCAGTCATTTTTGTGTCTCAATATTTTAACATTTGTAAAAGATTGTTTGAATACCATTATCTGTTTTACATGATAGGAAATGTCGTCTAATTCCTTTTTCATGTTTAATTATAATAAATTGATTTTGAGCAGATCGTCTTTCATTTAAGAACATTCCTTTTTCACTATTTTGGAGGGGAAAAGGAATAGTTAAATTCCACAGTTTACCAATAATTTGTCAAGTACATATTCTTTTGTTTGGTACAACTGATACATTGCAATAGAGTAGGAATATTTATTATATGTTTGAAAATATGAATACATCATAGCTGATCAGTAACATTTTAATTTTCCATATTTTAGAGAAATATGGTGGCGACCCAAGATAATTAATTGCTGTAATTCATAACAAACGACATAGTTCACACTTGGTGACTCCTGCCATAGGATTAACGACCTAGTTCACAGCATCTCTTCTTTCTGACATGTCTGAAAGAACAGACACTACATATGTATAACATAATTTGTCTCTAATTACCATGTATTGTAGGTATTTAATTCCGTTTTGTAATAACTTATAAAGTAATTTCTATTGATTTTGGGTCTTTTTATTGTGCACTGTTATGACCATAAGTATTATCGTGTTGAGTTGGTTTAAGTTGACCATGATTATGTTGGTACTACACTAAAAACAGACCACCTCGCCACCTTGCCAAGTAAGCTTGTCTCTGGCCACCCAGAAGACGCCAATGCAGATGACTTATAAAGCCATGCGTTCTTAACTAAAGTAAACTAGTCCTAAAGCGCGAGGCGGCGACTGTAATCCGTTTCGTGGCAGTCAGTCAATATTAATGCAACCTTCCATTTTCTCATGAACACACAAGCTCAATCACACGGATGGAAACATATATAAACATGGGGCATTGATGATTAATAAAAGAATTGGCATACAAATATGCAATATTAATGGCAGATAAACACTTAAGAGTAATGAATAACTCAAAACGAAACACTACCACACATTCATTGGACGTGTTTCATCACCCCCCGCTAAAGGGCTTGGAATAATCTGGAACCAATCCTGTTATACTGGATTGGATCCAGATTAAAATTAGTTACACACACAAACAAAATTTTTTTAAATCTATTTTGGGCATTGTGAGCAGCTATTTATTAAATTGTCCGCCAACCTAATCTCAATCGATTCCTTTAAAATGCATTCCCAATAGCGAGACGCAGAAGCAAGTACACGTGTTTCGTCATACTTCATTCTGTGTCCTTCGGTTAGACAATGCTCCGCTACTGCAGATTTGTCAGGTTGCAACAACCGTGTATGTCTGTGGTGCTTAGTGCATCGATCATTAACGGTGTGAATCGATTGTCCTATATATCCTTTCCCACAGTGGCAAGGAATGTTGTAAACGCCGGGCTTTCTCAGCCCCAAATCGTCTTTAATTGAGCCAAGAAGAGCCCTAAACTTAGTAGGTGGTCGAAACACACTTTTGATATAAAACTTTTTAAAGATCCTTCCTATTTTTGAAGACACACTTCCGGCGTATAGAAGAAAAGCAACTGATCTGCAATTGGTCGTCTTCTGGTTCTGGTGATGGCCCAATCTGCATGGCATGATGGATCTGTCTCTCTCTGTGTACCCATTCTCCTTAAACACCAACTTCAAATGTTATAGTTCCTGTGGTAAGGTATCTGCATCCGATATGGCATAAGCTCTTCTAACCAAAGTTCTCAGGACACTTGTGCGTTGGTTCGGTGGGTGGCAACTCATTGCATGTAGATATCGATCCGTGTGCGAGGGTTTTCTGTACAAACTATGTCCTAAGGTTCCTTTCTGTACAAAAAATACATCCAAAAATGGAGCTTCCCATCCCTACCCACTTCCATTGTAAATTTGATGTTGGGATGGAGGCAATTAAAATGATCCAGGAACGGATTAAGAGCATCTGGTCCGTGAGGCTAAACCATGAACGTGTCATCCACGTATCTCCAGAAACAGGTAGGTTTCAGACGAGCTGTATTCAGTGCCCTGTCTTCAAAGTCCTCCATAAATAAATTGGAAATTATGGGGGGGGGGGGGGGTAATGGACTTCCCACAGCCACTTAGTCGGTTCCTGGATCATTTTATTTGCTTCTTAGTAACGTTCGTTTTTTATATTGTAAACTGTCACTTAAATATTTCATGGCCAACTAAAAATAGTACATATACAGCAGATAATTTATATATAAACGATTATAATTATTTGTGGACAAGAACTGAATATATTTACATAAAAAGCCATGATAAATTAAATATTAATTAGGGATGCATTTTAAAGGAATCGATTAAGATTAGGTTGGCGGACGATTTAATAAATCAAGACAAGGTTTTCCCTCTAAGTAACATGTGGAATCCGCTTTTGTCTAATTTTAAAAAAACCGTGCACTCTTTTCTCCACCTGTGACACCTAGCGCATGTAAGCGATACATCGTTCCTGCCAGCTTTCTCCACTGAGGTGCTGCACCGGCTGCTTGCGGCAGAGGACGCATCCACGACTCTCTGGCGCACGCGTCGTTAGCACTTCGCGGCGTATATAAGGCCGCCGATCATGGCAAGATTTCAGTTTCCAACGAGACTCAGCAGCATCCATATCACCTGAAGATGGCAGCCAGATGGTCCGCAGAAATATTGTGTCTAGATGACTGTACGATCCAGTTTTATTTCTCTTTCTGGACATGAAAATGCGGAGGTAGTCCTATTTTATACATCGGTAAATAACTGAATGTTTCTCCAATCATTGTTCATTAGAGGAATTATAAGTATCACACGTACTCGAGATTAAATTAGTGAAGTCAATCGAACATTTCGGTTCCTAATAATCCGCCATTACCACTTTCCACCAGAGACTAAGTTCTGCAGTCACAGTCCCATAAATTTTCCAACTCCATTCATGCCTATCTCTTCAAATCACAAGTTCGTAACGTGGCTTCGGACCGCCCAGCATCCAAGTTACAAGTCCCTTCCCAAGCGTTCGAAAGCATGCTCTCCCTGTTCCCTAAATTGTATCCTTCCGCGCATCCTAACGCCTCATCTTTAAAATACAATTTCCCTTCCAAAATATTATACATTTGAATATCACAGAATTACATCTTTTGACCGCCTCCCTACAAATGTTGTTTACATTTAATAAACAAGTATATATTTAAAAATACTAAAAAACTGTCGAGACTGAAGTTTTTTTTTCGCATAGCAATTAAGCGTGGTGTCACACTGTTCAAATATACTGCCGTCATCGAAGTATAGTTACACAATTGATATTTAATTTATCATGGCTTTTTATGTAAATATATTCAGTTCTTGTCCACAAATACTTTTAATCGTTTATATATAAATTATCTACTAATTTTAGTTCGCCATGAAATATCTAAGTGACAGTTTACAACATAAAAAACGAACGTTACTAAGAATAATATTGAATATAACAAATACATGTATAAAAGTAATGAGCTTGGCTGGCTTCATGTTTTCTATTTCTGTAATGGAATCTATGTTCTGGCACTAGAGTATTATTACCTCAACGAAAGGCAGAACAAGAGAGTAAAACAAAGTTTATTGATAGAATACGGAAATAACGTGGTACGTCTTTTAACATAGGTAGCGTGGTGCACTGCTGTCCATTTGCTTCTTAATCTGTTACTAATAAACACTACATATCAATAATTGTAAATATAAGTCTTATAATATTATTATTATAGTACTAAGATTTATTGGCTTTTTATCTGTAAGGGGTATTTAAATTGTAATTATGGCGTTCGATTCTCCAAGTCTCCTGAATCCAGTCATATAATTATATTTTCCGTATGATCATTCCCTGATTAAAAGAAATGTTTATAGAGCTTTTGGTACTTAACTACAGGGTCATCAGTCCCTAAACTTAAAAACTATTTATGAAGTAGCTAATACTAAGGATGGCACAAATATCCTTGCACAAGGGGAGATTCGAACCCCCGACCGTAGTGGCCGTGCAGACTGTGACTGACGCGCCGCAGAACGCTCAGCCCCCGCGGCCGCCCTCGCCCCCCCCCCCCCCTATCGCCTGATTTTATATGGAATTTTGGGATAATGTGTTTGGCTATTTTATATTTCAGTTGCAATCTGGAATAGCCGCCCTCGCTCTACCAAGAGTGTCGCTTCCTTTTTCCGAGCACATTAGGGAAACACTGACTACCTGTATGTATTCCATTCACTAGGTTCAAACTGTTAGCCAACCTGCCTTTCACATGGAAACAATCAGCTTCCCCCTGTATCTGTAACATCACACACCCTCTACAATTTCATTTACCACTTTTGCATTTCAATATCCAGTAGTGAAGACAATATTTTCTTTTGGCGTCGACAGCTGTAGTTTTTGTAAATGTCCATAGAACTGGTCAAATTTTCCTTTTCAGCATTGGTGGTTGGCACAGGTGAAGTTGATGGGCTGGCCTTGAAGTCTCATAGACATCACTATCATTTTTATAATTGCATCTCATTGCAGCTTTACCTACTCTATCAGTAACAAAGAAGGCTGCTCCATTATTTCCGTTGTTCTCATAATAGTATATCATACGGCTATCTGGAGCAAATGCTTCCATACCAGACCACCTCATTTCAATTAATACAAATACGAGTATGTTGATGTTATTTTCCTCCATTACTCCTTTGACTTCGTCAAAGACACGATCAAATCGGAAGTATCGTGCCACTACATCAAAACTGCACTCCTCGAAACATCGATAACGTTATACAAAATTAATGCATCGTTCGTGTTTTCTGCAAACCTAAAGTGGCGTGGCAACCTAATTGCCGTGGCGCGCCCCGCAGAACCACGACGTGGCGCCGCAGCGCAGCCCTGCGCGCGCCAGCTCAAAGAGAGGCACACGACGCGCACCGATAAGTCGGCAGCGGCGGACGGTTCGAACCGCGCGCCACGACCCAGTCCCGGCTCCTTCCGGCAGGCGGCACTGCACCGCCCCAAGTCTCCAGGTCCGCTCACCGCGCAGACGCGAGGGACCTCTTCGCACCTCGCACGAAGACAGTATGACTGTCTCAGCGGCCAATCAGCGGTCGCGACATGCAAATAGCGGCGCAAGGACACTAGCCGCCGCGGCCTTAAGTATCCGCACCACGCCTAAGACCGGCGTCTTCTGACACCGCGGACCACGAGGGAGCACCGCCGCAGCCGGACCGTCGCCGAAGCCACGTCTCCGCTACGCCTGGCCACCGACTGCCGGACTCTGCCGCTGCCGCTTCCTGCCGAGGTCCCGAAGCAGAGGACACCGAACTTCGAGGAACCTCTACTTTGTACAAGAATCAGAAATAATTATCAGGAAGACGTGCTTCTAGGGCATTATTTAATCTATCCAAGAAGTTGTGTTTTTTTTTTGGTTATTGGTAATTGAAATATTATTTTTCATTGTACTGTGCACGTTAAGCAGAGAATATATTCTGAACTATAAAGAGATACAGATCATCTCGTGTTTCTGTTGTATATAACACTAATTTACCGTCCATGGCATCTAGCTCCATCGTCTAGTGCCAACCTCAAAGTTCCAACAACATTGTCATTATCTATGATTGAGTGGCTTTTAAGAAAATGGTACGTTTGAATAGTGTGCTGTTGGCAGATGGCTAATGAGAGTTCAAGGATATATACGGAATACGAGGAATTAGGAGAGTAGATGAAACACTGTTTCCACAACTACCTTTATTCCATTCTCACAAGGAAAACTGGCCATCACATGCCCCTCAGATTTAGTGGTAAGATGGCGCAGGGGATATCTCGTCAAAAACTAAACGATGATCATGCATAAAAACAGACAGGAGGTGTACGGAAGTATGAGAAAAGAAGCAACATAGATGCAGTAACCGGTCTAAGCACAAATGAGGAAGTCACCTGACTCACAGCATCGTATTTATATGGTCAAGGCGTTGGAATGCGGGAGATTAAATTCAAGTCTCCCACATGCTCTATACTTTTATTTTTTGTTTTTCGAAAAATTATTAACTGTTGTCTCTTTTTCACAGTATGTAATTGTCATATTAAACATCTGTTATAAAATATGAGTCATGTGGTAGGAATGCATTACAGTAGCAAGCAAATGTGATGAATAGTGAGTGCAGGCTAGATGACACATAGAACTCTCATAGAAATGACGACAAATAAACAGATGTGAAGTACGTTACAACAAGGTCATGAAAGAGTTATAACAGCCAAAACGAAATGCGGGTCTCTTACGTAACATGTGGTATTTTCATAGGACAAATGGGAGGATATATGTCTGGAGCTCACCGTCTAGTTATTACGCGATCTCAGAGTCGTGTACTGGAGAATGAACACAAGATATCGGATACAGACCTGTCGCCGCGGCAGACCGGCCGAGCGCATTGAGGCGCTATGCTACGATGCGCGAGGCCGTTCCCCGTCGGGGATTCGAATCCCCCCTCGGGAATTGCTGTTTGTGCCGTCTTTAGTATAAGCTAGTTCATTAGTGGTTTGTAAGTTTAGGGACTGATGACACCGCAGTTAAGTCCCATAAGCTTTACAAACATTTGAACACACCTGTTCAGAGCACACTGGAAGCAGTATGTAAGATGCGAAATAACCGCGCCGCAGTATGGAGATGCAACGTCTAAACAGACGCCGAAACGCCACGTAAGAAACACGCGACACGCATCATTTGACCACAGCGCACGTCGGAGATATTGGTGTCGTTTCGCTCCTCTAGTAACTGTTCACCAATTTTACTTGCGACCGTAATATACACTTGCCATATCACACATATTCAGCAACTAGTGTGTAGCATGACATCGGCCAAGGCAACAAAAATACTTCAATAACCGGACACACAAGCAATAATTTAGCAAAAAGAACGTGAGGCAGATATACATGCGGATATCCCTCGACTTTACTCCAATATTGTGATCATATTAGTCCCTACGTCATCTTACCAATAAATCTGAGAGCGGTCGAAGGGTATTTTCCCTTGTTAGTACTTTACTGATCATCTAGGATTACAGAATACAATAGCAAAGAGTCTCACCGGCACTGTATAATATAAACTCAATGGAAACTTAAGATGTAATTAGTAACTACTACATCAATTTTAGCAGCCTATAGCGGTACGGTAATTATACATGTTGGTCAGCCTTATAGATGGTGGTGAAATAATGAATAAGACAGGAAACATAGATACCAGTATAATACAGAGAGGTCCAGAAAAATGTATCCACTGTTTAAAAGTCCATAACTTGCAAACTAATTGACGGAGTTGTCTCATTTTTCGTGAAAGTGTAGCTCAAAGACCGACTTAAAGATATCACTGTAGGCTAGGTATTCGAAATGGTCACCATTAACATCAACACACAATCGATGCCGCCGAACTGCAGCACGAAATACTGACTGCAACTTGTTTAACTGGATATCTGCACATGAATGTACGATGGATTCTCTAAGTTCATCCAATGTGCGCGGCTTTTGTCGATAAACTACGTTCTTTAGGGTTCCCCACTGGTAAAAATCCAGCGGAGTTAAGTCTTGGGAACGGGATTGATACTCCCCAGCACCTCTACGGCCTAACCATCTTCCTGGTAGATTTTCCTCAAGCCCTAACGCGATTTTGGTAGTGGGCTGGGGCACCATCTTGTTGAAAATAAAATCTTACTTCTCCATACAATTCTCTGATGGCAGGTAAAATGGATGTCTGAAGATTCTGAAGATACACCTCACCGGTAACTGTGCCGTCAGAGAAGAATGGCCCAATCAAGCCCCGATAAGACAACCCACACCACACATTTACACATGGCAAAATGACGTCCTTGCTACATGGACGTTCGGATTTTCGGCGGTCCAGTCGATTAATTGTGGCGATTTACTGTACCACTGAGTTTGAACTGTGCCTCATCAGACCACACAATCATCTCTGCAAACTCTTCATCGTTGCGCACCATGTTAGTAAACCACTCCCAGTACTCCATTACGATCTGGGTCGTCCTCGTTCATTGCGTGTAGCAATCGTGGGACGTAGCACTTCCACTTTACTGTCTTCAAAGTTCGCCGAACACTTGAGTGACTCACTCCAGTTTCACGGGCACACTGTATCACAGACTTCTGTGGTGAGCGGGTGAATTGTTGTAACACACAACGGGAGTTAGCTGGACTTGTTACTGTCACAAGCCGTTCAGATCGTTGTTTTTGTTCATCTTTAACTCAGCTTTCGGTTTCAAATTTGTCTCGAATGCGACGAATCGTTAAACATGTCGGTGGCTCTGTTTGCTACTCATTTCGCCATTGCCATTGAACGTCAATAATGTTTGCGTACTTAAAATACCACTTACCAACTTTCTTCCTTTCATCGAATGTGAGCCTTGCGCCAGCCATGTTTACTCGAGTAACTAGGTGCAACTAGGAACAAAACACTGACTATCCGGCGATTGTCATCTGACAAAACAAAACTACGCAATTCAACGCTTGTGTGGCGATTGAGGGAACTACAAACTATTACGCTACGAAAGATGAAACAACTCCGTCAATTAGTTTGCAAGTTATGAACCTTTAAACAGTGGATACATTTTTGGACGCCTCTGTATAAAGGCTATTATTATTATTTATTTACTCATTCCACATAGAGGTATGTACCTTTTATGAAGCATGTTTATAGGTATTAGTATATTCTCTTACACACAAATGCGACCGGCAATTTGGACACTGGATAAATGACGCTGTTCTTCAGACGGGAGTTGAGTAACTTTAATCTTACGTATTCCAAATTACACTATCAGGAGGATCAAAAGCATCGCATGCAGCTGAAAACCAACGGAAATCACCATGAAGTTTAACGGGTCATAATATCTGTTTTGAACCAATCTTGAAGAAATTTCACACACTTCACTTTTAAAATAAAAGGTCACTGTTTACATAAAATGTGATACGGTGCATGGCGGAGGGAACCTTGCAATAAAATTGGAAACCATCAGTCAACATGAAGGTGAACAGCGTCATATTACTTTTCACAGATGGAGAAGGCAATGGACTGGGGATGTGAAGGAATCCGTCGAGAGAGGAGGTGTTTGGCAGAGAAAACGGAAGACAGAGCTGGGCAGAGTAAGCGTAGGAGGAGATGAACGGAAGAGGGGAAATAAGGTGTGTGTGTGTGTGTGTGTGTGTGTGTGTGTGTGTGTGTGAGAGAGAGAGAGAGAGAGAGAGAGAAAACAGAGGATGAAATGGACCGACAGAAGGAAACAGAAGGTAGACAGTTGGACTACCTTAAGACTGATATAAATGAGTACCCAGGCGACGCCGGGGTCATATTGTCATCACATAAAGATAAAAAGGCGTTTCACAGGAATCGTTTACTATTATCGCCTTTCTGCACAGTATCTGTATGGAAGTACATGACGCTATGGCCCGTACACGTGTTCATTGTTGTAGTGCTGTCCAATTTTTCATGGGCTCTCCAATGCAATACCTTAAGAGGTTCGTCTGGCAAGAAACACAAAAACTACAAAATATTAGCAGATATTTAAAATTTAACGAAAAGGAACAACATTGAACTAAGTCTCTACATAATCACCGTGCAAACTTAAACATTTCTCGTAATGTGTGACGAGTTTTTGTATACCAGCGTCATATTGGTTCGCCGCTAGTTAAAAAGATACGTAGTTACACAATTTTCAGTTCTTCATCAATTTTGAATTTAAATCCAGACAAATTTCATCAGTAGTAACGCGCCGATCGCTCTTCATGAATTCCTCAATTGAACCAAGCAGTTCGTCAGTTGGCCTCCTTGAGCGCTCGTCATCAAGTGTTTTCTCTACAACACCAGTGCCGAACAGGCGACTCGACCATGACATTACCTCCATTCACCTTGTTCAACTGACGAGGAATATCAATTGGTAGCATATTTCTTATATTGAAAAACCTGATCATAGCCCTAAATTCATAACTGGCAACATTCTCTGTTTTTAAAGACATAATAAACACTAATAACTACAATAAAGTCAATGCGTATGGAACGTAACGTTACACGTATAAAGCAAACAAACATTTGAGGGCGTTAGATCATATCCGGCGGTTGCTCTAAAGCCCTTCATACAGAAAGTAGCGACAACCTATATCTATGTATTGCCGACAATAGCGTCTTACCATTGGTCAGTTGCATCTCACCTCGTATTCGGCAACTATTCCTGGGACAACTTATCCATTACGTATATTGCAGAAATTTAAAGTATATCTGTCTATACGAAAGTTTCGTGTCACAAAAGTTCGTTTTCAAAAAATGTTCAAATGTTTGTTAAGCTTATGGGACTTAACTACGGGGTCATCAGTCCCTAAGCTTACAAACTACTTATGAACTAGGACGGCACAAATATCCATGCCCGAGGGGGGATTCGAACCCCCGACCGTAGTGGCCGTGCAGACCGTGACTGGAGTGCCTCAGTCTCCTCGGCCACCGCGGCCGGCAGTTCGTTTTCTATTAAATAAGGATCCTAATAAAAAGACATAGAATACGAGCCAGTACAACGCAGCTTCGTATTTAAATAACTGTCGCGCACTGAGCAATATCGTTCTTATTTCTGTCTGAGAAAAAGCTCTCGTTAACTCACGTCTATATGATGTTTCACGTAATACATGCCGTTTTTTTCATAATTAACAAATAACTGTGGAATTCTATCTACTCATTTAATAACTCTCTTACAAAGCTATGGTTACTTTATGATGGTACTACGTTCTTATAGCATAACTGGTACCGTTCTTCCATTTTCGGACAGAAGAAAATCCGAGCGTAGGTTCGATCCCCCCTCCCCACCTCCGAATGCTTCTAATTTGTTTTTCTTTCTCTACTTATCAGGTACTTAACAATTAAAACGCCGGCTGCGGTGGCCGAGGTGACTGAGGCGCTCCAGCCACGGTCAGCACGGCCACTGCGGTCGGGGGTTCGAATCCCCCCTCGGGCATGGATATTTGTGCCGTCCTAGTTCGTAAGTAGTTCATAAGTAGTTTGTAAGTTTAGGGACTGATGACCCCGTAGTTAAGTCCCATAAGCTTAACAAACATTTGAACATTTTTTGAACAATTAAAACAAATAACACATCACAGCCGACGGGAATTCACATTTAATCAGATCTTTTCGTAAGACAACTTATAGAAATTGTGTTTTATAGACACTTATTACACCTATTGATACAGTCGCTCAACTCCAGATTGTGCATACAAACAATTAAAAATCCCACAGGGAGAAAGTAATACGGAATGTCGCAGGGTTTGTTTATATACATTCGCTTATGAATCAGCTAAACTGTGTGATCTAAGAGACCACACTCAGTAATACTCTTATTATTACATCAAGGCATGATTTCACGTTCTCAAATTGAGGTAATGATGCATATCAAACAGATGCTTCCCGTAGAATTCTAGATGGACTGAATACATATTTTGGAAGTAGCATAATCGGCTACGACGACAAAAATATTATTACAATACAGGAGCAAGTGCAGAGCATGAGAAATACAAAATAAGTTCGTAATTGTACACACTGCAAACATAACATTAAATTAATTATTTAGTTTTTCAAGTGATTATTAATTTATTAATATATGTAATGTAAACGTTAACATTGTCGTAATCATCATTCATTCCGATCTTTCACTGACGTATTTGTCATAAACAAGAGTTATCCCAACGCATTTTATTTCAAGGTAAAAAAAGATGCTAGATGCTAATTTAAAAATGTTTGACAATATTGGAGGAAGCTATTCATTTGAACAGAAATTTACTGATAACATTCCTGCTAGCAAACAAATGAAAGCCTGTGTCTATGAACTTACTCTCGCAGACAGATTAAAAATTCCATTGTGTAGACTGCTTGTATCAGTATCTATAGCATTCATTAACTCAATACTGTGCTTCGGTATGTACTTTTCCACTGGAGTATTCTGCACTTCACTTCCGTCGCAGTGTGTTTATAGACTCGTTTTAATGCAGCTTTCCTGTGCTATGGTATGGGGACATGCCAGCCGCATGGGCCAACAACGACGGCAGCCACTGAGTAGGCGCTACTTTCTCTCTTTCCCTGTACAGGGCTTTAGATTAGCCTTGTCTATAGAGTCTATATCGGGAGAGAGTGGCCATGAGTGATGTCACTGCTGATTGGCTGAAAATCCTGGACACCATGTTTTTACCAAACTTGGCGGTCTTGGATGTAACAGCGACTGACAAAGAACTGAAAGTCAATGCTCCAAAACATACCAGCGCCCGAGCGCGGACCACAAACGGAACGCCAGACAGAAGATGAAGTTCTCAGAGGCGGGTATGACGTGTGAGGACCACAGAGGGAATTCCTACAACCGCCAACGGAGGTGGAAGGCCGCAGCTGTAAGTACTGGACCCGGTCCATTCAGAAAGCAGTCTCAGGTCGCACCTGATGAAGGTTACGACTTAAGTTGCCGAAATATTGTGCAAATTAGACACTAACATCCGGCAGAACACCCGACTACCCATCATGTCATTAGATTGCCAGGGAAGCCTCAATAGTTACATCAAAAGACTCTATGGGCAGGATATGTATCATACATCAAGAATCTGGAAAAGCTTCGTCAGAGAAATAAAAAGATGTTGACTTCTCTCAATTTTCAGTTTCCTGCTGAGGTGTCGAGTTGCAGACGTGGTACCAAGTTTCGCCCCAATCAAACTTCACATCAACCCAAGGCGGCGGAAAAGATGAAACAAAGAGCTTGGCGCTCTATTGGACCTGTTTGGACATACGGTGACATCCACATATTTCCTGTATGGAAACCAATATTATTAACAAACTGAAGGTGGAGCTATGGCACTGGTGAGAGAGAGGATGCGAGACATGCGCCACATATTACATGTTGTGTCTAGAGCGCTGCTACACCTTAATTTGTACATGGAAGCCTTAACAGGTAAAGATTGGGACTGGGTAAACCATACCTTCTGGTCTTTAGCGGAGTGTGCCAGAAGAAACGCCTCTTGTGGCCAATATGTGAAGTTTGACCTCATGAGCAAGAAATAACAACAGATGGAAGAGACTCGCGCCGTGGCGAATCTGAGTGGCACAGAGTTAGATTTTACAACCTTAAAGTTTCTAAGCGTGACTCCTAGAACTGTGTTCCTCTCACGTTTCGTCAGTGCAGTAGAGCAAGTTGGAGCCACACTCCCATCCTGTGTGGCAGAGGAAGCTTGCAGAGAGACTTGTAGGGCCCTCACTAACAATGAGCCTTCAGAATCGAACATCACAGCTAGGGAGAGGCTTGCATTGAGGAAGCTCCCAGCAGACAAAGGGAACTCTGCAATCATGAAGCAGGTGTGCTAAGATGAGGAGGTGTGCCAACTTCTTGGGGACCCTGCATACAGAACTTTGCCCCCATTGACAAGACAAAGGCTCTCCTGAAGGAGACAGAGCTGCCTGTCAAGATCATCAGACAACTTAGGGCAAAACCACCACTACTTCTTAAACTGTAAAGTCTTCCTAAAATTAACAAGGAGAACTTGCTTCTCTGCCATTTGTCAGTAATATTGGGGTACCAACCTACGAAACAGGCAAGTACTTGAAGAATCTGCTTTCTCCACATGTGGGGAAATGTGTTGATAACATCCGTAACTAGTGAGACTTCCTGCAACGCCTCAAGCAACTGTTCAACACAGACCAGGACATCATGCTTGGTTCTGATGTGGTATCACAGTTCATCGGAGTCCCACTGCAAGACTCACTAGTAGAGAAATTTGATGGCGCTCTATGGAACAAACTGAAGGTTTAGCTATGAGCAGCCCCCTGTCTCCTGTGGCTGCCAACATGTTCATAGAGAGACTTAAGGAGAGGGCATTAGAGACAGATATAAACCCGTCTGCTTCTATAGGTATGTGGATGATACCTTTGGGATCTGGTCTCATGGGAAGGACAGACTCAATGAGTTTCTTGAACACCCTGCCGCGACGGAGTGGCCGAGCGCATTAAGCTGCTATGCTCCGATGAGGGCGGTCGTTCCCCGTCGGGGGTTCGGTTCTCCCCTCGGGAATGGATATTTGTGGTGTCTTTAGTAAAAGTTAGTTTATAAATAGTTTGTAAGTTTAGGAATGAATAGAGATCAAAGTAGATGACAATCTCATGAACTTCAAAATGTTCAAATGTTTGTATAGCTTATGGGAGTTAACTACGGGGTCATCAGTCCCTAAACTTACAAACTAGCTAACACTAATGACGGCACAAATTTCCTTGCCTGAGGGGGGATTCGAACCCCCGACCGCAGTGGCCGTGCAGACCATAACTGACGCGCCGCAGTCACCTCGGCCACCGCGGA
The DNA here is from genome assembly GCA_026315105.1 of Locusta migratoria. Lineage (NCBI taxonomy): Eukaryota > Metazoa > Arthropoda > Insecta > Orthoptera > Acrididae > Locusta > Locusta migratoria. The sequence goes on from CM048745.1 coordinate 719,703,129, forward strand.
CGGCAATCTCATGAACTAAGACACGGGTTACCAACTAAGTAGAGCCTGAGACCTGTAATGGTACTGATCCTTAAACTAACTAACTTCGTCTTAGGGGTGACTTATTCCTGTTACTTTTGGCTCGTTGCTACCCATACACGTATACATTTATTTGTAAAACTAAACTTCCAAATAACAGACTACGACATCACGTTTGCGTTTTTAATAAAATGGTTTATTGCCCATTGCATGATTATGTCTGGCGAGAACAACTAAATTCTTTAGATTCCATCTGGTATGATTAGCTCGAGCCACCAATATTGCTAACAATATAGCTACATGAATATTTAATCATTTGGATGATGTTCCTAAAATGATTGCTATTAAAGTTCGTTGTTCTACCCAAAACACCCAAGTCAGAATGCGATGAAAAATTTCTGACTTCCGATAACTGTTTCAAAAATCAATATTTCAGAGTCCAGCGCAGCGGATTCTGCGGCTATGTCCATCACCTACCGTTCCACTCGATTTCACTGCACTCGCGACGCACGTCTGCCATCAAGACTGAACTGCCGTCGACTGATGCTGGGCCGCTCGCGGCACCCCCTTACATACGATATGTGGGGAGTTCCAGTAATACGCCCCCCTAACGAGGCTCAGTGGCTCTCCCAGCAGTGTACAAAACTTTTTAAATAATTATTGAAACGTTGATATGACGGCATCGTTAGATGCGCGCTAAGAAGGAGACGCCACGACCGTGTGGTGGGGATTTGTCCGAAATTTTGTGTGTTGAATGAGGACCCCCTAACACCTCACGTCATTAAAATATTAGGACGCACTACTCGGAAAATCCAGAGAAAAATCGATCTGAAGTTTCTTAGGTGCCTTATGAGTATAAAATGTTAGTCCATGTCCGAACCGCCGTCTGGCCTAGATGGTTAGGGCTCGGACTCTTATGCCAGAGTTCTCGGGTATGATTGCTCCTCCGACACTTTTTTTCCTGTTTCATTTTCTTTTGTTATTCCACCAATCATTCAGAAAATTTCCCAAACCTACATTATCTTTAACAAATTAGTTACATTATTGAATGAAAATTATTATTATTTTATTGTTCAACAACACAATTCATGGCGGTGGGTTTCTCAAATGTTCAAATGTTTGTTAAGCTTAAGGGACTTAACTGCGGGGTCATCAGTCCCTAAACTTACAAACTACTTATGAACTACCTTATACTAAAGACGTCACAAACATCTATGCCCGAGAGGGGATTCGAACCCCACGACGGGGAACGGCCCTCGCATCGCAGCATAGCACCTCAATGCGCTCGGCCGCTCCGCCGCGGCTGGGTTTCTTATTTTTCATTGTAACGTATCTGAGGAGATACATTGAGTTTTTAATCAGAATAACAAAGTCGATTGGGAAACATTCAGTTTTTATAAATGTAATAATTATAAAGAAGAACCGCAGTCGTATAAGCAAACAAAGCAATAATTTTGCGACATCTTGCGCAACATAGACTAGCGGATTTTGTACAAACACAGGACGTTTGCAATCGATCTGTACAAAAAAAAAAAAAAAAAAAAAAAAAAAAAAAAAAAAAAAAAAGCCCCATTAACATTTAGGAAAATTTTTCGAGTTTCTGATAATTTTGAGGCAATCCAGGCATACTGAATCATATCTCGGAATATTGGTGACGATAATTGATGGTGAATTATAGAATGAATTTTTATACAATCTTCGCGGGAATTAATTTCACGATTCTTCCGTAACAATGCGATGCAATTTTACAAGCGCTTTATGAAATTTTTAACTTGCCTGTAAAAGGAAACATCACATGGTTGCATCAAAGTTGTGCATTTTGGAGGTATGACTTTTACAGGCCATGTTGGCATATTTTCGGCACCTTGAACAAGTGCATCATATATCTCCGAATTCGTTTGACGTCCCCAAGAGTCAGTGAAAAGTAAAAATTTATTCTCGCCGACGTAAGATTTTAAACATTTCCGGAGAAAATTCATGTACAAAACTGTTGTTAATTTTCCGGACTTCGATGATGTTACGATGACGTTCTTATAAGTATTGTCATAGACATCTATTAATTTGTGAATACAAGGTCCGAAATGACCGGTCGCTTCTTGTTTAAATGCCGTGACCCATCGATCAGATGCCTTGAATTTTACATCGACGAACTATGCAGCAGCAACCAATGCCCATTTCTGTAAATTTCTTACGTGACTTACTGATATTGCTGTCTTGCTTCTACAAAACGGTCATAGGTCCACGAATCTATCGCCCCAAATTTATCCATTCGCATATTGCAATTTTCAATATCTTTCTCCCATTGTGAACGATATTCTCTTCAATTGGCGGCATCCTTTTTTTGCAATGTCGCCAAGGGCCATGTGAGGTGCGCTTTGGAATATTCACGACTTTGACATTGTAGGCAGTGGGAATCATGATACTTTTAAATCTTTTCGGTGACCGTATATCTTCGTCTGGAGACGAATCAGTTTGTGGCACTTCGAACTGTTCGTCATTCTCCTCAAATTCTTCGCAATCCTCAGGAATTAATCCCTCTTCAGTTACGAATGTTTTTTTACATAAAAGTTCCAATTTATTATTATAAAGTTCTCAGGTCAATAACATAGCATCGCGAGAGATTTCTTCCGAAGATGTAGATGCTATTAAATTTTCCGTCAACAACTTTTCATAATACACCACTGCGTCCTTCAATCGTAATTTTGATCGATCACTATGAATGGATTCTTCAGGAATTTCTTCTTCCATTCTAGATGAGCCAACAACTTCTTCAGTCATTTAACCTCGGATCGGAATAACAGGTTGGAATTTGATACAGGCACGTCTGTTCACGACGAAATCGAAAAACAAACTGCCGTTTACTTCTCATGGCTCGAGCACAGTCTTATGCGCAGATGACCGTTATAATGTCAAGGGGACCTTTACAAAGCTCCTTTAAACCCCATAAAACGAAATAGAACAACGAGCACGAATATTTTTCAGTGATTGAAAAACTTTACGTTCTTGAGCTGAAATAATGTTTTAAAAATAATGTAGGTTGAAGAATCTTTTTGAATAATTGGTGGAATAGCAAAAGAAAATGAAACAGAAGAGAAGAAAGTGCCGTAAAAATGTTTGTATAGTCTATGGGACTTAACTACGGGGTCATCAGTCCCTAAACTTACAAACTACTTACGAACTAGGACGGCACAAATATCCATGCCCGAGGGGGGATTCGAACCCCCGACCGTAGTGGCCGTGCAGACCGTGACTGGAGCGCCTTAGTCCCCTCGGCCACCGCGGCCAAAAAAGTGCCGTAAGAGGATTCGAACCCGAGACCTCTGGCGTAAAAGTCGAAAGCCTAACCGTCTAGGCCAGAAGGTGACTCTGCAGTGGACTAACATTTTATACTCATAAGTCACCTAAGAAACTTCGGATCGATTTTTCTCGGGATTTTCTGAGTAGTGCGGCGTCCTAATATTTTAAACACTTGAGCTATTGGAAAGTTGCAAAGGTCACACCTATATTCAAGAAAGGCAGTAGGAGAAACCCACCAAAATAAAAGGCCTATTTCATTAATGTCAATTTGCAGCAGGGTGTTGGAACATAATCTGAATTCAAATATTATGAATTATATCGAACAGAATGATCTATGGACCCAAGGTCAACACGGATTTAGAAAATATCGTTCATGTGAAACTCAACTAGCTCTTTACTCACACGAAGTGATGAGTGCTATCGACAAGGGTTCTCAAATTAATTCCGTATTTCTACATTTCGAGAAGGCTTTTGACACCGTACGTCATAAACGGCATTTAATCAAATTGCGTGGAGTATCGCCCCAAATTGGTGACTGGATAGGAGATTCCCTGTTAGAGAGATCTCAGTAATCTCAGTAATCAAAATGTTCAAATGTTTGGAGAAATTATGGGACTTAACTACGGGGTCACCAGTCCCTAAGCTTACAAACAACTTATGACTAGCTAAGACTAAGGACGGCACAAATATCCATGCCCGAGGGGGGATTCGAACCCCCGACCGTAGTGGCCGTGCAGACCGTGACTGGAGCGCCTCAGTCCCCTCGGCCACTGCGGCCGACCTGTAGTAATCGATGATAAGTTATCGCCTCAAACAGACGTGATATCCGGCGTTCCACAGGGTAGTGTTATTGGTCCTCTGCTGTTCCTTATCTACATAAACAATTTAGGAGAAAATCTGAGCAGATCTCTTACGTTGTTTGTAGATGATGCCGTCATTTATCGTCTCATAAAGTCATTTGAAGATCAAAACCAACTGTAGAACGATTTAAATAAGATGTCAGTATTTTGTAAAAGTTGGCAATTGATTCTAAATAATGGGAAGTATGAAGTGGTCCACATGAGTACGAAAAGAAATCCGTTAAACTTTGCTTACAAGATAAATCAATGGAATATGAAGGCCGTAGACTCCACTAAATACCTAGGAATTACTATTACATGGACTTAAAATGGAAAGTTGACGAGATGATGTCGTAGGAAAGGCGAACCGCCGGCCGCGGTGGCCGAGGAGACTAAGGCGCTCCAGTCACGGTCTGCACGGCCACTACGGTCGGGGGTTCGAATCCCCCCTCGGGCATGGATATTTGTGCCGTCCTAGTTCGTAAGTTGTTCATAAGTAGTTTGTAAGTTTAGGGACTGATGACACCGCAGTTAAGTCCCATAAGTTTAACAAACATTTGCACATTTTTTTGAACATAACGCTTAAAGGATTCAACAGAACTACTAAAGAGACTGCATACACTACGCTTGTCCGTCCTCATTTGGAGTATTGCTGCGCAGTGTGGAATCCTTACCAGGTGGGTTTGATGGAGGACCTCGAAAGAGTGCAGAGAAGGGCAGCTCGGTTTGAATTGTCATGATACAGGGGAGACAGCGTTATGGAAATGATACACGATCTGGGATGGGAATAATTACAACAACGGCGCTTATCGCTGCGGCGTGAGCTGCTTACGAAACTGAAATCGCCAACATTCTCCTCCGAATGCGAAAATAAATTGTTGACTCCCACTTACGTAGATAGAAATGATCTTCAGAATAAAATACGAGAAATCAGAGCTCGAACAGAGAGATTCAGGTGTTCTTTCTTCCCGCGCGCTATTCGATAATGGAATGGGAGGTCAATAGTATAATGGTGGTTCGATGAACCCTCTGCCAGGAACTTAAATGTGATTTGCAGAGTATGCCATGTAGATGTAGAAAAGCGGGAACAAGTTTTCGAAATCTGTCGTGTAAGTAATGCAAAATCTTGACTGGGCGTAAAAACCTATTTCATATAAAAAAGCTATAAAAATATATCATTTTAAACAGTAAATCTGCGTACTTTTTTACATAATATCTTAGGGATAAAAGTGAAGAAGATGTAGAATAGTCTGTAACACATCTTCAATCCTTGAAGTAGTCCTACAACAAAAAATAAAAAATACTAATAATACAAATAAAAAAACGTGAATGAAATGAACGCTCGTATGGCTGTAGCTGACCGACCAGGCAGCCCACCTAAAGGCCTCACAACAGGCCGTGCTACGTCACTCTGACCAGGCCGAGGCCGCCAGATGAATGGCTGTCCGCTGGGACACGCCCCCTGCCTCGTAGCGGGTAGTCAGTAAGCTGGCGACCGCGGCCTGGTCAGTGTGACGTAGCACGGCCGGTTGTAAGGCCTTTTCTCTAGGTGGTGTTGGCTGGCCTAGGCTTCGCGCAGCGTTAGAGAGGCACCCGGGTGGCCAGCACTGTTGCAGCCGCGAGTGTTGCTTTCCAATTCCGACAAAAACGTCTGTGGAGAGAAAGAAGGGTCGTGGGTCTTTAGAGAAACAATCGAGGAACTACCATGTGGTGTTTGCATAGCTGCGAAAGAGTGCAGAGAATGGCAGCTCGGTTTGAATTGTCATGATACAGGAAAGATAGCGTTATGGAAATGATACACGATCTGGGATGGGAATAATTACAACAACGGCGCTTATCGCTGCGGCGTGAGCTACTTACGAAACTCAAATCGCCAACATTCTCCTCCGAATGCGTTCTTTCTTCCCGCGCGCTATTCGATAATGGAATGGGAGATAATTAGTATAATGGTGGTGTGATGAACCCTCTGTCGGGCACTTAAATGTGATTTGTAGAGTATCCCATGTAGATGTAGCTTCCTCTCGCAGCTGCAGATTGCCTTCCTCGCGGTCGGCACGTCCGACGGCGACCCATTTTCCTGCCGGCCACGCAGGCGGCTGGTGACCCGCGCGCCTCGTTAAGAGCCTCTGCGCCTCGCCTCAGCCGCCTGCGGTGGCGTCACCTGCGGACGACAACGCCGAGCGCCATCACGGCACGCCGCAGGGAGCCGCCGGCCGGCGCCGCTGCAACTGACTTCCAGTAGTGGGGGCGGCGGGGGCGGCGGGGGCGGCGGGGGCGGCGGGGGCGGCGGGGGCGGGGGGGACGCACTGACTGGCACACCGTGCGCTGCACGCGCCTCGGCCGTCGCATGCACCTCCAGCCGCACGCCTGTAGTAATGGCCGTCTCAGCACAGTAGGACGATATCAGCGAACTGAAGAAGTAGCTCATAGCCGAAGAGTGGCACTATTCCTACGAAGTGCATTCAAGTTCTAAGGCCTCCGATTTTTTTTTCTCCGGACTGGAAAGAGATAGAAACATGCGCATTGTTTTAAAATGAGGCCGCGTTCATTGTCAACACGTCCAATAATGACACGTTTTCCTTTCCCCGATATTATCAGAGAAAGTTTTGTATTTTTATATTATTTCGGCATGTTATCTATGAAAGTCAGAGAAAGAAAATTTAGGAACAACACTTTCAATTTTTTTTGTAAGAAAGAAGACACTCTTGCTTTGTACTTCGTAGCGATAGCATCTTGTAGACTGGAGCTGTACTTTATTATTTTTATGTGGCCGCTATTATGTTCATTCAGGTAAATATATGTGATGTGCGCGTATCTTAAATTTATAAATAAGCCCCCACCTCTCACTTAAATTCGCACTTATGAATTTTTATTAATTATTTTGCCCTATCCTCCCTCCGCCCATAATGTCTTTTTCAGCCTTGTTGAAACACCGCAACAATGGATGGCATAGTTTTTAGTTAATATCGAATGGTGATATTTCGTGTAGCCTGCCAGTCTTGTTTCAAAATTTATTCCATAATATTATCATTTACTGGCAATAGAACCTGCAGTCGATTTTCTTGTAAATTTTTAGAAGTCCGATGTGTTTGACTTACGTAATATTCCTATCCGATTTATATCATGTCACTTATCTTACTTTACTGATTGCTACACGAGTCGTAGTTTAATATTGACGAACTGCCTTCCACTATTCGGCGAGTGGTTATCATATTATTAAAATTTCATTTACAGCCAAATTTCAACCACCGATGGATCTATTGTTAAAGGTAACTGCTCGTCGATTCTTTTTGTAATGTTCTGCCTGCACAACACTCCACCGTTAATTAGCTTACCATTTCATTTAAATGCATGTAATAATTTTCCCCGTAATTTACTGATTGGGATCTTTCATAGCTTCTAACTTCAAACCACTTCCTTCTGTAAATTTGTTAATCTCAAAAATTAATAGCCAGGCTGGAACATTATAGTCCCAAAGATGGCAGCACCACAGTGGCGGCGCTAGGCATCGGCGACGTCGGCAACCGCCGACGGCCTCGCGCCTGTGGGGGCCTCGCAAAACATTGTTCAAATTTTAGCTTTTTTTATATTTGTTGTTTATTGGCGCTTTTCAACTGCTAGGTTATGTAGCGACGACCTACATCTAACTTACTGTAGCTTAACCCAAGAACGAACATCCGTACTCAAGGGAGAGATTCGACCCCCGACGAGAGCGTTCTCGTTCACCGTGGTATGACGCCTTAGTGAGCTCGGCCATTCCTGGCTGGCAGCTATTTAGTTGTCCGTATTTATTTCTGTATGAGTGCAGCAGTGATGCAATTTTAGTTAAATACTTGCAAAACAACTTCTTCAATACATTTTAGAAAACAATTTAGAAGAAGTATATCCTAACGATTATGTTACAATCAGAATCATGCTCACAGTTCCAGTCAGTACACCTTCGGCCGAGAGAAGCTTCTCAAAGTTAAAATTGATTAAGACTTACTTGAGAAGCACAATGAGCCAAGAAAGACTATCTGCGTTGTCAATACTATCAACTGAAGCCGAAATAGCGGCTAGTATCAATTAAGATGTGATCTTTAAAAAAATCTGTGAGGCGAAAAGCCGAAATGTGTCTATACTTTAATTTGTGTTTGTTTATTGTAATTTTTTGATTCCAATAATACTTGTATATTATACTAATAAAATTATAGTATAATGATTATTGGTGTATAATTCAGCTCATTTCATTTAACATTTTCCTCCTTACTGGAAAAATGAACGGGGCCTCGCAAAGACGAGTTCGCCGACGCCCAGTTCTCGTCTAGCGCCGCCACTGCAGCACCGTATGGCAAATGGAATTTTCCACAACCGGCGAGAATGAGAACTGTTTTAGATACATAAAATGCGACGGTTTCCTTACTTGAACAGCGTGCAGTCATTCGTTTTCTGAATTTGCGTGGTGCGGGACCAATTGAAATTCATCAACAGTTGAAGGAGACACGTGGTGATGGAGTTATGGATGTGTCGAAAGTGCGTTCGTGGGTGCGACAGTTTAATGAAGGCAGAACATCTTATGACAATAAACCGAAACAACCTCGGGCTCGCACAAGCCGGTCTGACGACATGATAGAGAAAGTGGAGAGAATTGTTTTGGGGGATCGCCGAATGACTGTTGAACAGATCGCCTCCAAAGTTGGCATTTCTGTGGGTTCTGTGCACATAATCCTGCATGACGACCTGAAAACGCGAAAAGTGTCATCCAGGTGGGTGCCACGAATGCTGACGGACGATCACAAGGCTGCCCGTGTGGCATGTTTCCAAGCAATGTTGACGTGCAACGACAGCATGAATGGGACTTTCTTTTCGTCGGTTGTGACAATGGATGAGACGTGGATGCCATTTTTCAATCCAGAAACAAAACGCCAGTCAGCTCAATGGAAGCACACAGATTCAACGCCACCAAAAAAAAAAAAAAAAAAAATTCGTGTAACCGCCAGTGCTGAAAAAATGATGGTGTCCACGTTCTGGGACAGCGAGGGCGTAATCCTTACCCATTGCGTTCCAAAGGCCACTACGGTAACAGGTGCATCCTACGAAAATGTTTTGAAGAACAAATTCCTTCCTGCACTGCAACAAAAACGTCCGGTAAGGTCTGCGCGTGTGCTGTTTCACCAAGACAACAAACCCGCACATCGAACTAACATTACGCAACAGTTTCTTCGTGATAACAGCTTTGAAGTGATTCCTCATGCTCCCTACTCACCTGACCTGGCTCCTACTGACTTTTGGCTTTCTCCGTGGCCGCACATTCACCAGTCGTGCTGCTATTGCCTCAGCGATTTTTCAGTGGTCAAAACAGACTCCTAAAGAAGCCTTCGCCGCTGCCATGGAATCATGGTGTCAGCGTTGTGAAAAATGTGTACGTCTGCAGGGCGATTACGTCGAGAAGTAACGCAGTTTCATCTATTTCGGGTGAGTAGTTAATTAGAAAAAAAATTGGAGGCCTTAGAACTTGAATGCATATCGTACTACAGACCAGCGGCTTGCTAACTTTTTAGTAAGGACCGACCGAATATCCTGGTATCGGCCAAAATATTGGTTTCAGCTGCAGTTTCGGTTTCGGCGAAAAATAAGCCGAATTCTCGGCTTGATTTTTATAGTGTAGATATTTAGGTTATCCGTCTATGAAACTGAATTAATAAAATATTTTATTGGCATATGCCAATGTCTTTATTTAGAAGGCATCATCAGAGAGAGGCCTGTAATATATACGAGGCGCGTCCAGAAAGTAAGTTCCGTTTGGTAATAAAATGAAATTGTACCCAGATACAGAAGAAATTTTTATTGCACTAAATTCTACAACCCTTAAACTACTTTTGCACATAACTGCCGAAATTTTGCAGGCATTTGTCATAGCGTGGCACCAGGTTTTGTATACCTTCTTCATAGAAATCTGCCGCCTGTGTCTTCAACCAGTTGGAAACAGTTTCTTTCACCTCGTCGTCATTGGTGAAGTGATGACCGACAAGGAAAGACTTGAGATGTTTTCCTGGATCTTGTCATCAATCGCGTGAACCAGTTCTCCTGTAACCAAAGGTGGACGCCCACTTCATTCTTCATCGTGCACATCACTACGCCCGCCATTGAACTGTCGGAGCCATCTTCTCACCATCGAATCACTCATCGCATTTGATCCGTAAACATCGCAAATTTGCCGATAAATTTCACTTGGGTTCACTTTCCTCGCATTCAGAAACCGAATCACCGACAAGATTTCACAGGCGGCGGGATTTTCAATCAACGCCGATATTTCAAACAAGCACAACAAAGCGTACGTAACTAACAGCGATCTCCAAATGGCGCACGTTCTTCTCCTTGATACGCATCGTCTTACAGCGCATGTGCGGAACTGCAGTCGCAGTGCTGCAGCGAAGATAAATTGAAACGGAACTTACTTTATGGACGCGCGTCGAACATGATTATGTTTTACAATATTTCATATTTACGTTTCATACTAGTTTAGGTTATTCTGGTGCGTTATTTAAGTATAGTTACTGATATTTGGATGTTGTTACTTACAGTATTTCGTGGGTGTTGCTTTACATATAGTGCTCATTTTTTTCTTCTTTTTTTTTCAGCACTTCACAGCTAGCACCACATACCATTTTGTTTCTGTTGTGTTGTGTTTTTGTTGTGGTTGGTGTTGCCAACTGTCAAGTATGTGTGTGTCCTAAATTTGCTTTATGTCAGTGTGTGTGTGTGTGTGTGTGTGTGTGTGTGTGTGTGTGTGTTTTCAATGTGATTCCATAGAGAACTGCGCAAGATACTGATGTACTAATTTATTTATTTAATGACTCCTGATTGTAAAATAAAGAGTGGGGGGGATAGTAAGAGAGAAACAGAGTTAGAGACAGAGAGATAGAGAGAAACAGGGAGATAGACACAGACAGAGACAGGGGTGGGGGGGGGAGGGAGAGAGAGAATTGTGTGGTTTTTTCCTTTAATTATTATTATTATTATTAAATTTTGTGTTTGTGTGCGTGTGAGAGTCAATTTTTTATCTTTAATTACTGTCTCATGTTTTTGACTAGATTTACCACTGAAAATTAATGTTTGTCTGTTCATTTATTACTTTTTTTTTGTTCTTGGCTATGGTAGTTTTCTTGTGTTTGTATCAGGGTCGGCCGTGGTGGCCGAGGTGACTGAGGCGCTCCAGTCACGGTCAGCACGGCCACTACGGTCGGGGGTTCGAATCCCCCCTCGGGCATGGATATTTGTGCCGTCCTGGTTCGTAAGTAATTTGTAAGTTTAGGGACTGATGACCCCGTAGCTAAGTCCCATAAGCTTAACAAACATTTGAACATTTTCTATCAGGTGTTTGTTGTGGTTGTTGGTCCTGATAATTTTATGTCTTGATCTACATTGGTTGGGTGATGATGGCGGTGTTTTAAGTGTTCGGCAAATGTGGAGTGCTTTGTTTCATATTTCCATATCTCCAACCAGCTGCGTCCAACTGAATTTCAACTACATTTCTATCACTGTTAGTTTGGGAGCTACAACCCTTCAACGTTTCAGGGGCAGATACCACACGCTGTACATAATACATGGCTGTGCGGTGGGTGCTGGATGTTATGGCGGTGGCAAGTTGATTTACATGAGATGTTCAAATGTGTGTCCATGTTTTTCAATACATAATGCAATGCGCCGTCGAAAGGATCTGCAGTCTGCGGACGAGATGTAACATCGCCGGTGTGACGGAGCGACATGCGTCCTCGATGCGCCGTTTTAGATCATCTGGGGATGTGGGCTCAGTGACATAAACACGATCCTTTAGATATCCCCACAAAAAGAAATCTACTGTGCCGTGGAGGTTCGAGTCCTCCCTGGGGCATGGGTGTGTGTGTTTGTCCTTAGGTTAGTTTACCTAGGTTTATGTAATTTGTAACCAGCAGTTTAGTCCGATAGAATTGCAAACATTTGATTTGAAATCTACTGGTGTTAAATCGGGCGACCTTGCGGGCCATGAATGAGGACCATGGCGCCCCAACCCCACCACACAGCGATGTATTATGTAGAGCGTGTGGTATCTGCCCCTGAAACTTTGAAGGGTTGTAGCTCCCAAACTAACAGTGATAGGAATGTAGTTTAAATTGATTTGGACGCAGCTGGTTTCAACGAATCCAATGCACGATAGAAAAAACGACTGTTCCATTTAAAAAATTATATCTTTGTGCTGTAAGTCTTTGGAAAATGATACAATAAACTATGTTCATAGCTCCGCAGAAAGTGTAACATTTCTTGTGTTGACCTATCGCATTAAAATTTCCTGTCACCTATTATTTTATAAGTAACAGAGGCAAACACACTTATTGAAACATTGACACACAGAGGATAATAGAAGAGCTACTTAGCTAGTGTATAATAGAACCTCGTTTCGTACAGTATGAACCTCGATATTTGTTCGGAAGACTAGTAACAGTCGACGCATGAAAACGGCCTTCCGTACTCATTCACGATACGGGCCCGAAAGAGTGGCACCACGCGTTGGGGGACAGACAGAGGATGATGGAAGAGCTAGTTAGCTAGTGTATAGTAGAACTTCCCTTCGTATAGTATGACACTCGACTTTCGTTCGAAAGACTAGTAACAGTCGACGCATGAAAACGGCCTTCCGTACTCATTCACGATCCGGGACCGAACAAGTGGCACCACGCGTTGGCGGGGACCACGTACTTAATACACTCGACTGAGCCGGGCGGTCCAATACCAGGGGGCCAGATTGAAGAAGAGTGCAACAAAACGGCGCTTATTGCACTCTTTTTGGGCACCGCAGCGGCCAGCCAATCAGCGCGCGCGGTGATGGCGCGGGTGCGCGCACACGCGTGCGGTCTGCCGGCGTAACGAGCTGCGAAGGAGCGCGCCGGTGATGTATCAGTTTTTGATCGCATCAGTGCGGTATTGCTTTCATCCCGCGCGTATCCGGCGGCCGGCAATGTGCCAATAAATGCAATTCAATTATCACCCGGCCGGCAGCGCTGCGGTAAAACACGCAATTTGCTGCCCATAACCGATATTTTAACGGCTACGGCGTCGCGCGGTCGGGGCCGCGTTCGCGAGCTGACACGCCCTCTGTCAACGCACGGCTCGTGTTGTCGCTCTGCGAACGAAGCCCGCCGAAAAGTGCTTCACTCGGTGTTCCTAGTATTGAACAGAGGCTACCACCTCCAATTAATGTACCATCTCAGCACCACGATGTTACCAGCAGATGAATATACATTGTGTCAAAAGGAATAGCAAATATTTTAGGTGATGACAGTAGAAGCGAATTCCATTAAAATACCATATACACTATGTGATCAGAGGTAGCCGAACATCTGGCTCAAAATGAGTAATAAGTTCGTGGCGCCCTCCATCGGTAATGTAAAGCCGTCGGCACACGGAGCGTGTATCTGAACGAGTGGGTCCAACGTGACGTCACACCGTTGGCGAGGCTTTCCCCGTGGCCAGCGAGAAAGACAGGCCTGGGCACTCAGTCAGGTGACGCGGCAAGAGTAGTGCTGCGCCGACGCCATCCAACACCTTCTAGAAGACAATGCCTCACAACAGGCCGTGCTACGTCATACTGACCAGGCCGCGGTCGCCAGCTGAATGGCTGTCCGCTGGGGCACGCCTCCTGCCTCGTAGCGGGCAACCAGTAAGCTGGCGGCCGCGGCCTGGTCAGTATGACGTAGCACGGCCAGTTGTCGCGGCCAACGGGAAATACAGGCCTGAGCGCGCACATCATGCGACGTAAGCTAGGTAGTTCCGAGTCGGCGCGATCGCTAGCTCAGTGGCTGCCCGCTATGACGCAGTGGGCAGTGCCCCAGCGGCCGGCCAATCGGCTAGCGATCGCGCCGACTCGGAACTACCTTGCTTACGTTGCATGAAGTGCGCGCTCAGGCCTGTATTTCTCGTCGGCCACGACCTGTTGTGAGGCCTTGTCTTCTAGGTGGTGTTGCGCCATCGCGGATTTGACTGACATGCCCCAGCGGCTAACCAGTCAAATCCGCGATCGCGTTGGCGCAGCACTAATCTTGCCACGTCACCTGGCTGAGTGCTAGACCTGTCTCTCTCACCGGCCATGGGCTTTTTCCAACGTGTCGGGCAATATCAAGCATGCCAGATATTCTCTACGTGTGTCTGAACGATCACCAATACGGTGAGAGAATGCCACCGACGTCACACCACGTGGCTATCTGGGGAGGGGGGCAGCTCTTTTTCGGTAGAGAGATGAAGACGCCATGTTGGCCGTCGTATTTCATGGGTTTTGTGTATATAACTTAACGTCTATGAATGTATGACTTTCAAAGCAAGTAAAAGTAACTGAGTAAATTTAGAATCTCTCGAAAACCGGTCATTAGAAGTACTATCTGTTGGAATTAATGACTGGAAACGTCTTACGTGTGATTAAAAAATTTTTCGTATTACTGTAATCTGCCGCTTCCAGGCAAGCGCTACTGAAGATCTGTCAACACGAATTGTTCTTTACATCTTTTGTTGTACTTACATGTTAGCAACAAACATATCTAACAGTAGTGTACACAAGAAGTCTAATGCCTTTGTTGATAACATTCGTACCTGTTATTGACTGTGGCGCAGGTCGAAGAGTTGGGGACTGTGAAGTACAAGGAATCTCATGACGCTGGTTCAATACTCGTCAGGAGTAATTTTTTTTTTTTTTTTTTTTTTTTTTTTTTTTTTTTTTTTTTTTTTTTTCCATAAAGCCAAAGGCTTTCCTACAAATTTCGTAGAAGTATACTGCATAATATTCGATGATAAGTAAACATAAGTGCGCATCGTCGGAGGAGTGAGTTTGTTGGATTCGTTTTATGAACAGGACAGTTTACTTAGAGTAAAATACGCACTTATTGTTTCACGTATTGCATTTTACTCGTTCTTAACATTCTTCTACTGAATAGTAACATTGACCGTGGAAGAATGACATTTACGTATTACAAAAAAACGAGACTGTTGCAATAATTTTCCAATTTCATATACCACAGTATCATGAAACTTTTATTATTCACTGCAGTTATTGACACAACATGCAACTTTTATAAGAATCTATTGTAGATAGATATTTTGTTGTTAGTTATGTAGGTCTATATCACAGAACGTAACTAACATACGCACAAGCGCGTAAATAAGCGATTTAATATAGGTAAAGCAGGAATTCCACTCTTTTGATTTCGTAAACAGTGTAATTCGAGAACCCGATGTCGCCGACAACTGTCGCTGGAGCACGCTGCGGTCGCGTGTATCTCTTTGAGGCACACATCTCATATGCACAAGTCCCGTTCAGACACACGCTGCGTGTGCCGATGGCTTAAGTGTTAAATTTAGTGTTGGCCCACCCTTAGCCTTGATGACAGCTTCCATTATCGCAGGCGTATTGGGGAATGGCAACCCATTCTTCACGTAGTGCTCCACTGAGGAGAGGAATCGATGTAGGTCGGTAAGGCCTGGCACGAAGGCGGCATTCCAAATCATCCCAAAGGTGTTCCATAGGATACAAGTCAGTACTCTGTGCAGACCATTCCATTACAGGGAATTTGTCGTGTAACCATTCCGCCATAGACCGTGCATTGTGAACAGGTGGTCAATCCCGTTGAAAGATGCAGTCGACATCCCCGAATTGTTCTTCAACAGTGGGAAGGAAGTAGGTGGTTAAAACATTAGTGTAATAATGTGCTGTGTTTGTGCCACGCAAAACAACAAGGGGTGAAAGCCCCTTCCATGAAAAACACGACCGCACTACAACACTATCCCCTCCGAATATTACTTTTGGCACTACACACTCTATCAGACTACGTTCACCAATCATTCGCCATACCGACACCTTGCCATACGATTGTTACATTGAGTACAGTGATTCGTCACTCCATACAATGTTTTTTCACTAGTCAATCGTCCAATGTTTGCGCTCCTTACAACAAGCGAGACGTAATTTGACACTGACCTGTGAGACATGTGGCTTACAAGCAGCCGCCATGAATTCCAAGTTTTTTCACCTCCCGCCTAACTGTCGTAGTACACGGAGAGGATTCTGATGCAGTTACTGTGTGATTATCTGGATAGATACCAGATACTACATTGTACGACTCTCTTCGCCGGCCGCGGTGGACTGAGGCGCTCCAGTCACGGTTTGCACGGCCACTACGGTCGGGGGTTCGAATCCCCCCTCGGGCATGGATATTTGTGCCGTCCTTCGTCTTAGCTAGTTCATAAGTACTTTGTAAGTTGAGGGACTGATGACCCAGTAGTTAAGTACCATAAGCTATACAAACATTTGAACATTTAAAAGCCCAATGCTGCATTTTACACTTGGAGTGTTCATCAATGTATGATCGTTGAGCACATCCTTCCTGACAATGAACCGACTACATTTGAAGTAGAAGACATAATTCAATCGGTAGAACCTAGTCCTCCAAGAAGTATACGTAGAATTTCTGCACGTATCCGTGTTCCACATACAAGAGTATGGCGGACGATGCATATGCACAGGTTCCATCTGTTTCGTTTATGGCCCATTCAACACCGAGTAGGATATCAAGACAGACGGTTAGTTTTTTGTCGTTGGATACTAGAAAATCACTCAGTAGTCCGATTTTTTACTTTTCATTGATGAATTTACTTTCACTCGTGACTGCATCAATAGACGTGGCGGAATGGCCGAGCGCATTGAGGCGCTATCTACGATGCGCGAGGCCGTTCCCCGTCGGGGGTTCTAATCCCCCTCGGGCATGGATATTTGTGCCGTCTTTAGTTTAAGGTAGTTCATGATGATGATGATGATGATGATGATGATTGTCGTTTTAGGGCGCTCAACAGCGAGGTTATCAGCGCCCGAAGGTAGTTCATAAGTAGTTTGTAAGTTTAGGGACCGATGACCGCACAGTTAAGTCCCCACCCCCATGAACCACAGACATTGCCGAGGTGGGGTGGCTTGCGTGCCTCAACGATGCAGATAGCCGTACCGTAGGTGCAACCACAGCGGAGGGGTATCTGTGGAGAGGCCAGACAAACGTGTGGTTCCTGAAGAGGGGCAGCAGCCTTTTCAGTAGTTACAGGGGCAACAGTCTGGATGATTGACTGAGCTGGCCTTGTAACATCAGCTAATGTGGCTTTGCCACACAGCTACTGCGAACGGCTGAAAGCAAGGGGAAACTACAGCCGTTACTTTTCCCGAGGACATGCAGCTCTACTGTATGAACATATGATGATGGCATCCTCTCGGGTAAAATATTCCGGAGGTAAAATAGTCCCCCATTCGGATCTCCGGGCGGGGACTACTCAGGAGGATGTTGTCATCAGGAAAGATAATACTGGCATTCTACGGATCGGAGCGTGGAATGTTAGATCCCTTAATCGGGTAGGAAAATTAGAAAATTTAAAAAGGGAAATGGATAGGTTGAAGTTAGATATAGTGGGGATTAGTGATGTTCGGTGGCAGGATGAACAGGATTTCTGGTCAGGTGAGTACAGGATTATAAATACAAAATCAGTTGGGGGTATCACAGGAGTAGGACTGATAATGAATAAGAAAATAGGAATGCGGGTAAACTACTATGAGCAGCACAGTGATCGCGTTATCATTGTCAAGATAGATACGAAGCCAACACCGACAACAGTAGTACAGGTTTATATGCCAACTAGCTCTGCCGATGATGAGGAGATCGAAGAAATATATGAGGAGCTAGAGGAAATTATTCAGACAGTTAAGGGAGAGGAAAACTTAATTGTTATGGGAGACTGGAATTCGGTAGTAGGAAAAGGAAGAGAAGGAAAAATAGTAGGCGAATATGGACTGGGCAGGAGGAATGAAAGAGGAAGTCGCCTGGTAGAATTTTGCACGGAACATGATTTAATCATAACAAACACGTGGTTTAAGAATCACAAAAGAAGGTTGTATACATGGAAGAGACCAGGAGACACAGGAAGGTATCAGATAGATTTTATAATGGTAAGACATAGATTCCGGAACCAGGTCCTAAACTGCAAGACATACCCAGGGGCAGATATAGACTCTGACCATAACTTGTTGGTTATGAACTGTAGGCTGAAACTGAAGAAACTACAAAAAGGTAGGAAAATAAGGAGATGGGACTTAGATCAATTGAAGGAAAGTGAAGTTCTGGAGAATTTCAGAGGGAGATTTAGGCAACAATTGACAGAAACAGGGGGAAATAAAACAGTAGAAGAGGAATGGGTAGCACTGAGAGACGAAATAGTGAGGGCAGCAGAGGACGAAATAGGTAGGAAGGCAAGACCAACAAAAACTCCTTGGATATCACAGGAAATACTAAATTTAATAGATGAAAGGAGAAAATATAAAAATGCAGTAAATGAAACAGGCAAAATGGAGTACAGACGACTAAAAAATGAGATTGACAGGAAGTGCAAAATGGCTAAGCAGGAGTGGCTAGAAGCCAAATGCAAATCTGTAGAAGAATGTATAAGAAGGGGAAAAGTAGATACCGCCTACAGGAAAATAAAGGAGACGTTTGGGGACAGGAAGGGCAGCTCTACGAATATCAAGAACTCGGATGGGAAACCAGTTCTCAGCAAAGAAGGGAAAGCTGAAAGGTGGAAAGAGTACATAGAGCAGCTCTACAAAGGAAATGAACTTAGAGACGATGTTGTAGGAAGGGAAGAGGAAATAGATGAAAATGAAATAGGAGATACTATACTGAGAGATGAATTTGACAGAGCCTTGAAAGACCTAGGTCGGAACAAGGCCCCAGGAGTAGATGACATACCAGCAGAGCTATTAAAGTCTCTGGGAAAGCCAGCCATGACAAGACTATTTGAACTGGTGTGTAGGATGTATGAGACAGGCGAAATACCCTCAGACTTTAAGAAAAATGTAATAATCCCCATTCCAAAGAAAACAGGCGCAGACAGGTGTGAAAATTACAGAACCATCAGTTTGATAAGTCATGGTTGCAAAATTTTAACACGAATTATCTACAGGAGAATGGAAAAGCTGGTAGAAGCTGACCTCGGGGAAGATCAGTTTGGATTCAGGAGGAACGTAGGAACCCGGGAGGCAATACTCACTTTACGTCTTATCATAGAAGATAGATTAAGGAAAGGCAAACCTACATTTTTAGCTTTTGTAGATTTGGAGAAAGCTTTTGACAATGTTGACTGGAATACACTCTTTCAAATTCTGAAGTCAGCAGGGGTGAAATACAGGGAAAGGAGAATTATTTACAACTTGTACAAAAGCCAGACCGCAATTATTAGACTCGAAGGGCATGAAAGGGAAGCATCAGTTGGGAAGGGAGTAAGACAGGGTTGTAGCCTTTCTCCAATATTATTCAATTTGTACATCGAGCAGGCGGTGAAGGAAAGTAAGGAAAAATTTGGAATAGGGATTAAAGTTCAGGGGGAAGAAATAAAAACATTGCGTTTTGCTGATGACATTGTAATTCTATCAGAGACAGCAAAGGACCTGGAAGAGCAGTTGAATGGAATGGACAGTGTCTTGAAGAGAGCGTATAAAATGAACATTAACAAGAGCAAAACAAAAATAATGGAATGCGGTCTTAGAAAATCAGGCGATGCTGAAGGAATTAGATTAGGTAACGAAACAATGAAGGTGGTAGATGAGTTTTGTTACTTGGGTAGTAAAATAACATGCGATGGTCGTAGTACAGAGGATACAAAATGCAGAATGGCAATGGGAAGAAAAGCATTTTTGAAAAAGAGAAATTTGCTAACATCGAATATTAATTTAAGTATAAGGAAGTCTTTTCTGAAGGCATTTGTGTGGAGTGTTGCCTTGTACGGGAGTGAAACATGGACGATAAGCAGTGCGGACAGGAAGAGAATAGAGGCTTTTGAAATGTGGTGCTACAGAAGAATGCTGAAGATTAGGTGGGTAGATCGCATAACTAATGAAGAGGTACTGAACCGAATTGGTGAGAAGAGGAATTTTTGGCATACCCTGACTAAAAGAAGGGATCGCTTGGTAGGACACATTCTTAGACATAGGGGAATCGTAAATTTAGCATTGGAGGGAAGTGTGTGGGGTAAAAATCGCAGAGGGAGACCAAGATACGCGTATAGTAAGCAGATTCAAATAGATGTGGGTTGCCGTTCTTATGAGGAGATGAAAAGGCTTGCTCAGGATAGAGTAGTATGGAGAGCTGCATCAAACCAGTCTCAGGACTGAAGACCATAACAACAACAAGCTTGACAAACATTTGAACATTTGACTGTATCAATAACAATCACAATTCACTCCAGTCACATACCACAGGTAACATAGGCGGCGTATGTCCCTATCACTGCCATGTAGTGGTTTGAAATCAACATCTAATTTTGCCCTGAGTCACCTGACTGTACTTTCGACAACATGAGCAATAGTTTTTCTTATTTACAGCAGTAATCACCAATGATTTTAACTTTAATGTGACTTGTATTTCTGATACATGCAAAGTCGTAAAAGTAACCCAATTCTTCCGATGTAACTGTAATATTTATGCGATGATTATGGTTTTCACGAAACAAAACAATTAGGACATACCATTTAAAAGATAAGGATCACAAATTGCTTGCAGAAATGTCAATATGTTCAAATGTTTGTAAACCTATGGAAACAAACTGCAGAGGTCATCGTCCATAGACATACAAACTACTTAAACTATCTTACGTTAAGGACAACACGCACTCCCATGCAAGAGGGGCACTCGAACCTCCAATGGAAGCCTACGTAAAAATGTCAAATATCACATTACTAATTCAGAGTAAAACGGTGATTTATATGTATTTACATAAATGCCAAGTTTCACTGTGATTGGTCAGACGGTGTCCAAGTCTATTGAGAGGTACCAATTACCACGCACCATGTGGTAGCTTGCAAGAAAGTACACATAAATGGAATATACAGAATTACACGTCAAAATGGGCGTTTACCATTTTGATCAGTTTTCAACACAAACGAAAAAAAAAAAAGAAAAGAAAAAAGGTTATAATACTCCCAGTGAAGGTGCCCTGCCAATCAGGTGAAACACGTCAGGGTAGAAATTAACTATTACAAAACATATTCAGGATGAAATAAGTTGTTTCTTAACAACTGCTAAAAATGGCAAATACGCGGTACGAAAACTTCCTCCATGAAAACACACAGTACATATATGTGCCACATATTATAGTTATCAGTCAAAATACGACTATGTCATTTTGTAATGTACCGTACAGTGGCTTACAAAACGAACCTAGGAGAGGAGTTAATTCGAATTACAAGTTGTCTCAATTCCAAATATCATACAAATCTGTCCAGTCGTTCCAACGTGTAGGAGTAACCAACAAACACTTGACCTTTCGCATTACTACCTGCGCCCCTCGATGTTATCCGCGGTTGAACAGTTGTGGAAAACTGATTAGCCAGTCGTATGCGTTAGCCAGTCAAAAACACCATCAGTTAAGTTCTTATTTGAGGTACTGTGACGAGACTCACTTGCGCGCCAGCAAAACTGTGGCAGAACAACGGTCCCTCAAAAGTCACTCGTTTACAAAAAAATTCAAATGTTTGTAAAGCTTATGAGACTTAACTACGGGGTCATCAGTCCCTAAACTTACAAACTACTTATGAACTACTTACGAACTAGGACAGCACAAATATCCATGCCCGAGGGGGAATTCGAACCCCCGACCGTAGTGGCCGTGCAGACCGTGGCTGAAGCGCCTCAGTCTCCTCGGCCACCGCGGCCGGCGCACTCGTTTACATAAAGCAAAATTTATGTAATCGAGTAGCAATGTACAAAATGTCTAGGAAAATGAGTAAATAATTACACTCCCATACAAGGACACACTCCACACAAAAAGGACTTCCTTACGCTTAAATTAATATTGGATGTTAACAAATTTCTCTTTTTCAAAAATGCTTTTCTTCCCATGGCCACATTTTATATCTTCTGTACTGCGACCATCATATTTTACTACCTAAGTAACGAAATTCATCTACCACCTTTATTGATTCGTTACCTAATGTAATTCCTTCAACATCGCTTGATTTTCTAAGACCGCATTCCATTACCCTTGTTTTCCTCATGTTAATGTTCATCTTATATGCTCCTTTCAACACACTGTAAATTCCGTCAAATTGCTCCTCCTGGTCGTTTGCTGTCTCTGCAAGAATTACAATGTCATCAGCAAAACGCAAAGTTTTTATTTCTTCACGCTGAACTTTAATTCCTTCTCCAAATTTCTCCTTACTTTCCTTTATACCTTGCTCAATGTACAAATTGAACAGCATTGGAGAAAGGCTACAACCCTTGTCTTACTCCCTTCCCAACCCCTGCTTACTTTCCATGCCCTTCAACTCTGACAAACGCTGTCTGGTTTTTGTGCAAGTTGTAAATAACCTTACGCTTCCTATATTTTACTCCTGCCTGCTTCAGAACTTGAAAGAGTTTATTCCAATCATCTTTGTCAAAAGCTTTCTCCAAATCTACAAAAGTTTGAAATGTAGGTTTGCCTTTCCTTAATTTATCTTCTAAGATAAACCGTAAGGTGAGTGTTGCCTCCTGTGTTCCTAAATTTCTATTGAATCCCAACTGGTTTACCCAAGGTCGGCTTCTACCAGCTTTTCCATCCTTCTCTACATAAATCGTGTTAAAATTTTGCAACCATGACTTATCAAATTGATCGTTCTGTAATTTTCACACCTGTCGGCACCTGCTTTTTTTGGGATAGTGATTACTAAATTTTTCTCTAAGTCTGACGGCATTTCCCCTGTCTCGTACATCTTACGCACCTGGTGAAATAGTTTCGTCATGGCCGGCTCTCCCAGAGACTTCAGTAGTTCTGAGGGAAGACATCTACTCCAGCGGCCTTGTTTCCACTTAGGTCTTTGAGAGCTCTGTCAAATTCTTCTCTCAGTGTAGTACATCCTCTTTAATTTTCACCTATTTCCTCTTCCCTTACTACAATATTGTCTGTAAGTCAATTTCCTCTGTTGGGCCCCTCTATATACTCTTTCCACCTTTCAGCTTTCCCTTCTTTGCTGAGAACCGGTTTTCCATCTGAGTTCTTTATATTCATGCTGCTGCTTTTCTTGTCTCCAAATGTTTCTTTTATTTTCCTGTATGCGGTATCTATTTTTCACTTATTTATACATTCTTCTACAGACTTGCATTGCCTTTCTAGCCACTCTTGCTTAGCTATTTTTCACTTCCTGACAATCTCGTTTCTTAGTCGTCTCTACTCCATTTTGCCTGTTTCATTTACTACATTTTTTGATCAATTAAATTTAGTATTTCCTGTGATATCCAAGGACTTTTTGTTGGTCTTGCCTTTTGAATGGCAGTTTTATCACCTTTAGTTTGGCAGCTACAACCATTCATAGTTTTGGAGGCGGAGGCTATGACAGTGTAGCTAAATGGCTGGTGGTCATGAGACAGTTGGCCATGCCCCAGGGGCTAGCTACTCGGCCAGTCAGCTACGCTACCGCAGCCTCCGCCCCCGAAACTTTCAACAGTTGTAGCTGCCAAAATAAACATGATAAAAATGTCATTCAAAATTCTGTGTACACAGCTGGTGTCAAAACTTCCAGTGCATAATAGAAACAACCATTGTTCCATTTAAAAAATTGTATGTTTGTATAAAAAAAATACACTTTCTAAGTAATATTAAAACTGTTTGTTGGCTAAAAATACGAGCCCTTGACTACCAGTCCATTCTGTGAAAACCGCACATCAATCACACTTTCCGTTTCTGCAATATCTGCAATGCAGGTGTTAGGTGATTCATCCTGTATCAAGTACCACTGTAAGCTCATAATGCAATGAGTACACAGTCGACGCCACAAATGGTATTGGCTTCACAATATGGCGACAATGGCTTCACTTTTGTGGCGCTAAGGGCATTTTTCCCTATATTAACTTCCTCGCACCATATTGTGGCCGGCGGAGTAAGTTTGTAGTAGGGATGTTACAGAGGTTCGATTCCGAAAGTTCGAAACTTCCGATTCATTTTGATCCTTCGATTCCGATAAATTTTAAACGGAAGTTATATCGTAGGTTGGTGTACAGTGGCAGCACGGCGGCGGCCTCAGTCAGCGTGTACAAGCATTTTCTTGTCCAAGACAGTCTAAATTAAATTGGCAGACTATTGTTTCATCAGTAATGACACCTAGGAATAACGCTGCTGCACATGTACAAATTCCGGGTCCAAGTGTGAATCCGAAACTGTCAGCGCTCACTTAGGGGTCTATGCACAGATGTCACTGCTCTCGCTTTACCCAATATACTGACTACAGCGTTCTAGTGTGCATTTGGTACACCTGTCTAATCACATCCGACAAATATGCTGTTATGGACAGTTTTTTTTTCGTATTAAAGAATTTACTTAATTAGTACAATAAAGAAAAACGTATTACAATCAGTGACGATCCTTTGTTATGGTGGAAAGTGAATACAAGATTTTAACTCCTGTAATTGATTGTGCGCTAATATTTGTCGTCTGCACCAAGCTCAGTAGCCAGTGAATAAGTGTTTAGTGGTTCTGGCCTAATCCATGCCCCGTTGAGGAGTAGATTTGACGGAGAAAAAGCTGCGAAGCATTTGTTTATAAAATACTAGCTGCAAATCCGGCGTTGCCCGGGTGTTTATTTATCCTACACTCTCGTAGTCCACATCCCCTTACCCGCCCTCTCTGCATCCACCTCTTTCTCTCCCATCTCTTTCTTCGTTTCCACCTTTCCCTCTCTCAGCAACGTTTTCTGCAAGGTACCCTCTCTCATGTACCATACAAACATTTATGTACCCAGCGATCTTTCTCTTGGTTTAAATGTCATGTGTGCAAAAGTTCATTAAGACTGGAGCAAAAGTATGCATTTTGTAAAATTCCGTAAGTACCCTCCACCATGCACCGAACGAAATTTTATACTGACAGTGACATTCCTCTTGTTTTTAAGGTAGAGTGTACAATATTTAATAAATATCGGGACAAAACTATAGATTTCTATGCAATAGAAACGCAGGGTCACATTGTAAAACGCAGTTTGTTGTTCACAAATATTCCAGATTTATTTCATACAACCCTTGTTCTGACTTCTGAGGGAAAAAAAGATATATGAAATCGGTGGTGCCGGCCGCGGTGGCCGAGGGGACTGAGGCGCTCCAGTCACGGTCTGCACGGCCACTACGGTCGGGGGTTCGAATCCCCCCTCGGGCATGGATATTTGTGCTGTCCTTAGTCGTAGCTAGTTCATAAGTAGTTTGTAAGCTTAGGGACTGATGACCCCGTAGTTACGTCCCATAAGTTCTACAAACATTAGAACATTTAATTTTCGAAATCGGTGGAGCCGTTCTCAAGTTATGGCGCGACCAAGGTGATTAGGGATCCATTTTTATTTTGCAGTGTACCCTCCCCCATGCACCGTATGAAATTTAATGTAGACAGTTTTTTCCTCTTGTTTTGAAGATCAAGTGTGTGAAATTTCGTGACGGTCAGAATGAAACTGTAGATTTCGTGAGTCTGTGGGAGAAGTATGTTCGGCGAGGCACCTATTACAAAATACTTTCTTAGCTGACTTTTCCACCTAAAGGTGGGAGGAGGGGTTCGGTTACGGAACGCTTAATAAACGTCCGAAATTACATGTAGACTTTGTTGGAGGTCCCTAACTACTCCCATTTTCCAATAACTGACGCATAAATCTAGGTTTTCTCACGCGGCGGCCTCTCATTGTGACGTCATATCTCCTGAGCTATGTGTCGTGCTCTTTTGTTTTTGTGTCAGGAACCTTCGCGGGCGTACGTTGAACAGTTCACCAAAGTTTCATTTCATTCGAATGAATGGTTTATGAACACATAGAAGACATACAAACATTCATTTATATATAGAGAGATGATTTAGTTCTTTTTGAGTCACTACATTTGGGTGTTTTATTATTAGTGTTTAAGACTTCTGTTTTTATTTTTATTTTCAACTCCAAGGTATACAGTAGAAACATACCTGTATTACTTTTTGAACTAATAATAAGTAGGTAACTGATGAATAACGTGTGTAATTTTATGTTATTAAACTTACCCTTAACATTTTAACACAGTTCTCTTCTGCCTCCAGTTCCGATTTCGTTTCCGATTCCGGTTCCGATAAAGCAAATTTAAAAACTCCGTTTCCGAATTCGGTTCCGATGTAACTACTTCCGTCACGTCCCTAGTTTGTAGACGTCGGTGTCGGAGATGAAAGTACTGTGCACGGCCGCATCTGCCGTTTCACAGTCGGCACTCGCCGGCGCGCCTGCTGGAAGACGACGGCAGCGGGCGCAGGCAGCTGGTGGTGCTCTCTCTGCCTGTCTGCGGACTGCGGACAGCGGGGGTCCGGCCACAGCGCCGTGCGGCGAGCCGCGAGCGGCAGACGGGCGGGTGGAGTGGCGTGGAGTGGCGGACGTTTTAAATTGCAACTGTCAGGGCGGAGTGACTGACTGACTGGCTGTAATTAAGTGGGCCGCGGGCCGTGGGCCGCCTGTCGCTGGCGCCGATCGCCTCTTTGTTTGGGGCGGCTACAATTAGCCGCAGCGGCCAGGGCGGGCGGGGGGCGGCGCGCGAGGAGGCAGCGGCGCGCCACCTGCCGCCAGGGGAGTATTACCTGGCCAGCGCTGCGGACGGCGACTTCTCGCCTCACTGATTTCTGTCGCCGCTACTTTTCACTGTCTGCGATTCTTGGTGGTGATTTGTCACACTTTACAATCGCAGTTTCTGTGACTTCTCCCTCTTTTCCTACTTCTGCTGACTTCTGGATCTTTTCTTGCTTCTGCATATTCTGCGATTTCTGACACTTCTGTCACCTATACTACGACTGCTATTTCCGCTGCTTCTGCTACTTATTCTTCTGTGACTTCTACAACTTTTGCCACTTCCGTGCTTTCTGTGACTTCTAAACGTCAGTGCCTTGTGATTTTTCTGTTACTTCTATTATTTCTGCTACTTCTGAGCCTTCTGCTATTTCTGGGCCTTCTGCTACTGCTGTGACATATGCAACTTCTGTGACTTCTCGCTCTTTTCATTCTCCTGATGACTTCTGGATCTTTTCATGTTTCTGCACATTCTGACATTTCTGACAGTTCTGTCACCTATACTACGTCTGCCATTTCCGCTGCTTCAGCTACTTCTAGTTCTCGTTTGCCACTTCCGTGCCTTCTGTGACTTCTAAACGTCAGTGCCTTCTGCAACCTCTGTTACTTCTGATTTTTCTGTTACTTCTATGATTTCTGCTATTTCTGAGCCTTCTGCTATTTATGGGCCTTTTGCTACTTCAGTGATTTCTGCTACTTCTGTGACTTCTGCTATTTATGTGAATTCTGCTAGTTATGCAGCATCTAATCCATCCGCGATATCTGTTATTTCTGTGACTACTGCAACTTCTGTGCCTTCTGTGACTTCTACTGCTTCTGCACCATCTGCTACTTCTGTGACTTCAATTAATTATGAGATTTCTGTTGCTTCTGTGACTTCTATTACTTCTGTTAATTCTTGTCCAGCTCGACTGAATGTATAAAAGGGGGATGCCGCCATATTGAAGTCAGTCTTGATCCAACCTTGGTGAGGGTTGAAACTGCGCCCATACACTTTGGAAATTGTCCTAAGTGTCGCCTTGGCGGACTTAGAAGTATTTCAGCGACTGAGGTCGTAGTTGAACTTAGAAGAAATCCCAGTTCGAGTACTTAGAAATATTTTGCTGTTGGAGGACTTCGACTTCAACTTATAAAAATTTTATGTAGAGAAAGTCATCAAGTTATCCAACTTGAAGAGTATATTTTGGTGTTCATAGGAATCTAGTTGACGCTTGGTTCGAGCTCTGAATATTCACACGGAGACAGTTTTGGAGTTGTATGTTTTCTTGAAATTACGTAAGTGAAGAGATTTGGCGTTTCTTGTTTATACTTAGTTACGAACTGCATTATTTTCACGGAAAATTATTTGTAAAATACAAACACCTCTGAGTGATTTTAAACATAGCTGCTATTTTCAGCGACTGTTACAACGTCAATGGATAAAAAAGCAGCCCTCGGTTGCAAATTAAAAATTAATTGTCCTGGTTTCGGCAATGACTAGGATTGCCTTCGTCAGAAATCATAAAATAAAACAAGTCACATAATAAAATCAGTCTGATGCCTCCGTGCAGGTGCAGGGGTGTAGCCCATAGTGGCTAGCATTTTCTAAAAATTTCTTTTTAAATTTTGTGACATAAGCTTTACAGTTGTGTAGTATATTTTATTATATAATATATATATATATATATATATATATATATATATATATATATATATATATATATATGTGTGTGTGTGTGTGTGTGTGTGTGTGTGTGTGTGTTCTTCTTGCTCTCTTGCCATCCATAATGCAGTCGGAACACAAAGTTTCTGACCATCGCGAGTTAGGGGCAAGTGGTAGTAATATATCACAGAGCCCAGAAACTAAGGAAATTATAGTAGTCCCGCCAGAGCAGGCTACTAAGTTTTATTTTGAAAAGCATGCAAGACATGTTACCAGCTTCAAATAAGGAATTAAAAGTTTCAATGGAGAAAAACATAGAAAATTCAAATAGGAAAATAGAAGATTCAAATACGGAAATGAAAGATTCAATGACAAAATTGGGGAATTGACAAATCATTTGGGGAAACTGATTCAGAAACTCAGGACTGTTGAGGAGAAACTGCTTGTTAAAGTTGATGAGGTTAGGACTGAATTGAAGGGGGATGGATTCAGGTAGACACGAATGTGATGCAAGGAAGGAACAGACAAGACAGGGTTTGGTCAGGATTGATTCTTAGATTGTGGAAGGTGATGAGCAGACGAAAGCTGTATTTATGGGTGAACTGGAAATAACAGCAAGTAATCTAAGGAGAGGAATGGAGCAGGTTGTAGCATTAAATAATGATGCTATTGACAAAGTCAATACTAAAGTGAGTAATTTAGAATCATACAGTGCAGCTAACAATAACGGTGGGTGGGCCATAATGCAGGCACGAAATACAAAAACCTTCATTGGTGAAAACAAGTACCATACTGTACATTTTCTTGCAGCATGCAAAGACTGTTTTATGCCAGGTATGTCTGACCAGTGTAAAATAAGGTATGTAAAAAGATTGTTAGAAGGTTCAGCCCAGACCTGGGCAAATCAATGTGCAGAACAGTTTGTGTCTTTTGAGGAATTCTAGAGATTATTTTTAAATAAATACTGGAGTCAGGCTAAGCAGAGCAGACTACAAAATGAATTTATCAATGCTCAATTTTACAAGTGGGGTAAACAAACGATTAGGGAATATTGCCAGGCACAACTTTAAAAAAAGTTGGCGCATTTAGACAGGCCATTGGAAGCAGTAACAGAAATGTCTACTCTAATTAGGAGATTTCCAGCGGAGTTACAGTGGGATCTCATTAGTTGTTCAACTAGGTGGATTTGGTAATTTTTAGAATATGTTGAGAAAATGGATAGGGCATTACCACACAGAAATAGTTATGGGGGGAATATTCAGGCAAACAGTCAGAGGGAGAAAAATGAAAATGGAAAGTACAAAGATTGGGGAAATAATCAGCGAGTGCATAAAAGGGATCGGAATTTAAATGAAGATTGGAGGAAAAATCAGGGCAGCAGGAGGCCACGTAGAAATGTCAATGAACAGAATGAATGCAGAGAAACAGTACAGGAAAGTAGATGTGGGTGTCAACAGTCTATTTGAAAGAAGTTCAAATAATGTAGATGTTGATGGTAGTAAAATTTGCTTGGCTTCTGTGCGTGTGGATTGAAGTAATGGTATTGTGGGTGGAGGTGAAACAGACGCAGTGGATACAAATATTAATAATGTTCAAGCCACAGTGGCTGAATCCAGTGTGCTTATTGTTGGTATTGGTGGTAGTGAGGACGCAGTGTCTGAAACAGTTGTTTTTGTTGCGGCCATGGCGCCTGCACCTGTTGTAATTTTTAATCACTGTGTTTCTGAGAATACTCAGACCAGTAAAGATATCTATAATAATTGTGGTAGTAGTTTTGGATGTAAAAGTGCCAATAGTGGTAATGCTGTCAAAGCTTGTTGAAATGCAAAATTGAGAACAGGAGCGTTTAAGCAATGAGCAGTGGAGAAATAGGAGGGAGTGTGATTTTAAGTTAAGTGATTGGATAGAAAAAGTAAGTGGATGCAAAAAAGTGCACCAGATTAGTAGTCAACTGATACGTATGACTATGTGCATAGTTTAGGGGAGCTACATGAAAGGAAGCAGGAATATTATGATGCTATTGAAAACATAATTAATTGAGATGAGGTGTTTGATGATTTAAGGGGAAATGATAATTTTCTTGTGGATGCTATAAATACACAAAGGTGACTTGATACATTTTGCCAAGTATATTCAAAATCATTACTTAAAGACATTGGAGAAGGAGAAGTTCAGATTTGCCAGAAAGATAGGGGCCTTGGGTGTAAAGGATGAGATATTTCAGAAGGCTTTTGAATTAATTTTTCAGGAGGTGTTGAGACAGAACCATATAGTAGGGAACAGGTGTGCATTATTGAACAGAACTGTGTGTGTGAGACTGAGGAAGATCTTTCGTATGAAGCTGAGTTGGAGCATCAACATGTTGAAAATGTGCAACCAATAATAGGGTTGCACATTTGTGTAATAGCAAGCTATTTTATTATCCAGATATGTCACTGCCATTCTATCTAGCTACAGATAGCTCGGACTATGGTATAGGTGTTAAACTGAAAGAGGTGGATGGAGAAATTGAGCATAGAAGTATATAATTTGCCAGAGTCCAGTCTAAGCATGAACGAGGCTATGGCATCTCTGAAGAGGAGCTATTGGCGATAGTATGGGGCTGTTTGAAGTTCAGAGTTTACTTGGAAGGTCATGAAGTCATTGTCATGACTGACTACAAGGCATTAAGTTATCTTCAAGAGTGCAAACTGCTAAATCATAGATTAGCAAGGTGGGCATTGATCCTACAACAGTTTCAGTACAGAATTGAGTATAGAAAGGGAACGGAGAAAGTGATGGCCGATGTGTTGTCACATTTGCCTATAGGATGGGAGGAAGTTGATGAGAATAAGGGAGAATGTACAGAATTCCGAATGATGTACATGAACGGTGTAGATGAAGAAAAGCACAGTAGTATATGTAAAGACATGAAAAGGATACAAAATACTGATCCGAAACTTCAGTTAGTAAAGACTAGTCTAGGCACAAAGGGGCATGAGAAACTGGATAAATATTACAAAATTTTTGAAGAAAGAACGAGTGGCGGGTATGTTGGCCATAGGAGCATGTTCGCACACTTATAAACTATATTTATTTGAGTCATGGTCATTATGGACCCCAGAAATGTCTGGAAATTCTGAAAGACTATTTCTTGTTCAATAATATGAATAGGTGAGTAAGGCAATAGTTGGGTGCCTGTGACATGTATCTGAAGGTAAAGCATGCTACTATTGCCAAACAATTGGGGATGCAAAACATCCTACCTGAAAATGTGGGAAACCTTTTGGCAAGCGACATTTTTGGTCCAATTGGTAGAGGTGGTTAGAAATATGTATTGCTTGTGGTGGATGTATTCTCAAACTACGTGAGATTTTATAGTATGAATAAAGCTACCAGCAAAACAATAATCCGCAAGTTGGAACTTGATTATTTCAAAAAGCATGGCAAACCTTTCAGACAACGGGTCCCAATTTGTTTCTAAGATATGGGAGGATTTCATGCAGCAGGCAAATATCAAGCATATAAGAATCTCTGTATACCACCCTGCGAGCAAACCTTCCAAACGTTACAGGCGTGAGCTGGAGCTGTTGTGCAGGACATACTGTAGTCACAAGCACAAATCGTGGGCTGAACACATTGCCTTATTTGAGGATGCGATGAACAACATTAAGAGCAGTGCAACTAGATTTACGCCATACGAGGTGATGATGGACAAGAAAGCAGCGAATTTAATAGGTGAAACCATAGACTACCTACATGGCGTCCTGATTACACAACAGGAACAGGTTAAATTGGTGAGTGAGTGCATGGATAAGGTAGCAGCTCAGCGTAAGCGTGTGCAAAACTCTAGGTACGAAACTGTCAAATTCAAGTTGAATGACTTAGTACTCGTAAAGTCCAAGGATCGATCCAGCAATATAGATGGGGAAATTAAGAAACTCTTTGAAATATATAATGGGCCTATTATTGTGCCAGAGTGCCCACATCCCAACGCTTATCGGTTGGAGTATCCCAAGTCCAGGAAACCACTGAGTCTCAGAAATGTAACTGAGCTAAGGCTGTACAAGCAGCCAGTATAATTTGCAGAATGAAGTTAAAAGGTCTTAAGTATTTTGAGGGGTAAATGTATTTTTGTTATAGTCGGCGTCTCCTACGAAGGCGGCCATTCTGCGTAGAACCCGCCATTACCGCAATGACAGCCAATAATGTTCATTCTGTAGGCGCGTGGCTGGCTGTGACTTACGGCACGTTTCTTCCCCAAGCGCAACTGTTGGCTCTCGGCCTCCACACTTTCCCTATCGCTCGTCTCTATACGCGGAAGCGCCTTCTTATATGACGCCAGCTAGAGATTTATGTATTTTGAAGGGTGAATGTAGGTGTTTCACTTTTTTTTCTTTCTTTTTGCTGCGAGGGTGTCCTATTCACCAAAGAAATTTTTGAGTAATCAAGTGCAGATTGCAAAACGAAGACGTTCAAATAGCTGCAAAATGACGTACCACCTGTACTTAGGGAAATATTGGGCAGTTGGTTGCTGTTGCTTTCTAAGGAACCTAATCAGCTGTTCGGTTAACTCGGAGTACATAATCAACATCGTGGTTTCGGTCTGACTTGGGGCGTCTTATCTCTAAGTAACACAGTCACAATTATGTGATTGGAACAAATAGTTATGAAATTTGCAGATGGCTGGTTTGTTTCATGTATTTCTTATTTCTGTCAGTGGCATGCGTACTGTGTGGCACGGAGCTGCATCACTTTAGAAATGATGAGTGTACCACTGTAAAAGAACAAAACATGAAGTGCAAAAGTGTCAGTGCATATGCAAATGGTAGAACTGTGCCAACAAAAAGCATAATATTATTTTTGATGGTTTTATTATATAAGTTGTATTCATTCTGTGTTATTTGCAAATTTCTTGATGTTTTATGTATTATGAAATATGTTTAAACAGTGTTGTAGATGGAAACTTCCTGGCAGATTAAAACTGAGTGCCGGAACCGGGGCTCGAACCTGGGACCTTTGCCTTTCCCGGGCTAGCGCTCTACCTTCTGAGCTATACCGACACGACTCACGATGCCGCCTCAGAACTTTACGTCTGCCAGTACCTCGCCTCCTACTTTCCAAACTTCACAGAAGCTCTACTGCGAACCTTGCAAGACTAGCGCTCCT
This sequence comes from Locusta migratoria, assembly GCA_026315105.1. NCBI lineage: Eukaryota > Metazoa > Arthropoda > Insecta > Orthoptera > Acrididae > Locusta > Locusta migratoria. The sequence goes on from CM048745.1 coordinate 719,736,682, forward strand.
GAAAGAAAGGATATGGTGGAGACATGGCTTAGCCATACCCTAAGGGATGTTTTCCTTAGGCTGTGGCTAAGGCATGTCACCACCATATCCTTTCTTCCAGGAGTGCAGTCTTGCAAGGTTCGTAGGAGAGCTTCTGTGAAGTTTGGAAAGTAGGAGGCGGGGGTACTGGCGGAAGTAAAGATGTGGGGCGGCATCGTGAGTCATGTCTGGATAACTCAGTTGGTAGAGCGCTTGCCCGCGAAAGGCACAGGTCCCAGGTTCGTGTCCCGGTTCCGGCACACAAATTTGATCTGCCAGGAAGTTTCATATCAGCGCACACCCCGCTGCAGACTGAAAGCTTCATTCCAGTGTTGTATATTGCTATATTTTGAGAGAGATAAAAAAAAAAAAAAAAAAAAAAAAAAAAAAAAAAAAAAAAAAAAAAAAACGGTGTACTGCCGAATACGTTGAAAGTGAAAATGAAATTGCATTTCTTTGATTCCTTGATTTTTAAGAGAAAGAGATTCACTATTCTTAAATTATGTGTTTTGGTGCTACTTGCGACTATTCACTGTGTAAATCCAGTCGCAAGTGGGGGTATTATGACAATACAGCCTCTACTTTGGTAGCTGTGTTGAGGGTGAAAGTATTTGGAATGAGCCGGGTCAACTGAAGTAGGCGATACCTGTATGCTGTGGGACGGCCATGCAGCGTCACGGGCAAGACCCGAACCGCGAGTGGAAATGGCAGGGTTGAAAGACGGGCGCTATGGTGGCCGTTCAGCCAACCATAATAATTATTGAACTATTCACTGATAATTTTCCGGCATCTGAAATTTCGGAAATTAATTACTTTTAAACCAATGAACAAGCAGCATGCATAAAAAATTAAAAAGAACGGCAGTACTCGCAATGTTTGAGCATTAGGAATAAATGTATAGCATGTAATATAACAATTTATGTTTATTAACAAAGATGATAATGAAAGCTGCAAACTCCCAACTGAAAAATTCTTATAGTTTGAAAACCACTACACGTACGCAAAAGGTAATTACAGCACTGTGAAGCTGATAAAATTTCCTACAATATTGATGTATTACTTTCATTAAATAAATATGTTGCACATGCAGTGTGCTGGGAGCTCGAGTCAGGAACTATGAACAGGAGTGGTTCACTAGTTAGAGGTAGGCATGCCCAACAGACAGTGTGATACAACAGCGCAAGCGCCCGCGCGCGAACCGCGTCGTATATCGCATTTGACCCTCTCGCACCGATTAACAGATTTGAATAATACATACACAATTTATATTTATGCAGTTGTACACCCTTCTAAATGGAACAATATCTATTGACACTAAACATAGCGTAAGTTAGAATGTCAGTGGTGTTTGTTGCATGATTCTAATGCTACTCGTTTACGACGTATCGTATTATAAAACGTGTACAATCTGACACTTGTTTGCTCCACACCATGCAGCCTACAATGTGACTAGGCACAATGTTGTCGGGTTTGCTTACTTCGCGCGTGTGTGTCCCTAGACTTGCTAGTCAGTGTGTAACAGTCAAAATAGTAAATTGTAAGTGAACGATGATGTTTACCAAAGTAGAAAAGGCCGACATTCTCATGGTGTATGGAGTGTGAAGAAAGATTTCAGTTAGTGCTTGTACGATATATGTAGAAACGTATGCCAACAGATTACTTATCAGTCTCTTCAATCTGTTACGTGAATGTGTTAGTGTAATACCTAGACAACGCAACACAAGGAAACAAGTGACAATTGAAGTGGTGGAAATTAATAACGTTTTGGCTGCTGTTACAGTTGATCCGCACATTAGTTCCCGCGCAGTTGCCTGATTAATGGAGCTTGGTAAGTGTCCAATGAAATCTGCACTAGCATCGCTTCATATCACATTTCAATCGAAGGGTGCGTGGAAACGATGAAAAGAAGGTGGAGACAATAAACTCAAAGAAAATATTGAAATTGTGCTTCAGAAATATTTTAGTGGTTTTGCATTAGATTTTATTACAGCTCAGTTAAAAACAGCGGTGTTAAAAAGCAGTCTAGGCGAGACAGTGTACTAACTAAAGAATTTGCGCTCACTTAGCATTTTTAGTCCCCTAGGGTATACAGATCTGTACATTCCATGTTTACTTTGCCTCGCCTAGTATTCTTCATGGTTGGGTATCTTCTGAAAATTGAGGGGGGTTTTTACTGTCTGAAACAGAATGTGCTCTTATTTTTGACAGTATTTCAATTAGAAAGCAGCTTGTGTTGAATAATCTACACTAATAATAAATCTGTAAATGTAGGCCTGTCGCCGGCCGCAGTGGCCGAGGGGACTGAGGCGCTCCAGTCACGGTCTGCACGGCCACTACGGTCGGGCGTTCGAATCCCCCCTCGGGCATGGATATTTGTGCCGTCCTAGTTCGTAAGTAGTTCATAAGTAGTTTGTATGTTTAGGGACTGATGACCCCGTAGTTAAGTCCCATAAGCTTAACAAACATTTGAACATTTTGTAGGCCTGTCGCTGTTGCTGTTCCCTTCAATCTTCAAAACTAATGGGCGAATATTCATGCGGATTTCACAGGAAACATGAGAAAAGTTTGCATCAACATATAGGCATTATTTTATCACTATCGTATCAGGAAAGAAAAAAAAAAGATATCGGAATTTTAAATGTTTTCAGTAACCGTCGTGTCTGTTTTATCAACTATTAAAAAATCTCTTATCTCCTAAATTACTTCACGAATTTGCATGGGATTTCAACAGGTAGCTTGAGCGTAACTGGGACAATATATAGACTTCGTTTCACACAAGGCGGATCACGGAAAAAAAGAATATCGTAATTTCAATTTTTATCTATGACCGTTATGTGTCTGTCTCTTTGAACACGTATATCTCCAAAACTAATTGACGAATTTTCATTGGGTTTTCATACGTAACTTTAGAACATCGTGCGGTTACACAAAGGCTTCAATAACTAAAATCGGGTAACAGAAAATAAAGGTATCATAATTTAACCATTTCCTTAAAAGCCATCGTGTATGTATTTGTTCAGGGTAATCTACAAAAGTACGAAACGAACTTTCATGGGTTTCCACAGGTAAATTGAGAATAGTTGGAGAGTAACAAAGGCTTAGTTTCTTCAAAATCGGATCAGAGGAAGGAAAAATATCGTAATTTGAATTTTTTTGTGTATACTATGCTTGAATTTCAGAGTAGTATAGCAAAGATCCGATAGAGGCACTGCTACTGACAGTACACCAAGTAACTAATAGATGGCGATGCTACGTTGTTAATTCTCATAACTAAAGTGTAATACACTGAAACAAGGCCTATGATTTTGCTTACGGCAGTGGTGTAGTGTATTAATGTTCGTAACGGCCGCTGAATTCTTTTTGAAAAATCAGTCTCGTACAATGAGGGGAATAATTCTTAGTGTTGATAATGAAATAAATAATTAATGTTGTTCCGATCAGTAAATTAATGATCCCCCTAAAGCGAATATTTCGTTGGCATCGTTAACATATTAAAATGCTGGCAATCAAGTAAAATTTAACCCAGGTGCAACACAAAAAAATAATTTTTTTACTAGCTGTATCACGCATGCCTTGCAATGCCATGGAAAGAAAAAAAAGCGCTTATTTCGGCAGATATTATTTGAATTAAAAACATAACGACATTCCTTCGCATCTATCGACGCTCTTATTTACATATGAATTCTTTGCAAGGAAAATGGAATTTATGTAGTTCCCTTTCTGATTTCGGAGTATCCTCTTTGGATTTTGAGTGCATTCTCTTTGGGAATGCCTCGAAAACGCCACAGTACAGCAAAGGACAAAATGAGGAACGTTAGTTACATAGTACAGCAAATAACTAAATATGGCATTGCTGCGTTGTTTTTACATACTGATAACTAGGGTGTAATAAACTGCAGGAAGGGGTACAATTTTACTTACGGCGACGGCGTTGTGCGCTGATGTTAGCAACGGCGATTGAATGCTTTTTCAAAAATCAATCACGTAGAATAGGGGAATAATTCTTTATCTTCAAGGTGAAGTACATAATTTATGCTGTTCTGGTCAGTAAATTAATCATCCTCCTAAAGCGAATAGTTCGTTGCCAACAATAGCAAACTAAACCGCTTCCACTTCAGGTAAATTTTAGCCCAGTAAGGACACAATATCCCTCCAATTCTGTTCAGGTTGAACATATAAGGGTTCAAATATAAAATGCGGTTCAAAACTATATGCTCAAATGTGCGGTAATGACTGCTTACAGCGCTAACTTGTAGAGCACTATGAATCACAAGAAAGTAAAAAGACACGTAAAAACTAATTACATCAGGCATTTATTAATACTTTACAGGAGGTGCTCGAAAATCGACCCCTAGCTACGGCTCATTATAAAAGCCGTCAGTCATGTCCAACACAATTATAAGAGCAAGAGACATGCGGAAAAGTAGATCATCTTCATTTGTGACGGGACTCGCGTACACCAAGCTCTTCATAATTACGATCCCGTCCTATCCATTTCTGGCCGAAGACAGCACCCAAGTGATTCCTGACCTTCCGACTGTACTGAGCTGAGGCCCCAATGTGCTGGATCCAGTGATATAAGGACATCACCCAGAAGGGCAGGTAGAACCCCCTGAAGAAGTTTTGTTGTGTGGCCAGTCAACCAGCTAGATGGAATGCACAATCCAAATATTAACGGAAAATCGCTGTTGGCAGGTGCGTGTGATATTGTGCCACGTGAATTATCACATGTCGAAGGTTGAGAATTATTGATTTTCACCATACCATACGGCATAACGATAGTCTCAACAGTAAATAAAACATTGCCAATGGAGATGTCAACTGCTGTTGGTATCAACTGGCAATGACGCTACGTGGAAGATAATCATAAGGGGCCATAGCATGCACCGTGTGTGAAGTCCTCAAAACAATGGGATGGCTCACACCCAATGCACGTCCTACACCTCTTGATCTCGTAGAACTGTTATTCACTACTATGTTTAGCGTTCTGTCTTCCACTGTAGGAGTTCCGCGATATTTTCCAAATTCCACATCTGGAAGCATAAAGCGATCGCCCCCTTAAAATTATATGGCATTTTTATACCGGTTTCCACCTTTTACAAGACCATCTTCAGATCATACTGGAGAGTACGTCGCTGGACGTTAATCATCGCACTTCCAGCGTCGCCTGCTACAGAATGGTCGGGAAATGTTCCTATTAAAATTCGAACCCGCTAATGAAAAATCATGAACATCGCTGCTCTCAAAAATGTAATCTAATATGATCAACTCATGCCACGTCCTTTGAGCAGCTAAACCATTTCTATGCGCAGCACCACACATGAAATAATTTTCGGTCAATTACTCATTAGTTAAACGATGAATGCTGCTCGCGTTCCGTGTGGGAAATAATACAAGCAGCTAGTGAAGCGCTATTATACGTCATACTCAACAGCACTCTCTGCTAGCTCAAGGCGGCAGTAACGCACACACATACCTATACGGCATTTATTTATTTCGCTTCTCCCCCCCCCCCTTCCGTCAACCAGTTACAACATTTTTGACACATAGTTTAGGACCGCCTTGTTTATCTGAAGAAGGACGCCAAGTGCTCCAATGGACGCCCTATGTTTGAGTTTAACCCAAAGGTGCCATTCATAAGTGGTATTCTGAGCGGAAAGACAATGTTACACGAAAATGCTGGACTGCTAGACTAAGGTACTGGTATGTATTTTTCTATTAAACAATTTGATGTGATATTGTGTGTAAAGATTTGTTTAAACTGTAACAGGGAGGAGGAAGGAAAATTATTTCAAATTTTGGTAAAGGGGTTGTGGCTACCAAATTTGTTACACTGGCTGGTGCCTTCAGAATTGAATTTCGCACCCTGGACTAAAACGTCCGGACATAGGTAGATTTTTTCCATAATAACTCTGCAGTGTTGATCTAGCTTAAGGGGAAAATCATGTGAACTGAGATGAGAATTTGGAGAGTATAGGTAGATGTGTCAGAGTAATGTAGTGGCTATAGCATCTCCCTAGTGATCGGAATTGAGTTGTAATCCAGGCCTGCTACAAAGTTTCTTTCAAATAAAGATTAAAAAACATCAATATTGTATTCCTATGCCAACTAAGGATACGCAACTTACAGGCAAAAATCGATTTTGCAGATCGTTCTAGATCGAACCCTACTACATCGATTCTGGGAAATATCAAAACAAAATGTTCGGTTCGCAAGTATCGATTTACCAAAAGGTGAGAAAAAACAGGTAACAATAAAATTAATATTTGTATCATATCCCTAAACTGATAACAAAATCTACCGCTTCACATATTTAAACTATTTGTACTTTCTTTTTACAAGGGTAATTAGGACGATCTCAGAAAGGGACTACCTATGGAAAGACAAGTTTTGTATCATTTATCTGAAGAAGTTGCAATGCTTTATTGTTGATCATTTTTTCCTCACGTACTCGAAAGAAAAACGGCAATTTTTATGATAATTGTAACGGAGGTAGCTTTTAACGTGAATTAACTCCTAGGTTAGTTTCCGTAAGCCACTGGCGGAGGGTACAGGACAAACAGACTTTGTCATCTTTTGAGCGATCATTACTCATTTACTGTATGTCTTTACTAGTTTTGGCAAGCTATGTTGCCATTATCAAGTGATCAAACGTTATTTCATCAAACTAATAAAATACTTATTGCAGAATGCGCTCTTCGCTTTGTCTTCTTATTGAAGTCATCACATTTAAAAAAGAGCCTGTTGTGTTGATGGTGCGAATTGAACGATCTACTGCCTGTTCCTTCATCTTAGGAATCAAATGGAAGTCATAAGGATTTAGGCCCGGGGCTTATAGTGGATGGTAAAGTACTTCCAAGTCCCATCAAACGAACACAACAACGGTCTGTACGGTCACTACGGTCGGGAGTTCGAATCCCCCCTCGGGCATGGATATTTGTGCCGTCCTCAGTTGTAGGTAGTTCATAAGTAGTTTGTAAGTTTAGGGACCGATGACCCCGTAGTTAAGTTCCTTAAGCTTAACAAACATTTGAACATTTTCGAACACAACAGCTATACCTTGACTGTATGCGCCCATACATTGTCGTAGCAAAGCGATGGATCCGTTGCACAGACATTGTTGCTACTTCTTTAGCAAAGCTGGTCGCAGGCGATGCTCCAAAAACCATCAGTAATACTGTACACTGACGGTATGACGTAGAGGAACGTAATGCATTAGGATAACACCATCGCAGTCGTCCACGAGAATCACCATTACTTTCACCATACTGGGGCTCTGACGCACTTTCGACTTTCGCGGTGACCCATAAAGACGCCATTCATTGGGTTGGTATTTCAGTTTTGGCTCGTACGATGTGGCCTATGTCTTATCTAGTGTTACGATACCGCGTAAGAAAGCCTCTCGTAACTCGCTCATAGTGCTCCAAGTGCGTCTGAGCAGCGTCGTAACGCATCCATTTCTGCATTTCTGTCAGTTCATGCGGAACCCATAGTGATGCAATGCTTCGCATGCCCAGGCATTCCTTCAGGATGCGAAGCACAGTCGTATGCGATAATCCGGTTTCGTTGAGAGCTCACAAATCATTTGATCACTGTTCACTAACGCGGCAACAGTACGCACTTCATCTTCAGAGACGCTAGGACGACTTGCCCGAAGCACGCCTGGTACAGTCTGCCGACCATCGTTGAAGGCTTTTACTCATCGTTCCACTGTTCAGTACGTCAATGCCGATTCCTCGCACGCCTCTTGAAGACCTTGATGACTGTCGTGCTGTACGACCACTGGCATAATCAATCTTAATCGAACTACGTCCTTTCTGTTTCGAAAACATAGTGACACCGTTACGTTAGACAGCTTGCTCACAAGTGACTGTTTTGTCCTCGATTGTGCGCACATCTGTGAAGGAAGGATGGTATGTCAACAACATGTGCTATTAACGATAATAGTAAATTCCAAAATGTTCAAATGTTTGTGAGGCTTATGGGACTTAACTGCGGGGTCATCAGTCCGTAAATTTACAAACTACTTAGAAACTACCTTATACTAAAGACAACACAAACATCCATGCCCGAGGGAGGATTTGAACACCCGACGGGGAACGGCCTCGCGCATCGGAGCATTGCGCATCAACGCGCTCGGCCAATCCGCCGGGGGTAGAAGATTCCATAGTTTCTCCACAGCAGTTTTGCCACTATTTAAGTTCCAACCCTCGTAAAACAACTTAACACACTCAGAAATACAATTTGACGTCAAGATGGAATTAATGAACACAAATTACTATTGTTGTTGTTGTGGACTTCAGTCCGGAGCCTGGTTTGATACAGCTCTCCACCCTATTCTATATTGAACAAGCCTCTTCATCTTCTCGTAGGACCTGCAACCTACATCCATTTGAATCTGCTTACTCTATTCATCTCTTGGTCTCCCTCTGCGATTTTTACCCCACACACTCCCCTCCAATGCTAAATTCCAAGATGTCTAAGAAGGTGTCCTATCAGTCGATCCCTTCTTTTAGAGAAGGTATGCCAGAAATTATTTTCTCCCCAATTCTGTTCAGTAACTTTTCATTAGTTACGCGATCCACCCACCTAACCTTCAGCATTCTTGTGTAGCAGAACATTTCAAAATTCTTAATCACTTCAGATTCCCTTAAATTTATTAAAGTTCCATCTCATTATTTTCCTACCTTTCTACAGGTTTTTCAGTTTCAACCTGCAGTTCATGACCAATAAGTTATGGTCAGAATCTATATCTGCCCCTGGGTAGTTTAAAACCTGGTTCCGGAATCTATGTCTCACCATGTCTTCGATCATTGGCAGAGCTAATTGGCATACAAACTTGTATTATTGTAGTCGCTGTTGGCTTCATATCTATCTTGACTACGATAATGTGATCTCTGTGTTGCTCATAGTAGTTATCCGCATTCCTACTTTCTTATTCATTATCAGATCTACTCCTGTGATTTCCCAACTGATTTTGTATTTATAATCCTGTACTCACCTGACCACAAATCCTATTCCTCTTTCCACCGAACTTCACTAATCCGCGCTATATCTAACTTCAGCCTATCCATTTCTCTTTTTAAATTTTCTAACTTCCCTACCCGACTAAGGGATCCAACATCCCACGCTCCGATCCGTAGAATGCCGGTGTTGACTTTCCGATGACAGCATCCTCCTGAATAGTCCTCGCTCGGAGATCTGATTGGGGGACTATTTTACCTCCAGAATATTTTATCCGAGAGGATGCCATCATACAGCAGATCTGCATGTTCTCGGAAAAAGCAACGGCTGTAGTTTCCCCTTGCTTTCAGCCGTTCGCAGTAGCTGTGTGTCAAAGCCACATCAGCTGATGTTACAAAGGCAGCTCAGTCAATCATCCAGACTGTTGCCCCTGCAACTACTGAAAAGGCTGCTGCCCCTCTTCAGGAACCACACGTTTGTCTGGCCTGTCCACAGATACCACTCCACTGTGGTTGATACGGGTGGAAAACATTATTATGAATAATAATTTTTGTCAGCGTGATTGAGCATTAATGGGTACGGTACGGCTATTTGTATCATTGAAGCACGCAAGCCACCCCACTTGGTAATGTCTGTGGTTCATAGGGTTGGAAAATATTATTATGTATAATAATTGTTGTCAAGGCGATTGAGGATTAATGGGTTCGATCTCGGCCAAAAACATCGATCTGAGTAAAAATCTGCAGTGCCAGGATTGATTCAAAATCGTTTTTAATCGGAACTCAAAAGATCGATTCACCAAAGACCGATCCCAGATCGCTCATCCCTAGTGCCAACGGTATGTGCTTGTGTAACGCGCGTGGGCGAGGAAATATAGAGTTAGTGGTGAGGGACGTTTCGGCCACAGTAAAAGCGTTCGTCCTCAGGAGAGGCGACGGTGGCGCTGCGGCGTGCAGCTGCACAACCGCGCTGCGGCGCGGAAGTCGGAAGCGGGTTGTGCCTCTGTCGCTGATCCGCGGCCCCGGGCGACGCGCCGGCCGTCCGTCGGCGCAGCCATCCATCAGGCGGGCCGCTGGGGGCGGCCGCCCCCGCCGCCCCCGCCGCCCCCGCCTGTCTATCAATCACAGATAATTCCTGCGACCCGGCCGTGCCCGTCCGGACCGGCGCACCCGTGTTTGCCGGCAGAATTATTTATTTGATTAATACGCTGCACAATATTTGTGCTTTCCATTTGTCTGTTTACTTGCGCGTTAAATTTTTTAGGCAAACATCAGCGGCGGAAAATGCGTAAACGCGGGGACGCGGGGACGTTTTTCATACTGTTATGATATGGAATATAATAATCCGGTCGCGCTAATCTTTTCGACGCCGTCCGAGACTGGGGCGCGGGCTATACGCTAAAATACCCGGGGGTGTACTGCTTGACTTCCGTTGTTTATAATAATCTCATGGTCAGTAATGGTGTCAAAACAAAATAATGGTGATTTATGTGTGGGTTTGTGCGTAGCGGCGGAGGGATAAAAGGCAGATACGTGGGGAATAAAAAACGAAACGCGTGGGGATCTCGCAGCCAACAAATTTCAGCTCGCCGTTCGTTGACTTCGCCGTCTGTGGTGCAACCTTTCTCACTTGAGTTGAAGGATGGTCTGAAATTCTCCCCTAATATTTCATCTCCCTCGCCGAGAGCTGAAGAACGCTTTGTTAACGCTCTTGTTAAAACACGAGTGGAAGAGAGGGTACGAGTTTTTCATTTCGGGTAGATGTAATGAAGAATATTATTTACTGAGCGTAGCACTTCGTTTGTGCGTTCCGGAATTGGTTACTTAGGATAAGTACCATTTAACAGCTACTGTGGTTCGTCGAATTACTGTACGTATGTGGTATCTGTTCTTATGCATCCCAAAGAACAGACACCATTTGTGATTCTGCAGCACATAAAGGAATTTACGACACCAGCTGCTAGTCGACATCGAAATGAATCTATAGGGAATGTTGAAAATTTGTTTCCAGCCCGAAATTTTTATTCGGATTCGAAAGAACACCATGTATATACAGGGTGTTACAAAAAGGTACGGCCAAACTTTCAGGAAACATTCCTCACACACAAAGAAAGAAAATGTGTTATGTGGACATGTGACCGGAAACGCTTAATTTCCATGTTAGGACTCATTTTAGTATTTCTCTTAAATGTAAATTGAAATAATTCGTTCAGACAATTGTCAAATACCAAATTATTGATAGAGCTGAAGCATTGAATTAAAATTTGTGGTGCGGCCGGGAATCGAACCCGGACCTCCATGCTTACTAGGCAAACGTCTTAACCGTTAGACTACCACACCACTAACGATTAACGCGCCTCGGAATAGTCTATGTACGATTTCCCTCCACAACACAAACTTTAATTCAGCTCTTTGTTCCAAAGATAATTGCCACTACTGCCAAGGCTCTCCATGCAGCGGAATAGCACCTCAGCAATGGACATGGTGGAACAATCCTGTTATGGTGATATAAATATCAATTAAATACAATGAAAGAAATCCCTGAGACGGATTTTCGTCTCAAATATGTCAAAGACATTATTGATAGAGCTGAAGCATTGAATTAAAATTTGTGGTGCGGCCGGGAATCGAACCCGGACCTCCATGCTTACTAGGCAGACGTCTTAACCGTTTTTTTTCCCTTGTTTTTTTTATGCGTTGACCACTCCGCCACCATTTTTTTTTTTCGGGTCTCCTTCCTCCCCTTCAACCCGTCCTTCCGCTCACCAAATTCGCCTTCATCGGCGTCGGCTTCATCGGCCTTTGGTAAAGCAATTTTCTTTTCTTCTGCAGGTTAAATTAATGGATCTCTTCCAAGATGAGAATCAAAATGTTCTTCCATAGAAATAACTAAAATAAAACTTACGTATCCTCGTCGAATCCATTTTTTTCCCTGGCTCTCTGAACGATTCCGAGTTCGTCTTCTCGAAAAATGTGTGTTACCGTGTAGTTTCTATCGTTTCTACAATTCAATTCAATTCTTTGTCTCTTCGCTTTATTTATCTGCTCCTAACTCGTGAACCGTGAGCTGCCAGGTTTTGTATTTTTATTATGACAGATGTTAATACATAAAGGAGTGGTGAGTACATAATTAAAAGAAAGGCGTCCTCTCGCCGTTTAAATGTGGAACATAGTAAAACAAAAATATTTGAAAAAATAGAAAAATATAAGTATTAAAAATGCTCTTATTCTAAAGATATCCAAGTACGGTCAAACGTAGTGTTCCATGTTTTGAAATGTCTGGGGTGCTCAGTAATTTCTAAATTCTTCTTTGAAAACTGCTTCTAAAAAGTTCGCATAGTTGCGCTTGTAATTTTGTTTTTGTGATAACTTGTGAAGTTGTTGAACTATATATATGGAGAAATCCTCTTTGCTTTTAGCTGTGCTTGACATTAAATAGTGAACAAAGTGTCCTTTCAGCCAGTTAACAGAGTTCCGTTTGGTTTTAGGGTACGGAACAGTATCTGGGTGCAAGAAATCATCAGGCGTAATACGAAGAACCGATGTTCTTGTAATGATAGCAAGCTTCTTCCGAATATAGTTCCATACGTCTTGGACCTTGGAGCACACAAAAAGATGTTCGTCGCTGTCCAATAAGTTGCACGTTGCGCACAATGGTGAGTCCGCCAAGTGTATGGAATGTAACCTGGAGTTGGTGTTGACTTTCCTGTTCACTAAGCGATACCAGGAGGCTCTGGCCGCTGTTGTTAGACCACGGCAGTGGATGTTCTTCCAGATGGTTGACCATCTGTGATTAGGGTATTTTTGTTCAATGATGTTCCGGTTCTTGGTTTCCATTAGCTTTTTATAAACTTCACGCACCGTCATGAGCTTATCATCTTGCATGTTTAGCTGCAGATAGCTCAACTCAATTAAAAAGGTTTGAAAATGGGACATAGCGCTCGGAATATGTTGGACGTTGATTGGAGGCTGCAGACTTGTAGGTGTTATCTCGTTTAACAGGTGGGCCGTTAAACTGTTTGGTAAATTCTTCCAGATCTTGTATGTATTACACACGTATAGCGCCCGTGTCTTAGTTTCAACATGCGTAAGGTTTATTCCGCCATCCCAAACAGCCAAAGTGAGTGTGTCGTATTTAACTTTAAAGATGTACCCTCGAGTGACGAAGTGACCTAAGGCTGACATAATTCGTTGGATTGTTCCGTGTGGCATCGGTAATACTTGTGCAACATAGTTCATCTTCGATGTTATGTAAACGTTAGCGAGGGTAACCCTTTGTAAGTCATCAAGCTTTCTGATGTAGTGGCTCTGTATGCATGCACGCAGACGTGCGAGAAGATTTCGGTAGTTGACAGCGATCGTGTGCCTTATGTCGCTTCGGTATTCGATGCCTAAGCATGTCAGTTTGGAGACTGGAGTTAAGTATCCGTGGTGCTGCATTGCAATCCCACTCCCGATGTTCATAATACCACACTTCCTTTCGTTTAACTTCGCCCCTGAGGCAAGTTCGTACTGCCTAACGATGCGGAGAGCTGCTTCTAACTCCCGTTCGTCCCTGACTAAGAAACCGACGTCATCCGCGTAGGCATTGCAGGCAATCTTGAGTCCACGGATTGTCAATCCTCGGAGACGTTGGTTCAGTGCAGCAAGCAGGGGTTCAATGGCGATAGCAAAAAGCGCCATTGACAAAGGGCAGCCCTGTCTCACCGAGCTCTTTAATGTAATTTCTTTTGTGAGCTGTCCATTGACTAACGCTCTTGTAACACCTTTACTAAGGATTGCACCGATGAAGTTTGTGAAGCGCTGCGGGAAGCCCATTGCATGCATGGTGTTCAAGAGATACTGGTGGTTCACTTTATCAAATGCCTTTGCGAAATCAAGTGATACCAAGGCACACTGAATTTTGCAAGCCTCTGCTGTAGCAATCACATCTCTATATTCGCATAAATTTTGTTGGATTTTCCTGTCAAGGCCCACGCATGTCTGGTATCTGCCTATTACTGCATTCAGCATCATTTTCAATCTATGGGCAATTACTCGTGCCACGATTTTGTAGTCACAATTTAGTAGTGTCAGAGGTCTAAAATCGTCTACAAGTTTGCTTCCTGGGTGTTTAGGGACGAAAACTGCAATTCCTTCTACCAGCTCTTTAGGCAGATTAAAATGCGGCTGCAAGAATTCATTATACATATCAAGTAATTTTGGCTTCAGTTGTTCACGAAAAATATGGTAGAATTCCGCAGTGAGACCGTCAGGCCCCGGTGATTTGTTTTTGGGGCTTCGCTGTATGGCATATTCCAGTTCTTCTTCATCAATTTCTTTAAGGAGATTCTCGGCTTGTGCTTCACTTAACGTCCCTTGAAGGTTGTGTAACAGCTCCTGTTGCATTATTGCGTCGTTGCTTCCCGTTGCCAGCAGCGATTCCAGGTGAGTATGAATTGCATTTTTTATGTCTTGTTGCTGCACGAGGGTGGTCCCGTCACGTAACTGGAGTTGCGTTATAATTTTTCTTTTGCCTCTCTTATTCTCGCGAATTACATGGAACATAGAAGCTTCCTCCTGCTCTATCAGGGTATCGGACCTAGACCGGACTTTGTATCCATCACACTGTAGCCGTTTAAGTTTCAGAAGTTTTGCTTTAATTCGCTTTATTTGTACGTAATTGCCGATTATCGTCGCGTCCGATTTATATAACTCTCTTAAGCAAGAGAAATAAAATTCTGTAGTCTTCTTTTGCCAGTAACACTTTTCTCTTGCATAAGTTTGAAACATTCTCCGTATCCTTGGTTTGGCATGTTTGAGCCACCATTCCGTCACTGAATTGTACTGTGATACTTTACGTTCACATTCCCTCCATGTTTCATTAAATGCACGCTGGCATTCTGCATCTTGGAGAATGGAGTTGTTCAGTTTCCACGTGCCTCTGGCACGGTATGTGCCCTGTTTGCTCATGTTAACAGTACATATATATGCAGCATGGTCTGATAAAATTGTCGGCCAAATTTCGGAATGTAGGACGGAAGAAGTGAGTTGTTCGGTGACATATATTCTGTCCAGCCGACTTGCAGAATGGCTCGTGACATAAGTGAAACCTTGTAACATGCCGTGCAGGTGTTCCCAAGTGTCAATTAAACGTAGTTCATTAACGATACGTTTCAGCTCCATCGAGGTGTTGAAGTTGGGCGTCTGGTCTTTGCGGTGCAGCACACAATTGAAGTCACCTGCAAGTATTAGGTGATCATAATTCCGACCAAATAGCGGCACTATTTCACTGCTAAAGAATTCTGCTCTTCCTCGCCTATTGCTACTGCCGGATGGCGCATACACGTTAATTATGCGAGTGCGGTAAACGGTGACTGCAATTCCCCTGCTATTCGGTAATTTTTCCACATCAGTCATTATGATGCCTTCTTTTGCCAAAACAGCTGTCCCGAGATCCTCTCCACTTCCCGGATTAGTGATAGCTGTATAACCGGCAATGTGTTCGAGTTCTATGGCAGCCACTTCCTGTAGCAATATGATGTCAATGTCGGCAGCACGTAACAGATCCTGTAACATGGACAGCCGCAACCCTGACCGGATCTTATTGATGTTGAGGGTGGCTATTTTATATGCTTGCGACTGATTCATGGCTTTAGGGTTGCTATTAGTTACTTTGTCCTGTTAGGGCGACTGGGCACAGAAGCCCCAAGTTCCTCAATCGGGGCTGCCATAGAGGCATCTTTTGTAGTTGTCGGTTGCTCCTTCAAGATGGTCGAGGATTTCGTCTGCAATTTCTGGACCGCGGCCGTGTCAGCGGTCTCCTCTGCTTCGTCCATTTCCTCTGCCCAAGATTTTGGACATGTGGACTGGTTCAGATCCTCTGTTTGATGTACCTCTGCAGAGGAGTCCAGTGCTAGCAGTGTGTCCGGGATAGAGGCTGTTCCACCACTCGACTCTCGGTGCAAAATCGATCCGGAAGATGCGGACATCTCAATATCCATTTCTCCCGAGACCGGCTCACTCACATCGGAAGTCGCAGAATTTCCATGACGGATCTTGCTGATAACCTTCTTTGCTTTCTCCCTCAGTAAAGGGGCGACTTGATTAGCACCCTGGTGGGCTCGTCTCCTTTTCTTTGTCTTCTTTGTCAAAGATGACTCTTTTGATGATTCCGAACCATCAGTATCAGAGGTTCGTTGTTCCGTCATGTTGCTTTCGTCATTAGATCCAAGATCCATGAAGTCCCGTACTTCATTAGGTCCAGGTATAGGGACAGCTTCAGCCAAACCTGTTTGTTCGTGGTCTGGTTCACGCGATGCTGCATCATCACTCATTTCCATATGTGTGTCTGAGTGAATCTCGGCACTTGAAAGGACATCAAGGTTTGAACCTGCAGGTACGCGTTCGGTGACTGTAGGCGCAACTGCACGTTTATCATCGTCATCTGATGGCGGGACATCTGAAGATGGGGTCGCGGTTCGCACTGCAGCTAGCGCCGTCGAGTAAGTCAGGGGCAGCGCTGTTGTCACGGAAGGACGCGCGGCCTCCCCGGCTGGTATCTGCGCCACGCGGCGTTGTAAACACTGCGCTCTGACGTGGCCTGTCGCGCCGCAGCCAGCGCAAGTCTTCGGCTGCCCATCGTATATTACAATACCACGGTGTCCGCCTACAGTGATGTAAGAGGGGATATGTTTTGTTAAATCTATCTTAATTTGTCGCACTCCGCTTAACACAGGGAATTTATGGCTCTGAGAAAACTTTTCCGCAAAACTATTCAATACCCTGCCATACGGCGCTAAGACAGCATTAATTTGTTCCGCTGTTGTTTCAAAGGGCAGTTCGAATATCCGCACTGTTCGGATACCAAGTCCTGCGTGCGTAACAGTCACATTTCCGACAGCACCGTCCCTATATTTAAATTTCAAGGCCCCTCCACTGCTTGCTACTACTCTGTCACATACGTCTGAATTTATCACTTTAAGAAAAACCACACTCGTCACAATAGAAAAGTTGATTCCAACGACTTCATGGGCAGATATCTTAGCGGCTTCTTCTAACCAGTTTTCTACTTCGAAAGAGCTCGGTCTAGGGAGAGTCGTGTCAAAGGTGAACTTCAGTGTATCTATTCTCTTAGTTTGATTCATGGTTCCATGGTATTCTACACAGCTAAGACTTCGCTGTATGCACGCGACTCACCGCGCAGACGTAAACAAACTCGCCACGGCGCGCTGCTCCGCCGGAGGTCCGTACACCGCCGCAGCCGCGACGAGACTGACCGTTAGACTACCACACCACTAACGATTAAGGCGCCTCGGAATAGTCTATGTACGATTTCCCTCCACAACACAAACTTTAATTCACCTCTTTGTTCCAAAGATAATTGCCACTACTGCCAAGGCTCTCCATGCAGCGGAATAGCACCTCAGCAATGGACATGGTGGAACAATCCTGTTATGGTGATATAAATATCAATTAAATACAATGAAAGAAATCCCTGAGACGGATTTTCGTCTCAAATATGTCAAAGACATTATTGATAGAGCTGAAGCATTGAACTAAAATTTGTGGTGCGGCTTCAGCTCTATCAATAATGTCTTTGACATATTTGAGACGAAAATCCGTCTCAGGGATTTCTTTCATTGTATTTAACTGATATTTATATCACCATAACAGGATTGTTCCACCATGTCCATTGCTGAGGTGCTATTCCGCTGCATGGAGAGCCTTGGCAGTAGTGGCAATTATCTTTGGAACAAAGAGCTGAATTAAAGTTTGTGTTGTGGAGGGAAATCGTACATAGACTATTCCGAGGCGCCTTAATCGTTAGTGGTGTGGTAGTCTAACGGTTAAGACGTTTGCCTAGTAAGCATGGAGGTCCGGGTTCGATTCCCGGCCGCACCACTAATTTTAATTCAATGCTTCAGCTCTATCAATAATGTCTTTGACATACTTGAGACGAAAATCCGTCTCAGGGATTTCTTTCATTGTATTTAAATACCAAATTGTTTCGTTAGTATGTACTGTACTTCCTCGATTCACCGCCAGTTGACCTATTTTCTGTGAACGTTTGGGCAGGAATTGTTGGTGATGTCTTGATTGGGCCTCATGATCTTCCACCTACGCTCACTGGAGCATGATTTCATATGGGATACTCTATCTGTGCTGCTAGAACATGTGCCTTTAGAAGTACGACACAACATGTGGTTCATGCACGATGGAGCTCCTGCACATTTCAGTCGACGTGTTCGTACGCTTCTCAACAACAGATTCGGTGACCGATGGATTGGTAGAGGCGGACCAATTCCATGGCCTCCACGCTCTCCTGACCTCAATCCTCTTGACTTTCATTCATGGGGGCATTTGAAAGCTCTTGTCTACGCAACCCCGGTACCAAATGTAGAGACTCTTCGTGCTCGTATTGTGGACGGCTGTGATACAATACGCCATTCTCCAGGGCTGCATCAACGCATAAGGAATTCCATGCGACGGAGCGAGGACATTTTGAACATTTCATGTAACAAAGTGTTTGAAGTCACGCTGGTACGTTCTGTTGCTGTGTGTTTCCATTCCATGATTAATGTGATTTGAAGAGAAGTAATAAAATGTGCTCTAACATGGAAATTAAGGGTTTCCGGACACATGTCCACATAACATATTTTCTTTCTTTGTGTGTGAGGAATGTTTCCTGAACGTTTCGCCGTACCATTTTGTAACACCCTGTATAATTAAGCTCAAGACGGCAAACCACATGTTTTTCAGTGCGCATGCACATAGGTCCGGACTCTTAGGGAAAATGCCGCGGGTGGTCAGTCATCATGGCTAGGACACTACGATAGTATTGTCTAGACATGTTAAAAATGTCCCTCTGGCGAGAGGCGAGGACGGGTAGCTCGCACTGCTGCTGCTATCGCTGTACTCCCATAGGCGCAGTGGTCAAGCGCAACTGCCCAGTAAGCAGGAAAATCCGCGTTCGAATCCCAGCTGGCCAAAACTTTTCAACTTTTCCCAAACATTTATTTCTATGCCAACATGGATCTAGCGTCGTAAATACCTTTCTGTGTTCAATGAAGATGTACTTTCTTTTACTGCATCCTCCACAAAAATTCGATAGATTGCAGATTGTACCAAGAATTAACCTTTTACTGCACGCTGGAGTCGTTATGGTACCTCTCTTTTCACTGAGTTGGAGACCTGCAAAAAATTATGATCACCACACCTGTTCCGGATACCGATCTCCTACGCTATGCCAACGCCATTTCTACGTTCTACGTTCTAAGTAAGAATATGACCGACCATTTATCCACAATGAAACATACAGAAGAGATGAGATGTCAATTTGAAAACAAACTTGGTATTTACAACTACTAGCTGAAAACCCGGCGTGGCTCAGATATTTATCTATTCCAGCCTTGAGTTACTAAAAATGTTCAAATGTTTGTAAAGTCTATGCGACTTAACTACGGGGTCATCAGTCCCTAAACTTACCTCTCTCTCTCTTTCTCTCTCTCTCTCTCTCTCTCTCTCATTTTTTTCTTAAAACGTGTTATGTTTATGGGAGAATATTTTAAGAAATAAGGCTTTCTTGCATCAGGTACAAAATTATACGTGCAGTATCCAAACAAAGAAAGATAACAATCAAAATACAAATGGCATATAAAATTCGCCCGATCTCATATTTATTAAGTTATATGCTGTACAATTGTATAATTTTTCAGGTATATATTCATTTCTATAAGTGCTTTCTGTAAAATCTGTTGCGAATACAGTTAGTAGTAAAGAAGTAATAGATTAAAACTTGGTGCATGAGAAGGCGATTTTCTATGAATGTTACTGTTCATGTGCTCATATCTCATGAACTACGTGTCGTACTGCCATACAATTTCGAAGGTACATTCAGCTCCACAATATATAGTGTAGAAATTATAAATTGTAACGTCATACCGAATGCCGTACTTTTAGTCCATTAACATCGGAAAAGTAGTAAGCGAGAAACTGTTTTCCTTTCATAATGTTATTATGGTTTTCAGCGAGAAACAGTTCAATAAAGGTTTGAAATTATGTTTAAAGTTGGTTGCAGGTTGCTATGTACTGTCATTCTCATACAGTGTGTGAATAAAGTCTAGTCGAATTATGTGGCAGTGCTTGCAACTATATTGTTTATGACGCTGTATCTCCTTAACCATGGGCTGTATGTGGTTCTTACCCTCGACAACCTTGTTACCTCACGGTAATAAGTGCACCAAATTTGGTTGAAATCGGCCCAGTGGTTTAGGAGGTAATGTGCAACACTTCCATTTGATGCAGCAGTTTTTCGCTCATCTCATTGTTTATGACGTCATATCTCGTGAACAATGTGCTGTACGTGATCTTAACGAATACGGCTACCGCCCTCATGGATTGAAGCTTACGTGTGCAAAATTTCATAAACAGTGGAAGAAAACTGTACATTTCTATACAATACATACACACAAACATATGGACACTCTGCCTTAAAGATGAAAACACATTTGACTGCATGAGCGGAAAAAAGCTCTTGGCAATAATGAAGGCACCCGATAGAAGTGTACCAAGATCCGCATAAAAACACGAAAGCAAAAACAAATGCTGCCATAGAACTCATACCAGAAACAACGGTAGACAAAAGGATAAGCCAAGACTGCAGCCTTTCACCAGTATTGTTCAACATGTACATGGACGATCTAGTAAAAGAAGGAAAAATTAAGAGAGGTAAATATGTAAATGTTACGCTTTTTGCCCTCTTTCAGTTAATCATACAGGCAATGAAGAGGAATTATAAATAGCTATAAGAGACGGTGCACAATTTCGGATTGTTTTTGTTAACAGTGGAAAGGAGATCGCCCATGCCATTTGAAAGGGCTTTTGGCTCACGATAACAAGAGGAGAGAGGGTGACTCGGCTATGGAGGCGGCGACTGAGGTCACAGGTCACTGACCAGAGTGTAATGTAGCGGTTTGGGACATTTCGCCTCAAAGGTAAGGAGATGTGTCTTGCTTGGCCATGTTCAACAGCTAGCAGTCTGAACGAGAGGAGAATATCGTTGAACCTACTAGAAAAAAAGAGATAAAAGCCAAACTTCGCCGGAAAAGAAAAAAAAGAAAAAAGAAAAAATAAATAAATAAATAAATTCGCGTTTCTCGTGGAGGTGCTGTCGAAGCAGTAAGTCAATTACGCTCGATCGCCCAACAAGTTGCTGAGAAACTGAAAAATAATGACTCTAACAAAACCGAAGTACCTGCGTCCACCGCCGAAGATATAAGGGTTTTGAAGGGCGTCTCACAAAAAGTGTCGGTTTACTTTTGGGGCAAAGAAATGGAGAAATATGAGGGCCCAGCATCATCTTACATGTTTCTTTGCGAGTAAGAGAGTGTTGAACATAGACGCATTCATTGGTTTTAAATCCCCGTCTAGCAATGAACGACACCTATAATATAACTACTATCGACGTCAACAGAATTTAGAACTAGGTAAAATTCCTCTACAGCACCAACGTAGACATAGAGCTACTACAGCAGGTGTGTATAGAACCCAACCTAGCAGGATACGTTAGCATAGCAAACATCAGCAAAGAAGACCACACAGGTACTGCCATCTTACTACATGAAGGTATATCTTACACTAACGATGTGAAGCATCTCCTGCATTGTCAACGACGTTCAAATCTTGTGTTTGTATGCACCTTCAGGTAACAATCGTTGGCAAGAACGCTCATATTTTTATAAAAATGATGTTCCTTTTTTAATTAATGGACATTCTGACAACCTCATTATAGGGGGAGATTTTAATTGTGTCAACTCGGCCAAAAATCAAACCTTAATAAATGTTTTGAATACGACCATCTAGCTCACGGATTAAAATTAATCGATACCTGGGAAAAAGTTCACGGGGACGTATTGCTTTCACCTTCATAAGCGGCAATTCCGTCAGTCGAATAGACTGCATTTATATCTCTGACGCGCTGAAATATAAAGTAATGGTGACATTGCGTCTGTTGCTTTCTCAGACCACAGTGTCCAGTAGTGTTATATAAACCTACTGGAAACTGAACATCAGCCTGTTACAAGACGAACAGTTTGATGTAGAAATCGAACAAGCATGGACTCAAGCATGACGTTCTCAGACGCAATACAGGTCGATTACCGAATGGTGACTGTATAAAGCCAAACCTAAACTTCGGTCAACACCTAAACGATGTGCGTACCAAAAGTCTTATTGGCAAAAACAAACCATCGAATTTTGCTTTTCATGTCTCCGTAAAATCTACCAGTCCACTGACCTCATAGTTGATGACGCTCACCAGCGCTTAAAAAAGTACAAAGCCAAAATCACTGCTTTGTACCGAAAAAGAATGGAGGGCACCATAATACGTGCTCAACCGAAGGATGTTGCATCTGAAGAAATAGCGTCACTTTACTACACACTTCGAACCATACGACCTGAAACAGCTAAACTAATAGAAGGGATTGATTATGGGTTAGGGACTGTAGCTAATATGCAAACGGACTTACCATCAAGGGTATCCAGTTATTATTAAGACTTCTGTGACATGCAGGTGACTCTGCAACAGTGTCGTAAGCGAAATAGAGCCCGTCGTGTCAGATGACGACAACTTGGCTCTGGAGGTACCTTTCAGCGAAGAAGACACCAAAACCGCAGTCTTCAATCCCGTAAACCGGAAATTACCTGAACCAGCGGCCTTAGCGCCGAATTCTACAAACACGTCTTGTATATACTGGCCACTACGTTAACCCAGATCACCAACGGAATGTGGCATCTCCCAGCTGTCGGCTGTAACACACGAACTAAAGGATGTACTCATCATCCCCTTACCCAAGAAGGTAAATGGCAAAAATATTCAGGAAATGGGGCTTATTACATTACTTAAAGTAGTTTTTAAAACAATATATTGGAGCGTCAAACAACGAATGGAACCGGTGCTGCATAAAATTCTTGGAAGACACCTACAGGGGGGCTGATCGGAAGAAGTATATTATCAGCCGCGTTTGAACTACGGGATATCATATGTACATTGACACACAACAATGAAAACGGCGCTTGCTGTTCCTCGACTTCGAAAAAGCATACGACCGTGTGAGTCACGACCACTTGTTCAATGTGATGTCGAATTGGACAACGCCTTTTCCTCCTACTTCGGAATTGCATCCACAATGCATCGTCACGAGTGCTGATTAATGGACACTTAACAAACCAGGTACCTATTAGGAGGTCTATTAGAGAAGGCTGACCATTGCCTCTATGACCTCCATGGCCTCTCTTCACATTCCTGAAATTATCAATCGCACGGTATCTGGAATCAACATAGGAATGGAAAAAGCTGTGTGCATCGCGTTCGCTGACATCTGTCTTGCAGTGACATCCACTGAACATCGAGCCACAGTGAGCAACATGGAGCAAAATTAAGCAATAGAAAGACAACTTTGCTCCACATAGGGAGAGGCATTCGCAGTACCAACGACCTCGACTAGTATGAAACGAGAGACAACATAAATCTCTCTGAGTCTACTGGAGTGCTACACCATATGTTATGGCTTCTAAAAATAGGACTGCACAAAATAAGAGCAACATCACAAGTTTATTCAGACAGGGATTTCGACCTTCTACAAACAGTACACACGGTTAGAATATCCAAAGCGACCAGGGTCCACTAAGGTAAAGCAGTCAACAATCCGAAGATTGGTTTGAACACCACACCTCTTTGGAGGTGGTATGCCGTTGCCTTCCTCCGACCTTCAAACTGACTTACCCAGCCAGTTATAGGAGGACCTACAGTTTAAAGTGGGTTCCAAACCATGGTGCTACTCGATATTTTTCACATCAGCAACACTGACAGAGGTGAAAGAAGTAGAAAGTGACGGATAAAAGTCCTAGAACATGGCGGGGATCGAACCCGCAACCTGGCACTACCACTGTGCTACCAAGCCGCATTTATCTCGGCCAAATCGTATATATTTCTGACCAACTTGCAGACAGCATACAAAGGGCGTTCTGCTGGTACGTCGTGAGAAGTCATTTTTTTAAAGTATGCTTCGACACCCTGATTTCACCGACAACAAGAGGAGGACTAGGACTAGTCAGCGTTAGACATAAGTGCCGTACATTACTGATTAGTCGCATTTACAAAACGATTAATAAACAGACATCAAGTACAACCAAGTTTTTAATGTTACGCTGGAAGCCCAGCTATAAGACATCAAATAAATAAATAAATAAAAAAGGTCAAATATTTGTATAGTCTATGGGACTTAACTACGGGGTCATCAGTCCCTAAACTTACAAACTACTTACAACTAAGGACGGCACAAATATCCATGCCCGAGGGGGGATTCGAACCCGCGACCGTAGTGGCCGTGCAGACCGTGACTGGAGCGCCTCAGTCCCCTCGGCCACCGCGGCCGGCTATATGACATCACCCATCCATGAAACCACAACACCGTTGGCCTACCGTCATATCAGGATTTATTACAATGAATTCAGTTACATACAAAATGCAGCAAAGATTGATCTGCCATATACTAATGCTAAAATATATAATTTCCTCGAGACGAATGGAAGAGAAAACAGGGTTACAAACAAAATATCCCC
The DNA here is from genome assembly GCA_026315105.1 of Locusta migratoria. NCBI lineage: Eukaryota > Metazoa > Arthropoda > Insecta > Orthoptera > Acrididae > Locusta > Locusta migratoria. The sequence goes on from CM048745.1 coordinate 719,761,266, forward strand.
ATCAAAGTGGAATATCATTTGGAGAAACATCCATTGTCATGTACTGTCGTCACGCGTCATATCAATGTGGTATTTGATAGTGAACGACAAAGTTCCAACAAACGAAAAACTCAACGCCACCCACATGTGTCCCACACCAGCCTGCTGACACGTGGACACTCAACTGCACAGGTTCTCCTGTGGCACCGCTGGCCAGATCGTGGACCACATGCGACGCAGGCTGGCAATTATTGACCGCACGTCGCCTCAAAACGTGAATATCACTGAACTTATCAGACTAGAGACACTGCGGTACCCTAGGAAGAAGCACAGTGCGGCAATATGGCTTTCAGGACACACCGCCAAGTATGTAATTCATAACCGACAGGCAACGCCAGCAAAATAATGTGCGTATCTACAGCATGGACACGCGAAGATACTAGGACAAAAACATTATTCATATACATACGGCAATAGGCTGCGAATAATGGTGTAGACATTATGTAAAGCTGATTCTATGAATTGTCCTCTGTTTTAAAGTTTAAATTTGTGTACAGACTCGGAAAATCCAGCGCTAAAGGCTTTCAGAGTTATAAGCAGAAGCACGCAGCAGAATTGGGAAACCAACGTTATGTTACGACAAGAAACTGACCGCATACAATAATACAAGAGAAGACAAACTCTAAAGCAGACACTGCTCTGAGAACAGACCGAGAAGAAGTTTAAAGAGTTGTACGTTTTTATTTATTTTTGCCATTCCTTGAAGAGATTACAATTTATTTGACAAGGAGGCACAATTATAATTTTACTTTTTTTCACGAGGAAAACTTTTCATCTCAATCGACTGTCTGGAAAAGTTATAGGATGAAGAAATAAATACATAAAAGATGAAACTGAAATAAAATAAAAATAGTTAAAGCGACCATAGCCTGCTGCAGATTCGATTCCCGCCCCAGCACAAATTTTCAACTTTGTCGTTGAATTTGTTTCAACCCCCGAAACGGTCGAAATGTTTCAATATTTCGATTTCGTGAAATTAATACAATTACAACGAAGTAGTATACATAAAAGATTGCTTCATAGTGACAAAACTATCGAATTATTTGTATGTCAAGGCCAAATGACGTATTAGCAACACATATTTATAAAATATTAGTTACTCATAAAATTTGCAGTATTGCACCGAAAGAATCTACGTTTTGACAGATAGCTCTAAGATGGCAATTAAGCCGAAACAGGCGCCTTTAGTAATAAAGATCATTTGACTTATAAAACAGTGTTTCAATTACACAAAGAATGAAGACTGGCAAAGAGAGCATTTATGCCTGAGGAGTAGTCTACCGGTATCCAATATCCGCGCAATGTGATGAATAAATTGATGAGAATGTACAATTGGAGCACATCTTTGAATGGAAGTAAAACGTCGACAGAAGGAAAACCAGAACAGAAGAGAACAGAAACATTTGTGTTGTTCTGCTACAGAAGAGACTTGAAAATTACTTGGAATGATAAGTTAATGGATGAATCGGCGAAGAAAGTACCACATAAAAAACACCGACAAGAAGAAGGGAAAAAAACGATAGGATCTGTGTTAAGACAGGTCTGTGATTTAGAGGTAGGTATAGAGGATAAAAATTGTAGGGGAAGACCAATATAGGAATACATCTAGGATATGATAGAGAATGTAGGAAGAACGTATCAAACCAGTGAAAAGACTTTTGCATCAAAGAAAAGAAAGCGGGAAGGAGATGCGCCACTTAAACTATACCATCTACAACTTATCGTACGGCAATTTGTGAAATACAGATGACAATGTTGACAGAGCATTGACTCATAAATTTTCAGCCTGGTTGCGATGGAACGTAATTGACAGATTGATGGTGGAGGGTTAAACGCGGGGCAGAACTGACTGGTCCCAAGTTTCTGCCTCTGGAGTTCGTAACCTGTAGTAAATTTCCATCTTCAGTGTAATTCAAGGAATTTCTGAGGCCGGGAGGGGAACTGTACGGAATTTTACTGGTTAAACCAATTATACTTGTAATTCTCTCGCTCGTCTGAAAAAGGAACTTGACATTGGACATGTCGAAATGAGTAATTAGAGGCGCACCTGGAGCTATGCGTATTGGCCTCACATTCACATTCATAGAAGTAAGGAGGGAAAATGTGAAATTGTAGACTTTGGCATCCGACGTATGAATGCGTGACGCAGTAGTGGAATTTCACACCGCAGCTGGCAAGGATATAACGTCGATTCCTTACTAAATAGGAGAAAATTCAGAGGACTGGTGCAGTTGTAACACGCAGCCAGATACAGCATCTGATTGCCCATAGGGCTGTGGTCATCTCAGACTGCATGAAGGAATACAAAAGCTCAATGCCTCTCAACACATCTCAGAGCGGACTACAGCGGTGGATATTTTATGGTAGAATGTTTAACAGGAGGGCACATTTCGATTCATCCCAGAATGTGACAAGACCTTAACTAATAAGAGACTATATGGAAAGTCGTCTCTAATGAACACGATGTCGACGGGGCGTTAAACTCTATCCTTCCTTCCTTAATCTACCCTTTATGTCCAAAAATAATTAACGTATGCACTATCAGTTGGTTGTTTTCGTTGTCTGAAATAAAATCAACTAGTTTCACAGCAGGCTTTGTAACCTCTGTTTCTAATTACACTTCGTACAACGCGCCCGTCTACTCGATGCCGCATTTACGACGCTTTTCACCTCTCGAGCGTGGATCAGATGCCATCCCATACAGGAGTGTGCTTGAAACGACGTTATGATAGGCTAAAGTGGACAGAAAAACAGCGGAAGGTTTTCATTTATTGTTGGAAATGAACGATAAAAGGCTCGACGTTTCCATAAAAATCTGACCGCGCTTAAACACTTCTTATGGCAGCAGCAACCAAATATATCTACACCTATACTCTGAAACAACCTCACGTGTCTGGCTGACGGTACCTTGCGAGGTCACTTCTTTCTTCCAGTTACTTAGTTTTCGTGGAAAAAACATCTTCCGGTAAGCCACGATGAGGGATCTAACCTCTTTAATTTTATCGTCATTGTCTATTCAGGAGATATATGTAGAAGAAAACAATATAGTGGATGACTTTTCTACAAACGTACCGTGTCGAAAATCTGACAGTAGCCCAAACCGTGATAGGGAAAGTATTGCAGCGTTTGCCACTGTAACTGGCCATCAACATCGTGAAGCTGTTAAGCTTACAAAATAAATCAGTAACGAAGCGTGACGCTCTTCGCTGTATCTACTCAAACCCCTCCGTCATTCAACCTAGTACGGATCTGACACTGACGACCCTTATTCAAATATCTGTTGAACGAATGTTTTGTACGTTACTGTCTTTGTTGACGGACTAGACTTCCTGAATATTTTCCATTAAATTGAAAAACTTCATACGCATTAAGCAAAACGTTATCTAAATTTAAAACGTTTTTCTGTTATTAACGTAAAGTAAAAGTTACGGTGATACAATCAATGTGTATGTATTCAAACCTGGATAATAAAGCAGCCAAACTGCTGACGAGAACCGATTCCAGAGATGTTTATTCTCCTGTTCAACAAATATTAAAATAAATCACTTACGCAAAATGGAACTTGGTATGTGCAGTTGTCGCTACAGTGGTCTTCGGCAAGGTTGGCGTAGGAAGCACATTAATTTTCCGTGTAAGTGCTCGGTTATCTGGTGAGAAGGAAGATCTATTAATGTATATATAATCAGAGCCGCCTTACCTGTGCAGTCGGCCTCGGGGAGTAGCCCACTTGTCGCCCTTAGGGAGGCGTCCTGAGGTATCTGGAGGGGGTGGAGGGGGTCGAACCGAGTCCACCAAATTTCACGTGGTGGAGAGGGGGCCTCGGCAAATCTCACGTAATTTTTTCCGCAAAAAACAGTGCAAAACTGGTTTAAATTAAGGAAATCATGTTTAATGTCTATAATATGGCTAAATACAAGACAGTAATACTTATGGCAGCTATGCAAACACCACATGGTAGTCCCTCGATTGTTTCTCTAAAGACACACGACCCTTTTTTCTCTCCACACACGTTTTTGTCGGAATTGGAACGCAACACTTGCGGCAGCAACCGTGCTGGCCACCCGGGCGCCTCTCTCACGCTGCGCGAAGCCCGGGCCAGACCGCTCGGCTACAGCCATACGAGCATTCATTTCATGCACCTTTTTTTTATCATTATTCTTTTATTTTTTACTGTAGGAATACTTCAAGAATTGAATATGTGTTTCAGACTATTCTACATCTTCTTCACTTTTATCCCTAAAATATTATGTATAAAAGGATACAGGCTTACTGCTTAAAATGATTTATTTTAATAGCTTTTTTATATGAAATAATTTTTTACGCCCAATCAAGATTATGCATTGCTTATATTGTACACGATAGATTTCGAAAACTTGTTCCCGCTTTGAAGTGCGTTATCTCTGTTCTGTGCCATATTCGTGATATTTACCACGAATGAGGTGCTGCATTGTTTTCTTTACTGTAACGTATAAAACCCTGCGCACGTTTTATATTATTAATCATATTTACATACATAGACAAAGCTTGCGTGAAACATGGATGGATGCAGCCAATAGTTAGATTTCATTCAGCGCGTTTTCTCTTCTTATATCCTTAATTCAGTGCGTGTTCGTGAGATTACCAACGTACGTTGAATGAGATAGAATAATATTTTATTTTCGCAAGTTGGATGATTGTAAACTATAACATTCATGTTATAGTACGATACCGGCGTTTTTTTCGACACGCGTAGTCGTACGCGAGTCGCCCAACCCTAAAGCCGGCGCTGTATATAACGCCCCATCGACAGCGTGGTCATAACATATTGAGCACAAGCAGGGATTGCTTTAGATAAGAAAGGGGTAGGAAATCAGCCGTGCCCTTTGAAAAGAAACATCCCGTTATTTGAATGCAGCGATTTAGAGAAATCGCTAAAAACCTAAAGCCTTGCGGTCGGAGGAGGATTTGAACCGCTGTCCTGCCACTGACAAGGGGGCCATCAGAAGCGTAAATAAAGGATTCTGATGAGTCTCGGATATGTTGTAGAGGGATACACCCTGAGTATGAGGATATCCTTTTTTTAACGACGGGCATTGGTTTTCGAGAAAATTGATGTGGAAGTTCACTGCGCGTTTTAAGACGCGTGACGGTAGACATGTTCCCAACCACATGAGCGTGGCGCAGCGGTTAAGCTCTCCAGGTACCGCGCTTGAAGTACGGGTTCTATCTATGTTTTTGTTTTTCTCTAAATAAGAATAGCCCGATATTTTTCCATTTTATTTTACACAACAATAACAGCGTACATTGTGTGAAATTAGTACTAAATGTTCAACTATGACGTAGTAATTTAATGTTCGTTATTTCAATATCTTACTCGCTATCGTCTGCATGGTTTGCTATGCCACAACACAAATCCGGATGATATTTGTGGTAAGAGCAAACCATAAATACAATGGTTTACAGCACCAAGCACATATCATAAAAGCTATTGTCTTGCAGGAGCACTGAGTTTTGAAGAGCGATACCAGACGAAAGTTGACTTCAATTAGAAAAGAGTTGTCTTTCATCCGTTATCTTTGGTGCGAACCATGCGTATTTGATCATCTCCGACAAAGAAGGCGCCCTGAATTGATGCAAAATTAATGACTGTAGTTTTACGACGCTTATCATTCGGATTTATGTTGTGGCATAGCAAGCGATGCAAGCGATAACGAGTAAGATTTTGTAATAAATGAAATTACCACGGCAAAATTAAATACTTACTACTACTTTCACACAACGTACACTGTTGATATTCCGTGAAACAAAATAAAAAAAGTGTCGGACTACTCTGATTTAAAAAAAAAAAAAAAAAAAAAAAAAAAAAAAAAAAAAAAAAAAAAAAAAAACCACACACACACACAGATATGACCCGAACACGGTACCTCCAATGTGGTAGCTGGAGACCTTAACCGCTGCGCAACGCTCACTTGTTTGGACCATGGCTTACGTTATGCCACTTATATCGCGCGGTGAACTTCAACTTCAGTTTCCTCGAAAACTAAGGTTGGGTTGGGTTAGCGGGACTAAACTACTGAGATTATCAGTCCCCCGGTTGAGAGGGGAAGGAGTGAGGATAGGAAAGGAGGGGACGGGGAAAGAAAATGCAGTCCGGGAAGTAAAGAAGGAACGAAGACTGCATTAGCTCGGGACCCCGTGCTGGCTACGCACGAACCCACGAAAGAACCGTGAGCCCCCTGGGGGGCGAAATCTAAGGCCCGTGGCTGAAAAAGCGGATAGCCTCATACTCAGAGTAAGTCCTTCTACAACATAACCGAGACTCAACAAAATCCGTTATTTATACTTTAGATGGTCCCAGCCTTCTGACAACTGCGCCACCTCGCACGTTCCCTATCTGTTAGTAGTTCCACAGGTCTACATTCCACAAGTTATTAATACTTCCTTTTGTGTATTTAATTCTTTAATTTTTGAAAGCAGTTTTTTTTTGGACCAGCGATCTTGAAAATTTTAATAATTAAAGTAAGACAGTCTAGATCGATCTAGACTGTCTTACTTTAATTATTTAATTCCTTGTCATAGTGCAGGGTAGCTCAAACATGCGTTCGCAATTAGTATCATTTGGAAGGGAATTTGTAATTGCAATGTTGTTTTTCTATCCAAGAAAACTATATATTTCCAGCAGAACATGGATATTGGAAGAATTATTGTGTGTTGGAAATACGTTTAGTGAGTATTCACGTGCATCTTTTACGGTGTCTACGGGTGTCAATTCTACAATTAAATGTACTTTTCGTGCGAGGAAATCGCCTGCTTATCATACTTATTGCTTAATTATATGATCCTTTAGACTTCGGGAGCAGATGTCAATCTTAGAACGTATAGCTTCATTAATAGGTATCTATTATCTCCACAAACTACACTTAACGCAATCGCAAACCACTGTGCCCTATCTGAGACTCGTAGGAAGGGTGTAGTTCTGGTAACACGAAACCCGTCACTGATATCGTATAAAATTTGTAAACTACTTTCTTTTTGCGTCGAAATTGTCCAAGCAAACTCAGTTCTTTTGTCTTATCGCAGGACAAAAGTGCTGTTTTAGAAGGAAATTAATTGAATGATCATAAGTATTTGAAGTTAACATAGTTATCATTATGATTTTTTAATGTTCTATTCTGGCCCACCTATTTAGAAATTCAACAGCGAAAACGGTTTAGTTCAAACTGACTGTAACACAACAAACGAGCAGCCTTGTTTCGTAGGAGTTACTACAGTATTGTCAAAGTAAGTATGACATAAATCCATATTGTGCGATTTATAATTTTTTAGTGTAATAACTATGCACGTGACATGTTACTGGTTTTATCTGGGAAACTAACTGCACTACCACTGTCTGACACTGTCGACAGCTTTAATGCACTTTCATCGTTACAAATATGAGATGAATTCCAGTTATAACACCTCCGAATCTTTTCTCATGACTGACTGCTTACGTAAACATGTGGTATGTTTTAAAATAAAATCAACTCGCTTTCAGCCGCAAAATTGTGTTTCATTGTACATAATGCATCTCAAGCCCTGAGGGCTCATCGTAAAGTGCGTCTGTGATTTTTTATGTATGTTTAAGGGCCTGGGCTTACAAAAAAGTGGTGCACAAATAAGTCTGGTGCAGTATGATGATTCTGTCGTGAAGTACATTTGTATGTATAAATAATCATCAACACAGACATTTTCCACCTCGAGACACATTGTGGAATAACGTGTCTGAAAATGGAATGTGTTTGTCTTATTTCTTCATGCAAGTGTACTCCTGGACAGACCATTATCATACTGCACCTGACTTATTTGTGCACCACTTTTTAATAAATCCAGACTTTTAAATATGTATAAAAAACATTCAGGCACCTGATGATGAGTTCTCACGGCGCGAAATGTATTGTGTACAATAAAACACAATCTAGGACTCAAGGAGAGTTTATTTTATTTTATTGAAGTACCATAGTCACGGAAGTATCACTGCTAGTAATGGACAAAATTAAGGTTTGTTTTCAAGTACGCTTGTAGATACTGTAAACTGGTGTCCGAGATGGCAGCAATATAAATGTTCAAATGTTTGTTAAGCTAAGGGACTTAACTGCGGGGTCATCAGTCCCTAAACTTACAAACTACCTTATACTAAAGACGACACAAACATCCATGCCCGAGGACGGTTTCAAACCCCCGACAGTAGCGGCCGCAGTTCGCTCGGCCACCGTGGCCGGCGACAGCAATATACATCACATGAAACTGTATCAGCAGCGGAGAGAGAGGACCACTGTTGATATTTAAAATGGTGGCGTGCTCACTACCAGAATGGTGTGTCATCATTCGTATTTTCCATTCACGTGGTGTGTCATCGATTGAAAACAAGTCAGTTTGAGTGACAAATGCGCTTATTATGTCATGTGTGTGTCCATGGTACGTTCGTGTGACAGCTCAGAGAAGGAAGAACGTCGTGTGACAACTCACTAATACAACGTCGGCCGTGTACCAGCCGGTCTCACGACATGATCGATTGAATGGAGAAGATGGTTTCGGAGGATCGCCGAAGGATTGTGGAGCACATCGCCTCCAAAGTTGGCGTTTGCATAGAGTCCGTGAGCACAAGCCTGCATGAGAACCAGAAAGTCGACAAGTGTTCTCTAAGTAGGTGCTGTGAATGCTGACAGATGACCACAAGGCTGTGCGCCAGGCATGTTATCGGGCTACAATGATACGTGATTACGGCATGAATAGAACAATGAATACCGTTTTCAATTCTAAAATGAAACACCAGTCAGTTCAATGAAAACACACACTCGCCGCCGCCAAAACAACTTCGGGTAAGCGAAAGAGCTGAAAAAATGATGCTGGCCATCTTCTGGTACAGGCATGGCGTTACGAGGGCACGACGGTAGAGGTGCATACTTCCTACCGTGAAGTTCAAATGTTTGTAAATATATGGGACTCAACTGCTTGGTTATTAGTCTCTAGTTCGGAAGTTACTTAACCTAAGGTAACCTAACCCAAGGATAACACATACACCCATGCCCGGAAGAGTAATCGAACCCCCGACGGGGAACGACCGAGCGCACCGCTGCACGGCGCCTAAGTGGGCACACCTAAAACCATGATGTTTTGCAGTAAAAGTTCCTTACAGCGTTGCGTGAAAAACGGCCGGAAAAGACTGCACGTGTGCTCTTTCATCAACAACGAATCGGATAAACGCTACGCTGAATTTTTAGTCCACTTTATGTTACACACACTGGACTCGCATTCCGAAGGATAGTGGTTCAAATCCGCCTCCGGCCATCCAGATTTAGGTTTTCCATGATTGCCCTAAATCACTCCAGGCAAATGCCGGGATGGTTCCGGCCGATTTCCTTCCACATCATTACCGAAACATTCGAGCGTAAGCTCCGTCTCTAATGACCACGCTGTCGATGGGACGTTAAAACCTAAGCTTACTTCCTTCGGTTGTAACAGTGAAAGTGGGTCTTTGCGATCACCTTTTGACAGCTCGAAATTTAAATGAAAGTAACGGCTTGCCCGTTGATCAGGTATGAAAATTAGAAGAAAGGAAGGAAAGAAGCTTATGTTTAATGTCCCGTCGACAGCTTGGTGCCGCGGTGGAGTAGCCGAGCGGTCTAAAGCACTTCGCTGCGGAGCGCGCGGTTGCTCGCCGTGGAGGTTCGAGTCCTCCCTGGGGCATGGGTGTGTGTGTTTGTCCTTAGGTTAGTTTACCTAGGTTTAAGTAGTTTGTAAGCTACGGACTGATGACCACGCAGTTTGGTCCGATAGATTTACAAACATTTGAACATTTTTTTGACAGCTTGGTCATTAGATATGGAGTTAGCGTTCGGAGTTTTGGGTAAGGGTGGCGAAGGAAATCGGCCGTGCTCTTTGAAAGGAACCATCCCGGAATTTGCTGGAGTGATTTAGGGAAATCACGTTGCTGGAGTGATTTAGGGAAATCATGGAAAACTTAAATCTGGATGGCCGGAGGTGGATTTGAAGCACCATCCTCACGAATGCGAGTCCATTGCGTTACCACTGCGCCATCTCGCTCGGTCCGCGGAAATTTAATAAACGAATTTGTAGAGGAGATAATTATCAACAACTTTGCGCACACGTGATATTTCCATAACTCGCGCCGTTTCAGAGATATTTTCAAAAATAACGGCGATTTGACAGTGTCACTTCACTTTACCTAAACCGGTACAGGCAAAGAAGATGAAAAAGAGGAACTACCACAGAAGACAGATGATACTGTTTTAACGGGAAAAGATAATGAAAATATGGGAGAGATATTAAAATAATAGTTTAAAGGCAAAACAGAGTATGTTTGTCAAATCTAAACTCAAGTATCAAATAATTTTGGCTTATTGAAAAATAAGGTTAGAGAGAATATTAGTATTGAGTGCATATATTTTATTGCAATAGTACAGTCGTGATCGTATCGCCCATAATTTTTGTTTGTTTATATTTTTATTATTTTTGTCTGAAATGTTTGCAAAACAATCATAAAGCTACAGTAAAACGAAACGTGGGCCGTAAAACACGCCTGTGCTATTTTCTTCGTGACAACAACTTCCAAGTGATAACTCAAGATCACTACTCGCCTGACCTCCGAGCGACTTTTTGCTTTATCCAACGATGAAACACTCTGTTACTGGTCGCAGATTCAGTCCTGCTTCAACTGCATCAGCGATTTTCTAGTGGTCAAAGCAACATTTGATCGCAGTGGCAATGGCATCTTTGGGAAAAATGTAAAAAAAAGTCGGAGGTGTGTTAAAATGTCCGTCGCATATGATGCTAAATTAGCAACTGCTCTTCAGTCACACGGAGAGAATTCAGGGAGAGAAATGACTCTTTCCTACCTGTGGTGCTGATCTTCCCGTCACAGGAACATTACTAAGTGGTTTCTTGTCGGCGCTTCTTCAGAGAGGCGCTCTGTAAAAAAAGAGGCGGCGCCGTTATATAAATGGGGTGACAAATGCCTGCCGTAACGCGGCCGGACGCGCGCCCATGTATTGAGGTTTCACGAGTACCCATTGGCCGTGATGAAGAATTACGAGCGCCGGGGTCGAGTGCCTTCGCGCCCAAATTGTGGTGCATTACGCGCGTCATTTGTTAACCCGGCGGCGCGACACAGCGGCGGCCGCGCATGCGCACTGGCACCGCCGCGCCGCGCCGCTCGCCAGCTGCCGAAAAACATCGCCTCTCGCGCGACGCCCACAACACGGGCTCAGCAACACTCACAGGACTGCCTAACAGTTCGTGCAGGCATCCCGATAGGATCGTAGGGGAAAATGAATCTATATCCGATTAAAATTACTTACTAGTTGATAGTCCAGCTGGAGCTGATTTCTTCCAATCAGTTCGTTAATTTAATTCCGTTTACCAATACCTTTCAGGCCCTGCATGCACAATTGTGCGTTTCTGGTTTTGCTCCCTTTATTTCTTTGTCATTTACACTAGGAAGCTTAAGCCTGCATCACACAGTCGTGGATGGACTGTATAGTAATGTGCGCAACGTGTTTTAGTTCCACGTTTTTACATCGTGTGCTACCTGTACACTCACAATGGCAGCAAGAAAGACTTGTTGCAAAGGTGTTGATATCATTGTTTTGACATAATTATGAAGTTATCATATCTGTCGAACAGTTAATTTTATATGATCACGTGATGTTATTATATCATTTCGTGCAAAGGCATGTTACTGTAAATTAGTGCGGATCATACAAATTTGTAGTGAAAGCCCGAAACAGAAGATTATGTGGGTACTATTTTTTTGCAAATTAATATATTTTATCTTTTGTAATGAATTACTGTATGTATTTTAAACGCCCCTCTCTATATTAATGTGACGTCACCTACAACCTCGGGTCTGAAAGGGCTATCTGTCTCTCTTTATTGGTTTGTTTTGTTACCTATTCATAGGACTGCCATCTTCAAATCAAATGTTCAAATGTTTGTATAGTCTATGGGACTTAACTACGGGGTCATCAGTCCCTAAACTTACAAACTACTTATGAACTAAGACATTCAGCATTTCATCACTTAAAAAAAAAAATAAAATAAAAAATAAAAAAAAAATAATAATAATAATAATAATAAATAAAAGGCCACAAAACGAGATACGTATTGATACACAGCGATGAGCGACGTCATTCATTTGTTCCCTCTCTGCTCCGTCTTCCTTTTTCTCATAATTACGACGTTTGGAAGTTAAATAGTGGCAAGTGGCAGTGGAATCTACTATTGTCGCTGATAGCACCCTTTGTTGACATTCATACCTTACCACGAAGCAAATGGACTCGCACAATCCAATGAAACACAGTCACTTGTCAGCGAGCGGTTTTCGGAACAGGGGCCAAAACTGAAACGCCAGTCCAACAAATACGGTCATTATGGGTCACCGCGAAAGTCGAAAGTGCGTCAGAGTCTCAGTGTGGTGAACGCTATGGTGATTCTCGTGTATGACTGAGATTAGCCTAGCGCATTACGTTCCTCCCCTGCAGACCATCGATGCACTGTATTACTATTCGCTCTTGGAGCATCACCTGCAACCAGCTTTGCGGAAGAAGCGGCAACCCACCCATAATTTTGCACGACAATGCGCGGACGCATACAGCGCAATCAGTGGCTGCTCTGTTCAATCGATGGGACTGGGAAGTACCGTACCATCCACCATACTCTCCGGACTTACGTCCTTGTGACTTTCATTCCAAAAATGAAGAAACCACTTCGTCGTATTCGCTTCAGAACTGATCCAGAGATTCTGCAAGCAGTAGACCGCTCCATTCGACCATCAACAGAACAGGCTCTGATACCGGTATACTACGCCTTCCAAAACGCTGGCAACTGGTTCTACGCAACGTTTATGACTACTTTGAAAGACTCTAACAGGTGCAAACATGTAACGGTTTTTGCATCGTTTATGAATAAATAAAAAGTTCGAACCTTCGTATAAAAACAAATTGCAAATGCAATGTAGTTAGGAGCCATGTGTGATGTCTGTTCTTTGGACGTATCCGAAAGAACAAAAACCATATAAATCTACATCTAATGTGTAAAAATTATTTTTTTAATTTTTTTTAATGTTTGCGTAGCTTATGGGACTTAACTACGGGGTCATCAGTCCCTAAACTTACAAACTACTTATGAACTACTTACAAACGAGGACGGCACAAATATCCATGCCCGAGGGGGGATTCGAACCCCCGACCGTAGTGGCCGTGCTGACCGTGACTGGAGCGCCTCAGTCACCTCGGCCACCGCGGCCGGCTGGACAGATTTCAATCAAATTTGGTGCACATATTCCTTACCATGAGGTAACAACTTCTGTGGGGGTAACCACCTAACACATTGTTCAGGAGATATGACACGTATGGTGCATGGCGGAGGGTACTTCACCTACTGACCTCGACAAAATGTACAGTTTTATTTCGATCTCGGTGAAATTATGTATGCTTCACTTTGAAAGCAAATTTACGGCCACTTGACTTGACTTGACTTAGTTCCTATTGTTCCCTCTGGAACATAGGGCCGAAACGAAATTTCTCCACCTGATGCGATTTCTAGCAAGTCTCTTCACTTCACTCCAGGTTTTCCCGTCCTCTGCAGCTTCTCTCTGGATCGTTCTTTTCCAGGTGTGTTTGGGACGACCGCGTTTCCTAACTCCTTGAGGGTTCCAGACCAACGCCACATTTTCAATAGCTTCATCAGCTTCTCTTAATGTAAGCCTAATCCATTTCCATTTTCTTTCCTTGATTTGTTTGTTGATTGGTTGCTGATTTATCTCTCTCCAAAGATCTTCAATCGTCATTATATTTAGCCAACTCATGTTTAAAATACGCCGGAGACAACGGTTGATAAAAACTTGGAGCTGGCTTTTGATGTGCTTAGTCACTTTCCAAGTTTCGCAATCATACATCAGAACTGCCTTCACGTTGCTATTGAAAAGCCGGAGTTTGGCTTTTCTTGAATTGTTCCTATTTCTCCAAATGGGGTACAGCTGGACAAATGCACCATTTGCTTGCGACTGCGACTGCGGACATCCTCCTCAGCGCCTCCTGTAGTCGTGACTATACTTCCGAGGTACGGGAAAGAGTGGACCTGCTCTACATTGTGAGATTACCGCCCAATAGAAATATTGATAATTAATAGCATTTGATAATTAAACAGTATGAAGTTCACTGCAAACATTGACCACGCCAATGCACTAAATGTTACACATTTTTAATCTTAATAACTATGGTAGCAATGTATGTACGCAGTTGGGTGACAACATTTATAGTTAGGCCAAAGATAGAAATTCTCGACGTTGAGATTTGCTGTGTGCTTGTAGCTGACGGGAGGCCACCGAGCAGGCCGACGTTGGTGGCTTGTTCCAGCTTAGGATTTTCCAGGTTCGTTTCCGGTGAGGGGGGAGAGGGACAATGGCGAGTGCCAGGTGCAGTGCAGTGCACAGCGTGAAATAAAATATTCTAATACTACTTGCATTTGAAGTAATACGATGCAATTAGGATCCTTTAAGGCCCTCATTACAAAATAGCCTGTTGATAAATAAACAATACATTAACTGATATAGTCACATCTGGCATAATATGTTTAATTGACAAAGAAAAGTAATAAATTACCAATGAATACAAGACAGTTACACAACTAGCATGGCAATGTTTGTTTATAAAAATAATATATTAACTATTTCTCATTTTATTTTCAATTAGTCTTGTGTATTTTATCTTGAAATATTCAGTTAAGTCACTTATCTGTGATATAAGAAATTGCACGATTATAATAAATAGTACAAAGGATGTTTATACTAATATAAAAACCTAAGAAGATATATTTTTTAATGTGTAGTGTAATTATTTTGATTTTAAGTAAAGTTTTAGAAATGTATTGGCTGAGCGCTGTACGTTGGCAGAGTCGGTTAGAACAGCTCACATGGGGAAGTTGATGACGCAGGGAAAAATCCCGGCAGTTGGGCTTTCGGCGCGCGCACGCGGCCCAGGAAGTGACGAGTCGGGAGCAAGTGGTGTGGCTGGTCGGGCGGCGTCGCTCTGCAGCAGTCGGCATGTGGATCTCCAGGTGGAGACTTTAGATTTTTGTGTGGCAATTGCCAAGTGTGGTTGCTCGTCGTAGACTGCACCAAGTTGTATCGAGTGCTACTGTGTTGTGAATATTTAGCCGGTGGAACAAGGTGTGCATCGCACTGAATTAAAGTGACTGTGTTTTGTTAGTGTAACACGTGTCATCACATAGGCATGAACATAAACGGTGTTTGAAACAGGCACATGGTGTGAAAACAATTTGCGTCAAATATTCATTTTGTCTGGGGGCTCACGAGCTATAACTTTATTTGATAAATGTGTCGACGTACAGACGTATCAGCCACAGGGTTTTAATATGGTGTAATAAACAACATAAAGTGAACTTTCACGTGTTTTCAAAAACAGTGGTTAGTACACCCTTTTCTCACATGAACTTATTTTATTATGAATTTTTGTTAATCATATGCAGGGAAGGAAAGCTGCGAACGTGTGATATCATCCCCTAGAAAACGAGTCAAATAGTAGCAATCACAGTTCCAGTGTTTTTCTTTGAGAGTGTCTTAGTGATATCATAAAGTTCTTTCGCATCCCCCTCCACGCTGCCTGTTCTGCTCTATCAGCCTGTTCATCTATCCATCTTATGTGGTCTCTTCTCACGCTCCTTTTCACTTCCTTATCTGCTGCTCTATAATCAACTTGTGCCCTTGCTTTCTATTGCCTGGACCTGCTCTGGTTCACTCTTCCCTTGGCCTCCTTTCTATCCAGGTACATTCGGACATACAGTCCTTCCTTAGGTGATTTTTAAAGTCAAGTTGTCTCTCACTCACTTGCACAAAAGTTGTGTGTTTACCTTTAATGACGGCCACAGTATACATAAAATTTAGCATGACACTTGGAAAACAGTACCGTTATAATGGACTCCAACAATATCCAGTTTGTTCAGTGTTGAAATTTTACACACTTGAACTTCAAACAAGGAGGAAGGTTGCTGTATACATAAGATTTTGTATGGAGCATGATGGGGAGTACTTAACTTGAGGACATTCACAAAATCTATATTTTTATCTTTATGTTTAGGAAATTTTGTACACTTGACCTTCAGCAAGCTACTCTTGGGGCATGACAGAGGGTATATTGCAATAAATTTCACTCTGTTTCCCCGTTCACCAAGAAATTTGACAGACACATGTGATTTCTCATAGAGGACCCAGGAAGGTATGACACAGCAATGCATCTGCCCACCCCTTAAAATTAACCATTACAGTTCCATAGTAAAACACGCCTCTCCTACACAAGTGGGAAAAAGCACAAAAAAATGAAGAAAAGAAGAGGGGATGAGCACGTGGAGAGGGGATGGACAGAGGTCGTGGTGAAAGATGGGCCGAAAGAGAACAGAGTGAGAGGAGTGGAAATGGACTAACAAGGGTGGGGATTGAATGAATAAATACCCGGCCAAGGCCGGGCTTTCAGCTGGATGTGATAAAAGTTCATGGCAGGTTTCTAGCGGTTCTAACGACGATGGAAGATGCTGGCCTGGTGGTCAAATCACTCTAAGTTTCATACAGCTTTCAGGTTTCAAATAGTTATTTTAAAGGTTATTTGTGATAGTACTCCAAGTGCTATAGTAGTGGATTCACATTTACCTCAGCGTTTGTTGTGCCATTATTGTCTGGGGCAGACTGTTATTTGTAAGAGTGTTTGCTCAGTGTATCGCAGTGTCAGTTGTGTGTTTACCTTCCGTGACGAACAGCTGTAGCTGTAGCGATCTACGAAAGCTAAGTATTCACAAGTTGCTTGTAGTTAAGTTTAATGCTTTTCTAGAGGTCTTAGAGCGCGGTTTTTGTTTCTTAACTGTAATTTTCAAGCATATTTGCAATACAGGCAGACTGGCAGCAGCCTCATACGCTGCTCTTTAGCCGCGAGTCTTAAAACATAATCGACGTGAAGAATAAAATGTTAATACAGGATTATAAAATTGTGAGATTTTAAAACTTGAGTAAGTAGAATTATTGAAGATACATGGAAGATGCTAAAACATGTAGTACGATAAAAATATGTGCCACAGTGGAGATAAAATAACATTGAGAAGCAGTGCACTGGACATGAGAAACATAAAAGAGGCGCTGGTAAAACTGACGAGCGCGACACTTGTCTCAATACGGCGGACGCCATGTTAAAATACACCTAAAGACACTCATAACACTGTACAAAACACTCATTAAAACTCTATCAGCAAGAGGACCCGTGGTGGAGGTTGGGAGAGTTGGAAGCACGGGAGGAAGGGAAGGATTGGAGTGAGTAAGAGTGAGGAGGGAGCTTAGTGGCTCCAGGTGATGGGGGTGAAGAGAGGGGAAAACCAAGCGTTGGGAGGGAAAAGGAGGGGAGAGGGAGCGTTGTATCCATGGTGAGATGATCAGGCTTGGAAGGAAGGATAGATTTCAGGACGGAGGGCGTCATAAGGTAGGGGACGGTGGCGGAAGTTACCCTGGAAAAGGATGTGGAGAATGTGGAGGTGAAGGTAGGAATACAGTGGTGAAGGCGTGGCAAACGCCCTTGATTGGTAAGAATGGGGTTTACCAGGGGGTTACGGCAATCTATTTTGCGGGTAAGATACAGGAACCGGATATGTACGAGAAACTGTAGGAGGTGAGGGAACGAAATGAGGTCGTACAGGATCCGCGTGGGGGAAGAGAGGCGAATCCGATAGGCGACGAGGATGGTGTGGCGTTCTAGAATTTTAAGGGTCTTGTAAAAGGTACGAGGAACCGAAACTGATGTAGGATGGAAGCTACTAGAGCACTGTAGATAGTTATTAAATTTAATAGTTTTCAACTGGTATTTTTTCCGAAGTCGTACAATCCGTGAACAAAGATATCGCTTGCCTTCCGTTTCCTCAAATGAGAAATGTATCTGCCAACAGTGTTAGTAGTACAACCACACA
Source organism: Locusta migratoria (assembly GCA_026315105.1). Lineage (NCBI taxonomy): Eukaryota > Metazoa > Arthropoda > Insecta > Orthoptera > Acrididae > Locusta > Locusta migratoria. The sequence continues at coordinate 719,779,302 of CM048745.1, forward strand.
AGGGAAACCGTCCTGCCACTACAGCTGTTTCACGTTAAAATACCGTTTATTTGTAAACATCAGTACTAGCAGCAAGTTTGCGTCTATTTCAGCAACAACAAGATAAATTCGTTGAAGCGCCGTATAAGAGGCGACATCCGGACTACAAAAATAGACGAAGAAGAATGGAGAGTTAAAAAAGAATGCCGAAGCCATTCGCAGTGAAGTACGGCCTGGAAGTATTGCTGACAACATTAAAAAGAAGTAATGGTCTTCGCAAGACATACGCTAATGAGAAGTCTAAAGTAGATATCTTCATGGTGCAAAAATTGGGAATGGTGCCTTGATAATCATAAGTGTGAGGGCATCTATATGACCACTAAATTAAATCCGTTAAACTTTAGTTATACGATAAATCAGTCAACCTAAAGGCCGCCAATTCTACTAAATATCTAGGAGTAACAATTACGAACAACTTAAACTGGAAAGAACACATAGGAAATACTTTAGGGAAGGCGAACGAAAGACTACGTTTCATTGGCAGAAACTGCCTACACTACACTTGTGCGTCCTATTATGGAGTATTGCTGCGTGGGACTGACGGACGATTTAGAGAAAATTCAGAGAAGAGCAGCTCGTTTTGTTTTATCGCGATGTAGGGGAGAGAGTGTCACGGAAATGTTGCACAAGTTGTGGTGGAAATCCTTACGAGAAAGGCGTTATTTGTTGCGGCGAGATCTATTTGCAAAATTTCTTTGGCCAACTTTCTTTTCTGAATGCGAACGTATATTGTTACTACCTACCTACATAGGGAGGCATGATTATCATAATAAGAGAAAGCAGATCGAAAAGGGAAAGATTTAGTTGTTACTCTTTACCGCGAGTTATTAGAGAATGGCACTACAGAGCAATATCATAAAAGTGCTTCGATGAACCTTCTGTTATGCACTTCAGTGTGACTTGCACAGTATCCATGTAGATGTAGATGTAATAACATTTAATTTGCTGAATGCAATTAACGTTTTCAATAATATTCATATAACATGTAACTAATTTACTAATCATTGTCTATTTCAAAAAGTACGTTATAACACATTTACTTCACTAGATGCAAATAACAATTTACAATAATAGCACATACAAGTTAGTTACAAATTTATATGTATTACACATTCTAAGAAGTATGTCAGAAAGTGGGGCCGAGGGGATTGAGGCGCTCCAGTCACGGTCTGCACGGCCACTGCGGTCGGGGGTTCGAATCCCCTCTCGGGCATGGATATTTGTGCCGTCCTTAGTGTTAGCTAGTTCATAAGTAGTTTGTAAGCTTAGGGACTGATGACCCCGTAGTTACGTCCCGTAAGTTCTACAAACATTTGAACATTTGTCAGAAAGTGGATCCAGTGCACATTCTTTTTACCAGCCGCAAATGTACTGGTTTCCATTGTTAAAGATTTTTGGCTGCCCTGTCGGCCGCAGTGGCCGAGCGGTCTGCGGCGAGCCAGTCAGTCTGCACGGCCGCTACGGTCGGTAGTTCGAATCCCCCCTCGGACATGGATGTTTGTGTCGTCTTTACGATAAGGTAGTTCATAAGTAGTTTGTAAGTTTAGGGACTGATGACCCCGCAGTTAAGTCCCATAAGCTTAACAAACATTTGATTTTTTGGCTGCCCACAACTGCAGATAATGAGAGTCATAGAGAAACAGCAAGTGACAGAAGCACACCCACATTCGACCAAATTTTTTTGGGTAATTGCACGTGTGCAGCGCGGAATTGGCCGTGCGCTCTAAGGCACCTAGCTGCGTAGTGCGCGTCTGCTCCCCTCCGGAGGTTCGAGTCGTCTCTCAGGAGAGGGTATGTGTGTGTTGTCCTTAGCCAAAGTTAGTTTAAATATATGTAAATCTAGGGACTGATTACCACTGCAGTTTAATCCCATAGTTTTACAAACATGTTAACATTTGTTTACAAACATTTGAACACCTGAATGTGATGCGTTGCCAAGGTACTTTCCCAGCACTATTATAAAAGTTTATTAATGCGTCTCTAATCGCTCTCCCGTGTGTCGCACGCCCAGGGGCAGCTTGGCTACCTAAATGTTGCATTTCCTGTAGATCCTCAGAGTTTAGTGGCTGAAGATACGTGCAGTTTCCTACTAATTTTGACCCATTCTCCTGATGGGTAACATATATTGCTTCTTCTCAATCGGCAGGTTATGCAGGTTGCATGTAGCATGTGCTATTAGAATCACTTTCTGTGGAGATAGATTAATGGAAGTAAGGAAAACCCTGAAGCGTCTGGCAAGGATACCGCAGGTGCTTCCTATTAATCTTTACGCTCGTGACAGCCTGGAATAACTTCTCTTCCTTATTAATACTCTTCAGGAGATACGGATTCGTGATATTGCAGGTTAATGGAGAGGCATTATAACCAAAGGAGTATTTATATTAGTGCCTTCTAGATGTCTGACTTCTGGAATCTTCAAATTTGATCTGTCAGCAACACATTCTCGAAGTTTACTCTTTGAAAATACTTCAGCATCACCAACAGCAGTTGGTATCTGCATCCACACAAAAGAATCTGTAGATGCCATCCACCAAAAATAATACTGTTGTAAGACTTAATAATTACAAAAGTGGGAAACAGTAGCACGTGACATGATGTGTGAATTTGCTTCTCAGTCATTGCCCCTATGGTTATAAAAATTTCCATTTTTCTTCAGAATCATTTTCAATTTTCTCCCATTCCTGGTTGTGGGTACCTGTAAAAAATGTATGTAACAATAATTTGTCAGATAAAATACAGCAATAGAGAACATGAAACATACACTACAAAACAATTGATATTTTGAAATAAGCCTTAAGCTTGACATTAACAACAAAGAATTACACTGCAGGTAATAAATTCATGCCACGGTGGAGTGGCCGAGCGCTCTAACGCGCCTTGATGCGGAGCGCGTGGATGCTCGCCGTCGGAGGTTCTAGTCCTCCCTTGGGCATCATTAGGGTGTGGCCTTCTGTGAAAGAGGATGGTTACACCGCCATAGGAGAGGCGAACTGAGGGACTTAGAGAATGTGGTAGGTGGAGCATACGCATGTAACGCGATCATATGCGTATGCATGTACCTTGGTCAACATGATAAGAACTGTGTTGCAATCGGAACCACAGCCGTCCACCTGTGCTTCCACATTAATACAAGCGGCGATTGAAGAAGGTGGGATAGTGAAAGAAGGACTCACTAAAGAGACTTCTTTTAAGCTTATTTAATGTCGGAAGCAGTATATCCTGGGCGTAATTCACTGTTAATTGCCTCCGATTTATTTATTTATTTTTTTTTTTTTTTGTAACTGTCCATTCTTCTCAGTCTTTTATTGTAGTCCTGTGTTATACAGGGCCTAATCTGCTTCATACATTACTATCAATTTTGTTACTGTTTCCACAATGATAAATTTAATAAGAATAATTCTTAAACACAATATGGTGCACTAAACATTTATTTACCTTAAAATATTCCCTCTCTAGTTCTTTATATATAGCATCACATGTTTTTGGAAGTATTGCACTGTGGTAGTCGGGTGCTGTATTGCAAACAGAAGTAGCTTTTTTCAGTGGCAATGAACCTTAGCGTTACGGTAAGTCTATTTTCGGCTGGTATCGCCTTTCTGAAGTTAGTATTTTGTTTTGTAATAAGAGGAGCCACTTGCCTAAGCACATACTGAAACGAATTCTCGTCCATACGTAAGTAATTTACGTACGATGTCAAGTCTTCGTCTCTCTTCTCCTTTTTCCTTTTTTCCCTTCTCCTCTTCTAAATGCAGACAGGACGCAACTGTTGTTGAAATAACGCTCCAGCATAAAAACAAGGCCTCGTCGACTATTTTGAAGTAACTTTGACAAAATACTGTGTGCAGTGTAAATACTCCTTTGGCTTTACGTCCAATATCTTTGTCAAAGATTAGGACCAACATTTCATTCAATTTCTTTGTCGAATAATGTGATGGTGTAATATTAGCCATTGGATGGCATGCTGGCATGCTGGAACGAAGCAGCGCGAGTGAGTTGTTTGTTTATGTGCTGCAAGTCAGCCGTGTTCCGACGAAAAATACAATGAAATATTTAATTTTCATCACGAATTAAAAATTACCAATGTTTCAAGCGATTAGTATAGTTAAAAACATCGGGTTGCGGACACATCTGCGTTTTATTGCACTCACAGACAGGCCGAAATAAATTATTTGCTCTATACAAGAAAAAAAGGGAAAAAAAATCTCACGTGATATGAACACATATTTTATTCCAAACACGCTGGGGTCCAGATCAATAGTTATTAGTATTAGTGACGGAAAGTTGGTTACGATTAGCTGACTAAAATGCTTTAATTACGCAGCTTTGACTGAACAACCCCTTTCAATTGGCGATGAATAAAAGCTATACTTAATAAATGCGTAAATTTACATAACGTAATACAAACTGTTACACCCATGTAGTGACTGGTTCTCGGCGTACGTTTCTTCACTTTCTATTGCAGCAATTTCTTCTGCGACAAATGTAGAATGTATTATTTTTATTCAAGAATGTCACGAATTTGTAGTAGTATTGGCATGTCGCCACGCAGTATGACCTCACACAATTTCAACCATGTAAAAGAATTGCATACCATATTGAGGCGAAATTTTAACAACCATAACAAACCATACATACTGTTCAAATAGGGTGGTATTAATTCAATCCATCGTTCTTCGTCACGCCACTGGCTACTCGAAATGTAATGCGTTGCCAACGTACGAAGCATTTAAACATTCGCTTCGACTGCGTGTCTTACTTTAGCCGGAATTTCCTGCCTTAAAATGGGTAGGGTAACTTTCGCTTACTGTGACTGGTAACTTTTCTGCTCTCACGATATTGAGTTTCGTTACGTTGCAGGGGACACTTGATTTTCGTTGTTTTACGGAAGCTGTTGTGTTGTTGACTATGGATTGAAATTGTTAAGAGCAGTAGTTACTTTATTATCATAGAGTAAATTTGTGATTACTGTATTTCGTTCATATAATAGAACTTTAAAAAAAATTACGTTTAGCGTTGTTATTCAATAACTCTAATATTTTACAATTTGAAAAAGTGTGGGTTCTGCTGAAGATTTGGGAATAGAGAGTTACGGTTTGAAATATGTACAGTGTGGTGGGAAGACAGTGGGCGATCTAGGGAGATCTTCTCATGGAATTGCAGGTCATGTAACAAGAATAAGTTGACTGAGGAGCAGGAGCGTAAGATCAGGTGCAAATGAAAAACGTAAAGATGGAACTAGATAGGTTAAGGACGAAATGGGGACTGATGAATGGAAACTGGCTGTTGGCAAAAAGGCAGCAAGGAAGATGAGACACTCTGATAGTTACGCTTTGCTTGTTACTAATGGGTTTGGCCAGCTGTCAGAATTTAATGGATAGGAATCGCTATAGCTGTATCTAGCATGCCGCAGACCTAAATTGTTAGGAAGCCTACATCAGTAGCAAACAAGAAAAGAAAGAAGAAGCTTCTGTTGTCACGCACCGCACACGCCACAGGTATAGCCAGCAGTTGCAGAAAGTGTTGGAGAGCGAGTTTGAGGACACCAGCATTTTGAAGCCTAGTGCAGGAGTGGTTGGCTCAGGTGACTGACAACATAACGGAAGAGTTGCGACTATTATTGGACATGTCAGATGACAGAAATTCTTGCTTAAAGAAAAATTCAAAGTGTTCAAATGTTTGTATAGCTTATGGGACTTAACTACAGGGTCGTCAGTCCCGAAACTTACAAACTACTTACGAACTAGGACGGCACAAATATCCATGCCCGAGGGGGGATTCGAACCCCCGACCGTAGTGGCCGTGCAGACCGTGACTGGAGCGCCTCAGTCCCCTCCACGGCCGGCTCTTGCTTAAAGGATGTCTCTCTAACAAGGAAACACTTTATACAAAGATCGAGTATTCAAGTAAAAGAGGAATTAGAATATTTCACTAAAATATTCAAGGAACTATTAGAGCCGGTCATTTCAGACTTCAAGCTCGCTCGTAGCTGGTCCCCGCCTTGCGCCAAACTCGCAGCCACGGGGGGCAATGGGACATGCGAGTCAGCCGCGGCCAGACTGCTACCAGCTTCCTCTGAGATCGGGAGACTCGTAGACCCGTAACGCTGGTAGAAACACGAGCGCTCGTGAGACTCGCAGACTCGTAACACTCATAGGAACTCGCAGCGCCGTTTCTTACAGTGATCATTCGTCTGTGGCACCACATCTCAAAAGCTTCTATCATCTTTTATCTGAACTCCGTATCGTTCACGTTTCACTCCCGTACAATGCAACACTCCAGATAAATGCTTTCAGAAAGGACTTCCTAACATTTAAATTAACATTGGATGTTAACAAGTTTCGCTTCTTTAGAAACGCTTTTCTTCCCACAGTCATTCTGCATTTTATATTTTCTTTACTTCGGCCATCTAGCTTAAATGTTCAAATGTTTGTATAGTCTATGGGACTTAACTGTGGGGTCATCAGTCCGTAAACTTACAAACTACTTATGAACTACTTCGAACTAGGACGGCACAAATATCCATGCCCGAGGGGGGATTCGAACGCCCGACCGTAGTGGCCGTGCAGACCGCGACTGGAGCACCTTAGTCCCCTCGGCCACCGCGGCCAGCCATCTAGGTACCCAAATAACAAAATTCATCTACTACTTTCATTGTCACATTACTTAATCTAATTCCTTCAGCATCTCCTGATTTTCTGACATCACATTCTATTACCCTCGTTTTACTCTTGGTAATGTTCATCTTATATCTTCCTTTCAAGACACTGCCCATCCCATTCAATTGCTCTTCCAGATATTTTGCGGTCTCTGACAGAATTACTATGTCACCGGCAAACCGCAATGTTTTTATTTCTTCTCCCTGCACTTTAATGCCCTCTCCAAATTTCTCCTTCCATTCCTTCACTGCCTGCTCAGTGTACAGATTGAACAACATTGGGGAAAGGCTACAACCCTGTCTTACTCCCTTCCCAACCTCTGCGTCCCTGTCTTGCCCTTCGACTCTCATAACCGCTGTCTGGCTTTTGTACAGGTTGAATTTAACTCTTCGCTCCCTATATTTTACCCCTGATACCTTCAAAATTTGGAAGAGTGTATTCCAGTCGACATTGTCATAAGCTTTCTTCAAATCAATAAACGCCAAAAACGTAGGTTTCCCTTTCCTTAGCTTATCTTCTAAGAGAAGTCGTAATGTGAGTACTGCCTCTCGTGTTCCTACATTTCTCCCAAATCCAAACTGATTTTCCCTGAGGTTGGATTCCACAAGCTTTTCCATTCGTCTGTAAACAATTCGTGTTAGTATTTTGCACCCATGACTTATTAAACTGATAGTTCTGTAATTTTCACACTTGTCTGCACTTTCTTTCTTTGGAATTGAAATTACAATATTCTTCTTGAAGTCTGAGGGTATTTCCCCTGTCTCATACATCTTGCATACAAGGTGATACCATATTTTATGACTGGCTCTCCTGACGACATCAGCAGTTCAGACAAAATATCATCTACTCCAGGGGCCTTGTTTCGACTCAAGACCAACGCTTTGTCAAATTCTTCTCGCAGTGTCATATCTCCTATCTCATCTTCCTCCACTTCGTCTTCCATTTCTAGAATACTGCTTTCAAGTTTATTTCCTTTGTATAGGCCCTCCATATATTCCTTCCACAGTTCAGCCTCCCCCTCTTTGTTAGTTCTGATTTTCCGTCTGAGTTTTTGATATTCGTACAACTGCTTTTCTTGTCTCCAAATATCTTTTTTATTTTCCTGTAGGCGGTATATATCTTGCCCCTAATTATGCATTCTTCTACGGTTCTGCATTTGTCGTGTAGCCACTCCTCCTTAGCCAGTCTGCACTTCCTGTCAATCTCATTTTTCAGACGTTTGTACTCCCTTTTTTCTGTTTCACTTGCTGAATTTTTATATTTTCTCCTCTCATCAATTAAGTTCAGTATATCCTGTGTTATCCAAGGATTTCTATTAGGCCTTGTCCTTCTGCCTATATGGTCCTCTGCAGCCTTCACTACCCTATCTCTCAGAGCTACCCATTCTTCTTTTACTGTATTACTTTCCCCCGTTTCAGCCAATCCTTGCCTAATGCACCCTCTGAAACTCCCAACCACATCTGGTTCCTTCAATTTGTCCAGGTTCCATCTCATAACAATTCTCCCTTTCTGCAATCTCTTAAGTTTTAATCTGCAGTTCATAACCAGTAAGTTATGGTCAGAGTCCATAACTGCCCCTTGATATGTCTTACAGTTTAGAACCTGGTTTCTAAATTTATTCCTTACCATTATAAAGTCAATCTGGTACCTTCCAGTGTCTCCTGGTCTCTTCCACGTATACAGCCTTCTTTCATGATGATTAAAACAAGTGTTGGTGATCATTAAATTGTGCTCAGCGCAAAATTCTAACAAGCGATCTCCTCTTTCATTCCTTTTTCCCAGTCCATATTCACCTACCACATTTCCTTCTCTTCTTTTTCCTACTACCGAGTTCCAGTCCCCCATTACTATCAAGTATGCGTCTCCCTTAACTTTCTGAATGATTTCTTTTATCTCCTCATAGATTTTTTCGATATCCTCATCATCGGCGGTGCTAGTTGGCATATAAACTTCCACTACTGTTGTCGGTGTTGGCTATGCTGTTCATAGTTACTGACCCACATTCCTATTTTCTTATTCAATATCAGACCTACTCCTGCATTACCACCATCTGGTTTTGTATTGATAACCGGAAATCCTGTTCATCCTGCCACCGAACTTCACGAATCCCTACCATATCTAACTTTAACCTCTCCATTTCTATTTTCAAATTTTCTAGCTTACCTATGAGATTAAGGGTTAGAACATTCCACGCTCCGACCCGTAGACTGCTGTTTTTTATTTTTATTTATTTTTTTTATGATGGCATCCTCCTGATTAGTCCCCGCCCGGGGATCCGAATGGGGGACTATTTTACCTCCGGAATATTTTACCCAAGAAGACGCCATCATCGTATAGTCATACAGTAGAGCTGCATGTCCTCGGGAGAAGTAACGACTGTAGTTTCCCTTTGCTTTCAGCCGTTAGCAGTAACTGCATGGCAAAGCTATGTTAGCTGATGTTACAAGGTAAGCTCAGTCAATTACCCAGACGGTTGCCCCTGTAATTACTGAAAAGGCTGCTGCCCCTTTACAGAAACCACACGTTTGTCTATCCTCTCCACAGATATCCCTCCACTATGGATGCACCTATGGTACGGCTATCTGCATCGTTGAGGCACGCAAGCCATCCAACCTCGGCAATGTCTGTTGTTCATGGGGCGGGGTTACAAGATAGTTACAAGATGCCTGTTTTACAAGGAGTTTATTACAGTGTGGGGAAGTTCACATGTCCGTGATAAACGGTATTCCATTTGAATCCATTCATGTTTTAAAACTATAACGAGAAAGGTACTTGGATTTTGTGCAGGGCTGGTTGTCTTCACTCAAACTAAACTTATAACTGTTGTTATTTATTATTTTATTTACAGGTTTCCTGACGATTATTTTAAGACAACCTACTCAAGCCAGAGAGGGTTCCACATTAAGCTGTAGGTGCAATTGCAAAACTTGCACTAGGCCACTGAGCCACATGAAATTATTATTGTAGTAAGTATAAAAATTAGTTGTATGTCTTACTTTTATCATTAAATGTGTAAGTGATTGTAGAAGAAAAGGTTCGTTCGAGTGGCGCTGCAAACTTTCAGAAACAGTTTGAGGCGTTCGAGTGCCTTTTCTGACTTTTTCTGACGACTTCTGATTGACCAATGAGGTGTTCGAGTGGCGGAGTTGATAGTTTGAAATCGTTTATTTAAGTAAACAGATTTTCTTCAAAGAGTTCTCTGACTGACTTCAAAGCGTTTAACAAATTTGCTCCAAAAGACAAACGTGCACATTTGCGAAGAGTTTATAGCTTTTTTCTATTCACACAGTGTTAAATATATGTAATAAAGTCAGTTTTGTATATTAGACAGGTATTCTTTCAACGTATATGGCTTTCTAATACAGTATATCCCATTTTCAATACAGCCATACAGATTATAAATGAGACTTGTGGAAATTTTCATAACTTACAAATTTAAAGATGACTGCATATGTTTTTAGAGTTTGGATTGAGATATATTCGCCTGAAAATGAAGTTAAAATAGTCCTACTGAGATTTTCTGTGCTATTTGTTAATGTAGTAATTGACACATGAGGATAATGTATTGGGCAGTATTTCCTTCGCTGCTTCTGTTTCCTTCCTTCTGTTTCACCTAGTGGTTATTATAGAAATCTATTTGTGCCAATGTGGGCGTTGCTACACTAAATGTGTAACGTCTGTGAAAATCATGCGCAACACTTGGAAATTTTTGTATTTTTGTATATAAATTTGTATCTGTTTCATTTTTAAAATTTCATTGTAACTCATAATAATGGGACAAAATGCATATGAAGTTGTATGTTACCGAAAATTCCTTTCACACACCACTATCCTAATTTACCTCACTTTTGTATGTGGTTTTGTCAGGTTGAATTTGCTACATTATTTATAAATGGGGGAAATACTGCGGCTTACTGTTTTAGATTCATCTGATTTATAATGTAAAGTGCAGTATGAAGAATTTAACAAATTATCTGCATGGTTAAAAGTTGGTGAATGGGTACGGTGAATAAGACAAACAAACACGTTGGGCGAATGTCGAAGAGAGCAAAGGGAAAATATAGGGAAAGTATGGCCAGCCTGCCAGCGTCGGCCATGCTTGGCCTATTCCGCTGCTGATTACACGCTGACCACCACAGCGTTCCCAGCGCTTAGCAATACTTATCAACCGATTTTGAGAAAACTATTCGATGTAAAATGTTTATTTCTTCACATGTTATAATGTGACATATTCGCTCGATAATGATCTCAATTTCTATTCATTATTACTTATAGTTTCCCTGCTACATCAAATTAAGTAAACTACTGCGCAACATTTTTAAGAGTTTGCTGAGGAAAATCGCATTGCGTAGACTTTGCGTATAATTGATTTTAGCTCATACAATGCTGCGGAGGAAATGCACGTAAGATATCGAAATTTATGATTCAGAGCAGAACGACAACTCTTTTCATTCTCGATATACAAGGTGTTATTTCCGACGGACAGATGAGGGAACTTCGCGTAGTTCTGTCCATGCGGACCTGGCGGCTCTACGAAATACTTATCGTCCGATTTTAAGAAAACTGCTTGGTTTGTGGCTCCAGATCTAAAGAGTTCACCTATAAATTCAAATTGACCTGTACCGTAGCCAAATATTTCAATAGACCGCTAACATATCGGAGCATAGTGTAAATTAAGAAAACAATTGAGATCATGGAAAAGTTTTTCATGAGTATTTTCTTGCGTATTATGTACTTCCATCTTACATGAACCACGAAAAATGCAAGGAGATATCCTCTACATGTCTTTTACCAGAAACAGAAATTAAAGGTGTCTTTACAACGCCAATTACATTTGAATGTCTAATATTTGTCTTGTTTCTATTCGTTGTTTCCTGTAATGACACACCAAAGCATGAAAACGAATGAGAAAAGCTTGTTTCAGGAACTGTATGTTAATTTCATATTTAAACGGAGATCTAGTCAGTGGCGGTTGGTGCTAATGAGCTAATGTGCTGCAGCACACTGTAAATATATTACTAAAATTATGCCATTTCTCTTCGAATGCAAGTGAGAAATAGCTGTAAAATTACATCCTTTCTCTTGGAATGCGAGTCATATATCACAACAAAATTATGCCAGTTCCCTTCCAATACCTATTACAATGCCAGTAATAAAGATAAAAACGCATTTTGGAGCGCTCTCGCCACGATAGCGGGAAACCAGCTCTGTGTCCTGAACTGGGATTCAGCCGCGCTGGTACGTGCGCAGAGAGGCGGCGCAGTCGTCTGTTCGCTAGTGCGCATGCGCAGACGTGACGTCAGGCCTGGTGGCTCATGTGTGCTGAGACTGACTGCAGCACCAGACCAATATTTCTCTTCGCGCTGCGTGTAACGGCTGCGGAAGAATAGTATATGACGAATATTTCAGCATGCAGAGTCAAATAGCGTGCTGGCTCAGGCGTCTTGTGCGTCCTCTCTCAAACCTACCTGTGTGAGGCTCGTATTCAAATAACTCTGAGTCCAAATTTTTAATTTCTGTAAATAAAATTAAAATTGTTTAAACGTTACATTACTACCTGCAGTGAATACATGCAGTTGGCAGCGCTGTTATAGAATTCCCTGAAGGTCTTACTGTCAATACAGTATTAATTGATATTTAATTAAAAGCAATCATACAAAGGTTGACTTTTTATTTTGGTATAATTTGTTTCCTGTTTATTTTTGTAAAATTGTAGCACAGTGCTTAAATTTTGTACGAGCCGCCACTGAATCTAGTTCACTCACTAATGTGTTAAAAAAATTGTATTTTTGACAACTAAATCAACGACGCGGGAATAATTTAACCTCACGATATTGTGCAGGAATTTTCTTCACAAATTTATTCAAGTTAAAAATATATAGGTATCTGCTGCGTGATTCATTCGTCAATGAATCTCTAATTTATTAATTTACATTATGAATTAAAATCGTCACAGCACAAGAACCGAAGTTCGCTTCTGGACTCCTAGTTTTCTCTGACGTCTTTTATCAATCAGACTGTTCGTTTTCCTGTATTTCTGATATTTAATGGAAGTACTATAATGTTTACCTCCCTTCTTCGCTTCTTAAAAACACCCAAAAGTACAACACTGTGGAATTATTCAAACCAAAACATAGAAATATTCACAAGGCTTATCATGGCAGCCAAGCAACGTATAGGACCAAGATGGCGGAAAGAACCATGTGACTCGATTTCAGTCAATCACGAGCTGCAGACGGCCGCACGCGGCGTTTCATTCTAAATAACAAGTTGTCCACTGGAATTTGTAATATTTCACAGTGTTCAGTAATGTTTCATTTTCGAATATTGTAATGTGTTCGATTTTTGTAATTGGGTAAATTATTTAACAAATTGCATCTTCTTTGCATTCCAGTGCCATTTTTTGTTATTTATTGTAGAAATAAGAATCTCGTCTTTTAAAATTACCACCATCCACATTTCCTATACAGAGCTTTAAGCAATGGTGCCAACTAGCGCTATGGGTGACCAAACTGCGAAACAAATGAAATAAGCGTTCGAGTAGGCTTCGTAGTTGGAAACTGTCGAAAAGCGCGCATGCGCAGCGGAGGCCTTCCAAATCGTTAGTAACTATCAGAAACTATTGGGCCACTCGAACGCCCCTATTGTGAGGAAGTGAATAGTTAGCAGAACGCCCGTCGGCCACCCCACTGTGGCGCAGCTGCAGCGGCGACGGTGGCGCCGACGCGGCCGGCGCGCGACTCTCTGGCCGGACGCCGGGCAGTCGGCAGTCAGCGCGGCACAACGAAATATTGTTGGCGCGGCGGGATGAGTGAGTGAGTCGAGTGAGTGAGTGAGCGATTGGGTGAGTGACGCGCGCGCGGCAGACGGCGCGGCGCTGGGCCGGACGTTGTAATCGATGCCGCGATTATCTGCGCGTCACACGCGGCCGCCCAGGTGCCGGCCGCCATATTTTTTTTTCTCTCTTCTCTTTTTGTCGCGCCGGGCTTTTTGCCCGCGCCGCCGCGCCGGCAGATAAAAATTGTTGTAGTGCGCGCGGTACACGGTCTCTATTACTCGCGCGCTGTGATACATTCGGCGTGAGCGACAGGCGCTCCCGCCCCGTGTCGACAGCAGCCGCGCCGCTCCACCCTGGTTTTGGCGGCCGCATCCGGTATTTACACACGCGCGCACACACTCCGCGAAAGAGGATTATTTTTAACAGCTTGACGCCGGTGCTGCGAAGCAAAAATACTGCTCCAGCGTATCATTACAGCGATGTCCTACTCCCTTAGGCAGCGCAACAAGCTGCCCGACGATTGTTCGGCGGTTTCAGACAAGATTGGAAAGCTCTAAAGGTTGTTGCTGTACCCGAATATAGTCAATTCATTCTACACGGCTTTTCTCAATTCGTATTATGGGCTTCTAGGGGTCGCAGCGGGGACTTAAAAGATACAGCTTACTATATACATCTACAAGAAGATTCTGCAAGTCACATTGAAGTGCATAGCAGAGGTTTCATCTATCCACTTTTATGATATTTCTCTATAGTTCCATTCTCTAACAGCTCGCGGCAAAAGTAACACCTAAATCTTTCTGTTTTTGATCTGATTACTCTTATTATGATAGCTCCTTATTTAACAGCCATATACAGCCGCTCTCTCTGTACCAAAAGATTGGAAAGTTGCATAGGTCACACCTATATTCAAGAAAGGCAGTAGGGGTAACCCACTAAACTACAGGCGTATTTCATTGACGTCAATTTGTAGCAGAGTTTTGGAACAAATCGTGTATTCAAATATTATGAATTATCTCGAACAGAACGATCTATTGACCCAAGGTCAACACTGATTTAGAAAATATCGTTCACGCTAAGTGTTGGGTGTTATCGACAAGCGTTAGCAAATCGATCCCGTATTTCTTGATATCCAGAAGGCTTTTGACACCGTTCCTCACAAACGGCTTTTAATCAAATTACGTGGTTATGGTATATCGGCCCAAATTTGCGATTAGATAGGGGATTTCCTGTCAGAGAGGACACAGTTCGTAGTAATCGATGGTAAGGCATCGACTAAAACAGAGGTGACATCGGGCGTTCCATAGGGTAGTGTTATTGGTCCTTTGCTATTTCTTATTTACATAAACGATTTAGGAGAAAATCTAAGTAACTCTCTTAGGTTGTTTGCAGATGACGCCGACATTTACTATCTAGTAAAATCATCTGAAGATCAAAACCAACAGCAGAACGATCTGAATAAGATATCAGTATTGTATAAAAATTGTCAATTGACTCTAACTAATGAGAAATGTGAAATCGTCCACATGAGTACGAAAAGAAATCCGTTAAACTTTCTTTACAAGATAAATCGATCAAAAGTGAAGGCCGTGAACTCCACAAAATACCTAGGAATTACTATTACTTCAGACTTAAATTGGAAAGAACACGTAGATAATATTGTGGGAAAGGCAGAACAGAACTACAAAAGAAACTGCATACACTACACTTGTCCGTCCATTTTTGGAGTATAGCTGCCCAGTGTGGGATCCTTATCAGGTGGTTTTGATGGAGGAGATGGAAAGAGTCCAAAGAAGGGCAGCTCGTTTCGTATTGTCACGATACCTGGGAGACAGCGTTACGGAAATGATACAGGATCTAGGATGGGAATCATTACAACAAAGGCGCTTATCGCTGCGGCGTGGGCTACTTACGAAAGTCCAATCGCCAACATTCTCTTCCGAATGCGAAAATAAATTGTTGACTCCCACTTACATAGGTAGAATGATCATCAGAATAAAATACGAGAAATCAGAGCTCGAATGGAGAGATTCAGGTGTTCTTTCTTCCCGCGCGCTATACGAGAATGGAATGGGACATAAATAGTATAATGGTAGTTCGATGAACCCTCTGCCAGGCACTTACATGTGATTTGCAGAGTGTCCCATGGAGGTGTAGATGTAGATAATCATGTCTCCCTATGTAGGTTTCAATCAATGTATGTTCGCATTCTGAAGAGAAATTTGAGGAAAGAAATTTAGCAAGTAGATCTCGCCGCAACAAATAACGCCTTTCTTCTAATGATTTTCACCACAATTCGTGCATCATTTCCGTGCCACTCTCTCCTCTATATCGCGATAATACAAAATGAGCTGCCCTTCTCTGAATTTTCTCTAAATAGTCCTTCACTCCCGCCATGTGTGGATCCCACAATGCTCAGCAACACTACAAAATAGGACGCACAATTGCAGTGGAGGCAGTTTCCTTAGTGGAGCTGCTGCGTCTTCTAAGTGTTCTGCCAGTCTGCACGGCCGCTACGGTCGGGGGTTCGAGTCCCCCCCTCGGTCATGGATGTTTGTGTCGTCTTTTGTATAAGGTTCATAAGTAGTTTGTAAGTTTAGGGACTGATGACCCCGCAGTTAGGTCCTTAAGCTTAACAAACATTTGAAGATCATCTAACTGTTCTACCAACGAAACGCAGTCTTTCGTTCGCCTTTCCTACAATATTTTCTATGTGTTCTTTCTTAATTTAAGTTGTTCGTAATTGTTACTCCTAGGTATTTAGAAGAATTAACGGCCAATAGGTTCAGCTGATTTATCGTGTAACTGAAGTTTAACGGGTTGAAGGGATTTCTTTTAGTGGTGTTATGGATGATCTCACACTTATCATTATTAAGGGTCAATTGCCAACTGATATCTTATCTAAATTATTCTACAGTTGCTTTTGATCTTCTGATGACTTTACTAACTAATAAATGACAACATCGTCCTTGAACAGTCTAAGAGAGCTACTCAGATTGTCTCCTAAATCGTTTATAAAAATAAGGAACAGTAGGGGCCCTATAACACTTTACTGGAGAACTCCAGATATCACTTCTGTCCTACTCGATGACTTTCCGTCACTTAAATCGCACTGTGTGCTTTCTGACAGGAAATCACGAACCAATCACACAACTGTACCGATAATCCGTAAGCACGCAATTTGATTAGATGACGCTTGTGAGGTACAGTGTCAAAAGCCTTTCGGAAATCTAGAAATACGGAATCTATTTGACATCTCTTATCGATAACACTCATCACATCATGTGAATAAAGAGCTAGCTGTATTTCTGAAGAACGATGCTTTCTGAATCCGTGTTCACTATGGGACAATAGGTCGCTCTCCTCGAGGTAATTCATAATATTTGAGGAAAGAATACGTTCTAAAATACTGCTGCAAACTGACGTCAATGATATAAGTCTGTCATTTTACGGATCACTCCTATTGCCTTTCTTGAATATTGTTGTGACCATTGCAACTTTCCAGTCTTTGGGTAAGGAACTTTCTCTAAGCGAGCGGTTGTATATACAGGGTGTTTCACTAGGTGTGTTTGCCTCTGTAACTTATAAAATAATAGGTGACGGGAAATTTTAATGCGGTAGATCAACACAAGAAATGTTACACTTTCTGTGGAGCTATGAACATAGTTTTTGTGTCATTTTCCAAAGAGTTACAGCACAAAAATTTAATTTTTTTAAATGGAACAATAGTTTTTTCTATCGTGCATTGCATTCGTTGAAACCAGCTGCGTCCAAATCAATTTAAACTACATTCCTATCATTGTTAGTTTGGGAGCTACAACCCTTCAAAGTTTCAGGGGCAGATACCACAAACGCTGTGCATAATGCAATGCGTCTTCTAAATGTGGTGCGGCCGAGTTGTAACGTCGCCATTCGCCGGTGTCACGGAGCGAGAAGCTTCCTCGATGCGCTGTTAGACTGCCGACTGTCGCCGCTCACGGCCGTATACCCGACAGTTGGAGCCACACAAACAACCGAGGCTCAATACACCACAGTTACTGACATCGGATGACGATGGCATGTTGCTGATGCTCCGCGAGTGCCGACGCGATGCCACTGAAGCAGCCTCGGCGTATGCCGTGAGATATCCTAGGCGAAGAGACCCGGCAGCCATTATGTGCTTACGTGCCGAACAACGACTTCGGGAAACAGGCAGCTTGGTAATGCGCCGCAGTAACAGACGAAGACCTGCAAGAAGTGAGGAGACGGAGGTGCTTGTTTTAGCTGCACTACACCACGCTCCTCATTCTTTGACTTGTTCCCATTACCATTAACATTTAGTCTCCTGGTAACATCGTGTTCCAGCCATCAACTTCGCGTCACTACTCCATCTTTTTTCTGGTCCCACGGTCTCCAGTGAAGCATTAATTTTTCCCCCTGTTGTGATCTTGTTGAGCTACGTGACTGACCCACTACCACTTCAGTGTTCCAATTCTACATGCGGCATCCGTTACCTTTGTTCTTAACCTAAAGCCCTGTTCCTGAGACTGACTCCTAGCATCAGCCGTTTCATGGCTCGTTGTATGCGCTGTACTCAAGTTATCTGAGACATCCGTATTTGTCAAGACAGTTTTAGTTTCTGGAATGTGATTTCTACTGTGCGAGGAATTTTCACTATTGGGATAGATTTTTAGTTTAATTTTGTGACCAAGGTAGATGTATTCACAAACACTTTCTGTAGTCTGGATTCCGAATCTAAGTGACTGGTCGCAGATTGTTTATTTATTTTTACTGGTTTTCAATTCGAATACAATAATTCTGGCGGCATAACATTTAATTCTTGAATCGTACACTTCTTCCAGATCTTCTATTATGATAGCAACATCATAAGCAAAGCGTATACGGTTCTAAATTATTTTTCTTCCGTTGCTTTTCCAGTCCAGTGACTACATGATGAATTTCAGGAGTTTTATGTAACTTGAATCTGTACCTGTGTTTTCTAGGATCGTCGTGATTGCCCAGATTTTCACGAATCCGAAAGTTTATCGATAGTCTATAAAGGCGAGATGAAACCGAGTGTTAACAGCAGTAATTTCACAACCTCCTGATTTTTTCCTCTTCCTTCCTCTTTCGTGTTTCCCCGAAAAGGAAACAGATTCTATGTTTGCTCATAATTCAGTACATGTGTCTGACCTAGATGTACTCTACCTTGTCATAGTGCAACACTGTAATTGTCTGAATCCTCACTAACCTGAGATCTACTTTAGATAATGTTGTCCCAATACAGAAATAGCAGTCAGATCATAGCTTGATTTTCTTGATGGAAGGCTAAAAAATGAAGGTGGTGGTTGCCGAGGCTCTCAAATTTAGTAAACAATTCTGCACACTAAATATGCCATGTCAGACACTTATTTATTGGTTTGATATTTACACGAAATATTGTAGCAGTAAAGCATAAATCTGGATTTGATATAATTTCTTTCAATAAGTCAAAATTATCACGCGAATGAGATTAAACAACAGTCTTTACAAAGTTCTCTTTGTGAAACTAATTCACAATATCATATGTTTCTACCATTTTATTCGACTGTTTACCCACTCCGTATCGGCCGCCCATGTTAGTGCGAAATCAACATTCTCGAGCACTTCGCCTTTCTTTTCTTAGCGAACACTGCAATGAAATAGATATTGTAAACCACCGCACTACAGCTTATTATTGAGATCCCATTTATACCGACAAAAAATCAATTATAGATCCCGTTTTCATGCGCCACCTATTACGGAAAACAACGTTTGGTGGAGGATATATCTAGTATCTGTATTTATCGCCTACTAAATATGCGTTGGTCTTTGTAACAGGTGGCTTTAAAATCAGCCAAAGCCCGAAGCTGGTCAGCCTAGTAATAAATAAGCAGATTTGGTGCAATTTATAGAGAAACTGTCTTTTCTTCAGCCTCCAAGACGACACCTAGTAAAAAGTTTTGTTCTACTTTTTTAATGTTAATAAATGAAATTAGAGAATATTTATTTTATTCCATCCTGACACCTGGTGGGAGAACCGATTATGAATGGAATGGAAAAGAACCAGCTTTGCTCACATTTTCCCTGCACGCATCCAAGGTTGCGACGTCAAGAGTTCGGAAATACCAGTTAAAAATACTGAAGACTCCTATGAATATAAAATTTAACAAACAGTGCATCCCAACGGAGCTCGCTACCTATTCACCTATTCGTGAATACTTGAACATATGCAGTTATCAGCGATGCATCAAAGACTTGCTAAAATGTAGTAGAATTCTTCTTATCTGAGCCCTTTATTGGATAATGTGTATTTTAACGCTGTCAAGGATTTAACATGGGATCTTCTAGATAATTTACTTAAAAAATAAACTAATTTACGGGTGAAGGTAGCCAACTCATAGCTCAATCCCATTACCAAAGGAAACCGGTTACGGCCCTACTAGAATACTAAACGTTAGTAGTAGAACATTTTACCTTTTCCGGGTGGGTTATAAACGACTCTAAGGTAGAGTTTAAGACAAAGGAAAAACAGTTATTTAATAGTGGTGTGAGGCACTGGTTTCCAATTGTGGGTCGAGACACACTAGTGGATCGCCAGATCTATTCAGGCGGGCCGGATGACTTTTAGAACATCCAAGAGACATATCTTACCGACAGAATAAATATGAAAATTTTATATTTTAAATAGTTATGTAAACACATGTTCTAAACAAAAAACCACTGTGTCCAATAACGTACTGTAGCCAGGTCCCCTATCATATGCGGCAGTTGTCAGATGGGAATCCTCGATTAGGTTTACACTTCCTCTGTGTGATCGAGCGTTATTTGTTTCTGTTTAATGTGTGCAAGCGTCTTGATGATTGCTGTTTGTTTTATTTTGTACCATACTTATAAAAAGCCTTTGTATGATCAACTTGACTAATGATGATTTGGGACTACAGCTGTACTATTAATTTTGTAAATGAACTCCGTTAACATTATAAAACCTTTTAATGACTATTTTCGGTTTTACAATAATACCATCTTGAGACCCCACTCAGCACACAAATTTTGATGGGTTGAATTATGTAAACAGGGTCTATATTGGTGACTCCTGGAAGTGTATTATCGTTAGCCACGTCGGACGATGATGGACCTACGTAGGGGTTCACAATATGCACCGTATTCATATGACGTAACACATCAAAATTTGTGAGCTGAGCAGTGGTCTGAAGATGGTAATACTGTACTTCAAAATTAGTCATTAAAAGTTTCACAATGTTTACAGCTGAAAGTGTTAATTTGTAAAATCTGTTTGTCAAGAACAACTTTAAAAAGATAAAACAACGTTGAGGAAGATTCCCTATTGCAACTATAACGTAATTCTTCATTTAAAAACTGGAACCTAATTCAATTTTCCATAAAAAATAATGGAAGGTATTGCGTGCTTGCAAATGTAGCTTTGAAGCAATTACCTAAGGATCAAGCCTGTAATGTCGAGTGTTCTTTTTTTAAGTTTACAAACAAACTTTTTTATTAATTATCCATCCACTATTTTCAAAATTCATACTCAGCAAAACGTTCACACAACTAATAGGCTATAATGAAAATGATTGTGTGTTTGTTTCTTGTTTGTATGTTGGTTTGTATTTTATGCAGTGCCACACCGCATGCCCAATTGCAATGAAATTTTATCAACCTATTACTTGCAATTTCGAGAAAGTTACCAGCATAACTGTATTACTGTACAAAATATTTTGTAGGACATTTGACGTCAAGAACACATAAATAGGTGAAAAACTGCGGCGTTATAAATGACATTTAAATTTATTACTTCTTTCCTACTATATGTGATCGCAACATTTTGTGCCAATGAATGTATCTATAAAATTCTTTCAATTTACGATATTTATTTCAGGATATATGACGTCACAAACACTGAGACGTGTGGGAAACTGCTGTTCACGTTTATTAGTATTTTGTGCGCCGCCCTACCGTTAATCAGATTGCAATGGAACTTTGCACAGACGATCTTCCAAACTAGAGGGAAATCTCTGTCTACCTAAAATTTGTATGGTGCATGATCACAGTACTTTACCAGCGAACGTCGCCAAAATCTACAGTTTTATTCTGAGCTCAATGAAATTTTGCACTTACATTAAAAAAATAAAAAATAAAAAAATAAAGACGGAGAGATGAGGCAGGGAGACGAACAGCACCGTCTACCTAAGAATTTATGTGGTGAATGTCGGAGTGAACAGAGAGAACAGGAGGTGATTGACAGAGAAAGAGAAAGGTGGAGATGGGCAGGGAGGGTGGTAGCAGGATATGAAAGGAAAGAGAGACAGGAGACGAGAAGATGAACAGAAAGAGGTGGGTAGAGTGGAGAAAATGGTCAGAAAGAGAATGATAGAGCAGGTAGACAAAGAGAGAAAGAGAGAGAAATGGGATGCAGAGACGAACTAACTTAAGACTGGAGTAAATAAGTACCCAAGCGAGCCGGATTTACATCTAGTACTGCATAATTACTTTAGTTTCATATTACACATATTCACGGCCCAGTTATATGGGATTGAAAGTTTTTCCTGGAAGACTTTAGGTCCAATAACAAAAAAAGATTGACAATCACTGATCGAAAGTATAGTCAAAGTTTTACTGAGATGAGTAGTAACAGCCGTAATTTATTTTAAGATATGCATACTGTCAACCAAGTAAGACTTGATGTCAAATGACATGTTGAAAGCAGCTTGTTAAATTTTCTGTGTAAAGTCTTTGGCAGTTGAGATTTGCAAATGCAAGTTAAAACGCTCAGTGCTGCTCTAAATTACTTTGCAAGTGGCCACAGTACTTGCGCAACAGAAATTTATCTAACTGCTCACTTCTTAAGGTAGCAGTCAACGTTTTAACAAACACCAAATTTATATTAAAAAAGGGAATAGATAATTAAACATGGGATGGGGAGCACGAAATTATAAATCAGAGGTTTGATACTTTACATTAGTATCTATTCAATAAAATGAACAAGCAAAATGTGGGGAGACCAAATATGTGCAATAAAGCACACACCTTGTGCAAAAGTGAAATCATAAAGTTACTGCCTGTAATAAAATTGTTTCTGCCCTTTACAAATATGGAGGTAACATGGGAGGAAATTTGCAACTACACAGTAAATAAAGTAAGGCGCACTCTTTCACTCACAGACATGTGCATAATGCTTGCGACACATTACTCAAGTCAGAACACTTTATATCAGTTGCAAAACGAAGCACAGGCAGCGTTTTGAGGAGATGGTGGGTGTCTAGCACTGTTTAAAATATACTATGCATAAACGAACTAATGCAGCGGCATATTATCCTTAAGTACCCCATGGTGTACAAACATATTGAATTACATAGAATTTACAAAAAGAAATTAATTTAGAATAAGTGAGTAAAGCACATGTGAATATTCATATAGAAGAAAGCTAGTATCAGTAAAGCATGGCTCAAGGCCAACGTAATGACCGTTACGAAAGCATGTTGTGCAATCGGTCATACCAAGACAGGAAAGACGGAATCAATCCATAAAATCTGAGAAAAAACTTCACATACACGCTGGTAGAGACACGACACAAAAAAGTAAGTTAAAAACAGCAAGAAAATTAAAACATACTAAGTTCATGCAAAGGTGAAAGCCACAGACGTGTATTATAACTTGAGAAAACTGGACACAAAATCATCACTGGAATGAAAATGCAAATACTAAATTTACACCGAATTACTCGAGGTCTGTAAATTAAGAAACACTTCACTTCACATAGTGAAAGAATTACTCAAGAAAAATATCACTTATAAACAAAGACTGCCTGACAACGAACATAGTAAAATTCTAAGTACAAGCCATCCCCTCAGCATGATTCGACGATATACTCACTTCGGCAGTCGCAGCAAGAGTGGTGCCTCAGGCCACACGTAGAACCTTCCACTCTCTGGACCGGATGTACCTGAAGGAGATAATAACCTCTACTAGAGCTCCAGAGAGGTATCTTTTGTCACCTCTTTCGTCCGTGATTATGTTGGTACTACACTAAGAACAGGTCACCCAGCCATCTTGCCAAGTGAGGTTATCTCTGGCCACCCTGCAGAATATTATTAAGTTATTAAGTAAACGAGGCCTAAAGCGCGAAGCGTTGACTGTAAGGTAGTGCGCGGCAGTCAGTCAATATTAAAAGCAAACCTTCCACCTCCATACAAACAAACAAATTCAATCACACGGGTGGAAACATACGAGGCACGTCCAGAAAGTAAGTTCCGTTTGAAAATAAAAATAAATGGTACACAGATACAGAAGAAATTTTTATTGCACAAAATTCTACACCACTCCCATGAACCACAGACATTGCCGAGGTGGGGTGGCTTGCGTGCCTCAACGATACAGATAGCCGTACCGTAGGTGCAACCACAGCGGAGGGGTATCTGTGGAGAGGCCAGACAAACGTGTGGTTCCTGAAGAGGGGCAGCAGCCTTTTCAGTAGTTACAGGGGCAACAGTCTGGATGATTGACTGAGCTGGCCTTGTAACATCAGCTAATGTGGCTTTGCCACACAGCTACTGCGAACGGCTGAAAGCAAGGGGAAACTACAGCCGTTATTTTTCCCGAGGACATGCAGCTCTACTGTATGAACATATGATGATGGCATCCTCTCGGGTAAAATATTCCGGAGGTAAAATAGTCCCCCATTCGGATCTCCGGGCGGGGACTACTCAGGAGGATGTGATCATCAGGAAAGACAATACTGGCATTCTACGGGTCGGAGCGTGGAATGTTAGATCCCTTAATCGAGTAGGAAAATTAGAAAATTTAAAAAGGGAAATGGATAGGTTGAAGTTAGATATAGTGGTGATTAGTGAAGTTCGGTGGCAGGATGAACAGGATTTCTGGTCAGGTGAGTACAGGATTATAAATACAAAATCAGTTGGGGGTATCACAGGAGTAGGACTGATAATGAATAAGAAAATAGAAACGCGGGTAAGGTACTATGACCAGCACAGCGATCGCATTATCATTGTCAAGATAGATACAAAGCCAACACCGACAACAGTAGTACAGGTTTATATGCCAACTAGCTCTGCCGATGATGAGGAGATCGAAGAAATATATGAGGAGCTAAAGGAAATTATTCAGACAATTAAGGGAGAGGAAAACTTAATTGTGATGGGAGACTGGAATTCGGTAGTAGGAGAAGGAAGGGAAGGGAAGATAGTGGGTGAATATGGTCTGGGCAAAAGGAATGAAAGAGGAAGCCGCCTGGTAGAATTTTGCACGGAACATAATTTAGTTATAACAAACACCTGGTTTAAGAATCACAAAAGAAGGTTGTATACGTGGAAGAGACCAGGAGACACCGGGAGTTACCAGATAGATTTTATAATGGTAAGACATAGATTTCGGAACCAGGTTTTGAAGTGTAGGACATACCCAGGGGCAGACATAGACTCTGACCATAACTTGTTGGTTATGAACTGTAGGCTGAAACTGAAGAAACTACAGAAAGGTAAGAAAATAAGGCGATGGGACCTAGATAAATTGAAGGAACCTGAAGTTCTTAAGAATTTCAGAGGGAGCTTCAGACAACAATTGACAGAAACAGGGGAAAATAAAACAGTTGAGGAGGAATGGGTAAAATTGAGAGATGAAATAGTGAAGGCAGCAGAGGACAAAATAGGTAGGAAGGCAAGACCTACAAAGAATCCTTGGATATCACAGGAGATACTAAATTTAATCGATGAAAGGAGAAAGTATAAAAATGCAGTCAATGAAACAGGCAAAATGGAGTACAGACGACTAAGAAATGAGATTGACAGGAAGTGCAAAATGGCTAAGCAGGAATGGCTAGATGGCAAATGCAAGGATGTAGAAGAATGTATAAATAGGGGAAAAATAGATACAGCCTACAGAAAAATAAAAGAAACATTTGGCGATAAGAAAAACAGCTCTATGAATATCAAGGACACTTATGGAAAACTAGTTCTCAGCAAAGAAGGGAAAGCTGAAAGGTGGAAAGAGTATATAGAGAGGCTCTACAAAGGAAATGAACTGCGAGACAATATTGTAGGAAGGGAAGAGGATGTAGATGAAGATGAAATAGGAGATACTGTACTGAGAGAAGAATTTGACAGAGCACTGAAAGACCTAAGTCGAAACAAGGCCCCTGGGGCAGATGATATCCCGTCAGAGCTACTGAAGTCTCTGGGAGAACCAGCCATGACAAAATTGTTTCACATTGTGTGTAAGATGTATGAGACCGGTGAAGTACCCTCAGACTTTAAGAAAAATGTTATAATCCCCATTCCAAAGAAAGCGGGTGCAGACAGGTGTGAAAACTACAGAACCATCAGTTTGATAAGTCATGGTTGCCAAATATTAACACGAATTATATACAGAAGGATGGAAAAGCTGGTAGAAGCTGACCTCGGGGAAGATCAGTTTGGGTTCAGGAGAAATGTAGGAACACGGGAGGCAATACTCACTTTACGGCTTATCCTAGAAGATAGATTAAGAAAAGGCAAACCTACATTTCTAGCTTTTGTAGATTTGGAGAAGGCTTTTGACAATGTTGATTGGAATAAACTCTTTCAAGTTCTGAAGCAAGCAGGAGTAAAATATAGGGAGCGTAAGGTTATTTACAACTTGTACAAAAACCAGACAGCGGTTGTCAGAGTTGAAGGGCATGAAAGGGATGCAGTGGTTGGGAAGGGAGTAAGACAGGGTTGTAGCCTTTCTCCAATGTTATTCAATTTGTACATTGAACAAGCTATAAAGGAAAGCAAGGAGAAATTTGGAGAAGGAATTAAAGTTCAGGGTGAAGAATTAAAAATATTGCGTTTTGCCGACGACATAGTGATTCTGTCAGATACAGCAAAGGACCTGGAAGAGCAATTGAACGGAATGGACAGTGTGCTGAAAGGTGCATATAAGATGAACATTAACAAGAGTAAAACTAGGGTAATGGAGTGCAGTGTAAGAAAATCAGGTGATGCTGAAGGAATTAGATTAGGTAATTAGGTAATAAAGGAGGTAGATGAGTTTTGTTACTTGGGCAGTAAAATAACAAATGATGGTCGCAGTACAGATGATATAAAATGCAGAATGGCAATGGGTAGAAAGGCGTTTTTGAAAAAGAGAAATTTGTTAACATCTAATATTGATTTAAGCCTAAGGAAGTCCTTTCTGAAGGCATTTGTATGGAGTGTTGCCTTGTATGGGAGTGAAACATGGACGATAAGCAGTGTGGACAGAAAGAGGATAGAGGCTTTTGAAATGTGGTGCTACAGAAGAATGCTGAAGATTAGGTGGGTGGATCGCGTAACTAATGAGGAGGTACTGAACCGAATTGGGGAGAAAAGAAATTTCTGGCATACCTTGACTAAAAGAAGGGATAGATTGGTAGGACACATTCTTAGACATCAAGGAATTGTGAATTTAGCGTTGGAGGGAAGTGTGTGGGGTAAAAATCGCAGAGGGAGACCAAGAGACGCGTATAGTAAGCAGATTCAAGTGGATGTGGGTTTTCGTTCTTATGAGGAGATGAAAAGGCTTGCTCAGGATAGAGTAGGGTGGAGAGCTGCATCAAACCAGTCTCCGGACTGAAGACCATAACAACAACAACAACAAATTCTACAACTCTTAAATTACTTTTCCACATAACTGCCGAAATTTTGTAGGCACTTGTCATAGCGTACCACAAGTTTTTGCATGCATCCTTCACAGAAGGTTGCCGCCTGAGTTTTCAACCATGTGGTAACAGCTCTTTATCATCGTTGAAGTGTTGACCACCAAGGACAGATTTTAGGTGTATGAAGAGATGAAGGTCGCTAGGAGAGAGAGGTCCGAGCTGTAGGGAGGATGATCAAACATGTCCCATTAAAATTTCCGTAAGAATTGTTTGGTCACATTCGGTGTGTGAGGTCAGGCATTATCGTGAGAAAAAAAATCTTTTGACATTAATCCTCTTCTTATACCTAAAATCTATCCTTGGTGGACAACACTTCAACGATGATGACGAGCTGAAAGAACATGTTACCACATGGTTGAATACATAGACGGCAACATTCTATGAAAAAGGCACAGGAAACCTTGTGCCATGCTATGACAATTGCCTACAAAATTTCGGAAGCTATGTAGAAAAGTAGTTTAACAGTTGTAGATTTTTGTACAATCAATATTTTTCTGTATCTGTACCCGTTCGTTTTATATAACAAAACGGAACTTACTTTCTGGACGCACCTCGCACCATTGATCAGTAATAAAAGAATAAAATAATTGACACACAAATAGACAATATTAATGGTGGAGAAACACTTGAGAGTAATGGAACATGACCACACATTCAGTTGACGTCTTTGAATATTAAGAATTTTTTATTGGCTGACGTTCATGTCAGCATAGATAAGGGATCAGGACAGCAGGTAGTGTATCAACTTAATCAGTCTGTTTAGTTTACTTTTCTAAGATGGTTTAGTGCCGAAAGCGGTCAAGTTATAGCTATAATAAACAGCTGATGGTTGATCATATGCATTTCTCGAACGTATACTGTCCAGTCGATATGAAATGAAGAGGCCACTACATCTCTTGTTGGAGATGAGAAGACCGCGCTCAATACTACCGCATGCAGCATAGTCGTTAAAACGAAAACAGCGTGTAGGTGCGCAGTTTTCACGAGGAGCCGCTTGCGCAGCTGCACAGTGGCACGCAGTAGTGGCGCAGTGGCGCCAGTTTTGTGGCGCGGGCCGGCGGACCAGCGGGCGTGATGGCGCTCCGCCCGGGGCGCATTTTTGCATGTCGGATGCGTTTAGCCGCAACTGAAACCAAATAATTCCATTACATTCCAGACCAGAGTCGTTAACATTTCTGGGATGAGGTGCGGGCCTTTTTTGCCGTTTTTGAGCTCTCGTATGCGTGAGCGCCAGTACGTGTGCAGAAACCGCGCAGATTTTTTGAGCGCCACCGGAAACAGCGGACGCTGTGGTCGTGGTCAAATTAAAATAATGCACTCCTACGTCTACTGCAAATTGAAATAAACTGAGCCGCTGAATAAATTTAGTGCGTACCCTGATCCAAGGCAGAATGGAGGCCTCAGTCGGTCGAAGGTACAAAAAATTATTACGGCAATAAAGGTGAAAAAAGAAAATGAAGTGAAACGTTGCGTAAATGAAATACAGTCTCAGGTAACAGAGTTACGTAACATTTCACGTATGAAACTTTGTTAACTAAACCCAATGTCGGTTTATTCTTTCGGATCAGGCTTACGGTGAACACAAGCGCACATCCATAGGCATATACGTCCGAAATCGCCGGCCGCGGTGGCCGAGGGTATTGCGGCGCTTCAGTCAAAGTCTGCACGACCACTACGGTCGGGGGTTCGAATCCCCCCTCGGGCATGGATATTTGTGCCGTCCTTAGTGTTAGCTAGTTCATAAGTAGTTTGTAAGTTTAGGGACGCCGGCCGCGGTGGCCGAGGTGACTGAGGCGCTCCAGTCACGGTCAGCACGGCCACTACGGTCGGGGGTTCGAATCCCCCCTCGGGCATGGATATTTGTGCCGTCCTAGTTCGTAAGTAGTTCATAAGTAGTTTGTAAGTTTAGGGACTGATGACCCCGTAGTTAAGTCCCATAAGCTTAACAAACATTTGAACATTTTTTGAGTTCAGGGACTGATGACCCCGTAGTTAAGTCCCATAGACTCTACAAACATTTGAACATTTGAATCCCCTCCTCGGGCATGGATATTTGTGCCAGTTGTAGCTAGTTCATAAGTAGTTTTTAACGTTAGGGATTGATGACCCCGTAGTTAAGTCCCATAAGTTCTATAAACATTTGAACATTTTTTTGTCCGAAATCGCCAATGCTTTCCAGTTGCTAAATATGTCTGGGAATTAGATACATATTCTGCACTCCTTTCTCTAATTTCTTTCCCCGTTATGTCCCACCTGAAAGAGAGTTGTTCAACTTGAACACCCACCAAACCCGCCGGATCTCAATCCTCCGGGCTTCTTGCTATTCCCTCGACTCAAACTCGCTTTTAAAGTGAAGAGATTTTACCGTGTTCCTGACATCAACGAAAAGTGACGAGGCTTTTGGACACCAGCCCAAAGGAAGACTTCGTGAAAAGTCTCCACAATATGTATCGCAGAGCTCAACGTTGCATGCTTATGGAAGGTGTCTATTTCGAAGGACAGTACGGTAACTGTGGTTCATACTTCATCTATGTTAATGTTGCAAGACTATTCTCCGAACTTTATTGTCCAAGGTTGTATATCTCAAATTTCATGGTGATCGGTCGAACTTTACGAAATCTTATATACACTGTGATGCTTATCTTGTTTTGAAGTGTGGAAACTTTCATCAAGATTGGAATAAAACTCTAGGCTTGCGTTTTAGTCAATTGTAAAGTAGCCGCGCTGAATGACAGCATGGTCTACGGCGTCAGGTTTTAGAATGGGAGGCCGTTTCCCCCTGAGGTTCGAGTCCTCCCTTGGGCATGGGTATGTATTTTGTCTTTAGTGTAAGTTAGTTTAAGTCGTTTATCAGTCTAGGGACTGATGACCATAGCAGTTTCGTCCAATAGGTTTACAAACATTTGAACATTGTTGTTGTAAAGTAAACCTACCCTACGCTGTCAGTCGTATTTATTACTATGTAGACACTGCTGTTCCTCCTGTTTTCAATGCGCAAAATTTTATCGCAATGGGATGAATGGTATGTATGCACATAAAATTTTATTCTATCCGGTCCGATTGTAAATCTAAACCATTCAGAGACCCACTCAAACGTACACGAAGAATTGATACATGTACATATTTTAACCGTGCATACTAAGGTGCCTGCCCATGGATTGCATGGCCGCTTCCCGTCGGAGGTTCGAGTCGACCCTCGGGCAAGTGTGCTGTGTATTCTCCTTAGCACAAGGTAGTTCAAGTAGCTTGTAAGTCGAAAAATCGATGACCGTAATTCTTTGGTCCCATAGGTTTACAAACATTTGAACATAAATCGAAGTGAAAACTATCATTTATTTTAAGTCGAACCAAATCGCAGAGTCCAAAACTTCATTAAGATCCGTGAAGTACTCCCAGAGTTTAACGTGGACATGTCCGAATAAACATAGACCACATATTAAGACGTCGGCGGCCAATGATGCCTTCTTCGGTGCGGTTGCACACCATGTTCGAACTCATACTGGAAGCGGAGAATAATGGATCAAAATAGGCAGGGGACTATTTCAGTAGTATGTGCATATGATGAGAATTACCGTCTGTTGGTAGAGGTGCGAAATAACCCGTGTAGGTGTGGTGAGATCCATACCCCGGTGGCGAAATGCACAGCGCAGCTCCCTAATAAACAGGAGACACGGGTTTGATTCGCGAATCGGCAAACATTTTCAACTTTCACCATTGATTTAATTCAGTGTCCACTTGCAGCTAACATCATAAATTTCCTTGTGCCATTTTGAACAGTTATCAACCTACAGCGATGAAAATTGGAAAGGCAATGTACTGTTCATTGAATATCTTTCACATTAACCCAGACAGCGCTGACGTCCTTCCAGAAGGACGAGAACGGCAGCTTACTTTTTCATTCTTGTCTGTAAGAATTGGTGTACAGTGTCATATTTTATTTCTTTGAAACGCGTGCTCCCATTTAAGATCAATTTTAACTTGTATTGTAGATTGTTAAGTGGTTGGATACAGCTGATGAAGTTCATACTGAAGATACTGAAGACTTCCTCGTAGTTGGATTTATATTTCTTGAACTTTCTTAGATTTTTGAGATATTTAAATGTATATATTTCATCTTAAATGTTGTTTTAATAATATTGATTCATCAGATTAAAATTATAAAACATTCATTTTGACGTCATTCCAGGAAGAAGGGCAGTATTGCAAAACTGATGACGCGATTGTGAAAAATATCACTTACAACGATCTTGTGCAGTCATATGAAGGTAATTAATAGCTTCTGAGGAAAAAAATTAAACCAAAAATAATTCCGCGCTATCTGGGTTAAAGATGGATCTGGCAAGGTATTTAAAACGGGAGAGGAGACCTGACATCTACCGTAAGATGGCTTTTAGACATTTTTTTATTAAAATAAGTAATCAAATACCAGAGTTAACTTTCATCCAGATATATATACAACAGAGCTATTCTTGGAATATGCGAATATTAAACCTACCGGGACTAGTGGTAATACCGACAGTCCCCGAAAGAGTTGAAGTAGTCCCCACATTATAATTGCATTGCTGCATTATGACGAGCTTTTAGATGTATAACTTCAGTCAGTATTTAAACCTCATTCAAGTATAAATATTTCACCAATTAATGATATATGTAAACATTAGTGGGGTAGTCTATAGACATTGTACGAAACGGCAACTACACGGAAGAGGTAAAGAAACTGATACATCTGCCTAATATTATGTATGGCTCCCCGCAAGCACGTAGAAGAGCCGCAAGACGGCGAGGCGTGGACTCGTCTAATATATGAAGTGCTGGGAAGTGTTGACACCATGCATCCTGCGAAGCTGTCCGTAAATCCACAAGAAGGGGTGGAACCCTCTTGTGAATAAGCACGTTGCAAGGCATCCCAGTTATGACCAATAATGTTCATCTGTCGGGAATTTGGTGGCTTGTGGAGGTGTTTACACGCATAATGTTGTTCTTGGAGCCCCTTCTTAGCAATTCTGTAGGCTTGGGGTGTCGCATTGTCCGACTGCAATTACACAAGCCCATCGGAATGCAAATTGGACATGAATGGATGTAGGTGATTTGCCAAGGAACCGGATCAAAGGTTAAAGAAAACATTCCTGGCCAAATGAATTTTGCTGGAAGACGTTTATGAGAATCTACGTCTGGAGCACGGCAGTGTATGATATTGAAACACGGACAGCGTTAAAACTGAGGCAGAAGAGGATCGAAGCATATCAGATGAGTTGCTACAGAAGTATGTTGTAAAGTAAGTAGAGTGGTAACATAAGGAATGGATAGGCTCTCCATATAATCGGCTAAGAAGGAACGCATGGAAAACATTAACAGGATGTGTTAAGATATCAGGGAATATTCTCCACGGCACTGGAGGAAGCAGCAGAGGCTAAAAAATTGTGGTGGAGTGCAGTCAGAGATTGTAATACATACAACAAATAATCTAGGACATTGGATGAAACATTTACTCTAGGATAAAGAGATTAGCGTAGGATAGAAGCTCGTGCAAGGCTACAGTGAACCAGTCGGAAGGCTGATGACCAACAAATAAAAAATTAATAAAAAAATAAATATAAAATTTAAAAAATAAAAGGCTGATATTTATAAGTACTAAATTGTTCCGTGTATATTTGAGAATGGCGTTGATCTATGACTATTCCACTGTAGACTTTCAACTGTATTCCTGTATAGTTTTTAGGAAAACTACCGGCGAAACGTGCGAGGAACCAGATGCATATGGAGTCGGTGTACTGTATTGTTAACGGTGAAAATATCCCAGTGCATCGATGAGATTATCAAAATTGTTACTAAATTGAGAGAATGAATTTTGTCTGTGGAACTGTGAAAACTTTAACGGCGTCTCGTCCATAAATGCTACACTAGTGACTCTTGTTTGGACAGATCCGATAATGTGGCAGAGCAAAGAATTAATTCTGATCCGGGAAAAATGTTCCAGGTTTTAATAAGCGGTGCAGTGGATCGTGCAAATGGTCTGACGTAGTCTACGACGCCAAGAATGCGTCGATTCTGCCTGCGTCCACGAGTACATAGAGAGAGAAACGTTTCAGTTATATGCCAGCCAGTTACATACCAGTTAGGCATCTCCTCATATACAGTCGCATCTCCTATACTGAGCGATTTTAATTTTCTCCGTAGTCACTTTGAAACGATTCACCAAGAGCCGTTTCATGCCCATTCTGGCTTTTTCCTATTCTATTTTTTTTAATACTGGCTCCGCTGACTTTCGGTGCAATTTGCAACTTTACTTGGGAGGAGAAGAGCAGTAAAATTTATAATTTCGAATTTTCGACGTCATAATGCAGAAAATAAGTTTGCTGCGTAGATTTTAAACCGATTTATTGATCTTTATCTTTTACATATGATTGCTCAGTATCATAATTTATTGTATAATATTTGAATCTTATATCCCTATATACACACGATTCCATCAGCTTTTCGAAATTCACTCGCCAAAGAAGAAGCCTTTATTCCAAATTTCGAATTACAAACAGAGGCTAGAATGAGTAACGTAGAAATAGATACTCCAGCAGCAGTGAAGCAACAAAAATCACTCAACAAGAACATGTCTTCTGGTGCGGACTGTATACCCTTTAATTTCTATCTATGCTGAAGCGATAGCTTGTTACTTAAGAACCGCTCTCTCAAAGAAGAATCTGTACCAAAAGACTGGAAAGTTGCACAAGTGACACCTGTAGTCAAGAAAGGCAGTAGGACTAACCCACTAAACTACAGGCCTATTTCATTGACGTCAAATTACAGCAGGGTTTTGGAACATATTCTGTATTCAAATGTTATGAATTATCTCAAACAGAATGCACTATTGACCCAAAGTCAATGCGGATTTAGGAAATAGCGTTCATGTGAAACATAACTTGCTCTTTACTCACACGAAGTGATGAGTGCTATCGACAAGGGATCTCATACTGATTCCGTATTTCTTGAGTTCCTGAAGGCTTTTGGCACCGTGCCTCACAAACGGCTTTTAATCAAATTTCGTGGTTATTGTATATCGCCACAAACTTGCGACTGGATAGGGGATTTACTGTCAGAGAGGACACAGTTTGTTGTAATCGATGGTAAGGCATCGATTAAAACAGAGGTAATGTTATTGGTCCTCTATTATTGCTTATTTAAATAAACGATTTGGGAGAAAGTCTAAACAGCTCTGTTAGGTTGTTTGCAGATAATGCCGTCATTTACCGCCAAGTAAAATCAGCTGCAGATAAAAACTGACTGCAGAAAGATTTAAACAAGATATCACTGTAATGTAATAATTGACTGTAAATAAAGAGAAGTGTGAAGTTGTCCACATGAGTATGAAAAGAAATCCGTTAGACTTTGTTTACAAGATAACTCAATCAAAAGTGAAGGCCGTAAACTCCACAAAATATCTAGGAATTACTGTTACTTCAGACTTAAACTGAAAAGAACACGTAGATAATGTCGTGGGAAAGGCGAACCAGAGACTGCGTTTTATTGGCAGATCCCATAAAAGATCCAACAAAAGAACTAGATAAACTGCATACACTACGCTTGTCCGTTCTTATTTGGAGTATTGCTGCCCAGTGTGGGATCCTTATCAGGTGGGTTTGATGGATGACGTCGAAAGAGTCCAAAGAAAAGCAGCTCGTTTTGTATTGTCACGATATAGGGGAGACAGCCTTACGGAAGTAATATAGGATCTGGGATAGAATCATTAAAACAACGGCGCTTATCGCTGCTGCGTGGGCTACTTACGAAACTCCAATCCCCAACTTTCTCCTCCGAATGCGAAAATATATTGTTGGCTCCCACTTACATAAGTAGAAAAGATCATCGGAATACAATACGAGAAATCAGTGCTCGAATGGAGAGATTCAGGTGTTCTTTCTTTCCGCGCGCTATCGAGAATGGAATAGGAGATAAATAGTATACAGGTGAACCCTCTACCAGGCACTTAAATGTGATTTTCAGAATATCCCATGTAGATGTAGATCTGGACCCACGTGCAGTGCGAACACATTATCATTAAATATAAGAAACAGATTTGGCCGCATGAAATCTTTATTTGACTACTGCAAATCGATTTCGTCACTGAGTGGCCATCTTCAGTGCTAGAATCGGAGCCCTTGGGTAGACATGGACTAGCAGTTTTCATTTTAACATCAGAGTTAAGCTCTATACGAACAGTGTCAATCATCATACTGAACTCAAGTTCAGTATCTTATTGACATTGACCGTATACAGTTACACTCTAGTGTTAAATGCAAACTGCTAGTCTCTGTGGGTCGAAGGGTTTCGATTCTCAGTGACGAGATCGATTTTCAGTAGTCGATTCTCAGTGACGAAATCAATTTGCTGTAGTCAAAAAAAAAAAAAAAAAAAAAAAAAAAAAAAAAAAAAAAAAAAAAAAAAAAAAAGATTTCATGCGACCTAAGGTGTTTCTTATATTTTTAATGTTATGTCCCTATGTCAACACCTAACTGCCTACTCTTGAAGAAAGAGTTAGTGAGTGTTGCTGTCTGCTATGGACTTACAAAATGACTGGCAGAACAGGGCTTCCATCTGCGGTGGCTACATTTTATTCAGCTGCGGGTAACTTAAGGCAAAGTGGTATCTATCTTCGACATTTGCCAGTCACAGGTCGTTAAGTTGGTGTTAGAAAATATTTCTGGAAACTTCCATTAGCTATGGGAGGTCCGCTGTCTGGAGGCCATGAGAAGACGACTTTGGCTGCAGACCACTGGTGAGGTAACATCGTTTTGCAACCGCAGTCTAGTTCACTTAGATACGGGTTGAAATTGCGTAGGGCTTCAGGTAAACTTAAGTTTTCAAATAGTTCCTTTTCAGGCTGTAACACTGAAATCATGATCCATGATTTATTTTATCGCATGAAATGGCGTGATTTGTTATTGCTCTGTGTTAAACTAGGAACTCACTACAAAATGATTAGCTATGCTTAGAGCATTCCGATCATAGAGCGTGTGTGCTTGCGTTCTTGTCTCTTTTCTAAATTTATTTGATTTTTTAAAATCATATATGGGTGCTTTATGTACTTTACCTACATGTTCATGATTCAATAACTGAACTTGATGGTCGCGCGGGAGTATCAGCACCACGTTACGGATCGAACAGCCTCCCTCGTCGGTGGTTCGAGTCCTCCCTCAGGCATGGGTGTGTGTGATTTGTCCTTCGGCTAGTTTAAGTAGTTTGTAAGCCTAGGGGACTGATAACCACAGTAGTTTAATCCCATAGAATTACAAACATTCCATTTTATTTCAGCTTGATGCTGACTCATTTCGGGTAGCAATATTTAGCTGTTACGAGTATTTTGTCTCCAGTGGCTCTCTTGATTCAGTTTAGATATGAATTTCGCAGTAATTTAGAATCTCACTGTGTCCTCCTAAACCAAACGTTCCCTTGACATCATTACGTGTGTGGATATTTCGTTATCTATGATTTCGTTCTGTTTCTAACCACGGAGATAAATTAATTTCTAACGACTAGTCGTTAAGTTTGGATTTCATTACCTTGCACAGCTATTGTGGGATATTGGAATTAATTCCATCAGTCCTTCAAGCTTGAATGTGTGAATCTGTTGCGTGTGTAATCTTTCCCTATCCAGCCACATTTTATGTTTGTTTAAATGATACTATAAACAGACACCGGAAGTATAATGATATGATGCATGTTTGATTATTCTGCACAGTATAATAAACACACTTGTCAAAACAATTACGGGATCAGTTGAGATAAGTAGGTTCTGAAGTAGTGTCATCTGAAGAATGAAATAAGAGTGTTCGACGTCTTTCTGTATGTTCTACTGAGTGGAGACAACACTACGGCATAGCGGTATTAACAGAAAGTTGCTGCAGAGGGGGTCGGTGATGACTTGTGTTTACTCCACTAAACAAATTACACAAGGAGCTGGGTTCAGACAGTAAAGTGAGAAAAAAATATAAATAGGACAGACAAAGACGGAGGTGGCTGCAACTATTGGAGTGCACCAAAGTGGAATTTTCAGGACTTGGACGCGATTTCAGAGAACAGGTACCGTTAAAAGAGGGCAAGTCCAAGGTCGTCAACGGGTAATATCAGCAAGAGATGATCATTATCTCCGGTTAACAGCCTGAACGCAACTCGGGTGCAACGCACCCTCCAGGCAGCAACAGGACGTACAATATCTAAACAACAGTCCGAAAACGCCTTCGGAAGACCAATGGTGTGTGTCCCTTTAAAACCACGACACCGTTTAGCCCGTAGCAACTATGTGGAGTTACAAAGATTGTAATCATACGAATGAAACCGGGTTCTGTTCACAGATGAGTCAAGATTTTCTGTTCGGCCGGACAGTCGTCGTTCCCTCATCTGAGAGGACGTGGAACTCGGAACAGTCCTGCTTATGTGCAGGAAATATCACCATACATGAAACTGCCTGGCAGATTAAAATTGTGTGCCGGAACCGGGACTCGAACCTGGGACCTTTGCCTTTCGCGTGCAAGCGCACTACCGACTGTGCTATCCCGACTCGACTCACGATGCCGCCTCACAACTTTACTTCCGCCAGTACCTCGCCTCCTACTTTCCAAACTTCACAGAAGCTCCCTTGTGAATCATGCAAGACTAGCACTCCTGGAAAAAAGGATATGGTGGAGACATGGCTTAGCCACAGCCTAAGGGGATGTTTCCAGAATTTTAATCTGCCAGGAAGTTTCATATCAGCGCATACTCCGCTGCAGAGTGAAAGTTTCATTGTGGAATCACCATACATGGTGGTGGACGAATGGTGTGGGCAGGAGTCGCTATTGGCGGACTTACGGACCTCTATGTCGTTCACAATGGCGCTTTGACTGTTCAGAGGTACAGACACGAGATCCTTCGACCTTTTGTTGTTCCTTACGCTGGTCCCATACGAGATGTGTTTCTTCTGGTGGACGATAAGGCTCTTCCCCATAGAGTTCAACTAGTGGACAATATGCTTGAGGCTGATCGCATTGAACCATTGGAGTGGCCAGTTTGTTTATCGGAATTAATAACCCGATTGAACATGTCTGGGATCCAGTTAGACGCATTGCAGCCAGACCAGCACCACCCACAACGGCACCCATATTGCACTCATGGAAGAATGACCAAAATGTCCCTCAGGAGCTGGTTGATAACCTCATACAGTCCAAGCCGCGCAGGTGTGCAATTTTACTGACCATCCGAGCACCATATAAGACGGCAACGAGAATGACTTTTTCACTATTATGGTAGCCCCATTGTGCCTCGTTCTAAGTAAATGCCGTGTAAATCTCAAGTAAAGAGCTCAGGCAGCAAAATATCGTACTTCATCAGACATAAATTACAATATATCTGAATGAAATACGTTACCATATGTATACAGGTTGTTACAAAAAGTACGGCAAAACTTTCAGGAAACATTCCTCACACACAAAGAAAGAAAATATGTGATATGGACATGTGTCCAGAAACGCTTAATTTCCATGTTGGAGCTTATTTTATTACTTCTCTTTAAATACCATTAATCATGGAATGGAAACACACAGCAACAGAACGTACCAGCGTAACTTCAAACACTTCGTTACAGGAAATGTTCAAAATGTCCTCCGTTAGCGAGGATACATGCATCCACCCTCCGTTGCATGGAATCCCTGACACGCTGATGCAGCCCTGGAGAATGGCGTATTGTATCACAGCCGTCCATAATACGAGCACGAAAAGTCTCTACATTTGGTACCAAGGTTGCGTAGACAAAAACTTTCAAATGCCCTCATAAATGAAAGTCAAGAGGGTTGAGGTCAAGAGGGCGTGGGGGCCATGGAATTGGTCCGCCTCTACCAATCTATCGGTCACCGAATCTGTTGTTGAGAAGCGTACGAAGACGTCGACTGAAATGTGCAGGAGCTCCATCGAGCATGAACCACATCTTGTGTCGAACTCGTAAAGGCACATGTTCTGGCAGCACAGGTAGAGTATCTCGTATGAAATCATGATAACGCTCCAGTGAGCGTAGGTGGAAGAAAATGAGAAATACTAAAATGAACTCTAACATGGAAATTAAGCGTTTCCGGACACATGTCCACATAACATATTTTCTTTCTTTGTGTGTGAGGAACGTTTCCTGAAAGTTTGGCCGTACCTTTTTGTAACACCCTGTATTTTGTATGTTACCTGATCCCCTAATTGTTTTAGCGGTGTAATTTCTCTATTACAACTTTTCCCTTTGTCTACCTCGTAATTTAACGCCAATTTCACTTATGTATTATATGTTTCATACCTGCCGTTCGGGAATAGCCGTGCGCTCCAAAGCGCATTGCTGCGGAACGCGAACCGGTTCCCCTTCGGCGGATCGAGTCCTCCCTCGGGCATTGCTGTGTGTGTGTGTGTGTGTGTGTGTGTGTGTGTGGATGTGTGTGTGGGTGTGTGTTGTTCGTAGGATAAGGTAGTTTAAGTAGTTTGTAAGTTTAGGAATTAATGACCAATGCAGTAACAAAACGAACAATTCAAAAGTGGTACATATTTTATTGCCACCAGAAACACACAAAACTCGAAGGAACATTCAGATTGAAAACAGCCTTATTTCGTAGATATATTTACAAAAATCATAAATTTTCGTCACAAATTCATACTTGCGGTTCCTTTTTTAGAACATTCTTGGTAATTGACATAAGAAACAGAATAAAACTTACGAAATCAGATGTAGAAAAATACATATGATCGAAGTGCTTTAATACACCACAAATAAAACAGAATCTAGAGGAAAAACAAAAATTTCCTATTTTTATTTTTATCGATTTCGTAGACAACGAAAATATTGGAAAATGGAAAACACAAGTTTCAACATGTATCAAAATATTTTACACGTACATCCACATGGGGTCTGTGTGGGCTCCAACCGTGCTTTCAATTTCAAAAAAAAAAAAAAAAAAAAAAAAAGTTCAAATGTTTGTAAATCTTATGGGACTAAACTACGGGGTCATCAGTCCCTAAACTTACAATCTACTTATGAACTACTTACGAACTAGGACGGCACAAATATCCATGCCCGAGGAGGGATTCGAACCCCCGACCGTAGTGGCCGTGCAGACCGTGACTGAAGCGCCTCAGTCCCCTCGGCCACCGCGGCCGGCAACCGTGCTTTATCTGCAAACAACAGACACATATAAGCGTTACTCACTTTTTTACTACTGCAATCTTGTCAACTTATCGAGAATTACTGAAAAGAAGACTATTTAAGGAGGCATAATGGAAGGCAAGATGGCTACTGGGGAGGGAGAAAATTGTGCGCCTTTGGTCCGCCAGGACGGAGGGTTAACATGCTGCAGTAGGCTGCCTTGTTTGCACTAGAGTAACTTGTGAATTTCGGAAATTCCACGTGATACAGACGACTTACCCGAGTACACACCTGCTAATATGTTTCAACCTCTTTCTAAACCGGTCAATTTAGAGTTTGCCCAAAGATTGAATGGAGAGACCGCTTTTAGACAGCTGGTGAAGACCGCATCTCCCGTATC
This sequence comes from Locusta migratoria, assembly GCA_026315105.1. NCBI lineage: Eukaryota > Metazoa > Arthropoda > Insecta > Orthoptera > Acrididae > Locusta > Locusta migratoria. Next base: position 719,820,003 of record CM048745.1, read on the forward strand.
TTCGGCATGAAGTGAGCCGGGTCTCTAGATGGCGACAGAGGCCACAGCAGGCGGGGCGCCGTTACGGCCACGTGTTGAACGGAAGCAGGCGTCAGCGGCGGCGTTGGCGGAGGATATCTGAAGCCAAGCCGGTATCGACCGTGGGTGCGAGGCGGCTCCCATTACCGCCGTAATGGGCCATCTGGCGGCGGACGACGTCTCCAGGCAACGAGCCGAGGAGCGCCCGTGTCAGCGCCACCGAGCTCAGGGACCGCCTCCAGATAGCGGCACTGGCGTGGCACTTGCCGCCACCGCAGCCACCCGCCCTGGCTCCCCCCATTCCTCAAGTTAAACATCTTCTGTTTATGATCTCTTGCTCCTCTTACAACTACACGACATCCTGTTTTCCACGCCCCTTATTTCCAATCTTCCATGTCAATGAACGTCAACCACTCGCCTACTTTTCCGCATCCTTATACCTTCCCCTCATAGAACCTTTAACAACGCATCAAATTCTAACGTTTTCTCGCTTCATTGACCAACTCCGATCAATCTAAACCATCCACTGCCCTGAGACCATTCTCAAGTCCTCCATTCCGGTGTCATCTCTACAAATACGAAATGATATTTCTTTTGTACTTGTAGACAGGACGACTAGTTTCGGACTGCTCTGAGCCCATTCTTAAGTCCGCCAAGCCGGTGAATTCTCTATAGAAGACTTGAGAATGGACTTAATATCATGAAGGACTTGGGATTGTGCTCAGGCCACCCCGAAACTAGTCGTCTATCATTAATAAATAAATAATATAAAAAATAATAAAATAAACTATTTTGAAACTTTTCCTGCCAAAATATTCCAAAGTGCTTTCTACCTTCCAGTTTCCAGTCCCACTGTCTTTTGTGACTCTGACGACACAGTCACTAACTCTACATTTTTGCAGTTTCCACAACCTGTGGAGACGAAATTTTCTTCTCCCTCTCCCCAGTGACTGAAATACGTTTCGACAATTCGCACCCTGCCAACTATAAATCCATCACCCACGCCTTCTCACTTTCCCTTCAGCATCTTTCCGTACCCAATTTCACTTTCCCTAGGCGTCTTTTGCTACCCCATCATTTGAAGCCCCCAACTACTACAGTCTCTACAACGCCCAATAATACTATTCGTTTCTCTGTGAGGCACTTGATGGTTTAAATAAGAGGCTATGGACATTAGGCGTCTTCTTTGATTTAACAAAAGCGGTTGATTGCGTTGATCACAAAATATTGTTGCAGAAGTTGGAACATTATGGAATACGAGGAGTAGCTCACAACTGGCTCTCCTCTTACTTTAATAATAGACAATGGAAGGTAATTCTCCGCAGAGTAGAAAATGGCTATGACGTACAATAGCAATGGGGCACAACTAAGTGTGGGGTGCCCCAGGCGTCTGTTTTGGGACCATTGCTCTTTCTTATTTATATAAATGATATGCCTTCGAGTATAACAGGTGACTGTAAAATATTTTTGTTTGCTGATGATACCAGCTTGGTAATTAAGGATGTTGCTCGTAATATTGACACAGTATCAAATAATGCAGTTCAAGAGATAAGTTCATGGCTTATAAAAAACAAGTTGGTGTTAAATCACAGTAAAATTCAGTTTTTACAATTTCTAACAAATAATTTGACGAAAGCTGACATTCTGATTACACATAATGGGCATGTGATAAGTGAGACTGAACAGTTCAAATTTCTAGGTATTCAGATAGACAGTAAGCTGTCGTGGAAAGCCCATGTTCAGGATCTTGTTCCAAAACTAAATTCTGCTATATTTCAAAAATGCCCGAGGGGGGATTCGAACCCTCGACCGTAGTGACCGTGCAGACCGTGACTGGAGCGCCTCAGTCACCTCGGCCACCACGGCCGGCATAAGTGAGAGAAAGTAAGCGTAACAGACTACTTTTAGAGTTGAAAAATCACTTATTTCAGATATTGTTCTAATGCTAAATATAGCAGAGTCGGCCGCGGTGGCCGAGGGGACTGAGGCGCTTCAGTCACGGTCTGCACGGCCACTACGGTCGGGGGTTCGAATCCCCCCTCGGGCATGGATATTTGTGCCGTCCTTAGTTGTAGGTAGTTCATAGGTAGTTTGTAAGTTTAGGGACTGATGACCCCGTAGTTAAGTCCCTTAAGCTTAACAAACATTTGAACATTTGATTGACTTGTTCCATGACCATGGAATCTCACTCCTCAGTTGGGTCCTACGGAAGAGAAAACCTTATTATTATTACTCATCAGCTAATCATCATTACCCTTACAATCTATTACGTTACTAAAAGCCTAGCATTTTCTCCTTAAATAAAAAATAAAATAAAATAAAAATTAAATAATTATAACTTTCCAGTGCAGGTCCTTCAGCTTGTACTTAACCTTTATTGGCCCACCTTAGGTTACGGTAGTAACAGTAAAAGTGGGCCTTTGAGATCGCCTTTTGACAGCGCGAAATTTAAATGAAAGTAACGGCATAACCGTTCATCTGACACGAAAATTAACCTGCGAGGACTCGAGCATGAGCATTTTGCTCACAGTAATTTTAAAACAATCGGCATTTTACCAATTTTAAATAGTCAAGTGTTTGTGTTTTCTTATTAACGCAACTAGAAATACTTACTTAGACATATTAAGTACATTACAAACTGTTCTTTAACTGTCAGAAAAAGGCTATACACGCAATGGATGGCGTAACTTTTAAAGGCGCGTGTTCTCGCGGGTTAAATAAACTAATTTGTAGAGGAGAAAATTCTCTACAATTTTTCTCTGTCATGTTTTATATATATATATAACGGCGATTTGACACTGTCTGTGAAGTGTTCCCACGTTTTAGGTCGCGCCGTTCAGCAGATCGGTACCAAATTTTACATACGTAATTGTAGGCGCCGGGACCAGAACCTTCCTTGTTCGAATGTTACGGGAAAAATGGGTTAGAAACATAAAAAAATAGACCGTTTGTGATGGCCTTTTGACAGCGGAAGATGTAATTGCATACAAATCCTTAATCGTTAATCTGAGATGAATACTGAGTGAACGTATTTGTAGAGTAGAACATTAACTTTGCTATATTATGTTATTTCCATAACTCGCACCGTTTCATAGATCTTTGCAAAAATATCGGCAATTTGACATTGTCACTCAATTTTACCTAAACCAGTACAGACAAAGAAAATAAACTTGAAAAAGAAGAAAAACTACTGCGGCAAGACAGGTGATAATATTTTAACGGAAAAAGATAATGAAAATATGGGAGACATATTAAAATAATAGGTTAAATAGTGAAAATAAAAAAAGAATATGTTTGTAAAGCTAAACTAAAAGCTCAACTAATTTTGGTTGCTTGTTAAAAAACAGTCTGAGAGGATATTACCGGTTGAGCGCATAGATATTATCGCAGTAGTAGAGTCGTAATCATATCGCCCATACTTCTTTATTATTTATATTTGTATTAATTTTGTCCTAAACGTTTGCAAAAAATCATAAAACTACAGGAAAACCCGAAGTGGACCGTAAAACACGCCAGTGCAATTTTTTGAACATTTTATGAATGTTTGGTACTCTTCTTTTATAATAAAATCATTTTTATATACATTCTTCTTCTTTACACTTTCTGAAATTGCTTTTACATATCACACCTTTAAATATAATGTTACCTGACCTACATCTTAAGTTAAAAAAGGCGCCTGGATCTCCGTGCCTTCTTTCCACGATTTATTTGCAAAAATTTCAATTTTATGTGCCAACAGTGGTAATAATAATAATATAATCTTAATTTCCTCATATTGACACACCAAAGAGGATATTTCCTCTTTATATTCTCAATTAAAAGTTTTTTGGAGTTTTCTCTCCAAAAATTAAATTATCAACAATAATAAAAGTTACATTCTTCGCCCTCACACTCACGGCCATTGTACTGGTTTTCCTAACCCCCTCCCCTCTTTAAATTCCAAGAGTATCTTCGCAAATTCTGTACTACAGTGGGTAAAAACTTCCGATCATCTCAGCGTTCCAGAACGGTAACGAGGCCGCACCATCAGTTGGTATCATTAGTCCAGCCTGATGTGACGGAATCGACGCAGCTGATCGATCCAGTCCCGGCTACGCCACGACTCAGATATCCCATTCGCTTCACATGCATCCCAATGACACCAAAATACCGCCGCTTCTGCAGCCGTAAGCACTGCGAAGAAGGATTTAAAGGCAACACTAGCCGAATACGTCAACCTTCCCCATGGCAGGGCCAAGTACACTATCGTGAGTCGGAAAGGATTGCCATTACAAAATATACGAGATTTAAAAAAATTAAAATCGGGAAACATCTTCTAGTCGTGCATCGCTCTTAACGCTGTGCAACACTTCGATCGTTTTAATACAGCAGAAAGACGCAGAACTGCCCACGTGGAAGTTGTTTCACATCGACTTCCACCCACACCCTACCCACAAAACCATCCAATTGTTAGGTGTGGTATTTTTCAGGAGAGTTACCCACAGAGTACTTCATTTCTCAGTTAATCTCTTTTATATCTACTACAGACTAGAAGTCAGATTTTTTTAATAAATTAGGCATATAATCGCTCTAGACTTAAGGGTTGCTCGGATATAGCCATCTGTATCTTCCTGTCCGCATACTTTATACGAGCCTCTGTCACTAGTTTCATGAACCTTCCTGCGTCCTGAGTGTTACAGGGAAACTTTTGCAATTCTCTGATGATATTTTGTGTTAGGACTTACGAGTGATTTAATATTACTTTCAGTTAAGTCCCGCAGCACTGGAGGAGATTACACCGCACAAGAACTCCAATCAATAATTTCAAAGTATCAGAAGCATGAAAGTTTATCTTCGGTGGTACGAGGTTTCTGCCGGCCACGATGGCCGAGGGGACTGAGGCGCGCCAGTCACCGTCTGCACGGCCACTACGGTCGGGGGTTCGAATCCCCCCTCGGGCATGGATATTTGTGCCGTCCTTAGTGTTAGCTAGTTCATAAGTAGTTTGTAAGTTTAGGGACTGATACCCCGTAGTTAAGTCCCATAAGCTATACAAACATTTGAACTAGGTTTCTAACCATCTTCTTCTTTAAGACGGCGTGTCTTGCTTCCACGATCCTCGTGTCACCCAGTTCTCGAATACGTCCCCTTTCATCGACATTGCCGACAGAACACTCTCTGGATGAGCAAAGAATGCATTTCATTGTATTGCTAGATCTACTGCTTAAGTCATTCATCGGTTAAACAGCGAGATTTTTTAATTGCTTGAAATAAATTTCTCGGTCCGTCAGTTAAATATGCAAACCACAAAGGCATGTATGCCTTTGCCAAGTACATCTTGTAAGTTGTCGGACGGATCTGATGAACTTATATCCAACCTAAAGACTCGATTAGCTGCAGTTAACCAACTTCAAATAGAAAATGGACCAGGGTCCCGATTTGCCAAATACAAACTCAGAAGCATTTGAACTCTAAGGTGCCTTGCTGCGGAACGCGCGGTTGCTACGCATCGGAGGTTCGAGTCCTCCCTTGGGCATGGGTATGTGTGTGTGTTGTCCCTAGGATAATTTAAGTAAGTTTGTAAGCCTAGGAATTAATAACCGCAGTAGTTAAGTCTCATTGATTTACAAACATTTGAAAATTCGACTGCATTTGAAGTGTTGGGACGGTACTGTTGGATTCTATTGAAAAAAAAAAAACTGTCTATATCAGGGAAATAGAACAGGCTATGGGTTCAAACTGAACCACAAGGAATTTTTCAGGGCAACTGCAAGAATTGCATCCTGAAACTGACCGTTAATTTGTTGGAAAACATAGCGGAAAGAAAGCTCAGTAAAACGCAGCAGGCATACCTTCCACTGTAGTGGGCGTCCTTCATGATTTTCTAATCGGTGAAGACACCATTATTTCGTCCATTGTTGACTGTAGTGCTATCTCAACCTACTACTTCTAGTTTTATAGTGATATTTATAGTGATAATGCTTTGAGTTATATCATTTGCTGAACTCGAGGAAGGAAATACACGTCCAATATATATTGATGTAGGTTCCTGATAAGAGAACAGTTTTTTTCTTTGCATTTTCTTTCTAAATTGCTTGTCAGTCAACTTTTCTACAAACCAGGTATCAACTTCTCGTCCGTCACAGAAGATACGCAACTTTCTTCAAGAGATGTGACTTTTCAAATACGCCCACAAACGAATATTTTCCTTTTTTTACATTTATCACCCACATGAGAAGAATATGCCTCAGTTTTCATCCCAATGACTCGTAGTAGTGTTCCGCAGAGAGAAACACCGAACCGATCACTCTTTAGTGTTGTCAAGCTAAGTTCAGTTCTGTTTTGTGTATTTGTGCTTTGCTGTTGACTCTCCTATTTCATTACCTTATTTTCCACTCAACATTCACTCAAAATTGCGAACTTTCTTCTCTGTCCTCGCCTGTAACTACCTTGTCAATGGATCCTATTTTCCCAAAATTGTAATTCCGTTCAAGAAAAATGAACCTTAACGCAAGGACTGGATTTTTCTTTGTTTTCAGTCATAAACAGTTGCTTAGAAGTGGACTTTGTCACGCAACTTGTGTATTTTTTCATGTACAGTTTACCGACATCGTGCATTTACAAGCATAGGCATAAAAACTGATTTACCTTCAAGTTTAAAGTTTTCCAAACTAGTTTAAAATAAGGGTTATCTTTATCGTGTTATACGACTTGCTTATCGTAATATAGGAATTGTGATATACATTAATAACTTTTACAATTTCATCAGTCAGCCAAGGAACGAATGGAGGCTTTATCATACAAAAAAGCGATACACTTGTACCTATTATTTTTATATTTATCTAAAATGAGGCACGCAAGGGAAATGTTATATTATAACCCTGATTAGACTTCATGTAGTTTATTTCAGCTATGAAACATGGATCAAAAACTTTTAAAGTAACTTCGAAAGAAGGCACTTAAACAAAACCCTGTTTGCTATGCGAATGTTGACAGACATCGGAGATATAAAAGTAAAGAAGGTAGCGTATTATATCTACTTGCACTCCATAATGTCAAACTGGATTATTTTCTGGGGAAACTCCTCAGGCCAAGCTAAAGTTTTCAGAACCCTAAAACTTTATATGAATCATTTGTGGTGTCAACTCAAAAACATCATGCAAAGGGCTACTTATGGAACTGGGAATATTAACTACTGCTTCCCAATACATTCATTCTCTAATGAAAATTGTCATTAAAATTAAATGAGAATTGTTATAAAATATTTCAATAGATCAGTTCATGGGTTAAGTACTAGAAACATTAATTTTCACTAAGGTTTAAAGTCACTTACTTTGGCTCAGAAAGGTGTCCACTATTTAAAAATACACATTTTCAAAAACATACCAACAGCCAAATAAATTTTAACTCATAATAAACTACAGTTTGAAATAAGTCTGAAGTACTTTTTTGTGGCCAACTCCTTCTACACTATTTATTCACTTCTTAAAATAAGTGATTGATGTGAATATTGTGTTCAGTCTGACTTCAGTTCTAATTTTGTGCAGTAATGTGATCATTGTAAATAATTTCTGTAAAAAAACAAAAACAATAAAATACTCATTATTATAATATACACCAAGTATCTTCAATATCTGGTATGTAGTAATAAGTTTTAAGACGTTTAAAATGTAAATATTCTTAAGATAATTGTTTTTCTGACCAATTACATTTGGAATCTGTGGAAGTAAATTATCTAATTTGCTCTCATTTTGCAAGTATTTTTTGGGAATTTTGTTCTGACATGTTTTACATTTATCTTGAAGTGCAATGCACGACAGGAAGGTGTTAATCGGTTTTAAAATTTCTTAATCTTCTCACTACAGTAGGCAACTTTTCCGCACTAAATCGTTCTGTGGAAAAATAATTCATTCTTTCCCACCCACCCCAATGTACACCCCTTGGCGTGTGTCAGCTGTCACCACGAGTCTGTGAGACACAACTCTGCTACCGCCAAGTCACGAACACGAGACCGCGGCCTATCTACCAAGCACGGACAGCCACGCCCATGCAAACCACCCACCCTTGCTCACCAGCTGCTGGTCCAGACTTCGACGCGCAAAGCCACTGCCGAACACGGGGCCACCGCAACCTTCCGTCACTATACTCCTGCCTAGTCCTCCAGAAAATACAGGCTGGCGCATCCGCCATTTTCTTTCCCAACGAATGCTAAATACAGTGTGTGGCTTATGCGAACTGTATTGTTCTGTTCAAGTAGTGTGAAATATTTTAGAAGTCTCCTGGATAGAGCCTTAGATCATATTAGTTTGAGCTAACATTCCGCTAGTGTTTACATTTATATGTGCATTAGACACAAATATCTCGCATTGTTTATACCTAATGCATCTTTTCTTTCCTGTCCGGTTCAAGAATAAAGGTGCAAGAAATATACAGTTCTGAGATAAACTCGCGTACTATATTTAAACGGTCATCTACAAAAAAGTTATAAGCGATATTGGGTTGTATTTGAATCGTGGTTTGTTCGCCGACTTCCAATAAATGCTTGTTAACTAAATAAAAATGTTCAAATGTTTGTAAATCTATCGGACCAAACTGCGTGGTCATCAGTCCGTTGCTTACACACTACTTAAACCTAGGTAAACTAACCTAAGGACAACACACACACTCATGCTCCATGGAGGACTCGAACCTCCACGGCGAGCAACCGCGCGCTCCGCAGCGAGACGCTTTAGACCGCTCGGCTACTCCACCGCGGCGCTTGTTAACTGCTGTGACAAATACACCACATCGGATTTTTGTACACAATGTCGCATACACTTCTATTACGTTATTTAAAAGTTTCAGAACGTATTACAAGTACTAGAACAAGAAAAGAATATTAGCATACAGGATAATATGACTGCATTGTTTCGCGGCGAGTTATGTTGATAAAATTTTCTTGGTCTTCCAGCCGCGTCATGTGGTTTACTGTCCACGACGTTTCGGCCGAGATCTCCCCGGCCATTGTCAACTGGTTGGCTGTTGAGTGATTGCTGCTGTCGTCCTTATATAGCTGCACTGCGGGCTATGACGTGACTAGTGCTCCACGACATGACCGTAAAAGGCAATGTTTTGCCGCGCCCGCTTCAACCTTCTGATCACCAGGTTCCAAGCCGTGCTCAGCTGCAAGCCGCCGTCTCTATTAAGAGTATTGTCAGTTATTTTGATGTCAATCGCCTCTTTTATTACACTGTCCCAGAAACTGTTCGTTCTTGTAATTATGGATGTCTCCTCAAACGCAAGATGATGTCTGTTTTCAAGTGCATGCTGCGAATTTCTGACTTTTCGGGATAACGTAAACGATAACATCGTTCGTGTTCCACACATCGCTGTTCAATAATGCGCACTGTTTGTCCTATATAAAATTGTCCACAACCACAAGGTATTTTATATACTCCCGGTGTTCTTAGGCCTACATCATCTTTAACAGGTCTCATCAACTGACGTACTTTCGAAGGATCCCTGAAGATCGAGTCGAACTTGTGTCTCTTGAGGAGTCGGCTAATCTTTCCAGTGATTGAGCCACAAAACGGCAAACAGGCAAGTTTCTTTGAGTCCTTCTCGAAAGTCTTCTGTTTCTGTGTCTTCGGGAAGATAGCTTTCGTAATCTGGCTGTTGCTATAGCCGTTGTCCCTAAAAACTTCCCGTAGGTGTCTCAGTTCCTTTTTGCAGATTCTCAGTGTCTGACACTACTTCTGCTCGGTGCACCAAGGACCTTAAAACAGACTGTTTCTGCGATGGATGATGTGGGTGGGTTTTCTGTAAACACCATGGCTGAGACATCCATTTGCTTTACGGCTGCCGAGGACGTCAAGGAATGGCACCCTCTTTCTTCACCTCCATCGTGAACTTGATCTTTTCATGGATGCTATTGATTGGTCGAAGAATTCACCGAATTTTTCACGTCCATGCGGCCAGACGACGAACGTGTCATCAACGTACCGATAAAAACATCTAGGTCTTACACCGTATGAAACTTACGGTAGACCTTCCTCTTGTTTTGAAGGTCAAGCGTGCGAAATTTCGTGAAGATCGGAATGAAACTGTAGATTTCGTGAGTCTGTAGAAGTATGCTCAGCCATGCACATATCACAAAATACTTTCTTACCTGACGTTTTCTACCTATAAAGTACATTCCTGTCAAATTTCGGCTTCATAGTTGAAGTAGTTTTCGAGATTTCGTGTTTACTCAGTGAGTTATTGAGTGAGAGAGTGAGTGTCCTTTCGCTTTTTATAGATAGAGATTAAGAAAAAAATATTACTTAATTTTGGATGCAAGGGAATTAAGGGAGAATAGTAGACAAAAATAAATCGTAACATGCAAATCGGCATTGCTAACTTGTTACAAGGTCATAACAGTTTTACGGCATCTACAGCGAAACTGTTGTGAGCGGTAGACTTCGTTTCATCATTTACTGGGGGTGGGGAGGGGGTCAGTTAGAAAGGGCTTCATAAATGTCCGAAATCACATGCAATATTTGTTGCAGGTCCATAACTACTCCCATTTTCCAATTATTGACGCATAAATCTGGGTATTCTTACACGTTGGCCTCTCATAATTTATAACGTCATATCTCCTAAGGTACCTCTCGTGCTCTTTTGCTTTTGCGTCAGAAACCTTCGTGTATATATATATATATATATATATATATATATATATATATATATATATATATATATATATATATATATACAACGTACTTAAGTGGTGCGCCGAATGCTACAGAGTATGCATGTGATGCTCTTGGCATGTGCGTTACGAAATGAATACTACTTCCTAGGACAGTGCATGGACGTAAAACATCCTTGAGAGAGGAGTGGGGCGATAGCCCCCACAACCTCGTCTATAGCTTGGTAGCCAACATGAACAACAGGTGCGAAATGTGCACTGCTGCACTAGAAGGGCAAATTCTTTAGTGTTAGTCCGATGTAGACTTTTATATTTGAAGTCTCAAATGCAACGTACATGAATGTGTTTCACCACTGTTAAATCTGCATCATTTTTGTTATAAACATACCGCTTCACTTTCGTCACGTGTGTAATGTATTTCATGTCGTCCGTCACTTCCTACGACAATTCCTGTCCAACAAATCTCTAATTATGACGGTTCGCAGAGAGTAAAACTTGAATTTTCTATTTTTTCTCCTTTTGCTGTTTCATTTGAGAATGGTGTGTGGGAAGGACTACTAGACTATTAATAAACATCCGTAAGAGTTTATCGAATTTTCTCACCATAGTTGCACCGTGAGAGGTGTTTTAGTGTAATATGCTGCACTGCTCTTCCTGCAAACTCCAATCTCGTAATTTAAACAGTAAAGCTCTCGAAGATATACAACACCAGTCTTGTTGCGTCTGCCACTCAGGATAGATCAGTTTGGATTTTGCAGAAATGTGAGAACAGGTAAGGACGTATTAGTGTTTCGATGGCTTCTCTCATTTTCCCTGGCTACTTGGGAAGTACTCTACCTTCGGTAAATTTTATTTCCTTGTCGCATTCTTGCTGGTGTTCAGTCACTGCAAATATCTTGTGCTTTTCTAGTAGAATTTATTTATGCATTTACTTCTTTGAAGACTTGCTACCTATTGTCATGTAACAGAACGGACATTTTTATATACAAGTTATATGATCATTATACTACACCCCTGTATTGAGTTTTTACAAAACGAAATTAAGTGTAATGATTCAAATAAGGAAAGAAAGACAATATTTAAGTAAATAAAAGAAGATTAATCAGAGAAGATTTACAATATAGAGATTCCTTTCACCATTGTCGTTTCAGATCTGAGGGCGTGGTTATATCATAGACTCAGTCCTTTGCTATTAAATTCCAGCGGATGATCACAAAACTTATTACTTTGTCGTTCAAATTATTTGTTACCTTTGGGGCTAACCATTTTCCAGTTTACTGTTTCCCAATATTGGAGCACGTTCCTTCTCACTGGGATTTTAAGGTTTAAATTTTCATATCCATTTTGAGCTTTTACATCATTACATGCTTTCTTAGGTACTTTTTCGTTTCCATGTTAATGCATACTATTGGTTTTGACTTTAAATTTTGTAATTTACAATTAGCGTACTATACATTAGTTTACTGTGCTTGATCTCTTTCTCTTAATACACAGTGACCAGTTATCTACGAGGTGCGTCCAGAAAGTAACTTCCGTTTGGTAATAAAATGAAACTGTACACAGATACAGAAGAAATTATTATTGCACAATATTCTACAACTCTTAAACTACTTTTCCACGTAACTGCCGAAATTTTGCAGGCATTTGTCATAGTGTGGCACCAGGTTTTGTATACCTCCTTCATAGGAATCTGCAGCCTGTGTCTTCAACCAGTTGGAAACAGTTTCTTTCAGCTCGTCGTCATTGGTGAAGTGATGACCGCCAAGGAAAAACGTGAGATGTAAGAACAGATGAAAGTCGCTAGGAGCGATGTCCGGGCTGTACGGAGGATAACACGTCCCAGCCAAATCCCTGTAGGAGTTTTTTCGTGACATTTGCAGTGTGTGGTCGTGCATTGTCGTGAAGCAAAGCAACACCTATTGACAGCAGTCTCCAGCGCTTATTCTGAGTTGCACGGCGCAATTTCCGAGTGTCTCGCAATAAGCATCTGCTTTGATTGTTTGACCACGCGGTAAGAAGTCAATGAGTAGGATGCCTTTCCAGTCCCAGAACACTGTGCACATCATTTTACGAGGTGTCATGATTTGCTTCGGCTTTACCTTTGGGGGGGGGGGGGATGAAGTGTGCCTCCATTCCATTGATTGCCGCTTATTCTCAGGGGTGTCGTAAGAAACCCACTTTCATCTCCTGTGACTATCCGTCTCAGGAATTCTTCGCCGCTTCCAGCATAGCGGGTCAAAAACTCAAGTGCACTATTCATCCGTTGTGTTTTGTGTTGCTCAGTGAGAATCTTTCGTAACCAACGTGAGAAACGTTTACGGAATTTCAGTTGTTTGCTGTTTGGTAACAATTTCATGCATTAGTGATCGTGAAATTTGTGGGAAGTCCATAGCGAGAGCACTAATTGTAAACCTACGATTTTCCTGGATCGTGTCATCAATCGCGTGAACCAGTTCTTCTGCAACCAAAGGTGGACGGCCACTTCGTTCTTCATCGTGCACATCACTACGCCCGCCACTGAACTGTCGGACCCATCTTCTCACCGTCGAATCACTCATCGCATTTGGTCCATAAAGATCGCAAATTTGCCGATAAATTTCACTTGGTTTCACTTTCCTGGCATTCAGAAACCGAATCACCGACCTGATTTCACAGGCGGCTGGATTTTCAATCAACGCCGACATTTCAAACAAGCACAACAAAGCGTACGTAACTGACAGCGATCTCCGAATAGCCCACGTTCTTCTCCTTGATACACATCGTCTACAGCGCATGTGCGGAACTGCAATCGCAGCGCTGCAGCGGAGATAAATTGAAACGCAACTTACTTTCTGGACGCGCCTCTTATGATTGCTTTAATCTGTTTCTGTTTGTATCTTCCTCTGTATTTGTGTCCGAGACCTAGCATGTAGTATCCTTGTAGCCTTTCGGTCTTCCAGTATCAGAACAGTGTGTGTACGTTGGCTTCTGGAGGCAGTTAGCACTGTTGCAGGTGTAAGGTCCCACTGATGTTGAGATCGTAGTATTCGTTTAATGTCTGTGCGGGAGTGGCCGTGCGGATTTCCGCCTCTCTTCCCCGTCGGAGCTTCGAGTCCTCCCCCAGGCATGGGTGCGAGTGCTGCCCTAATCGTTAGTTTAAGTACTTCGTAAGTCTAAGGACTGATGACCACTGCAGTTTGGTCCCATATATTTACAAACTTTTGAACAATTTTTGTGTAGGATGGTTAGAGAGAATGCGTATAGACGACGGCCTTTTCTCATCACGTTCCACTCTTTTTGCCATTTGTCTTAGCTCCAGTTAATTAACAATCTTCTGTCTCTCATATTCTGGTACGTTACTTCTGTGACCTTTTGTTGATTAAGCGTCGTCTCACTTTAATATTTTAATGTGATTTGGCAGATGCTCATTTTGACACACTGTAAATCGATGGAAGTTGTATCAGCCGGGCGCGGTGGCCGAGGGGACTGCGGCGCGCCAGTCGCGGTCTGCACGGCCACCACAGTCGGGGGTTCGAATCCCCCCCCCTCTCGGGCATGGATATTTGTGCCGTCCTTAGTTTTAGCTAGTTCATAAGTAGTTTGTAAGTTTATGGACTGATGACCCCATAGTTAAGTCCCATAAGCTGTACAAACATTATAACATTTGAAGTTGTATCAGAGGCTCCAGAACGTCTTGTGAGAGCGCTTCCTTTTTTCCTTTCAGTACTATGTCTCTATATGTAATTAGTAAAGGTCTCTGTGTCCACACACTTGCACCTAAGCATGATTGATTCAAACGTCATGTGATAAATCGCACTCTCAAAAATGTAGTTTGAATAGTTAAGTCTCGACAGTTTATGCATTCTGTTTGCTGGCATGATCGATAAAGGTTTTTTGTTCGTTGATGAATTTATATCCATATATATTTTGAGTGTGAGATCTGAAACAGTCAACGTGAAATATGAACTGAAAAAATGAACTAAGAGTGTTGCTTAAAGGCGCAAATGATAAGGTTGCTGATGTGAGAGAGTAACTTAATGTCTTTAAACGGTGTGCAGAATCAAGAGAAACGACTCTTAATGCTCGGTGGAGACCGTTGAAGCTAGGATGCAAAGGTTAGAATCAGCTTTGGCGGAGCCAGAAATTAAAATCAATAATAGATTTGACACTATGGAAAAGTACATTCAGCAGGAGAAAATTTCAAAGTAACAAACTGTCCATACTGGGGAATATTTCGTAGAACAAATCAATATTTACAAAAGTTATAGGAATCAAGAAAAAACTGTATTAACAACAAATGTAGGATCATGTAAGAAATCATGTCTCAGAACTTGATAAAAACGTAGGAGAACTGCAAGAAGGTGTAGCTGTTAAAAGCTTTGCAAGTAACGGTGTCAGATTTTATGCCTACCATACGTTTCTCTAAAGATGGTAATTGACATGAAAAAGACTTTATTCAATAATGTAAAGTTAACATCGATTATGAAATGGCAGATTCAATTACGATAAGGTTGGTTAAAATACAGTAAGAGGGAGAGGCAGTGTCTTGGTCCAATGAGCAATGAAAAGAAATTCAGGAATTTTGGCCTACGTTTTCTCAATTATTGGTCAGAAACATTGGAAGATAAGACAAATCTGAGTTCTTGAATGGACCTACAAATAGGGAAGGAAATGAGACAATGAAAGAATCCTGTGAAAGACGAAGAAATTAACTCATTCAGACAAACCAATTCATGTTTCTGCAAAGGTAGATACTTTAAAAAGTTGGTAAACTAAAAGAGGTCATTAGTAGTTAGTATTTAGCTCACACAATCTGTTGGAACAATTCTTAAGATATGTAAATAAACTGGACAAAGCGTTTCGGCGAAATACAAATTTTGGAGGACCATGACAATGGGGGAACAGGGGGTGGAATTCAAAGTTCAAATGACAACAATAATAGTGGGAATTTTGGAAGAAGAGATGATGGTGTTTCCAAAATGATGTTAATGGAACAGGAGGAGCTAGAGATAATAATAACTGTCATGATAGGAACAGTAGTGATAGAGAATTTTTGGAGGCAGAGGTGGACAATGAGAAGACAGTAGACATGCAGATAACCGAAGACCCAATAACGGAAATAGTGAGCCTTTAAACTACGACACGTTCTTATGGTAGGCTGTTTATGTTGTTGCAAGGAATTGGAACAGAAATTAGACAACGGATTATGACAGAACGGAAAGAAGTAATTATTATAGAGGCCAGGAAACGGGCATATGAGGGCACACGCCAGGTTAACAACCTATCTTTTGATAAGGTTACCTGGGATACCATTCATAGAATTAACTAGGAGGTTAAACAGGAACTTTCTGAAGTGCATCTAAATGGTGAAACTATAGCAAATCTTTATGGTAGAAATGACAAGGGGAATAACAATGGATATGATAAGAAGAATAGCTATTTGACAGTAAATTTGCATTAGTTATTCTTATGAAAGATGAAAACAATACTGTTGGGAACCAATGTCTTGTTTGTGAGGCTAAGGTTGGTGTGATGGAAGAACATGATTTGAATGGGGAGAGGTAGGTACATTGACAAATAAGGTAGAAGAAACTGTGAGCAGAGAGGAACATGATGGTGATAAGGATATTGATGTTGATGTTGTTTAGGATGGGGAACTTGATGGAATGATTTATTCATAAAAAGGAAGATGATAAGGGTAGTGATGACAAAGTTGATAAGGAAGAGGAAAGCAGTGTGAGTGAAGATGATGACAGGGTACTGTCAGATCATGGTGACACTATTATACCAGTCAAAATAGTATGGGAGGATAATAAAAGTCATAAAGTTATGAAGTTAGTTTTTGATGCAGTGGTTGAGAAGTATAGTCATGGCAATGTAAACGACAGTTAGGGAAGAAAATTTTGGAACTGTGTGATACGTTTCATCCTAAATTCAATTGAAATAATTAACAGGCTGAAAGCAGTGTAGAATATGAAGCCTCAAGTGAGCAATCCCAAGAATCTTGTGAAAACAACAGTGCTAAACATTTTGTTGATTTTAGTCTCATCAAACACAAAAGGAGCTTGTGAATTGTGATAAAAGGCATTTAAATTTTGAAGAAATTCCTGAGGACTTACTTTATGAAGACAGAGACGAAAAGGATCCGGAGGAAATAAGAAGTTCTTATGTTAAGATAAAAACAAGAAAATGGGTAGGAAATTGTCTCACACATATTATTAGTCCAATAAGCGTAATATATGAATAATGAAGAGATATTATTAAAGATTGCAGTAATTTTGAGGAGTTACCTATTGTTGGCAAAAAGATTAAAAAAGCAACTGGCAGACATAGTAAAGTGGTAAATAGTCTTACTAACATTTTCTGTTGAAAGTGTTGTGTTTACCCAAGGATGTCTGGTAATTCTCGGATTAAATGAATCTGTTATTCTCAGCATTGAGTTAATCTATAAAGCAAAAGTAACATTTAAATGGGCAGGCAGATTATCGTTTTCACTAATTCGAAAAATTATGACATGTAAAGCACATTTAATTATTTGCAATGTTTCCAGTGACATAGTTTATATTATAAAGATTTATTACACCACAGATAGAGACCATTGTGTAGAGGCAGAAGATTTTAGTGACAAAGCATACTATGTGTTAGTTACTATCAAACTACAGAAAACTGAGACATCAAATTCTAGACTGAAAAAGAAATAAAGGAATTGTTGTTTGAGTATTATGGTGTATTTGATGAGAGACCTGGCAAATAGATATGTTTTGAATATAGGATGAAACTAAGGCCCCATAAACAACTCTCCAGCAAGTAACAGTGAATAAAATAATCCTTTAGTTTCAGTTTTATTTAAACAAATATCAAGATATAGAAATATATGAACTGGGATGTACTGAAGCACTACTATGTAAATTTCAGCATATAAAATTCATTACAAGTTTGAATTTAAGAATGTCACCAAATGTCTCTGGAGAAGAATTCACGAAAGTACAAAGCCTTATTATATAGGGCAAGATTATACCAGTACTCTGCTGCACCCTTTGATCTGTATGTATCTGTTGCAAAATTAATTGCAGCATTTGATTTAGTTTTGGGGAAAGAGTTTTTGAGCAGATTGAACACTTAATATGACCGGTAGAAGTTGAGAGAAGTATGCCAGAAACTCAGAAAGGGTTGAATGTCATTGAAAGTGTGTCAATTTAAATTTGAGGTGAAGTGATTGAAATTTTCGGTAGTACTACTGAAGAGGGTATATTACTGGATAAAGAATAACTTATGCTATTGCTAATTTTCCTGTTCCCAAAAAGAAGAAGTAGTGAAAATCATTTCTTGAAATGTGCCCTTCTACCAGAAATTCCTAAGGTCTCAAGCACTTTAGCACCATATTTAGGAAATATATTTAGAAAAATGAATATATTTAGGTTAAGGGACAAATAATTCCAAGAAGCTTTTGACAACATAACACAATTGTGTAACAGTAGAACAGACCTGAATTTAGTCAACCATTCTGCACTATGACTGACAGCAGCAGTATGGTATAGGATTATACCAGCTACAAGAGAAAGGAGTGTATGGAAAGACGGAAAAGAGGTCAATAGCCTTTGCCAGTATAACATTACAAAATAATGAGCAATACTATACTGTCACTAAAATAGAACAACCTGCCATTAGTTGGGCTTTTTGAAAATTTAAAATTTACCTCTTGGGACAAAGTGAAGTCATTTTTATACAGAACACAAAGACTTGATCTATATTTCAGAAGTGTAAATTGAATTACCGTAGAATTACTAGATGGACACATTATTTGCAATATTTCAACAACAAAATTAAATAAAGGAAAATATAACATCATTTCCCATGCCCTGTCTAGATTTCCTATGTGAGTGGGTGGGTGGGTGAATCTGAGAATGTTACTGGGAATGAGAAAAAGGATAAAACTCATGTATTTAAAAGGAATAAACTATGAGAAAGAAATCAGAACCATTTGAAATTATATGCACACAAAAAAAGCACTCAAATTAGAATTTCAATAAAAGGACGTGTGATCATTGGTGATTCAGAAATCAATTTTATTTAGGTGAACTAGCAATGTTGGTGATGAGTGGAAACTGTGTTATCCTCAACAAAGTACTGACATTTTAATCAAGTATGCACATGATTGTTTTGACCATTGAGGATAACTAAAGCTCCAGAAGATCCACGAAAATGTGTACTTCTACAATGTTGCCAGGAGAGTGAAGAAACAATCAGCCACCTGTGACAGATGCCAGAGAGTAAAGGTGACCAATCAAACCTGCAAATGACCTATGCAGAATATTATTCCAGATGAGCAATTTTATTTTGAAGCTGTTGACTTTTATGGTGCAGTACCCAAATCTAGACGATGATTCTGCTCTTTGTCATGTTTTATCTATTTACTAAAGTTATCAGACTATACTTACTGAAGAAAGAAACAAATGAAAGTGTCATCTTAAAAGTCAGCAGAGATTATTTTCTAAAAACTGGAAAAGCTAAGAAGTTTCATTCAAACATCACTAGTTAGTTTATATTAAAACTTTGGAAGGCATTTGTTGAAGATAAGAACATTGAACACACACTAATTTCAGGGTACCACCTGTCGAGCATACCTGCAAAAAGTTATATATGAAAAATCAGCCATCTTATTAGCAAGAATCATGCAGGATGGGTACACCATGTGAGCAACTTTGAAGACATACGGAATAGCTTACAAAATATCTCCACTGGGTTTTGTCCATTTGTGATACTTTTGACAAGAAGCCCCAAAATCTTGTAAATGATCTAATTGAATTTTCTGAATGTACCAGTTTAACCACACAAGTGACAGAATAAATTGTAAGGAAGACAATGTAAGAACATGGCAACTTGAGACTGGAGAGACATAACAAGCAGTTAAAACTGACAACACGAAATGTAGAAGATCTAGTGTTGGTGAAAACACGTGGAAAATCCAAATCTGTCACTGAGGAACTGAAGGAATT
This sequence comes from Locusta migratoria, assembly GCA_026315105.1. Lineage (NCBI taxonomy): Eukaryota > Metazoa > Arthropoda > Insecta > Orthoptera > Acrididae > Locusta > Locusta migratoria. The sequence goes on from CM048745.1 coordinate 719,839,644, forward strand.
CTTTACATTGGCCCATTTAAAATCCAGAAAATTCATCATCCAAATGATTATCACTTTATTTACATCAGATATGTTAAGCTGTTTTGCCTGAAAAGTATAACTGAAATTGAACTTTACAAACAGGCACTGGTTGCCAATAATTAATGTAAATGTTACAATTCACCTTATTATGTGATGCACAATACTGTATATAATATTTATGCATTTTTTGAGATATTTCGATTGATCATGTTACATGTAACATGTTATTTCTTTCAATGATTCAGACTGTACATATCTTTACTCAGTTGTTCCACAATTTCAACGATTGCAGAGGGAGTGGGTATCACTACCTTGTAACTTGAGATTGATTGAAATGCAGGAGAAGCTCATCAAATTACACTGATCTGTTCCCTGATGGAAAAGTTCCTTCTCAACCACTTTTCGCAAAATTGTATTACTATATGCTTAAACTGTAATTATTAAACCAATGTTTATTTTTGTGACATATTGCCATTTTCCTACAATTCACACATTTTAATTTTTGACATTACAGTGGCATCTGTCATAAAACGAAAAAATGTTTCATACTGAAGTTGCATATTTTTTCATGGAGACTCCAAATCTGTAACAATACAGGTTCCTATTTAAGATTTCAGAGTCATCCCCCCCCCTCCAAGTTTTGGTGCAGGGGGTCAACGTTATATTAATGGATGTCTGTCTTCAAGTTGAACAACTTCTATTACAATTTTTAATCTAATTTCTATTTTTACCAATGTTCTTGTAAACAGTTTGAATTGTCTCACCCTATATATATTTCTTATTTTATTGATCTTGTTGTTCATAGATATACAGGAATAGTCACAGATGTCATTTACCACTGTATATATTAACAAGAGGGTTATACTCCAAAAAATTATTTTCTCTATTTATGGAAACAATAATGCACTGTACATTCATGGACTTATGTTTATGTGTAACCTCATTTCTTCCTTTTCAGTGTGACACCTCATACTGACCTATCCATACCTTAAAATCTCATATCATCTGTATGAGCTTCTCTTACACATTAGTATTATTATAACTGAATAGTAATATTTCAAGAATTTAATTTTTTACATTATCTACTTTTCAATTAATATTTAAAGAAATGTTTGTTTTCTTCATATTTTCCAAGAAAATTTGACAATTTAATTGTATATAAATTTTGTGAGGATAATCATGATATGGTCATTTTGTAATACTACAAGTATTGAGAAATTTAATGACCCAACATGGGTGAAAACCTGTGCAATGGCAGAAGACAGGTCACACGAGATCGAGCATGGCCTGTCATCAGTACCATTATTTACGTATTTTCATCAGCAAAGTTAAGTACAAACCAATTTTTAACTTTTCTCCACTAATCCACAAAGAAAACTATTGAATGTAAACAAGGCTGTACTCTTTCAGTGGGCCCTGTCAGCATATACTGCAAAACAACTTTTACTGGGGAGGGGTGTATAATGGAATAGGGCAGACTAGGTCCAATTGACAATCTAAAATCACCTTCTTCAACTGTAAACATGACATTGCAATTCAATGTTTTATATAAACCTTTTCATGCACCTTTAACAGCAACAGGCCTTGAGCCTCCAGCTCATTAACTCATTTTGTATATCTACATGATGGTATAAAAACTAATTGTTTGAATGTAAACATTCTAGAAGATTCTGTACTAATATAAACCATAAAATAATAATTATGATACATTTTAAAAACTTAAAAACTTCAGCTCACAAGAAATTATAATTACCATAATAACAAAACTTCTGAAAGTAATACATATTAGAATATTCTCTAATTAATGATAAAATATTGAATTTTATATATTAAAGTATCTTATCACATTTTAGTATTCCGGAAAAACGATATTTTCATCAAACCTCATCGTCACTAGGCAATACCTTCATTGTAATTCCAATGAAATGTTAGCATCTTGTGACTTCCACTCATTAAAACATAATTAAAATTGTACAGCACTTATTGTTAGTGAATCACGATTTTGTATGTTCAGAATTTTATAATGTAAATTTCAATATTTTACTTAATGTAAATTATTTTCAATTAATGATATTTAAGATTCGTTTGTAAAACCATTTGTCTCATCAATCTCTTATTGTAACTTCTAATACTAATACATTTATATAATTACTACCAAAGAAGGGCACTGTTTTGCAAGAAATAAATACTCAGTCATTGAGGCTGGGAGTTAGTTATTGTAGAGTAGTTGCTCTATGAGAGTTGTTGTCAGCCATTGTAGTTGAACTTTGTGTGCTGTGCTCTAGCTAAATAAATATCAGGTGGAATCTGAAACAATGAGTATGAAAGTATTAAATCTTTTTGTTACTTATTTTAAAAGTGCGAAATTTTCTGCAGTAAAATCAACATACTAGTTACCTCTTCAAATGGAGTAAAGCATATCTAATTAGGTATCAGTATATAGGCCTACAGAGCTATCGATATATATTAGAAACATAGAAACTCAAATGACTTACAATCTTTAAGAAAATCAGTGATTATATTTATATCTTCTTTTCACATATAACTTATGGTAGGTATTCTTTATATAAAAACTGCCATATGTAAGTGACATTTCAGACACTTATGTCAGTCAGTGGGTGAGAAAAATCCCTCCTAGAAAGTTTGCAAAATTAATTTGCATATACACACGAATATATTTTATCCCAAACTGTATTTGCATACGCTCGTGTTTCCTACATACATTCTATAGTCGCTACTTATATCAGTGTTTATATAAAATCGAAATTAATTAGGCTGAGAAAGAAGACTGACTGGAGAAGCGGTCTTTATTCATATGCACTTATATTGGATATCTAATTCCAGTTTGCATCTTTAGAGTCCATCTGTATACACATATAATCAACGATTAGCTTTACATGTAGGTATATTTTTATTAAAACAGATTTCACATTTATTTCTTCTGGAATTAAAAATTAGGCCGTTCTTTAAAAGGTAAAAGGCAATTATTATATTGTCACGTTGTAATGGAAGTAGGCTTCACTTCGAAGGCAACTAAACACAGCACTTACACTGAAAGCACGTTTATTACGAACTCAACATACACGCAGCACTAACTGCCTCTCAGGCAGAGTGCTCTGCTATTTATACACAGACAGAATTTACCAGAAATTAGAAGAACAGTTAACATAAGAAACAAGTAGAATTTAAGAAAGATGTAGAACCTTCTGGAATTGTAGATTACAAAGAAATAAATTTTTGCCGGTGGGCGGGATTGAACCGACGACCTTCTGGTCCGCAGTCCGTGACGCTATCCCCTGCGCCACACCGGCAGTTGGTGTTCGTGGTCTCTCACGGCAGTATGAACTTTTGGAAAAGTCAGAAGGTAAAAATAACTTAAAAAAGAATTTTGAACACTCTTCCTTAAAAATTATAAATGCGTTCTTCATCAGTAACTGTAAGTAAAAATAGTACTGTCTTATGAGGTGGTGGCTCACGTTGGTACCAATGATATGTGTCGCTTCGGATCTGAAGAGATCCTCTCAGGTTTTGAGCGGCTATCTGAAGTGATAAAGACTGCCAGTCTTGCTTGCAAGATGAAAGCAGAGGTCAGAATCTGCAGCATAGTTGACAGGTCCGACTGTGGACCTCTGGTACAGAGCCGAGTGGAGGGCCTGAATCAGAGGTTCAGACGGTTCTGCGACCGTGTAGGCTGCAGATTCCTTGACTTGCGCCAAGGGGGTGGTGGGTTTCCGGGTTCCGCTGAATAGGTCACACGGGTAGCGGGGGCTGTGTGGCGTGGTCTGGGCGGTTTTTTTTGGATAAAGGGCTTCGGGGAAAAACAAAATGGGCAATCCCAAAGGGTGCAGGTGGATCACAGGAGAAATGTAGATCTGGGAACTATCGGTATAACAGTTGTAAATTGTCGTAGCTGTGTCGGGAAAGCACCAGAACTCCAAGCGTTAATAGAAAGCACCGAAACACACATCATTATAGGCAGTGAAAGTTGTCTCAAGCCGGATATAAGTTCAGAACAAGTATTTGCAAAAGACCTAACTGTGTTCAGAAAGGATAGATTAAACAAAATAGGTGGAGGCGTGTTTGTCGCCGTCAAAAGTAGTATTTCGTGTAGCGAAGTTGAAGTTGATAGTTCCTGCGAGCTATTATGGGTAGAGGTTGTACCCGAAAATCGTAAGAAGTTAATAATTGATTCCTTTTACCGGCCTACCGACTCTAACGATACAATAGCAGAAAACTTCAAAGAAAACCTGTGTCTAATTACAAAAACGTACCCGACTCACACGATAATAGCAGGCGGTAATTTTAATTTACCCTCGATCTGTTGGTGAAATTATATTTTCAAATTAGAAGGTACGCTTAAAACATCATTCGAAATTGAACTCAACGCATTCTCTGAGAATTACTTCGAACAGTTAGTTCATGAGCCAGCTAGAATTGTAAATGGACGTGAAAACACACTTGATCTCTTAGCAACAAATAATCCTGAGCTCATAACGAGCATCAGGTATTAGTGAACACAGAGCTGTCATAGCGAAATTGAATATCGAAAGTCCCGAATTTACCAAAAATATACGAAATGTTGTTCAGGAAAGCAGATAGAAATAAAATACATTGCTTCTTGAAAGACAGCTTCCACTCGTTTCTAACACTAAACTTAGGTGTAGGCCAGATGTAGCTCAAATTCAAAGAAGTGCTATCGACAGCAATTGACAGTTTTATACCAAATAAATTAATAAAAGAAGGAGGCGATCACCCTTGGTACACAAAACAGGTCAGGACACTGTTGCAAAAGCAAAGGCATACTAAATTTAAACGAACACAAAATCCCTAGGATTGGCGATCGAACTCAGAAGATCGAAATTTAGCGAGGATTTCAATGCGAGATGCCTACAATACTTATCACAACGAAACACTTTCTCGAAATTTGACTGAAAACTCAAAGAGATTTTGATCATATGTTAAATATACTAGGGTCAAACACAAACAATACCCTCACTACGTGATAGTAATGGCTATTCTGCCGATGACAGCGCTACTAAAGCAGAGTTACTAAACATAGCTTTTAGAAACTCATGCACCTAAAGAAGACGAAACCAATATTCCAGATTTCGAATTACGAACAGATGCCGTAATGAGTAACGTAGAAGTAGATATCATCGGAGTAGTGCAGCAACTAAAATCACTTAATAAGAACAAGTCTTCTGGTCCGGATTGTATACCCATTAGATTTCTATCTGATTATGCTGAAGCGATAGCTCCTTACTTAACTGTCATATACAATCGCTCTCTCATAGAAGGATCTGTACCAAAAGATTGGAAAGTTGCACAGGTCACACCCATATTCAGGAAAGGCAGTAGGAGTAACCCACTAAACTACAGGCCTATTTCATTAACGTCAATTTGCAGCAGGGTTTTGGAACATATCCTGTATTCAAATATTATGAATTTTCTCGAACAGATTGATCTACTGACCCAAGGTAAACACGGATTTAGAAAATATCGTTCATGCGAACCACAACTAGCTCTGTATTCACATGAAGTGATGGGTGCTATCGACAAGGGTTCGCAAATCGATTCCTTATTTCTTGATTTCCAGAAAGCTTTTGACACCGTACCACACAAACGGCTTTTAATCAAATTGCGTGGTTATGGTATATCGCCCCAAATTTGCGATTGGATAGGGGATTTCTTCTCAGAGAGGACACAGTTCGTAGTAATCGATGGTAAGGCATCGACTAAAACAGAGGTGATAACGGGCGTTCCACAGGGTAGTGATATTGGTCCTTTGCTGTTCCTTATTTACATAAACGATTTAGGGGAAAATCTAAGTAGCTCTCTTAGGTTGTTTGCAGATGACGCCATCATTTACCGTCTAGTAAAATCATCTGAAGATCAAAACCAACTGCAGAACTATCTGAATAAGATATCAATATGGTGTAAAAATTGGCAATTGAGTCTAAATAATGAGACGTGTGAAGTCGTCCACATGTATACGAAAAGAAATCCGTTAAATATATACATGTGGCGTCTGTTCCGAAAGAATAGACGTCACTTCTGATCCAGCAGCTGTTATTATTTAATATTCATAGAATATATTCTATGAATATTAAATCCGTTAAACATTGTTTACAAGAAAAATCAATCAAAAGTGAAGGCCGTAAACTCCACAAAATACCTAGGAATTACTATCACTTCAGACTTAAATTGGAAAGAACACGTACATAATATCGAGGGAAAGGCGAACCAGAGACTGCGTTTTATTGGCAGAACCCTTAAAACATGTAACAGAACTACAAAAGAAACTGCATACACTATGCTTGTCCGTCCATTTTTGGAGTATTGCAGCCCAGTGTGGGATCCTTATCAGGTGGGTTTAACGGAGGACATCGAAAGAGTCCAAAGAAGGGCAACTCGTTTCATATTGTCACGATACAGGTGAGACAGCGTTACGGAAATGATATAGAACCAGGGATGGGAATCATTACAACAACGGCGCTTATCGCTGCGACGTAGGCTACTTGCGAAACTTCAATCGCCAACATTCTCCTCCGAATGTGAAAATATACTGTTCACTCCCGCTTACATACGTAGAAATGATCATCAGAGTAAAATACGAGTGATCGGAGCTCGAACAGAGAGATTCAGGTGTTCTTTGTTCCCGCGCGCTATTCGAGAATGGAATTGGAGATAAATAGTATAATTGTGGTTGATGAACCCTCTGCCAGGCACTTAAATGTGATTTGCAGAGTATCCCATGTAGATGTAGATGAATTTATAACAGTTATGAAGCGAACGCTGTATGGCTTCCTTTACTTTAGGAATCAATGTGAAGTCAGAAGGGCTCGGGTCGAGCGGAGTGGCCGCTTGATCTAAGGCGTCATTCTATGGAATGGGCGATCTTTCCCATCGGAGGTTAGAGTCCTCCCTCGGACATGAATGTGTGTGTTATCCTTAATTTTGGTAGTTTGTAAGCCAAGGAACAGATGACAGATGACTGTATTCCAAAAATGAAGTTAAAAATTATCTTCTAAGGGTAGCTCTTCAATGACTAAAGTAAGAATTACATCAATGCTGTCAATCCGTTATTCACTATGGAAGCCACTCGAAGTGAATCTGTCACTTTCCTCATTGCTGATACACAATCTCGCCGAAACTGTTCGGCGAGATTCTGTATCAGCAAGCTCACCTGAGGATGGCGGGCAGTTGGGCCGCTGAAATATTGTTTTCAAGTTGACTTTAGTATCCGGCTGCAAACCCGAGAAGATTACAAACAGTTACAGAGATTGTTGCCACTCGATAGTTAGTTTAGAACTTCAGTAGAAAAGAGTTGAGATGGTTAGATCCTTTTGTTATAGTTCGGTCGTTGGACTGGCGATGGCTGTTGTTACATAGAGTGTCGCAAGCTAGTTGGGTTGGAATTTAAGTAAAGAGTGTTTGAAATACTCTAAAATATGCGATGCAATGTCTGTTTCCAGTTGTGGACGATGTTGAGTTGCGACAGACCATTAAAGAAGTCTATTTAGGATTATGTTCTTGTGGTAGTAGAAATCTTTGCTCTGTGTACATTACATTGTCTGTTTGATAGTGTGTTAGTGGTTTTTAATTTATGACTGGTGCCAGATGTTTACAGTGGTAAATTAGTGCAAATCTTTTAACTTATACATGCATAGTAAGTTTTACAAGTTATTCATTGCAAGCCACGGAGAAAAGGCGAAGTTACTATTTCGCCTACCTGACGGCAACATTATGAGAGCACTCGGAATACTGGAGAAACTCAGCAAGGAAGCATTGGAGAACATCTCGAGGAAATCATGTGGCTGTGCCTTATAAAGTGGCTCCAGCTTCGTGTTGTTGGGTATCCTACTAGATTTTGTAGGGATTTTTTAAAACAAAATGGAACTGTGCGAGTACATAGTATCCACCCATGACTTTTGCCTGGAAGGAAACTGAACAGGGAACAGCAGTGTGATTAGGGCAGCTGGAATTGATTGTTAAATGTGGTTGACAACGAATTGCCGAATAATATACAGGGTGTTTCACTAAGTGTGTTTGCCTCTGTAACTTATAAAATAATAGGTGACGGGAAATTTTAATGCAGTAGGTCAACACAAGAATGTTAAACTTTCCGCTGAGCTATGAACATAGTTTATTGTATCATTCTCCAAAGAGTTACAGCACAAAGCTATAATTTTTTAAATGTAACAATAGTTTTTTCTATCGTGCATTGGATTCGTTGAAACCAGCTGCGTCCAAATCAATTTAAACTACATACCTATCACTGTTAGATTGGGAGCTACAGCCCTTCAAAGTTTCAGAGGCAGATACCACAAGCGCTGCGCATAATGCAATGCGCCTTCTAAATGTGGTGCGGCCGACTTGTAACGTCGCCGGTGTCACGGAGCGAGAAGCTTCAGTGGCATCGAGTCGGCACTCGCCGAGCATTAGCAACATGTCAACGTAGTCGTTGTTCGTGTGTGCCATCATCGTTCGATGCCAGTAACTGTGGTATGATGAGACCCGGTTGTTTGTGTGGCTGCAACTTTCGGGTATACGGCCGTGTGCGGCGACAGTCGGCAGTCTAACAGCGCGTCGAGGAAGCTTCTCGCTCCGTGACACCGGCGACGTTACAAGTCGGCCGCACCACATTTAGAAGGCGCATTGCATTATGCGCAGCGCTTGTGGTATCTGCCTCTGAAACTTTGAAGGGTTGTAGCTCCCAAACTAACAGTGATAGGAATGTAGTGTAAATTGATTTGGACGCAGCTGGTTTCAACGAATCCAATGCACAATAGAAAAAACTACTGTTCCATTAAAAAAAATTATACCTTTGTGCTGTAACCCTTTGGAGAATGATTCAATAAACTATGTTCATAGCTCTGCAGAAAGTTTAACATTTCTTGTGTTGACCTACTGCATTAAAATTTCCCGTCACCTATTATTTTATAAGTTACAGAGCAAACACACTTAGTTAAACACCCTGTATATATATAGTACATTTATTTTCCGAATCATGAGTTTTGGGGAAAAAATTACTGGTAAACACCTTATCGATTTTATAAAGTGTCCTGACAGTCGTTGCGGTATACTTTTACCTCTTCGTTTGGTTGAGAACATGGCATTACCTCCTGGTGCATTGTGAGGCCTCACACTACTTCCGTCTTTAAGTTGCTGGCTTAAATATTTTTCAAAGCAAGACTTATTAGTCTCCAGAGAGTTACTGCGATCGTTATATGAATAAAATTCTTGAATATCCGTCTCCAGATCGCTTATATTTTCTAAAACATGACCGGTTTCGGGACAGCTGACCCGAAACCGGTCATGTTTTAAAAAATATAAGCGATCTGGAGACGGATATTCAAGAATTTTATTAAATGTTTTTGTTTGTGTAATACTATTCCAAGGGAGGATGATAGTGCAAACGGTCTTCTTGATGTTTTGACCTCTAGATGGTTTACTAAATTTCGTTGTGTTTCAGGTTTTAGGATGGATCATCTATCATCGTCTGTACTTTGACATATGACTTCGAAATATATGAGGTGCCCTGGTGTTTTGCGGTGATGCCTAAATTTTTTTCTTTTAACGATCAGGTTAGCATCTTACTTTATAAATTAGTCATCTTTTTTTGCGGTAGACAGATACTTGTAATTATCGGTTTAAAAAAAAATCGATTTAGGTTTAGTGGAATGAAAAAAGAAATCTTAGTTAAATGTCGTCTCGATTAGGAAGGGAGATGTTTGCGGTTCTGTGGTTGTTTTACTGGCGAGCGTCATTCGAAGAAGATATTGTTAGGTCAGTGCTTTCGAAAGAAAAAGGTTAGGGTAGACGATCGGAATCGGTAAACAGCTGTTCTTAAATTATTTTCTCATTCTTTTTATTTTTTATTGTAACTCTCCGAGGATATACCATTGTATAATAGGGCTTAGTTTTGTTTAAACATAGAGAAAGAACAATTTAAACATTTTCTGGAGTGCTCGATTATCTGTATTTGCAAATTTGAGCTGTGTCACTTAAATGTTGTAAAGACTCAGAGCATTTCTTAAAGAATCGTTTGCTGTGTTTAATATTGTAACAGGGTATGTTCGATAGAGAGAGATTCCCTTTGCTATGTTTAGACTGGTATAAGCAAGAAGAAGTGTGCTGCTATAGCATTCATATTATAAAGGAAATAACAGGTCTAGAAAAATCATCGAAGGCGCAGAACTGGATATTAAGTTGATTACAGGAAGATATGGAGACAGCGATACATCGATTTAAGGAAACGTTATAAAGACTTGGTACATTTGGAACAGAATTGTCTAATATTGTAACAGAGCATAGTCGCTAAAGGGAGAGAGAAACTTTGACTTTTTTATTTTTTGTTTATTTATTTGAGAAAAAATGCTTGATAAAATAATATTACGTTATGATATCTTATTTAAACAATTGGCATATGTTTATAGATAGGAGTATAAGATTTGTTTTATGTAGCTTGCTGAGAGAATACTGTGTGTGCCCGTGTGTGTAATTCATTGGTCTGCATTCTGGACGATTGTTAACGGCACTTGCAGATGTATATTTAGATGCAGTCCTTCCAAGTATAATGGCGTTTGAGTGACGGCATGCCTTGCGCTATGTTCGGTGAAATGCCATGTGTGTAAGCTGCAGTGTTCGAAATCTTAAGTTCCTACATAGACGTTGTGCTTGAATCAGACTTTCTTTGCCTATTTTCGCTATTTCCGTCAGTAAATTCGAATTTTTATAAACAATATGTCTTATGCTGCTGTTGTTGTGTTACCGAAAGAGTGTTTGACTTACAAGATTGTAGCGTCCGTTACTGTTACATTGCGTTTATTATCTAACGCGCGCTATTTTTAACATGTTCGTCGGCTGTTGCAGACATAGTGTAAAAGGAGAGATACATTTATTTTGCTTATAGATCTAAGGTGGCGGTCAAGTTCCGAAACGGAACATTTCTTTCTTTTGGGTAGTACCAAATGTTTGACTCTGGTGAGAATTGTTTTTAAATAATCTGGGTATTGAAAGGGTATTTGTTAAGGTGGACGCACAAGTTGTGGTGTTCATTACCATTACATTCCGTTTATTATCTAATGTCCACTATTATTAAACATGTCTGTCAGTTGTAGTATATGTAGTCTATGCGAGGAGCTTGGAGAGAGAATGCTTAAAATAATAAAACGCTATTTTGTTTAAACATTTGGAATATGTTTATAGAATTGTTTTATGTAGCTTGCTATGAGAACAATGTGTGCTCGTGGTTGCAATGGGGATCGAGCTGTACTCACATTACTCTTAACACGTCTAGACATCTAAAGAGTGTCAAGAGGGAAGCACACAAGTTTGTGGTAATCGTTACTGTTATATTCTAACATGCGCTATTTGTTTTCTGTCGGCTGTTGCAAGCATCGTCTATACATTTATTTGCCCCAGCACCTTGCGATTAATATGCAAATTAGGTATAAAAAATAATTGTGATGGTTTCAGGCGGGGGCGGTAGTGATTTGTTTAGGTAACTCTCAGGTATACGTTCGATGTACGGACTAATTGGCTCTTTTTTCCAATGTTGTTGTACATTGATAAGTAATAACTTTTGTTATAAAACTTTTTTTTTTAATTTTAGGGATGTGGGTTTGAGACCGAGAGCATGTGGCGGGGGGGGAGGGGGGCGGCAATCTATAGGACTGTCGGTAGGGCACTGGCGGGGGCGAGGGTGGAGGCGGGCGAAGGCACTAAAGTTGTTCAAAATTAAACTGATATGCAAATGTAATACAGAATGTTCTAAAGTTTATATGCAAATTAGGGATAAAAAATAATAGGGAGCAGTGGTGGATGGCCTGGGGGATGTGGGTGCAGTAGTGGCCCAAGTGTCCATTTGCAGAGGCAGACATGTTCGTTGTTATTCCATGTAATTGTACTATCCAAAGTACACAGCAATTGGCTCATTTTTTCCAATGTTGGTGTACATTGATAAGTAATAATGTTCGAAAAACATTTTTTTGCTTTGGAGGGGAGGGGGGCGGGTTCGAGTCCTAGACCGGGTCGTGTGGGAGTGGAGGTGGGGTGGAGGTGGGGGCAGTAGTGCGACTGGGCCTGCGCTCACACAAGTGCTTAATGTGGAGGCAGTTTCCTTTGTTACCGATAGAAACATAGGTTGTTACAATTAAATTGATATGCAAATTTAATTCATGAATTGAGGTCGGAGGTCAAGCAAGTGGGCTTCTCCTAGGGGGTGGAATGGTGTGTCCAGGGCCCAAGTGCGCAGACTGGGAGTGGGGGTGTACCCAGGTAGCGAAACGGTACCCTGTGCCAGAATGCCCATTGCTATAGATTGGGAGTGGGGGTGTACCCAGGTAGCGAAACGTTGCTATAGAGTGGGAGTGGGGAAGTACCCAGGTAGCGAAACGGTACCCTGTGCCAGAATGCCCATTGCTATAATACAAACTGTAAACACAAAAAGTCAACTGTTAAAAAATGTTTATAAATCGGGATAAAACTGCCGGGTTCTTTTATCCATACTGCACTCATAAATGTTCTTCAGATGACAACTTTTATTTAAACACCATTAGTACATAAATCAAAATTATCTTCTTTGTTTGATCCAAATTACAATTTTAAATTGTCTCCCATTCAAGAAGATATTTTCTACATACAATGTCCACAACAGTTTTCATATTGAATATTGACATCAGGTAAGCGCTCACACATCGCCGCGTCACCCATTTGACTAATGTAAAATATGCCTTGATAGTTTAGCTCACGTATACTGACGAAATACATCTCCCACTTTTTCATTGGGTCTATCAATTCAGCATATAAACTTCATAACAACACAGATACAGACAGTGTTCGCTGTTCCATTGTACCTATATCTAATACAGATTACGTCATAATTACGTCACGTCATGTGACACACTAATCTCAGGGTTTTAGCATATTACGCTTCATATAATACCTATATATAATTGTTTGTTTTAAATAGTCATTTCAAGTATTTTGTGAATACAAATACTCCTAATCATATAAAATTATTAAAATACGTTGACGGTCGGTATACATATGATACTCATATACTCATTTCTTCTTAAGAATCTTTGAAATACATCGACTGTAATAGTAAACAAAATACAAATAGGCCGATTCCGACCTTAACTGGAATTTTATATTAAATTTCATCACACATGCAATCTGAAGTATACATCAATAACACTAAATAAGCGGGTTTTTTTTAAGTACTGTAATTCACGAGGTAAGAAAGCATGTCCGGAGCGTAATATATTACATAATTAACCACTTAAAAAGATTTCCAGAAAACAGTCAAATAACCTATAACATTTCAACGTAACAGACAAAATAGTTTCTATAATATTTGCATTCCAAACATTACTAAAATATCGAGAGAGAAATAATCGTCGAGTAAATGTAATAAAACCGCTGAATTTCACTAATCCAGTGAAAAAAAACTCATTCATGAGGAAATATATACGAATAAGTGTATAATTTCAACTTAATTCGCTGAAAGTAATACTATATAAACATATAAGAAATATGTGTTCTTATATGACAGACACTCGCTTTGACGTGTAACAATTCGGTTCGGAGTCTAATATTTCGAACTGTTTTGCACTTTCGTTCAAACGCGTATCCTTTTTCTTGTAATTACTTTTATTTGTAAAAAGAATGTCTTGAAGATTTTTGCAGTTTGTGGTTCAGATGTAGTAATAATTGTGGATTGGTTTCTACTTTGTTGGAAAACTGTTTGCTTGCATTCGATTTTTTATTGCCAGGTTTTTCCTTCAGGTGCAGCTTTGGTGGCTGATCTATTACATATGACTGGAATTGTATTGAAGAAACCACGACGTTTCTGAGTAGAATAACGACCTCTTTCTGCAAAACATCAGGTATTATGCTGTTTCTTAGCCATTTTTTGTTCTTTATAGGAAATGAAATTTTTCATTAAAAAGTGTTAGATTTCATGAGAATCGTAAATCAAATGTACTGCAAAGCACTGTTTCATACCTTCCAATGTTTTCTAGGAAACCTAATAAAGACAGATTTGCAGTTATTTTGTAGTTATTCCCGATTTTTGTGGCACTACTTAACTTTCCTATTATAAAAAAGTAGGTTGAAATCAATTTAAACGATACCATCCACACTCATCCAATATCGAATTCAGGAATGTACCTTTCTGGTCGCTTGGCCCACTACTGGCATTTATAACACTGCATCGCGATCGTGACTTTGCAACTTTTAGTCATTTGTAAATAATCTTTGGTAGGCAAAGCTATTTTTTTTCGTTAAATAGAAATACATTAAAATTATTTTAGTAGAAAATAAAAAAGACACAGAGTAGTGGGTCAAAGCACCCCAAATTATAAGTCTTTTGTCTGTAAAAATTAGTATAAATAGAACCAGCAGTTGGGTTACTCTCTCTCTGTAAGTTCAGCTTTCATTAATTTTAGTAGACCTTTGTGAGTTTAGATCTGTCTATAAGATCGACTCCCGGTAAAAAGATCTATGAGGTTTAGGTCGGTGATAGGCTGTTATCTATCGTGTGTAGCTCTGCCTCCCAATACAGAATTAACTTCTTCAGATCGATTTGAACAGTTATAGCTATCGAGAATAGTGTGGTATTTTGATTCCTTTAGATAGAAGAATAATAATAGAATTATTAAATTGTTATAGTAAGTTACCAAGTATGATTACGGACTATAAATAGAATCTGAGATTTGTGTATAAAAGAAGATAATGAATGTGAAGAATTTATTTCCGAGATTATTAAATATCATAATTAGCAGTGTTTAAAGTGTAATATCTGCGAACTAAGTAGTGTGGAAATATATCCAAGATACACAGAAAAAGGGTTTTTTAGATATTCATTAATAGTTCGAACCTTTAATCATCTATGAAATATTTTGGAAGCAGGTGAATTAAAAATAATATCTGTGACACTCAGAATCTCATGCTTGGCCAGAACAGAATTGTTAGCTTTGAGGTTTCAGTGGATAGAATATCATTTGAATTAATTAACTGCGAGGGTAATATCAAACCGGAGAATGTAGAATAAACTCTTTTGTAATAGGCTTCTACTCAAAAAGAACTAACCGGGAAGATATAACAGTATTCAGCATGTTATTCTTTGTCATAATAAAATCAAGCCCCTGATACAGAAGAATACTCATGCTCATTATTAACATCGCGAACCCGAGGAAGACAAATTCACAAAAATAGAAGTCACAATAACTGACCAAAATAAAGAAATCAGTAATGCGCAGGACACGGTGCTAATAAAGACGACAGCAATACCTTACATAAGAAGACAAGAGTACCAATCTACCAAATAACAAGCCTGAAGCCTGTTAACACATAGCGTATAACAAAAATCAGCGGGAGTGTCATGACTGTGTATGTTACACTGTGGTGCATGTAGCAGCAGTGTGCGTTCTGTCATTATAGATAATTAAGAAGGCGCGCAATCTATTACAGTGTGACCGAGGGCAGTTTGTAATGACCTGCGTCTCGAATGACCACGATGTCGACGGGATGTTAAACCCTAATCTTCCTTCCTTCCTTTTGTGGTAGCATGGAGGGTCCGTACGAGCATTCCACTCATTGAACTATTAGTTGGATGTTCGAAGAGCGCTCTGGTGTCTTCAGCAAGTGACAAAACCAAAGTGACACGACGTTGAGCCGACGAGGAGTTAGCCGACCCCCCTTATTTACAGATGTCACAAGTCGTAAGTTGGACAGACTGGTGAAACAGGACAGGCGGCGAGCTGCGGCTTCGATACCGAGCAGAGCGCACGTGTGATTCAAACTCTAGCGATGGGCCTCAGCATCCACGTGCCAATGTTAACACCCTGACATCGGCTACCACGACTGAAACGGTTACGTCACCATCGCCACTGGGCGTTGCCAAAGTGGAAGTGTGTAGCATGATGTGACGAATCGCGAAACCTTCTTCATCATGCCGATGGGAGGATGCGAATCCATCGTCTTCCAGGGGCACAGCTCCACGACACGTGTGCTGCAAGACGGAGACAACCTGGCTGCGACTAATGTATGCTATCTACATCTACATGGGATACTTTGAAAATCACATTTAAGTGCCTGGCAGAAGGTTCATCGAACCACCATTATACTATTTATCTTCCATTCCATTCTCGAATAGCGCGCGGGAAGAAAGAACACCTGAATCTCTCCGTTCGAGCTCTTATTTCTCGTATTTTATTCTGATGGTCATTTCTACCTATGTAAGCGGGAGTCAACAATATATTTTCGCATTCGGAGGAGAATGTTGGCGATTGGAGTAGCCCAAGCCGCAGCGATAAGGGCCGTTGTTGTAATGATTCCCATCCCAGATCCTGTATCATTTCCGTAACGCTGTCTCGCCTGTATTGTGACAATACGAAACGAGCTGCCCTTCTCTGGACTCTTTCGATGTCCTCCGTCAAACACACCAGTTAAGGATCCCACACTGGGCAGCAATACTCCAAAAATAGACAGACAAGCGTAGTGTATGCAGTTTCTTTTGTAGTTCTGTTGCATCTTTTAAGGGTTCTGCCAATAAAACGCAGTCTCTGGTTCGCCTTTCCCACGACATTATCTACGTGTTCTTTACAGTTTAAGTCTGAAGTAATAGTAATTCCTAGGTATTTTTTAGGGTTTACGGCCTTCACTGTTGATTGAATTATCTTGTAAACAAAGTCTAACGGATTTATTTTCATACTCATGTGGACAACTTCACACTTCTCATTGTTGTTGTGGTCTTCAGTCCGGAGACTGGTTTGATGCAGCTCTCCACAATACCCTATACTGAGCAAACTTTTTCATCTCCACATAAGAACGGCAACCTACATCTGTCTGAACCTGCTTACTGTATCCATCTCTTGGTCTTCCTCTGCAGTTTTTACCCCACACACTTCCCTCCAACACTAAATTCACAATTCCTTTATGTCTAAGAATGTGCCCTACCAATCTATCCCTTCTTTTAGTCGAGGTATGCCAGAAATTTCTTTTCTCCCCAATTCTGTTCAGTACCTCCTCATTAATTACGCGATCCACCCACCTAATCTTTAGCATTCTTCTGTAGCACCACATTTCAAAAGCCTCAATCCTCTTCCTGTCCGCACTGTTTATCGTCCACGTTTCACGCCCGTACAAGGCAACACTCCATACAAATGCCTTCAGAAAGGACTACCTTAGGCTTAAATCAATATTCGACGTTAACAGATTTCTCTTTTTCAAGAACGCTTTTCTTTGCCATTCTGCATTTTATATCCTCTGTACTGCGACCATCATTTGTTATTTTACTGTCCAAGTAACAAAATTCATCTACCACCTTCATTGTTTCATTACATAATCTAATTCCTACAGCATCGCCTGATTTTCTTAGACTGCACTCCATTACCCTAGTTTTGCTCTTGTTAATGTTCATCTTATATGCGCCTTTCAGCACACTGTCCATTCCGTTCAACTGCTCCTCCAGGTCCTTTGCTGTATCTGACAGTATTACTATGTCGTCGGCAAAACGCAATGTTTTTAATTCTTCACCCCGAACTTTAATTCCTTCTCCAAATTTATCCTTGCTTTCCTTTATAGCTTGCTCAATGTACAAATTGAATAACATTGGAGAAAGGCTACGACCCTGTCTTACTCCCTTTCAAACCACTGCTTTCCTGTCCTTCAACTCTGACAACTGCTGTCTGGTTTTTGTACAAGTTGTAAATAACCTTACGCTCCCTATATTTTACTCCTGCTTGCTTCAGAACTTGAAAGAGTTTATTCCAATCAACATTGTCAAAAGCCTTCTCCAAATCTACAAAAGCTAGAAATGTAAGTTTGTCTTTTCTTAATCTATCTTCTAGAATAAGCTGTAAAGTGAGTATTGCCTCCCGTGTTCCTACATTTCTCCTGAACCCAAACTGATCTTCCCCGAGGGCGGCTTCTACCAGTTTTTCCATCCTTCTGTAAATAATTCGTGTTAATATTTTGCAACCATGACTTATTAAACTAATGGTTCTGTAGTTTTCACACCTGACTGCACCTGCTTTCTTTGGAATGGGGATTATAACATTTTTCTTAAAGTCTGAGGGTACTTCACCTGTCTCATATATCTTACACACCAGGTGAAACAATTTTGTGATGGCTGGTTCTCCCAAAGACTTCAGTAGCTCTGAGAGAATATTATCTACTCCAGGGGCCTTGTTTCGACTTAGGTCTTTCAGTGCTCTGTCAAATTCATCTCTCAGTATAATATCTCTTATTTCATCCTCATCTACTTCTTCTCCCCTTTCTACAATATTGCCGCTAAGTTCATTTCCCCATAGAGCCTCTCTATATACTCTTTCCACCTTTCAACTTTCTCTTCTTTGCTGAGGACTGGTTTTCCATCAGAGTCCTTGATATTCATAGAGCTGTTTCTCTTATCTCCAAATGTTTCTTTTATTTTCCTGTAGGCTGTATCTATTTTTCCCCTATTTATACATTCTTCTACATCCTTGCATTTGCCTTCTAGCCACTCCTGCTTAGCCATTTTGCACTTCCTGTCAATCTCATTTCTTAGTCGTCTGTACTCCATTTTGCCTGTTTCATTTACTACATTTTTATATTTTCTCCTTTCATCAATTACATTTAGTATCTCCTGTGATATCCGAGGATTTTTTGTAGGTCTTGCCTTCCTACCTATTTTGTCCTCTGCTACCTTCACTATTTTATCTCTCAATGCTACCCATTCCTCCTCTACTGTTTTATTTTCCCCCGTTTCTGTCAATTGTTGCCTAAAACTCCCTCTGAAATTCTTAAGAACTTCAGATTCCTTCAATTTATCCAGGTCCCATCTCCTTATTTTCCTACCTTTTTTTAGTTTCTTCAGTTTCAGCCTACAGTTCATAACCAACAAGTTATGGTCAGAGTCTATATCTGCACCTGGGTATGTCTCACAGTTTAAAACCTGGTTCCGAAATCTATGTCTTACCATTATAAAATCTATCTGGTATCTCCCGGTGTCTCCTGGTCTCTTCCACGTATACAACCTTCTTTTGTGATTCTTAGACAAGGTGTTTGTTACAACTAAATTATGTTCTGTGCAAAATTCTACCAGGTGGCTTCCTCTTTCACTCCTTTTGCCCAGACCATATTCACCTACTATCTTCCCTTCCCTTCCTTGTCCTACTACCGAATTCCATCTCCCATAACAATTAAGTTTTCCTCTCCCTTAATTGTCTGAATAATTTCCTTTAGCTCCTCATATATTTCTTCGATCTCCTCATCATCGGCAGAGCTAGTTGGCATATAAACCAGTACTACTGTGGTCGGTGTTGGCTTCGTATCTATCTTGACTACGATAATGCGATCACTATGTTGCTCATAGTAGTTTACCCACATTCCTATTTTCTTATTCATTATCAGACCTACTCCTGTAATACCCCCAACTGATTTTGTATTTTTAATCCTGTACTCCCCTGACCAGAAATCCTGTTCCTCTTTCCACCGAACATCACTAATCCCCACTATATCTAACTTCAGCCTATCCATTACCCTTTTTAAATTTTCTAGCTTCCTTACCCGATTAAGGGATCTAACATTCCACGCTCCGATCCGTAGATTCCTGATAATCACATCCTCCTGAGTAGTCCCCGCCCGGAGATCCGAATGGGGGACTATTTTACCTCCGGAATATTTTACCCGAGAGGATGCCATCATCATATGTTCATACAGTAGAGCTGCATGTCCTCGGGAAAAGTAACGGCTGTAGTTTCCCCTTGCTTTCAGCCGTTCGCAGTAACTGTGTGGCAAAGCCACATTAGCTGATGTTACGAGGCCAGCTCAGTCAATCATCCAGACTGTTGCCCCTGTAACTACTGAAAAGGCTGCTGCCCCTCTTCAGGAACCACACGTTTGTCTGGCCTCTCCACAGATACCCCTCCGCTGTGGTTGCACCTACGGTACGGCTATCTGTATCGTTGAGGCAAGCAAGCCACCCCACCTCGGCAATGTCTGTGGTTCATGGGAATGGACACTTCTGATTATTTAGAGTCAATTGCCAATTTTTACACCATAGTGTTATCTTATTCAGATCGTTCTGCAGTTGGTTTTGATCTTCAGATGATTTTACTAGACGGTAAATGACGGCGTCATCTCCAAACAACCTAAGAGAGCTGCTTAGATTTTCCCCTAAATCGTTTATGTAAATAAGGAACAGCAGAGGACCAATAACACTACCCTGTGGAACGCCCGATATCACTTTTGTGAGGTACGGTGTCAAAAGCCTTCTGGAAATCATGAAATCGATTTTGGGACCCTTGTCGATAGCTCCCATCACTTCGTGTGAATAAAGGCCTAGTTGTGTTTCGCATGAACGATACTTTCTAATTCGTGTTGACCTTGGGTCAATAGATCATTCTGTTCGAGGCAATTCATAATATTTGAATACAGGATATGTTCCAAAACCCTGCTGCAAATTGACGTCAATGAATAGGCCTGTAGTTTAGTGGGTTACTCCTACTATCTTTCTTGAATATAGGTGTGACCTGTGCAACTTTCCATCTTTTGGTACAGATCATTCTTTGAGAGAGCGGTTGTATATGACTGTTAAGTAAGGGGCTATCGCTTCAGCATAATGGGTATACAGAACGGAACGTCACGTGGACAATTCGTTCAAGGCAGCATGATGACCAAGATATATCGTGCACTGTTTATTTTAGATAGCATTGTTACGGGAGTTTAAAGATTTCACACAAGAAAATTAATTTATTTAACAGCCTAAAGTCGCAATATTATATTTAGAATGATCGGTTTCGGTAAAAAGCTTTTGTCATCTTCATATACGAAGCCCACTGTAAATAAATACAGAAGGTACATGATTAAAATGATGTCAGAACCACATATTACTACATATGAGTGGAGGTTAAAATAAATACTAGAGGACCCGTGCGAATACTTCGCACCGTTAATGGAATGACAATAAAGTTGTGAAAAAATAGAAGTCAAGTAGAATGTTTACGCATAGCTTTCGTCAGAATCAACAAATGCAAGTGTTTAAAACGCAAATGAAAGAGCTTGATCCGTTGAGTTTTGTTCGGTCAAAAAGAACTGCGTATCTTAATGAGAATCGAAGATATCGTAAAACAAACCGATTAAAATATTCAATGGGAGGACAGGATTCTGCATTTGAATAAAAACAAGGAATGGAGAGACTTAAGGCAATTCTGAAACTTGATGTCAAATCTGCGAATGAACACCTTTCGTTTAAAGCAAAAATGTAGGAAATCGGTCAGATAGAACGGCCTGACCAACTGACTATAGTTTACAGCAAGGACATCCCCATAAGAAATATACAGAAGTAAATCGCGTATGAGTATGGAAAAAGGAAGGCAAAAGTTATGTAAATTCTCATACTTTATGAGAAATCTGTCGATGAATATCTTTCGTTTAAATCAATAATGAAGGAAATCGGCCGGGTAGTTTAGTCTACCCGGCTGACTTTAATTTTCGTAGATTCTTTTAATATATAAGATGTACCATCACTTTGTTAATAATTATATGAAAAGGCCACTCCCTTGAACCACAGGTATTGGAGAGAAAGGGAATATGCACTGCAACAAGGGAATGAAAGAGGAATCAGTCTAGTAGAATTTTGTACGGAACATAGTTTAGTCCTGACGTACACTTGCTTAAACAATCATGAAAGAAGTTTGTATACGTGGAAGAGAACAGCAGACACCGAAAGGTACCAGGTAGACTTTATAATTGTAAAACATAGATTTCGGAATCAGTTTTTAAACTGAAAGATATATCCAGGAAAGAATGACACTATGACCACATCTTATTGGTTATCAACTGTAGACTGAAATTGAAGAAACTGCAGAAAGGTAGGAATATATGGAGATGGGACCCAGATAAATTAAAGAATCTGTACGGTAGTTATTGAAAAATTCAGAGGGACATTCACGCAACAGTTAACAGAAACGGTGGACAATAAAACAGTAGACGAGGAATGGGTAAATTTGAGGGCTGAAATAGTCAAGGCAGCAGCGGACCAAATAGGTAGAATGGCAAGACTACAAAAAATCCTTGGATATCACAGAAAATACTAAACTTAATTGCTGAAAGAAGAAGCTATATAAAAATGCGACAAATTAAGCAAGTAAAACTGAGTACAGACGACTAAGAAATGAGATTGACAGGATGTACAAAATGGGTAGGCAGGAGTGGCTGGAAGCAAAATGCAAATTGTATTATGTAAAACTAGGGGGAAAATAGATACCGCCTACAAAAAAATAAAAGAGACATTTGTAGGTAAGAAATATGAATATCAAGAAATCAGACTGGAAACCAGTTCTGAGTAAAGAAGAGAAAGCCGAAAGATAGAAAGAGTATATTGACGGGCTCTACAAGGTAATGTGACGAATTACTGAAAGACCTAAGTCGCAACAAGGCCCCTTGAGTGGATGACATTTCCTGAGGGCTACTGAAGTTTCTGGGAGAATCATCCATGACAAACCTTACCACCAGATGAGAAAGATGAATGAAACAGGCGAAATACCCTCAGACTTTAAGAGAAATGTAATAATCCCCCATTTCAAAGAAAGCTGGCGCAGACAGGTACGAAAATTACGCAACCATCGGTTTAATAAGTCGTTGTTGTAAGATATTAACATGAATTAAATACAGAAATGTTGGTGGATGCTGACCTCGGGGAAGACCAGTTCGCATTGAGTAGAAATGTAGGTACACGTGAGGCAATACTCACCTTACGACTTATCTTAGAGGATAGATGAATGAAAGAGAAATCTACATTTCTAGCTTTTGTAGGTTTGGAGGAAGCTTTTGACAATGTTGATTGGAATACACTCTGTCAAAGGGAACGGAAGGTTATTTACAACTTGTACATTAACCAAACAGCTCTTATTAGAGTCGAAGGGCATGAAAGAGACGCAGTGCTTGGGAAGAGAGTAAGACTGGGTTGCAGCCTTTCTCCAATGTTATTCAATTTGTACATAGTGCAAGCTGTGAAGGAAAGCAAAGAGAAATTTGGAGACGGAATCAGAGTTCAGGATGAAGAAATAGAAACGTTGCGTTTTGCTGATGAAATTGTAATTCTGTCGGAGACAGCAAAGAACCCGGGAGATTGATTTGACGGAATGGGCAGTGTGTTGAAAGAAGCGTATAAGATGAACATTAACAAGAGCAAAATAAGGGTAATGGAATGCAGTCTTAGAAAATCAGGAGATGCTGAAGGAATCATATTAGGTAACAAAATAATAATGGTGGGCAGTAAAATAACATATGATGGTCGCAGTTCATAGGCTATAGAATACAGAATAGGAATGGTAAGAAAAAGAGAAATTTGTTAACATCGAATATTAAGTGTAAGGAAGTCTTTCTGGAGACATTTGTGAGGAGTGTTGCCTTGTACGGAAGTGAAACATGGAGAATTAATAGTTTAGTCAGGAAAAGGATAGAGGCTTTGTGGTGCCACAGAAGAATGCTGAAGATTAGATAGGTAGATCGTGTAACTAATGAAGAGGTAGTGAACAAAACTGGGGAAAAAGGAATTTTTGACATATTTTGGTATCGATTGGTAGGATTCTTAGATATTAAGTAATCGTAAATTTAGCATTGGGGGAAAGTGTGTGTGTGTGTGTGTGTGTGTGTGTGTGAGGCGGAGGGGGGGGGGGGAGATCATAGGAGGAGAAATGTTCAAATGTTTGTTAACCTTAAGGGACTTAACTGCGGGGTTATCAGTCCCTAAACTTACAAACTACTTACGAACTAGGACGGCACAAATATCCATGGCCGAGGGGGGGATCCGAACCCCCGACCGTAGTGGCCAGTGGCCGTGCAGACCATGACTGGAGCGCCTCAGTCTCCTCGGCCACCGCGGCCGGCCATAGAGGGAGACCAAGAGACGAATATAGTAAGCAGATTCAAATGGATGTGGGTTGCCGTTCATATGAGTATAAAGTAGGGTGGAACTGAAGGCCACAACACATGTGAAAAGGAAACTTGTAAAATGTTACAACAGCGATTTAAACAATTACAATCGTTTTAAAAAATGTTATCGCCATCTACTGTTCTCGATTGAAAACGTCGGGGACGCCGCTTCTATGGTGACAGTGCTGCTTGCAGTCAGAGATAACATTATACGTTGCCACGTCGATTGTATTCGATTATCGACGTCCACAAGTAAGGTAAAAGAGCACATCAGAATGTTCTAGTGTCGCCATCTGCTGGTGTCGATTGGTTCCGCCAAGGATGTCGTTTTCACAAAGGACACTGGTGTCACCATGTCTGTCCTTGGTCACCATCTTCTGGTGTCGGTTGGTACCGTCAGGGACGCCGTTTCCATGGAAACGATAGCTGCCTGCAGTGAAAGATGTATCCGGTAGACTCCATTGTGAATGTGCGTCGCTGATCCACCGGCAACAGCCGAATGGGTAATGATACGCTTTCTAATCTTCACTTATATATAGTTCCGACATCATTATGTAACCCTGCACCTTCTGTTTTAATTTACAGTAGACCGTACCTGAAGATGGCAAAAGCCTTAGTGCGAAACCGGTCATTTTAAATGAAATATTATGGACTTAGACTGTTGAACTGATTAAAAATATGTTGCACTCATTGCAAACACGTATACCCCTTGATGACCATGTTTCCCGACGGTAGAGGCATTCATCACGACAATGGGCCACGTCACAAGGCCCAGCCGAGAGTGTGATTTAGTGGGTTAAGAAACACAGTAGCGTGTTTCAGTTGATGTGCTGGTCCCCCAAGTCGACAGACGTGAAGTATGTGACTGAACGTGGCATCAGAATTCATCGCACCCTTTCCTGAAATTCATGGGAATTAGGTGACGTTTATGTGCAGATATGGTGCAATTTCACTCCGACGACCTGCCAGGGCCTCATTGTTAGCATGTCTAGAGCTATAACTACCGTTATCCGTGCACAGTGTGTACATGCCGTCTCTTAGGTTGGTGGACGTTCTAGCTGATCAGTGTTCTCACTATGGAAAGAAATGATTCGACAGAAACATTAAGAAGTAGGAAAAAAGGAGAATAACGCTTATCGTTATAATTACCAATAGTAAGAAAACGATAAAACTAGGAACATAGCATGTTTCTGGAGTGAGCCTCCCGTCATCTGGCAGTGTAGCTTCATCGGACATGACCGAGTGAGGTGGCGCAGTGGTAACACACTAGACTCGATTCGGAAGGATGGTGGTTCAAATCCACCTCCGCCCATCCAGATTTAGGTTTTCCGTGATTTCCCTAAATCACTGCAAGCGAATGCCGGGATGGTTCCTTTGGAAGGACACGGCCGATTTCCTTCCACATCCTTACCCAAAACCTTCCGATCATAAGCTGCGTATCTAATGACCATGCTGTCGACGGATCGTTAATCTCCAAGCTTCCTTCTTCATCGCACATGAACATAATAACAATAATTTTGTTTATCTTACATATTTATATACATATTTTTATTTGTTATATGTTTCATAATTCTGTACTTATTAAGTACTTCTGTATCGAAGATCAACTTAGAAAGAGAGGGGGAGGGTTTGACTTCCGAAAGGTATTAATGAGTGTCTTATTCAGAATATTAGTGATTAAATGTAAAATAATTATGATTATTTTAACAGCTGCTACTTCTCGTTCCTTAAGAATGACCATAGCATAACGCTTGTAGTAGTAAAGCCACTGTGTGGTTTTAGCCCCGCAGTGACCACTGCACTAAGGAGGTGGACAATATATAAATAAATCTGCGACCTGGCTGTTTTCTTTATCGATCGCCTCCTCACTGCGATGTCAGGTCATGTCAACATGGATGTATGTTGCCGTGCAGAAGGTTTTTTTATTCCGCAAGACACCGACACCACACGGTGCTTGGTATCGACTTCGACACCGTTTCATCGCCCACCACGGATGATGTCAGATACGTGATTTTTCATCTACATAAGGAGGAGGAGACGAAATGAGAGAGGCTGAAGAGTGACAGAGAGGAGGAGCAGGTCGGCCGACAGAGGGGAAGACGGGCCGGTAGAAGAGAAGTGCCAAGAGAGAGGGGGAGGAGGAGATTGACAGAAATCGGGGAGGAATTAGGAAATGTTGTTGTCAACTGTATGTACCATCGCTTATATGGGAGCGTCTAAATACCAGCCGCGGCGGAGCGGGTAGTGCAGTGGATAGCGTGGTAGATTGCCACGCAGGGGCGTGGGTTCGGTTCCCTGACGGGTTTGGAGATTTTCTTCAGTCGGGGACTGATCGTTGTGTAGTCTTCATCATCATCCAATGCGTACGTCACCCATGTGGCGTCATCTAAGGCCTTGCACCAGGCGGAACGAACACAATCCCATCTGGGGACTACCGACCAAAAATTCCACACGAAATCATGTCACCAAGCTTTATTTATAACGTAAAAATTCTTCTGAGCTGTTTGCCGCCTCAGCGAATGAGGAAGGCTCCTGCAACGGATCCGAAACGTTGGAAAGATTATATTATCATGACGCGGCAAATAGGTCAGAAGAATTTTAACGTTAACAATAATGACCGCGAAAGCCTACACAGTGTTGTTCCTCTTATTTTGAAGGCAATTAAGTCCCTTAAGCTTAACAAACATTTGAACATTTTTGAATTCGGTCTAAATATCGCCAAAATCACTCGCATAATTAATGGACGCTATGCTACGATGCGCGAGGCCACCCCCTTCCATTCCACAAAAATATACCTTGCTATCACACTCCATTTCAACGTATATAAGTGTACGCTTGTAATAACGGTAAAATATACTTTTGTAATATAATTATTTATGTTGTTAATGAAACATATATGACATATTAGTGTAATTTTTTCGCTCATTACGGCCCGCTATGGACCACGAAGGTTTTTATCTCCTCTCTGATCGTATTTTCCTCTTTCGCTTGTCGATTTTCATTTTGGCTGGCTGTGCTTCTTCTCTCTCTTTTCTGACCATTTGCCGACAGGACGTGGAACTGTCGTAGTAAGGGGAATAAGATGATTAGAAATTTTCACCTTTTCTCTGAAAACTTGTTGATCATGAATGTCCTCAAATGAAATTTCAGCTTCGTGTAATCCTTTTTAACTTGACTTGCCCATTTGTAATGCGATGTTGTTTTTGAAATTGATAACTGTATGCGATGAGCAGGTCTTTGAAAGTACATTTTAGTGCAATAATAGTAGTAATAATAACTAACAATTTATTTACACAAGTAAATAGCATGTCCCGTCGACAAAAATACGACAATTCTTCAGCATAATGATGAAGAATTACCAGATCCGTAAAATACTGTTTTTGACAAATATGTCTTGAAATCTTTGCAAATTACATATGTCACGTAGTTAATTTACTAACTACAATAGGATCCTCGACAACGTCATGATTTGTACAGTGTAAAATCGACGTGTGCATTCAATGCTTCACTTTGCACTACGACTGGAATTTGCTATGCAGACTGTGGCTATAAGAGTGTGTTAAGGAGAGGAACTCTGATTATTTGAGTCGTCCATGTGCAGGGGGGGCGAGTGTTAGAAAAGGCTTGGAAAATAAGTAAACAATATACAATGAGGATATTTGAAGCGGTTAATGTGACGAATAAAAATGATGAAAACTATTTCAAAAAATAGGTCCGATATTTCCCGTACACGCTTAATATGCAAAGACAAAAAAAGTGTATACAAAGGATTTTTTTTTTTTTTTTTTTTTTTGTGAGGGGTTAATCATGACCTCCATGATCTTCCCCTTGGATCCGGCACTGGGTAGGGGCAGTAAAATTTGAATAACCTGCTAGCGGAAAATGCGAAAATCTGCCACTGTTTATTGTATAGGTGCGAAAAAACTGGACCATCTCAATATTATTAATATTTTATTTCATTTATGGTCGTTGAAATTACATGTAATAAAACGGAAATTCATTTCAGGAGACTGTAGCAGTGGATCTTTAAATTTATTAATAAAGAACAGTCTAGAATGCAATAATTTATGTCATTGAACTAGTTTCAGTCTTATTTAGACCATCTTCAGGAATTTTCACTCCATCGATGTTGTGAAGCTGGCAGGTAGCTGGGAGCCTTCCAGTGCGTCACTGATGTTGAAGGCTCCCAGCTGCCTGCCAGCTCCACAACATCGATGGAGTCAAAATTCCTGAAGATCGTCTAAATAAGACTGAAACTAGTTCAATGAAATAAATTATTGCATTCTAGAATGTTCTTTATAATAAATTTAAATAGGAGTGCTGTTGACCCAAAAATACGTGATTTGAAAATTGTTTTGATCGGAAATAGCTGTGAGAGAAATCAGCAGATTACGTCACTAGCCAGTGACGCGGCTGTTTAGTCGGTTACGCCTGTCGTGTTGTCGGTATTTCGTGGCAAGAGCCGTGCGGAGCAGCAGCAGAGCGACGACGTCACCTTCCGCCGGCGCGTCGCCAGCGCTACTGAAGCAGGAGGGCGGCGGGGCGGCCGCAAGACGGCGCGGGGGCGGCGGGGAGGGGAGGCAGCGCCGCCACCTTGCCCCATTCTTTCCCTCGCCCAACCGGATACGTGAGGCCGGCTTTAGTTCGCCGGTTGGCCGCAGAACGCGGGCGGTGGCCACCGCACTAACCGCGCCACGGATTGGAGGAGGGCGGCGGCTGCGGTGGGAGCGGCGTGGGAGGGGAGGGGAGGGCGGCCGCCGGCAGCAGGGGAGGGGGGGTCGCCCGTCTCTGTCGCGCCCGCGCGCCGCGCCGCGCGCGCTCTCTGTCGCGCGCGCCCGCATCGTAAAACAGGTTTTTCAGTCGCGTCCCGAAAAGGAATGGAGGGGGTAAAAAGAGCGCGCGTGGGGGAGCCGGCGCGCCGGGGAGGGGAGGGCGCGGGGCGCGCGGGGCCGCGGGAGGGGCGATATTGACGAAGGAAAAAGTCGTCCCCTCACCCACCCTCCCAGTGCCGGCCCGTTTGGCGACACGGCAGCATCGGCCGCGCGCATTTTTCCCGGCGACAGGAGCAGGCGTGTGCGCGCGCTGTCGCGAGCGTCCGGCGGTTTCGGCCAAATCTCGCGCGCGCGTTCGATTTTTCGGCCCGGCTCGTGGGGGGCGTCCGCGCGCGCATACCACCGGCCCGTCGCCCTCCCGCCGCCCCCTCACGCCGCGCCGGCGAAAAGCGCGCGCCTGGCGCCGGCTTCGGGCGACTTCGGAAAAGTTCGGGGGCGGCTAGTGTGAAAGTTGTGTGTGCCGCGGCGGTGTGTCCGAGGGGGCGAGCCACAAGCGACGTCGCGGCGTGGGTGGGGGGAACACCACCGCCACCACCGCCGCCGCCGCCGCCACCGCGGAGTCTTTTTTTCGGTGAGACCCGCTGGGGACAGCGGGAGAGAAGGAGCCGCCGGGAGGGAAAAAAAAGAGGGAGGACCAAGGGGGGAAGGGGGAGGGGGAGGCGAATATTCTCACCACCACCACCACCACCCCCGCGGCGACAGCAGCACCGGCCGTCAGAGAGCAGGCGGCGCGGGGGAGTCGGGAAAAAAGTGTCAGTCCGCGAGGACAAACATGCGCGAGGACTAGCGGCGGGCGCGACTGCCAGTGCACAGTGTCCGCTTTTATATGAGCTCGGGCGCGCCGCCGTGCCGACAGCAGCCACAGCAGCAGCAGCAGCAGCGGATGCATCTGCCGGCGGCGGTGGAGGCCGCGGGCGACGGCGCCGGGGCGGCCGTCAGCCGGTGCGTCATGGCCGGCGAGGAGGCGCTGGCCAGGCTGCACGAGGCGCTGCAGGAGTACCACGGCGAGCTCGTGCAGACCGGCAGCCCCGCCGTGCTGTGCTCGGCGCTGCCGTCGCACTGGCGCTCCAACAAGTCGCTGCCCGTCGCCTTCAAGGTGGTCGCGCTCGACGACATCGTCGACGGCACCCTGGTCACCGTGCGCGCCGGCAACGACGAGAACTTCTGCGGCGAGCTGCGCAACTGCACCGCCGTCATGAAGAACCAGGTGGCCAAGTTCAACGACCTGCGCTTCGTCGGCCGCAGCGGCAGGGGTGAGTACCGGCCGGTCGGCGCCGGCGCCGGGTTTCGAACCCTGGCCCCCTCCTCTGGCTGAGCGCGCCCCGCGCGCAGTCGCGAACCGCCGCCTCTGGCGTCGCCGCCGCGCGACGGGCGCACCCCTCTGCTACCTGCTGCGGGCGTAGCGCGCGATAGTCTAACAACACAGCTACAGTCTGGCGCTCCAAACAACAATTCACTCTTTCTTTCCAACAACTGTTCCACAATCTATTCATATCCTTATAAACTGGATGGCAGAACGAACTTCATACTCTCCCACATGCTGGGGTTTCTTAGCGTTCCAATGCTTACATGTGTATCTACTTGACGTAATTTAATTTTGTCTCGATGGTTTGATATCCTTATAAACTGGATGGCAGAACGAACTTCATACTGTTCCACATGTTGGGGTTTCTTCGCGTTACAATGCTTACATGTGTATCTACTTGACGTAATTTAATTTTGTCTCGATGGTTTCATATCCTTATAAACTGGATGGCAGAACGAACTTCATACTGTTCCCCATGTTGGGATTTCTTTGCGTTCCAATGCTTACATGTGTATCTACTTGACGTAATTTAATTTTGCCTCCATGGTTCCCAACGAAACAATATGTATGTGATCGTGCGTCAGAAGATATGCCAAGATCACTTTCAATAAGGAAGTTTATATGAAACATTTTGTTGAACTTCCTTCATAACCGGCTTTAGCCTGTCGCTGTCAGATCTCTAAAAGGTTCAGTATTTACGTAGTAATATTACGTTATTTTAGTGTTACAATTTGTACATACATACAACTAAATGTAAGACAACCTTTATGTCTGGAATAAATCATCCTGCTCTCACGGCGCAAGCCCATCACTGTGGCTCTGCTTACAGACTGAGAATTTAAGGGGAAAAAAAAAAAAAAAAAAAAAAAAAAAAAAAAAAATCATATAAACTGTTTCGAAAGTCGTCTCTGTTCATTTGCTCAAGCAGAATTTTATTATCAGCAACCACATCACTCCACCAGATTGTACAATGTGAAGCACAATGTATCCTATTTCTCACCCAGCATCGGTTCGTGAAATTACGCGATATCATTAGTCCCTCGTCGAAAGTCAAACTAAACAGTTCCAAACCAAAAAACGAATTCAGTTTTCTCGTCTTTCATTTTCACTGATAAAAAACACAGTAATATTAATGACATTGATTTGAATTACTCCTTACGAACATTTTTATACCACATCAACATTTTCAATAATTGATTGTTTGTAAATAGTGCAACTACCTTCCTTGTAGGCTACTGCAGGTTAAATGCACAGCGGAATGTATCACCAACTGTGAGTCTACACTGTGATACACGTTGTCGCTGTTTGCTGATATGTTTGTTTTAAAACCCCACGAGAAAGTCAGTCATCACCGGAAGGGAGCAGTCAGCGCTGTAATTTGCCGAGAGATGAACCGCCACAGTTGTGTGGCATATGATTTATTTTGCTACTTGTGTCAGTCAGACGCTGGCATGAGTATTACTGTAGTATCTTTTTGTTCGCGATGGTCGACGCACGCGTTTAATGAAGAAAAGTAGTCAAATAGAATCCGACCTGAGGCTGTACTGAAGTAACTACAATGCTGTCTGTGGCCCGAATTTTTGACCCTATCTTCACAGGTTCACGCCACCCGTTTCATAAAATACTGTATAATTAAGTCATATGCCATATATGTTTACAATCAAACCCTGGACATACTTTGTATATATTTAATGTGTTCTTTAAAAAGTCAAAGATTAAGTCTTTTGCAGTATTCGGTTGTTTAATTAGGCTTCAGTAATCGGTGATCATTGCTAGTTTGCACAGCTATTTAAGTGGGCAATAAAGTCCTCAATGTGCGTCGTAGAATATACGAGTATTTCTATTATTTCAGAAATACTGAATACAATAAAATTGCGTTTGATTTTAAAACAGTAGGGTCGCCCGAATTTGTAGACATTTCCTATTAATCTTTCACCGTAATTTTTTCAGTATCGGTACTTCGTTATTTTTACTCGGACGATCACCACTGCCAAAGGAATAAACTTTTACACAAAAAAGTTTCCCTCATACCACGCGGAAAGGTATTGCACTGCAACTCTTCTACACACATTTAATGCCAACAAATCAATAACGGTCTCGAAATACATATTTCGATGATGATGGTAATATAACTTCTGTATCCAAATTTTAGATCCGTATCGATGTTAATTACGAGAGGAATTCCGTACCTACATATTTAAATGTTAAGGTCGTCATCCAGTACAATAATACAGAAACTTTCCTACCGTGATAAAATTTCTGATGCCTGTTATCAGTCGTCGTGATACAAATACTGCATTCTTACTATTAAATGTATGTGGATAGAATCTTGTTACATCGTGGCGACTATCGACTTCATCAGCTCAACTGGCCTGTTGTAGACCGGAAAAAAGTTATTGTCATATCAGTTAGTACTATATTTCGTACTCTACACTTAGATTGAGAATGTTAGGTTTTCTTCATATTTTCTTCTGTTACGAAAAAGCGTTCGCAACGGGCTGTACCAAAGTAATGTGTTCGTCTATCCGTTAGTATAAATTGTTTTAGTGCCACGTTACCGAGTGTAATTAAAATTTGTACTTGCGTAATCAGTTTTGTATTCGACGAAGACATAGGTGCAACACGGTAATATTTTCCATCGTAAACATTGTTAGTCGTTTTCGTGAGAATCGTCGCTATAATATTGATGATATTACTAAATTTTACCCGTAGATGGGCCTCAAACTGTGTTTATTACACACATCAAACAGCAAAATGACTGAATGACGGTGCAGACCGCAATGTAATGCTGTCAGATAATGTTGTAGAGGAGTCCTGTAATTTCATTGGTACGCAACACAGTTGTTATTTATGTGTTTCCGTGACGATGGGCAGTGCAGCGACAGTTAACTGTATTCACCGAAGAGAAAAGCAGAATGGAAAAATTATCGTTTAAGGTATCAATAGCTTGAATTGGTGAAGGGCGGAATGTCAGTCGGCCTTACTACCTGTTATTTAAAACCACTGCTGCATATTACTTAAGTGACTGGGGTATCTGAACTAGCGTTCAGCGAAATACGAGTCCATTGGATAAACCATGTTACGACCATGTTGCTTCATTGGCATACCTATCATAAAAATCAGTTGTGGTCTTCAGTCCGGAGACTGGTTTGATGCAGACCTCCACCCTAAACTATACTGAGCAAGCCTCTTCATCTCCTCGTAAGAACTGCAACTCATATTCATCTGAATCTGTTTACTATTTTCGTCTTTTGGTCTCCCTCTGCAAATCATAAAAATCAATGGTACGTTTTTCTGTTATGTCTAGAACTAGTACTTTTTTACGTTGTCTAAAACGTATAATCAAATATTGTGTCACTTACATATGAAAGTTTTGGGTTAGTTTGTCTTTAACGACAGTTTTTAGTACACGTTTAGTTTGATAACTGGTGCCTAGAAGCTACTACCATCCCACGTTTTTGCGATATTGTGCCTTTCATAACCCTGTAAACGGAACAAGTCCCTTGCTGCCATGACCCAATATAACATGATAATAATGAACTTTCTAGAAGAGTTGTCAAGCATGGGATAGCTATGTGGTCGCCCATATATATTCACTAGGAAGTAGCTAATTTATGTAAACATTGCAGGATTTCTAGTGCAGCGGATTTTATGTTTTAATGGATTGTACTGAAACGTCGCAATATTTTTCCTTTCAAGCTATGATGGTTACTGAAGACGACGAACCAAGAACCAACAACTATTACATGCATGGAATTTTTACGGCGCTAACTAGTACCTTGTTCTGCAACAAAAATTTGTATTCGCTATGTAATAGCCACAAAATAAGGTAGACTATTTTTTATTGTATTCTATGAATCAAATGTTGTGTTCTTATCAGAGGTATTTCTTTTTCCGTTCAATATTTTATTGCGAATTAGTTTGTTAAACGTTAGTTTACACTCGAAAACGTTGTTGAATTGTGTAAAATAAAAAAATTTAAATTTTTTGAAGATCAGATAGTCTATGGACTAATGTAGAAAACTCTGAAAAGCAGGGGTAGAGTTAAGAGGAAGAATAACACCAGAGTTAGAAAACGACAGTAAAATTACAAACAAGGTGAGAGTTTTAAAAATGTGAATATTCAAGCTTTGACATTATTTTGATCTTCCATTTAGCAAGAGATTCATTTTGTTCCTCAAATACTAGCACTCTTGTGCTCAATTTTTTCTTTCTTTTATGTCCAAGTCTTCCGTTTTCTGTTTCTTTCATTTCTCTGCAAATCTGCATTATTATGTATTTTCAACAAGTATGGAAATGTACGTATAGTACTACTTTCCACGGAAGACATTATAGGAGAACAACAGAGCGAACATACCAAGAACATCGACCTTGCTTATTCTGCAGATTGAAATAAAATAACAGAGAAAAAATCAGAGGCATACTGAAAGTAAGTTTTTGACTATTCTTAAACCTAAGATGGTGTTTCAGCTCAAGGTGGTAAGAATGGGAAAAAGTCGACCTTGATCAACCTCAAGTTAATGGGAACAAGGAAAGATATAAAAAAAATTCTACCCATTATCTGAAGATGCATCCTCCGGAATACGTCGATGTCGAGGATATTACATAAATATCGCAAGCTCATTTCGAATTGGTAAGAGTGTACCAGTTACATCCTAGATTTGGGTTTGTAGCAAATTACCATAAATTGTGAAAAGTCTTCATCAGGTTCACCCCAAAGAGCATCGTCAGTCAGTACCCCTTTCGCTGGTCCGTGGCAGCTTCTTCGATTCATTTCCATTACAGCAGAACAAATCGTCTTTTACCCTTCAGTTTTCTCCTGAACGTCAAGGAAGGTGAGAGCAAGATGGGACGTTCAAAGAGCACACTCGTCAATAATATATTTTGAGGAAGACTCCGTCCATTTGGACACTTTTACTGGGTTTGAGTTTGTTAACTACTTTGTTGGCGTACGTTTTGTGCAGCTATAGTGACTGCTGAAGATGTTTTCGGTGAACTTTATATATGTATTTTGCAGAAGGACTTGACACAGACAATAAAGTTAACCTCTCTAATGGGTCGGAGCTGGCAACTACAATTGTTTTCATGGGGAGATTTTTCTCTCGTCGTTTAGTTTGGAACTGTATGGTCACTGTATCCAAAAAAAGACAGCCACAAAAACTTGGAAGTTTATTTACTAACTGTTGATTTCAAGATACTAAACGCCATCGCTTCGCGTTAGTATCCTGTATGACAGTAATTATCAAATTTTCGTTACTGTGTTGGTCTCCACTCTGGAACAATAACGTCATTTCAGCATAACAATTCTCTGTAGCTTATCTGTGAATGGTAGCATCTGTTACGGAGGTATGCTAAAATTTAAAAGCTAACTTTCCGTTACCTTATACCATATAACACGTATTACAGTAACGTGATAGTTTGCGCTTGTGGGCGTGGAAATATGTGAGATAATACTCTACTGATTATAATCAGCCTGTGTTTTGATTTTAAATGTAGTGCAGTTGGTAAAAAACAAGAATTGTATGTGACTGGATAAAACTTAAGTTGTTCCAATAATTTTAGGTCATGTATTTTCCTTCACTACCACAGAAATTTGTGTTAATTTCGTAAGTTTTATAGTAGTATTTTCTAACTGTTCAACAATTATTGGTCGAATTCTGTAAAGTAAATTTTTGTTAATCGTTTTAATATAATTCATACCGTTGCCACCAGTGCCATGTATTGGCAAGTTCAATGACATAATGCAAGGTTTTCGGTGTTACTCCATTTCACATTTCACAAAAATCATTATTTCCGTAGGATATTTTCTATGCATTACAAGCCGGGTAATCTTCCTCAGAGGAAAAGTTGTTCTTTCTGAAAATATATAGTGATACAGGCAAGTCAAAACTAGGTACAGGGAAAGCCAACACATAGAACACCACGTTATCTATCAATTTAAGCGCCGCGAATGTTATACACCAAGAGACTCATATGTCAATTCATTATCTATCTGTTACTTTAAATGAGTTGCCAATATAATGAATTATAAAGCAATCGCTTCCAGTGTAGGAGCTACTTTCCTGCATCTGCATCTGCATCTGAGCAGCCAAATGCGTGATGAGTGAATCAAACAAAATACTCGATATTTTTTTTTTTTTTTTTTAATCGGACTAAACTTGAGAAAATAGGTTCCTTGGTACAATACCATCCCAGCTGTAAGGTTGTTCATTATTTCAACGCTCTTCTGTCTGAAAACTGGTTTGATGCAAGCCTCCACGTAGCTCTCTATCCACCTTGTCCAATCCTCTTCATATGTGCACAACTCTACTATCAAGTCGTCAAGTCTTTGTCTCCAACTACAATTTTTACTTCTCATACTTCCGTCCAAACTTTCCTTGACGCCTCTTGACTAACCTTGTTAACCTATTCCTTCTTTTTACTCAAGTCGTCCAATAAAGTTATTTTCTTCCCATTTCTATGCAGTACCTATTCATTAATTCTGCAATCTACCAGCTTAATATTTATTCTTCAGCACCACATTTCTATTCTTTCTTTTATTAAATGCTTGTCGTCCACTTCTCACTTCCTAAAGAGACTGCATTCAAGGCAAATACATCGAGAAAATGTTTCCTAACATGTAAATGTATATTCGACGCTAACAAACATTTATCTTACAGAAATGCTTTCCTTGATATCAATTTTCGTTTTATGTCTTGTCAACATGGGCCACCATCACTCATTCTACTGCTCGAAAGGAAAATCACAATTGTATCTTACATGTGTCGTTTCCTATAATCTCCTTCTTTGTATTACCTTCTGTATGTTAAATTACGATATTCACTTTGACAGGCCATTTGTTAATGAGCTTAAATCGAAAAAATAAGAAAGGAATTGCCGTCGATATCATAATTCATTCAATATTCTTTCCGTTTCAAACTGAGCACTATAGGTGTAGGATTTTTGGTAAAACATGATTCGTAACTCTGAGACTCATTAAAATTATAAATATAGAGACGGAATGATAAATAATAATAACTTAATGATACATGGCATTGGCCGGATCAATCACTGAAGTAAAATACGCAGTACTTATTAAAATGTAATATCAGTAAGTTCTTTTTTAATATCTCCAGCATCGATTAAAATATATTCAGTCGGCTCAATAACATGAAAGGGCACTGGTTTCGCTTATATCTGCAAAGCGGGATGGGAAGAACCTAGGGGTTACATGCACACCTTTGGGCTATGTTTAAGATTCTAACGGAAGCCAGTAACTTCACTGATATAGACTTTCACAAATACAGCACATCTGTTCGACATTACCAATCTACTAATGTGACTGACAACATAATCGTGACCTGTTACATTGGGTCAAGGATCACCACTCAATTACCTCATATGTATCCGTGGAACACCTGGCGGAAATATGATGATGGCCAACTCGACCACATAAGGATTTTGTTGCTGGTGTAAATAACTACAACTATCACTAATGGCCAAATATGTGTCTCTCACAACTGTCGCAAAGAAGAGTTGATGCAACAGTACATTTTTGAAGCAACAGTACATTTTTAGATGACTTAACTATTACACTTTGCGCCACCTTCACGTTCCCACGTCTCCATAATGCGCAGTACGTCCCAATGAGATACCAGGCCTCAGCCATGGGGAATTTGGGGGTTCAAATTACGACGAATAATGGCACAGGCTACTGCCTCGATCACAGCAGGAATTTCCCGACGTCACTCCTTCAACAGACCGGTTAGTACTGCTGCTCACGCCGCGGCGGAGCGACCGCGCGCACTGAGGCGCTATCCTACGATGCTTGAGTGCGCTCCCCGTCGAGGGTTCGAATCCCCACTCGGGCATCGTTGTTTGTGCTGTCTTTAGTATAAGTTAGTAGATAAGTAGTTTGTAAGTTTAGGGACTGATGACCCCGCAGTTAAGTTAACAAACATACAGCTGCTCACGGCAGACTCTGTCAGCATTGCCCAGTTTCTGAAATTGTAAATTGGACTCAAAGAATCCAGCTTGAGAAGGTGTGGCACACGGGCCGTATTGAGCAATCGGAGCGATACCAAGCCGCGGTGGAGTAGCCGAGCGGTCTAAAGCGTCTCGCTGCGGAGCGCGCGGTTGCTGGCCGTGGAGGTTCGAGTCCTCCCTGGGGCATGGGTGTGTATGTTGTCCTTAGGTTAGTTTAGTTTATGTAGTTTGTAAGCTACGGACTGATGACCACGCAGTTTGGTCCGATAGAATTACAAACATTTGAACATTTTTTGAGCGATACCAAATATAAGGTCTTGATATCATCGATACACTAATCTTCACATAAATCCGTAGCCAGTCGACGTCCGCTGGGCCCTAACAGACAGAAAAGGCATACGACTACCATCATCACTGGAATCCGTGTATTCAAGACAATCAGAAACTATTTATGCAGAAGAGTGTCTACAGCACTTTTGAACATTTATTCCTCTTTGTCATTGTCAACGTATCATCCATCCGAATTGCAGAAAGTGTATAACGAAAATTAGCTGATATCAGAGTAATAGAAAATGGCTTTTTGCAGCTTCTAATCTACATAAGAGATTTAGGAGACAGCATGAGCAGCAGTTGCAGATGACACTCTTATACATCATCCAGGAAAATCTTCAGACGATGGAAAGCAATGAAAAATGATGTAGACAAGAGGTTTATACAATGAGAAAAGTGTGACGTCGTCCACATGAGACCTACAAGGAATTTCGTTTGCACGATAAATGACAAAAATTTTAAAGCTGTGAGTTCAACTTAATACGTTTGGACTACTATTAGAAACAAGTTAAACTGCAAAGTTCACACAGAAAACGTAGTGAATGTGAACCAAAGGCTGCGTTCCATTGGTAGGACAGTAGCTTCAACACATCCGCTGATGAGACTGACTACAGTACGCATATTCTCTCCTGGAGTAATACTGCGCGGTGTGGAATGAATATTTATCTAACACTGAAACAGAACAAGGAATAAGTTCAAAGAAAGGCAGCCGTTTTGTTATCTAGAAACGTACGAAAGTTAGAGTGGCAATCATTATTCATGTTAGGATTCCTCAAAAGCAAAGAGTGTTTTAGAAAAAAACATGTTAGATAATCTTCAAAAGCAGGATAGTCATGTAAGTTTATTAAGTGACTCCCATATATGATAAATTTCTATGATTCATTTCCCACACCTGCATCTGACGCTGAAGATGAAGGTCTAGAGGTTGATCAACATCTGTGACGATACGAGCTATGTGACTTGACCAAGACTCATCTTGAGGAAATGATATCGTCTCGGTCCTCGTGTTTTGCTTTTCATCATTAGTCAAATACTTCGTTCGAAAATGGGGAACTATTAGAATTTCAATCAGTAATTGCAAAGTATTTCTTGCTTTGAGAAATCTCTTGTTAACAGACCTGCAAAACTGGGTCTTGGGCAGTTTTGCATTTTCAGAATCTTTATCTTCTTTGAACAATTTTGAATTGAGGATTAATAGGATTATTAGTACTAATAAAGAATATCTTAAAATATCAAGTGTTGCATCATGAAAGCACTTAATTAGGCCTATTGTTATGCGCTTTTCTCAATGGCGTCAACTGCGCATACGCAATTTCGACGCTTGCTGGGAACCTCGGCTTCGGCCAAATCTTCGACATATTCTAGCGGAAAGCGAAGGTTTGGCCGAAAATGGTCGAAGCCGAATGTTCGATTGGACTGCACATACAGGACTGTCCCGGACGTCTGGCGTGCTTTATTAACTGGTAGCTTCTAATTTAGCGACCAATACAAGAAACGTACAACACTGATATTCATGTGGTATACGATCGCATAATTCCCTTGTGTCTTTGCATCATAATTAAATCTGGAAAGTCATGCAGATTTGGATATGCACGCTGACTCTTTCTCCACCGTGTATGAAGTTGAGGGAATGATCGAGGAGAATATACGGAACAAAATGGTCTAATGATTTCAACAAAGAAATGCAAGGTTTCCATGCTTAAAAAAAGATCCTTAACTCTATCCCATAGGCCTTGAAAGGTCCATCGGGAACTGACCGACCACCGCGTCATCTTCCGCCAGAAGGCGTCATCGGATCCGGTATGACGGGGACTAGGTAAGCGCACCGCACTCCCTACCATTGTGCGGTTTTCATGACCTGAACCGCTACTTCTCAATCAAGTAGCTCTTCAATTGGCTTCACAGGGACCCCGCTTGCCAACGTTGAGTGACAAAGAAAACATTTACAACGTAAATGTGTCCGCATAAAACAGCGTGTATCAACTAAAGTATCTCTGACAAAGATTGATTGAATAAATGTTCCGAATCATTTCAGGACTTCATAAGACTTTTTTGTTCCGTATCCTCCCATTGATCAAATGTTTATAAATCTGTGGGCGTTAACTACTGTGGTTATCAGTCCCTAGCCTCGTTGGAGGGAAGTGCGTGGGGTAAATACAGCAGAGGAAGACCAAGAGATGGATACAGTAAACAGATTCAAACAGATGTAGGTTGCCGTTCTTATGTTGAGTTGAAAAGGCTTGCTCGGGATAGGGTATTGTGGAAAGCTGCATCAAACCAGTCTCCGGACTGAAGACCACAACAACAACAATATTTACTATATTAACCTTACTGTTATAAGTGGTATGCCAAATGAAAGAGCAACTCAAACAATTTTACGAAGAACCTCATAAATGTTTAATATGAGGACCATTTGTCACACGGCACACATTAAGTCACATAGCCGAGTTCTTCCCAAAAGTTGATATCTGATAAGTCCGTCTTCAGTGATTGCAGCAACAGCTGCTTCGATCCGGTTTCTTAATTCAGAGAGGTCAGCTGGTACCGGTCCATGATATAGCCCTCTTCCTCACCACCCCCCCCCCCATCCGACAAAAAAAAAAAAAAAAAAAAAAGCAAAGGCGATTGGCGTTAGGTCGGGCAAACGTGGAGGCCATGGAAATCAAGCCCTGTCTTTGAATCCCTTGCGGCCTATCCAGCACTTGCATAGAGTGCAAATGTTCAAATGTTTGTAAAGCTTAAGGGACTTAACTGCGGGGTCATCAGTCCCTAAACTTACAAGCTACATATGAACTACCTTATACTAAAGACGATACAAACATCCATGCCCGATGGGGGATTCGAATCCCCGACGACGGACGGCCGCGCGCACCGCAACACGGCGGTCCAGTACCCGCGGCTAATCCCCCGCGGCGATAGAGTTCTAGCGCTGTCTAGCTGATTGCGGCGGAAACATAGCGCGCTGCGAATGCGCACTGATCCCAAACAAAACTGTCTATCTCTTTCATTTGACGCTTCATTTATAACTGTAGGTTTACTATAATGCGTTAAATTCCCGACATACATATATAAACACCCTGTAGTTAAACTAATCTGAGGACAATATACACACCCCTGCCGAAGGAAGACTCGAAATTCCGACGGGAGCAACCACGAGCTCCGCAACAATGCATCTTATAACGCTCGACCATTCCATCGCGATTCATTGATCAATCCCTAGAGTTTGTGGGGAAAAAAATCGCCCTGCAGTTGCCCAACAGTTATGTCAATAGTTACTCCTCTGGTTAAATTGTCTTCCCCTGCAGGCCAATTAATAATACGAGAAAAAAAAACACCCCTGTGCTGCAACCGTATCCGACGCCAAGTGTTAACCACAATTCCCGCGGCGCTGTCGGAACATCCATCGCCGCCAGGTATCGGGGAGAGAGACAGAGAGAGGAGAGGGCGGGAGCGGTACTTGTTTGATGGCTGCAAAATCGGGCATCGCATCGGCGCCGCGCACCGCGGCGGGATCAAATATTTATTCAGAGCCCGGTCGGGCGGTGACAGCGCGGGCGCGGGCGCGGGGCGACATTGTTTCCAGCAGTCGCTTAATACGGAGCTCGTTTGGCGCGCCGGGCGCGCTATTTATTTTTCTCGGCAGAAATCAGAGCGTCGCTGGCGTCGGCGGCGCCTCCCCTACCTCGCGCCCTCTCCGAATTGGGCAGATTAACACGGGCACAAAGTCGATCATTTAGCTCGACGTGGCGGCGCGCAGCCAGTCGATATCGATTGGTGGGTGGAGGGGGAGGGGGGGGTGTTGGGCAGGGCCGGCCAAATGACTCACCGGTGGGCGGCGAGGCAGGGCCCCGCCCGCGCGTTATGAGGCGTCGGGCGGCCCTCAAGAATCCAATAACACTCGGACCAACACGGCTTATATTTTATGCAAACAGAGCGCGCCGCGCCGCGCCCTGCGGCTGACAGGCGGCCGCGGGCGACAAATTCAGTCGTCCCGGCCTGTCAGCGGCGAATTACCGGCTCTCGAGGCCGCCGCCTCGTCCCCCGAACTGGCTGTCAGCACCGCGCGTCACCCGCCGCGACGTCAGTCACACTGCCGCCGCGAGCGCGTGTCAGGAGGCACGGCGGCGCAGTCCCCTCTTACTGACCGCCCAGTGCTGCGTGCCGCGTTCGAGGTACTCACTTCGGCAGGATTCGTTTTGTTCGGACGTTTTCCCATAGCTTCCAAATGTTCAAATGTTTGTAAATCTATCGGACCAAACTGCGTGGTCATCAATCCGTAGCTTACAAACTACTTAAACCTAGGTAAACTAACATACGGACAAACACTCACACCCATGCCCCAGGGAGGACTCGAACCTCCACGGTGACCAACCGCGCGCTCCGCAGCGAGACGCTTTAGACCGCTCGGCTACTCCACCGCGGCAGCTTCCAACTATACGAAATATCTACATCTACATAGATACTCTGCAAATCACATTCAGGTGCCTGGCAGAGGGTTCATTAACCACTTTCATAACTTTTCTCTACCGTTCCATTCTCTAATAGCGCGCGGGAAGAAAGAACACCTAAATCGTTCCGTTTTCGATCTGATTTCTCTTATTTTATTGGGAAGGTCATGTCTCTCTAAGTGCCTGCTGCGGTGGCCGAGTGGACTGAGGCGCTGCAGTCACGGTCTCCACGGCCACTACGGTCGGAGGTTCGAATCCCCCGTCGGGCATGGATATTTGTGCCGTCCTTAGTCTTAGCTAGTTCATAAGTAGTTTGTAAGCTTAGGGACTGATGACCCTGTAGTTAAGTCCCATAAATTCTACAAACATTTGAAAATTTGAACATCTCTCTAAGTAGGTGGGTGCTAGCAAAATATTTTCACATTCAGAACTAAAAGTCGGTGATTGAAACTTCGCACCGCAATGAATAACGTCTCTCTTTTAATGATTTACACCCCAATTCGTGCATCATTTCCGTGACGCTTCCCCCTCCCCCTCCGTAACGTGATAGAACAAAACGAGCTGCCCTTCTCTGAACCTTCTCAATGTCTTCCGTCAGTCCCACCTGGTGAGGGTCCCACAAGGGGCAACAGTACTCCAGGAGAGGACGCACAAGTGTGATGTAGCCAGTCTCTTTGGTGGAGCTGGTGCATCTTCGAAGCGTTCTGCCGATGAAGCGTAACCTTTGGTTCGCCTTCCCCACAATATTTTCTATGTGTTCTCTGCAGTCCAAGTTGTTCGTAATTGAAACTCCTAGGTATTCGGTAGAATCTACGACATTAAGGTTTGACTGATTTATCGCGTAATTAAAGTTCAGCGGATTTCTTTTAGTGGTCATACTTCACACTTTTCTTTATTGTCAATTGCCAATTTTTGCACCCTGCAGAAATTTTGTGTAAATCGCTTTGCAGTTGCTTTTGATCCTCTGTTGACTTCACTAACCGATAAACGACAGCGTCATCCGCGAACAATCTCAGCGAGTTATTCAGATTGGCTCCTACTGAACGCTCAGTGCTACGTGCCGCGTTCAAGGTATTCACTTCGGCACGATACGTTTTGTTCGGACGTTCTCCCATAGCTTCCAACTATACGAAATATCTGCACATTGCTTTTATTTTCTACTAGCTGAAAACCCGGCGTTGCCCGGATATTTATTTATTTATTCCTGCCATTTTTCTAGTGTATATTCATTTGTATAAGGGCTGTATGTAAAATCTCTTGGGAATACAATTAGTAGTAAAGAAGTCAGTGGCGTAACTAGGACTTGGCTTTGGGGGGGGGGAGGGGAATAGATCTGCTTGACGAGCAAAATTTTAGTCAGTTCCCAGACAGAATACCATCTACCTTTCCCGTTGAAGAAACAAATTCACTCCCATCCAATGAAAGGTTATGGTAAAACACCTCAAGTTTCCAACAATCTTTACCTTTACCAGATTGCTGTTACACGATTTCTTTTTCCTTTTCACATTCAAAATTTCAGTTTGTAGTATATGAATTATAAATTGTAACGTCATACCGAATGCCGTAGTTTTAGTCCATGAACAGCGGAACGTTACTATTTATGTTCTCATATCTCATGAATTATGTGTCGTACTGTGATGCAATTTAAATCACACATTCAACTATATGTGTGTATACTATCTGTAAAATTTCCTGCGGCTACAATTTGTAGTGTACAAATTATAAATGTTCAAATGTTTGTATAGCTTATG
Organism: Locusta migratoria; assembly: GCA_026315105.1. Classification (NCBI taxonomy): domain Eukaryota; kingdom Metazoa; phylum Arthropoda; class Insecta; order Orthoptera; family Acrididae; genus Locusta; species Locusta migratoria. The sequence continues at coordinate 719,884,228 of CM048745.1, forward strand.
GGACTTAACTACGGGGTCATCAGTCCCTAAACTTACAAACTACTTATAAACTACCTTATACTAAATACGGCACAAATATCCATGCACGAGGGGGGATTCGAACCCCCGACCGTAGTGGTCGTGTAGACCGAAACTGGAGCGCCTCAGTCCCCTCGGCCATCGCGGCCGGCGTACAAATTATAAATTGTAACGACATACCGAATGCCGCAGTTTACTCCATAAACAGCGGAAAAGTAGTAAGCGAGAAACTTTTTCCTTTCATCATTTTCCTATGGGTGTCAGCGAGAAAAAGTTTAATAAAGGTTTGAAATTATGTTTAAAGTTTATTGCGAGTCGTTAAGTACTTTTATTTAAATATAACGTATTAATAAAGTCTCGCCGCATTATGTGGCAGTTTTCTGCGATTCCTATTGTTTACGACGTTATATCTTCTGAACCATGTGTCGTATGTGGTTCGTACTCGTACAGCAATTGTTATCTCACGTAAGGAATATGTGTACAAAATTTGGTTGAAATCGGTCCAGTGGTTTAGGAGAAATTGAGAAGCATTGTCGCTAAATGCAGCGGTTTTAGACACATTTCAATGTTTTAACCTCATATCTCGTGAACTATATATCGTACGTGATTCTTACACTTACGGCGACCGTCATCATGGATTGAAGCTTACGTGTACGAAATTTCATAAAGATTGGAAAAAAACTGTAGAATTGTATGCAACACGTACTAATATACGGACACTCTCCTTTATATATTAGATAACATGACCGGTTTCAGCGCAGCTGCCCGTCTTCAATCTGTTAACAAATGTTACAATTGATTGCAAGCTACTATTTACAACTTATACAACAACAACAACAAATGTTTGTGTAATTTATGGGACTTAACTACGGGGTCATCATTCCCTGATGATTACATTTTCACGCAATTTGGGTGCATGGTGCTGAGAAATAAGTACTCAGAACAACAACCTCTGGCCGTAATAACGGCCTTGATACGCCTGGGCATTGAGTCAAACAGAGCTTGGACGGCGTGTACAGGTACAGATGCCCATGCAGCTTCAACTCGATACCACAGTTCATCAAGAGTAGTGACTGGCGTATTGTGACGAGACAGTTGCTCGGCCACCACTGACCAGACGTTTTCAGTTGGTGAGAGATCTGGAGAATGTGCTGACCAGGGCAGCAAATGCCAGTACAAGAAGTGCAACTTGCAGTCGTGCATTATCCTGCTGAAATGTAGTGTTTCGCAGGGATCGAATGAAGGGTAGAGTGACGGGTCGTAACACATCTGAAATGTAACGGCCACTGTTCAAAGTGCCGTCGATGCGAACAACAGGTGACCTAGACGTGTAACCAATCGCACCCCTTACCATCACGCTGGGTAATATGCCAGTATGGCGATGACAAATACACGCTTCCAATGTGCGTTCACGGCGATGTCGCCAAACACGTATGCGACCATCATGATGCATTAAACAGAACCTGGATTCATCCGCAAAAATGGCGTTTTGCCATCCGTGCACCCAGGTTCGTCGTTGCGTACACCTTCACAGGTGTCCTGTTCAAATGTTCAAATGTTTGTAAATCTATCGGAACAAACTGCGTGGTCATCAGTCCGTAGCTTACAAACTACTTAAACCTAGGTAAACTAACCTAAAGACAACACACACACCCATGCCACAGGGAGGACTCGAACCTCCCCGGCGAGCAACCACGCGGTCCGCAGCGAGACGCTTGAGACCGCTCGGCTACTCCACGGCGGCAGGCGCTCCTGTCTGTGATGCAGCGTCAAACGTAACCGCAGCCATGGTCTCCAACTCAGAGTTCATGCTGGTGCAAACGTCATCGAACTGTTCGTGATGGTGGTTGTTCTGCAAACGTCCCCATCTGTGGACTCAGGGATCGAGACGTGGCGGCATGATCCGTGACAGCCATGCGGATAAGATGCCTGCCATCTCGACTGCTAGTGATACGAGGCCGTTGGGATCCAGCACGTCATTTCGTATTGCCCTCCTGAACCCACCGATTCCATATTCTTTTAACAGTCATTGGATCGCTCAAAATTGTTCAAATGTTAGTTAAGCTTATGGGACTTAACTACGGGGTCATCACTCCCGAAACTTACAAACTACTTATGAACTACTTACGAACTAGGACGGCACAAATATCCATGTCCGAGGGGGGATTCGAACCCCCGACCGTAGCGGCCGTGCAGACCGTGACTGGAGCGCCTCAGTCCCCTCGGCCACCGCGGCCGGTATTGGATCGCGATCAACGCGAGCAGCAATGTTGCGATAAGATAAACTGCAATTGCGATAGGCTACGATCCGACCTTTATGAAAGTCGGAAACGTGATGGTACGCCTTTCTCCTCCTTACACAAGGCATGACAACAACGTTTCACCAGGCAACGCCGGCCAATTACTGTTTGTGTATGAGAAATCGGTTGGAAACTTTCTCATGTCAGCACGTTGTAGGTGTCACCATTAGCGCCAACCTTGTGTGAATGCTCTGAAAAGCTAATCATTTGCATATGACGGCATCTTCAGAAATTAATGGACGCTGTCTACGGCTAGCAGTGGATAGGACGGAGCGGACCAGTTCCTTGGCCTCCCCGTTCACCTGATTCAACCTGAATGGATTTCTTCCTTTGAGGTCATATTAAAAGCGCATCACACCTGAAGTAGGTCTAGTTGCCCCGCGTGTCTGTTGCTGCTGGACATGAAGTTGACATGCCTGACGGCTTTTCTAATGTACGCCGATCCGTGCCCCGCCGCAGTGAATCATGTATCGCTCTTGGTGGCCGCTCTTTCGAGCACTAAGTGTTAATTATCAATAGCTAAATATTTTGTCTTTACTTCCCTTTTCAGTTTCCTTTCATTCACACTTCTGTTTATGCTAGCGTTGTAATATTTCATTACTGACCACCAGTTACTAAACGTAATCTGTTTTTTTCGGTGCCCTCTACCTGCCGTTTCATTTTTGATACGTGTTTTAGAACACCGTAAGTTAAAATAATACGACAGGCGATCTTTAATAAAGGAAGACAAATTTTCTCTCCGATTTATGGTAGAAAACATTTGGAATTTTTGTCGTATATTTTCTTATACTCCCCCTTCATTTCGTACAGTTTCACTCATTTTAGATAGGTAGCAGCGCTGTGATAGGCGCTAAAATGGCGTTTATAAAGGAGTAGTAGCATCTTAGTTGTGCGACTGGATTCGTGATTTCCTGTCACAATACACCGTTCGCCAAGCAAAGCTGGTGCGATATATGGCCTTCACCAATGAAGCGTTATACGGCCCCCACTGTTCGTTTTCTTTATAAAAAAAATTTAGGAGACAACCTCAGCAGCTCCCTAAGCTGCTCTTGGATGGCGTCGTCGTTTATGGAACCAAACTGTAGTGGTCATTAGTCCCTAGAATTACAAACTAATTAAACTAACTTGTGCTTACGACGAAATACATACCCACGACCGAGGGAGGACTCGAAACTCCGCCGGGAAGCAGACGTGCACTCCGCAGCACGACGCCTTAGAGTACACGGTCACTCTCGCATGGCAAACTTATTGGACCAGCTGGGGATAAGGGTAGTTATCACCATTCAGACCTCGCAGGGTCTTCAGGAGGAAACATGATTCCTCAAGAGGACACTGCAGCATCAGTCATGAGCATTCTAGAATGGATGGATGCTGTGGTTGGTGCAAGAGGAGATAGTAGACGCTTTGAAGATACAAGGAGGTTTGTGAAGTGCAGGAAACTGGAACAGAGGTATATCTGATCTCGCAGTTAATATATCAAAGTGCCTCATTTTAATGTTTGACCCACTATTTAATGAACTATGTTCTGTGTGTTGCGATGGCTTACTGTATATGATGCATGTCTTTCTAATTAATTTAACCACAGTCTAATAAATACAGTCGCGACACTCACTGCTATGAAAGCTGTTACCGCCAGACACTTGGAGCGACACTAGCGCTCCAAGCGGTCGTAAAGCCGGCTGTCCCTCAACGCCGTACACGACACATTGATAATGCCCGCTTGTAATTACTTTTGTGCGATTTTCTAAATATTGTGTATATTCTTGCATTCCAAGCTTTATTTAAGTATCTTGACACATGACTGAGTGTAAAAGAAACGAACCGAGCAAAAACTCGTTGTGATCGGACACAAACTGCAATTGTGCAATATGTTAAGAAATAATTCTTTAGAAATTGCTTGCAGCTTACCTTGCTGGTAGTGATAGATAAACATAGTATTTTGTGCAGACAAGCCTATAATAAAACTTCTAACGGGCAGTTAAATATCAACAAATGTAAATTTAGTAAAAACTCGTGAATAAACTGACGCTAACTGCAACATATTTATGACGTGTCATATTATATGAATGATCCTCAGTCATTATCAGAGTCTGTCATCATATGTTTCGATGATGAGGGAGGAGTGGGAGGGGCCGGGGCGACAATTGTCTGTAAAATAAGACGCCTCTGTGGTTTCAGATAAATAGGTTTATATGTTAGATTGTGGTTTCCATTAGATAAAACAGAAAACATTAAACCTTTCAAACATTAATAACGGTAACAATGAACACTTCTTTTCCATACATTTCTTATACATTTGCCTCTATAGTGAATTATTTTCGAATGCCCAGACAAAAATGTTTCTAGCTGTGATGTAGCAGCAACCACAGTCATAATACTTGTTTCAGGACACAGTTTAATTTCTTTCGCCTTTATATTATCATGTCTTTGCGGTAGTTTCCTTTTCATTTCCAGTTTCGGTGGTTTGTTTAGAACATAGAACAATGTAGGCACAGTATTCCACACCAGCTTCTTCCGTTCATCATTCATGAACTGGTTTGCATCGAAGTGTAGCGAGCAGAACTTCACATTATCACGTAAATACGCGGCAACTTTATCCAAAAGATCATGTTGCCTGCTATTTATAAGCCATTTCTTGATCCTAAAAAGAAATAATCTTCAATATGCGTGCGTTTCTCGCAAGATAATTGTAAATAAGCCTTACCGAAACTTTATGTCACATACCTCTCAGGCTCTGTAGAAAACCTAAAGAATGATAAATATGACGTATTCCGGTTGTTGTTGCTGCAATTTATTGCACTACACACTCTTCCCTTCGTAAAAAAAAAAAAAAAAAAAAAAAAAAAAAAAAAAAAAAAAAAAAACCATTTCGTACACTAAAACACACAACAAACACACATCTCGTATACGATACAGAGCAACGTGGCTTTACGTCCGCAAGGAGCGCTGCAGTCACCTGGTATAACAAAAATCAGTGGCAGTGTCGCGACTGTATATATTAGACTGTGATTTAACTTCAGGCTTTTTCTAAATTTTTTCTATCCTGATTTGTCTGTTAAAAGAGTAAGACGAGGTTCTGAATTGTCTTCTGAGTATGAAACTTTCTTTAATGGGTACTTCAGTCGTATATGAACCTGAGTAAATGTAGGCTGAAGATCTAATTAAGAAAACAAATAAAAAATCAAAGATAAGTGAGTCGAAAGTCTGAAAAACCTATTGAGATCAGAGACGAAGTTCTCATAGCAAATGAAATATGGTTGGACGAAGTAACTGACTGAAGCCAACTGACGTTATTCGTATCGATTCAACAAAGCAGAAGGAAGAATAACAGTAGCAATTGCGAAGAATTCTATATTAAGATAGTGGAAACAAGACATTACACCATTGTGGGAGTCTCAAGACATCACAGAAAGTTTGACAACCTTCTCAAATTTTAGTGGTGAACTGTGAATGTCCTCAACAGTTTTCGAATTATAGTGATGTTTTAAATGCATCAGTCACAGTTAGAAGCAGACATGACGCAATTACAAATAGGCCTACGTAATTAAACAGGACTTCGTCCGTCAACTTATCATCAGAAGTGAAATCGACATAAAGTAGGCTACTACTGAACGACTATCAAGCAAAACTGCCTGTTTTCAACAATTCTGCCTGGGATACGATTCTCTTTTCGTTTACTTCAAAAAAAGAAAAAAAAGGAAAATTTTGAAATACAGTTGTCACCAAAAGGAATGGCTGTAGTTTGCTATCAAATCAGCATTTCATCAGACACATGATTTAATGAAAACGAAGGAAAATAAGAAGGTATGCAGAACGGCTCAGAAAATAAACTGACCCAAACTGAAAAACCGCTGCTTATGTCACTCTCACAATCACAGAGATGTAAAACAGAATGTACTTCTAAATTCGAAAACAAAGCAGTCTAAGAATTATTTTACTGATTTTTTTTTTGCGTCTTATAAAATTACAATCATTTACTTCATCTGCAGATACAAAAGCGTCTGCTACGATGCGCAGTTATAAATTTCCCGTTTAAATTACGTTGACATGACTTGATCAAAACAATCAACCGAGTTTACTGCATTTCACAATGTAAAAGGCGTAAAATGAGACCAAATGTAGCAGGTTACCAATATCTTCACACATATTCTTTAAATATTCCCTGCTAGGCGAAGTGAAATGAAAAAATGTAGGATCTGGATGTCTTTTCTCTTCAATTAATTGTCTCGGCATTTAAATAGATTTGAAGTTTACGAACATGACCGTGCCTCCGAAATACTTGTTGAAGATATCTGTGAACAAATGGAATCATGTAGGTCTGTAGTCGAATGTTGCCATTTCTCGGGGACAAAATCATCGAACACATTGCGACGTGAACACTATATACATCTGCAATGGTACCTGGCGAGCTGTGGTTCATCGTATCTCCGTCTGTCATAGTTATAGTTAGTGTCCCAACCAAATTCCAGTTCGTCACAAAATGAGGGTGTTATCTGGAACTGGTGCTGTACGCCGACGCGTCTGTGCACAGGGAGGTACTCGATCGATCGGCGGTCCAGTACTTGCTGGCTTCCACAGTCTGATCGCTGACCCCTGTGCCAAGCGGCCCTGCTACACATATGGCCGGTTGCCACGCGTGCATGCCAACTTCACGGAGCCTACTGCTCCCTGTACAGCGTTATACCATCCTGCTAGCCGTTGTAGAATGGGCAGACCTAATTCAAACACCAAATGTCAAAACAGCTGTTAAAAATTTTTTAACACTCTAACAAACGTAAATGCGGAAATGTCAGAAAATATATTTTCGGATGTATTCCCGTTATGTAAAACCAAATAAATAGTGTTGCTTGCGATAAATAATGTCGTATACCGTACAGTAGGAAATGTTGAACTGCTTCGATAAGGTACACAGTGGAACAAACTGGTCGTGCAAATTGATGCTTCAATGTTTCCCACATAATGTGAGGTTGAAGATGTTACAAAACGCCTGGAGCGCGGCGAGTCACGAAAGAAGAATAACACCACCTGGAGAATTTGATAAGGTCCACACAGACGTCTCCTTATATGCCACGCTGTTCATTACAATTTGACGACAAGAAAAATGCACGCAGTGGAATATATCTTGCTCTCTAACTGGCGACATAATCGGATAAAAACGGCCAAACATTGGTAGCAAGTAACAATACAAAAGTCATCGCTGGTCCCACAATCTTCGCGAAGTAAGGAAATATATGGAACCTTTTTCTCCTTACCCCACAACGTGATATAGTCGATGAGTCAAGAAGAAAAGTACATGCTTTGATGGTCGATAGTACTGGTCATTCTCAAATCTTGTTAGAAACATCCGCCCTTCTCTTAACCGTCGCCGGCAGCGGTGGCCGAGGTGACTGAGGCGCTTCAGTCACGGTCTGCACGGCCACTACGGTCGGGGGTTCGAATCCCCCTTCGGGCATGGATATTTGTGCCGTCCTAGTTCGTAAGTAGTTCATAAGTAGTTTGTAAGTTTAGGGACTGGTGACCCCGTAGTTAAGTCCCATAAGCTTTACAAACATTTGAACATTTCTTAACCGTTTCGGATATGCCAATGGAGACAACTAGGAAGGAGAAAAGTGTAGCGTCGTCTTCGCTAACCGTGCCAGTACGCAGTTCACTCGTGCATGGTACAGTTATTTACCTCAAGGATCAGTCCGACAGTGCATTTCGTAATGCAGAGTACTACAGTGTTGTTACGTGAAGAGTATAATGTAGTGAAAATGACACGGACCTTCACACATACAGAGTATGCTAACATGATGTTTGTCTATGGTTTGTCCAATGGGAATTCCAGAGCTGCTGCGAGAGAATACCAATAACGATTTCAGAATCATAGGGTGTTTTAAAGGGTGTTTCATGGATTGCGTGAGCGTGGTACGCTTCCCAGCGCAAATATTGTCTCTGAACCTCTTAATGAAAAACATTCTTCAAGTAGTGGAACGCAGCCCATCCTACCACCTCTAGAAGAATTCCTGCACAGTTTGGTATTCCACAAACACGAGTATTACGCAAAGTACATGAGCAAGGCCTGTATCCATTTCTTTGGCAGAGTGTGCAACATCTGGGTGAAGGAGAGGCTGCCGCCCGACAAAAAATCTGTCAGTGGATCATTGCCAATGCTCGATTAATTCCACTTATTCTGGTCACTTACAAGTCAACAATTACCAAGAACCTCTATTAACAACAGAACATGGTATCTTTATTTATTTATTTTTTTCAAAATGTGTCTCCAGAATACGCTGAGGATATCCTTTTGGCAACAAGAGGTCATAGGTACTTTCGAAATGACAAGACACGCCTCCACTGTGATGCGCGCCACTTATGTTTCGTAAATCAGACTTCCCTCGCAGTAGCCGCACATGCAGACAAAATACCCTCTGTAGAGCAAACGTTGAGCCATATCATCGTGAAATTTCCACATTCCAGTTGCAACACTGGGGAAGAGAAAAAATATGAAGAGAAGAATGATAGTCGAAATAAACACCACTTTTTCTTGTACGACCAGCCATTTTTTTCCCCATTGGAGTTCACTGAATCAGTGACAAGCCACGCCTCCACTGTAATTCGCGCCACTTATGTTTCGCGAATCAGACTTCTCTCGCAGTAGCCGCACATACAGACATAATACCCTCTGTAGAGCAAACTTCTAGCCATATCGGCCGGCCTCGGTGGCCGAGGGGACTGAGGCGCTTCAGTCACGGCCTGCACGGCCACTACGGTCGGGGATTCGAATCCCCCCTCGGGCATGGATATTTGTGCCGTCATTAGTCTTAGCTAGTTCATAAGTAGATTGTACGCTTAGGGACTGATGACCCCGTAGTTAAGTCCCATAAGTTCTACAAACATTTGAACATGTTTTAGCCATGTGTTTTTTTCCCCCCTCATATTGGAGTTCACTGAAACAGTGACAAGCCACGGCTCCACTGTAAAGCGCACCACTTATGTTTCGTAAATCAAACTTCTCTCGCAGTAGCCGCACATACAGATAAACTACCCTCTGTAGAGCAAACTTCGAGCCATACCGTCGTGAAATTTCCACATTCCAGTTGCAACGCTGGGGAAGAAGAAAAATATGAAGAGAAGAATGATAGTCGAAATAAACACCACTTTTTCTTTTACGACCAGCCACTTTTTTTCCCCATGGAGCTCACTGAATCATTGACAAGCCACGCCTTCACTGTAATGCGCGCCCCTTATGTTTCGCAAATCAGACTTGTTTCGCAGTAGCCGCACATGCAGACAAAATACCCTCTGTAGAGCAAACGTCGAGCCATATCGTCGTGAAATTTCCACATTCCAGTTGCAACGCTGGGGAAGGTAAAAAATATGAAAAGAAGAAGAATGATAGTCGAAATAAACACTTTTTCTTGTACGACCAGCCATTTTTTTCTCCCATTGGAGTTCACTGAATGAGTGACAAGCCACACCTCCACTGTAATGCGCGCGACTTATGTTTCGTAAATCAGACTTCTCTCGCAGTAGCCGAACATACAGGCCAAATACCCTCTGTAGAGCAAACTTCGAGCCATATTGTCGTGAAATTACCACATTCCAGTTGCAACACTGGGGAAGAGAAAAAAATATGAAGAGAAGAATGACAGTCGAAATAAATACCACTTTTTCTTGTACGACCAGCCGTTTTTTTTTCATTGGAGTTCACTAAGCCACGCCTCCACTGTAATGCGCGCCACTTATGTTTCGTAGATCAGACTTCTCTCGCAGTAGTCGCACATACAGACAAAGTACCCTCTGTAGAGCAAACTTCAAGCCACATCGTCGTGAAATTTCCACATTACAGTCGCAACACTGGGGAAGAGAAAAAAATATTGTGCGGTACTTTTCGATCAGCTATTGTGTTAAGATAGAATGCAGTTATTGTCGGTCTGCATAACATCGCTCTCCTGGGCCATTACCAGCGCTTGCACGGGCAGCGAAGCACGAAAGGCTTCCGCCGCCAACCTGCCCGCGTCGGCATCAATTTAGCGATCGGCAGCGGCGCCGGCGGCGGCGGCGTCGGCAGCAGCGTCGGCGGCGGGCGTCGCACCTGGGCGCGCTCGCGCGCGGCGCTAACGGACGCGCGTTATTGGGTTAAGCCTCCAAAGCCCCTCTAAATTAAGTGTTATAAAATATAGAGCGGCCGCCGGCGGCTCGGATAACCGCGCCGCCCATAATGAGCGATGCTGATGGAAAATTGGAACGCGTCGCTAATTAAAACGTTCATTTCTGAGTGCCCGCGCCGCGCCCGGGCCCTCGCCGTACGTCGCTCGCCCGGCGCAAGTATTTAAACCTGGCCTGCCAGCCGCCCGTAATTACCGCGATCGAAGCGACACGCCGCGGGGGCGGGCGCAAGCGCAAGCGCGAGCGCACCCCGACTTTTTTTTCGTTTTTTATATTATTTATCCGAAACAAATTTCGTTGTTTTCGTTCGAGCGCGCTAGCGATCGTTTCACGTGTAACATTCAGGCCTTTCCACTCGATGTGTCTAAATAAAACACGAAGCTTCCGTTCCCCCCCGCAAGCAATTTCCAGAGGATTCCTGCTCGAAACCGGCCTATAAACTTCGGTACTGGCTGCACACCACCTGATTTCAGTTCATTACGTACGGCAATCGCCGCTTTTGGTCAAGGATTTTGCGGTAGCATTCCTGCGTCAAAAAGTATTCGTCGCTCCCGACCGACTGTTTTCCTGTTTCGGTAGGCTCTTTTCCCCCTCAGAACCAAAAAGGATGGTCTAGAATTTAAAAATAGCACATCTATTCTCACCGAAAAATTACTTCACCACATGAATGAACAGAGTAAATGTTCTAGGTTTCCATCTTGCGTATGTGTTGTTTGGTGGCAGACAGGAAGAGTGCTAGATCACAATTTTAAAGGTTGCGGCTTCGATCCTCGCTCAGTCAGAGGACTTTTTCTGGCACTTTTAATTTCTTTGCCCTTTCGCTATGTCGTTAATGTGGGGAAAAAAATATAGTGCCCGCGGTGGTCAAGCGATCTGTGGAGCGCCATTCACGTTCTGCACGGCCACTACGGTCGCGGGTTCGAATCCCCCCTCGGGCATTGATATTTGTGCCGTCCTTAGTATTAGCTAGTTCAAAAGTATTTTGTAAGTTTAGGGACTGATGACTCCGTAGTTAAGTCCCATAAGTTATCGATTGTCTCCATGACAAAGGAGCAGATTGCTAACATGAGGAAATTGAATGATTCGTAAGAATTTCCGACTCTCTAGAAACAAATCGGTGACTATGAAGAAAAAGAGTATTATCTATGTGCGTTACTTTGATAAGTAGTGAGGCATTCAATATACTTTACTTTGCCTAATGTAATAATGATTACCCAAGTCGGCTACTCCATCATGGCCTGAAGGTGGTCTTGTAGAAAAGGTCGAAACGGTTACCCAAGGAAATAAATGCTATCTAGGCTGGTTTAAAATTAATTATTCATGAAGATCACTGTTCTGCGATAATTTTTCCAAAAATAATCTCCATAAAAGTAACAAATTCCTTTCATTTTGTTATAATGTCTGATGAGAAACTAACTGAGCTGACAGGGACCAGGATGCGGTCAGCAAATAGGCTAGTCTTCGCTTTAACCACATGTTCAAATGTTTGTGAAGCTTATGGGACTTAACTGCAGGGTCATCAGTCCCTAAACTTACGAACTACTTATGAACTACCTTATACTGAAGGTAGCACAAATATCCATGCGAGAGGGGGGATTCTATCCCCCGACGGGGAACGGTCTCACACATCGCAGCATAGCGCCTCAATCAAACAATTGTCTCACGAGAATTGTGACTCCCCTTCCCCTCACCCTAACTCCACATTCCATTACAAAATTCACAATTCTTCGATGATCCACGATGTCTCGTATTAACTGATGTCTTATTTTACTCAGGTTGTGATATGTAGACCTTTCCTACCCATTTAAGTTCAGTACCACATCAGAATTAGTCAATACTTCACCTAATCTTTGTTATTCTTTTGTAGCGCACTTTTTTAGACGCTTCTTGTCAGAAAGGCTGCGCACTATACGTCTGGAAAAGACGTTCTAAAGCTTACATTTACGATCTTTATTGCGATAGGATCCGCAGATCGTGTTAATGTTCGTATTATAATCTTTTGTAATAGTATTTCAAACGCTGCTAAATGATAACTCTCTTGCCTATAACCAGCTGTTTTTATACGTTGTAGGTTAACTGAAATATCTGAATAGCAGGTAGACAAGTAAATGATAAAGTTAATGTGACAAGTTACCATTTTTCTCTTTGGTTGATTCTAGAAGACTGCGTGCAGTTCTAGTGTTCAGTTCCTACAATCTCCTCTACATCTATATCTACATGTCTTCTCTACATTTGTGTCTGGCAAAGGCTTAATCGGTCCACTTTCATTCACTCTATTACTAAACAATTCAAGTATCGAACAGCCTTCGAGGAAATCTGATACATCTTTCCATGTGCGCTTCATTTTTTTATTACGATGGCTTTCACCCTAGTTAGCACTTGACTGAAATTATTTGAAAAGGTCTCGCCTCTATGAGATATCACAAAAAAAGAAAAAGGCCCTCGTATTAATGATGGCAACTAACGTAATATATCCGTTTTTCGTGATAATAGAAAACGAGATGTTTCTCTTTGAGCTTTTTATATATACTCTGTCAGCCCAGAGTGCTAAAGAACCTATTACGTTCAGCACTAGACCTACTATACCAGAGGCTGTGTAGGTTGTGTTCTGCCATTAAAAGGAAGTCTACGGTTCGCCTTCCAAAATAATTATGTGTTGAATTTTAATCCTGACTGTAGTTCTCAGATGACTTAGAGTTTTCCTTATTTTGGCTCAGCAGTCAATTGTTACATCATACAGACATCTTCTCTAAATCATTTTCATTTTGTTTTTGAATTTACTACTAAATTACGGTATAACCTGAAAACTATTTTAGATGGCTTTCGAGATGGTCTTCTAAATCGTTTATACGGGTTAGGAACAGCAGAGCGCCTGTAACACTTTCATGTATGGCTTCAGATAACAGTTCAGTTATACTTGAAGACACTCCCGCCGGGGTAGCCTTGTGGGCTAAGGCATCATGCTACAGATTAGGCAGCCGCTCACGCTGGAGACTCGAGTGCTCCCTCGGGCATGAATCTGTGTGTTGTCCTTAGTGTAAGTTAAAGTAGGTAAAGAAGGCTTCCGCAGCCGTTGTCTCTGTCAGTAAAATTATTCGGTGCTTTTGGCCGCATTGTCAATGTATAGAATTCCGACGTTTTGGCCACTGTTGTAAGTGGCCTTTGCCAAACAACTTGACAAAAGCCACCTGCAACAGTGGCCGAAACGTTGGAATTTTACATATTGACAATGCGGCTAAAAACTCCGAAGAATTTTATTCATTAGTTTCATTAGTTTGCACGTCTAGGAACTAATGACCATAGGAGTTTGAGCCAATACGTTTACGAGCATTTCAACATTTTTACTCGAAGACATTCCATCGGCTACTGGGAATTGCCACCTTTCTGCTAGAAAATGACACATCTAACGCCGGCCGCGGTGGCCGAGCGTTCTGCGGCGCACCAGTCACAGTCTGCACGGCCACTACAGTCGGGTGTTCGAATACCCCCTCGGGTATGGATATTTGTGCCGTCATTAGTATTAGCTAGTTCATAAGTAATTTGTAAGTTTAGGGACTGATGACCTCGTAGTAAAGTCCCATAAGCTCTACAAACATTTGAACATTTTGACACATCTAACCTAACAACAGAGGTCGTAAGCCACACTCACGCAGTCGGAAGCCACTTGTGAGGAACGGTACAGAAAGCCTTCTGGGAATTAATTTTCCCTGTCGATGGCACTCATTACATCGTAGGAATAACAAGTACTATATCTCACATTTTGGTTCATTTCTTCAAGAACTGCCTTCGCCCATTTTCAGAATTAAGGATAAAAAAAATCGCACTGTTGTGTTTTACGGCCCACTTTAGATTTGTAGTTTTATAAGTTTTTGCAAACATTTTGGACCAAAATAATAATCTAAATAATAAAAAATTAATTAATAAGAGTGTCTGAAACCCTTTTAGGATAATAAAATTTAGGTATTGACGGGTTCCGAACCACCGACCTTTGGCAACATAGTTTAACGCCTTGCCCACTACGCTATAGCTATCAATCAGAAGAAGAATCCTATAATCTTGTACTGTTGATGGCCGTTGTTAACTGATGCTAATATGGCATTTATAGACACTAGATTATCATTTATCGTACGAAGAACGATTTTTTTTTTTTTTTTTTTTTTTTTTTGTTAATTCTTCAGTGCGCCATTGCTTAGAAATGACAACGTGTAAGTTAAAATAAGAAAATCATCAAATACGCGCAAGATGGCGTATGACACAGAGGAATGTCACGTGATATCTCCTAACGGCTGGTTTTCGTTAATTCAGTGGAGGGTGTCAAATCGTTATTTTTGCAAATATGTCTCCAACGATACGAGATACGAAAAAAACATAAGGGAGCTAAGCCGTAGAGAATTTTCTCCTCTACCAATTAGGTTATTCAATTTTCGTATCAGATGAACGGTTCGTTTGCAATTACAATTATATTACAAACGGCTTTTTTAGGTATTACTACCGTATTTTTGTCCGAAAAATTTGAAAAAGGGAGCTTCTGGTCTCTGGCGGCCTACATTCATGTCTGTAAAATTTGGTGCTGATCGGTTGAACGGTTCGTCTTCATAACAGGTAACACGTTACGCACAGACAGGCAAACGGACGGACAGACATACATCCAAAAATCGCCGTTATTTTTGCAAATATCTTTGAAACGCTACGAGATATGAAAAAAAAAAAAAAAAAAAAGAAAAGAAAATAACAGAGCAAAGTTGTAGAGAATTTTCACCTCTACAAATTAGGTTATTCAATTTTCGTGTCAGATGAATAGTTAAGCCATTATTTTTATTTAAATTTCGAGCTGTGAAAAGACGATCGCAAAGGCAAACTTTTAGTGTTACTACCGTAACCTAAAGTGGGCCAAAAGAAAAAGATTAAAGATAATATTTGATGGGGGTACTTAACGAGAAATACAGCGGCGCAGACCTTCCTAAGAAGATTCGAGTTGGCGTGATGCGAAAATTGAGTTCGTAGACGGGCTCGCTGGAAACGAATGCGCCGCAAGCTCTCACTCGTACCATTTGGCAACGAGAAGCGCATTACCCCGTGGCCCCGCTGCGCTTCTTCGCCGACCTTTCAGGAGGTCACTCGATTACCGCTACCATCGGGGCGCAGGCGTTTTTACACCAGTAACTACGTTTGCAGGCAGCGCTGGCTAATACATCGTAATACGGACAAAACAGAAAAAAAGCAACAACACACATACGCACATACACAGACACAACAAAAAATGCACAGCCGTCGCGTTAGCCTAATAATGATGTATTTGGAATAACACGCATCTCTCAAAAAATCTGGAATAATGCGATTACGCAAAACGCTGTTGCTACTCTCAGTGCCAAATCTATGCATCGCTGTAATGGTATTCAAATTGGCATGATTGCGAGCGCTGTGGACTAGTATTAAATCAGTGCGACACATGCTAATAATCCGTCCGGGGGTGGGCGGACAGCGGCCTCCTCCCTCCAGGGACGCCGGTTCGACTCCCGGCCGCAGTGCCTGCCACCGCCAATTGCGCCATCCACTGCTCTGCTAATGGTCGGTCGTTCTGTATCACACAACTCCGCCAATTGAGAACAACGAGCCCTGTACCAAACAGTGAACTCCCCAACGCGCAAAGCTGTACCGTTTCCTATTTCTCTATTCGGTCTTCATTTCTTGCCTCTAATGTCGGACACCGTCGAAGGGAAACTTACGATATCATTTTAGAATAACATCATCATCATTTAAAAGTCATTATGCCTTTCAGCTTTCAGTTTAGAGCATAGCCCCCTCCCCTTATAAAATTTCTCTATGATCCCCTATTCAAAACTAACATTGATGCATCGTCTCATGTTCACCTGTTACTTCGAGATCACTCTTGACCGACTCAAATACTTTCTCCTTCGTCTACACTCGATCAGTCAAAAATACAGTAACCTGTGACATTCGCATCCAAAACGTTGCATTCTATTGCAATAGAGAGATAGAAAGTCACAAGATATCAGTAACATATAAAGGAAGTCATACATACTTGTACATAAATAACGCCCCATGTATAATCACATTTTCATAGCAATAATAATAGCGAAAACCACACACATCCTACACACCTGATATACGAGGCGCGTCCAAAAAAAATAAGTTCCCTTTGGTAATAAAATGAAATTGTACACAGATACAGAAGAAATATTTATTGCACAAAATTCTACAACTCTTAAACTACTTTTCCACATAACTGCCGAAATGTTGTAGGCACTTGTCATAGCGTGCCACAAGTTTTGCATGCATCCTTCACAGAAGGTCGCCGCTTGTGTATTCAACCATGTGGTAACAGCTCCTTATCATCGTTGAAGTGTTGACCACCAAGGACAAATTTTAGGTGTAAGAAGAGATGAAAGTCGCTAGGAGAGAGGTCTGAGCTGTATGGAGGATGATCAAACAGGTCCTATTGAAATTTCGGTAAGAATTGTTTGGTCACATTCGGTGTGTGACGTCAGGCATTATCGTGGGAAAAAAATCTTTTGACAGTAATCCTCTTCTTACACCTAAAATCTGTCCTTGGTGGACAACACTTCAATGATGATGACGAGCTGAAAGAACATGTTAGCACATGGTTGAATACATAGGCGGCAACATTCAATGAAAACGGCCATGCTATGACAATTGCCTACAAAATTTCGGAAGCTACGTAGAAAGTAGTTTAACAGTTGTAGATTTTTGTACAATCAATATTTTTTCTGTATCTGTACCCGTTCGTTTTATATAACGAAACGGAACTTACTTTCTGGACGCGCCTCGTAATTTGTTTTCAAAGTTGAGATGCGGGATTTCTATGATGTGGTCAAAATAAAGTGTAAGGGAACGGTATGTACAATACACAAAAGCCGCATTTTTACATTCAAAATAATAGATACTAAAGGTCACATTACTTACATTTTCAAATGTTCATACGGGTATGTCAATCACATAACCTGCTTTTCTCCAGGCAAATCGCAACATACTCTTACGCTTTGGTGCAGAAAAATGATTGTAACTCATAGAGCGAAATTAGATGATGGCATTACGATCATCTATCTCTTATACCACTGCACTGAAATACCATATCTACGCTTTGAGAAATAATACTAGCACTATCTGGTGTGCAGTGTACGAGTGTTTTGCGCAATTATAACCACTGTTAGCAGATAATTTTGGCTCTTTTCATTGAAAATGTAACACCTTGTAATTTTCTGGGTATCTTAATAACATAATGCAGCTTTCTCCATACAATGCTTTTAGTATTTTTGATTGTAAACTATGATCCCATTTCGTCTGTATAGACACCGTCAGGTCTTGTTTTTCATGTCGTGCCTTCCATACGATATCACTCGTTGGCACTGTTGGATTATATTATATACTTTTTTTTATTTTTTTACTTTCGTAACATAGTATTTCTCCAGATACACAATGACAGCTAATTATAACAACGTCAACAAGCACATAACCGTGCAATATCCTTATTATATTGCTGTTGCTATTATTTGGAGAAATGCCATTTTCCGAACACTAAAAAAAGCAGTATATAAAAACTGAATACAGAAGCAAAAACGGCATAATAAAATAAACAAAAAGCAGAGATAAAAGCTACATTCTGTGGAAGTCAGGACATAAACACAACCTGACGACGGATTTTAAGCGGGAATTTCCTTTTTACTCTTAACTGAATTCAAAGTGCCTTTTTTTACTGGAGTATTATCTAAGATTCTGGCTGGTTTACATATTGTTATGCGTTTGAGTGCACAAACTTCAATTTGATAACTTTTAGTTATATCATGCGTACACGGACTTAGCAACGTATTCTTCAGACTTCTTCTCTTGCATTTTTGCGCGAATATATACATAGATATTTGTAGTTAAACGTGTGTGCCGCGAAAACTTACGATTAAGATATGCAGAGATTTTTGTAATAAAATCAAAAAATTACCATCTTCGTGGACGATATGAAGTATTTAAAATTTACATATCGATTTCGTGTCCATGATGGAACATCATCAGTGCAGAATGCAAGTTATGATGACTCATGTACTCTGCATGAAACATGAAATAACTAAAAGGTCTCCATAATACATGTTACAAAATTGTAACATTCGCTAGGAAAACCTTTCAGTTATTTTATGGAACTGACTCAAATATTTTATGCGGAATAGTCATCATGACGTGCATTCTGCACTGATGATGTTCCGTCATGGAAACGAAATCGATATCTAAATTTTAAAATAAATACTTCATGTCGCCCACGAAGCAGGGAATTTCTTGATTTTGTTACAATATTAAGTGGGTAGGCACAATCTCCATTATGGAGTCAAATTACAAGAGACTTTTCTGCTTTTGGTTGTTAAATGCAGCTAATCATAATTAAATACAAACATGAAATAATGCGGTTGAAACAATAAGGTAACATTTCTGTACATCATCACAGAAGCATTTTAAATCAAATGTGTAGTGATTGTACTTCCAGATGTTTCTGAGAAGATGGACGGTAATTTCCATATCGTAGGCAGTGTAAGTTCAGTGTAACAGATCTAAGGAAAAGAAAAGGGAAGTGATATTACATCTGAAACGTATCCATACGAAGATGATTTGAAGATCGAGATCTGATTCGAGTAAGCATGTGTACGCAGTACAAGAGCGCAACATTACTTGGAAAACGCTAAAACATTAGTTCAAAACTTACAGAAGTTATATCTCCTTGATGATAGACTATACAATCATTCCGGCGTCTCCAAAGCATTTTCAGCACGACGGCCGCGCATAACAAAATTCGGTGGAAAGCGAACAGTTCTGAGCCCTTTGCCGGCAATCCGCTTATACCTGTATTTCTACATTTTCCAAGCGCATCCCTACCGTACCGGTAATTCTCTATAAGTGGCCAAGTGTGTACCTCTCTAAGCATCCGAAGCAAGCGCTGCAACGCCATTTCGAGCAACATCGTTATCTTAATATTCAAAACAGATTCCTAACTTTTAGAAAACATGCAAGGAGTTATTTCAGTTACAGTGTAAAAAAATAGATAGCAACAGCAATAACACTACAGAAACCTAACCAGTAGAACCGTTAGAATCCTCCATTGGCCCCTATTTGAATGAGGCAAATAAATAAGGTTCGTTAAAAAAAAGTCAGTTAGTGTGTCTTAGTCTATCTTACTTTGAATCCCTTTTGAAATAAATAATTTCGTCCGAGCTGATTTCACTAGCTGTCTCTAAAATACTCACCAATGGCTATCATCAACATTTCATCTGACCCGCGACGCCTTGCAGCCAAAAACTGGTCATGATGTGGAAATACGTATAAGTGATAAATAGGCAAATATATTTAGAACAATTTGTGTTTCAAATCACCTCATCAAGCATGTGTTCAGATTGACACTAAAACAGTTTTCATTTATAGTGTAGGCCTTCTTTTTAATTCAGCTGGACCGTGTGACTAGCTTTGTATTCGACAATGATGTTTCTACATTCTAAAAACCTGCATGTGGACAATACGTGGGTGAAACTCTATTGGCTGCGATATGTAATCAGGAGTTTCCCGAGTTAACAGCAATATTAAAATCTGATTCACGTACACAGTAAGCAAAATTGTTACGAAAAGCGACTTTATGGATAAAGTTATTGACTAATCCTATCTAAAAAGATAAAATTACGATTCGGACAAAAAGAATATACAACTTTGAGCGTGGAAGCAACCGTAGGAAAGGTTGAAAACAATGACAGATCGCCAGTTGCAACCAGATTGTTAAAACTTTTACCAGACTATCCCACCAACTATGCGTGCCTTGTTAAAAATAATTTCCACTTACATGCAGCTGAAGGTGAACAAAATTACGAGCAAAATAGCTCTCGTTGTTTCAAACACTTCACCAAGATGATAATATGAATGACAAAGCAAAAAAGCTGGTATATCGTTGGTAACTTTCATTAAAACTGTAGCTATGTGGAAGTAGTTCGGTGCACGACGCTAAGGCTGTGCGAACCGAATAGAGAAACTTTGATTTGTTTCTAACATCCGGCGACACAGGAATGCACAGTTTCTTCACAGTGTCCGCAAAGTGCTGAATTTTAAACCTTATTGATGAAATATCCGATAACATCACAAATCCGTAAAGGTTTTTAAAACGTGACGTTCTTAGATTCTTACCAAATAGACAAAAGAACGGACAATAATCTTTATGTGATATAGCTTCTTAATTCTTTCCCTTCATGTGTTAAATGTACAGATTTAGAACAACGTAAATACTCTTATTCTAAATGTTGACACTCTTCTCCATCGCTGTATGTATGCGCTTTTCCTGTAGATCTCAAGTAATTCAGACAGTTATTGGTAACTATTCCAACACGGCTGACTCGTTTCTAGGCCCAGAAATTACGTGCCTCGAATCTACAAATTCTTTAACGGAAGCGCAGAATGCATGAAGTAGTTTATGTATTGCGGTGAGTGTCGCGCAAACAGACTTCCTCACACATGCGTGGTTTTGTTGCAGGGAAGAGCTTCTCGCTGACCATCGTGATCAGCTCGACGCCGTTCCAGATAGCGACCTACAACAAGGCCATCAAAGTGACGGTGGACGGACCCCGAGAACCGCGCACCAAGTCCAGTAAGTACTACAGTACCACACCATACTGACGCCTTAAAGCCAGCCACAGGTCACTTGTCGCGGAAGTCGCCACGCTATCCCGAAGAGAGTAATGATAAATTACTTCTAGAAATCTAACTACACCTTTGATCAAACTTCCCATCCTTTTATTCAAATAGCTTTTCTGCAAATTTTTCATGATATGATTTTCGCCTTCAGTGTCCTTATCCCTTGTAAGTACTCGTTAAACGTATAAGATACTAGCTGGAAACCCGGCATTGCCCGGGTATTTATTTATTTACTCGAGCCTTGAGTTAGTACTTTTCCTATCCACTCTCTGTCCGTCCATCTCCTTTTTTTTAAATAAAAAAAAACATGCTACATTTATCAGATAATATATAAGAAATAAGAAATCACACGTAAAAATGCAATCGTTACGAAGAATCCAATCGCGAAATTCAGCAATAGTGATTGTAATAATATCACAGATCGATCACGTGATATAATGCGCGAAATGTCAAATAGATTTTTTTAAAGAGATGTATTAAAATAAATTTCTTTATACTGGTTCATTTATTTATTGTTATATTTCCTTATTCGTATGCTTATCCTTACAGAGAAAGAGCTGAAGTCATTGTAGCACGCATAGACGAATGTTATGATCTGTGGCATCACGTTTCGGTGACAGAGTCGCAAACGTCATCACTGGCCTTCAGTCCGAATTTTTTTTATATTTTGACGACTTTCAACCACCATATCTTGCACCCCTTTATAGCTATCGGCATGGAACTGCTATTGTGTACAATGAGAGACTTCGGACAGCAATTACACACAGACCATTCGTTTGCGTTCTGTAGTTTTCGCTGAAGAGCGAAATATGAACACACACAAAAGTAGAATTTTATATACACCCTTTTATCATTATCAACCCTCAACCAACAATGCAATCAATAAACCCATTTTCAAAGAGTAAATATAATTTTCAATGAGTAATTATTGTTCCGCATTTAGCGTTGTATTCTTCAAATTACTAAATATCTATCAGATCGCTATAAAACCGTGCCTAAAACATTCCTGAGGTATAAGTTAGTAACTGTACAAATATTCAAGTCTCTGCGTCTTGTCGTTCGGACGTGATAAGCGTACACCGAACAGACATTCGAATTAATATACATAGCTATCCGATCTCCATAAAACCGTGCCTAAGGACTTTCCCGGATAGACATTAGTAACTGTACAAATTTTTAGCTTTTTATTTCTTGTGGTTCAGACGTGATAAACGTACACCGAACAGACATTCACATTTATGGATATATATCACGTTTTTACAGTTACATTCAGAGTTTTGTATAACTGCATACAATTTATATTTGGTTTGTAATTTTTCTTTTACTACTTAGATGCAGAGTTAGTGACGAAACTGATTTCCAGTACCGAAATGTATTTGAAATGATTATCAAGCTGGCATCCTAAGTTTCTTAGCGTTCCAACATATTAACTTCATGTAATATTACAGCTTTATATTAGTCACTTTAGAAACCGCTTAAAGAGGCCAAGAAACGAATACAGCAAGCAGGTTCCAAGGGATGTAGGTTGCCGTACTTATTCAGAGATGAAGAAGATTGTGCAAGATAGAGCAGTATGGAGAGATGCATCAATCCACTTTTTGTACGGAAGACAACAATCCCGGTTTATTGCAATCAAGTTAATGAGAATGGAAAAAAATCCTTACAATATAGTTAGGGATAAAATGAAGGATTACTTTCAAAATAATGTAAAATGGACTTTATTATTATTATTATTATTAAAAACACTCGCGGTAATTACTGTAAATTTGACGTTGCCTTATTCAGAAAATATGTTGTCTTGTTGATGTAAAATGTATTGTTAAACTCCTGTTGATGGCAGCAATTGCCGAATCAGGCCGAGCATAGCAGATAAAAGTCTTTTACAGCTCTGGGCCCAAGAATGAATTTTTCCGTGTCAAAATATAATAGACTGCCTTCCAGTGGCGAAGTCATAGTCTATGGGCTCTCAATCCCTCCTCCCCATTCCCCATTAGGACTACACATGTTTCTTCATAAGAATAAGAGAGAGAGTAAGAAACAAAGATGTCTACTCTCATGCGAAATTCAATATTCCCCCGCTTTTTTATTTTGTTTTGAAATCAGGTCCAGTTTGGGTCATGAAGACACTGCTATTTTCAGAAGTGCACCTAAAGTCGGCAGATTTCGTAAATTTCCAGTAAATAACTGATTATTCCATGTTATTAGACCCCATAATAGATAATATGCAAGACCACTACGAAAAAAAGGATAAAATTTCAGCTTGATGGTATGATAGGAAGCATTTATTTTAAAATATCACATATCGATATAATTGTATGTTACGAGTTAAAAAATGCATTAGATAGACCTGCAGACATTCACTTAAGTAGGGATCTTCACTGTAGCTTCACAATACATATATATTCACTTATTAAGAACCTGACCCAGTTCTAAAGTAACAGCAGTCTACATAGCTACAAGACTAGGAGAAAGGATGGTATTCACCACTCAAGGTTAAATCTAACGTTGGTCCAGACAGGGGTGAATTAATCTGCCATAAAAGTCTTCGGTCACTTACCAAGTAGCACCAAAAGTCTTACAGATAGCCAACTAGTATTTAAAAATAAATTAAAAGAATTTCTGAATAGCAATTCCTACACTCTAGACAAATTTTTAGATAAAAGTTAGAAATTTCGCTAAAAAACATATGTTGTTGTTGTGGTCTTCAGTCCGGAGACTGGTTTGATGCAGCTCTCCACAATACCCTATCCTGAGCAAGACTCTTCGACTCCACATAAGAACGGCAACCTACATCTATTTGAATCTGCTTACTGTATCCATCTCTTGGTCTTCCTCTGTGGTTTTTATCCCACACACTTCCCTCCAACGCTAAATTCACAATTCCTTGATGTCTAAGAATGTGCCCTACCAATCGATCCCTTATTTTAGTCAAGGTATGCCAAAAATTCCTTTTCTCCCCAATTCTGTTCAGTACCTCCTCATTAGTTACGCGATCCACACACCTAATCTTCAGCATTCTTCTGTAGCACCACATTTCAAAATCTTCTAGCCTTTTCCTGTCCGCACTGTTTATCGTCCATGTTTCACTCACATACAAGGCAACACTCCACACAAATGCCTTCAGAGATGACTTCCTTAGGCTTAAACATAAAAACATAAACATAAAAAAATCCTTATTTAATACTGAATGTCATGTACAGACACCATCTATTAAACTGACACGTTCCATATCAGTGCGCAGTCGTATTTATGATGTATGGAACAAGTATTAATGTAATGTAAACCTTTTTATTTGTACGTTTTATGGATCTGACTGTCAGATGTTTTATGCGGAGTATATGAGTCCTCATGAATCGAACTCTGCACTGATGATGTTCCACCATGTAAACGAAATCGACATGTCAAATGTTTTTGATATGTCGCGTTTTGAAGCTCTTAAATGTTCTAGAAAAGATATTTTTATATTTTGCACCAAAGCTGCTTTTATTTGAAATGCTGACTAGTTTCGGGCTTTGCCCATTTTCTTAAGCCACATTAATATATATTTTTGTTTGGATAAATATCCAAATAAGTATATATAAAATGTCTTTTCTACAAAATCGATATGTGATTTTTTAAATAAATATTTCATATCACACCACCAAGCTGGAAATTTGTTACTTTTATTGATTATTTAATACCGATAGCGTCAGATACTGGTGCCGCCCCAGTCTGCGTGCTTATCGAATATCTCCCCAATTGTGCGACTGGATTCACGATTTCCTATCAGAAAGAACACAGTTCGTTGTAATTGACGGTAAGTCATCGAGTAAAACAGAAGTGATATCTGGCGTTCCACAGGGAAGCGTTACAGGTCCCCTACTCTTCCTCGTGTTTATAAACGATTTAGGAGACAATCTGAATAGCTCCCTTAGACTGTTCGCGGATGATGCTGTCGTTTATCGGTTAGTGAAGTCAACAGAGGAACAAAAGCAACTGCAAAGCGATTTAGACAAAATTTCTACTTGGTGCGAAAATTGGCAATTGACACTAAATAAAGAAAAGTGTGAAGTAATGCACATGACCACTAAAAGAAATCCGCTGAACTTCAATTACGCGATAAATCAGTCAAACCTAAAGATCGTAAATTCTACCAAATACCTAGGAGTTACAATTACGAACAACTTTGACTGGAGAGAACACGTAGAAAATATTGTGGAGAAGGCGAAGCAAAGGTTACGTTTCATTGGCAGAACGCTTCGAAGATGCACCAGCTCCACCAAAGAGACTGCCTACATCACACTTGTGCGTCCTCTCCTGGAGTACTGTTGCCCCTTGTGGGACCCTCACCAGGTGGGACTGACGGAAGATATTGAGAAGATTCAGAGAAGGGCAGCTCGTTTTGTTTTATCACGTTACGGGGGGGGGGGGGGGGGGGGGGAGCGTCACGGAAATGTACGGAGCTGGAAATCATTAAAAAAAAAGACGTTATTCATTGCGGCGTGATCTGTTTGCGAAGTTTCAATCACCGACTTTTACTTCTGAATGCGAAAATATTTTGCTAGCACCCACCTACTTAGGGAGACATGACCATCCCAATAAAATAAGAGAAATCAGATCTAAAACGGAACGATTTAGGTGTTCTTTCTTCCCGCGCGCTGTTAGAAAATGGAACGGTAGAGAAAAGTTATGAAAGTGGTTAATAGACCCTCTGCCAGGCACTTAATTGTGATTTGCAGAGTATCTATGTAGATGTAGACGTAGATACGCTACTTACGCGCACTGGGCCCGCAAAAGAAGCCTCTGGTCTCATTACGACATCAAACGCGGCGGGGTAAGAGGCTGGAGTACGTGGGGGCGGGGCTCGGGCCGTAATAGCCGCGCCTACTGGAAGGAGCCACGCGATAAAAAGCCCGCAGCCCCTGGCCCTGCCCGCGAGACGCCGTGTCGCCCCACACGACCCCGCCCCCTGCCACTGCCACCCCGCCCCTCGGCGGAATCTGCCGGAATGGCCCGGATTTCGCGCGCCCCTCCAATTGATCTCTCGATATTCCCTCCCCTGCCCTCCCCCGCCCTGCCGCCGGCATCTCATCTCGGGGCGGCCGTATCCCGGCGGCCGATAGCCCAGAAAACTAACCTCCGGCAGCCGCGCATCGCCCTTGCGGAGGCGATCGCCGCCCACAGCGCCGCCCCCTCCTCCGCCCCCTCCCCCAGCCAAACCAGCCGCCCTCCCTACGCCGTCCCTGGAGCTTCTTCCTCAGCCCGCCTTCCACGACGCGACAACCCTTGCAGGTGAACAAAAAGAACATGTTCCGAATACATAGCAAGAAAGGTCCCTTATAGTATGATTGCATGATTGCTAAACGATCATTGTGTGTCTTATTTCCATCTAGCGAATCATGTTGCAAACTACAAACCAAGAGTACTATTCAGTGAACAAAAGGGGGGTACAATGCTTTTCCAAAATACCTTGGAGTCACTTTAGATAGAGCTCTGAGCTACAAAGAGCACGTTACTGAGGTTTCCCACGAAGTTGCCGCAACATATTACATAAGCTCGTACATCCTGGGGAACCTATGCTGACTGTTTACGCTTATCTGTCTACTCGGCTGATGAGTACTGTGCACCGGTCTGGAAAGCGCAAATGTGAAGAAGATAGACACGAAATTGAATGATGCAATGCCTTGCATTACTGGTACTATCAAATCAACTCCATGTCACTGGTTATATATACTGAGTGACATCCCTCTACCTCACTTAAGGAGGAAGCAAGCTCTACTAAGGGAAGCTTTGCATCACAGTCTCTGCCACTGCACGAATAATTCTGCCATCCATCACAAAGCGACTGCAATGAAGAAGGCCAGTAAGTGACACTGCGGGGCAACTCATTTCTGATGGATTTGACCTAAGTAAAAGCTGGAGCCATGAGAGGTCAACAAAAATATTGGGAACACGTGCCCACATTCTTGATCTCACTAAGAAGCCAAACGATTTTGACCTACCGAGGAAATTATGGTATCGCATCAACAGGTTGTAGACTGGACATGGCTGCTGCAATTAACTTCAGGCACAATTGGGTTGGATCAGTTGACCGATGTGTGAGTGTAACCTGGAAGAGCACACGATCGAACATCTAGTCCAATGCTGTCCTGTTCATTCGTACCGTGGCGTTCCTGACAATTTATTCGCTCTCACACCTGATTTAAATGAATGGTTGACAAGAACGGACTTTAAAGTTTGATTTTACCTTGTTATGTATAATTGTATCTTGTATAAAATGACCATACGATTAATTAAATAAATTAGAAGCAGTTAGTTCCATAAGACATCTGGGAATGGGCATACGGAACGATCTGAAGACCGCATGAAGTTAATCGTGGGCAAGGCAGATCCCAAAGTGAAATTCAGTGGCAGAATCCTCAGCAGGTGTGCTCCACTAACCAAGCACGGTAATTTTTAGGCTATGTAAACAAACAACAAGGAAATAAGAAAATCTGTGCCGTGGCCATAATTCAAAACCGGGACGTCCTGCTGTCTAGTCAGTTTCGCTAAGACTCCAAACCACCAAGGGCTCAAGGGCTTAACACAGTCTCGTTACGGTGACGATGAAATTTTGCACCCTTGCTCTTCCAAACACGAGAATGGTCACTGTCTACCTAAGAATTCGTTACGTGCATGCTGGACGTTACCTTACAGCAGACTGACAACTTTTGACCACCCTGACGGAGCTGATGAGCCCCACTACATTGACGACAACCTGGCCACCGATCAAATCGTTTAAATTACAAACACGCCAAATAATTTACCAAAGTGATTGCTGAGTTTTAATATTTTACTTAAAATGACACTAACCGGATGGTCAGCTGATTATATGAAACTTCATGCCAGATTAAAACTGTGTGCCGGAACCGGGATTCGAACCTGGGATCTTTGCCTTTCGCGGGCAAGCGCTTTAACACTTTTTTTTTCTTTTTCTATTTTTTTCTTTTTTCTGTTCAGGTAGATCTATATTTTGCAGTTGTTGTTTCAGTTCGTTCTCGGTAGTTAGTTGAATATTTGGCTCAGCTTTTTCTATTACAGAGGGCGTTTAGTCCCCTGACCGGGCGCCCGACTGAGCTATCCCGACACGACTCACGGTCACGCCCAACAACTTCATTTCTGCCAGAACATCGCCTCCTACTTTCCAAACTTTCATTCTGGGAACTGATTTTATGTTTGATGAACTGAGGGAAGTTGCTAGCGGTCGGACCTGACCGTTAATCCCCGTTATCCACCATAGGAATTATATGTTCAAATGTTTGTAAAACTATCGGAGTAAACTGCGTAGTCATCAGTCCGTAGCTTACAAACTACTTAAACTAAGGTAAACTAACCTAAGGACAAACACACACACCCATGCCCCAGGGAGCAGTTCTTGGTGGACAATACTTCAACGATGATGACGAGCTGAAAGAACATGTTACCACATGGTTGAATACACAGGCGGCAACATTCTATGAAAAAGGCACACAAAACCTTGTGCCATGCTATGACAATTGCCTACAAAATTTCGGAAGCTATGTAGAAAAGTAGTTTAACATTTGTAGATTTTTATACAATCAATATTTTTTTCTGTATCTGTACCCGTTCGTTTTATATAACCAAACGGAACTTACTTTCTGGACGCGCCTCGTATGTAGATGTAGTTGCCCTACAAGCACTTGCCGTGATTTACTTTCTTTACAGACTCGAGTCACCTCGAGTATGCAGATATTCTTGAGGGCAGGTGCTACGGAAAAATGTTACTGCAGAGAGGCGGGAAAGGCGGAAGGAAAGGAAGAAACGACCGCCACCGGCGGCGGACGGCGGCTGCATTAACAAGCGTCGCGGGGGCGGAGGAGCAGGAGGAGTGGGAGGAGGAGGGGGCGGCGGGGGGTGGCAATTTTAGCGGCAGCAAGTAGCCGCCCTCACGCCGCGCCGCCCGTCTAATTGCCTTGTTCGTTGCCATGGAGATTGCTAACACACACACAGGCGCCGGCGCAGTAATTAGTAGCACATGAGGTGGTGGCCACCCCTCTGGTTCACCTCTCTCGCCCCCACTGCCGGGCAGTCGGCGGAGGGGGTTCAAAAGAGAAATCAGTCCAAATTGCAGGGAGCTCCCGGGGTCCGAGTTTACAACTGCTGCGCCAGCGAGCGCTCTGCCACGCAGCGCAGAAAAGAGGGAGTCGGAGGAGGTGGAGGAGGCGGAGGCGGTGGCAAAGTAGCACCGGCGGGGGCAGCGCCAGAGATATTTTTTAATGCGCCGCAGAGGCGGAGGAACGTGTGTGTGTGTGTGTGTGTGTGTGTGTGGGTGGGTGGGTGTAGAGAGCGGACGGGGCCAGAGGGAGAGAGAGAGAGAAGAGAGGGTGGAGCTGCTTGCGCCGGGGGCTTTTTACTTTGATGCTCTTTATTCCTGGCGCGGATTCTGTATCGCGCAGCTTTTAACACACACGCTAATGTAAACCGCGACGGGCGCGTCGCAAGGACAAGAAACGCGGCGTCACACAGGAGCGGCGCTGGTGTTAATAACACGGTGTCCGCGCGACGCGTTCGCACACACACACACACACGCCCACACACAGATGAGAGAGAGTGCTGGCTAGATATTGCCGCAACAAACGGCTAGCGTCGCCCGCCGCGCCCCGAATTAATTGGAAACCGGGCTTTATTTGGGCGGCCAAGTATTGCGTATTTAAAAGGGTGACTCCCCCACCCCGCCCCCCCTCGACGGACGGCTGTCGCTACGGCGTCACTTGGTGCGTGGTGGAGGAAGAGGAGCAGGGGAAGGCGAGAGGGAAAAAAATTAGTGTCCAGCCGTTCCCCTTTTGTGGCTGTTTTGACGTGCGAAGGATTCGCAGAGAGTCGGGAGAGGGTCCAGTCGCGAGAGCGTCAGCTACGCTGACGTCTGCTTGGCAGGCTTTGATGAGAACTTATCTGTAGTAGCGGAAGCCTGGAGACGCGTCCTGTCTGAGTTCTCTTTTATCACGTGCTTTTGTATCGGCGTGGATTGATTAAGGTAGATGTTAATTACAATCAAGGAGAAGGATAGAGGTATAGAATTCCTGCGACTCTGTTTAAAACAGTAAAAGGCCAAAATATCGGCATCCATCATTGTCCCCCCCCCCGCCCTTTATCAGCCTCCTAGTCTGTGAAATGAGCTTGAAAATAAATTAATATTACGAGAAACTATACTCCATTACATTCCAAAGGTCAAATTGCTTATAAATCTTTGCTACTTTGAGTTATTTTGAAAAATTGACTTAACAGGAGACCACATGAGTATCGAATTTTAGAATTTTTTTTTTTTTTTTTTTTTTTTTTTTTTTTTTTTTTTTTTTTTTTCATATTGTGGTACTTGAAGTTCAGAACTCAAATAACAATCAGCCAAAGCCGTTCCACACAACTCTAAAAAGTTCTGGAGAAAATACATTTTGAAGTTTTGCGAGATACACAGAACTACCGATAAATAAAACAGTTGGAGCGTCCTTTGCCGTAGCTGAGGTAGTAGCGTTCAGGCCTTCCAACACTGGGGTCGGTGGTTGGAATTCTATCGTGAAAGTTTATTTTTTTTATCTTTTACGTTGTCTTCAAATAATTACACAATTTTAATAATCTAGTTTTCACCAAAAGTTCTACTTATTTTTGTTTATTCGTAATTTCCTGTATTTTATAGAAGGTTGTTAATAATGATGGCTTATACCGAAAAACATTGGCTACACTATTTGTAAAAGACGATAGTCTTTGATTGTTCAGTTTGTGAAGAGCTACGACACTGTATTTCGAAAGTCACTTCCACAGCTATTAATGGCTTTCCAAGCAGCTAACCTACTCAAACATCGTTTTACGCTAGACAAGGTTTTCAGCTCATTTACATACACATAAACAAAAACTTACACAACACGTGGAATTAGAGATCCCAAAATGTTTTATATGATTGAATATGAAAACGAAAAAAATAAATGCCACAGTGGGATTCGATCCACTGACTCTATCGTTGTCAGCCCAGAACGCTTCCACGTGAACACCACCGACATATTCCACTACACTTATAATTATTGGTACTTACGGGTAATTTGCAAAACTTCAAAGTCAATATTCTAGAGAAATTTTGAGAGTTGCTTCGAATGGCTTTTGCTGATTCTTATTGAACTTCTGAACTTCACATACTAAAAAGAAATTCTGACATCCGATACCCAAGTGGTTTCCTTGTTAGTGCGGAAAAAAAAATTCACAGTCGTGTGTTCCTATTCCCGCCTACCTCTGTTCCTCTTAACCACAAAGCGAAATTAAGAACAGATGTTTAAGAACGGAATACCTCATACTGATTCAGCTTTTGTAAGTGAATTTGAACTAGGTATAAATGTAATTATATTTAGTAAAGTTACTTCAGAATTCTCTCGATAAACTGCAAGCAGGAAGAAAGCGTGACACAGCCTCCAACACTTCAGACGCCATACTGTTCCCACAGTGACTCTTAGTAAGCTTGGAACTAGTGTTGGCTTTGGCAAACCCACTAAAGATCAGTCTTACAGCAAAACAACATATGTTGCATGCGTAGCAATTTCAGAAAACGAATAGGCGGTGGTAGGCGCAGGGACAACATTTGGGACACCTACTCTATACAGTGTGAACCTAAAACCCGTTAACATTTGGATATGCACTTAATCACGGTATAAATTAGGTGAAAATTTCTGAGTTCATCGACGTGATGTCACTACCGAAATTAAAATGTGTACTGGCAGTCCTAATGGGAAGTACATATTCTCAAAATTTGTTATTTGGCTTCATTAAGGTTCCTAATTTTCATTTAAGAAATGTTCAAATGTTTGTAGAGTCTATGGGACTTAACTACGGGGTCATCAGTCCCTAAACTTACAAACTACTTACAACTAAGGACGGCACAAATATCCATGCCCGAGGGGGCATTCGAACCCCCGACCCTAGTGGCCGTGCAGACCGTGACTGGAGCGCCTCACTCCCCTCGGCCACCGCGGCCGGCTTTCATTTAAGCAGGTCTATATTTGACCAGTCTCTCTCTCGCGTGGACTTTACTTCGGAGACTGGTTTGATGCAGTTCTCCACCTTACTCTATCCTGAGCACGTCTTTTTTGTCTCCTCGTAATAACGGCAACTCACATGCATTTGAACCTGCTTTCTGTATTCGTCTCTGGGTCTCCCACTGCGATTATTACATCCACACACTTCCGTACAATGTTTGGCCAGAAACTAGCCATTATAAATGCTAGCAATTCAAAGGAAGAAGTTTAGTATTTCGTTGCACGTCATGAGCATCGAAGAACTGCACTCTCATTTTCTTTTGTTGTTGATTACGTCATGAGCATCGAAGAACTGCACTCTCATTTTCTTTTGTTGTTGATTACAAAAGCTATCTGCGGAATGTAAAAATGAATAACACAAATGACTTCCAGTAACTCTATAAGATTTACATTCGATTTATACGTTTAAAAGTGACGAGGATCTTATTTTGCATTTTTTGATGCCCTTGTTA
Source organism: Locusta migratoria (assembly GCA_026315105.1). Lineage (NCBI taxonomy): Eukaryota > Metazoa > Arthropoda > Insecta > Orthoptera > Acrididae > Locusta > Locusta migratoria. The sequence continues at coordinate 719,916,892 of CM048745.1, forward strand.
CGTGATTCCGCACCATATGACGAAACGAAAAGCTCTCCATAAAAAAAATTTCGTCGAACAGATGTGCAGAACTATAGGCCTATATCTCTAACGGCGGTCAGTTGTAGAATTTTGGAGCATGTATTATGTTCGAGTGTAATGACTTTTCTGGAGACCAGAAATCTGCTTTTTTAGGAATCAGCATGGTTTTCGAAAATGACGATCGGGTGAAACCCAGCTCGCACTATTCGTCCACGAGACTCAGAGGGCCATAGACACGGGTTCTCAGGTAGATGCCGTATTTCTTGACTTCCGCAAGGCGTTTGATATAGTTCCCCACAGCCGTTTAATGAACAAAGTAAGAGCATATGGTCTATCAGACCAATTGAGTGATTGTTGGATTGAGGAGTTCCTAGATAACAGAATGCAGCATGTCATTCTCAATGGAGAGAAGTCTTCCGATGTAAGATTGATGTCAGGTGTATATCTCGCGAAGAGATCATGAGGGTAAAATCAGAGAGATTAGAGCCCACACAGAGGCATACCGAAAATCTTTCTTCCCGCCAATAATACGTGACTGGAAAAGGAGGGAGAACCGATAATGGTATTCAAGGTACCCCCGCCACAGACCGTCGGGTGGGTTGCGGAGTGTGGATGTAGATGAAGATTCACTTGTAAATAAGGGCTAGCAGCTTCACAGAGCTTGAGTGCTTGGACTGGAATTTAGATGTTTGTGAATCTAAGGGACTTAACAATGTTAATCATCAGTCCCCAGGCTTACAAACTACTTACACTAACTTAAAGAAACTTATACTAAAGACAACACAACACCCATGCCCGAGGTTGGACTCGTACCCCCGACGGTGAAGTGCCGAGCACCGTAGCAGGACGCCTCAGTGCGCACGGCTATTCTGCAGCGGCCTTGGATTGGAGACAATATGTTTCGAAAACGAGAGGTACGTGACAGTGAGGAAAGTGGTAGCTACTCCGAAGTGGTCTAGTTGGAAAAAGAGCAAGATTTTCACCTTTAAACTTCGCAAAGCTTACCGAACAACGTATTCAGTGACATACTTCAGCCCTCTAAACACCACTCATGTTTGAAACATATATTGCAATACACAAGCAAGTACTACGAAATATCAATATTTTCCTACGTTAAAACCTCTAGAGAAGGTAAACAATAAAGCATCAGCACAGTGTAAAATATGCAGTTCGACTAACTTCAAACTTATTCAAAAAATGTGTTCAATGACGTGGCTTAGATCGGAAAAGTATATGCCGAGAGTTGCGTATGATTTTGATTGCGTATGTACTTAAAAGAGCTTGTTATCCTTGCGGTAAATTTCGACCCTCTAAAGTATATAGATATATATGACTTCAGTGCTCGTAGCTTCCAGCAACGTTGCGTTAACCGAACGGGAAAATATTTTATGAACAGCAGCGACACTCGTGTCTCTAGAGAGCGAACAAAAAAAAAAAAAAAAAGAAAAAAAAAACCGTTTTACATTGTGTCATATTCTCGCAGCACTCCAGCATAATTTCCGCTGCCCGTACAGCACATGGCAGAAAAAAATCAGCCGTGTTAAATGAAGCGCGCACGAAGCATAATAATCACAGCTGATAAAAATTAATCTACGTACAGTGTATCTACGTCCCGTATTTGCGAACCTTCCTCGTTTCGATTGAAAATTCCGTAGGCGCGACGCATTTGAGAGCATATTCAACAAGTAAACACAATTTACCATAATTCGGCGCGAGATAGTGGGAAACTTTTAATTCGTCCACCGATCCGAATTGATGTCCTGAATTATCCGCTGCATTTTTCACGAAAAATCAGTTGTTCCACACCCTCCGAACTCCCCCCCCCTCCCGCTATCATTGAAAGCTTAACAACATTCCGAAATGTTACATATAGTACCTTGCACAAACGGAAAAAATTGAATCTGTTTTTCCATTCGGCGTGGGGAGGAAACATCTGGCGGTTCACTGTCCAAGCGATGCCACAGGAGCGGTTTCACAGAACGGCAGTTGTTTTCATATCTTCCTAGCTACTGCGTTTAGGAGTCCGCCCCATTCCTTATCGTTTCGTGACATCTCTCTTAAATATGAAAACGGTATCACGGGCTGCATGAACTTACCACTCATATTGTTATCAGACACAATTTTGGTGTCAATTATGAGCGTATCTTGTATTTTATTTTAGAGTTAATGCAATGCATTATATTAAGGATAGCGGTTATCGCTGAAATAAATGATCTTTGATTACACCATTATCCTCTCATCTTCAGCTTACCGCAACTATTAAAACGCTCAAAGTAATTGATTTTTGGTATTTTATTGATATTATCTGCACTAAACAATATGAATATGAAAACAAATTAATATGCACTAAAATGCGTATAATTCTACAGCTTAATAATCAACTTACTTTTTCTACTGATCAATATTTAGATACGATCTATGTGTTTACTACGCAAGAATATAGGTAGGTACTACCCACTTTAACTCAACACATACCTATGAATAACAAACAATGCCGGCCGCGGTGGCCGAGGGGATTGAGGCGCTCCAGTCACGGTCCGCACGGCCATTACGGTCGGGGGTTCGAATCCCCCCTCGGGCATGGATATTTGTGCCGTCCTTAGTTGTAAGTAGTTCATAAGTAGTTTGTAAGTTTAGGGACTGATGACCCCGTAGTTAAGTCCCATAGACTCTACAAACATTTGAACATTTTGAACAAACAATGATCAACATATTTTTTAGAGTTCTCCTTAGTAAACTGAAATGAAAAATATTAGACTACTTAAAGTTATTACGATAATATAACAATTATTGTTATTTTTGGAGTCGGTATCAGCCAAGGAAACGTCTGATCCGACTTCGGTCTCAAAATTCTCGTACTAATTTTTCTACGTATATTGTAGTGTTCCCTTGACTGACACCGACTCCAAAAATAACAATAATTGTAACTACATTATATTATCATAACAACTTGACTGACTTTTAAGTAGTTTAACATTTTTCATTTTTGCAGGTGTTGAGTTAAAGTGGGTAAGTAATTACCTATCTTCTTGCAGGGTAAACAGATCGTACCGATTATGACTGATAACTTACAAATTACGTAACTATCTGTTGGACTCTTCAGATGGTCGTGGAGTTTTTCGTGCAGCATTTCCAAAGTGGTTTTACGAAGACGAAATCGAGTAACAAATTCTGGATCATCCCAACATGCAAAATGATTTGGACGAACATAAATAGGCCTAGGACGCCTTATAGGGGCAATGACCTACAGATCGTGCAAAATATTCACATCGTAATTTTCAACCTGATTTCTTATTCCAGCCATTTTCATCGTACCGATTTTCATTTAACTAGTAGTTACCCGTAAGTTTGTATTATGATATCGCAACAATAATTTTAAGGTTATATTACATATCTGCAATATATCAAACTCATGCCGGCCGCGGTTGCCGAGGGGACTGAGGCGCTTCAGTCACGGTCTGCACGGCCACTACGGTCGGGGGTTCGAATCCCCCCTCGGGCATGGATATTTGTGCCGTCCTTAGAATTAGTTAGTTCATAAGTAGTTTGTAAGTTTATGGACTGATAACCCAGTAGTTAAGTCCCATAAGCTATACAAACATTTGAAACATTTGATCAAACTCATCTAATCGCTACTGACATAGATGGGGCGAGAAATATGACGATACAATTTTCCAATAAAGCTGCTTTTCACACAACTTTTTCATAAATGTAGTGATTTTGTTCGATAAATAGGTCTTTATCACGTCAGTAGGCTATATTGCGGTATTTTGGCGCTTTGGAATCCTGCCATTTTCATACAGATTCTAACTTAACTGGTCGTTAGCCGTGTAACGAGCAGAATCTTACTCGTTAACTTAACCGCCAGTTTGAGGTCTTTTAACATCAGATTGGCTTCGCGGCCAAATAGCATTTGCAAATTATTGGTAAAGGAAGGGAAGGAAGAAGGATAGGAAAGAAAGTATTGACAGTGGCCGCATTTGGGCATTGATGTTAAGCAATGGCGACAAGTGAAAATACGCGACGGACCGGGAATCAAACCCGGGCCAGCGGTCGCCTTAACCACTTGGCCAACCGTGCTCGTCTCCAGTCCGTCTCAAATTCTTACAAATCACACGCTATGTTTGTAGCGCCCCTGTCGTCCATGCTTTCTTACACTCGCCATTACGGATTCCCATGCGAGGTCGGACGTATGACAGCATCTGCGGTGAAATAACTGAAGCAAACACCGTCGTCGCGTTTAAATACTTATTGTATTGGTGTGGTGCCTGTTCTTTCGGACGGGAGGCGAGCACGGGTGGCCAAGTGGTTAAGGCGACCGCTGGCCCGAAGCGGGAGAGCCGGGTTCGATTCCCGGTCCGGCTCACATTTTCAAAAAAAAAAAAAAAATGTTCAAATGTTTGTATAGCTTATGGGACTTAACTACGGGGTCATCAGTCCCTAAACTTACAAACTACTTACGAACTAGCTAATACTAAGGACGACACAAATATCCATGCCCGAGGGGGGGGGGGTTCGAACCCCCGACCGTAGTGGCCGTGCAGACCGTGACTGGAGCGCCTCAGTCCCCTCGGCCACCGCGGCCGGCTCACATTTTCACTTGTCGCCATTGCTTAATATCAATGCCCAAATGCGGCCACTGTCAATCCTTTCCTTCCTGTCCTTCTACCTTTCCTTACTTTACCAATAATTTGCAAATAATAACTAAACACTGACAAACGCAATTCTCCGTTAACAACAAGTTAAAGTCTTAAATGGAACTTAGCGAGACTTTGACAAACCGGCCTTTTATATTGCGGTGCTAATCTCACACACGGCAGTGGCTGCCGGTAGACCACAGCTGTGGAGAGGCAGAAGGAGCCGCGTGTGTTGGAGGGAGTGCGTGCTCCCCCCCCCCCTGCCCCGCCACACGACGCGGGGGCGGGCGGTGTGGCCCCGCCGTGGGTGGCTGCGGCTGGTGTGAACGCCGACTCAGAAACCGTAAACCGGCTTTAATTGTGGCGCGCCGCCTTTTGAAGTCGAGACGCGGCGATATAAAACTCGGTAAACAGCGCCGCGCGCACAGGCCGCCGCCGCCGCCGCCGCCGCGCCAGCGTTCGCTGCTCGCCAGTCGGCGCTGCGCCTCCCGCACTGGCGCCAGTGCCGCTGGCGCCCACCGCCGCAGACTTATTTATTTATTTCCGGCGGAACGCGATTCGGCCGCCCCGGGCACCGGAACACGGCTTAGACACACGGCGGCAACGCGTCCCTCAAAGGAAAAACATTGGTCTTACTTCGGCCTTCGAAACGGATCCCCCTCGGCGAGGCAGGATCCAGTTCTGTTTATTCTTTCCCCCTGCCCCCCCGCACACGACTCCGAGCTGTAATGTAAGAGTCTGTAATCATTCCTGATTTCCTCGTCCAGTTATTCTGGAGCACCCAATTTTTTTTCTTCGGCAGTCTTCCAGCGTGTTTGTCTAAGTCACATATTTATTTTCGCCGTATGCCAATTTCTCGTTTCTGCCACCTACATCTTTCTTATTTCTATTTTTTTAAGTCGTCATTCTGTAACATGATTTATTCCGTACCTCAGTGGTCGTCAAGTCTGTGTGCCTGGTGAAACACCCGGATTCGATCGGCAGGAAATTTTCCACTGTGGAAGGATTGAACCATATGCTCTCCTCCCTCTCCTCCTAACTGGGTGAAAAGAAGCGAGCCGGTCGCGGTGGCCGGGGGGACTGAGGCGCTCCAATCACGGCCTGCACGGCCACTACGGTCGGGGGTTCGAATCCTCCCTCGGGCATGGATATTTGTGCCGTCCTAGTTCGTAAGTAGTTTAGGGACTGATGACCCCGTAGTTACGTCCCATAAGCTATATAAACATTTGAACATTTGATTTTTGAGAAGGAGCGACCCAAACGGTAAGAGTGGCATTACGACCCCATGCTCCCCTATATCGCTTCGAATGACATTAGCATAGTAACATATGACATATACATACTTACTCTGCAATTCACATTTAAGGGCCTGGTAGTCAGTTCATCGAACTGATTTCATATTACGAGTAAGGTTTGAAAAATGTTCAAATGTTTGTAATTCTATCGGACCAAACTGCGTGGCCATCAGTCCGTAGCTTACAAATTACTTAAACTAAAATAACCCAAGGACAAAACACACACACAAATGCCCCAGGGAGGACTCGAATCTTTACGGCGAGCAACCGCGCGCTCCGCAGCGAGACGCTTTAGACCGCTCGGCTACTCCACCGCGACGAGGAAGGTTTCAAAAGTTCTCTGAGCGGAATAGGAAAAAGTACTTACAAGGAAAGTACATGGGCTCGAAGAAACATATCTGTATGAACGTTTGCTTATAGTATCTCTACGTACACCTCAATGTGCTGGTGGGTGTCGTTTTTATGCAAAACTCTGCAGATGTGCTCTATATAGCACTGTAGATGTAATTGTAGACGCCATACGCAATGCAGATATCTTAACTATAACTTATGTAATAATCATCGTACATGTTCTCTAACGAATTGTCATCAAAAGCCGTGATGATAGTTGCAACTTTAACCTTCTTCTCGAAAGACTGTTGGTATTCACTGCCACTGCTTCTGTTGCCTTTTCCCGCACTTACAGTAGCACTACCGCTTGCAATGAGTTGTTCGTCATTACCATCCCTATTATCATCAGTATGTGTTAGTGTTACAACGGTATCTAACTTATGCTCATAATTCTGTACCATAACAGATTCGAGAAAGCATGCGAATGATTCATCTTCTACACTAATGCCATCTTCACGAAGAATGATTCTTCGTAACTTCATCTCAACCAATTGCAGTACATTATCAGGATTGATTACCAATCGCCGCCGCATCTGACGCTTCGCCACACAAATAACGTCACAAAATGCAACTTAGGAGGCACACTGCACCGTCCCTATTCGCGAACCGACAGGTCAAAGTGCAATGTGGCAAGGCACATTTTGCCTTGGGGTCGGCACATGTTTGCGAGCGTGCATTGTCTTGATGGCAGATGACTTTCTTTATCTGCTAAACCTGGTATTTTTTCACATATCTTTTATTGCAATTTGTCCAGTAGATTATCTTAGTATTCTCCAGTAACTATCTGCCCAGTGAGGAGATAATCTACAAACATAATCTCCTTCATATCCCAGAACACTGATGCCCTGACATTTCCAGCCGAAAGAATTGCCTTTGCCTTCTTTAGTGGAGGAGAAACAGCATGCTTTCACAGTATAGTAGTGCACCCACAATAATAATAATAATAATAACTTTGCGAAAGACAGTAAACATGCTTTATATTATGAACATCAGCCCTGTTATCATTTAGGAATTGCCTCGTTATGTTCTTACAGATTGTGAGTGATTCACATCAAGTAGAAACATTAGACGATAAAACGTAGTGAAAAAGAAATAGAAGAGGTAGATTGGTTAGTGGAAGAGAAGTAGAATGGTAAGATTCAAAGCTATGATGGAGAGAAGAGAGAAAGAACTGAGAGGATAACAATGGCGGTGGCGGCTATGCAGTCGTTAATACGTACATTTTGAATTTCCTCTTGAATGTCGAGTGCCTTAGGGTAACACTTAGATCACATGCCAATGTGTTCCACAGCCGTATGTCTAAGATAGAGTACGACACAGAGAAAGATTTAGTGTTGTGTGAAAATACAGCCAAGAGGCTAGATGTATCCGATCTGGTATTGCGGTTGCGGAATGATGATAGCTGTTTAATGTGAGAAGATAAGTATTGAGGGCACTGGTGGCTGAGAAATCGATGAAGTAAGCACAGCGTTTGAAAATCGCGCCACTTATGTGAGGGCAACCGTATATGAAGGACTGTCATGATCGTAAAACCCCATACTGCAAACGTACCTACCGCAATCATTCATGACTAGCTCGAGGCGTCTCCAATTTTCACTATTTGTTCCGTGTTGAACTGCAGCACAGTAGTAAAGATTTGGCAAGACAAGTTTTTGGAATACATTTTGTCTAACTTGGGTTGGAAAAACTTTTCTAAATTTTTGGATTGCATATAGGGATGAGAGCGATTTCCTGCAACCTACAACGGATTGTTCTTCCCAGTGTAGTTGTTCATCCAAGATTATCCCAAGATCTTTCATTGTTTTTTATATGGTAATTGGGTGCTATTGAGGTGTATTTCAGGGACTGTTTGACGAAAATACCGGCTGATGAGGATGAGATATGAGGATGACCTGCGATTCATTGGAGTTTAAGACCTAGGTTTTTAACCCATCGAGAAACAGAGCAAAGATCTGCATTCATACCAGCTACTGCATCATCGATGTTCTTAGGTTTGGCACTTATGTGCAGTTGGATGTCGTCGGCATATGGATTATAGTTGCAGGAGTGAATCACGGGAGAAATTAAGCAATAAATCCTAAATGCTGCTTTAAATATAATTATTTGTTTTTTACACTATAGGCCTATTTCGGCTTTTAGCGCCATCGTCAAATGATCTGGAAAAAATGTTACATTATAAATACATCAAATTTTATGATTATCATAATTGTAAATACTATTACGAAATATTGCATACGTCTATTGGTATTTACAATTTACAATTACGATGATAATAAAATTTGATGTATTTCAATGCAAAATTTTTCGCAGGTTACCTGACGATGGCACTAAATGCCGAAATAGGCCTATAGTGTAATAAAAATAATTATATTTAAAGCAGCATTTAGGCTTTATTGCATAATGTCTTTAAATGACATTTATAGTGCTGCAGGTCCAAGAGAAACCAGAACCACTGGAGAAATATCATAGATATACAGTGAAATGAGTAATGGACCAAGGAAGGAGCCTTAGGGAACCCCAGAGCACACGTTTTTCCATGATGACTTCTCTGACCCACAAATGACTTGTTGACATCTGTTTTTGAGGTAGCTGTCGAACCATTGTATTGCGCTGTTTGAGAAATTCAGCTGTTCCATTTCAATAAGTAGTATAACCAAATCAACCGTATAAAAAGCCTTACTAAAGTCAAGCAGTGTTTAGATGGTAGCTTCACGTCTGTCCGCAGCATGTTTAAAGTCGCTGGTTACTTGCTGTACTCTGGTGCTTCCGGAAAGCTGATTGATATATCTACATCTACATACATACTCCGCAATTCACAGTAAGGTGCGTGGCGGAGGGTACACTGTACCACTGCTAGGCATTTCCTTTCCTATTCCACTCCCAAATAAACGAGCAAAAAAAGAATGCTTATAAGCCTCCGTACGAGCCCTAATTTCTCTTATCTTGTCTTTGTGATCACCACGCGAAATGTAAGTAGGCGGCAGCAAGATCGTACTACACTCAGCTTCAAACTCCGGCCCTCTAAATTTCCTCAACAGAAATTCACGAAAAGAACGTCGTCTTTCCTCCAGCTATTCGCAGTTGAGTTGCCGGAGCATCTCCGTGACACTTGCGCATTGGTCGAACCTACCAGTAACAAACCTAGCCGCTCGCCTCTGAACTGCCTCTATGTCTTCTTTTAAACTGATCTGCTGCGAGTCATAAACACTTGAGCAATACTCAAGACGTGGTCGTACAAGCGTTTTATACGCGGACTCCTTTACAGGTGAAGTACATCTTCCCAAAATTCTCCCAATAAACCGAAGTCGGCTGTCCGCCTTACTCACAACTGTCCTTACATGCTCGTTCCATTTCATATCGCTCTGCAATGTTACGCCTAGATATTTGAACGACGCGACATCATCAAGAAGCTCACTACTAATGCTGTATTCGAACATTATGGGATTGCTTTTTCTACTCATGATCATAACCTTACGTTTGTCTACATTGAGAGCTAACTGCCATTCTTTGCACCAACTAGAAATTTTGTCTAAGACATCCTGTATGCTATTACAGTCAGTTAAAGATGACACCGCCGGCCGCGGTGGCCGAGGGGACTGAGACGCTCCAGTCACGGTCTGCACGGCCACTACGGTCGGGGGTTCGAATCCCCCCTCGGGCATGGATATTTGTGCCGTCCTTAGTTGTAAGTAGTTTGTAAGTTTAGGGACTGATGACCCCGTAATTAAGTCACATAGAAAGAAAAAAGAAAAAATAAATAGATGACACCCTCTCATACACCACAGCATCATCAGCAAACAGCCGCAATCATCGATATTATAAGTTTTGAGGTAATCCGTCAGCTGTTCATGAACAATATATTCTAAGCATGGAGTGAAGGCTTTCACGACCGGCTGAAATAATTGCTGTTGAATCTTCCGGGTTATGTGGTCGTGGTTGAAGAAACATATCTGCTCCTGACGTTTCGTCCAGAGCTGCGCTGGAAATCCTCAGAGGTGCCACTGGTAGCGGTGTGCCTTGCAGTCGGCAAGACTCACCGCTAGCAGTAGCACCTCTGAGGATTTCCAGCGCAGCTCTGGACGAAACGTCAGGAGCAGATATGTTTCTTCGACCACGAGCACATAACCCGGAAGATTCAACAGCAATATATTCTAAGGCTGTAGACATTGCAGGTAATATTCTGATCGGCCTGTAGTCACTTGGCGACTTTTGGGTTATTAGTCTTGGGTATAGGATGAATTAGGGTATTCGTATGCTCTTGACTGTGCGGTTTTACAGCCACCCGCCACTGCCATCGAATCGCAGTACTAGAGCTTTCTTAGGGGCGGCATTATCGAACCAGAGTAGTGGGGTGGTTCTGAGAGGTTGTAGTCATCGCTCGCTTCATCGGCACGGCCGTTCGCCGCGCACCTTGGTGCCAAATTGGGGTGCCGCAGTAAAGCGAACGGGCCATACAGCACGCGCAGGCGCCTCGCCGTGTCGCCGATAAAAGGGGGAAGGGGGACGGGGGGGGGGAGTCCGTTCCGTCTAAACTGCGCGGGGCGTGGCAGATCGCAATCTCTGGCGAGGGTGCCGCCTCCCGGCCTCACAATGACAAAACGCGCAGCGGCGCGCGCTTTCAATTGCACAAAGTATATCTCGCCGGTCGAATTAATGTTGCAGCGGGTATCCGCATTCAAACCGCCGCACCGCCCGTGCATTTAAAGCGAGAGGGAATGGAAAAAAAGAAATAGAAAATAGTGAGGAGAGAAAGAAAGGAGAAGAAATGTTTTCATTGGGTCCACAAAAGGAGCCAGCTGCAAGAGAGGGAATCGGAATGGCGTCTGCCTTTGAGTTAAGAGCCGAATATCGGCGCGCTCCCCGGCCGCGAAAGATTTGAATTTTAACTGCCCGCTTAGCGGCACGGGGGAACTGCACGCGCGACTCTGCAGAAGGGTCGCAGGGAGGGGGGGAGAAGAGGTAATTGTCGCCGTGACAATGCGCCGGACTCCGACTGCGGCAATAGTAGTGACAAAACAGGCTTCAACCGCTTGCTGCTGCTAAAGTGGTGATGAAACACTATACCGCAATTCACCCTTCTATCTCTCGTTCTTCGACTGGTGTGACAAGAAAATCGTACCGGCAAGAGGAATAAAGTTCTATGACTACCAAAGTAGGGGCGTAAAAGAAAAGGGTTTGCAAATTATTCTGATATAAGTATGTAATCAATTGCTTTTACGTGTTAATTCTCTCATAACTAATTTTCAAACCACTGAAAGTTCATTGTGAGTAGAGATGTTACGTGAACATCAAAGTTCTTGTAGTAATGGTACTTAGACGTTGTTCTTGTAAAATGACTCAACTTCAGTTCAAATGTCTGTAAATCTATCGGACCAAACTGCGTGGTCATCAGTCCGTAGCTTACAAACTACTTAAGCCTAGATAAACTAACCTAAGGACAACACACACACACCCATGCCCCAGGAAGGACTCGGACCTCCACGGCGAGCAACCGCGCGCTCCGCAGCGAGACGCTTTAGATCGCTCGGCTACTTCACCGCGGCTAAACTTCAGTCTTGGAGAGCGATAACAAATAGAACGTACCATAATGTTGCTCTATTTTTTTACTTCCACGGGACGTTAAACCTTAATCTTACTTCCATTTTTTTATTTTGCTTTTAAGCTTGGTAAATTCATTTCGATATTATATCTTGAGAACTGGCAATATGCACACAGCAGATTATGTTGCCACACTTGACAAATAAATTTTCGCTTAATGTAAACATTGGGTGTGAATACAAAGAGTATGCTTTGGTACTTAATGATCTTTGCCTTGAAATGTATTAAATACAGAGTAAATACGACTAATTACGGTACATACATTATATATTACACTGTATTTGGCTAATTGCTAGTGTGTTGTTACATTGGCAGTGAACATATGACATTAATTAATAAATGTACGAAAATAATGGATGAAACGAAACAGTGCGATATTTACAAATTCATTAGACAATCATTTTACTGGGATATTTGCAAAGTGATTAGACAATAATTTTATTATAGCCATAGGCATACATAACAGAGTTTTCCAAATGCTTATATGAATAGAGAAGAGCAAAAGTGTTTTAGTTATGATGACAGAGTGCCACATTTGCTTTATGAATAGGCTGCTTTTTTCTTATTGTGGACGGAGAAACTTAGCTGTCAACAAGCAGACAAAATACTACAGTTGTTTCCTAACAGAGGTTAAGAATCCGTTTGTAGTAATACAGGATGAGGCAATAAAAACTCTTTTTCTTAATATTTGGAAAATTACAAATCGGATTAAAAACAGTTGCGATAAGAGTTGATCACCTCGAAGAGAAACATGCAATAATGTGAATCTCAACCCCCCTGCATTAACCCTGGTGGGGTGGAAGAGGGGGAACACCTTAAAATCTTAAATTTTTTATTGCAGACATCGATTCTCCAGGAAAAATATGTAATTCTGTATGAAACATTTTCTTCGTTTCAGATAGGTGGCGTTGTAATCGGTAAAAATGAAAATGAGTTGAAAATTTTTGAAAAACGGAAATATCTAAAAAAAAATACACATCAGATTAGGAAAATCAAAGAACGATATGTTTACCAGGGGCAGCTACATGTCTTGACTTCTCCCACTAAATGGCAGCGGTTGTTACTCTCAGAATATCGAGTGGAAATGATGTTATATTTAAAACACAAGAGCTCAAGTGTTTCACACTGTTTCGTGAAAAAATAAGGATGTGTAAAAGCCGCGGTGGAGTGGCCGAGCGGTCTGCCGTCGCCGTGGCTCATCGCGCCCGGTCAGAGGGCTGAACGCCTCTCTGTAATAAAAAAAACCTGAGCCAAGAACTCATCTAACAACAACGAACAAGAAGGAACAACGACCGCAATGAACTGATCTACCCATAGAACAAAAAAAAAAAAAAAAAAAAAAAAAAAAATCGCGCTGCTGAGCGCGCGGTTGCTCGCTGTGGAGGTTCGAGTCCTCCCTGGGGCATGGGTGTGTGTGTTTGTCCTTAGGTTAGTTTACCTAGGTTTAAGTAGTTTGTAAGCTACGGACTGATGACCACGCAGTTTGGTCCGATAGATTTACGGACTTTTGATTTTTGATGTGTAAAAGTGATGTACTCTATTTAGTACGCCAGGGCTGAAAGGGTTTGTGGTGTCGCACAAGTATGAAGTGCACGCCACCTACGTTCGCCGCGCGCCGCCATGCACGCACGGCGCCCTCTGCTACAACTCCGCTCGTGGCCACCACTGGACTGCATCGTTCACTTGGGACTGAGATAGGAACCAGTTAACACTTGAGAATCAGATAGGCACCAGTTAAGACTTGGCTATCGGATAGGCATTAGGAATCAACAGTAGGCAGGCCTCTATCTAATCTATGTATCAGCATTCCGCAGTCAAGAACTATGTAAAAGTTAAGTATTACTAAGTTTCTATGAAATATATATCTCGTTTTAATTTACTCTAGTGTTTCTAGTTTCTGCTGTCCCACTGGCTGGTCACCTCCGTACCTGCACAAGCGTGCGTCCTTTATTCCTGTGTCGGTCTCTTTCTACTCGGCCACCGACACCAGGACCACCGGCGGAAGCGAGACACAAAAGCGGCGATGAGGCTGGGACACAAAAGGGTTAAAGGATTAAATGTGATTTGCAGAATAATGATGAGGATGTGGATTTATTTCTTACGCTGAACGAGGTACAGACAGGGCAACTGCAGGCGCAGGCGCAGAGGATGCCGGCACAGTGGCGGGCTGGGCTTTTGCTGTTTACGCGGCGGCTGTGTTTACCATGGCGGCGCTTTGAGTCCGTCTGGTGGGCAGATGCCGCCTCTGCCCGCATCCGCGTCGGTAGCCCGCAGCACGCCTCCCTATGCTGCCGACACTCAGCGCGAGCGAGCAGTCAAAAATCCCACCTCCGGCACCTCTCCACCGTGATCGAGGATGGAACTTTACATTGCTTGCCTCCAAAATCCGACACGAAGAAAGAGCCATAGATTTATATGTAGAGTTGCCATGTTTTTCCATAATCTGTCGCCAAATTTTAAAACAAAAAATAGTCAAAATATCGCCGTACTTTTACGAATAAAATGCCAAAATATAGCCATCTTTTTTGTTATCTGGCTTTCACCCAGTGTCTCGGTACTTTGTGCTGGATCAAAGATTTGCGATAAATGCAAGCTAAGCTTACCTCGAAGAGAACGACCTATTGACACGGATTCAAAAAGTATCGCTCTTGCGAAACACAGCTTGCCATTTATTCAGATGAAGTGTTAAGTGCCATCGACAAGGGATGTCAAATCGATTCCATATTTCTGGATGTCACTGACACTGTACCCCAAAGGTGGCTACTAATGAAATTGCGTGCTTATGGCATATCTCCCCAATTGTGCGATTGGATTCACGATTTCCTATCAGAAAGGACACAGTTCGTTGTAATTGACGGTAAGTCATCGAGTAAAACAGAAGTGATATCTGGCGTTCCACAGGGAAGCGTTATAGGTCCCCTACTCTTCCTTGTGTTTATAAACGATTTAGGAGACAATATGAATAGCTCCCTTAGATTGTTCGCGGATGATGCTGTCGTTTATAGGTTAGTGAAGTCAACAGAGGATCAAAAGCATCTGCAAAGCGATTTAGACAAAATTTCTACATGGTGCCAAAATTGGCAATTAACACTAAACAAAGAAAAGTGTGAAGTAATACACATGACCACTAAAAGAAATCCGCTGGACTTCAATTACGCGATAAATCAGTCAAACCTTAAGATCGTAAACTCTACCAAATACCTAGGAGTTACAATTACGAACAACTTTGACTGGAGAGAAAAACATAGGAAATATTGTGGGGAAGGCGAACCAAAGGTTACGTTTCATTGGCAGAACGCTTCGAAGATGCACCAGTTCCACCAAAGAGACTGCCTACATCACACTTGTTCGTCCTCTCCTGGAGTACTATTGCCCCTTGTGGGACCCTCACCAGGTGGGACCGACGGAAGACATTGTGAATGTTCAGAGAAGGGCAGCTCGTTTTGTTTATCACGTTACAAGTGGGAAAGCGTCACGGAAATGTTGCACGTATTGGGGTGGAAATCTTTAAAAGAAAGACGTTATTCGTTACGGCGTGATCTGTTTGCGAAGTTTCAATCACCGAGTTTTACTTATGATTATGAAAATATTTTGCTAGCACCCACCTACTTAGGGAGACATGACCATCCCAATAAAATAAGAGAAATCAGATCGAAAACGGAACGATTTAGGTGTTCTTTCTTCCCACGCGCTACTAGATATTGGAACGGTGGAGAAAAGTTATGAAAGTGGTTAAATGAACCCTCTGCCAGGCACTTAAACATGATTTGCAGAGTATCTATGACTGATATTGCAATTTTAATCAGTTAACTTTATTGTGCTGTAGTAAGTACGTCGTATGACTCTACAATAATATTCCAGAAATTCAGGGAGTAAGTTGATTACGGAGTAACGAGTGACACAATCTGTGTCGCTCTCACATTCACAAATAGCAAACTGGACATTCCAAGGAACCTCGTTCCCAACGGAAACATTTGAGTCCAGACAGGAACTGAACCCGACACTGATGACTTGATTGAAAGCACAGCCCGGTGTGAAACATCGGAGATTAAATCAGTATTGAGCGTTGCCGCCACTGCTGGCTGTAACACCATTGCAGCTACTAGTCGCGCACTTGTATACTACCCCTCTGTGATCGGCGGAAGTCCACTGACTTTGTGCAGCTACGGAATGTTTATGCTAGAGCTGTGAGAGTAACGAAAAGATGCGTATCCGTATGTATCCGTTCCTAGAGAGAAAAAAATACTCATTACAAACTTATCGTTAGTTCTTACTCTTGTTAGCAGTGTCACCAATAAAAGGCAAGCCGACCGCGGTGGCCGAGGGGACTGAGGCGCTCCAGTCACGGTCAGCACGGCCACTACGGTCGGGGGTTCGAATCCCCCCTCGGGCATGGATATTTGTGCCGTCCTAGTTCGTAAGTAGTTCATAAGCAGTTTGTAAGTTTAGGGACTGATGACCCCGTAGTTAAGTCCCATAAGCTTCACAAACATTTGAACATTTTTGAATAAAAGGCAAGAAGAAATTTGACGAGGGAATTAGAGTCCAGACACCAAGAATAAAATCCATGCGGTTTCATGATGAAATAGCAATCCTGTCAGAGACAGCAAATGACCTGGAAAAGCAATGAAGCAATTAAATAGAATGGACTGTGTCTTGAAAGAAATATATAAGATGAATATTAACAAGAAGAAAACAAGGGTAATGGAATGTAGTGTCAGTCGGGGGTTCGAGTCCCCCCTCGGGCATGTGTGTCTGTTTTGTCCTTAGGTAACTTTACCTTAGTTTTAGTAGTTTGTAAGCTAAGGACTAATGACCACGCAGCTGAGTCCGATAGATTTACAAAGATTTGAACTTATGATTTGGAATGAAGTGTCAGAAAAACAGGCGCTGTTGAAGGAATTAGATTGGGTAATGAGACAAGTAATAACGAGTTTTGTTATTTCAGTAGCAAGATAACTCCTGATGACCAAAGTAAAGAAGATATAAAGTGCAGATTAGCTATTGGAAGAAAAGCATTTCTGAAGAAGCAAACTTTTGTTAACGTCAAATATTATTTTTAATGTTAGGAAGTCATTTGTAAAATGTAGCATTGCATGGACGATAAGGAGTTCAAAAAAAATGTAGAAGCTTATGAAATGCGGTGCTACAGACTAACGATGAAGATTAGATGGGTAGATCACGTAACTAATGAGGAGGTGCTCTACAGAATTGGGGGGGGGGGGGGAGGAGTTTCTGGTATATCCTAACTAAGAGAAGGGATAGGTTGGTGGGACACATTCTGAGACATGAAGGAATCGTCATCTTAGCAATAGAAGGAAGTGTGTAGGGTATAAATCGTAGAGGGAGACCGAGGGCCGTGGTGGAGTAGCCGAGCGGTCTAAGGCGTCGCTCTGTGGAGCGCGCGGTTGCTCGTCGTGGAGGTTCTAGTCCTCCCTGGGGCATGGGTGTACGTGTTGTCCTTAGTTTAGTTTACCTAGGTTTAAGTAGTTTGTAAGCTACGGACTGATGACCACCCAGTTTGGTCCGATAGATTTACAAACATTTGGAGACCGAGGAACGAATGCAGGAAGCAGATCCAAAAGGATGTAGCTTGCGTTCGTATTCTCAGGTCAAGAGGATTGCACAGAACAGGGTAGCGTGGAGAGCTGCATCAAACCATTTCGCGGACTGAAGCCCAAAATAACAACAGCAACTGACATGGTATTCCAATACATATTCACCAGAAAATGGCAATAATAAGTGCTGCGAAACGGGTTGTGTAGTCCAGAGGACTAGTTGCAGTTGCAGTGGACCACGACCTTTCACACAGAAAACCTTTATATTTTAAAATCCAGATACTGTAATTTATCTACTCAAAGTGTCGACCATATTTCATCAATATTTCACCTGTGGTAGTCCTGTATTCAAGTTACCTTCGCTAGCAGTTGTGTGAGCAATTAATCTTTCCGTCTCCCTGACACTGCTAATTACGCTCTCGCGTGTGCTGGAATATTTGTTGTTGCGCCGGAGCACGGCAATTGTTGTTCGGGCAGGTCGGGCAGTGTGGGCTGTGAGGCGCCGCTGGCTACACCTCGCCACGCAGCCAGAGCTACGCCGCGCCGCCTGGAATGCGGCTCCAAAATTAGTTCTAGGCCGGCGTCCGCCCCTCGTCACCACACGCACATTACGCCCCCCGCCCTGCCTCCTGTCGGCGTTTAGCGTGTCTCTGCTGCTACTGTTCCTCCTAGTTACCGCCGCTCCCGGGCTGTCTGCTTCCTCCGGATATACTGGATACATTAACACGGTCATTTTCAGCCAACCCTTAGGTGGTTGGCCAAAAATACTGAACGCGGCTAGTAAAGCGTGCTTCAGGTGATTAAATATCGTGACAGACCTCCTTTTGCTCGGCGAAGTGTAATGGACTCAACAAATCTTTGGTGGTTCTCTGCAGGAGTACTGAGCTATACTACATCTTCAGCTCACCATAACTGCGAAAGTGTTGATGGTGCAAGATTTTGTGCATCAGCTAATCTCTCGATTATCTCACGTAGATGTTCAATAACGTGGTTACGGTATATCCCCCCAAATTTGAGACTGGATAGGGGGATTCCCTCTCAGAGAGGAAACAGTTCGTAGTAATCGATGGTGAGGCATCGACTAAAACAGAGATGATATCGGGCGTTCCACAGGGCAGTGTTATTGGTCCTCTGCTGTTACTTATTTACATAAACGATTTAGGGGAAAATCTAAGTGGCTCTCTTAGGCTGTTTGCAGATGACGCCGTCATTTACCGTGTAGTAAAATCATCTGAAGATCAAAACCAACTGCAGAACGATCTGAATAAGATATCAGTATGGTGTAAAAATTGGCAATTGACTCTAAATAATGAGAAGTGTGAAGTCATCCACATAAGTACGAAAAGAAATCCGTTAAGCTTTGTTTACAAGATAAGTCAATCAAATGTGAAAGCCGTAAGCTCCACAAAATACCTAGGAATTACAATTACTTCTGACTTAAGCTGGAAAGAACACGTAGATAATGTCGTGGGAAAGGTGAACCAGAAACTGCGTTTTATTGGCAGAACCCTTAAAAGACGCAACAGAACTACTAAAGAAACTGCATACACTACGCTTGTCCGTCCTTTTATGGAGTATTACTGCCCAATGTGGGATCCTTATCAGGTGGGTTTGACGGAGGACATCGAAAGAGTCCAAAGAAGGGCAGCTCGTTTCGTGTTGTCACGATACAGGGAAGACAGCGCTACGGAAATGATACGGGACCTGGGATGGGAATCATTACAACAACGGCGCTTATCGCTGCGGCGTGGGCTATTTACGAAACTCTAATCGCCAACATTCTCCTCCGAATGCGAAAATATATTGTTGACTCCCACTTACATAGATGGGAATGATCATCAGAATAAAATACGAGAAATCAGAGCCCGAACGGAGAGATTCAGTGTTCATTCTTTCCGCGCGCACTGACAACAACAAACACATACCAAAGCACGACGGAGGACTCGAAACTCCTACGAGAACGGCCGTCCAATCCATAGCATGAAGCCTTAGACCACGCGGCCATTCCGGGCAGCAAATCATTACAAGTTCCAGACTGTTACAGACAGGAAGATGGTGTAAGATGATACATTGTAGCTGGATGGGAAACCTCTACCTTCTCCGCAACATGTCTTTAGCCACAGTGACACTCTCACAGTAGGGAAATAAGAACAACATTTTTTTTCCATCAGTTGAAGGGTCATAGTTGTCATTTAGTTATAAGAAATTATACGAAATAAGACGTGTTTCTGATAAATCTAGACCACTCGACCAATCCGCGAGGCTGCATTATACAATTACCTTTCAAAAATGTTTGGATCAATGAGCTCGAAACCCACTCGTCTCCACTCTTTTACCGAATTGAGATTCTTACACCATTTATGAGGGCACGCCATTTAGGCGAGTGGGTACATGAAACGTTGAGGTTTGGCATATCTGTGTAGTTTAAAAAGCCACGCGGAAGTGGTCGTCCGCTCTAAGGCGCCTTGCAGCACAGTCGGAGTCTGCTTCCCGTCGGAGTTTCGAGTCTCCCTCGGGCATAGGTGTGTGTGTTGTCCTTAGCATAAGTTAGTTTAAGTAATTGGTAAGTCTACTGACGACCAGCGCAGTTTCTCCCATAGCTTTACAGACATTTGAACATTTACTTTGAAATCATGCCTTATCCTGGAAATGAAAATTCAAATGTCCAAATATTTGCAAATCTATCGTACCAAACTGCGTGGTCAAATGTTTAAATGTCTGTAAATCTATCGGACCAAACAGCGTGGTCATCAGTCCGTAGCTTACAAACTACTTAAACCTAGGTAAACTAACCTAAGGACAACACACACATCCATGCCCCAGGGAGGACTCGAACCTCCCACGTCGAGCAACCGCGCGCTCCTCAGCGAGGCGCCTTAGATCGTTCGGCTATTCCACCGCGGCTATCCTGGAAATGAGTTACCCGCCACGAGATACCGTAAGCAGCACCCGCATCTCACCTTATGCATACTCACTCCCATCTTATTGCGAACAGATAAATATTTATGACAATCTATATCTATAAATGTGAATGTCTGTTCGGTGTACGTTTATCACGTCTGAACCACAAGACATAAAAAGGTAAATATTTGTACAGTTACTAATGTCTACCCGGGGAAGGATTTAGGCACGGTTTTATGGCGATCTGATGGCTATATATATATATATATATATATATATATATATATATCACGTCCGAACGACAAGACGCAGAGACTTAAACATTTGTACAGTTACTAATTTATACCTGAGGAAGGTTTTAGGCACGGTTTTACAGCGATCTTATAGATATTTAGTAATTTGAAGAATATAACGTGAAATGCGGAACAATAATTACTCTTTGAAAATTATATTTACTCTTTGAAAATGGTTTTGTTGGTTTCATTGTTGCTTGAGGGTTGATAATGATAAAAGGGTGGAGTATATTGGGATGGAAAGTTATTGGTGTTTATAAAATTCTACGTGTGTGTGTGTGCTAATATTTCGCTCTGCAGCGAAAACTACAGAACGCAAACGAATGGTGTGTGTGTAATTGTTGTCCGAAGTCTCTCGTTGTTCACCATAGCAGTTCCATGCCGATAGCTGTAAGGGGGTGGAAGACATTGTGGTTGAAAGTCGTCAAATTATATTTAAAAAAATCGGACTGAAGGCCAGCGATGACGTTTGCGAGTCTATAGCAAGGAGGTTACATACAGCGAAACGTGATGCCACAGACCATATCTTTGGTCTATGCGTGCTACAATGTCTTCAGCTGTTTCTTTTTTATGTGATTGTTGATTAATAATGTTTGTTTCTAAAGAAGGTATTGTATTTCATTTCATCCTTCAAAACCAGTCTCATAGCGCACTACTGAAAGATAGTTTGCCGGCCCTATGGCCGAGGGGACTGAGGCGCGCCAGTCACGGTCTGCACGGCCACTTCGGTCGGGGGTTCGAATCCCCCCTCGTCATGGATATTTGTGCCGATCTTAGTGTTAGCTAGTTCGTAAGTAGTTTGTAAGTTTAGGGACTGATGACCCCGTAGTTAAGTCCCATAATATTAAAAAAAAAAAAAAAAAAAAAAAAAAAAAAAAAATAAATAAATAAATAAAATAAAAGAAAAGAAAAAAAACCCTTAGTTTGTCATAATCAACCAACATGCGAGCGGAGCTGCATATGCCAACCATCAGTTTTTATTATACTTATAACTTTATTGGTTTCGGTTTTGAACCATTATCACTGTCTGACACCTTATCAATATCAATCAATAAAAGATTGGTAAGTTGTCATTTGCCATTAGGTCTTGATCACGTTCTGAATTTCTCATATCATTTCCAGTACTACAGAACGATAATTTAATATACAGGAGCTATGTATCAACTAGTTAGCTCGCTACACGTTTCCAAACACTATCGCGGTTGCCAAAATAGGACTGCAATGGACGGCCGTAGCGGCAGCACTATCCGCTCGGGAAACTGTTCCGCATCCTGCGTCGCGCCGTTCCCATTATTTTGCCAGCCCCACTGCAGGTACACGCGGCGTGGCCACTGCAACAAAAAATGCAGAGCCATAGAGGCCGCCACTGCGGGCTTGTCCGGTCGCGGAAATCGAAAGAGTTGTGTGCGCGGATATGGGAGTGAGACGCGGCAACTGGCGCCGAGCCCGAGGGCGGAATATTATACCGCGGCGAGCATTTGTAGTCAATCGCAGCGGAAGCGACCGTTTTGTTTGTGCGGATGGCCACCAGATGGCCGGCCGTAATGCGCGGCGCAGCTGTTTTATAGGCGGGCCGACAATTTGTTTGGCCGTTGTTTATATTGATGACGGCGCGTATCTTAGCGGCCGAATCGTTCACAGCTGCAACGTAACGCCGTGTTTAAATTCAATCGGAGTGAGGGCGCTACAGTTTGTAGAGCGTTCCGCCGGGCCCCGCGTAATTAATTACGAGTGTACGTTTCCCACAGCACGACACGGCCCACACCGCTTCCTCGGCTCTGGCGCGCGAATAAATTTGCAATCGGCCCGCGAGCTACTTGGCAAGCGTTTGCGGGGGCAAAGGAATGCGTGTCACGGTTAAAGAGTCGAGGGCACGCTACGAGGCGTTGCCGATACCGAGTTCGCGTTTTCAGTTACTTTCCGACGCGACACGAAATTTATATAAGAAGACTGGTTGAACCCACGCTGCAACATATGCGTCGGCTGGTTGGTCTGCACCAGTTGTTTCTTTTTAATCCTGATGAAGAATCCATATCTTAAGTTTCGTAGTTAGGGGAGACCAGGGCACGTTTTCCACCATTTTACATTTTCTTTTTTGTACTTCTTATTTTTATCCATTTTGCGGTAAACATCGGATCATTATATTTCCTACACCTTTATTTACAGTCTTGTACAGATATTTTTGAAAATAGTAAATATTATTCTTGGTAGCAAACGGTTTTCTCTGACCATGTTGCGTTGGAAAATTTGCCTCGTATGAGGGGCAAGTTTTCCAGCTTAGTTAAAATGTACAGGGGCAAATATTCCAATTATACTTTCAATGTTAAAACAGGGATAATTATCTTGATTTCACTGAATACGTATTTTTATCATGAATTTACAATACATTACAAAAGAGGATAGTAAAAACAGCCACATTAAATAAAAACAAATGCTATTTAATGGGTTTAAAAAATATGTGACTTAAATATTTTACAAATACAGACATTTTTAACAATACTTACACTGATTGTCTGAATCACAATGTAAGCAAACAAAAAATGCAACATTCCCTTTCGTACAGTCTCCATGCGCCCATTTCTTGCATTTCGTGCACTGTACCCACTTTTCATTTGCTTTAGACTTGGCGTAAGACTCAAAGCAATAAGGAATATGTTGCCCCGTATACTCTCGGAAAACGTGCCCCGTTGCCATATTCGGAACTATAACACTACGTCCATGAGTAACGGTGTAAGCTATTTACAAAACAAATGCACAGTTACGTGAAGAAAGAAACCCACTTTTAGTGTGTGCAATGTCAAAATAATAAGTTTAACGCTAGAATGTTTCTTTTAAATTTCAAGAAAAACGTGAAAGTTTACTCACATTTGCAAAAATGACGAAAACAGCCCTGCCGACCCAGTGACTGCTGGTACGACACTGAAACTTTCGTAAATGAAGCGTGCTTTGTTGCTACTTCCTACAGTATCGCCAGTGGTAACATCTAGCGGTTTGTTTCGAAAATAAACGGATTTGGAAAACTTGCCCCTATGGAAAATGTGCCCCGGTCTCCCCTATAGCTTGAAATTAGCTTGAGTTAACAGCGACATATTTTTGAAAATCAATTTTTGCATCCCGTATTTCACCCTCTTATTAGTCTAATTTCCAAAAATACCGAAAAACGTGTCTCTTAAATTCGAACCCCGAATCCAAATTCGAAAATTTGTAATTTTAACTTCATAATTACGTAAATAGCAACAGATTTTCGAAAATCACCCCCTCTCCAATGTAACCCCATTGATGGTGGAATTTCCAAAAATAGCGAAACACGCATTTTTTAAATCATAACGAACAATACAAATACCAATTTTTGTAGCTTTAGCTTCAAAATTGTCTTGACAACAATGTTTTTTCGAAAAGAATTTTTGATCCCCTCTTTTACCCCCTTAGTTGTTGAATTTCCAAAAATACCGAAACACGTGTCTTTTTAATCCTGATCAAGATTCCATATCCTAAGTTTCGTAGTTATAGCTTGAAATTTGAGTTAACAGCAACATATTTTTGAAAATCAATTTTTTGCGTCCACTATTTTACCCCCTTATTGGTTGAATTTCACGTGTCTTTTAAATTCGAGCACTGAATTAAAATCCGAAATTTTGTAGTTTTAACTTAAAATTGAAATAGAACGTATTTTCAAAAAAAAAATTCCATCCCCTATTTCACCCCATTACGGACGGAATATTGAAAAATCGCTTCTTAAATGACGCCTACAGAGTAAGATCAACACCCTCCACAAATTTCAAGTTTCTATCTTCATTGGTTTGGGCTGGGCGATGATGAGTCAGTCAGTAAGTCAGTCAATCGGGACACTTCCTTTTATATATAGAGATAGTGTCATTATTCAAAACTTTTTAATGCGTCGCGTTTTGCTCCTCTTAAATATTCCAGGAAAGGCATCTTTATTATTGTACTAAAGCTGCTTTTTTATTCAAATGCTGACTAGTTTCGGGCTTTCCCCATTTTCGTAAGCCACATTCGTTTATATCTGGACACTGTGCAGGTCACGCTGTAATTACACCAAAGTATTTTTTAATTAAACAACGTGACCTACTCAGTGATCAAATAACGAATGTGGCTTAAGAAAATGGGCAAAGGCAGAAACTAGTCAGCATTTCAAAATAAAAACAACTATGGTGCTATATACAGGGTGTCACAGCTATCTTGTCCACCCAAAATATCTCTGGAACAAAAACATCTATTGGAAAACGACTTTCACCGGTATCAATGTACGGCTGGGGCCCATGACTGTACATATTTGCAAACATTCTAGAACGAAAGCAAATGTGTTTTTAACACAAACTTATGTCTTTCTAAATGGACACCCTATATTTTTTTTCAGCAATCCATAGCATGACAAAACACATAAACAATGGCGTTGATTGCATCGCAATATTCCAATTACATCCCGAGATATTGCGACGCGAAGTTGACGCTTGAAATACGCGAAACGCGCGGCTGGCGCACGTCCTGAGCAGCACGGGATTCTCGCCTGAGTCTCAGGACGTGCGCTAGCTAATTCCTTGTTGTTACATTGCCAATCAGTCATACTGTACGTCCACAATAACTTGACAGTTACACTCTGACAGAAGCAGATACCATCGGCACCATTTAAAATACAATTATTTCTTCTATAGTACTGCGGACTTTTATTGAATTCCAAAAAGGTAAACTGTAAATAAGCATTTTAAACCATTCTATTAGGCAGTTTTGTTGTAAAGAGCAAAAATAATAGAACATTCAGGAAATCGCCTTCCGACATCTTGCGATTTTCTCCATAACTTGTTTAGGTGAACAAGATTTCCCTGCTTAAAAACAAATCAATAAATTCAGAATGAAATTGTCACTCAGCAGCGGCGTGTGTCTGAGGATGAAAACAGTGTGCCGGAACCGGGATTCTAACCTAGGACTTTTGGCTTTCACAGGCAAACGCTGTAGCAAAGGCAATAGTCTCAGGTTCAAATATCGGTTCCCGCACTTGGAAGTTTCAAATCAGGAATTGATAGAAAGTAAGTGAGATATGCCTGGCGCTCTGTGCAACAGTACTAACGAACTTAAAAGACGAGAGCTCTAAAATCCCGTTACTCCAAACCGAATTTAAATTTCTTCTAAAAGCTTTTACTATAACAGTAATATTAATACATATTACTTTTTAGATTAACGAATATATTGAAAGTTGCGATTACAGTTTATTTTTAGATTGGCATGGTTTATTTTTCTTGTAACTTGTAATCCATGACCAAAAAAAAAAAAAAAAAAAAAAAAAAAAAAAAATCTCTTTTTCTGCGCGCGTTTTTTGTGAGTTTACTGTAATTCCCCAGCGCAGTGAGCTCTCCAAGGTGTAACATATGTAACAGCAACTATTCCTGAGTGGGTATACGAGGCACAGTTCAACATTCGACAGAAGACGCGGTATTAAAGCGTGAATATTTCAAATTCTTTTGATTTAAATGTTTTGAAGCTGCCATATAAGCCGAGAGGACAGTTCTCCTGTCTTCTAAATTTGATTCTCGCAACGACATTTTTCTCTTTTGTTTCCTGTGAAGGAGGACTTTTAATTCTTTTCTTGATTGAGTAGCTGTTTCAGACTCAGTCGACAGTCTCTGTGCAGTACGGCTTTACGAGGAAGTTTACCGCAATTAATGTATAAACAAAGAAACAACAACCAACTGACCAAATCTTATGATATTTTGACTTACCATTGTTGGGACATTCAACGTGTCTCTGCACGTGCTAAATTCAGCTCGAATTTAATCGCTCATATCATGATAATGGATAATGATTTTCACTTTATCTGTTACCTACCGTAGTGCAAAAATACGAGCCGATTAGTTCAAGTTTCAGTTGTAGAAGCGAAGCGCCTCAAAAAGTTCCTTCAGAACAGTTCTTTCTGCACGTAAATTTCGAACGGTCCACAAAAAATAAAGCTGTTAGCTGAGTGCTACGAAAGGAAATAACGAATCGCTCAGTTTTCCTGGCTATCAGCTCAGAATCGACCTTCAAGCTTTGCTTATGACTTACTCTGTAACATAGCTACAGAAAGACAGGTCGTTTAAGGGCTATACAAATGACCGCTGATCCCGGCTAATTAAAAAAAAAAAAAAAAAACTTTAGACTTCATGTTCAAAGGTCAAGTAGGAAGGGAGCACCAAGATCCCCCGAAATTATGAGGATGGCCTTTACAGAAAGATAGCCACGAAATTTTCCGCGATAGGTATGTTATAGCTTTCTTGCTGCACATGCCGCGTTAATTCAGCTCAAAGATCCGAGTTTTCCATGATAATCACCATAGAGGCAAAATCTACAAAGAGTGGACAGCATGTAAATTAGTCTCGACACGCCTGCGCGTTCTTTTTATACTACGCGACACCAAGCAGGCAATAAGATATACACCTGTATGTGATATCCGATGAGTGTGAATAATATCATCAGAAAACCTGGCTTTTATTTCAGATAGGGATACAAACATTTCTACCTAATAACGTGAAGTTTTGTACGGTTCTAGCCAAGTCACTGAATGTGGAACATTGGAAATTAAAATGAAATCCCATACGTACATAATTTGACGCAACAAATAATGCACCACAACTGTAGCCCAAGAGAAAACCACACAGACGTAATAACGTAAAGCCAAAAGCAATAAAACTATTACCCAACACTGAAAAACTATTTCTGCGTTTGTTGCTGTCTCTAAGCCAAAAATAGTTTGGAAGATAGAAAAATAACATTTACAAAAATATTCGTGTGTATAGAAATAGGAGTGAATTGTAACAATCAGAAGACCATGACGCCACAAATAAAATCGCTATAGTCAGCAGCAAAAGTAGGCATTATGTTTCTCAAACATGAAATACTGTGTTTACAATCTACGGCGTTCAGTGGACTGACCTGCACTTATACAAATATTTGAAAGTACTTCACCTAAAAAAAAAAAAAAAAAAAAAAAAAAAAAAAAAAAAAAAAAAAAAAAAAAAAAAAAAAAAAAAAAAAGTAGCCTTATAAATGAATAACTGAGATTCACCTATTTAGAAAATAATTTTACAGTCATTGATAATTTACTGATTCTGGAAATACAAAAATTTAATCAGTTTCTCTAATTAAGAGGAAATATAATGGAAATCAAACATTCATCCGACCACTGTGACAAATAGAAAATATAATCGAAAACATTGACCTTAAGGCAGGCTTTAAAGTCGTTAGGAACTCTAGTGTCGCACAAATTTTTAGACGATACGATAACAGTTTTACTAGCAGTGAGGGTCTTCTGATTTTTTTTAGACTGTTCCACATTATTTAGTGCGCCATGCAAAACCAGGTTGTACTTTCTGACCACATGTTTTCTAAAAGTGTTGTGCGGTTGGATTGAAAGCTAAGCAGTTGCCGATTTTCGTTTGGAAACTATGCGCATTGTCCGCGCTACTTATAACTTTATGAACAAAGTGCCTGTTTTAAAATATTATTTGTAGTGATTTTGTATAGGTCTATCTGCTAATCGAGACAATGAAAAACCCTTGCTACTGATCTTCACGCTTAAAGGCAAATATTTGGGTAATTGTGAAGAACGCTTGCACGAGCGCCTGTTTCGATAAATCTCGGACACGCGACCACACTCCGATATATGGTGCATTTCGATATGTTCCAAGATGGCGGGAGAATCTGATTTGTTCGTGTACGGAAAAAGTGATCATTTTAAGTGAAAGTTAGGTCAGGTGCATGTTAGACAAGAATGTTTTCTTTTTAGTATGTGAGGGCGCGTAGCGTCCCAATCTCTGATTCAGAAACACTCAAAGTTGCCAACATACGCGCCATGCTAATAACACGGGCAACAGACTCTTTAAATCTACCGTCCTGAACCGGAGATTCGGGCGCTACGCGCCCTCACGTAATAATAATAATAATAATAATAATAATAATAATAATAAAACTTCTTGTTTAACCTATACATAACCAAACTTTTACTTAAAATGATCACTGTTTCCTACATCAATAAATCAGATTCTCCCACAAGTTTGGAACATATCGAAATCCACTATATATCGAAGTGTAGTCTCGCTTTCGAGATTTATCGAACGGGCGTCCGTGCAAGCGTTCTTCACAATTACCAATATTTGTATGAAGTGAACAACGAAACACGATTGTTTAACAGAACGATGCCTAGTATGTTCGATTATCAAAGACATCTGTAAAACAATGTACTGAGACAGCTATCTATAGCTAGTCACATTGTAGAGAGACGATATATAGAAAGTTGTAACACGCTATATTCAAAGATTGTTTCCTGCCGCAATTGCTAACTGATCATAGTTGAAAGTTATTTCCTAATAAACTGATGTACCACATCCATTTTCTTACCTTCGCAAAACATGGCGGGGGCACTATTCCAATTCGCTTCACTCTGGTAGCAGTGTGGCCTCTCCGTAGTGACCTGTGTCTATAATTATCAACATTGTCCTCGTCATGAAAGCAACTGACGTCTAAGAAGTGACGGAATTACTCACTAAAAACAACAATCAGAGATTACATTGACGCCAACGATGAAACCAAAGAGGTTCTTTATACCACAGACAAATAGATGCAGTCGTGATATTCTCTGCTTTGAAAGTTGTCACTGTTTCACAGTTTGACTGCCACTAAACAGATACATGCAAGTTTCGTTGGGATAATGTATTTTTTAAATTATCTCTCGACAATGCAACAGTTGTTATATGCGTTCCATGCCTTACGAAATTACCAAGAGATGTGAATTACCGTCACACCAGCCGAAT
This sequence comes from Locusta migratoria, assembly GCA_026315105.1. NCBI lineage: Eukaryota > Metazoa > Arthropoda > Insecta > Orthoptera > Acrididae > Locusta > Locusta migratoria. The sequence continues at coordinate 719,946,386 of CM048745.1, forward strand.
CTCACTGATTCAAAGACAGAATATTCAATACCACAATAATTATAAATTATTTTTACGCTGCTTTAGAATCAACTGGGCAGCAAATAAACGGCAACAATATTATTAGTAATAATACCTGATGATGTCCTAAGGCCAAAATAAGCTTATAGTGAGATAATAAAGTTCTAAAGCAGTGAAAAATAATTTATAATTATTGTGGTATTGAACATGTCGCTCAAAGACATACTCTGCACTACGGGCCCCAGAAAACGGAAATCAAAGACAGAAGATGCACCTTTGTCATAGCCTACATTAATGCTTACTATTATAGGTAAAATTATAGGTTATTCTACAGGAAGCGATAGGATACAAACACATGTTTCATGCTTGAGAAACATGAGCTTCTTCAATTGACCTGTTTATGCAATTTTCTTAGCACGTATTTTTTTTAAATCTTTAAATATAAGCATTAAATGAAGGAATACTTATTACATGGTGTAAAATAGACAGTTTTTTAAGAAACGATCGTAATATTGACTGTAAATTTGGCGTTGCTGTACTCGGTAAAAATGTTATCTGTTGTCTTTGATGTAAAGTATTTTGTTGATTTCCGGTTGATGGCAGCAGTTGCCGAAAATGGTCAAACGTAACAAACAAAAATATTTTACAGCTCTAGCACAAGAATGATTTTTTTTTTCAAAGTACTTTTTTTTTTTTTTTTTTTTTTTTTTTTTTTTTTTTTTTTTTTTTTTTTAAATCAAATGTTTGTAAAGCTTATGGGACTAAACTACGGGGTCATCAGTCCCTAAACTTACAAACTACTTATGAACTACTTACGAACTAGGACGGCACAAATATCCATGCCCGAGGGGGTATTCGAACCCCCGACCGTAGTGGCCGTGCAGACCGTGACTGAAGCGCCTCAGTCCCCTCGACCACCGCGGCCGGCTTTTCAAATTACATCGTGGCTGTAGACAGCCACTTAAAAACGTCATTGAGAGCAAACACTCCAGTTAAAATCTAAACTATAATGATACCTTTAGAATCTTTTCCTCGAAGATTGTATCTTCTTCCCAAAGCCAATCTTTACTGACATTTAGATATTGTTTTTATCTTCATATTATTGTACCCCTATGATGAATACGAGTATACTAGTGCAAGAGCTGGACGCCCGCTGGCAGCAAGTGACGGTGCTTGTGGTTGTGTGTCCGCAGACTTCCACTACCTGCCGGGGCAGCACGCGTTCGGGCCGTTCGGCATGTTCCCGGGCGCGCAGTGGCTGGACTCGGCCGCCTACCTCGGCTACCCCTGGCAGGAGTACTTCCGGAGGCCCGACCTCTGCAAGCTGCCCGCCGCCGCCGCCGCCTGCTCCATGCTCAAAGGTCAGTCTCCACACAGCTTACCGTGGTTTTTAGGCTGTTTTCCACGTCCCATAATGTGAATACCGGTCCGGCACCCAAGTTCCATCTCAGCTAAGCATATCTCAAACATGCATACACATTCATATGTCTTCTTCAGGGGAAGGAGGGTAATGGGGTGAAATAAGAGAAAAGTACCCACCTCTCTTCTAAATCAGTGGTTACTAGTCTTTCTGGAATTCCTTTTTCGACCCACTACATATGAAAGTTATTTATTATATGTGCAAAAGCTTTACTGAGCAAGAATTATGAAAAATAAGAGGTTTGTAGCCAAGATCGCTTTCTTCATTTAATTACATAACCGGTTTCCGCGTGCTAGACGCCATCTTCAGACCTGTAGTAATTTTACATGAATTCACTGCTATTACAACATTATTTCATGGTAAAGATTAGATTTGGATATAAATAATAATCTGTTTCATTGTCTGTGTTGAGATCGTGCTCAGATTTTAAAAGCACACCACCATATATTGTTTTCAAAAAGTAAGATAATTTAAATAAAATATTTTATCTCCAATGTGAGGTACACGTGCACTATGAAGACCACTACTAGGTAAAAACGCTGATGTATTTTAAAAATCTAATCACGTTCTCAACACAGAGGACGAGACAGATGATAATTTATATCAAGATGTAGCGATTAGCATCTGAAGACGACAGGAAGTCTGATGAAACTGATAAGAAATAAATTTTTCATCATCGAAGCAACCTTGGCTGTTAAAATAATAAAGAGAAAGGGAAGATATAAGGGAATTTTTTCCCTTCGCCCATCCAGACTAGAATATAGCTGTGTACATCTACATGGGATACGCTGCAAATCACAGCCTGGCAGAGGGTTCATCGAACCACCATTATACTATTTATCTCCCATTCCATTCTCGAATAGCGCGCGGGAAGAAAGAACACCTGAATCTCACTGTTCGAGCTCTAATTTCTCGTATTTCATTCTGATGATCATTTCTACCTATGTAAGTGTGAGTCAACAATATTTTTTCGCATTCGGAGGAGAATGTTGGCGATTGGAGTTTCGCAAGTAGCCCACGCCGCAGCGATAAGCGCCGTTGTTATAATGATTCCCATCCCAGATCCTGTATCATTTCCGTAACGCTGTCTCCCCTGTATTGTGACAATACGAATCGAGCTGCCCTTCTTTGGACTCTTTCGGTGTCCTCTTTTAAACCCACCTGATAAGGATCCCACACTGGGCTGCAATACTCCAAAAAAGGACGGACAAGCGTAGTGTATGCCGTTTCTTTTGTAGTTCTGTTGCATGTTTTAAGGGTTCTGCCAATACAACGCAGTCTCTGGTTCGCCTTTCCCACGATATTATCTACGTGTTCTTTCCAATTTTAGTCCGAAGTAATAGTAATTCCTAGGTATTTTGTGAAGTTTACGGCCTTCACTTTTGATTTATTTATCTTGTAAACAAAGTGTAACGTATTTATTTTCGTACTCATGTGGACTACTTCACACCTCTCATTATTTACAGTCAACTGCCAATTTTTACACCATACTGATATTTTATTCAGTTGCTTTGGTCTTCAGATGACTTTACTAGACGATGACGGCGTCATCTTCAAACAACCTAAGAGAGCTACTTAGATTTTCTCCCAAATCGTTTATGCAGGTAAGGAACGGCAGATGACCAATAACACTACCCCGTGGAACGCCGGATATCACTTCTGATTTAGTCGATGCATTACGATCGATTACTACAAACTCTGTCCTCTCTTGCAGGATAACGGAGTGTAGTAACAGTACACTACGAGATCTGTAGTGACTACTTAGTCATTCAGTAATTAGAGGTGCTGTAAAGCACGAACGTTCACTGTAAATGACTAGCAGCGCCACGGCGAGCACCAGGCTACGGACCTCGTTCCGCCGGCAGCAGAATCCCCTCACGAACGTCACCCCACAGGGAACTCTTTCATCAGGGCATTACGCTGACCGGCCATCTTGGTTTCCTGGTCTGCCTATTGTGGGCAAATCTGCACACCATGGCTTGTCCTCTCTGACTCATCCCCAGCATCATTCAGCCACCCCTCGCCACCCCTAAGAAGCCGGGAGGAGGGTGGCACACCCCTCCCTGTGGAATAGCCGCGTGTGTGCGCGAGCGCATTTCTGTATGTCTGTCTGTGTGTGTGTATGTGTGTGTATGTGTGTGTATGCGTGCGAGTTCACTTCTGCGTAGGCGGCCAGGGGAGGGGTTGGCCGGACGGAGCAGTGTTTCAATTCAAAGGGGCGGCCCCTCCCCCTCTTCCTCCTCCAGAACCACCCCTTGCCAAACTCCCTGGCGCCCTCATTGTACATACAGTATAAGCTCGCTCAAATCGGATTAAGGGATGGAGGGGCGGGGAGAGAGCGGAGGACCGCCAGAAAGGGTGAGGAGAGAGAGAGAGAGAGAGAGAGAGAGAGAGAGGGATGAATTTCATACGATGACAGTCAGTGTTGCAGCTAATTCCCATAAGACTTTAAAACCGACGGAGGCTCAAAGAGCCACCAGCCGACTGCTGGACGCTGCGGGGGAATCTGAAAGCTGGCGATAGCGGGTCCTCCCCTCCTCTGCCCTGCCCCTTCTCCAGTTCCCCTCTGTGGATTCCTCCTCAGCTGCATCCGTCTTTATCTTTCTGTCTTCGTCGCGCGTCTCATGAATTCGGAAGCAGCGTGCGGGATCGTCGGCGCTCGCAAGACGTAACAATGATGGCGCGCGCGGCCAATGAAGCGAGAGCTCGCCCGCGGCAGACAGATGGCCAGGCCCCTGAGGCCCTTCCGCTCTTCCGCTGCAGCCGAAGGCTTCTTATGAGCGGGAGGGACCCCGGCAGGCGCATTAGACGCCCGCTATAAATCTCGCGCACGCTGCGAGCTGTATTGGTTATCTGGTCATCCATCTGCGCGCTCTCCTCTAGCCTAGTGTTCTGTTTTTGCACAGGACTAACAAAGCGAGCTCCCCCTCCACACCACTCTCTCTCTCTCTCTCTCTCTCTCTCTCACACACACACACACACACACACACATTCCCTCTCCATCTCTATCTCTCCGCGTCTAGTAACACAACGTGCGAAAGCTACAGAACAAATTTTCTCACGCAGTTGCTCGTATTTAGGAGTCCAACGCAAGGAAACGACGACAGTCTGTGACGTTCAGCCCTCTTGCGATCCTTATTCCACAGTAAACCATTGTAAAAGGGGCGTTTAAAAAGTCCATGCAAAAATAACACTGAATTACCAAACCGAGTTAAAACACCGTTCCATTCTGGCTAATTTTGATTATCTGAATCTAAATTGAATATCCATCCACTCAGCTCCATGACAGAATGAACATCTTCAATTTTATATTTACAAATTTTACCGAATGACACATTCAGAGTCTTTTGAGAATTTTTCTACAAAGATTATTACCGCCAGAAATATGATCCCAATCTACTTGTTCCTAACAATTAAAATATACGCCAGATAATGTGTTTCAATTTTGTAATACGAGAACTTTCAGCGTCACTGCTGCCCACATGGCGACTCAGAAAATTTTGAAACCACTTATAAACCGTTCTAATCGATGCTGCAGAGTCACCATAATGCTCCGGATTTCGCATTGGACCACATTTCTTCACAAAGAAGTATTTACCCCCATTTCCTCCTGTAGCCTTCCTACCCTACATTTCTTTTAATTTCGAAAATATTAGAACGAAAGCCCATCACAGGCCAAATTCATGAGGAACGTTGAAGATGACATGCATGGGAGACAAATGATGAGCTACTTAGTGCCTAAGCACGAGGTGTAAAAAAAGAATGTAAGTGTACACGACGGAGGCGAATGGACATATTATAATAGGACAAACAAAGAAGAAAACGGAAGATCCTCTCTATGGAAGTGTAGATACCACTACCAATTAGGAATCGGAAATTGCATTAAAAGAATACTTCAGATAAAGAAGTACAGAGTCTTGATTGGTAATTAACCAGTGCAGAATTGGAAAGCGGAACAGCAACATGTAAACAACTGTACGTTACAGGTTGTTAAAAATTGTTTGTAACGTATTGTACCTAACTACTATGGTCATCAGTCCCTACACTTAAAAACTACTTAAATTAACTTCCACTAAGGGCAACACACACACCCACATGTCTGAGGAAGGACTCGAACCTCTGGCGGGAAAGACCGCCTAGTCCGTAGCATGATATCTTGGACAACGCGGGTAATCCACGCGGCGTGACAGGTTGTACCACGCTAAAGAAACAAAATGCATGGACGTCGGCTGTAAAGTTAAAAGAATGGAGCATCTTCAGCCGTTAAATTACGGAAATTTATTGCTACCGGTTTCGACGCTCCAATGTGTCATCATCGGGCTCACTGAATACTGAAAATGGGATTTAGGTCTATGTTGTCTGCTGATGTCTGAAGTCATGCTGTCGTTGGCCATCTTTCACAGATTTTATGCAGTTTAGCTACAATCTTTGGATACCAGTACATTCTGTGTACGAAAGATAATAAATTAATTTTTACGTTGTTCAGGGAGCCTGAAGGTAACACAATGAAGTGTCGAAACTGTTAGTAAAAGTAGTCCGTAATGTAGCGGCTGAAGACGCTCCAGTCTTTTAACTTATGTGCAATTACGGTTGGCCCACTGGAGGGTTTTGCGTCACAGTCGATTCCCCTCCTGTTTGACGTATCGCAGCGTAAGTACTGGGCTCTACGTCTCCTTGTTTGGAGGCCTGTTGGATACACAACACCGTGCTGTATCGCGACTACTGTGCGGCAGCCGCACGCCCAGCCGGCGACGGCCGACGGCCGGCCAGAAGGAGAGCTCCTTGCAGCGCGGGGGCGGACGTCGCGCCGTGTCCCGCCCCCTGTTTGCCCAGGAGCATTAATAATGCCGGCGACCAGCGAGGAGCCGCCAGTACAAAAGGGCTGTGCAAGCCTCACGGTCTGAGGTTTACGGCCCGTGTACACACGCGGCCCGGGCCTACAAAGAAGGGCACGACAAATACCTCGTTTGTTCCTCGAGGGGTTGAAAAACGGGGGTTGACGATACAATGGTGTCAGGGGTCCTCGGAGGCTTCATCACAGGACCGAGCAGTAGGGAGGCGACGAGTTTGAGTGGAAAAGAATCTGAGGCAGTCCACTCCAAGACGAAAATGTGATATCAATAGGGAGAGGAAAATTTCGTGAATAAGATATGCGAAAACTAATGCGAAATTGGGGTATTTTGGTGAAATAACATGAAATTTGCTATTTTTTCTGAATACAGTGTGAAATTTCCACTATGTACAAAACTGGTCTAATGAACTTATGTCTGGAAATGCATGGTTCCCATCCCAGAGACAATATGTTCAGTCATAGTTTAATAGCGAGATTGCGATCTAATATGCGCTGTACCATGTAGCAACAGTTACAGTAGGACACGTATGGTTTCCTCCTAGAGGGTTGTAGACTTCCTCATACTGTGCCATTGGTGATTCGAAGCCTTACGTGACTCGTATCTGATGGCGCTCCAGTCCACTTCGCCGTTAACGCTCAGACATATCTGAATCGCGTCTTCCCTGGATATTGGATCGGACGAGGAGGTCCAGTTTGATGGACTGTTCCTTCACCCGATCTCAAACCGTGCGATTTCTGGTAATAGGGTCCTCTCGAAAGTACTGTCCATACAGAGCCCATTGAGATGTGGACACACTGAGGTAGAGTATTCTTGTAGCGTATTCACCATCGTGAAGGAATCAGCACAGATGGAAAGTGGATAGTTACGTGAGTTTTGGGGAAGTTCTAAGATGTTGAAAGAAGTAAGAGCTTCAGCTTATTCTTAAACATAAGAGAACATTAAATAGTGTGGAGAGAGCTGGGCAACCTATTCCTGCATTAGTGACCCAGAATGAGTTTACAAATGTTTCTGTTTTCTGAACGGACCCAGGTTGGATTTTTGTCATAATGTTATGATGGCACAATATATATTTAAATTCTGCTGAGAGGTACTGGGGTGCTTGCTCACTGAGAATCGATGGAATAGGCACAGCGTGTGATAGACCCGTAATTTGTCTGGCCGTGTGAACCACCCTATCTGGCCGTGTGAACCACCAAAAATGTTCAGAAGTTTGTAAACCAAAGGGACGAAACTGCTGCGGTCATCAGTCCAGTCCTTAGGTTACGCTAAGAACCACACCCACACATTCACGTCCGAGACAGGACTCGAACCCCCGACGGAGAGCAGCAGCCGTGAACCCCATTATTGTCATATCGATGAATTTTGCAATTGTGGCTTACACATTCTATCACTGTTAAGTCTAATCCTCTCGTGGTTTTGCTGCTTGTACCACGCCGAATCACAGTACAAAAGTGAAGGCTCGGTAGAATTAGTGCTGACACGACTTTGCAATTTAACATCTTTAGATAGAGCCAAGTGGAGTTCTTCTGGTGACAGTCTTATCTGCCCAGTTTAAATCTTCTTCGATAATTACACTCGTATTATTCATTACTTCCTGATACGGTATTGGGAAACAGTCAGGTCGAATGGGAGGTAACTGGCCACGCAGTTCTGAACATATGAAACTATGATAGGCTAGTAAGATTACTTGGAACTTCTTTGCATTTAATTTTAACCCCAGGTTTTTCGCCCTTTTTGCCGCTGAAGACAGGTCATCATCATTGTTGTTGGGTCTTCAGTCGGCAGACTGATATGATGCAGCTCTCCGCGCTACCCTGTCCTTTGCAAGTCTTTTCATCTGAGAATAACAACTGTAACCTACATCCTTTCGAATCTACTTACAGTAACCGTCCCTCGGTCTCCCGCTACACTCCAGACAAATTCTTTCAGACAGGATTTCCTAACATTTCAATTAATATTGGATGTGAAAAAATTCGCTTCTTCAAAAACGCTTTTATTCTCAAAGTCATTTCATCATTTTATATCAGAAGTTACTTTGCTGCTCAAATAACAAAACTTATCAACTATTTTTATTGTATCATTACCTGATCAAGTTTTCCTTTAGGTATACCTGATTTTTCTGACACTGCATTCCATTGTCCGTTTTTACTCTTCTTAAAGTTCATTTTATACCCTTTCCGTTCAATTGCTTTCCAAGTCCTTTGTTGTTTCTGGCAGAATAAGCCATTGGCAAACGGCAAAGTTTTTATTTCTTGTCGCTGACATTTTATTCCCTCTCCAAATTTCTCCTTGCATTCCTTCACAGCTAGCTCAAGCTCATCATTGATCTGGAATATCACAACATTTCAGGGCTGGTAATTCTGTAGAGCAGGAGGTCGTCGGCATAGAAGTGGTAATTACAGAAAGACAAAACCGATGAAATATCATTGTCATACAAGAACTAAAGTGGGTCCAAAACTGATCCTTATGACACTCCTAATCCTGCGGATTTTTCACTCTCACCTTGACCTTTCAAACCACTTCGGTGCATTAATTCAGCAGTATATCGAAATTGAGAGTACCTCCGTTTCATTCGTGTGTAACAGAACGCTCGGTGATGAGCCTAAGATACTCAGAACCACGTAGTAATCTATTTCAGTAAACTAAGCGGCCGGTATCGGCTACAATCAATGAGTTCGTAAGAGTCACTATGGCCACAGATAACTAAATAGCAGTATCAGCAATGCAGTTTTCTCAACAACTCGATTGATGGCGGATTACGGTGTTCAGGCGCGCGATAACTAAACTGCGGGTCCTTTGAACATCAAAAGCGACAGCGGAAAGCAGCGGCCCGCACACTGGATGAATCAGGCCCATCTGTCGCTGGAAACCAGCGGCGCCGCGTTCCAGTGATTGAATTGCTTTGTGTCGCTATTTTTCACTGGGCTTGTTTGATGACGGTGCATTATGGCTCTGACACACATAAAAAACGCGCGCGTCCCGCCGGGATTCCGCGGCGCGGGAAAAAGTAACTATCAGGAAGTTTTATTGCCACTGCAAACAACCGCCGCTGACGAAAGGTACACAGAATATGAAATTTTTAGTCACTCGCGGCGCCCGGAGTTCTTCCGCTCCCTGTCCGCCTCCCCCCCCCCCTGTCGACGCCCGTTTATTGAAAAATGGCCGTGTTTGAAAGCACGGCGTTGCGGTGAGTTAGGTCTTTTAGGGGCCACCCGTACCGTGTTCCAACTCCGTAATGGGCCGCCAGAAGCACGGGACGGTGAACGTGGCTAAACCTGTTGTGAGCCAAAGGACAGTCACGTATTTCGGCAACGTGACCGATGGACGAGCAGGTATTCTGCTGTACGTGGCTTGTTAAAGGGAAAATGTGTCAATAGCGCCACAACTAGAGAAGAACCGCACGAGAATGTGCATAGCGTGGAAACGACTGTTTTCAGAAACACTGATATGTGTGACATGGAAAACTGCGCTTCTAACCAGAAACAATTCGATTACCTCCTTTTCAAGTGCTAAAACTGTAAATTTGGTAATTCTGAGAAACAGAAACAGCGACGTAATAGCACAGTGGTTTCCATTCTAGAGGGTCGCAGGGTTTATTCAAGTGGACGACTTTATCAAAGAAAAATATCTTACCGACTGAATAAATATGAAAATTTAATTCACGAGGAAAGTCTTATAATCTGCCAAACAGGGGCGATTTCAGGGGGAGAGGGTGGGGGGGGGGTATGAGGCTGCAGCCCGCCCAGGGCATGAGAGAACGGGAGAAAATCTCCTATTGCGTTGTCCTCCCCGGACTAAGATTATAGCTTCGTCACTGCTGACAAGTTATGTAGAAAACCCGTTGTAAACAAGAAACCAATGTGGCTAAATGCGTACTCAGGATGATGCGAGAACAATATAGTCGTAGCATTCGTTCGTAACTATAAGATAGCAGCGCCGTGTCATCTTCCACTTAAAACAATTGTCACCTGAGTAATATTCCCTCTATTTATTCTTTCTCCAACCGTGAGATCGTACCTCATTTCCTTGATGTTTAGTGTGTGAATACGTATTTGTAGTGGCAGTCTGCTTTATTTTATATTTCAAAAATATAGCCACAACTATTATGTAAGCGTGTTTTTTTTAATATAAACGAATTTAACTTTAAAAGTTACATATGGAGAATACACAGCTGTACCGAAAATATTTGTTAAACTAACGATTTCGGCCCAAATCAGGCTATCTTCGGGTCTCAAAATGGGTACATTTCTGAGAACATTGGCCCAGAAGCGACAGGTTCTAGAGGTATTAATATAGAAAAGAACAATCTAGATCGCAGAATGTACTTTTATTTGACCGGTTTGAACCTATTTTAAGTCATCTTCAGAATATCCATAAAGCCGAATCCTGTAGATAGTAGCGTAGCAATGTAACTGAGGGTTTCATGGTATTCCCCTGTTAGTTACGAGGAGGAAAAATAAATAAATAAATTAATTAATAAACTATCTGGACCATATTCAGGTGAAAAGCTCAAGAAAAGGAAGCTCAGAAATCTTCTTCGTTAATGTCATATTGGTTGAAATTCAGAACGGAGTTAATATATAAATAATGTATTTCAGGTTCCAAGGGGAAACCCATGAAAATTCTTTTTCTTGTTGACAACCGCGGACATGTCTTCATTTTCAGTCTCTACGGTGGTGTGAGAATAAAACTGCGACCATACTTTTCCAATCATTTTAAAAAGATATTAACACTTATGATTTTGCAGTTTTACCTTCAATTTCGATTTCAATGCAAAGTTTAGAATCGTTGCGAACATATAAAAATATATGTTATCCTTCATAAGAAAGTCTGAGATTTTTAATGTGTACCCTGTCTTTCGATGCTACGATAAGAAAGTCAAATGGCTTTACTAAGTCCAGTAAACATTAGAAGAACAGAAACCTACTGCGCGTTTGAGTATGTGCTTTCTCGTATGTGTTACTGGAGATACATGAAGTGCTAGGGAAGTAACTGTTAGGTACGGCGCACGACTGTCGGAAACGCATCGAATCGCCGCCTACACCTATCAGAATCGCGTCGAATAACCTGCTGCCAAGACAGTGTGACCTACTTCTACGTCACGCAATGTTCACAGCTGCATTGTCTCGCGGAGTCAGCAGTGAAAGACAGTTCAATTCTCGAACATCACTTCCTTACACACGTCCCCTACGTATTCTGTGAATCGTACAGCATTGATTGATTGTAGACTGCATCGTATCAGGTAACTTGCTGAAACACGAAAACTTACCTCTTCGTCCTTCTGAACGAAGCAGCGCATTTCTTAGCACAAAGACATCGCATTTTGAAAGACAGTGATTAAGATCCTCATCTTAATATATACGTCTCCCAAGACATCTCTAAATAGGTAGTTAAAAATTCTGAAATAATTCAAACAATTTGCCCAACTCCTCCTCCTCCCTACCACAGGAGGGACAAATTCTCATAGTGTCCGCTCCAGTGACATCTCTGTTTTTCTCTGTAATAATAACTTTGAACAATTTTTATTTTTATTTTATAATAAAATACATTGTTATTTAATATAAAAACACTATTTCCATTTCCCCCCTTTTTGTTAATAATTCAGGTTTGACGTAGCACCAGAAATAATTTGATTATTGCTTATGCAGGCGGCGCAGAGCATAGTTGTACATATTTAAATGTAGTTGTAAGATTATAAATATAACAGCTTCATGTTGGGGATCATTTATAAGTTTATTGAATTGATTGACATTTCAGATGCTCTGGTAGCTGGTCGATTTAAAACTGCCTTGCTGCGCGGCACTCCTCTCTCTGATACCCTGATGCCGCGAATAACAAACAGCCAAAGGGTTTAGAATGAGGGAGCATGGGGGGGGGGGGATGCTGTTAACGCTAAAGAAGTGAAACCATTGTCACCAAATTGCTGAGCCAATAACATCTGTGGTGACGATTGCATAATCATTGAATTTTGAGCTGAAAGTGGTACTTTATCTAAAAAGAAGGAAAAAGGTTACCTCCATTACCTATGTACGTGCAAGCAGTAATTATCATTTTTCACGAGGTATACGTTCGCTTTAAAGTTTAGTGATCTCATGGGTACTGAATATCAGTATGAATATTTAATTATGTGGAGCCAAATAAACAATGTTCATATATATTCAATATAAAAAATCGTCTCTTCAGTACTAAACTTACGGAAATGGTACAGCATGATTCTGTCATTATTGAAAAATTCTTGTTCTGAATTTCCTGTGAAGTTATGCAGCTGACAATTTCAGTTCTTGTAAAGCATTTGGGTATTATCCTGATAAGTAAGTCATACTCATAGAATGAGATTTTGCGCTTGAAACTCCCTGTCAGCTACCTGAAAGGTCTGTATTGTCGTCAAACGTCCACTATGTACCCAGAAATGACAGTTATTTACATGCCCCTACACCGGCCTTCTTTCCCTTCCTCCTCTCTCTGAGTGCGTGTCAGCACTCTGCCCTCCACAGTAGCCTCAAGGCCGTTGAAGAGGAAGTCGAAGTAAGTCTTTTCTTCGTTGTGAATTTGTCTGAAGTTCTGTAATTAACGAATTGCACTCTCCACTCCCCGTCAAGAAAAACCTAGTATTAAACATAAGGAGTGGAATTAAATTAAATTTTATGGTATGATCAGAATTCGAACCCAGGACCTCCAACTTACTTTTAGGCGCTTTAGACATTTTTTTAATTTTTTTTTTTTTTTTTTTTTTTTTTTTAAAGTTTCTTATCTACATTTTTTTCCCTCTGGGTAGTTCTGCTCATTGAGGTCGCTGATCTTGATTGTTCGTTGTTGTTCTATTCGTTGTTGGCTCAGCTTCTTTTTTTTTTTTTTTTTTATTACAGAGGGCGTTCAGCCCTCTGCCCGGGCGCGCTGAGCCACGGCGCCCGGTGCTATCACTCAGCTATCACAGAGTTGCAGCCAACGCGACTACAGGGATTGTATTTAAGCACGTCTCGCTACACACCATATACTTTAATTCTGTCTCATGTTCCTTGTGAAATGCGTATCAAATTGCCAGGGCTCTCCTACATTGGAGGGAGACGTGATTTAAGACAGTCCGTGTAGTCGCTTTGGCTGCAACGCTGTGTTAGCTAAGTGGTCTTTTTCCTTTCACATTCAAGGCCGGGTGCCGTGGCTCAGCGCTCCCGGTCAGAGGGCTGAACGCCCTCTGTAATAAAAAAGCTTAGCCAACAACACATCGCACAAGAACGAACAAACACGAACAGCGTCCGCAACGGACAAAACTACCCATAGAGAACAAAAATAATAATAATAATAACTGGTCTAAAGCGCCTACCTCGTAGGTAGGACCGAGCGAGATGGTGCAGTGGTAAGACACTGGACTCGCATTCGGAAGGACGGTGGTTCAAATCCACCTCCGGCCATCCTGATTTAGGTTTTCCGTGATTTCCCTAAATCACTCCAGGCAAATGCCTGGATGGTTCCTTTGAAAGGGGCAATCCAAGCGTGAGCTCCGTCTCTAATGACCACGCTGTCGATGGGAAGTTAAACTCCAAGCTTTCTTCCTTCGTAAGTAGAAGGTCCCGGGTTCGAATCCGACGCACTGCATAAAATTTAATTCAATGCCTCTCCTTATGTTTAATATCATTGGTATAACGAGAAAATGTTGTGTCAAGGAATTGTATTATTTGTTGAAAAACCGAGGTGTTCTCTGAATGTCTTTATTTTCCCTGCTCCACTGTACTGCATGTACCTTCAAGTTGTTTGTTGTTCCTTTCACATTCAAATGCAAGTCGGTAAAATTGGGAAAAATCTACATGTCAAGTGTGTAAAAAAACTATGAGGGGGGAGGAGGTGTATAGTGGGGAAGGGGGAGAACGAATGGTGTACTAAATGGATATTAACACAATTAGATGCTAAAAAGGCTGAAAGAAACGACACCCCGGTCTTAAAGACCGAGTGTACGGTGCTTTGTGTACCTTATAGGGGGTGTACGGGCTGAAGGTTACTCTAAAAAGATATTACCTTGGCTCCAGAAGATGTCAGACTGTGTTCAGTAGACAGCAAAGCTTTGCACAGTGGCGTTGTTTTAATCTCCCTGGTAATAAAAAAATAAAAAAAATAAAAAAAACACCTGTATGTATCTGTATTTATATTATCGGTATTATATATTATTCAACTTGTAAATTTTGTTTCTTGACATGTTCCACGTCCACGAGGATCTGCTCGACACGGATCTACGGAACGCAAATCTAATCTCATGTAATCTAACGTCGGCGCCTCTGTCGTCAGGTTCGCCGCTGGGCGCGGGCTCTGCGGCCGACTTCTACCTGCCGGCGGCGCCCGCCTTCCCGGTGGTGCCGCCCCCGCACGCCGCGCCCGCCGCGCCCGCCTTCCTGCCGCCGCCGGTGTCGCTGCTGGGCTACCCGCCGCCGCTGCCGCCGCCCGCAGACCTGCTGGCCGCCGCCTCCTCCTGCTCGCCGCCGCTGCTGCCCGTCGGCTCGGCCGTCGCGGCGGCCGCCGTGCCCGCGCCGTCGGCGGCCGAAGACCTCAAGCTGACGACGTCCTCGTCGGCGAGCCGGGCGTCGGCGTCGCCCAGCGGCCGCAGCGACGACAGCGACTCCGACGACCGCGCGAGCGCCGGCACCGCCGCCGACGACAAGCCGGTGCGCTCCGCCTTCCAGCAGGTGCGGCCCGCCGCCGCCCCCGCCGCCCCCGCCAAGGACAAGGAGGGCGCGACCACGGTGCTGGCCGCGCCCTGCTCCACGGGGGCCGTGCGCCCGTCGCAGACCTCCAAGCCTGTCTGGAGGCCGTACTAGGCGAAGAGCCGCAGGGCGCACCCGTCGAGTGCGCCGTCGGACGTGTCTTACCGAAACTGTGCGACCGTGCGAGTGGACACTGCTTGACACAGTGACAAGTGGCAATACTTCTGTGTGCCAGACCTTACGAGTGATGCAAAACGTACGGTTTCTGCAGACGCTTTGCAGGCATATACTTGTTCATACTCTTTTATGGCTTTCACTCGTTCCTCGTCGTTAACAACTCTCCACCAGAATGAACTCATTGCCTCTTCAACGAGGGTACCTTCATTGTCGTCGCACCTCCTGATCGCAAATGTAAAGAGCTCGATGTTTCACCCTGAACTGACGCGAAATTCTAGATAATTTTTAACCTAACTTTCCACCGGAATATTTTTCCTGACATCACCAGTTAGGTGGAAACGATATCTGAGACTTTGTAATATCACTGATTTCACTGCATAACTTGACGGAACTGCCTGGTTAATCTCTCAACATAATAACTGTCTATTTGCTACATCTGCACTCCGCAACCCCCTCACACTTGATGTGTTTGTTCAAATGTCTGTAAATCTATCGGACCAAACTGCGTGGTCATCAGTCCGTAGCTTACAAACTACTTAAACTTAGGTAAACTAACCTACGGAGAAACACACACACCCATGCCCCAGGGAGGACTCGAACCTCCACGGCGAGCAACAGTGCGTTCCGCAGCGAGGTGCTGTAGACCGCTTGGCTACTCCACCGCGGCTTGATGTGTTTGCGGAGGGTTTGTGTACCACTGGCAGTTTGCCATTCCCTGGAAATAAGGTTGTTGAACAGCCTGCCGTGCGAAATATTATGTTCTTAATTTTACTTTCACGGACTTTCCTGCCTCATACAAATACGGAGAAGTCTTCGTTTCTTCATACTGAGATGAAGGGGCGATCTTAATTCATTTGAGAAAAGCAGTTCTCGTTTGCCAAAAACGTTGATAGATTTATTTATAACGACGACGATATCCTCTAACCCAACTTACCTTCAACTCGTCTCATTATGACAATACATTCGTTCAGTCGTATGAGTAGACGTATTCAACATCTCACGGTGTCGGATTGCAGACATTAAACAGTGACGTGTCAGCTTTATAATAATTACGTACAATAAAATGCATCGTAATTGTACTATCAATATTACTTGTGTAGACTCGCAGCACTTACGCGGATCTGTTTGTACACAAATAATATTGGAAAGTGCCCTAATTTGGGTTACCTTTTCTACATTCAGCGTTACGAGTAAACTAGCAATTTCAAAGTTATGGATATTGCTAGGGAATATTTTATACCGACCCTGCAAAAATAAATTAAAAAAAAAGAATATCTGCTCATTCAGCAATAGGAAAAGAATAATTATGATTTATAATTTTTCCTTTTGTACAATACAGTTCCTATGTTCGGGTTTTCGGATTTCATAATGAAATGTTGGAAATAAGCAGTAAAATTTTAACATATTCGTTATTCACACCAAATTTTTGTTTCGAAAGCACTGAGTACTGCACATAAATCACAAGAAAATGTTTATCTTAACCACAATACAAAAATAACTGTGGAAAATGAAAAGTTCACAGCACCACGACTAAATTCTTCTTGACATGCCAGCCTTCGATACTGGTTTTCTGGATGTAAGATCGAGCTACAGAGAGCATTATGAAGCAAGCGAGATTTCAGATGCCCGTAATTAGGCAACCAGCAAGAAACCATCACTTTGCCATATTGGTTGTGCAATTATGGTGCATTTTGTTGTATCTAATTAGGCCAATTTTAAATATGAAAAGCCATGTTTTTGTATATCTGTGACCTAACATAGAGAGATATCCAGCACATTAGTCATACGCCTGATCGAATATATTAGTATTATCCGACCAAATGATAGTAAATAACGAAAGCAGTCGTCGAAATGAAAATCTATTTGTGATTCTTGGCAAATAAAAATTTCTTTTCTCAAACAAATTTATTCATTGACTCTTCTAAGAAACTATTCTCTCAAAATTTCAGCAGAAAGATATACTGTGATGTGCAACATCTCTCTTGCAACGTTTGCCACTGGCGTTCAATGAGCGTTGAAAAAAACGCACTGCACTTTTTTGCATCTTTTCCATTGTCTCTGTCTGTGCCATCTAGAAGGGACACAAGTAGTACTCAAATATCTGTCGAATGGTAATTTTGTAAATTAACTGATTTATGATTGGACTAAGACATTTCAGATCATGTTCAAAAAATCAAATGTTTGTAGAGCTTATGGGACTTAACTACGGGGCCATCAGTCCCTAAACTTACAAACTACTTACGAACCACCTTATACTAAAGACAGCACAAACATCCATGTCCGACGGGGATTCGAACCCCCGACGGGGAACGGCCTCAATGATCTCGGCCGCTCCGCCGCTGCTTCAGACCATGTGTTGCTGCGTTTTAGTAATAAATAGCTCAGTCAGGCATCTGCAACTTTAATATTATATTCTTCGTCTCTGAAAACATCTCCTATATTCAATGGAGAGGATGGCAATGAGAAGGATATTGCATGGGTTTTGCCAAGGAGGGATAACTATAAGTGAGAATTCATCTTCGTGGGAACAAATGATGGAGTGTTTCGAAAAGATGAAAAGCTATTGAGCTTACGTTTCTAGAAGAGTCAACAAGCATACTATTTAATCTTAAAGTATATCTCAAGAATAAATAATTAAGCTAAAAATTAAAGAGATTGGAGCCCACATGGCGGCTTCCCTGCAGCTGTTTATCACAAGAATGAAACATGACTATAATAGGAAGAGGAAATAGTGAAGGTTTACACAACCCTCTGCCACACACCGCGATTTGATTTGCGGAGTATAGATGTAGGTGTAGCGATCGGCCAGTCTTGTGCGTCCATATTCGTTTCTCGTTTCTGGATTTAAATCTTTATATTTTATATTAAGTTTTTAATTAAGTTCTTTGTCAATGTAGTTTTTTAAGCTGACGAATCTTTCTAGAAATGACTGAAAAAGAGGCATTTGTATCTGAATGCATCGTCTCTTGTATAATACATACGCTCTCAGATGTGTTACTGAATTATCAATAAATTTTCTGGTGGAGAGTACAGTGTAAGCCACAGGCATCGAATTGAAAGCTAAAGAGATTATGAACAACTGATCTACTATAAAAACAAGTAAGTTCATATAAGGTGCTGTTTCATATGGATTGTCACTATGTAACTCTCGCCAGACTACTGTTGGTCAGAAGACACGTGCACGCCTTTCTACTGATGCATGAGAACTTTCGTAAACACTTGGACTGCACGTTTTCCGTATCAGTGAGAGAAGCAGTGACAACAACTTTAGTGACAAAACGGCCGTAGCAAGTGTTAACTGTTTGATTGCTGTAGATGAGTACTTGAAACTTCTGTGTATAGAGTTTACGTTCAGTATTAGAACCAAAGATACGTTTCTCAGTGACGGTAAATGTAAATCGACGTTTTGAGAAAATATTGCGTTCCTTGATTAATTTATGCTTCTGCCATTTTTCGCTAAAAGTGACTACTACCAATTCTATCAGCAAACATCTGGACTTCATTTTCTTATCAGTTTGTTGGTAGAAACGTGAGCAGTGGTCACAACAAAAAGTGGGACTAATTGTACAGATACTGACATTCTAAACATGGCTGTAATGTCCTACTGTAAATATAATTTTCCTTTAACTTGAAGAGTATTTATTTTATAAAAATGAAGGTCTCATCAGCGATCCGAGGCTTCTCAGCACCGGATTAAGCGCTACCCTAGATTTATCCTTTAGGCTACAGTAACTTTCTGATTCTATTGTGGTAGAAAACTTAGAAATCTGTATAACGCTTAATGTATTTATGTTCCTTTAGTGATCGTCTGTTTATGTACAGTGTCGTGTTTTTCCTGTCACAGAAGAAAAATTGTATGGATAGTGGCTTTTATCTCTGGCGCTATATGTTTTGTTCAGAGGATGTTGATGAGACAACCCAATTTTCAAGAACTTTGAACGTTTATACACGTCACAGTGTGTTGATTGTGTTTACCTCTGTGTACGTAATTGTAAATAAATAGATATACGCTTGTCATGAGAAAATATAAATATATTCCAAAGTATATAATAAAACTGAATGAAATATTACTCACTAAAAAGCGTGATGTTTATATTGTATGAAGGAGGTAGAAAGTATGTGCTGTAAAGATCTTTCCGGTGACAACGGCCAGTATTAAAAAGTTGATAATGAGTGTCTCGCTGAGGCGACGTCATTACAATTAGTTGTGGTTTATCTCCAGCAAAGTTGGAGTAACTTCCAGGAACGTCCAGTCATTTTGTATTAAATGTTTCGTGTTAGTAGTTTTGTTCTGTAATGCACTGCAGCACATACCTGTCATTTGAAAAGACCCACTTACGTAATGACTTCTGCTCGTGTCTGTCGTTTTAAAGTCTTGAAGGAGCCAGTTTGTAAGTTAAGAAAAAAAAGGCATATGAACTCTGAAGCTCGAGCCTCATAAATAAAAATGAAATAAGTAACGAGCTCAGATTCTTAAAACCATCAACTAATACAAAATATTTCTTCCTAAGCTCTGTTTCTTTTCAAAGGTTGGATCCATTTTTTGTACTTTGCTGTATATGGAATTCCCGAGGTTGTGATCATCTGATCTAGCGGCTATTTTTGTACTTTGATTGTTGTATAAGTGTGTTACATGTATGTCAAATGTCAGGCGATCATAGTACAAACTACAACTTAATAAAAATCTATCTCTACCAATCAAAGATGTTTTCATTACTAAATTAATACCCAATATTTAGATGGTAACTGTAAAACAAAACAAAAACTGATTCCTTCAAAGGGAAAATGTATAATTTTGGTAAGTCATTTACATTACACTGTCTACGATATCGGATCAGCTCTAAATAGCTCTCCGGTGAAGTGCTGTTACAACTATTTCATTATTGTGCAGGTGGTCGTCTATGAAAACAATTATATACAGGACGATTTTAATTAAACGTTCAAAACACCACCGGTCGGAATGACGTCAAATTGCAACGGAATATTATCGGATAAAGAGGAAAAGTTAGAGCAGAAGAAAAATAAATTATGTGAATAAATAGATGGCGCTGTATGTGTCAGAATATGTAAATGAAAAATATGTAATGCACACGACCCACTGAAGTTGGTATAAAAACGCTGGGTACACGGCTTTTCCTCATTTCGCGTCTGAAACGTTCGCCATGACTGTCTGAATGCAGGATCGCGCTCCGCTTGTACGGTTGTTTTTCAGTAATGATGACTGTGCACTCTGCAGAAGTTCCGGACACTGGAAGGTTTGAAATAAAAAGGCGTTGTTCTGGGAACTGCCATAGGTCTGGATAAAATGATTCGGAAATTCTAAAATCTGGTTCCTTTGGTGTGCAACGTAATAGATAGAGAGGAAACGAATTGATTCGACGTGAGTGGAAGAAGTGGCCACAGCAGTGCCAGAAAAGTGGTGGTGTGCAAACGTGTAGTGCACGGCGAACAACTCCCAAACATAGGACAAACCTGTCAGCACGGTGCGTAAAGTCCCACGAAACATCCTTTTCACATCCATTCAAAATTTACCATGTGCAGTAGGTTGCTTCTTGTTGAGGGACTATTTCTTTAGAATGTCTTGCTGGCAAGGAAGTGGACAATGAATGGCCGTCGAAGATTTTATGGACAGACGAAGCCATCTGACAGAAAATGTCAATACACAGTATTGTAGAATATGGACAAATTAACCATTTCCGCTTCATTCTGAAAAGGACATCGAATGGTGCGGGTCTACGGCATCAATTATCACAGGTCCATATTTTATGGAAGACACAGGTACTTCCAGTACTGTTACCCGTACCGTCACTGGTAAGCGCTATTTCATTTCAAGTGATATGACCTAGCCGTCGTGGACGGACCTACGTAACTAACAAAATCACACATGTACACCCGTGCACACTGATTAGTACAGTATGTTTAACGACCAACTTACACCTGAAGCATTATTGTATGGTTGATTTGTCACTTGTAGTCGACACTATTAAATTATGATGCTTTCAGCGCCATCTATTGATCAATTTTCACACTATTTATATTCCTTCTGCCATACGTTTTTCCCATTCTCCGATAATATTCCTCTGAATTTGACGTAATTCTGACCAGTGGTGTTATTTTACAGCATTTTGAAAGTTTAAAATTATAATCACCCTATATATGTAGAGGAGACTTAGTACTCGAAGTTCGGAAAAGTCAGCCAGTGTCGGTATTAGGCCTCAACTTTGGTATAATGAATCAAATTTCATCTATTTAAATCTCTTTGCTTTCCACATTTTGGGAGGAGGTACTGCGGACCAAAACAAGAAATAAATATCCAGCAAACATCGGCGCTAAAATGCATAATTTTAGAGCTGTGTGCTGTTCTTCACCTTTGATACTTTGTAACACCTCTCTGCCATGGATCAAGTGCTCATACCTTTTCAGCTATGCGTTTACCCTACGATTAGTGTGACTTTTTAGCAGTTTTGGTCCATACATTTCCTCTCAAAAAGTGCAGTGCAAAGGCAATGTGGGAGAAGAGATTTGTTACACAGTATCGAAGCTTTATAAATACTGTGAGTGTCATTGGACTGCATGTTGATCTATTAAGTCTTCTCTATATTCCCTCAAAAACTACCTGTTTTATTAATGTTCACCCTGTTCGTGCAGGCTGAAGCATAGTATGGAAGTTTGTACCGATCGCAGAATTCGAACTCGGACCTCCTGCTCACTAGGCAGTATCGCGCAGCACTACGCCACCCTGGCAATGTATCTTGGCACAGCCGCACGGATTACCCAACATTCCAACGTCCTCAGCCCAAATGCTCATCTGTGCCTCAGGCCTCATAATTTTCCCCACTGAACTACACTGCTAATGATCTACAAATCTACTGGAATGGCACCACCGGATTTAACTATTTGGGCGTCACCACCTGAAACGCCTTTATTCACTTCAAACGATTTACTTTACACATACGTATGTACACACACACACATAGTGGTTCTAAAATATATGAGAAATATAAAACGGTAGGTAGAGAGGACCGAAATAAGCAGGTATCGTACGGAAATGTGGTCGGGTAATGACATATTACAGCGCCAGCGTGTACAAAAGTATGAAAGACAAGAAACAGGGTTGGTGATCCTACACAGACGCTCGAAATTCAGTGAGTACTTCAATGCGGGATGCCTACAGTACTTTTCACAACGAAACTATTTCTCGAAATTTAACTGAGGATCCAAAGAGATTTCGATCATACGTCAAATATACTAGAGAGAAGACACAAACAATGCCGTCAGTACGTGATGGAAATGGCGATCCCGGCAGTGATAGCGTTACTACAGCAGAGTTACTAAACATAGATTTTCGAAACTCATTCACCAAAGAAGACGAAACCAATACATGAGATTTCGAATTACGAACAGAGGCCAGAATGAGTAACGTAGAAGTAGACACCATCGGAGAAGTGAAGCAACTAAATTCACTTGACAAGTCTTCTGGTCCGGACTGCATACCCATTAGATTTTTATTTAATTTTGAGGATGTGATAGCTCCTTACTTAACAGCCACATACAACCGGTCGCTCTACGGAGAATCTGTACCAAAAGACCGGAAAGTTGCACAGATCACACCAGTATTCAAGAAAGGCAGTAGGAGTAATCCAATAAACTACAGGCCTGTTTCATTTACAGTTGGCAGCAGGGTTTTGGAACATATCCTGTATTCAAATATTATGAATTATCTCGAACAGAATGATCTGCTGACCCAAGGTCAAGACGGATTTAGAAAATGTCGTTCATGTGAAACACAACTAGCTCTTTACTCACACGAGTGCTATAGACAAGGGTTCTCAAATTGATTCCATATATCTAGATTTCCAGAATGCTTTTAACACCGTACCTCCAAAACGGCTTTTAGTGAAATTGCGTGGTTATGGAATAGCACTCCAGATTTGTGACTGGATAGGGGATATCCTGTCAGAGAGGACAGAGTTTGTAGTAATCGATTGTAAGGCATCGACTAAATCAGAGGTGATATCAGGCGTTCCACAGAATAATGTTGTTGGTCCTCTGCTGTTCCTTATTTACATAAACGATTTGGGAGAAAATCTAAGCAGCTCTCTTAGGTTGTTTGCAGATGACGCCGTCATTACCGTCTATTAAAATCACCCGAAGATCAAAATCAACTGCAGAACGATTTAAAATAAGTCAGTATGGTGTAAAAATTGTCAATTGACTGTAAATAATGAGAAGCGTGAAGTCGTCTACATGAGTACGGAAAGAAATCCGTTAAACTTTGTTTACAAGATAAACCAATCAAACGTGAAGACCGTAAACTCCACCAAATACCTACGAATTACTGTTACTTCAGACTTAAACTATAAAGAACATGTAGATAATGTCTTAGGAAAGGCGAATCAGATTTGCGTTTTATTGGCAGAATACTTAAAAGATGCAACAGAACCACTAAAGATACTGCATCACTGCGCTTGTCCGTCCTGATTTGGAGTATTGGTGCCCAGTGTGGGATCCTTATCAAGTGGGTTTGACGGAAGCCATCGAAAGAGTTCAAAGAAGGGCAGCTCGTTTTGTATTGTCACGAAACAGGGGAGACAGCATCACGGAAATGATACAGGATCTGGGATGGAAATCATTACAACAACGGCGTTTATCGCGGTAGCGTGGTCTACTTATGAAACTCTAATCGCCATCAGTCTCCTCCGAATGCGAAAATATATTGATGACTCCCATCTGCGTAGGTAGAAATGATCATCAAAATAAAATACGAGAAATCAGAGCTCCAACGGAGAGATTCAGATATTCTTTTCTCCAGCATGCTGTTCGAGAATGGTATGGTAGATGAAAAATATAAAGGTGGTTCGATCAACTCTCTGACAGGCATTTAAATGTAATTTGCAAAGTATCCCATGTAGATGTAGAAACAGAAAAGGTAAATTAGGATAAAACATTTACTGATAGTTTACCGGAGGTGCTCAAAAGACCGGCCACCAACAGATACAACCTTAGCAGCGACAGTGCATGGATGAGCGTACATTAGCAAAGACGTCAGGTATGTCGACCATATGTCCAGCAGCGACTGACATGCGGGCAACTAGATTACCTTCAGATGTAACGGGACTATCATACACCAGACTTTTAATATGATCCCAAGCGGAGAAATCCACGCAGGTTCAATCAGCACCTCTCAATCAATATCAATAAATAAATTTTTTATCTTCCCTTCCAAATTTCCTTTCTTTCATACTTCTGAATATGCTAGCGCTGTTATATGTCATTACCGCCCACACATTCTTTTACGAAATGGGCTTAATTCGGTCCACTCTATCTCTCGTTTCATGTATGACATATATTTTAGGACTACAAGGAGAGACAGAGAGAAAGAGGAAAGAGAGAGAGAGAGAGAGAGAGAGAGAGAGAGAGAAACTGCCTCATAGGTTCATTGATTTGACGCTGGGAAAAATCAAACCAAAATGCCTCAGACCTTTGGGTTGAAGAAGTCCCACCTTTAATTGACAGACGAAGGAATCCTCAGATACGACTTGGCAAACGTTTTGGAATGAGGTGAGTAGCCATTAACATCAACTGGAACAGCGCTAGGAACATGTTAGAGCAGGTAAGATGTAATTAGGTGTTTTTAGCTGTTAGTGACGTCTGGGTAAACGGTGTGGGAGAATACAAGGTCTACCTGTCAGGATTCAAAACAGGAATAGCACAATGGAGTGTATGGCTTTCCAACGTTAAATAAGTGGAAACCAATTGCAATAGGGTATACAAACGAACGACTGATGTTGATGGATTTGGCAGTCTCCAGCAATGAAATTAGGATTGTGTTAGTATATTCACCTTGTGAACGGACATATCAAGATGAGATTGGTAGAATTTATGACGCACTCAGTGATGTAAGAGTAAAGGACAAGGACAATGTTTTGCTCATGCCAGGATAGGAAAGAGAACAAAAGGGATGAAACGTTGTGGCTAAAATGGAACAGGATATGGAAGCCAAAAGGAGAGGAAAACAACTCTTAGCTGTCACATACCCCCCTTTTTTTGTTTGTTTAAAATGTTTATAAATCTATCGGACTCAACTGCGTGGTTATCAGTCCGTAGCTTACAAACTACTTTAACTAAGGTAAACTAAGCTAAGGACAACACAAACACCCATGCCCGAGGGGGGACTCGAACCCCCGACGGCGAACGGCCACACGCACCTCAGCACGGCTAACCCGACGCGGCTCCCGATCTTTCCTTTCTTATTTTTTATTTATTTACTTATTTTATATTTTTAAGCATATGAACATACACCAGTAAACGTGAGGAAGGCTGGGGAACCAGATTTGTTATCGACTATATAACAGAATATGAATTCAGGGAGTCAGCCTGTGACACGTATTTAGAGATTTCTTTTATGTAATCATTATTTAATCTGGAGCGAACTTAGTTTTGTGAGAAAAAAAGTAGTACGTCAGGCCTATGTGTAGGAGGGTACGAGTAGAGATACGACAGGGCAAGGAAATCAGGCACAGAAACATAGCAATGATCTCAAAAAGCTGATAGTTAGTTGGGAGTAGTCATTCACAGTCAATGGAAAAGGAATGGACAAGCGACACTGTACTAGAACTGGCTAGATAATGTGTTGGGACAGTAGTGTGTAAAGGACAGCAAGAAACAGTCGGCTTAGTGGAACGAAACAGTCAGGGTATCCTGCAAAAATAAAATGAAGGCTTTTCATACTACAACAAAGGCAGGCAGAGAAAGTTTGTTGAAGAAAGAAACAAAGCCAAACAGATAATTGCAGAATCAAAGCAGAAAGCATAACTTCGAAAATAGGTTAGAAATTTTGGGTCAAGCCTCTGGGAAAACTTTCTGGAGTGTAAATAACTGTCTTCTAAAGAGAGGGAAGAAGTTATTGACAAGTACTTTGGGCCGGTGAGGAAAGCTACTCATTAATCCTGTGGGTGCCGTGAGAAAACTGAAGGAATATATTTTAACAGTTGCTTAATGTGGGGTAAACGTTGAGCAATGTTTCTGTGGTGTCGCACAAGTACAAAGTGCGCGCCACCTACTTTCGCCGCGCGCCGCCATGCACGCACGGCGCGGCGTTCTCACGACGACAGCCACGAGCGCCCTCTGCTGCAACCCCGCTCGTGGCCACCACGGAAAGACACCGGTCACTTCGGACTGAGATAGCAACGAGTTAGGACCTTCGTAATCAGATAGGCACCATTGAAGACTTTGCTATCGTACAGGCACTAGGCAGGCCTCTAACAACTATGTATCAACATTCTGCAGTACTATGTAAAAGTTAAGTATTGTTACATTCTGTGCAATATATATCTCTTTCTAATTTACTCTAGTGTTTATAGTTTCTGGCTGCTCCCCTCCGTACCTGCACCAGAGTGCTATTTTTGTTACTGTGTCGGTCTCATTCCACTCGGCCACCGACACCTACGACGAGGCTGGGACACAAAAGCGGCGACGAAGTTGGGACACAAAAGTGGCGACGAGGAGTGATACACGAACCTTGGACCAGTCCGCTTGCAGCAGCCAGACAGCAGCAGTCGGAGCACGCAAAAATTGCTCCCGCCCACCCACCCTTATTATAAAAATTTTGGAGGAAGATATTTTGTTACGTGATTTGTGGACTTTTTTGTTGCAGAGCGTCCTCTTTCATATTGAATTTGTGTTTTGTTATAAGTTACTTGTATACGCGGCGCCTAATCGGTCAGCATGGCCACTACCCCGAACCCAAACTTAATGGAAATTATTCAGTTACAGACGGCGCAAATAACACAACTTCTCCAGGCTGTGGCCCAGCTCACAGCGCAAGCAGCTAACCAACAACAACAGCCGCCGCTTCAGCAGCCCACACCAGCCGCCGTACCGCTCCCTACGTTCCGCCAGTACAACGAACGTGAGGAAGAATGGAGCGACTACTTCGCACAGTTTCAAGAACTCGTCGCGGCTCATCAAATTACAGGTCAGAGAGTGAAGAACCTTTTCTTATCGATTGTGGGCCCCCAGACCTTCGTACTATTGCAGAAACTATTCCCTCACGCATCTCCTCGTGATGTAGACTTTGAACAAATTGCAGATGCACTGAATGCTCATTATGAGAGAAAAGTTCTTGTAGCCGCTGCACGATACCGATTTTTCAGACTTAAAAAATTACCGCAGCAGTCACACCAAGAATGGATCACGGAATTGAAGGGCTTAACCCGCAAATGTAAATTTACTTGCTCTTGTGGACTTTCGTATAGTGACGTGATGTTGAGGGATGCGATTACGCAGAATATTCAGGACCCCAGAATTAGAGCAGCAATTCTGAAACAGTCTGACCCCTCCTTAGACAGTGTACTGCAGCTTATAGAAGCGCATGATACTTTTGACTTAGCTGATGTAGAAATGCAAAGCCATAGTGTAAATTCAGTGCGCCGCAACGGACGCTTTCCTAGCCGTAGTTCTCAGTGTAGCACTAGTGATTTGAATAAAGGGCGCCAACGCTCATTTCCGAAAAATGTACGTAAATCTTGCCCCCAGTGTGTGTCTCGCCACAAGCGTGCTCATTGCCCTAGTCGCAACGCAACCTGTTATCAATGTGGCAAATCGGGACATGTGCAGTCTGTGTGTATGCAAATTAAAAACTCAAAGAACGGTACCGTTAGAAACAGTGTTTCGCAGAGTGCGAAACAGTTCATTCTGTGAATGTTATACGGGCTGCGGAATTGAACAGTGCTTTCCTTGGATCTCAATTGCAAGAAAGTAGTTCTGCGCCTATGGCAAAACTATATAGTGCACCACGTAGCAAGCGCCGACGAGCGCGTAAAACTGTGCAACGGAAAAGGGTTCGGGACAAGCAAAATGACTATGAACAGTGCATTCCTGTAGTGAAAATAGTGCCTTCTGCAACTGCTCCTTGTAATAGTGCCCAGTACTGTGTAGCTAGTGACAGTAGACATCAAGTAGCTACTCAAAAGTGTAGTGCAGTAGTTAATTAATCTGGAGTAGCTTCTCAGGCTTGCGCGGACGCCGATCCGGCGGTAGTGTCATCTAGTGACAGTGTTGTTAATCCGCTGCGTGCCGAGTCTGCGCCGCTTCCTTCACTACGCGGCCCGCGCAAGCGCAGTAAACAAACCGTAGCAGACGTTGCCCACATTCGCGCACCTGTCGAGCGCCGAAAGCAAAAACTTTTTGTGAATCTTTCCATTGACAATAAGACTGTGCAATTTCAGCTCGACACTGGTTCCGCTGTTACCTTAATTAATAAAGATACTTATGAACTTCTGGGTTCGCCAAAATTATCGCTGTGTCAACAAGTGTTAACAGCTTATACAGGTCAAAATATTCCCGTGCTCGGAACGTGTAGCCTGCCTGCCTCTTTTCAAGGTGTTACGAAAACAGTTGCTTTTGTTGTTCTTCAAGCCAAATCTACGCAGAACATTTTTGGACTAGATGCTTTTGACTTGTTTGGTTTATCAATTCAAAGAGATGTGCTTCAAATTTCGTCAGTAGTGCCTCAGGACAAAATCAATGCTTTATGTGACAAATATAGTGACTTGTTTTCGCCGGAACTAGGTTGTGCAAAAGACTTCGTGGCACATGTAACTTTAAAAGAATCTGCAGTTCCAAAATTTCGTAAAGCTAGACCAGTGCCTATCGCCTTGCGTGATACAGTTGCCGAAGAACTTAAACGGTGGCAAGATAGTGGGGTGATTTCTCCTGTTTCTGCGAGTCAGTGGGCCTCGCCTATAGTAATTATACCCAAGCCGTCAGGAAAACTTCGTCTCTGTGCGGACTTCAAATCAACTGTCAACAGTCAAACAATTGTCGACACTTATCCCCTGCCCAGACCTGAGGAACTGATGGACAAATTAGGACAGTCTCGCTTCTTTTCTAAGATTGATTTAGCAGAGGCATACTTACAGATTCCACTTGATGACGAGTCAAAAAAGTTTTTCGTCATTAATACTCACATGGGCCTTTTTCAATTTCAACGCCTACCCTTTGGCAGTTCTTCCGCCCCCGCTATTTTTCAGCGTTTTTTTGGAACAGCTGATAGTTTCTGTACCGTGTTGCTCGAACTATTTAGATGACATTGTGGTATCCGGACGTACAGTTGAAGAACATTTAGCAAACCTGGAGTTCCTTTTCAAAGTTTTGACTGCAGCAGGTCTACGTTGCAATAAAGCAAAGTGTTCGTTTTTTCAAACTGAAATAGAGTACCTAGGTCATGTGATTAATGCCCAAGGAATACATCCCTTACAGTCACATCTTCGAGCAATCAAAGACTTGCCTCCTCCTAAGAATGTGCATGAATTGCAAGCAGTGATGGGAAAGCTTAACTATTATTTCAGATTTATTCCCAATGCCTCTCAGATTGCAGCTCCACTGCATCACTTACGTAGGAAGAATGTTCCTTTTGTATGGTCTAAAGATTGTCAGGTTGCCTTTGACAAATTAAAGTCTGCACTACTTAGTGATGCATGTTTGATTCCCTTTGACCCACAGAAGCCTGTAGTGTTAGCAGTTGACGCCTCGTCGTACGGTCTGGGCGCGGTAATCTCACATTGCATTGGATCTCACGATCGTCCTATTGCCTTTGCATCCAAGCTACTGACGCCAACGCAACAGAATTACAGTCAGATAGAAAAGGAGGCCTTAGCAATCATTTACGGCGTCACAAAGTTTCATCATTATCTCTATGGCAGAAAATTCTATTTGTTGACAGACCACAAGCCTCTCACATCATTGTTCTCACCCACAAAGCCGATTCCGCCACGTACGGCACAAAAGCTTCAGAGATGGTCCTTAATACTGTCTAATTATCAGTATGAGATTTTGTACCGACCTACCACTAAACACGTCAACGCGGACACACTTTCCCGACTTCCGGTTGGCCAGGATGTATCATTTGATTCTTCAGAAATGGCATGTTGTCAGATAGACTCCAGAGATGCTTCCGCTGTCGCAGACTTTCCTTTGAACTCTCGTCGGGTTGCACAGGAAACAGCTGCGGATGCAGACCTAAGTGTGGTAGCACGTTTTGTTCGCTCAGGGTGGCCTGCCAGAGCCAAAGACATTGATCGGCCTCTGGTTCGACGTTATTTTGCACAACGTCATGCATTATCTTTAAGTCAGGGTGTACTGTTGTTGCATACCGACAACGACCAAGCAAGAGTGATTGTTCCTCGTTCCCTGCAACGAGAAGTGTTACGCCTCCTGCATCAAGGACATTGGGGCATTGTTAGGACAAAGCAACTGGCCAGACGTCATTGTACCTGGGTTTGTATGGACGCTCAGATAGAGAGCATGACATCACAGTGTACAGTTTGTGCGGAGCATCAGGCGGCTCCTCCACAGCGTTTCTCAGACTGGCCACGCCCCAAGGGACCATGGCAACGTTTACATATTGACTTTGCCGGACCATTCTGGAATACGCGCTGGTTAATTGTTGTAGACGCTTTCAGCAAGTTTCCTTTTGTGATTGCCATGAACTCAACGACAGCGTCTAGTACAATCAGTGCCTTAACATCAGTGTTTTGCATCGAAGGCTTGCCTGAAACTATCGTCAGTGACAATGGACCTCAGTTTGTTAGTGCGGAATTTCAACAGTTTTGTCGTGTGAATGGCATTCAGCATATCACCACCGCACCTTTTCACCCTCAGTCCAATGGTGAAGCAGAACGTTTCGTTCGAACATTCAAGTCTCACATGGAGAAGATGAAAGGTCAGCACTCCAGGCAGTAAGCTCTTCAAATTTTCCTGTCTACGTATCGGTGCATGCCACGTGACGGCCCGTCTCCTGCCGAGCTGCTACACGGCCGCCGTCACCGCACTCTCCTTCACCTGCTGCAGCCTCCCACGCACCGAGTCGGTTCGTATGGCGCTACGCGTTTTCAGGTTTCTACGCCGGTGCTGTACAGGGTGTTTGCTGGAAACAAGAAGACATGGCTGCCGGGCACCATTCAGCGCGTGCTCGGTAGCAATATGTATGTTGTACGTTCTTCCACAGGGTCGGAGCTGCGGCGCCACGCAAACCAATTGCGCCTGCACAGGCCACGCGATCCTGTCTCGGGTTTCTTGATTCCAGACCCAGTTCACCGCCAGGGAGCACAACCACATCGTTCGTCCCCGGACTACGAGATCGTCCCGATGGAGATCGACGCGACGCCGCCGCTGTCGCCGCCGCAGATGACAGCGTCACCGAGAGGGACTCCGGGACCGTGCGTGCTGACGCCGCCTGGGCCACGCACCTCAGAAGAAGATGACCTGCTCCCTCTGGGCGGGGGCGGGCGCCCTTCCCCAGGTTTCGGCGGGTTCCCTGGAGGATCTCAAGGCAGATGCCGGGGCGCGGACGGCGTCTCGATCCCGGCCTCAGCTACGACGCCCATCCCACCAGTAACGCCCCCGCCCAGGCCCTCCTCCCAGTGCCGTCGCCGTGGCCCTCAGCCCTACGCCACGACGGCGCGGCGGTTTGGGGGGGAGGGGTGTGGTGTCGCACAAGTACAAAGTGCGCGCCGCCATGCACGCACGGCGCGGCGTTCTCACGACGACAGCCACGAGCGCCCTCTGCTGCAACCCCGCTCGTGGCCACCACGGAAAGACACCGGTCACTTCGGACTGAGATAGCAACGAGTTAGGACCTTCGTAATCAGATAGGCACCATTGAATTTGCTATCGTACAGGCACTAGGCAGGCCTCTAACAACTATGTATCAACATTCTGCAGTACTATGTAAAAGTTAAGTATTGTTACATTCTGTGCAATATATATCTCTTTCTAATTTACTCTAGTGTTTATAGTTTCTGGCTGCTCCCCTCCGTACCTGCACCAGCGTGCTATTTTTGTTACTGTGTCGGTCTCATTCCACTCGGCCACCGACACCTACGACGAGGCTGGGACACAAAAGCGGCGACGAAGTTGGGACACAAAAGTTTCAGTTTTCGTTGTAAATGTGATAGGAATTATGATGACCACAGGAAAAAATTTGAGGAAGTGGAGAATGCAGTCAATAGATTGCAGTGCAATAAAGTGGCTGGAAAGATGAAATTAGGTGGGAATTAATTAGATACAGCGAAATGTCAGGTGTCAAACGAATGATAATGGTAATGGTATGGTATTCAAGACAAGTTGAGTCTGACTGGATGAAAGCAGTAAATTTTCAAGCATGGAAACAGAAAATATTTTAACATATACAGAGGTATACGTTTTTCCAGCGTTGTGGGTAAAATATTTTCAAGTATTGTTGAAAGGAGAGTGCGAGTATTAGTAGAAGACATGTTGGATGATTGGATGATCTTTAGATACTGTCACAACCTGATCTTTAGATCACTGCAGATAATGGGGGTTTGCTGTGAGTGGAAAAGGAAATGGTGTCTACGTTTTAGAGATCTAGAAAAGGCTTGTGACCGTGTTGCTAGGAACAAGGTATTGTCAGATGTACAAGATCTTTGACTACATTGCAAATTTCTGCAGCCAATTAAAGGTCTTTACGTAGATTGTCAAGAAGCAGTTAGAGGTGACAGTTAATTTGCAATGGTACAGTGTGAATAGTTAACCGTTACAGGAGAATTACTCTTGCCAATTGAAATGATATGTCACTTTCCCTACTTTGGGATTAATTGACAGACTTAATGCAATTAAGTAATGAACTGTACTCATTAGCATTTTAGATGAGTACTAACCTATAAAACTACAGCCAGATATTGAGCAGGCTTGGCTTCCGACCTTACATAATCAAAAATAAGAAGGTATAGTTGACAGATCGCCGAGCCAGTGACACGTCGTCGTGCACCACAGGTGCGAGGCTCAAGGTAAGAAAGCGCACACCGAAAATAATAATAATTACAAACAAATGAGGCCTACCGGCTTTGTTGATGACCAACAGACTCGCCGTGTAGGCCGTGGGAACCCTATGAAGTGACTCACTGCAGCCGATCTGTGAGCACTCGACTGTGGCAGGGGAAAAATCATAATTGTTTATGGTCGAGTGCAAGCCATCTGAACAGTAGCAGGCAAAGGAATAGGGGATCATGGTGGAATTTTGTAAGGGAGACTGTGTTACAGGCAGCACAATGAAAGGCCATGTGTGAGTAAATTATTACAATTGGACTCCTCTGTGATGTGTAGAACGTCCACCAGAGTCCATATACGATGTCAGCACCCTTTTATTGTGAAGTTGGTACCAGTCAGCTTCCTCGATGCCTCACAGACATATTAAGACGACCTATACAGCAACTTTTAACATTTCACTGAGGCCGCATCATTGGAATACATGAAGCGGGATGATTATATCGTGAATCTGCCATGCATGTAGGCCATTCAAATCTCTCAGTGGTCCAACCTTTTAAATCATTCTACGCATGATGGCAAACAGCCATGCAAGCATGTCCTGGAAGAACGAAAAAACACAACCACAACTGAGAAAGGTCGCCAAGCATTGCGAGATTCCATGACTTCTCCACCCACCAGACAAGTACTGGAGATTATACAAAATTCATTAGTTCCCACACACTGTCTAAGAAACTCTAATCTAATGGACTGGAGTCCTACCGCCCCATCCATCGGTTGTCATTGACACCAGAACACCAAGGCCTATGTTTGTAATGGTGTCGTGCTTGGGAAGCCTGATTAGTGGACGAATGGCGTCGCATCATGTTCAGTGATGAGTCCCATGTCTCCACAGCCTCCTATGACCATTATGGTAGGGTTTAGTGATGTCAAAAGCAGAAGGCACACCTCGTCAACGTAGTGAAGAGACACATAGGCATTTTGCATCTGCGCGTCCTAACCATGATAGCACAGAACCGGGGCACAGCCTTCCAATGAGATAATGCAAGCCCATACACAGCACGTGTACCTACGGGATGCCTTAAGTCCTCACGTGGTCAGCAAGATCACCGAACCTCCACATCATTGAACATGTGTGGGCTGAGTTTGGAAGGGGCCTCTGTCCCACCAGTAACCCGTGGGATATGTTGGAACAGCTGCAACAGATGTGGACTAACGTGCCTCAGAGAAGGATACATGGGCTGTCTGACACAATTCTGAACCGTTTAAGGGCCTACATTGTGGCGGAGGAACTATGATCCCTTACTTTCCGTCATTCCTAACGACCTTTTCTGATTAACCGCATATTTACTTACATCAGAGCTACTGTAGTCTCTGGGAGAGCCAATTGTGAGAAAACTATTTCACCTGGTGTGTAACATCTATGAGACAGGCGAAATATCCTCAGACTTCAAGAAAAATAAAATAATACCCAGTCCAAAGAAAACAGATGAAGACAGGTGTGGAAATTACAGAACCATCAGTTTAATACGTCATGGTTGCAAAAGTTTAACACGAATTATTTACAGAAGAATGGAAAAGCTGGTAGAAGCCGACCTCATGGAAAATCAGATTGGATTCAGGAGAAATGTAGCAACACAGGAGGCAATACATTACGGCTTATCTTAGCAGATAGATTAAAGAAAGGCAAACCTACCTTTCTAGCATTTGTAGATTTGGGAAAAGCTTTCGACAACGCTAATTGGAATACACTCTTTCAGTTTCTGAAATCAGCAGGAGTAAAATATAGGGAACGGAAGGTTATTTACAACTTGTACAAAAACCAG
Source organism: Locusta migratoria (assembly GCA_026315105.1). Classification (NCBI taxonomy): domain Eukaryota; kingdom Metazoa; phylum Arthropoda; class Insecta; order Orthoptera; family Acrididae; genus Locusta; species Locusta migratoria. Next base: position 719,981,139 of record CM048745.1, read on the forward strand.
ACAGCGGTTGTCAGAGTTGAAGGACATGAAAGGGACGCAGGGATTGGGAAGGGTTATAGCATTTCCCCATTATTGCACAAATTGTACATTAAACAAGCTATAAAGGAAAGCAAGGAGAAATTTGGAAATTAAAGTTCAGGGTGAAGAAATAAAAACACTGCGTTATGCCGATGACGTTGGAATCCTTTCAGAGACAGCAAAGGACCTGGAGGAGCAATAGAAAGGAATGGATAGTGTCTTGAAAGGTGCGTATAAGATGAACGTTAACGAAAGTAAAACAAGGGTAATGGAGTGCATCTAAGATAATCAGGCGATACTGGAGGAATTAGATTAGTTAACGAAACAATAAAGGTACTAGATGAGTTTTGTTACTTGTGCAGTAAAATAACATATGATGGTCGCAGTACAGAGGATATAAAATGCAGATGGGAAGAAAAGCATCTGTGGAAAAGAGAAATTTGTTAACATCGAATATTAATTTAAGCTTAATCAATTTCTTTCTGAAGGCATTTGTATGGAGTGTTGCCTTGTATGGGAATGATACATGGACGATGAACAGTGCGGACAGGAAGAGGATAGAGGCTAGTGAAACGTTATTCTACAGAAGAATGCTAAAGGTTAGTTGGGTCAATCGCGTAAGTAATGAAGAAGCACTGAACAGAATTGGGGAGATAAGGAATTTTTGGCATACTTTGACTAAATACACATTCTTAGACATCAACGTATCGTGAATTTAGCGTTGGAGGGAACTGTGTGCACAGAGTTGCATAAAGTAAGCAGATTTAAATGGATGTAGGTTGCTTTTCTTATGAAGAGATGAAGGGGCTTGCTCAGGACAGAGTAAGATGGAGAGCTGCATCAAACCAGTCTGTGGACGAAGACCACAACAACAACACTGAATTCACATGGTCTGTCATAATGTATGTAATATAATTCGCTTCCAACCTCTCCTTCTTCCAGGGTTTTTGTTGGGATGTGTAGGCTCGAGAATTAATGGCAATCTGTACCAAGACGGTGATTCTTGGGATTCGAACTTGGCTCTCCTGTTCACTAGGCAGTTGCGCTCACCACTACGCCACTCTGGCACGCTTGCTTCACGCAAGCGCATGCATTACCTTGGCAGGCCTAACTCCTCAGTCCTAATTCTTGAATCATGTACTTCTTTATTAGTCACATTCTTACATGTGACTTGCATGTGACAGTTGGTGTTTCACTGCTACTACATGATTAATATGCTCAGCTCAATAACGATATAAAAAGAGTACCACACAGCGGTGATACTACACACATCAGACTACGTAACTAGTGGAAAAAAGAAAAGAAGGCCCCTCGGCGAGGACGAAAGACGGAAGAGTAAGGCAAGAGACTATACCTAGCTTGAAAAGTCATGTAAACATTCAATATATGAAAAATTAAAAGTGTTTGAAGTGACAGCAGGGAAATTTTCGTGTGAAGACCTAAAGCATTAGAAACAGACCCTCGTGGTACTGTTGGATAGTAGCCTCTCATCATTTTACACTCTCACAATGGGACATTTACTACAATACTGTACATAGCACAGTAAAAAGTTGTTCCATAATTAAGTAATGTTCTCCAAGTTGGTGCCTGAATTACCCCTTGAGGTCACTCTGTCGGTAATCACGAAATTTTCTTGTCTTTTGTTTGGTCCCTACAAAAATCTTCGAAAATGTATAAGCGTCATCATTTCTGTTATGTAAAGTGTAAACAAGAGGAGTAACGTCTGCTCACACACACACACACACACACACACACACACACACGCACACACGCACACACACACACACACACACACACGCATGCACGCACACACACACACACACACACACACACACACACATTTCTAAGAATTTCTCGAACCATAAACAAATGTGACTTTAAGTAATATAACATGTATTTCTCGAAATGCTCACTCGGTGAATACTAGACAGACGTCGAATCTGCATTTTCATCATAGGGTAAGGTGGTACAAATTCGATATTGGTACAATTCCGATCAACCTAAGGTTTCGCTCCATTTGTCAGTCTCGTAGTGTTGGTAGCACTTGCCTTTGCCTTTGTGTGGCGTCGTAGTGTAGCAGGTTTCTACAGCTCCTCCTGTGTTTTCCAAGAATACACCACTTTGTACTACGGAGATATAAATTTTTTCCTGTTAAGAGGTAAGTGAAGCTACTTAGTCTAACGCGCTCTTATAAATTTTCTAGTTTCCACGCGCTTGCAAATTCTATATTAGTGAGCTAAGAAACTTGTTTTCCATTCGGGCGTGTTCTGAGGCACCTACAGAGAAAGCCTCTGTGACATGTGCTGCCATTTGTTGGCAGAATTCACTGCTAATTACTCGTGAATACAGTCACGCCAGTAGTACATTTTCGATCATAAAAATGGTACAATTTCGATACCCTAGTACAATTTCGATCAATGCAGTTTTTCAGTTTAGTCCGTCACGATTGGTTACCATAGACATATTATACACAATTATTGCAAATATATTTTGTAATATATTTAAAGATTTTCCTACGCGATTTTTAAAGCCACCTCTTATTTTCTATATGCCACGAAAACGAGCGAAAAAGAAAATCTACAATAAATGGAGTCCAGCTACATTAGATGAGGCAATAAAGAGTGTAATGAATGGACATTTGAGGCTTCGAGCTGATTCACAATTATATGACATTCCTTTCAGCACTTTACATGGTAAAGTGCAAATTAAAAAGAAAGTCAAGCTGGATTAAATCCAACTAGTCCTATAGAAAACAGAATTGGTCATCCAACGGTACTCAGTTCTGAAATGGAAGATGCTTTGGTCCAGAGAGCTTTACTTCTAGACCAGCGCGGATTGGGTCTGTTGCCACTCCATTTAAGAAAAGCTGCATTTCGGTTAGCTGAGAAAAATAATTTGAATCATCCATGGAACTTAGAAAGCAAGGTTGCTGGAATCGACTGGTTTAGGGCATTTGTTAAGAGACACACTCACCTTAGCCTGAGAAAACCCGAGGGGCTTTCGCGAGCCAGAGCTGAAGGCTTAAATAAAGCAGAAGTAAGTAAATATTTTCAGAATTTAGAAAAAATCTTACAGTATTATGATTTGTTTGGTAAACCAAAGTGTATTTATAATATGGATGAATCCGGCTTTCCTCTTAACAACAAACCCACAAAAGTAGTAAGTCGTAAAGGAAAGCGAGGAGTTGTTTGACTAACTAACGTGGAAAGAGGACAAAATGTGACTGTTGCTGCATGCATGAATGCAATTGGATAACCTCCGCGCCGGCCGCGGTGGCCGAGGAGACTGAGGCGCTCCAGTCACGGTCTGCACGGCCACTACGGTCGGGGGTTCGAATCCCCCCTCGGGCATGGATATTTGTGCCGTCCTAGTTCGTAAGTAGTTCATAAGTAGTTTGTAAGTTTAGGGACTGATGACCCCGTAGTTAAGTCCCATAGACTTTACAAACATTTGAACATTTGAACATAACCTCCACAGCAAGAGGAAACTTTTTCAACAGGGCACAAGGAAAACAATGAACAAATGCAACAAGAACAATAATCGGAAATTTGAGTAATGATGAAAGAAGTTTACCAAACTGCAATTCGCCAGCAAACAACGAAAATAATTGTGGATTTTGTTTATTGAATTATTATAGTGCAGAATCAGTAGCTAAGGGTGACTGGATTCGCTGCCAAAAATGCAATGTTTGGTACCACGAAGTATGCGTTGGTCCCCGATGGAAAAAGTGCTTTATATGTGGAAGATGCAGGTGATCAAAATTGTACCAGGAAGTGATCACAATTGTACCTAGTGTGGTACATTTTCGATCGATTCTTCTCAATTCTGTAACCTGTTTTTGTGTTTATACCAACTTTTGTAAGTGTATAATATTTGTGTTACATATCCATTAAAACTCCAAGAACAAATGCCATAGTTAAAATTACTTCTTTTCGTAATATATTTCAATTTACAATAACAAGTGTACGAAATGATCGCAATTGTACCACCTTACCCTACCACCTTGACACTTGTGCAGAAAGGTGTGCAGTATTCTGCAGCATCCAATTTCAGTAAGCTACCACAAGAACTCAAGAATCTTAGTACTAACCCACGCGCGTTCAAATCTAAACTGAAGACATTATTGATAGAGCTGAAGCATTGAATTAAAATTTGTGGTGCGGCCGGGAATCGAACGCGGACCTCCATGCTTACTAGGCAGACGTCTTAACCGTTAGACTACCACACCACTAACGATTAAGGCGCCTCGGAATAGTCTATGTACGATTTCCCTCCACAACACAAACTTTAATTCAGCTTCTTTGTTCCAAAGATAATTGCCACTACTGCCAAGGCTCTCCATGCAGCGGAATAGCACCTCAGCAATGGACATGGTGGAACAATCCTGTTATGGTGATATAAATATCAATTAAATACAATGAAAGAATCCCTGAGACGGATTTTCGTCTCAAATATGTCAAAGACATTATTGATAGAGCTGAAGCATTGAATTAAAATTTGTGGTGCGGCCGGGAATCGAACCCGGACCTCCATGCTTACTAGGCAGACGTCTTAACCGTTTTTTTTTTTTTTTTTTTTTTTTTTTTTTTTTTTCTTCTTCTCTCTGGGTAGTTCTCTTCGTTGCGGACGCTGATCGTTTTTTTTGTTCGAGGTTGTTCGTTGAATATTTGGCTCAGCTTTTTTATTACAGAGGGCGTGGAGCCCTCTGACCGGGCGCGCTGAGCCACGGCGCCCGGCAAAACCGTTAGACTACCACACCACTAACGATTAAGGCGCCTCGGAATAGTCTATGTACGATTTCCCTCCACAACACAAACTTTAATTCAGCTTCTTTGTTCCAAAGATAATTGCCACTACTGCCAAGGCTCTCCATGCAGCGGAATAGCACCTCAGCAATGGACATGGTGGAACAATCCTGTTATGGTGATATAAATATCAATTAAATACAATGAAAGAATCCCTGAGACGGATTTTCGTCTCAGGGATTCTTTCATTGTATTTAATTGATATTTATATCACCATAACAGGATTGTTCCACCATGTCCATTGCTGAGGTGCTATTCCGCTGCATGGAGAGCCTTGGCAGTAGTGGCAATTATCTTTGGAACAAAGAAGCTGAATTAAAGTTTGTGTTGTGGAGGGAAATCGTACATAGACTATTCCGAGGCGCCTTAATCGTTAGTGGTGTGGTAGTCTAACGGTTAAGACGTCTGCCTAGTAAGCATGGAGGTCCGGGTTCGATTCCCGGCCGCACCACAAATTTTAATTCAATGCTTCAGCTCTATCAATAATGTCTTTGACATATTTGAGACGAAAATCCGTCTCAGGGATTCTTTCATTGTATTTAATTGATATCTAAACTGAAGAGTTACCTCATGGCTCACTCCTTATATTCTGTCGAGGAACTCCTGGAAAAGTTAAACAATTGAGCTAATTCCTTTAATTTTTTCGTTATTGATTCTTTTCACTTAGTCTTGCGGAACTATTATTATCATAGAGACCGTCAAAACGACAGCAAAAGAAAAATAACAGCGTTCGTTAATTTAGAGTTTCTCACAGAATGTTTTTCTTAGACAAAATAAATCTGCTCTGTAACTGAAGATTCTTGAGTGTGGAACAGGAAGTAATGAAAATGGCGTGTGGCTGGGGATTGTGATGCTGTAGCTTCTTAAGCAAATGTATATACGAATTTCCATATTGTCGGGTTGAAATGGAAGCAGGCTTGACTTTGAAGGCAGGGTTGTCAACTGAACACATCACTTATACTGAAAGTAGGTTTACTGCGAACTTAACATACACGCAGCACTAACCGCTTCTCGCGCAGAATGCTCTGCTGTTTATACCAAGCCCCCACAGTCCCGTAAGCGGCCGACAGCGAACAGCGGACAAATTGAAGAGCGCAACGGCGGCCATTGTAGTGGCAAACTTCCGCGCGAACTTTAAATGTGCGTAAGATTATTTTGATTAGAGAGAGTATTCATTTGAGTTAACTCACGAAAACTATGTCTAATTGAAATATATAATTACAAAACAGCTTCACACTCCTTGAATATACAGCAACTATCGGTTGTGTGTAAATTTATCACACATACGGTGTATAAATTGGCCAACAGCGTTTCCTCTTCCTAACGAAACCGAACTATAACATGTAGTTTTTTGCCTTCTAAGAGCAGCATATGAACGGAATTTATTGGCAGATACGATTTTTTGGCACTTTCTTATTATACTTTTCGATTGTGAAAGTTTTGTACAAACATTAATTTCGGAAGAGTTTCACACTTTACGTCTCTGCTTTAATGCTGTATTCTCCAATATTTAGATTTTTCATAGCATCAAAAAATCAAACAGGGTTGACTGAAACAGCTAATGTTAAAAATCGATTGTGAAATATGCCATCAGATAAATAATTAAAACAAAAGCTTCTTACGTTGTGAATACAGCAATCAGCCACTACCATATTCTTTTAAGAACACGAAGTATGCCATAACTTTTTTCTTATCTAAGACATCTAACAGTAGCAATAGGGTATATAACAAGAAAATTAGCATTTTTAATGCTGTAAGCCCTATACCTTATAGCAGAGTGAACTGCTCAAAAGTCAGCAACTATCGTTACAGGGTTGAACTTCACAATGTGCATCCACTGTGGCTATGCGCCGTTCATATATGGAACCATACACAGGTCTGCAAACCCCTTTCAGTTTTTTATCTGTATGTAAAGCAGATTACTTTTCAATTCTGTGTTACAAGTTGCTAATATTAATTTCATAAACAAAAATTCGAACTGCAGTGAGGCAACTAATTTCGTGACCCCAATAGTTATTTTACACAATCATAAAATGAAGCTTTTTAACTTCCTGTCCACCAGTACTGCATAAAGTAGCTCCTTTTTAAGATCTACCAGTAATATAATATTGTGTTGACTAACAGTGAGTAACTATCTCTGAACACAAGTAGTAGGGCTACTTGTATTCCTGAGAAATATAAATGGGAATACAGTATTGTATTTTTTTATTCCTTTCAATTGATTTATGTATTTAAACGCTGAGATGCTCTTCAACATTGTGCTTCATGTACACTGCGATAGTCAAACAATACAGACGTGACTATCAATTGCGTATATATCCCGTAGTAGTTATTTAATACACGATTTACCCGCTAATATCACTGGTATTTATCTGACGCTTGCCACTACTATGGCGGTCGAGCGAAGGTTCAAATTATCCCGCGACAGCAGCGCCATCAGGGAGTCTAGTTATTTTTACAAGGTCTTTGGTTTATACATAGACAGAATGTACCAGAAATTAGAAGAATAGTTAATATAAGAAACATGTAGAAATTACAAGTGAACATTAAAAACATGTAGAATATTCTGGAAATGATAATTACAAAGAAATTTTTTTTCCGGTGGACCTATTTTTTAATAACGTTTATTAAAATTTGATGTACAAATAAAAACATTTACACTTATTTTACATGAGTGAGTTTTGTTTTATGTATTACATTTTAGTGACCCTGAAATAGAAGAAAAAAACTTTTATGAACTATTTTTTAATGACAGTAATGCATTAATGAGTTCTTTTATTACTTTGTCTTTTTCCACTGATTTAGTTTCTCTTTATTCTGTCTTATGCGGTAATTTTGCTTGATATTTTTTGTCATCCTTTTCCATATTTATGATGGAACAAAAACACAAGTAGGTAAATAATTGTAAAATAAAATTGTAATAATTGGTTTGTCACCTGTTTGGGTGCCGCTTGTGAAATTGGTGTGACATGCGTACATATATAATGTTTTGCAGTGAGATGTATGGACAAGGTGAGAATCACAGTGAATGAAAACAACTGAAATAAAAAAAAACATTATGCACAGGTATATGCAGGATGACACATAAAGGAAAAACATGGGCAACACACTAAGAAAATATCATTTTAGCCAGAAAATCTTAGGGCGAGTAATCATCAGTTTCCTACATATAGTGAAATAGCATGTACAATGACATCAATCGCAAAGCTAAAGTTTGAGGCTACAAACAAAATTATTGGTCAAATCAGGAGCATACTATTACATTGACCGGCGGTCGCGGCTGCGTTGGCGGCGTCGGCGTCGCTCGCAGGTTTCGCAGCGCCACCTCAAAGGCTGCCTTCAGCGAGATGTCCAAGTAATTATGGAATGTTTATCGGTATTTAAAACGCTGTTTGGCCCTTTTATTTTCTTCCCACAGGTCTGTTAAGAATTTTAGTTGGTCCTTCTGTTTTTCTGTTATGACCTGATGGGCTGTCATTGCTATTAGCCACATAGCGGCTATTCGGTTTGGCCTCGGAAAGGTCCATGCATCAGGGTCGGTAAGTGCCGTGATCGAGATGGCTCATGGGTCTGTCCTGTGTATCAGTGCCAACATTTTTCTACACGTTTCCCAGATTACGCCGCTCTGTCCGCACGAGAATCGATGCTCCAGTCTGTCTTTTCCGTCACAGGCACCGCATTTGTCGGAGTTTCTTTGCTTGATCAGCGCCAGCCTCTCGTTTGTGGGTACAGTCCGGTGCACTACTGTACCACGAGTCTTTGGCGTGGGATGGTATTGCGTTTTCTGCGATATTCTTCCAGACTCGTGGCCAGTCTGGAAGCTTTCTCTCTATTTTGGCCTTGGCGGTAATCCCCCGCAGTACTCCATATACTTTTCGTGTCGTTCTTTGGCTCAGCTTCTGTATTGAGGCGATCACATAGCTTCTATCAATAGTGAGCTGCTTTATGTGTCGTAGCTTGAACGGTATGTGCCCGGCGTAGACTGGCGCCTCTTCGGACTGCGGCCTGTAACCTCTCACGAGAGTGCTGGTGATGCTGTCCTCGTGTCTTTCTTCCGTTTTCAGCTGTCTGTGGAGCAACAGAGCAGCGCATTTCTTCTTCACGTCCACTAAGCCAACCCCACCTTGTTCCCTTGAGAGGAAGCATATTTCCTGAGAGACTTTAAATATTTCTCTCCGCCATAGCAGGTAGTAGCCAGCGCTGTTAAGTGCGCGTGCTATCTCCAGTGGTACACTTAAGATCTGCGCCATGTACCAGGCTTTCAATAGGATCGTCACGCTTATGAGTTCTACCCTCTGTGAGAGAGTGAGGTTCCTGTCTGCGTGTGTCCTGGCGAGCCCCCTAATGGTATGTAGGATGTTGCGCCAGTTGTTAGCTGCCATCTTCAACGGACATTTTTGAATAACTACGCCGAGTATTTTGTGTCTGTCCACAACTTTATACCACGGCTTTGCTGGTGTTAGTCTTCCATTTCCTGTGGCAAGCAGTGCAGTTTTCGCGGAATTGGTCTTGGAACCTGTTGCTCTTTCAAACGACGTTTTATTGATGTCTTCTTCATCAGATGCGAAGACTCCCATGTCATCTGCATATGTTATGCATGAGACTGTATAATCGCGTATTTGATAGCCTCTTATGTTGTTACCCAATTTACGTAACAGTGGGTCCAGAGTTATCGTAAACAGGGCCAGCGAAAGAGAGCATCCTTAGTGCACAGATTTTTCTATCTTTATTGTTTTCGACGTCCATCCGTTTACTATTATTTTTGAGTTCACTTTAGTAATTATATTCTTTACTATTTCTGCAAATTTTGGACCAAACCGGAGATGTATGAGCGTTTTTAACAGGTAGCTGTGACTGATCCTGTCGAAAGCTTTGTGAAAATCAATTGACATGATCGCGGTGGTGGTGGATGTTACCGCGGTGTGAGAGATTACGTCCCTGTATGTGTTGACGGCGTCGAAAATGTACTGCACAGGTCTGCCACGGGCTCATGGCCTTCTTCATTGCGGCCTTCATGTTCTCTGAGAGACATTATGCTACAAGTTTATAGTCATTATTCAGTAGCGTTATGGGCCTGTAGTCATCTAAGGTTTTCTCTGCTTTCTTCTTGGGAATTAGAATAACCGTCCCTTCGAGGAAGATGGGCGGTATTTCCGTTCCATTAATTATTTCGTTTGCGACTTCTGCCATCGTTTCGCCTACGATATCCCAAAACTGTATGTAAAATTCAGTCGGGATACCGTCGGCTCCTGGTGCCTTTCCTTTTGCAGTCGCCTTCAAGATGTTTTCCAGGTCGCTCTTTGATATGAGTTCTGTGAGGAGGGCCCGTTCTTCGTTTGTTAGAAGTGGGAGAGCTTCCTGTAGGATACTCATAACTTCGCTGTAGTCGTTTTCCTCTCTGCTGAAGAGGCAGGAGAAGTGTTGTTCGGTGTGGTACATTATGTCGCTCTTGGTGGTCAGTTTGTTTCCCTGACTGTCCAGCAGTTCTAGGATGGGCTTGCCGCTGGCCCTCTGTCTCTATGTAGGTGGTGCAGTGTCACAGGTTGATCTTCGACGCCCCCGTGGGGCTGGCTTCTTGTGATCACTCCTTTCATTCTCCCTCTTTAAATGTTGAGGAGTCGCGCTTTTATCTGTCTGACGCGTTTCATATGCATTGGGTCATCTAACGGGGCGTTTAGGGCGTCTCTCAGACAGAGTGCGTAGAAGTCTGCCGTGTTCTTTCGCCTTCTCTGCGCTGTAATTTATTAAGGATTTCCTCATCGCTGGCTTGGCGCATTCCACCCACCACTGGAAACTCACTCAAGGAAACTCATTAATAAAACTTTACAGCATAACAATATGATAACCCGTACCATTACATACAATAATGAGTAAGTTAATTGTTACAAACATAGTATAAGAATATCACTATTAGATATGATAGCGTAATATTGTGCTTAACTACAACATACCCACAATATCTGCGCGGGAGGAGACACTCCTATCAGTTAACCGGCGCACCCTCAATTAAGCTAAAACGTTATTGTTGACTGAATCCATCCAGAACGCAACTGAACGTCATCAGTAAGTTCTACACAGCTAATTTCGGCCATGCCAAAGATTCGGCTGATTTCTGGGCTGATTTCGGTCCGTCGTTAAATACGTCACTTATTCTGGAATGGTAAAAGCGGGGGTTGTGATGCGGATTGTACACAATACAGCGACGCTTCTGTCTGGTGATCAGGCATGTCGATCAAAACATTCGAGGACGAGTATGGCTGCCCTATTCCAATGTAGTTCAGCATCAGTCCTGAAGTGATATAGTATTTTACTGTTATAATCTGACTAGCCTAAAAAAACTCGCACTGACGTGTTTTACGGCCCACTTTAGATTTGTAGTTTTATAAGTTTTTGCAAACATTTTGGACCAAAATAGTAATATAATAATCTAAAGCCGCGGTGGAGTAGCCGAGCGGTCTAAAGCGTCTCGCTGCGGAGCGCGCGGTTGCTCGCCGTGGAGGTTCGAGTCCTCCCTGGGGCATAGGTGTGTGTGTTGTCCTTAGGTTAGTTTACTTAGGTTTAAGTAGTTTGTAAGCTACGTACTGATGACCACGCAGTTTGGTCCGATAGATTTAAAAAAATAATAATCTAAATAATAAAAAATTAATTAATAAGAGTGTCTGAAACCCTTTTAGGAAAAAAAATAGGTAGTGGCAGGTATAGAACCACTGACCTTCAGCATCACCAACGCATTGCCCCCTACACTACGGCTAACAATCATAACGTGCATTCTTTTATCTGATGGTCGTTGTTAACTGATGCTAATATCGCATTTGTAGACACAAGATTATCATTTATCGTACGAATAACGACGTATTTTTGTTAATTCTTCAGTGCGCTATTTCTTTGAAATGACAATGTGTAAGTTATAATAAGAAAATCATCAAATACGCAACGTAAGATGGCATATTCCAGGGAGAATTTTGGGCGAGGAATGTCACATGACATCTGCGAACGGCTGATTTTCGGTAATTCAATGGAGGGTGTCAAAACTCCGTTATTTTTACAAATATCTCTCAAACGATACGAGATATGAAAAAAAAGAAGAAGAAAAGAAAAGAAAACATAAGGGAACAAAGTTGTAGCGAATTTTTTCCTCTACAAATTCGTTTATTCAATATTCGCGTCAGATGAACGCTTTATTTGCTATTTAAGTTACATTACAAACGGCAATTTTTTCCTCTACAAATTCGTTTATTCAATATTCGCGTCAGATGAACGCTTTATTTGCTATTTAAGTTACATTACAAACGGCATTTTTTTGTATTACTAACGTATTTCTCGTCCGAAATAATTCAAAAAGCGAGGTCCTGATCTCTGGTAGCCAACAATTATGTCTGTAAAATTTGGTGCCGATCGGTTGAAATGTTCGACCTACAAAGTGAGAACATGTTACTGCCAGACAGACAACGTCAAATCGCCGTTAGTTTTGCAAATATCTCTGCAACGATGCGAGGTATAAAAAACATAAGAGAGCAAAGTTGTAGAGAATTTTCTCCTCTACCAATTTGGTTATTCAATTTTCGTATCAGATGAACGGTTCGCTTGCAATTACAATTAAATGACAAACGGCTTTTTGTGCTATTATTACCGTATCTTTAGTCCGAAAAATTTGAAAAAGGGAGGTTCTGGTCTCTGGCGGCCTATAATTATGTTTGCAAAATTTGCTGCTGATCAGTTGAACGGTTCGTCTTAAAAACAGGGAACACGTTAAGGACAGACAGACGGATATCCCAAAATCGCCGTTATTTTTTCAGATATCTCTGAAGCGATACGAGATATGAAAAAAAAAAAAAAAAAAAAAAAAAAAAAAAAAAAAAAAAAAAAAAAAAAAACCATAAGAGAGCAAAGTTGTAGAGAATTTTCTTCTCTACAAATTCGGTTATTCAATTTCAGATGAATGGTAAGCCATTAGTTTCATTTAAGTTTCGAGCTGTCAAATGACGATCGCAAAGTATAACTTTTAGAATTACTACCGTAACCTAAAGTGGGCCAAAAAGGGCTCTAGCAACGTAATCAAGACTAATAATTAGTTACGTTAAATAAAACATTTACGGAATTTTTCCTGAGTACAAGGTGATTATAAAAAAAAGTAAATGACTTTAGGATTACTTCACTATTAATTTGAAAAAGTGACTGCACGAAAAACTACTGAATATAAATTTTACTCACCTCGGAACGAAACTATAGCTTTTTCTGCGGCGTAAGAGACAAATGTGAATCGTGCTGGCTTTAAAACATGACAAAACTCATGACAACTACCATTAATTATTCAAAAAACAATATCATCCAGTACGCAATATATACCCTCCGTATTAACTACACGCTAATATTCCACTAGAGGGAATGAGGCAAATGCTTGGTAAAACGAGAAAGATCCATTGTACCTTTTTGTGTTACACAAATGTACAGAAATCACCTTTGTGCCCAAAATTATTACTTTTCGTAGACACATTCACTACAACGAACAATGACTACGAAGTTCAGAACAAGAGCTACTTTTTCAGTGAACTAAACTGTGACAAATGTAAGCAGATAAGTCCATGGCGTGAAACAAACACTAAACATTACATCTGAAACACTACGCAGATAATGGCTAGTTACTGGTCAAAATCTAGATCTGTTTAAATAATGATCAATCTTAAACGATTGACTGCTATTGAAATTCATACAGCCTTTTTCACAGATAACCACAGTTAGATTACAAAAAATTACCAAGCTCTTTGTCCTCAAAGTCCCAGATGGCGCTGGCAATGCGTAATACATCTAAGAGGGGAAAAAATGAAAAGAAAATACAGATTGCATGCGTAAGGAAATACAGAAGGGTTTCTGAAAATGAGCCATACCTTATAAATCTGGGCTTTGACAATTCTATTCAGAGCGAGTCTCATTTCACGTATTGATTCATACTGGCGCAGTCTGACTTGACTAAGTGGCATTTATGATTCCTTGAAAATGATGTCCCACATCCAATGCACCTAGTATATACACTAGCAGACCCTATAACTCCTGCAAACACGTACACTATTGCACTCTGTTGGCCGTTCGATCTGTTCCGGACAAATATTTAGGGGCCCTTACGCGCTCAATATTTACTGTGCAATGTTCTGCATTGCACAATAATATTGACAGTTCAAGAGCAGAATTGGCAATTTTTGCAATATATGGAAAGAGACTGCCGAGCTCTGAAATATTTACGAGCGGTCAATGTACTGCATGATATACGAGGACAAATAAGGAAGTTTCGCTCATATTTTTTGTTAGCCACAGTAAGGTACATAGATATCGTTGCAATAATACTTAATATTCTACGAACGTTACACTATTTTTCCACATAGCCCCAACACTGGTTTACATATTTGTGCAGTGGAAAAATTAAACGTGAGATGCAGTTTAATTCGTCCGACTGATTTTTTTAACTACCGTCGGAGTTCTGTCATGGTTTTATCGATACTTGTGAATCACTTACTTGCCAGGGACTTCTTCAGCGCTCATAAACCGTGGAAATAACTAGGGGCATTCTGGAATATATGGTGAATGGTGCAGAATCTTACAGAGAAATTCTCGGAGCTCTTCGGCAGCTGACATTTAGTGTCCTGCACGTAGTCCACATCGAGAAGCCCTCTGCGCTTACGTCTGATGGAAGTCCTCAGACTTGATAGTGTAGAATAGAACTTATGGCCATTGATAGTTGCACCTTTTTACATGTAATGCACCGGGTGCGGTCCAATGCTGTCCCTGAAGGTCGTTAAAATCACCTTCCGAACAGATGAGGCTAAACGGATTTTTTTTTCTACCAGTGACGAAACCGGATATTCCTACAGCATGATCTGCTGCTGGCAGTCAGGCGTGAAATGGCCGTGATGTGCTTACGGCGATCTGCTTTCACCATTGCGTCCTAGCGGGAAATGTCATCAGCGACGAACGCGGCCTCCCCGACCACCCATTGTCATGCAACAGTTCACGGCCTTTTTCGAACTCACAACGCCATCACCTCACACTTCTCAAAGCGAGACCGTTTTCCCTTTATCTGGACTGCATTTCCATGTAGATCTCTACTGATGTTTGTCCCTCACTCAATAGAATATAATTCACACTTCGTTGCTCTTACTCCGTAGACGTATGGAGAGGAACTACCAACGACTGACAGCAGCGTCGTTGTGCGGACCTACCGGAAGATAATTCCGCCCCGATCCAAGGGATGTACAATGATAGGTATGGATATGTTGATTTCACATTTACAGCCAAATAAAGAGCAGTTTCTGGCGAGACCAAGATAAATTCAATTCGCTCTGAAGGAAGTTTCTTAATGAACTGTAAAAAGTATGTGCCAAAGCTTCGGGAGCTGGACTGGGGTTGTATAATCATCATGCATTACTCTGAGAAATGGAATTAGTGGTTGTTTAGGAATTGTCAGACAACTCATTGTCCACAATAGCAGGAGAAACTAAACATCATGGTAACATGACTGTAAGCACAAATGTTTATTTTCCTTGTAGCAGTTTTCGCAAGTGGAAAATACACGATCAGGTCAGCTGTGGCGTTGCGTGCATCTCTTTTCTTTCTATAGAATAGTTATCACAGTGTGGATCAGTATTCTGTTCCTTGTATTTTGTTTACAGCAGCTAGTTTAGGAGAAACATATATAGAAAACACGCAATATGATTAAAAGCCGCTTGTGAGAAACAGTGTCAAAAGCCTTCGGGAAATCTAGAAAATGGAATCGATTGGAGATACCTTGTCGATATCACTCATTAGTTCATTTGATTGAAGAACTAGTTGGTTTCACAAGAACGATACTTTCTGAATCAGAATCAGTACTGACTATGGGACAATAGGTCGTTCTTTTCGAGGTAGTTCATACTGTTTGAGAATCTTATATGTTCTGTAATCCTGCTGTAAACCGACGTCAATAATATTCATAGGTCTGTAATTTTGCAGACTGCTTTTCTTAAATATTGGAGTGATTATGCAACTTACCGTTCTTTGGTATGGATCTTTCGCTGAGCGAGCTGTTGTACATGATAGGTATGCAACTATTGTATCACGATGCTCTGAAATGTAGCTAATTGGTATACAACCTGAACCGGGAAACTTTGTTTAGTGATTTAGTTTAATACTCCAAGGGAATGTAATTCTAAATTACGCATGCTGTCAGCTGTTCTTCTTTCGAATTCTGGAGTTTTTCCTTCGTCTTCTTTCGGAAAGCTGTGATTAGCAATTCTGGTTTAGCAGAACTGTCATCAGCAACATCACCATTTCTATCGTGTAGTTAAGGCAATGATTGTGTTTTGCCACTCTTGTACTTGACATACGACCAGAATTTGGTAGGATTTTCTACCACATTACGTGACAGGGTTTCGTTGTGGATACTATTATAAGCCTGTCTTGGGGATATTGTTACTGTTCGGAACGGTCAAATGTATGTGAACGTATAAGACAAAACTGCTAAAGGCACTAGTCCCTGGACTTACAAACTATTTAAACTAACTTAAGCGAAGAACAACACACACACACACACACACATACACATACACACACACACACACACACACACACACACACACACACACACACACACAACACACGCGTCTGAAAGAGGACTCTAACCTCCGGTGGGAAAGGCCACCGAAGCTGTAGCATGTCACCTTAGAGGTTTCACATCAAAGGTTGTAGGAGACGTTTAACATAGCAAATACATAAGTAATTCATTACATAAAAGAAAATAATTTTATTTTCAAAAATTTTGTACCCACACAATTGTCGGTTTTGGGCCTCCACTGCAATTCTTTTATGATCTGCAGCATCTTACAGTAACATTCCTGTGAAAGAAATGACGTAATAACATCACAGAATCTTATAAAAGCAACTGGCTGTCAGATATGATAGATTCACATCTCAGAAAAGGATATCGACACCTTGTCAACAAGGCCTCCTTCCCGCCATTGTATGTGTACTGGAAGTTTTCCGATTGCTGGTACCACACAGTGTAGATACATGGAACTAAAACACATTGCGCACGTTACCACAGTCCACCCACGATTGTGTGATGCAAGCCTGAACTTCCTAAAGTGAATCTCAAAGAAATACATCGAGGAAAAAGAAAACCGTACAATTGTGCGTGCAGGGCCCGAAAGGGTTAGAAATGTTCAAATGTTTGTAAAGCTTATGGGACTTGACTACGGGGTCATCAGTCCCTAAACTTACAAACTACTTATGAACTACTTACGAACTAGGACGGCACAAATATCCATGCCCGAGGGGGGATTCGAACCCCCGACCGTAGCGAAAGGGTTAGACCACGCAGCCATTTAGCGCTGTTGTGTCTGTTTAAATGTAGCATTTTTTTTCTTCTTTGCTTTTGCTGAAGTGATCAAACCTTTTTTGTGTAACAAATCACGTCAGCCTCGTCTTTTCTTGATTTGTTCGGTATAAATCTCTCAACAGCTGTCGATATCTGATATACTCCCACATTGTTAGTTTCGAAAGACTGGAGTTTATCACTCAAGCAAATTTTATTGTGCTTCGTTTTTGTCTAGTCTTATTGTGTTATACACTGAAGAGCGAAAGAAACTGTTATAAGCGTGCATATGCAAACAGAGGACGGCTCTGCGGTCGCAAAGGCCAACGTAACACAACATATGTCTGGCGCAGGTGTAAGATCGGTTACTGCTGCTATAATGGCAACTTGTCACGGGGTAAGTGTGTTTGAACGTGGTCTTATGGTCGGCGCTCAAGGGATGGCCACAGCATCTCCGAGGTGGGTATTTTTCCGTGTTCACCGTAAATATCGGGAATCCGGTTAACATCAAATCTATGACATCGTTGCCTCTGGAAAAAGACACCGCAAGAACGGGACCAAAGACGAATGAAGGGACTCCTTCCACGTGACAGAAGTATAACCGTTCCGCAAATTGCTGCAGATTTTAGTTCTTGGCCATCAACAACGATTCAACGAAGCGCACTGCTCTCCGTTGGATCTTCTCTGCCTCCTCTATCAACAGCTCAAGAGCGCTCAGTGTGCCCTTGCTGCCTGACGAGAAAAATCTTTCCGCCTCGCATGGGCCAGTGAACATCGACGTTGTACTTTTGATGACTGGAAACATATTGTCTGGTCTGACGTCTCATTTCGAATTATATGATGCAACGGGTATCTGCATCTACATCTACATCCATACTCCTCAAGCCAGCTGACGGTGTGTGTCGGAGGCTACGTATCGGTTCTCCCTCCTGTTCCCGGAAAGAAAGATTGTTGGTATGCCTCTGTGTGGACTCTAATCTCTCTGATTTCATCCTCACGAGCTCGTCGCGAGATATACGTAGGAGGGAGCAATATACTGCTTCACTCCTCGGTAACGGCATCTCAAAACTTCGATAAAAGCCCAGCTACAGAGCGTCTCTCTTCCAGAGCCGTCCTCTGGAGTTTAGCGATCATCTCCGTAACGCTTTCACGTTTACTAAACGATCCTGTAACGAAGCGCGCTGCTCTCCGTTGGATCTCCTCTACCTCCTGTATCAACCCCGCCTGGTACGGATCCTACACCGGTGAGAAGTATTCAAGCAGTGGGCGAACAAGTGTACTGTAAACTACTTACTTTGTTTCCGGACTGCATTTCCCTAGGATTCTTCCAATGAATATCAGTCATTATGGAGACAACCTGATGAATCCGTGGAACCTGCATTTGAGCAAGGGACTAAAAAAAATGTTCAAATGTTTGTAAATCTATCGGACCAAACTGCGTGGTCATCAGTCCGTAGCTTACAAACTACTTAAACCTAGGTAAACTAACTTACGGACAAACACACACACCCATGCCCCAGGGAGGACTCGAACCTCCACGGCGAGCAACCACGCGCTCCGCAGCGAGGCGCCTTAAACCGCTCGGCTACTCCACCGCGGCGAGCAAGGGACTGTTCAAGATGGTGGAGACTCTGTAATTGCTTGGGACGTGCCCAGATGGAATGATGTGGAACCCCTGATACGTCTACATACGACTGTGACAGGTGACACGTATTTACGCAACCTGGCTGATCTACATGGGGTATTCTGCAAATCACAGTTAAGTGCCTGGCAGAGGGTAAGCTACAAGTGCATTGTGCATTCCGACGGACGTGCGCAGTTCCAGCAGAGCATGCGACACCCCACAATTCCAAACTCCTCCACTGGTCATGAAACTGCCCAAACATTATCATTATTCAGCATATGTGGGATGTCTTGCAACCTGCTGTCGAGAAGAGATCACCTCCCCCCTCCACCCGCCGTACTCTTACGGATTTATTGAGAGCCTTGCAGTTTGCCTGATGTCAATTTTTTCCAGCACCACTTCAAACATTAGTCGAGACCATCCATCATCGTGTTGCGGCACTTCTGCATGGCCAATCTGATATAAGGCCGGTGTACTAGTTTCCTTGGCTCGTTACTGTGTGTAATCCGTCACTGCCTGCGATGTCTTGTCCAGCACTATCTCTGTTCCTCTGTGTACGGCCGGCCGCGGTGGCCGAGGGGACTGAGGCGCGCCCCCCTCAGACATGGATATTTGTGCCGTCCTTAGGATTAGCTAGTTCATAAGTAGTTTGTAAGTTTAGGGACTGATGACCCCGTAGTTAAGTCCCATAAGCTATACAAACATTTGAACATTTGATTTTTGAACTCTGGGCACGAGTGAAAGTGGGTTTACTGTTTTGACCCGACACAGTATCCATTAAACTCAAACTTCCAGCAAGTAGACACGTAACCCTCTGTGTATTGTCAGCGGCGCTACACGCCACGAGGACACGCCGCGGAACGAACAGCTGCTGGCCATTCCGGGCGCCTGCCCATTGAGAATCAGTGGCAGCGACACGCCGGCGAACCCGTCCGAGCGTCAGTGGCGGCGGCGGCGGCGCGCAACATGTCCATTATGAGGTGCGCCGTGGCGCGCGGTATTACCATACGAATGCAGACAGCCAGGCACCTGGGCGGCGGCTACGGCTGCGGCTGCACGCCTCTGCCGGCTGTGGGCGCAGTCGAGTGCGCTAATTTGGGGAAAGCAACCGCCGTACCGCCGCCTTTGTCCGAGAACCCAACATGCCGCGAACCGCGCCGCACCGACACCACGACGGCACTGTACCCAGAACCCAACAGGAAACGTTAGAGCAAGGCTGTTCAGAAGATAAAACCGGACCACCCTAAAAGAACAGAGGCAAGAAGTTCATATTTGGAGGACTTGTTCATTAGTATGTTCTGGAGAAATGATTAGCATTTCAGTGGCCCCGCTTCAGCCAATTCCATCTAGAGACAACAACTCACAACAGTCCGTCACACCTATAGGCCATAGCAAACGATAAGGACTGGCCGTAACGCGCACATATCACAGAGAAGACTTCAAACGAGTTTATGGAATAGGTTCACAGATTTATGACTGCCTGGAAGACTTCCTAAGTAATAGAACGCAATACGTTGTTGTCGACGGCAAGTGTTCATCAGAGACGACTGTATCGTCAGGCGTGCCCCAGGGGAGTGTGATAGGACCGCTATTATTTCTATCTATATAAATGATCTGATGGACAGAGTAAGTTGTAATTTGCGGCTGTTTGCTGATGACGCTGTGGTGTATGGGAGGGTGTCGTCTTTAACTGACTGTAATTGCATACAGGATGACTTTGACAAAATTTCTAGTTGGTGCGAAGAATGGCAGCTAGCTCTCAATGTAGAAAATAGTCAGGTGATGCGCATGAGTAGGAAAAACAATCATATAATGTTCGAATACAGCATTATTGAGCTTTTGGTGCTTTCGCGTCGTTCAATTATCTAGGCGTAACATTGCAGAGCGATATGAAATGGAACGAACATGTAAGGACAGTCGTGAGTAAGGCGGACAGCCGATTTTGGTTTATTGGGAGAATTTTGGGAAGATGTATTTCACCTGTAAAAGAGACCGCGTATAAAACGCTTGTACGACCACGTCTTGAGTATTGCTCATGTGTTTGGGACCCGCAGCAGATCAGTTTAAAGGAAGACACAGAGGCAGTTCAGAGGCGAGCAGCTAGGTTTGCTAGTGGTTGGTTCGACCAATGCGCGAGGGATACGGAAATGCTCCGGCAACTCAACTGGGGATTGCTGCAGGAAAGACGACGTTTCTGTTTAGTAAATTTAGATGGTCGGAATTTGAAGCTGAGTGTAGTACAATCTTGCTGCCGCCTACTTACATTTCGCGTAAAGATCACAAAGACAAGATAAGAGTAATTAAGGCTCGTACGGAAGCATATAGGAATTCATTTTTTCCTCGTTTTATTTGGGAGTGGAATAGGAAAGGAAATGCCTAGTAGTGGTACAGTGTACCCTCCGCCATGCACCTTACGGTGAATTGCGGAGTATGTATGTAGAAACCATGAGATAGCTATCTGACGGGCGAGCCGCTCTGAGACATTGGGATAACTGACGAAATAAGTCCCGCGCCAAGGGGTAAATCTCGAAAGCATCCGGTGCGGCACTGATGCATACAATACGCTTTTAGCGACAGTGTAAGCTCCAATACCTGTGTGAGACCTTTCGTTGAGTTCAGTTTGCTTAAAGATATGTGTTTGACGTTAAGAAACATCTTGAACAGTTAGAGATACAAGTAGAAGCTGGTTTTTCTAACTGGGAAGAAAACAATATACATGTTAGTTGTTGTAGGTGTTCGAAATTCGGCGAACGTCTTGACTTAATGTACCACTTCATTCCCCAGAGACTTTTTGTGAGGTTTTACAGTCTTTTTATTTATTCATATTTTTCTATTGCCTAGTATTAACAACCATAATAGAATTCGCCTGTCCCATCGCACATTGAAAACTTTCTGGTGACACGAAAAGGTGAAATTAAAAATAGACCAGGAGGAGTTTATTAGACAGAAATGTAAGCAGTTACATTCACAATAGGCACCACGTCCTTTTACACGAAAGAGGCTTTTGCGAAAGATTACACACAAAGGTGAACATTTAGAGGGAATGTTGGAGAATAGTGACATTGCTTCCAAAATCCAGGCATATATCCTGAATGTTTTAGTTATTGATGATTTCCATCAAAGGTGCTTATTCAGTTAACCTCAAAGGTCTTACCTGTAATGTTATTAAAGCATTAACAAGTGTAGGGTTACATAATTTTCAAAATGCGTGATTTGCGGCAATCAATAATTTCTTAAAAAGTGCTTTATTGTGCTGATCCAGATTTCGACAAGGGAATTGCCATTCTCATTGCAATTTTCTCAATGATCGGTGATAATGAAATGATTAACCGAAATTAATTTCAGCCTAATTCACTATTGATGATAGCAAAATACCTTTATTTTCTAAGCGTGCTGTAAAATTGGCACCTCACACATTTTTTCTTTGTTACATATTACAATAACAACGACTACAATCAATAGTTTGACTGTGTCTTCGGCACTTAAGTGGGCTGCAAACATCTGTTTTTGGACAAGTTTCATATGGATCCTCTAGAGTGTAGAGAGAAGGTATGGTCGGTAAAGTCAAATGTGTCGTTCGTTTCCTTGTGTCGGAAACGCATGCCTTAAATGCTCGAAAGAAGCTGAATATAATGAATGTATTCTTTGAGCTGTTCTATGCAACATATCTACCATTTGGTTCTATTGAAACTCCTGATGAACAAGTGTATTAGGAAGTTAGAGCATATTCATGAACATGCAAGTAATATAGTAATCTCTGGGAATAAGGGTGCTGTTGTACAGTGGAGCATACGTGTCTTAACTTTACGAAAAGGGCTTATAGTCGCCCTTGACGAGTTGTTTCTCGTCAGAGGTTTGAGTCCTTCCTTGGGCATGGCTGTGTGTGTTGTACTTAGGTTGGATTAAATTAGTTTCAGTAGTTTGTTAGCCTAGGGATTGATAACCAAAGTACGAGGGGGAGTTGGAAAATAAGTTTCCCCTGTCGACTGTGCGCATAGTTGTGTATGAAAGGAAAAAAAATTAGTATGAGACATTAAAGATAAGACATGGCTTTATTTTTCTAAATAATTTCCAAGTACATTGAAACATTTGTCAAATCGCTTTATAAGCTACAAAGAGCCGTGCAGGAAACAATAAGGGCGTTGCATACGGAAGAAGCTTTGAACAACTATGGAATGGAACCATCCGTAATCACCTGTCCGAAAGAAAAAAGCACTCCGACTGCAGGTAAAGCGATACTCAGCATTTTCTGTAACGCGATTACCGTGCCACTCTGTCTAAATTGAAAGAGGTGATTCGGAAAAAGCGGTCTGGCCTTCTCAGATCTGACGTTCTGCTCTTGGATGACAATGCGAGACCACGCTCGGCGACGGCAACGCAAAACCATATTGTAACTCTTGATTGGCAGCGCGTACACCATTCGGCATACAGTCCTGATCTCGCACCAAGTGACTTCCATCTGTTTCCAGCTTTGAAGAAGACTCTCGGCGGAAGGCGCTTGAAAGCCCGCTGCTTGTGGCTGATTGATGCAAAACTTTAACTTGAAACACACTGCTAAGTGCTAAAAATCAACTTCAAAGCTCTCTGAAGGCTCACAGGGGGTGATTAAAAAACATTAAATAGTAACTTCTCGCATGAGCGTGCCACAGCAGCATAACCTCCAGAGATGTGACCAAAATCTAGCACAACGGAATGGCTGCTGTCTCCAGCAGCCAAGGTTTTACATCTGGTAATAAATTAAGAAAAGAACGCTTTAAACACAAGGTGCGAAGAGGAGCTGAAATGAGTGACAGGAAAATTCAAATTAAAAAGTAATATATTTTGAAAGCGATTCTGGTAAAATGAGGAGACCGTTTTAAGCACAATAAAAGTACACACCTTGTATAAAGTTGATAAAATAAAATTTAGTGCCACTACATGAAATTTAGCCCTTTCCGAGTGTGGGGGGAAAGGTGAGATAAAGTATAAATCACATCGGGGAACAAATCACACATTCTTTCAGACACAGACGTACGCATAGCGCTCGCGACACTTACTCGAGCAGAGGCAGCGACACAACCAGGAAAAATGTGGAAAAACCACGGGGCGAGCTTCGGGCGAAAATAACGGACGGCATATCACACTGACAAACTTCGCGCTACCGGGTCATGGTACTGGAGTGGCAGCGGCTTGCAATTAATTAAACACGTGGCCGCATGATCAAGGCAAAAGACGGTTCTGAAATTAGCTAACAAAAGCTCACGCATTGTCAAAAGAACTGTGAGAAAATACATTAGGAAGCAGATACGAATAATAAAGGCCAATTCCTGATTAAATTCCAAAGATGAACATAGCGCGAGTGCCAAAATAAGTAACGTACGAAACATGAGTTATAGAGAGAATCACATTAAAAGACTGAACAATGGATGAAGGCCAAATACGCGGATTCCAGAGACAGTCCGTTGCCAAAAAAAAAAAAAAAAAAAAAAAAAAAAAAAAAAAAAAAAAAAAAAAAAAAAAAAAAAAAAAAAAAAAAATTCAGCAAACCACACGGATTTTGGTGACGAAAATACATCGCCGCGCATGGCGCAAGAAATGGTTGTACAAAATCAAAGGAACTCTCTAAAATTGCCTGATCAGGAAATATAGCAAGACCAAATAGCATGCCTAGCCCACAGCACAATTCGACGATGTACTCAGTCGCCCGATCTGCAGTAGAATGACACGTACCTGTCGCCGCGTACACTCCATGCCTCTCCCACCTAGCTCGTCGTTGTCGTTTGTGAAGCTTATGGAACTTAACTGCGGTGTCATCAGTCCCTAAACTTACAAACTACTTATCAACTACCTTATACTAAAGACAGCACAAACATACATGCCCGAGAGAGGATTCGAACGCCCGACGGGGAACGACCTGCTTCCACTTCTGTTATGTAGTCGTATACTGGTTGAGAACGAGAATTTATGCTGTTACTTATATAGGAATATAACAGGTGAAGAGGAGTACGAGGGACTGCAATAACTGAGAACTAGGTGATGGAAAAACAGGCTGTGATTGTCTCCATTTTTTCTACCCTAGGGCACGATAGTTGTTCATCAGTAAGTATGACACAGAACTTCTTCGTAATACATTTGTACCCGCATAAGGTCTCCAATATAAAGACCTTCCAGAACTGGAACACTAAAATCAAGTATAGAACGTTACCGTGAACCTCAGTTTCCTTTCACTTTGAGAGAAAATACTTTGCTACATTGCTGAAATGAATTACAGGTGCTGATTTGTGTATTCACACCAGGCCAACTGATCAAATTTTAACAAATTCCTGGCAGAAAAAGAAAAAAAAATTCTGCTAATTAGGATTAATTGTCAAAGATCTTCTCTGAACTATGGGGAAATAAGTCATTCACATTGCTTGATTTCCAGATGGATTAGGTTTCAGACCTACATGCTTTACCCAACCCGAGAAGGCAAAATTATACGCAGGAGACAATACTTGACACTTCACTAGGTTATAATAAAGTGGGTAACGTATCTCTCTCTGATGCTACATCCGTCATAATGGCCTATTAACATGGAGATGTCTATACCATCGGGTTAAGAAATTAATAAATAAATAAAAAATTAAAATTGGGCGTTCGAAAAACGTTACGACGAAATATTTCTATAACTATGAAAACTTGTTTGGTTTCATTTATTCTATTTGCGACGGCCGGTTAGAAACGATCTACGCCATCTATCAAGTTACCGGAAAACGGAAATATTTAACAATGAAATTCTACTGAGTGCATTTTGTGGCCTGAATGTTTTTGTATCGGAGAGTGTAACCTATAGAAGATCAAAAGCAACTGCAAAATCATTTAGATATCAGTTTGGTGAAAAAATTGGCAACTGACCCTTAAAAATGATAAGTGTGAAGTCATCCATATCATCACTAAAAGAAATCCGTTAAACTTCATTTACAAGATAAATCAGTCAAAGTTAGAAGTCGTAAATTCAACTAAATACCTACGAGTAACAATTACAAACAACGTAAACTGGAAAGAACAAACAGAAAATATTGTAGGGAAGACAAACAAAAGGCTACGTTTCATTGGCAGAACACTTACAAGATACAACAATGTTACTAAAGAAACTGCCTGCACTACACTTGTGCGTCATATTTTGGAGTATTGTTGCGCATTGTGGGATACCCATCTAGTTGGACTGACAGACGATTTTGAGAAAGTTCAGAGAAGGCGAGCTCGTTTTGTATTATCGCGATGTAGAGCAAAGAGTGTCGTAGAAATGATGTACGAGTTGGAATGGAAATCATTAAAAGAAAGGCGTTATTCGTTGCGGTGATATCTAGTTGCGAAATTTACTTCGCCAATATAGAGATTGGAACTGTAGATAAACATCATAAAATGGGTTCGTTGAACCTTCTGCCATGCACTTCAATGTGACTTGCAGAATAATTATGTAGATGCATATGAGTCCGTTCAAACACTGGAAATCTGAGAGCTCATTGTGAAGAAACACCGACCGATTTTGATGTAACTAAAGTTTGTGAAATTCAGTACATTACTTGCTAAACTTAGGAGCCGAAATTTCTCTCAAAGTGCAGTGAAATGGTTTCGCTTCAGTGCCTCATGATCGGCACCACAAAGCCACAACGGAGAAAGATACTATCAGGCGTACCCCAGGTCTCGGTATTAGGTCCAATACTATTTCCATTATACGTGAAAGACTTGTAACTTGTTTTGTCCTTTTCTAAATACCACATGTTTGCCGATGACCTCCAGGTTATATAAATGTAAAACCAATAAAACTGAAAACAACAATAAAGCGTTTCTATACTGACCTATGCACACTATCAAAATGGGCACAGAATATAGTACAGTATCAAAGCTCAATCAAAGTAAAACACAAGCGATTATGATACGTCATTCTCATAAGCCAGAGATATCTCGGATCTAAACCGTCATTAATATTAAATGGCACAAATCTATTTTTCGCCCAAGGCAAAAAGACTGGGAGTGACAAGAGACGACAAACTAAATTGGGCTTAGCACACAGCCGCAGTGTGTAAGAAGGCATTAGCATCTCTTCATGCCCTACAGAAATATAAGAAGTTCTTTCCTCTTGACCTAAAAAAAGAAACTTGTACTAACAATCTTATAATCTCGGATATTGATTACAGTGATTTCATTTTCCAAGGTCTTTCTTGGGAAAGCTCACGACGTCTGGAACTACTCATGAACGCCTACATTCGACATATCTGTAACATCCGTCTTTTTGATCATATTTCATCATGTTATATGCATCTATCCTTGCCCCAAGTTGATAAGCGCAGAGATTTTCATACCTTCTGTTTCTTCTACAATATATAGCAAATACACTTTCATATCAGAGCAAAACCCTTTCTGTCCCTCTTCAGCAGTCAGGCGCTATCTCGAAGTCCTTTGCAGTAGCAGGAAACAGACTCTATACTACACTTACTATAACAGAAAACTGAATAATACTGCTAGCTTCAAGCGACAATTGAAGAACATGTAATAATAACACCATTCTCTGTTCCTCTAATTATACGGCCACATCTATACATTCTCCCAGATATCCTCCGATTGCCATTGCTCTTGCCAGGTACAGTATCCAACGTACCTCTATTAGAATTCGAAAAGTCACAATCAATTTATATATATTCCATAGTGCATTTCTTATCTGCCAATATGAAAGTTATCATAGCCATTATTATACAGCCAGCAACAGAAGCTGTTGTGGTACTGCTAGTGTTAATCTTATTTCAGTTTATTCAATATTTTATTTACATCCTCCTTAAATGTATTCAATACATTTAAATTGCATTATTAATACCTTATTGGCCGTTAATCTGTTAACATCAACGTTATGTTATAGGAAACTCAGGTGTAAAAAGTATGTATAAAACCGGGGTTCCATGTAAGAGAGCGCCTTACGGCCCTAATCTGATCGTGCTAAATTAATGAACAAAATAATTAAAGGTTACGTGAATTAAGAGTAACGAGCGTATTGAGATTCTAGGTTTTCGTCCAGTTTCTCAGTTCAAATACATTAACGGTCGAACTGGTGGAGTGTCCTTCTACGAGAACGACTCCTCAGTCTTGACGAGCAGAAACACAACACATACATCGATGCAGTTTTCTACGTTCCGGCGATCATTTACAAACAATGAACTACATATCATACTTTTCATATCACTAATGGACAATAAATACTATGTAGATAGTTTTCTTTTCCCCTCTCCTATTGGGTAAGGTGGTACAATTTCGATCATTTCGGACAAATGTTATTGTAACTGGAAATATATTGAGAAAATATGTAATTTTAATTAAGCACTTGTTCTTGGTTATTTAACTAATATGTAACACAAATATTAGACAATTACAAATGTCGGTATAGACACAAAAAAAAAAAAAGTTACAGAATTGAGAAAAATCGATCGAAAATGTACCACACTAGGTACAATTGTGATCACTTCCTAGTAGAATGTTGACTAAGGGCATTTTCCACATAAAAAGGCACCAACGCTTACTTCATTGTACCAAACATTGCATTTTGGAAAGAGAATCTAGTCATCCTTAAATAGAAAATTTATAAGAGCTCCTTAGACTAAGTAGCTTCACTTACCTCCCAACGCGAAAAAAATTATTTCTCCTTAGCAGAAAGTGGTATATTCTTGGAAAAGACAGGAGGAGCTGTAGAAACCTGCTATGCTATAATGCCACACAACGAGACACTACGAGACTGACAAATGGTACGAAAATTTCTGTTGATCAGAATTGTACCTATATCTAATTTGTACCACCTTACCCTACCAATACATTAGTTGTCTAGGTAACTAGTAAATTCTGCCTAATGAATCTCCTTCTACTTCCACTAGGTAAGTTCTCTGTAGAGATTTTTTACTGTGGTATTTACACATTTTTGTCAGAATGTTAGTATTGACCGAAATATTTTATGACATTTGAAGAAAAATTTCTCCTTGGGATTTTAGCAGGCAGAATGTTAAAGATAATAGTGTCGAAGGCTTTGCTAAAGTTCAAAAAGCGTCTTACTCGTTCATAGCTTCTTTCAGCTCCATAGCCGCAAATATGAAAACACTAGTTTCGGCAATAAATTCGGTTTAAGATTGCGTCACTGAATTTTGTCGCTGACTTATGCTTCCGAAATTACTACTGATTGTCAGCAAGAAATTTAACAGTGCCATTCATTGTTTGTGTGTGTGCTACAAAACTAAGAGGGCCTTGAAATGGTTTCTATGTGTACTATGCAGCAATGATCGTGTTACTAAGGTAAACATCCGATCTACCAAGTTTATCACACCACTAAAACTTTAAATTATTACTTTTTTCTGTTCCGATAAAACAAAGTTATTAAGCTCACAGAGCACCTCTAATTTTACTCTGAAAAATCTAAGAAAAGTCGACTTCGGGTTATGAAGACTGGAGTGTTAGAACAGATAAACAAATTAGTCTAACAGACTAGTACGTGGCCTTCCCCTCTTCCGTCTTCCCTCCACGGATTCAGAGAATGCTGCCTTAGGTAGTCGTTCCTCCTCCACCCTAATTCATGACCAACCCACTCAGGCTTCTTCTCTTCATCGTTCGACTAATGTCAGCCTGCTGATATATCTCTTTCAGTTCCTGGATTTTTGTGTCCTCCACCCCGTGTACCAAGATCTCACTTGGGGCGAAAAATTTTCCGTAATATTATCCTTTCAAAAACTATACGTTTTTCTTCTGTTTTTCTAAATGTAAGGCTTTCTGAGCCGTATAGAGGTACTAACAGAATTACACTCTGGTACAGAGTAAGTTTGAAGTTTCTTGAAACAGCTCTACTGCATAACACATCTCGCAGGCCAAAATAAGCTTTATTCGGTGCTGATAGCTTCGCTTGAATTTCAGTTTCCATTTTATTCTGTTCACTGATGATGCTTCCCAAATGTTTGAAGTTATCTACTCTTTTAAAAGTGAGATCATCAACTGTCAGTGGGCTGCCATCATTAATTAATATCTATGTTTGTAAATGCGATATGAAGTCGCGAATGAAACTGGCGATCATGATCAAATTAATTTGTACCGCTTAAGATAGGCTGGATAGATCGTAAAGAATTTACAGGTCACAGTTCAGAAATAGCATGATTTCAATGACGCGTTTCGCAATTTTCTATCGTCAGATATACATATGTTTTGTGACGACAGCTACACGTATACCGATGTAGGTACATACATAACTTAAAAAGATGTACTTTTTCAGACTATGCAGACTATCCTGCGACATATCTGCATCTGCCTGTAAAACGAATAGCTTTTTCGGTATGCTTGAACCTACATCAGTATACGTGTAGATGTCATTAAACAGATGTATATGTGACGATGGACGTTTACGAAATGCAACATTGAAGTCATGTTATGCCTGAAGTGTTACCTGTAAATTTTTTGCGACGTATCCAGCTTCTCTGCAGCACTACCAATAAATTTGAACATGATTGCCAGTTTTATTCGCGACTTCATGTTACATTTACAATCATAGATATTAATTAATGATGGCAGTCCACTGGCAGTTGATGATCTAAACTTTTAAAAGAGTAGACACCTTCAAATATTTAGAAAGCATCATCAGGGAACAGCATAAATTAATGAATTAATTTATTAAGTTATACAGAGTGAATCAGTTAATACTTGCACCGCAGATATTGCGGAAACGGAAAGTGCGATTGATGTGCTGTTTGCACAGAATGGTTTGGTAGTCAGATTGCAAGATCGCTTAGAAAGTGTATTGTTTATGGAAACATACAACTTTTCAAATGGAACAGTGGTTGTTTCTATCATGAACTGAGATTTTTGACACCAGCGGTGTACAAAGAATTTTGAATGACATTTTTATCACTTTTAGTTTGGCAGTTACAACCATTGAAAGTTTTGGAGACGGAGGCTACGACAGCGTAGCTGTCTAGCTGGTGGTCATGAGACAGTGGGCTGTTCCCCAGGGGCTAGCCATTCGGCCAGTTAGCTACGCTATCGCAACCTCCGCCCTCCAAACTGAACGTGATAAAAATGTAATTCAAAATTCTTTGTACACACCTGGTGTCAATATTACAGTGCATGATAGAAACAACCATTGTTCCATTAAAAAAAAGTTTGCATAAATATACACTTTCTAAGTAATATTACAATCTGTTTATTGGCTAAAATACGAGCCCTGACTACCAACCCATTCTGTGAATACAGCACATCAGTCGCACTTTCCGTTTCCGCAATATTTGCGGTGCAAGTGTTATGTGATTCACCCTGTATATGTGTGGTATCGGACGACACCTTTGACGCTGCCGTTATTATCTACTCATATTCAGGGAATGTATGACACTAACTGCGTATGGGTAAAGTTGAAAATTTGTACACGGCCTGGATTCGAACCTTAGTGTCCTGCACTCTAGGCCGTCGCGTGACCCATACACCACTGTGGATATAGTGATCGTCACACCTGCACAGATTACTCAGATTTGCCTCCCGTCAGATACAAATTCTCAACTTTATCCTTGCCATTACTGAATAAAATTTAAAGCTTACATAGACATATACAGTATGACAATAACGGGCAGTGATCGTTCCTTCTGTGTGTAGGCAGTCCTAGGCCATTACTCTTACGGGAAACAGTTTACAAGGCAGGAAAATGTTGATAATTTGTACCTCGAGGTACAGGTGTCGTGATCGCTGCGTCCGTAGTGGTATAGGGGTCAGCGGAAGATTATATCAGATTAGATTAATATTTGTTCCATAGATCACATATACGACATTTCGTAATGATGTGGAACGTGTCAGTTTAGTAAATGTTGTCTATACATGATAATCAATATGTTAAAGACTTTTTATTTACATTTTTTTAAATTTTTACTTTAATTTTTTATTATTTTTTATTTTTTATTTTATTATTACTTTTTTAAAGTTTTATCTAAAAATTAATCTACATTTTAGAAGGAGTTGCCATTCAGAAATTCCTTTAATTTCTTTTTAAATACTAGTTGGCTATCTGTCAGGCTTTTGATGCTACTTGGTAAGTGACCGAAGACTTTTGTGGCAGCTTAATTCACTCCTTTCTGTGCCAAAGTTAGATTTAACCATTGAATAGTGATATCACCCTTTCTACTAGTATTGTAACTATGCACACTGCTATTACTTTTGAAGTGGGTCGGCTTGTTAATAATGAGTGAATATATATATTTTGAAGCTACAGTGAAGATCCCTAGATCCCTAAATAAATGCAGGATGATCTCGGGTGGGCTCCAGCAGTTATTCTGATTACACGCTTTTCTGCAATGAATACTTTTTTACACAATGTTAAATTGCCCCGGAATATGATCCCGTATGTAAGCAGTGAATGAAAATAAGCATAGTAAGCTAATTTACTGAGATGTATATGATCAAATTTTGCAATGACTCTGATAGCATACGTAGCTGAGATCTTCAATATGTTTCTTCCACTTCAATCCCTCGTCAATGCAATCACCTAAAATTTTTGAATATTCTACCTTAGCTACAGATTTATATTTAAACTTATGAATTTATTAATGGTGTCATGCCATTTACTGTATGAAACTGTATATACTGGTTTTATCAAAGTTAATGGGAGTCCATTTGTAGAGAATCACTTAATAACTTTCTGAAAGACATCATTTACAATTTCATCAGTTAATTCCTGTTTGTCAGGTGTGATAGCTATCCTTGTATCATCAGCAAAGAGAACTAGTTTGGCATCTTCGTGAATGTAGGACGGCAAGTCGTTAATATATATTAAAAACAGAAAAGGACCCAAGACCGAACCTTGTGGGACGCCATTTTTGATAACTCCCCTGTTAAAGGAATTAATTGTTACATGTATATCATGTGGACTGCTTATTTCAAGTGACAAGTGACTAGAAAGCAGGAAATCCTGGTCGGAAACTGAGAGAGTACACTTTTGCAACTTCACCCATTCGCAGTTAACGTCATCCATTCCGTGAATTAATTTATCTACACAGATCTACATCTACATTTAAGTGCCTGGCAGAGGGTTCATTAACCACTTTCATAACTTTTGTCTACCGTTCCATTCTCTAATAGCGCGCGGGAAGAAATAACACGCAAATCGTTCCGTTTTCGATCTGATTTCTCTTATTTTATTGGGATGGTCATGTGTCCCCAAGTAGGTGGGTGCTAGCAAAATATTTTCACATTCAGAAGTAAAAGTCGGTGATTAAAACTTCGCAAACAGATCACGCCGCAATGGATAACGTCTTTCTTTTAATAATTTCCACCCCAATTCGTGAAATATTTCCGTGACGCTTTCCCACCAGTAACGTGATAAAAAAAAAAAAAAAAAAAAAAAAAAAAAAAAAAAAAAAAAAAAAAAAAAACAACGAGCTGCCCTTCTCTGAACCTTCTCAATGTCTTACGTCAGTCCCACCAGGTGAGGGTCCCACAATGGCCAACAGTATTCCAGGAGAGAACGCACAAGTGTGATGTAGCCAGTCTCTTTGGTGGAGCTGGTACATCTTCGAAGCGTTTTGCCAATGAAACGTAACCTTTGGTTAGCCTTCCCCACAATATTTTATATCTGTTCTCTCCAGTCAAAATTGTTCGTAATTGTAACTCCTAGGTATTTGGTAGAATTTACGACCTTAAGGCTTGACTGATTTATCGCGTAATTGAAGTTCAGCGGATTTCTTTTAGTGGTCATGTGTATTACTTCACAGTTTTCTTTATTTAGTGTCAATTGACAATTTTCGCACCACGTAGAAATTTTTGTCTAAATCGCTTTGCAGTTGCTTTTGATTCTCTGTTGACTTCACTAACCGATAAACGACAGCATTATCCGCGAACAGTCTAAGGGGGCAATTCAGATTGTCTCCTAAATCGTTTATAAACTCAAGGACGAGTCGGGGGCCTATAACGCTTCCCTGGGAAACGCCAGATGTCACTTCTGTTTTACTCGATGACTTACCGTCAATTACAACGAACTGTGTCCTTTCTGGTAGGAAGTCGTGAATCCAATCGCACAATTGGGGAGATATTCCATAATCGTCTAATAAAAGATGATCACCGTATAGGAGTCTCTGTGGAGTTTCCAATTTCGGTTCATCTACATCTACATCTACAACCATACTCCGCAAGCCACCAGACGGTGTGTGGCGGAGGGTACCTTGAGTACCACTATCGATTTTCCCTCCTATTCTAGTCACGTATTGTTCGCGGAAAGAAGGTTTGTCGGTATGCCTCTGTGTGGGCTCTAATCTCTCTGATTTTATCCTCACGATCTCTTCGCGAGATATACGTAGGAGGAAACAATATATAGTGCTAGACTCCTCAGTAAAGGTCTCGAAACTTCGACAAAAGCGTCTTTCCTGCAGAGTCTTCCACTGGAGTTTAGCGATCATCTCCGTAACGCTTTCACGATTCCCAAATGATCCTGTAACGAAGCGCGCTGCTCTCCGTTGGATCTTCTTCACTTCCTCTATCAATCCCACCTGGTACGGATCCCACACCAGTGAGCAGTATTCAAGCTGTGAGCGAACAAGTGTACTGTAACCTACTTCCTTTGTTTTCGGACTGCATTTCCTTGGAATTCTCCCAATGAATCTAAGTCTGGCATCTGCTTTACCGACGATTGATTTTATATGGTCGTTCCATTTTAATCCCTCCTAATGACTACTCCCAGATAATTTATGGAATTAACTGCTTCCAGTTGCTGACCTGCTATAATGTAGCTAAATGATAAAGGATCTTTCTTTCTGTGTATTCGCAGCACATTACACTTGTCTACATTGATCTTTAATTGTCATTCCCTGCACATGCGTCAATTCGATGCAGATCCTCCTGCATCTCAATTTTCCATTGTTACAACCTCTCTATATACTACCGCATCATCCGCAAAAAGCCTCAGTGAACTTCCGATGTTATCCGCAAGGTCATTTATATATATATCTTGAACAGCAACGGACCAATGACACTCCCCTGTGGCACACCTGACGTAACTCCTAATTCGGAAGACTTCTCTCCATTGAGAATGACCTGCTGCTTTCTGTTATCTAGGAATTCCTCAATCCAATCACACAATTGGTCTGATACACCATATGCCCTTAGTTTGTTCATTAACCGCTTGTGGGGGAACTGTATCAAACGCCTTGCGGAAGTCGAGAAACACAGCATCTACCTGAAAACCCGTGTCTATGGCCCTCTGAGTCTCGTGGACGAATAGTGCGAGCTGGGTTTCACACGAACGCCTTTTTCGAAACCCATGCTGATTCCTACAGAGCAGATTCCTAGTCTCGAGAAATGTCATTATATTCGAACATAATACATGTTCCAAAATTCTACAACTGGCCGACGTTAGAGATATAGGCCTATAGTTCTGCACATCTGTTCGAGGACCCTTCTTGAAAACGGGTATGACGTGCGCCATTTTCCAATCTTTCGGAACGCTATGCTCTTCTAGAGACCTACGGTACACCAGTGCAAGAAGGGGTGCACCCACACTCTGTGCACCATATTTGTACGATAACCGGTCAACTCTGGGAACACATCATAGCGTATTTTTCTGTGTCAAGGAGCCAAGGTGTCAGCGCAAAGTGTTTGCGGAGACTTCCACAGCGGCACGTCCCCGGAGGGTGGCGCATACCGCCCACGCCGCCCACACACAAACACAACACGTGACGCCACGGCGTGCGGCGGATATCGGATTTTGGCGCCTCCCCCCCCCCCCCCACACACCCCCCACTTTTCGGGGCCCGTCCGGGCACCGTAGCTGTCGCGGCTGCACGCACGTGCCGCCGGGAGACAGACGCGCTCTGGCGCAGGTGTAAGCCAATTACCCGTCCTAAAAGAGAGCGGCTTGATTAGGTCGGCTTGTAAAGCTAATTTGATAAGCCGAGTTGTAGACATTCCCATTTGGCGCGCTCGCCATCGGCCGGCCATTGTGTTTTCTGTTACGTAACAGATTTCAGCAGGAGGCCCCTGCGCCTCGCCCCGCATTTTCCTCCCCGCCTCGGCGCGCACCTCTTGCCGCCCCTGTCGGCCCGGCGCTCTCTCTGCCGAACGCGTACTGTTCGACCTTTTCAGGGGATGAAAAGGGAACAGCGGGCAGCGGCAGTGCCGAGTGGCGGCCCAGCCATTTGAGATAATTCGCGCTCCTGCTCCGGTGCACACCTCTCTATTTAGCCCCGCGGCGCGGAGCTGCGCGGTCCGCCCCCCCCCCCCCCCCCAGCCTAGCCCAGCCGTGTCGGGGACCGCCCTGCCCTTCATTCGAGGGCTCTCTTTTTAAAAAGCCGGCGCTACAGCGCCCAAGAAGGGCACAAAGGGCGCAGCGCGCCGTGTGATGCGATGAAATGTGATGCCGCGCCGCGCCGCTAGGGCCGCCGGCCCTCAAGTGCCAACATGGCGGCGGCACACACCGGGATCTCTGCCCGCTGCCACCGCGGAAGACAATCGCCGACACCGCGCGGCGGGTAGCGGCGAGGCTGCTATTGTGGCGCGCGGCGTCCATTTGTGACGTCGGTGAACCGGGGGTCGTGACTCCGCGTGTAAGCGTGTGTGTGTGAGTGACATCCTCCAGAGACCAGTCGGTTTACGCTCCGGTGACTCCGACAGACAGTGCGCGCAGCTGCCAGCGACTTCATCGTCGCTGGGAATTTTTCAACGTACCTGTTTCAGGAGCATTGTTACAAGTCGGCCCGGAGGAGCTGAACAAAGAGGATGCCTTCCTCACTCAAAGAAAAAATAAAATAAAAATACCCTAAATTAATTAATGCAAGGCTGTTCATAAGATAAAACCGGACCACCCTAAAAGAACAGAGGCAAGAAGTTCATATTCGGAGGTCGTGCTCATTAGTATGTTCTGGAGAAATGATTAGCATTTCAGTCGCCCCGGTTCAACCAATGCCATCTAGAGATAAGGCCTCACAACAATCTGTGTCACGTCACACAGATGGCCCGTGGCCAACCATAAAGACTGGCCGTAACGTGCACTTACCACCAGAGAAGACTTGAAACGAGCTTGTGGAATAGGTTCACAGATTTGTGACTGGCTGGAAGACTTCCTAAGTAATAGAACGCAGTACGTTGTTCTCGACGGCAAGTGTTCATCAGAGACGAGTGTATCGTCAGGCGTGCCCCAGGGGAGTGTGATAGGACCGCTATTATTTTCTATCTATATAAATGATCTGATGGACAGAGTTAAGTTGTAATTTGCGGCTATTTGCTGATGATGCTATGGTGAATCGGAGGGTGTCGTTTTTAACCGACTGTAATAGCGTACATGATGACTTAGACAAAATTTCATATGGTGCGAAGAATGGCAGCTAGCTCTCAATGTAGAAAAATGTAAGGTAATGCGCTTCAGTAGAAAAAATAATGTTCGAATACAGCATTATTGAGCTTCTTGGTGCTGTCGCGCCCTTCAAATATCTAGGCGTAACATTGCAGTGCGATATGAAATGGAACGAACATGCAAGGACAGTTGTGAGTAAGGCGGACAGCCGACTTCGGTTTATTGGGATAATTTTGGGAATATGTACTTCATCTGTAAAGGAGACCGCGTATAAAACGCTTGTACGACCACGTCTTGAGTATTGCTCAGGTATTTGGGACCCGCAGCAAATCAGTTTCAAGGAAGACACAGAAGCAGTTCAGAGGCGTGCAGCTAGGTTTGTTACTGGTAGGTTCGACCAATGTGCGAGTGTCACGGAAATGCTCCGGAACCTCAATTGGGGATCGCTGGAGAAAAGATGACGTTCTTTTCGTAAATTTCTGTTGAGGAAATTTAGAGGGCCGGAATTTGAAGCTGAATGTAACACGATCTTGCTGCCGCCTACTTACATTTCTCGTAGTGATCACAAAGACAAGATAAGATAAATTAGGGCTCGTACGGAGGCGTATAGGCATTCTTTTTTTTCCTCGTTCAATTTGGGTGTGGAATAGGAAAGAAAATGCCTAGTAGTGGTACAGTGTACCCTCCGCCCGCACCTTACGGTGGATTTCGGTGTATCTATGTAGATGTACTTGAGACCAGACGCGTTCGCTTTATTCTAAAGCGTCTTCAGCGATCAAGAATTTTTATGTTGTCTTCTTCATGTGTGATTTGTAGCACATTGCAACTTGCTGTCACTGTTTCTATTTACACTATTTCCATTTACACTTCTTACAAAAGTTTTTGAAAAATCTCCATTTCTGTGGCCTTCTAACTTTTGTGAGAAGTTTAACTGGAAATAGTGTAAATATAAACAGTGTCAGCAAATGGCAATGTGCTACAAATCATACATGAAGAAGACAATATAAAAATTCTTCACCACTGAAGATGCTTTAGAATAAAGCGAAATGCGTATGTTCTAAAGTAGACTAATTTACATTGCATAAGACGGTCCCATAACCTATACGAATTGTATAACTGCAACTGCGGAAAAGAAGTCCAAAAACACTAACAAGAATTACGGCGTTTCACTGCATTTTGAAGCACCTCCAGTCGTCAAATATTTTTATGTTGTCCTCTTCCTGTGTGTCTTGCAACACATTGGCACTTGCTGTCACTGTTTATACAGTTACACCTTCTTATAAAAGTTTTTGAAAAATCGTCATTTCGGTGGCCTGGCAAGCTGTGAAGTTTCGGAAGAACGAGTAACTGTACCAGTTTGCATTTTACATCTTCTGGAAAAATGTTACGAAATTTTTGAGGGCGTAGAGTTAAGCAAAGATCTTCCTATATACGGCACCGGTATTAAATAAAAAATGTTCAAATGTTTGTATAGCTTATGGGACTTAACTACGGGATCATCAGTCCCTAAACTTACAAACTACTTACGAACTAGCTAACACTAAGGACGGCACAAACATCCATGCCCGAGGGGGGATTAAAACCCCCTACCGTAGTGGCCGTGCAGACCGTGACTGGCGCACCGCAGTACCCTCGGCCACTGCGGACGGCACGGTATTAACTGCCCAAATTAAATGTTGGTCGCTAACTACACCCAAATTCTTAGCTGTTTGGTGATATAGTATTGGGATATCGTCAATCTGAATTGGAGGCAACTCTTATAAGAAACTCTACTTGTAAATAGTGTAAATATAAACAGTGACAGCAAGTGGCAATGTGCTGCAAAACCCACATGAAGAGGACAACATAAAAATACTTGACCACTGAAGATAGTTTAAAATAAAGGGAAACGTGTCTGGTCTGAAATAGACTAATTTACGGTTGCATACGATGGTCGCCTAACTTACACAAATTGTGTATCTGCAACTGCAAAGAAGGAGGCCAAAGGAGGCCAAAACCACAAAGAAAAGTTATGTAAAATTTATTTCGCTGTATGTTAAATCAGGGCACAATAAAACAGGTAACAGATATCCGTTCACTCAGTGCATGCAGGTAAACTGTAATTACTTCATAGATAAATACAGATATGTATTTATTTATTTACTCATTTAGTTAACCTGGCAAGATTATGGCCTCCAGGGCCTATCTTACACCTAACCAGGCGTTCTACATATTTTTACATCTCCAATATTGCAGT
Organism: Locusta migratoria; assembly: GCA_026315105.1. NCBI lineage: Eukaryota > Metazoa > Arthropoda > Insecta > Orthoptera > Acrididae > Locusta > Locusta migratoria. Next base: position 720,020,460 of record CM048745.1, read on the forward strand.
AGCTATACGATACATGAGGAACGTTTTAAATGGTACAGATAACAATAAGACATATAAATAGTTATATGTATGCAGCACCAATATAGTTGTATCGACGAATGTTGCATATGTAGCATACACACGCATTCATGGTTGACGTTAAACATCTTGTAGTTTCGCTACTTGTACCGTAATGAATCAAATCACAACAGCGAAGTTTCGGTAGAAAGAGTGACTGTACCAGTTTGCATTTTACATCTTCTGGAAAAAAGTTACGAAACTTTTTGAGGGTGTAGAGTTAAGCAAAGGTCTTCTTACAAACGGCGACGATATTATTAGCCCAATTTAAATGATGGTCGATAATTACACCCAAATTCTCAACTTTTTGCTGCTCTAGTATTGCGATATCGTCAAGTTGAATGGGAGGTAACATATTTCTGAATTAATTTCTGATGGGCGACTAAAATTACTTTTGACTTCTTTGCATTTGATTTTAGTCCTAAGGTTATTGTCCTTGTCACGCCTGAAGACAGATCATCATTCGTCTGAGCAAACGCAGTATTTCTATCAGGTCTGGAGAAGCCTCGTGTCGGCTTTTCTTCCCTCATACATTATGACCAAATTAGATATAGTGGGGATTAGTGAAGTTCGGTGGCAGGATGAACAGGATTTCTGGTCAGGTGAGTACAGGATTATAAATACAAAATCAATTGGGGGTATCACAGGAGTAGGATTGATAATTAAGAAAATAGGAATGCGGGTAAACTACTATGAGCAGCACAGTGATCGCATTATCATTGTAAAGATAGATACGAAGCCAACATCGACAACAGTAGTACAGGTTTATATGCCAACTAGCTCTGCCGATGACGAGGAAATCGAAGAAATATATGAGGAGCTAAAGGAAATTATTCAGACAATTAAGGGAGAGGAAAACTTAATTGTTATGGGAGACTGGAATTCGGTAATAGGACAAGGAAGGGAAGGGAGGATAGTAGGTGAATATGGTCTGGGCAAAAGGAATGAAAGAGGAAGCCGCTTGATAGAATTTTGCACAGAACATAATTTAGTTATAACAAACACCTGGTTCAAGATTCACAAAAGAAGGTTGTATACGTGGAAGAGACCAGGAGACACTGGAAGATACCAGATAGATTTTATAATGGTAAGACATAGATTTCGGAACCAGGTTCTACAATGTAAGACATACCCAGGGGCAGATATAGACTCTGACCATAACTTGTTGGTTATGAACTGTAGGCTGAAACTAAAGAAACTACAAAAACGTAGGAAAATAAGGAGATGGGACCTGGATAAATTGAAGGAACCTGAGGTTCTTAAGAATTTCAGAGGGAGATTTAGGCAACAATTGACAGAAACAGGGGAAAATAAAACAGTAGAGGAGGAATGGGTAAAATTGAGAGATGAAATAGTGAAGGTAGCAGAGGACAAAATAGGTAGGAAGGAAAGACCTACAAAAAATCCTTGGATATCACAGGAGATACTAAATTTAATCGATGAAAGGAGAAAATATAAAAATGCAGTAAATGAAACAGGCAAAATGGAGTACAGACGACTAAGAAATGAGATTGACAGGAAGTGCAAAATGGCTAAGCAGGAGTGGCTAGAAGGCAAATGTAAGGATGTAGAAGAATGTATAAATAAGGGAAAAATAGATACAGCCTACAGGAAAATAAAAGAAACATTTGGAGATAAGAAAAACAGCTCTATGAATATCAAAGACACTGATGGAAAACCAGTTCTCAGCAAAGAAGGGAAAGCTGAAAGGTGGAAAGAGTATATAGAGCAGCTCTAAAAAGGAAATGAACTTCGAGACAATATTGTAGGAAGGGAAGAGGGTGTAGATGAAGATGAAATAGGAGGTACTGTACTGAGAGAAGAATTTGACAGAGCCCTGAAAGACCTGAGTCGAAATAAGGCCCCTGGAGTAGATGATATTCCCTCAGAGCTACTGAAGTCTCTGGGAGAAGCAGCCATGACAAAATTGTTTCACCTGGTGTGTAAGATATATGAGACAGGTGAAATACCCTCAGATTTTAAGAAAAATGTTATAATCCCCATCCCTAAGAAAGCAGGTGTAGACAGGTGTGAAAACTACAGAACCATCAGTTTAATAAGTCATGGTTGCAAAATATTAACGCGAATTATATACAGAAGGATGGAAAAGCTGGTGGAAGCCGATCTCGGGGAAGATCAGTTTGGGTTCAGGAGAAATGTAGGAACACGGGAGGCAATACTCACTTTACGGCTTATCCTAGAAGATAGATTAAGAAAAGGCAAACCTACATTTCTAGCTTTTGTAGATTTGGAGAATGCTTTTGACAATGTTGATTGGAATAAACTCTTTCAAGTTCTGAAGCAAGCAGGAGTAAAATATAGGGAACGTAAGTTTATTTACAACTTGTACAAAAACCAGACAGCGGTTGTCAGAGTTGAAGGGCATGAAAGGGATGCAGTGGTTGGAAAGGGAGTAAGACAGGGTTGTAGCCTTTCCCCAATGTTGTTCAATTTGTACATTGAGCAAGCTATAAAGGAAAGCAAGGAGAAATTTGGAGAAGGAATTAAAGTTTAGGGGGAAGAATTAAAAGCATTGCGTTTTGACGACGACATAGTAATTCTGTCAGATACAGCAAAGGACCTGGAAGAGCAATTGAACGGAATGGACAGTGTGCTGAAAGGTGCATATAAGATGAACATTAACAAGAGCAAAACTAGGGTAATGGAATGCGGTCTTAGAAAATCAGGTGATGCTGAAGGAATTAGATTGGGAAACGTAGCAATAAAGGAGGCAGATGAGTTTTGTTACTTGGACAGTAAAATAACAAATGATGGTCGCAGTACAGAGGATATAAAATGCAGAATGGCAATGGGTAGAAAAGCGTTCTTGAAAAAGAGAAATTTGTTAACATCGAATATTGATTTAAACCTAAGGAAGTCCTTTCTGAAGGCATTTGTATGGAGTGTTGCCTTGTATGGGAGTGAGACATGGACGATAAACAGTGCGGACAGGAGGAGGATTGAGGCTTTTGAAATATGGTGCTATAGAAGAATGCTAAAGATTAGGTGGGTGGATCGCGTAACTAATGAGGAGGTACTGAACAGAATTGGGGAGAAAAGGAATTTTTGGCATACCTTGACTAAAAGAAGGGATAGATTGGTAGGACACATTCTTAGACATCAAGGAATTGTGAATTTAGCGTTGGAGGGAAGTGTATGGGGAAAAAATCGCAGGGGAAGACCAAGAGATGGATACAGTAAGCAGATTCAGACAGATGTAGGTTGTCGCTCTTATGTGGAGATGAAGAGGCTTGCTCAGGATAGGGTATTGTGGAGAGCTGCATCAAACCAGTCTCCGGACTGAAGACCACAACAACAACAACATTATGACCAAGAAAATTTCCACTCCTGGCCATTAAAATTGCTACACCACGAGGATGACGTGCTGCAGACGCGAAATTTAACCGACAAGAAGAAGATGCTGTGATATGCAGAGCATTCACACAAGGTTAGCGCCGTTGGCGACACCTACAAGGTGCTGACACGAGGAAAGTTTCCAACCGATTTCTCATACAAAAACAGCAGTTGACCGACGTTGTCTGGTGAAACGTTGTTGTGATGCCTCGTGTAACGACCAGAAATGCGTACCATCACGTTTCCGACTTTGATAAAGGTCGGATTGTAGCCAATTGCGATTGCGGTTAATCGTATCGCGACATTGCTGCTCGCGTTGGTCGCGATCCAATGACTGTTAGCAGAATATGGAGTCGGTGGGTTCAGGAAGGCAATACGAATCGCCGTGCTGGATCCCAACGGCCTCGTTCACAAGCAGTCGAAGTGACAGGCATCTTATCCGCATGGCTGTAACGGATCGTGCAGCCACGTCTCGATCCCTGAATCAACAGATGGGGACGTTTGCAACAGATTAACCATCTGCACGAACAGTTCGACGACATTTGCAGCAGCATGGACTATCAGCTCGGAGACCATGCCTGCGGTTACCCTTGACGCTGCATCACAGACAAGAGCGCCTGGGATGGTATACGCGACGAATGGCAAAACTTCATTTTTTCGGCTGAATCCAGGTTCTGTTTACAGCATTATGATAGTCGCGACTTCGCGGTGAACGCACATTGGAAGCATGTATTCGTCATCGCCATACTGGCGTATCACCCGGCGTGATGGTATGGGGTGCCATTGGTCACACGTCTCTATCATCTCTTGTTCGCATCGACGGCACTTTGAACAGTGGCCGTTACGTTTAAGATGTGTTACGACCCGGGATCTACCCTTCATTCGACCCTTGCCAAACCCTACATTTCAGCAGGATAATGCACGACCGCATGTTGCAGGTCCTGTATGGGCCTTTCTGGATCCGGAAAATGTTCGACTGCTGCACTGGCCAGCAAATTCTCCAGATCTCTCACCAATTGAAAACGCCTGGTCAATGGTGGCCGAGCAACTTTCTCGCTACAATACGCCAGTGACTACACATGATGAACTGTGGTATTGTGTTGAAGCTGCATGGGCATCTATACCTGTACACGCCATATATAAGGTTACGTGGCCGAAAATTGCTAATTCTCCTGATATCCGTTTTACTTGTCGTACAAATATGAATAATGTATCTATCTCCATATTTAATTGAATATGATGGAATGAGTGAATACTTTATATTTAGGGAAGCAGTTATCACATCTAAGTGATCTAACAGTCAATTTGACACCGTGACAAAGACGCATCGGCGAAACTATCACATTTTCATTAACTTTAATAATGAAGCTATGAGAGATATTTTAAGTTCTCACTACTATAAGCCACATAGATAACGTGTCGTCTACATATCTTTGCGCAAGGCCGGTGTCTACCGTATCCCATGTAGCTGTGGTATGTTATACATTGGTCAAACAATTAGGACCGTCGACGACCGATGTATTGAATATAAACGTCGCACATGTTTCCAACACCCTAATAAGTCTGCTGTTGCCGAACACTTCTTGGACACAGGTCACCCGTTGTAATAAAACAAAAGTGAAATTTTAGCATGCACTCCCAATTACTTGGATTGTGTTACCAACGAAGCGATTGAAATAAAACTAGCGTATAACCTGATGAATAGGACTGGAGGTTTTTGTTTGATTTCTGCATGGAATGCTGCCCTCTCACTTGTCCAAAACCAAAGGGACAAAGTTAATACTACCTTAACCGCTGAAAACTGATGTTTATTGTCGATGTCGCTGTTGATTTTCATCTTTGGTCATGTGATGCCACTGTACGCTTGCTTGTTCATGTGCGTTGTTTCTCTGTTGTCATTGAGAACCGAGGTTTTAAACGTCGTTGCACATTGCTCCCTCGCAGCAGTATTGCCTTGAGAATGAAAGTGCGTAGTCCTGCCGACATATCTGCCGAAGCCGACTTTCTTTAAATACGTCATACGCAGGGAGATATTAAGAAATTGCAAGTTTATTATTTGAGGAACATTTTCTTTTAATTTTACACAATATTCATTGCTAATCCTTAGATAATGTCAACTTTCAAGATAAGTTTCGCGTGTGCAGCCGCAAGAGTTCTCCTTCTTCTTCTAACATTACGGCTGTGTAACGTTCAGCCATCTTCAGAGTGAGACGATCGACTGACGCTCCAGTACTCGCTTCGACACTTTATACTCGAGTACCGCGCGACTGCGCATGCGGCGACAGAAACATATGCGCCGGAGACGTTAGTCGGCGGCAAAGACGTGCATAATGCACGAGTTGAATCGGTGTTTGCATGTCGATGTATCACATTGAGCTGCACTGTGACGACGTCTTTGTGAGTTTATCACAGAAAGTGCCGGATTCCATGCTTTATCTAGACTGAAACCACTAGAAAGTGCCGGATTGCATGCTTCATCTAGATTGAAACCGCTGTCTCTACTAATTAATTAATTCTCCTTCTTCTTCTAATAGAGATAGTGATTTCAATATAGATAAAGCATGGAATCCGGCACTTTCTGTAAAAAAAACTCACAAAGACATTGGCACAGAGCAGCTCATAGTGATACATCAACATGCCAACACCGATCGACTGCGGAGTCATAGATTCAACTCGTGCATCATGCACGTCTTTGTCGCCGACCAACGTCTCTGGCGCATATGTATCTGTGGCTGCATGCGCAGTCGCGCGGTACTGGAGTATAAAGGGTCGAAGCGAGCACTGGAGCGTCATTATTTCGACTTACTCTGAAGATGGCTGAACGTTACACAGCCGTAATGTTAGAAGAAGAAGGAGAATTCTTACGGGTGCACACCCGAAACTTCATGGAACAGTCTTTGCGCCGCCAAAACCTGAAATTTCACAACAATCAAGGTGTATTAAACAATTTTGTACCTTAAAAAGAGTTAATATTTAGACTTATTGTACTTTAATGACTGTTGTTGTTGTGGTCTTCAGTCCGCAGACTGGTTTGATGCACCTCTACACGCCACCCTGTCCTGCGCAAGCCTCTTCATCTGAGAATACGGGCAGCAACCTAAAAAAAAAAAAAAAAAAAAAAAAAAATTAAAAAAAAAAAAAATCAAATGTTTGTTAAGCTTATGGGACTTAACTACGGGGTCATCAGTCCCTAAACTTACAAACTTATGAACTACTTACGAACTAGGACGGCACAAATATCCATGCCCGCGGGGGGATTCGATCCCCCGACCGTAGTGGCCGTGCTGACCATGACTGGAGCGCCTCAGTCCCCTCGGCCACCGCGGCCGGCCAACCTAAATCCTTCTGAATCACTATTTAATGAAAATATACACATATTCCTTTGATATCTTTCAATTTTTTTACTGAATAGAATGTTGGCATACCTTCGTAATGTAATGAAAACAGCGTGATTACGAATAAAGTTGCATTTAAATATCAACAAATAATACAATTCCTTGAGACAACATTGTCTCGTTATACCGAAGGTATTAAACATAAGGAGAGGCATTGAATTAAAATTTATGCTGTTGCTGGGATTCGAACCAGGGATGTCTTACTTACTAGGTAGGTGCTTTAGACCACTTGTTTTTTTTTTTTTTTTTTTTTTTTTTTTTTTTTTTTTTTTTTTCTTATTCTGGTTGATCTACGTTTTGCGGTCGTTGTTTCTGTTCGTTCTTGTTTATTCGCTTTTTTTATATATTTGGCTCGTTTTTTTTTTTTATTGCAGAAGGCGTTTAGCCCCCTGACCGGGCTCGTCTTACCACTCAGCTAACACAGCGTTGTAGCCACATCAACTACACGGACTGTCTTAAAGCACGTCTCCCTCCACACCACATACTGTACTTTAATTCTAATTCTGCCTCATGTTCCCTGTGAAATGCGTAAAAATTGCCAGGGCTCTCCTACATTGGAATAGCACCCCAGCATAGAACGCGAATAGGAAATATCTCGCCTTGTTTCTCAGGCCGAAGTGATATAAATGTAAACAAATAATACAATTCCTTGAGACATAAATTTTAATTCAATGCCCCTTCTTTATGTTTAATATCTTTGGTATGACGAGACAATGTTGTCTCAAGGAATTGTATTATTTGTTTACATTTATATCACCTCAGCCTGAGAAACAAGGCGGGATATTTCCTATTCGCGTTCTATGCTGGGGTGCTATTCCAATGTAGGAGAGCCCTGGCAATTTTTACGCATTTCACAGGGAACATGAGGCAGAATTAGAATTAAAGTACAGTATGTGGTGTGGAGGGAGACGTGCTTAAAACAGTCCGTGTAGTTGCTTTGGATACAACGCAGTGTTAGCTGAGAATCGCCGGGCGCCGTGGCTCAGCGCGCCCTGTCAGGGGGCTGAATGTCCCCTGTTATAAACAAGCTGAGCCAACAACTCGTCGGACTACTACGAACAGTCACGATCAGCGTCCGGAAAGAAGAGAACAATCTACAGAAAAAAAAAAAAAAAAAAAAAAAAGCGTAGAGATGTTCGAAGACGGCCATTGCCTGGGGCGCCCGACATAGCTAATCCGTTTCTGCGTGAATTGCAGTGAAGTAACGGTTAACACCAGAATCACAACTGTGCTTCAGTTTATTGATTGCCTGTGGCGAGGCATTCACAGAGCCCAGCACCAGGACCGCTCCAGACGAGTCTAATAATTGGGGCTGTATCCGCGCCGCTCCCGGACTCAATTTCAGGCAGCACGCCACCTGCGCATCGCGTGTGGCCGCCCCGCCAGGCGCCAACTGCCGCGGCCCTAGCGTGCTGCAGCCGCTGCAGGCACGGAGGGTGGACGTGAGAACCGCGTGGCGAACTGCTAATAGCGCGACACGTCGACAATTCTGGGAGTGTCAAATGCGATAGGAAATCTCTATATCGTTTGCGAATATTTACTATCACGTTGTCGTGTCCTACATAGGAAAGAGGAAAGAGGTAGCAAGGTCAGTCTGTATATCCCGAGCGGAAAGGAGTGATTGCAGAGAGAATACATGTTTAGGAAACTTTATGGAACTCCTAGGTACATGGCATTAAATTTATTGCTTCCGATACTAAATCTACTAAACTGGGGTTAGTTATTTAAAAAACAAGAAGTATAAATCGGTTGCCACAACAAAAGCCAGTAATTACGTTCTCTAGCAGCATACCCTAGACAGACGCACTCCCCGCGAGAAACAGTGCCTCGGGGCCGACGGCGATAGTCACGGGCTGGCGCCCGACTCGTCTGAATGAGAACTCCCTTCTTGATTCAAAAACCGGGGGTTTTAAGAGCCGGTGTGGGTGCACTTCATTCCCCACTTTCTGACAGTTAACAATTTCCTATTGGCCGCTGCTTGGTTCAACCAATCTAAATTGTGGCTTGCCCTCTCTCTGAGTCCTTAGCGAACCACGTTTCAGCCGTGTCCCTTCTGCCATTCCCCGGGTGGGGAGGTGGCTTGTTTGAGCACTAACGAAGTCCATACTTGGTAGCAACATTGTTCAGCTGAAAGGAAAACGTCACGACGCTACCCAATATGGGCAACAACAGCAATGATTTACGTCAGTTGGCCACGCCTTATGCTCCGCCTTAGGCCACGCCTCAGGGGAGCTGCTAACTTGCAGTTTTTATTCTTTACCCTCTCACTCTAGCCTCATGAAACGACTGACGTTGGTGTTCCCAAGTGACTGGTATCAACTTTGATACGTACATAAAAACGTGCCTGTTGGCCACCAAGTGCTAATGTAACGTCTTACAACAGCGTCTAGACGCTATATGAAGTTACGCCCATCTTCTCCGAAAGGTAACCTCCACCCTGGGACAGTGGCTGAGGGCCTCAGCAGTTCGCTAGGAGATTTCTTTAGTGCCTACATCCCGTAAAGATATACGTGTCTGTTTTAGTCTGTTATCTGCAATGGTCTCTATTTCTCAGCCTGGAGTGCGTCTCTGTGGCTCACACAGCCTCTCAACAATTCCAACAGGAAAATCAATATATGACAACGTGTTATCTTTCTAAGATGCGAAACAGAAAGATACACTAAGTGACAGAAATCATGGGTCGCGTCTTAATATCGTGGAGAACCTGCTTTTGGTTGGTCAAGAGCAGCAAATTCACGTGCAATGGACTCAAGAGGTCGTTTAAAGTACGTTATTTCAGGATACTTGCAAGAAAGCAATGAACACGGATATCACCAATCGCAGTGAACATGAACTACATCATGTTGCAATAAATCCTCGTTAACCACAAGAAAAACTTGCATGTCAGAGCGAGAAAGGGCCTACATATAGTACTCAGGCCGTAATATGACAGAAATAAAGATCAAATTTCAACCCAACAGACCTAAACCGAAACCGAAAGATTTCAAAGAGTAAATACTAGATTTCTCATGAAAAACCTTGATAAATTCTTTGATATATTACACAAACGCAAAATAGGAGACTGGTAAGAAATTATAGAAACAAGGACGGAGTCAATTAAAGAAATGGGACAACCACGAAGAATACCAAGATACAAATGATGGAATGAGTTGTGTGACGAAGCAATTGACAGTAGACTAAAGGTATGGGAGAAATAGAACAGTAATAAGAAATCGTGAATATGGGGAAGAGTTTAAAGAAGAAAGAAAGAAAGCAGAAAAACTATTGGATCAGTGGAAATGAAGAAGAAATATTTTAAAAAGAACGACACTAGGGACTGTTATAAAGATTCCAAAGACGTACTGACAGGATTCCAAACTCTACATTTTAAACTTAAAATGGAATCAAGATATTAAGCAACAAAGAAAAGTGCCAAGTGTTAGCTGAATACTTCGGATATCGATTGAAGTGCGAAGAGTCTTCTGTAAGATTACAATTTCAAACACCACAACATGAAAATCCACCATCTGAACCACCGACACAGAAGAGTAACACGGTATCAGGAGAAGATCGGAAAGTAGCAGAAATCCACATGGCAGAAAATTCACACAGTTACTAATGACATTTCGACAAAAGGGACTGGAAACAAGCACTGATCCATCATTTCCATAAACAAGTGATAAAATAGAAACTAACAACTACAGGGACACTCCTTTTGAGTGCAAAATGCTGTCGAAAGCCCTCCTAAATAGAATACAGAAACAAGTAGGATCTAATACAGGAGAGTACCAAGCAGGATTCTATACAGAACAGATTATAAATTTAAAAAACAATTATAGAGTGAAAGCTATACCTTATAAGAACACAGTAGCTACTTGCACAGAATTCAAGACGACTTACGACTCAGTTGACAGACAAACACTATTTCAGATATTTTACGAATCCTGGATAAATGAAAATACCAGAAGAGTTGTTGAACAAACACTCACTGATACAACATCAAGGGTGCAGTTCTGAAGCGTGGGTTCGATATCTCGGTTTGACGGGAGTAGTTTTATCTTTGGTTTTGTGAGTTCTTTGGCCACTGATATTATGCGCCCAGGCGGGTGGTGTGAGAAGAGAGGTCTCGCGATCGGAAGCTTGGTCTGTAAGAACGGAGTGCCTGCGAGACACCCAGAGTAACCGCCCAAGTGGTTTGATTTTCATTTGTTGCGTGTTCCTGTTTATCCGGTCATGCTTGACTCATGTTGTTGCCTGGAGTCTAGAGCTCATAGTGTCGACAATATTCGCCATGTCTTGTCAAGGCCTAGTGTCCTTCTAGTACATTACTTCATTTGAAGAATAACCTTTTGTACATTTGTGGCCGCTAGTTGTGGCTGCTCAGGCACAGATTGATGAAGTGCCGTCTAGTGCGGCCTCCGTTGTGTTTAAACATTGGTGTGTGAAGGCAGAATTTGGTGGAGTTTATTGTGCTGAAGGCGTGATGAAAATTTGTGCTAAACTATTATTGATGTGTTGCAGAAGCAGTCATTGGTCTGTTTGATTTAGTGTCTGTCACTGGTTGTTGAACTTGGCAACTGGAAAGTTCGAGTTCTAACAGCAAGAACGGCTGATGGTAACATTTTGTGGGCACTTTTCATCATTCATTTTAAGTGATAACTTATTTAGTAACCCGTTGGACGGTAGTGAGCGTAAAATTTTATTTTGCACATGGTTAAAGTTTTAGTATTAAGAGTTTGCTTAGCGTCACCAGTCCTTGGCACCTTTTCTGTCTGTTATTTTATTGACCTGTTTGTGTTTGAGTTAGTTTTAATGTGCTTGGTATTATGCTGTTACATGTTCTGGAGTCGGACACAACGGGCGGTGTCTCCGTCGTAGCGTGAGGTCTAAGTGCCCGCCTTGGGACTGCGTGCTTCTCTTCAGTTAAGTTATCGTTGCATACCGTTCCTTGCGTCAGGTTTCCAAACTGAGTGTTTAGCTGTCTGGTTTACCTCAGGCTCTTCAACCTTGCGCCCTGTTTCTTTGAATGTTCCTTTATTTCTGGAGCTTTAATGCCGATGTGTTAAAGAATTGTATTTGAAGGTTTGGTACTTAATCAAGATTTGTTAGTGTAATAATCTAAACTAGTATTGCCTGTGGTCGAAAACCGACCAATTGTGTTTACAACTGTCACTGGGGGGTAAAATTTTACGTATCATGTCAGCGGCCTCGCGTGATTATGTTGGCAGCATCAGCAATACGAAAGAAAATCTTTGCCCATTTGTTCGAACCACATAGAATGACTCGATTAGTGTATCGAACAGACCATGAAGTAAACAAATAATGCTGTTTCTGCTTTATGGTTGACAGGTTCTCGTCCGCTCAGTATAAATAATTGCGCTCGTAAAGTGAAGAGTCCATGAGAAAACATCAGCGTTGTCAAGCGATTGGCTAAAATGAAGATTCACAGGATTCTCACTGTTCAGCATCTGTTGTCAACATTATCAGGGGAGACCGCTGGGATATTTGGTAAAATTTAACCGTCACTGGGAGGTGTGAAACGGTATCTTTTACGTGTTAAGGAAAATTCCTGACACAATAACAACAAATAAAAACGGAAGTATATACTTCTCATGCCATTTTCGAATTATATAACTTTCATTAGCCTAATATTTGAAATGGAACTACAATTTCGGTGTTCGTATATTTATACAACGCCAAGAAATAAAGTTATTTCGATACTGCGATATTCAGAATTCCAGAGCTGACAATATGTCGACTTCGTAGTTCCTCCCGTGCACCGCTACATGCCTCTCCCGGCGCATCATCATTTATATCGACATTCTCGACTTCGTAGTTCCACCCGAGCACAGCTAGATGCCTCTCCCGGCGCATCATCCTTTATATCTGCATTCATATGAAAACATCCATTTCCTTTAACCAATCTTAATCACTATGAATATGAAGCATTGAACGGCACAAGAAAGTGAGTTGGGAGCACTCCATGTTTCGATATTCACTTATTTTAATACTACTGCAGATGCGCTGCATTACAGCGTCTTTGGTCGAAGCCAATAGCCAATCAGTGAGCTGATTGTTGGAGAATGTAGAACTTGATCCAAGCTGTAAATAGGAAAATTTCTACTTCCTTTTACCACTTTTAATGGCTAAATGCACACATGATATTTATATTCGTGAAATCTATGACAAACAATCTATCGAATTATGTAACTTTCATTGGCCTTCTTGTACGAATAAATTAGTAATCTGTACCACAATTTTCATGTTAGCGTATTTATAAAATGATTTATTTGAAGTTATTTAACTTTGTTAGTTAATGAGGGGAGGGTGTACCCTATGAAGATTGGACTGATTTAACGTTTACTGTTACAGCTTTTAAAAATTCCATTTGAGAATCATTTGTCTGTTAATTTTATTACTGTAATTGTCTTAGTTCTTGGTATGGCCTGACCAAGGCAAGCCTGTCGGTTTGTTAATGCTTAAGTGTCATTTTTATTAATGAAAATATGTGTACACCAAGGAGACTAAACTAACCAAAAGTCTGTGATTGTTCTTGTTTAAATTTAAGAAGACTGAAAGGTATATGTAAAAATCTCAGCTATTTGGCGATAAATATTCAAGTTGGTTTGCTCATACTAAAAAAATTGTAGCAAGGAAAGATATGTAGATGGGCCTACCCTTCCTTACTCAGTCCTAATGCACCCTGCTATCTTAATAGTTGTTAAAAAAATCCCGTTCAAGTTTCAAGGCGAAAATTCTGCATCATTCGAAATGAAAACAGGATTTCGACAAGGAGACAGAGTGTCCCCAAATCTCTTTAACTTGGGTTTAGATAAAATAGTTACAACATGAGAAAACACATTAGAAAGTAGAGGCATAAAAGGGATAAACATGGAACGGGGAAAGAACAAATTTGAAGAAAAAGCTTTAACCATTGCGGATAATATAGCATTGATAACTAAAAACCAAATAGATGTAAATGTTATGCTTGATCTGTTATACGAGATTGCTGAAATGACTGGGTTAAAAATCTCGTTTGAAAACATCGAGTATATGGCACAAATTTAAAGGAGGAAAAAATATAAAACACAATATGAAAAAATGAAGAGTTTGTAGATTTGAATATATCGGGAAATGGATGGTAGCCAACGGACTAGACAACACATTAAATAAATAAAGAGTAAATAAGTTAGAATTTGCATACAAATTAGCACAAAACTACTTCAATAAGCCGGCCGCGGTGGCCGTGGGGACTTTGGCGCTCCAGTCACGGTCTGCACGGCCACTGCGGTCGGGGGTTCGAATCCCCCCTCGGGCATGGATATTTGTGGCGTCCTTAGTCTTAGCTAGTTCATAAGTAGTTTGTAAGCTTAGGGACTGATAACCCCGTAGTTATGTCCCATAAGTTCTACAAACATTTGAACATTTTTGAACTACAATATGAAATCAGAATCCGTCCAAGCGAAATTTAGACATAATAATTCTGTTATCAGGGCACAAAAATATATGGATCAGAGTGCCTAACATTGTATAAGAAAGGCGAACTTAGAGAACTACCGAAAAAGAGAGAGGAAAATACTAAGGAAAATTATGGGTCCCGAGAAAAACAATAAAAGTATATGGATTAGAAGGAGAAATGACGATTTATGTAAAAATACAGCTACAGTGAGGAAAAGAGTACTAAAATTTTATGGACATATAAAAAGAATGGAAGAAACAATATTACAAAGAAAATTATTAATTAGCGGTACGTTAAAAATTAAAGTAACCTGTAGAGAAAGAGTGAAGAAAGATGGAAACAAAACAGGTGATTCGAATTGCTTCAGGCTACTGGTAGATACGCAACCTGTGAAGAAGGTCAGCCAAGACCACGACCAATGAGTGTGGACGGATGAGCAGAGACGAGCAGTTGGAGAAAAATGAAGAAGTACTGAGAAGAAAGGAAGAGAAAGAAACACAATTAGTCTAAGTTGAATGCAGTTCATAGCCGGCAAAATTCATAAATAATTAAAAAATATATAATTTGGCACCAGCAAAATAATTCTGCATTGCTTTAGATAATAGTGAAGAGTGATTTAGCATTTAGTTTGTGACTTTTCACTTGCTGAAGGCTCGAATGAGCTAATGACCGCATTGTTCTTTTATAAGATTTTTATAAATGTAGGAAGACGCTATGCAATTACTCTCCTTCTTAACACCGCTAGAATGATATATATTTCTGTAACTTAATTTTTCTAAGGAGTCTATAAACGAACAGCACCTTGGTGTTATGTGAGGCATTCTGTATCTGAACGAACATTTCATTCAATGACAACTTCAATAATAACTGTGTTGATGGCATAAAGAATTTAGTTTAGCAGAGTAAGTTAACCTCCTAACTCTTCGCTTCGCAGACAATTTTAATTTATTTACATTATTCTGTACTGCATGCTGCAGTATAGAGCTTTCACAGGACATTCGCACACGAAGTCTGCTGCGCGTAGTATACTTCCATTTCAGCTTTGCTGTGGAAAGTGGTGTAACCAGGAGTACATGCTCTCGTGGAAACACAGGCAATTTTGTCTTCATAGAATCAGGACCTCACAATAATTTCAGCATTCGTTTTACAGAAATTAGCGGATTATGTACGTTTATTTCTCATTCACGGTTAGTTGTCGTTGCGTTTCTTTTGGTTTGAATAACAATTTATCTTTGTTGATCCTGCATGTCGTAGTTTACAGTATGTGAAACCAATTAATGTTCATTTGCTTCTTCGTTTCATTAAATTTTTTCTTTGCTATGGATTTCATTGTTAAAAAAGATGCTAGGATACACAGGCCAAACCACAGCATTGTAGGACAACACAGAATCAACATTACATAAGGATTGTCATTTCTTTTCTGACATTTAAATTAAGCAGTTTTATTAAACTTATCACCTAAATTTTACAATTAGTTTATATTATTCTTTTGGTGACCCATTTAAATGAACTTACATTATTAATCTATTTAAAAAACATACTGAAAAATTACATATTCAGCGCAACACTTCTGAGCCATCTTTATTAATTTTCCCTTACAAGCCGTTGATGATTTGACTGTTGTCTTTTATATTTAGACTAAGTTCTATGTTGCACGTATTACTTTACGTCCATTTTTAAATACCGTAAGATGACCACCTTGTATGTTTTTTTATATGACCAGGTGATGGTGGCATTGCCCATTGAACCGGTCGTCATAAAATAAATAATTATATTGCGATCTAGGCTTTCTACTTTTGAATATGATTATGTTTCCATTTATACTAAGCCACAACACGTCTAGTGGAGGGTAAAATAAAATTAACGCTACTTTCAACAGATTTCTTACTTAGCATCCGCAGCTGATAACTTGGTTTAAAAAATTGTAGTTCATATTGACCTCACAAAATGTACAACGGTAAAAAAAGAAATTGAAATGGTGGTAAAAATTGCTAGCCGATACAGCATAGGGAACTCTCCCCCCCCCCCCCCTGTCGTGACGGGACAATGGAAATTAACTGCCTCGTGGGGTGATTCACACTGATGTTACTCTATTGATCAGAAGCGCTACACAATACTCCATCTGCATAATAGGCATGTGTTCCAGCATTAAGCTATGTACATAGGTCTCTCTAGGACGTTTGGTTAGTAGAAAAGACAACATTTCCCACTATGACAAGACGCCATTTACTATTCAGAGAAGTATAAATACGGTGACGATATGTTAATACCGTAAATGCGCCATAATTTCTCCAGTCTAAAATGAATCTTCTTCACTTCACAAATTCGTTTCTTATGATACCTCTCAAAGCCTTAATCTTGATTTGCGCTAGGTCTACGTCTATACACAAATTCAGCAGAATAATAATTATTTTAATAACCCATTATCTCCCGAAACTTTATTAGTCATTTTGTGCAACATTCTTGTACAGCAATATGATACCAAGGGAGACAATTGAGAGAAAGAGGAATTTCAGAAAGATTCGGTAAATTAGGGGGGGGGGGGGGAATACAGATTATCCAATTTTTGGTACATTTTCGACAATATCTTATTCATGTTTTATTTTGTCTGCAGTGGTTGGAATAGTCACTAGTTATAAGTCATTGGCTTCATCTTTCTGCTGTTTCACTAGAAATTCTTCAACTGTAAGTCCATGCGTTGTTATTTTTACCCTCTTCGAACAGCAAAATTAGAATGAGGAAAAATCTTATAGAATATAAAGACAGCAGATCTGAAGGTTATAAATAGGATAGCAATTTTTGTTCGTAAGACGTGTGTAACTAAATAGGGCTTACAAACAAAAGATTAATAATCAAATTTGCTATTATCTCTTTCTTCGGACAAACAAAATTTGCACTTCAGGAAATTGGAAAAAATACTGAATGTTACACACCCAGACTACTGAATTACGATATATCGTTGTAGAGTAACTTCAAGCAGCCAATTTAGAATTTCCAGGCATTAGGACAGTCAATTGATGATTCAGATACAACAACCAAAGCTAAATATTTCATTGCTAGCATAGAAATGAATAAAATATTTGTGTCTGAAAAAAACCGACAGTTGTAATGGATTAATGGTAACATGATACACTGGATTTGTTCTGGCCACACTAAGAGAAAAAGTCCCCTTAGAATTTAACTTAGGTCATTGAAATTTATCTGTACTAACAACTTCGCAGTAATTATTTGCCGCAGTAGAATGCCCGAGCACTCTAAGGCGCCTTGCTGTTGAGCGCACGGTTGCTCTCCGTCGGAGGTTAGAATACTCTCTCGAGCATGTATATTGCCTTTACGTTTGTTTAAGAAGTTTGTAAAACTAGGGATTGATTAAGTACTTAAGTCCTGTAGATTTACAAACATTTGGACGTTTGAACTTAACTAAGCACGCTAATGGAACAGAATTCAGTTTATTTACCATGCAAAGCCGTAAAACAACATGACAGTGAAATATACCTGAGGCACTTACACATCAAACCTTTTAACTGAACACTAGCTGCAACGGCTAATTTCCTAGGACCCGTGACCATCGAAGGAAACGGCATTGCAATCGATATATATCGAACGTTCGATTCTTGCTCCACATTCGATATGACAAACGCGAAGCGGTTGTTTTATATTGTATTTTTGATTGTGTTGAATTTGTGATATTTTCTTGTACTTTTCGGACTCAATATGTGGTTTCCATTTGAAATACCGAGAGAAATATCGATAATTTCCAAGAATGGTAAATATCCAAAGTTAATTGATAAACAGTGCTATTAGGACGCTGTGTAAAATTATAGGCCAGAGATAGTGATGTGGTCATGCGTTTATTGATGCATTTAGGTTAAATCATCTTCATAATTTTACACATCTTCCTAATAGCACTGTTTATCAATTAATATTGATATGGGCGCATACCTCACCAATGACTTTATGTCAGATCTGGGTATATCCAACGTGCAACTGTAAATCGATTTATGTTTCTGAACCGGAGATTCGAGCACTAAGCGTCCTCGAGTAGTGGGAAAAAAAAAAAAAAAAAAAAAAGAAAAAAAAGTTGTTTAATCTATACCTAACCTTCTTATGGCTAAGCCGCAGATCACTTTTTTTAAGTCAAAGTAGGTTAGGTATACGTTAAACAAGAAGGCTTTTTAGTACGTGAGGGCACGTAGCGCCCGAATCTCCGGTTCAGAAACTCGAAAACACTAAATCGTCAATGGTAGCGAGGCTTAAGTCGAACGTTCGATATATATTGATCGCAATACCATTTCATTCGATGTACACGGGTCCTAGTAAATTACCCTGCAACCTATGTAGTTAAAGCTGTTGCGTTGTCACTTAATTTTGAGAACACTATAAGTAAAATTTCCCAACTCATGAATAGTTGTGCTATGCGCAGACACAACAAACTAGTTCAGAAAGCCAAGTAGCAATGATCTTTACGTGGCGCATATGAGACAATGTAAATTACGTAACAGAAGAAGATATTAGTCGCCACGCTAAGGATTCATACAGGTCGCTTTGTAGCACTGTGTATAATGCAAGATTGGTAGCAGGTTGTTGTTTGACACTCCTCTGTTGTCTTAAGTGATGTGATTGGTGTGTATACACTGGGGTGAAAAAATGGTAGGATGGCGATACACCTACACAGGCGGTGGTGGTTCCGCGTACACAAGGTGTAGTGGGAGGAGCAATGCCAGAACCTTCATTTGTATTTCACTGATTCATGCGATAATAGCAAATAATCTACCCATTGCAACCCGTTACGGGAAAGTGGTACACACTTCAAATACCTAGGAGAGATCATCCATCCATCAGGACTGAACACAGTAGCCAATAAAGAAAGAATTTCCAAATTACAAAAAGCATATATACTGACTTGCTATAATTACAATAAAAGGTCTATTTCCGTCAGCGCAAAAATAAGACGATACAAAACAGTAGACTTGCCCGAAGCACTCTGCGCTGCAGAAACTACGGTGATTCTTGGCCACACGAAAATAAGAGAAGTTTACAATCAGGAAAGGAAATGCTAAGGAAAATACTCGAACCAGTTTTTGGTGAAGGAGTTTGGATAAAGATACCGACAAGAGAGATTTACAAAGTTACAGACACAATAATTAACATCTTTGGAAAGGAAAGGTTGAAATTTTATGGAGATATTAGCAGCATGGGCAAGAACAGGCTTACAAGACAAATCTTTGAGACAGTTAAATCTAGCAAAAACAAGACCAAATGAATAACTGAAACAGAAGAACACATTAAAGTACTGGGAATCGCACAGGACAACATAAACAAAGGAGAGCGCTTCATAATCATCATAAATAAACATACATTTAAACAGGATCCCACCGAAATAAGAACAGGAAATAAATGACCATAAGAGCACTACAAAGGATACAGAGAGCGTACTAAGAGAATTTGGAAAGAAAGGAGGAAGAAGAAAAAATCATGCCGACTCCAGATCAATCGCTCTCTTAACAGGAACTAGTCGATAATAATAAATAATATATACAGGGTGAATCGCCTAACACTTGCATCATAACTATTGCGGAAATGGAAAGTGCGATTAAAGTGCAATGTTCACAGAATGGATTAGTAGTCAAGGAATCGTACTGTTAACCAATAAACAGATTGTAAAAGTACCTAGAATGTGTATTTTTCAAATAGAACAGTGGTTGTTTCTCTCATGCACTGGAACTTTTGACACCAGCTGTGTACAAATAATTTTGAACGACATTTTAATCACGTCTAGTTTGGCAGCTACAACCATTCAAAGTTTAAGGGGCGGAGGCTACGACAGAGTAGCTGACTCGCTGGTGGTCATGGAACAGTGGGCCGTGCCCCAGGGGCTAGTCACTCGGCCAGTCAGCTACGCTATCGCAGCCTCCGCCCCTAAAACTTTGAACGCTTGTAGCTGCCAAACTAAACGTGATAAAATTTCATTCAAAATTCTTTGTACACAGCTGGTGTCAAAAATTCCAGTGCATGATAGAAACAACCATTTGTTCCATTTAAGAAACTGTATGTTTGCATAAAAATACACTTTCTAAGTAATATTACAATCTGTTTATTGGATATCAATACGAGCCGCTGACTACCAATCCATTCTGTGAAAACCACACATCAATGGCACTTTGTTTCCGCAATATTTGCGGTGCAAGTGTTAGGTGATTTACCCTGTATATACGCAACAGCAGGAGAAACACCGGAAGCATGTACTTCCATAAAATATCTGGTAATTGAAATAAAATCATTTGTGTTTAAGCAGACGACAGAAAAAGATTCATTGGACTAATCCATCAACAAAGGAAGTAGGTTACAAAACTCCCGTTCATACATCGCTTCAGTATTGTTCATCAGTTTGGGATACGTGCCAGGTAGGGTAAACAAAAACATAGAGAAGACCCAACAGAGAACAGTACGCTTCATTACGGGCTCATTTAGGTAGCTCGAAAGAGTCATGGAGATGATTAGGAAACTCCATTGGCAGACTTTGGCAGAGAGGCGTTCTGTATAGCGGTATGGACTTCTGTCAAAGTTCCGGGAGTCTACCAATATTTTGCATTCTCCAACGTGTATCGCACGAAGTGGCCGCAAGGTTGAGATCAGAGACATTAAGGCCCACACAGAGGCTAGGAGGGACTCATATTTTATGCGAATGAAACGGGATTGGAATAGAACAAAGCGTCAATGAAATCAAATCACCTTACCGCCACACACCGTGAGGTGGCTTGCAGAGTGTAGATGTAGACAACCAGAACTGTATTAAATAACCGCGCAAATCATTGTGGTACGTACGACTAACGTCTGGAATACGACAATGCGGCGCAATGTGGTGTTAATGGGCTGACGACCAACCCATGTAAAATACGAGGCGCGTCCAGAAAGTAAGTTCCGTTTGGTAATAAAATAAAATTGTACACAGATGTGTGTGTGTTATGGTCTTCAGTCCGGAGACTGGTTTCATGCAGCTCTCCACCCTACTCTATCCTGAGCAAGCCTTTTCATCTCCTCATAAGAACGGCAACCCACATCTACTTGAATCTGCTTACTATACGCGTCTCTTGGTCTCCCTTTGCGATTTTTACCCAACACACTTCCCTCCAATGTTAAATTTACGATTCCTCGATGTCTAAGAATGTGTCCTACCAAGCGGTCCCTTCTTTTAGTCAAGGTATGCCAAAAATTCCTTTTCTCACCAATTCTGTTCAGTACCTCTTCATTAGTTATGCGATCTACCCACCTAATCTTCAGCATTCTTCTGTAGCACCACATTTCAAAAGCCTCTATTCTTTTCCTGTCTATACTGCTTATCGTCCATGTTTCACTCCCATACAAGGCAACACTCCACACAAATGCCTTCAGAAGAGACTTCCTTACACTTAAATTAATATTCGATGTTAGCAAATTTCTCTTTTTCAAAAATTCTTTTCTTCCCATTGCCATTCTGAATTTTATATCCTCTGTACTGCGACCATCGCATGTTATTTTACTACCCAAGTAACAAAACTCATCTATCGCCTTCATTGTTTCGTTACCTAATCTAATTCCTTCAGCATCGCCTGATTTTCTAAGACCGCATTCCATTATTTTTGTTTTGCTCTTGTTAATGTTCATTTTATACTCTCTCTTCAACACACTGTCCATTCCATTCAACTGCTCTTCCAGGTCCTTTGCTGTCTCTGACAGAATTACAATGTCATCAGCAAAACACAATGTTTTTATTTCTTCCCCCTGAACATTAATCCCTATTCCAAATTTCTCCTTGCTTTCCTTTATAGCTTGCTCAATGTACAAATTGAACAACATTGGAGAAAGGCTACAACCCTGTCTTACTCCCTTCCCAACTGATGCTTCCCTTTCATGTCCTTCGAGTCTAATAACTGCGGTCTGGCTTTTGTACAAGTTGTAAATAACTCTCCCTTCCATGTATTTTACCCCTGCTGACTTCAGAATTTGAAAGAGTGTATTCCAGTCAACATTGTCAAATGTTTTCTCCAAATCTACAAAAGCTTAAAATGTAGGTTTGCCTTTCCTTAATCTATCTTCTAAGATAAGACGTAAAGTGAGTATTGTCTCCCGGGTTCCTACGTTCCTCCTGAATCCAAACTGATCTTCCCCGAGGTCAGCTTCTACCAGCTTTTCCATTCTCTTGTAGATAATTCGTGTTAAAATGTTGCAGCCATGACTTATCAAACTGATGGTTCTGTAATTTTCACACCTGTCTGCGCCTGATTTCTTTGGAATGGAGATTATAACATTTTTCTTAAAGTTTGAGGGTATTTCGCCTGTCTCATACATCCTACACACCAGTTCAAATAGTTTTGTCATGGCTGGCTCTCCCAGAGACTTTAGTAGCTCGGAGGGTACGTCATCTACTCCTGGGGCCTTGTTCCGACCTAGGTCTTTCAGGGCTCTGTCAAATTCATCTCTCAGTATAGTATCTCCTATTTCATCTTGATCTACTTCCTCTTCCCTTCCTACAACATCGTCTCTAAGTTCATTTCCTTTGTAGAGCTGCTCTATGTATTCTTTCCACCTTTCAGCTTTCCTTCTTTGCTGAGAATTGGTTTTCCATCTGAGTTCTTGATATTCCTAGAGCTGTTTTTCTTATCTCCAAATGTTTCTTTTATTTTCCTGTAGGCGGTATCTACTTTTCCCCTTCTTATACATTCTTCTACAGATTTGCATTTGGCTTCTAGCCACTTCTGCTTAGCCATTTTGCACTTTCTGTCAATCTCATTTCTTAGTCGTCTGTACTTCATTTTGCCTGTTTCATTTACTGCATTTTTATATTTTCTCCTTTCATCAATTAAATTTAGTATTTCCTGCGATATCCAAGGATTTTTTGTAGGTCTTGTCTTTCTACCTATATTATCCTCTGCTGCCTTTACTATTTCATCTCTCAATGCTACCCAGTCCTCTTCTACTGTTTTATTTCTCCCTATTTCTGTCAATTGTTGCCTAAATCTCCCTCTGAAATTCTCCAGAACATCACGTTCCTTCAATTTATCTAAGTCCCATCTCCTTATTTTCCTACCTTTCTGCAGTTTTTTCAGTTTCAGCCTACAGTTCATGACTAACAAGTTATGGTCAGAGTCTATATCTGCCCCTGGGTATGTTTTACAGTTTAAAACATGGTTCCGGAATCTATGTCTTACCATTATAAAATCTATCTGGTATCTCCCGGTGTCTCCTGGTCTCTTCCACGTATACAACCTTCTTTTGTGATTCTTAAACCACGTGTTTGTTACGATTAAATCATGTTCCGTGCAAAATTCTACCAGGCGACTTCCTCTTTCATTCCTTCTGCCAGTCCATATTCACCTACTATTTTTCCTTTTCTTCCTTTTCCTACTACCGAACACAGATACAGAAGAAATTTTTTTTGCTTAAAATTCTACAATTTTTAAACTACTTTTCCACATAACTGTCGAAATTTTGTAGGCACTTGTCATAGCGTGCTACAAGTTTTTGCATGCATCCTTCACAGAAGGTTGCCGCCTGTGTATTCAACCATGTGGTGACAGCTCTTTATCATCATTGAAGTGTTAACCACCAAGGACAGATTTTAGGTGTAAGAAGATATGAAAGTCACTAGGAGAGAGGCCCGAGCTGTGTGGAGGATGATCAAACAGGTCCCATTGAAATTTCCGTAAGAATTGTTTGGTCACTTAAATGTGATTTGCAGAGTATCCCATGTAGATGTAGATGTAGATGTAGATTCGGTGTGTGAGGTCAGGCATTATCGTGAGAAAAAAAAATCTTTTGACAGTAATCCTCTTCTTACACCTAAAATCTGTCCTTGGTGGACAACACTTCAACGATGATGACGAACTGAAAGGACATGTTACCACATGGTTGAATACACAGGCGGCAACATTCTATGAAAAAGGCACACAAAACATTGTGCCATGCTATGACAATTGCCTACAAAATTTCGGAAGCTATGTAGAAAAGTAGTTTAACAGTTGTAGATTTTTGTACAATCAATATTTTTTCTGTATCTGTAACCGTTCGTTTTATATAACCAAACGGAACTTACTTTCTGGACGCGCCTCGTATATCAGGCTTATCGTAGAAAGTGTTTTGTTTAGCCCGATTAGTGTCTGTTTCATGAAGAAAGGTGGAGGATAAATTTTTGTTTTGCTGCCTACTGTACCAGTTTATATGTTCAAATGTTTGTAAAGCTTATGGGACTTAACTACGGGGCCCAGTTTACACATATGTCCATGTGAATGGTTTGCTTGGGGTTTGACCTGTTGTTGTTGGTGTTGTGGTCTTCAGCACGGATACTGGTTTGATGCAGCTTTCCACCCTACTCTATCCTCAGCAAGCCTCTTCATCTCCTAATAAGAACGGCAACCACCATCCATTTGAATCTGCTTACTGTATTCATCTCTTGGTCTCCCTCTGCGATGTTTACACCACACACTTCCCTACAACGCTAAATTCACGATTCCTTGATGTCTAAGAATGTGTCTTATCAATCGATCCCTTCTTTTAGTCAAGGTATGCCAGAAATTTCTTTTCTCCTCATTTCTGTATAGTACCTCCTCACTATATATTTATCTGTATCCATCTGGATTCTAATATCTAGTATTCAGTTAAACACGTAACAAGAGATTTCTGAAGCGGCTCTTAGTATTTGTTCTTACTGCCCGTTACCGGTTGCAGCAGCGCCAATGCAGTGAAAACACTTCTGTAGTTATGGCGATATTTGTACCACTTCTGCAACTTTTTCTGAACACTGACAGAGAAGCATACAAAGCACATCCACTGTGCTGTGGAGTGAAGAGAAATATATAGAGAAGTGTCATCCACATTGCTCACTTATTGGTACTACTTGAATGTGAGGTACCGAGCAAGATGACGCATTCATGAGGACGCTGCTTCAAACCCACCTCCGGTCATTCAGATTTAGGTTTACCCATGCCGGGATGGTTCCTTTCAAAGGGCACGGTCGATTTCCTTTCCATCCTTAGCAAAAAAATGCAAACGTGTACCCGTCTCTAATGATCAAGCTGTCGACGTGGCGTTAAACCCTATTCTTCCGTTAAACCCTACTCTTCCTTTCTTGCCGACCGCGGTGGCCGAGGGGACTACGGCACGCCAGTCACGGTCTGCACGGCCCCTACGGTGGGGGGCTTCGAACCCCTCTCGGGCATGGATATTTATGCCGTCCTTAGTGTTAGCTAGTTCATAAGTTTGTAAGTTTAGGGACTGATGACCCCGTAGTTAAGTCCCATAAGCTATACAAACATTTGGACATTTATTTGATTCAGTCGAAGTAACAGTTGTCCGTCAACAAATGGAGCAGGTTACCAAACTCTCGTTCAGCCAGCGCTTATTGCTTATCAGTGTGGGATCCGTATCAGGTACAGACGTAGAGAAGATCCAACGGAGAGCAGTACGCTTCGTTATGGGCACATTTAGTGAGCGCGAAAGGGTCACTAAGGTAATTAGGGAACCACAGTGGTAGACGCTGTAAGAGAGACATTCTGTAATGCGGTACGGTCTTCTGTCATAGTTCCGAGATCATCAGTTTCATAAAGACTCACCCAATATACTGCTACCTCGTACGTGTATCTCCTGAAACGACCACAAGGATATAAGGATTAGGGCCCACAAGGAGGTGTATAGTCTATCATTTCTCCCGCGGATCATATGCAACTAATAGGAACAAGTGACAATGGTTCGCAAAATACCCTCAGTCACACACCGTGGAGAAGCTTGCGGAGTGTGGATGTACATGAAGATGCACCCCTGAATGTTGAACCAGTTTACAGTGCCAAATAATCTACGTGAAGACCTTTAAATGTCCGCAGAAGTTTGTCTCCTATTCCATAATTTTATAGAACTTAAATTACTGTCCTCTTAGGAAGACGGTCGTAAGCCTTTCCTGGACCTATAGAAAGATGTACTATTCCACTCATAGTACTTCTCCAGTATCTGCCGTAAGCTAAAGACCTGACCTGATAATCTCTAAAGGGGCCAAAATCCACAGTGATATACATCCACCTTGTTTTTGCTAACAGGAGATTTTACATAAAGGGAAATATTGTTGCACCAAAATATAAACAACATTTTACGTGACGTACGATTAATATTCATAATCAGTCTATCTCGGATGAAGACTACCCAGAGACAATTCTCAAGCGAGCTAGAGATTTCCCAGTAAGGCGAAAAAACTCGTAAGAAAATTTGGCGGACACTTAGGCCGTCCAAAGCACTTAGGTCTGGTTATTTAATTTGAGGCCGGCGGCTGGGGTTTTCCCCCTTAATGCGTCGTCTATCACGGTATCAACAAGTCCATTACGGGACCAGAAAGAGCCCGCGACCCTCCGCAATTTAGCGGCAAAGTCTTCCTCGGGGCACAGCGTTTAAAGGCGCTCACCGACCGTGTCTTTTCCCCCGAAGACTTCTTCGCTCCTGCGGGACTCAATTATAAGCCCATAACAAATCTTGCGGTGACGAGCCTGCGGCCCTCGCCTTCCCCCTACTACCTGTCTGTCCCTCCCGCCCCCAGGCGGACGAGGAAGAAGAAGAAGAAGAAGACGACGACGACGTCAGGCAAACAGCGGGGGGAGCCGGCGAGACAGGCGCCTACCACCACCAACACCGCCGCCACTTCCTTCGGAAGCGAAGGCGGCCGGCTTTCTTTTCACTTAATTTAATCCAATTTGCTTCCTTTCCTCCCTACTTACTGGTTACCGACCGCAGAATTTTAAGTGCTTTTTCGCCCACCCCACCGGCGCCGAGACCCTCGGCTGTTTCTTCGTCGCTGAGGAGGAGGAGGAGTTGGGGGGGGCGCCCCGGAGGCGACACGGATTTATTGCCGAAGACGGCGGGGGCGGCGGGGGCGGAGGCGCCGGGGGCGGCTGCCAGGTGGCGACGAGCATAAATTCGCCCCCGGCAATAAGCGGGTCTCGGCCGTAAATTAGCAGCCCACTCGTTAATAGTCTTTTCATTAGGCTGCCGCAGTAACGGCGACCACCACTGACGGCTTCTGCGAGCGCGCGCGCGTGTGTGTGTGTTCCCCACAGCGACTCGATTCTCCCTCTCTCGGCTTGAATAACGGCAAGAACTCAGATTAATAATCCGAAATAAGGAACATCAAGTGGAGCACGGTTAAGCACTCCATCATCTGCGGTTAGGGGAGGTCGTCGAAATACGGAGCTGCAGCTAAGAATTCTGCAGGTGTTTCTCCCGCTAGGAGCGGTGGTTGTTTAGTCAGGTCGAGTGAGCAAACGAGGGAGAGGTTATTACAATGGGCGCTCCCCGCGGGGTCTATCAAGAGTCAGTTACTGTTGACACGAGATTATGTTGATCTGTCATTGTCAAGAGCCAAAGATGCAGGAAGATTAGTGTTTAACGCCGAGTCGACATCGTGATCATTATGGAAGGAGCACACGCACGGATAGATTTTGTCAGGGCTTGGGGCGTTCTTTTAAAGGAACCGCCGTGGTATTTACCGGGAGTGTAATGTAAACCAGGATGCCTGCTGCCGGCGTCCCGAATAAAAGTCCAGTGTGTTGCCACTGCGTCACCTCGTTCAGTCCCTGAACGAAATAAATGTGATCTAGACTGGTTTTAAAGAAATGTTAATTTGAAAACTTTGTTGGGAACGGGTACGGATTCCTTTGTCAAATTTATCGAGAAAGTAACCAAAAGAACTGAGACACTTGTCATATCGTGGGATGAACTTTTATACTCCTTATTCTTAAAAAATTCTACAAGGTAACACAGACAATTAAGCCGGGATTCCTTTCAATGAATTTTCATAACCCGCCTGAGCTGTCTTTTATGCCTTTATTAGGTCACGACCGGTTTCGCACAGTTAAAGGTACACTTTCAGGTATCTGTATTAATGGAAAAACTTATTATACACAGGGTTTACAACAACTGATATTTACAAAATTAGAAAAAAAAAACACCTGCTATACACCGAACTTCCTTCGTACATGAGGTGGAAAGACATATTACGAAATCCCAATATTCATGTTGGGCGCCGAGTTTTGTGGGGCCCCTCTTCAAAATTCTTAGAAGGTAAATAGGTGCCGGCCGCGGTGGCCGAGGGGACTGAGGCGCTCCAGTCACGGTCTACACGGCCACTACGGTCGGGGGTTCGAATCCCCCCTCGGGCATGGATATTTGTGCCGTCCTTAGTCTTAGCTAGTTCATAAGTAGTTTGTAAGCTTAGGGACTGATGACCCCGTAGTTAGGTCCCATAAGTTCTACAAACATTTGAACATTTTTTTGGTAAATAGGTTTTTATGTGACATCATTAAGTGGACGTCTATAGGGTTGATGCCAACAGTTTTAACCTAGTGGATAAGAAAGTCATCGTGAGCTGGAATTTTTAGGGAGAAATCATTAAAGAAAAACGTATCAAGAGGAGCTTTACTCACCAAGTTGACTGTCTAAAATGTTTTATTACAGTGAACGTTGGAAGCCTGTTGTATCTACCCTGAATCTGAAGTAAAAGTGGGTTGTATCATTAGATTCACGTCATATCTCACTAAAACACTTAACAAAACTTAGAAAACGTAAAACATTTGACATTAAAAATAGTAACGGCGAGAATAATAATACACCCATCTTTAAAAGAAAGAATTACAAAATAGTTTTTATATTCCTGTCTCGTAGAAATCTGCCTCCAGTACTTGAAGCCAACGTATGATAGTCGTTTTCAGCTCTTCGTCGTTGTGAAAAAGCTGGCCGGGTCGAAATTTATTGAAGTGCATGAAAAAAAGGATACCACTGGGAGCATGCTAAGGACTGTGAACTGCATGATAAAACGACTCCTCGCCGAGCTTCTGCAAAAACGTTGCTGCCGCGTGGGAACGATCATTCTCATGCAGATGCAGTAAGCATCCCACACCTGTTGTTCTGAATGGCACGTTCCCCAGCAAGAGTTTTGAAACAGTGAAGACGTGAAAGAAGCTGTTACATGCTGTTCCATTCACAGGCGCCAGTTTTTTACGAAACGAGGATACGAAAGTTAACCCCACGATACGGCAAGTATCTCAACTCCACAAGTGTCTGTGTCAAGCATCGCTGTGCGTGTTGCTAATTAAGTTTGTAACTATATTGTCTTTGGTTTTAAAAACATTGAGGATCTAATTTGTTTTGGGTGCGTCTGACAGAAAGTGTGTGTTGTCCATAGGTTGGTTTACCTTAGATTAAGCAGTTTGTAAGCTACGGCCCAATGACCACGCAGTTTGGCCCGATAGATTTACAAACATTTGAACATTTTATATAGATAAAATGGATCATGACCACACATTCAGTGGACGTGTTTCAAACCTTATTTCTATTCTGTCAAGGTGTGTTGTCTTAATATGGCGAATAGTTTAAAACCACCCGGTTTATCTTCACGCAAATTTAAAATACAGCAACTGTCTTTGTATGGTCACAGTAAATACACATATTGGTGTTATGTAAGTAGTACAGAGATGATGCGGTTTTGAAATTTAGAGTAATACTAATATTTTTCAAACAACATTATTTGTTGTAGTACTTTAATGTTATTTCTGCAGGGCCGGTTTTGACGGTATCTAGCTGTAATTTTCAGACCTTATGGAATCAATTTAATCCGCGTTTAAAGTATACCAACAGCAGCTGTGAAGTGATCGCCGTGTTTGTGTGTCGGCTATGGCGGAGAGGTAGCTGGCTGTCTATGTGGCAACTAGCAAGTAATTATAATCGGACTATAGGTCAGGCGTGTTTCGTTTGACAAGTTTAGTGTTAATCCGCTAGATACATCAATTACATAGTTACGGCTGTTTATTTTTATAGACACATGTTTCGGTTATATAGTCTATGGTTTAGTTTATTTGTGGCGTCAGAGCCGTATTTTAAAGTGGTGTAGGATCGTGTTTAAATATGTTGTACGGATGTTTGAAGTGTGTAGTGTGTATTTACTTATTTCCTTTATTATTTACGTATAGGCAGTCTTTCGGTAGAAGTTATTTCTTATTTCCGATTCCTAGATGAATGTTTTCTATACTGACCTAATAGGTTTTGTGGGACAAATCATTTATAAAGGGATTTGGTATCTCGTTGGAATTGCCGTCTCTTTAATATTAAATATTGCAGTTTTGGCTTCATAATTATTATCATTAGGTGTTAACCTGTTTTAGATGTGAATTTAGTGGACACCGTAGGTGTAGGGACTGAGAGGTGCGAAAACCTACTAAGGGCCGTCCTTATGTCATGAAAATTTATTATGGGTCACCTGTCAGTAAATGCGTATAAATGTTATAGGGTGTAATATTTTAACAATAATTACTGGTGTAATTCAACCGTTACACTACCCTACACACTGCTCAGTAACTCTTTTGAAAAACGCAATGCTGCCACCGTCAGATTGTCAGCCTTAAACCATGAGCAAAGATTTAGTATGTGATGATGGGAGCATTGCCACTCGAAAAGTATCAATGATCTTTGTGTCAGACATAAAAACCGTAAAATACTACCATTTTTTCTTTTGTTTTAGTCGAGTTCTGTAGAAAATTTGTTTCATCATCGATTTGATTCCGTACGTCCTGGATCCGGTAAAAGCTTTTGGCAATGTTGACTGGAATACACATTTTCAAATTCTGAAGGTAGCAGGGGTATAATATAGGGACCGAAGAGTTATATTCAACTTGTTTAAAAAACAGACAGCAATTATTACAGTCGATGGACATGAAAGGATAGAAGTGGTTGTAGCCTTTCAACAATGTTGTTCATGTGTACATTGAGCAAACTGTGAACGAATGCAAGGAGAAATTTGCAGAGGGAATGAAAGTCCAGGAAGTTGTTGTTATGGTCTTCAGTCCGGAGACTGGTTTGATGCAGCTCTCCACCCTACTCTATCCTGAGCAAGTCTTTTCATCTCCTCATAAGAACGGCAACCCACATCTATTTGAATCTGCTTACTATACGCGTCTCTTGGTCTCCCTCTATGATTTTTACCCCACACACTTCCCTCCAATGCTAATTTTACGAATCCCCGATGTCTAAGAATGTGTCCTACCAAGCGATCCCTTCTTTTAGTCAGG
This sequence comes from Locusta migratoria, assembly GCA_026315105.1. Classification (NCBI taxonomy): domain Eukaryota; kingdom Metazoa; phylum Arthropoda; class Insecta; order Orthoptera; family Acrididae; genus Locusta; species Locusta migratoria. Next base: position 720,051,779 of record CM048745.1, read on the forward strand.
ATATGCCAAAAATTCCTTTTCTCACCAATTCTGTCCAGTACCTCTTCATTAGTTATGCGATCTACCCACCTAATATTCAGCATTCTTCTGTGGCACCACATTTCAAAAGCCTCTATTCTCTTTCTGTCCACACTGCTTATCGTCCATGTTTCACTCCCGTACAAGGCAACACTCCACACAAATACCTTCAGAAAAGATTTCCATACACTTAAATTAATATTCGATGTTAGCAAATTTCTCTTTTTCAAAAATGATTTTCTTCCCATTGCCATTCTGCATTTTATATCCTCTGTACTGCGACAATCGCATGTTATTTTACTACCCAAGTAACAAAACTCATCTACCACTTTCATTGTTTCGTTACTTAATCTAATTCCCTCAGCATCGCCTGATTTTCTAAGACCGCATTCCATTATTTTTGTTTTGCTCTTGTTAATGTTCATTTTATACGATCTCGTCAACACACTGTCCATTCCATTCAACTGCTCTTCCAGGTCCTTTGCTGTCTCCGATAGAATCACAATGTCATCAGCAAAACGCAATGTTTTTATTTCTTCCCCCTGAATTTAATCCCTATTCCAAATTTTTCCTTGCTTTCCTTCACCGCCTGCTCGATGTACAAATTGATAAACATCGGAGAAAGACTACAACCCTGTCTTACTCCCTTCCCAACTGATGCTTCCCTTTCATGCCCTTCGAGTCTAATAACTGCGGTCTGGCTTTTGTACAAGTTGTAAATAACTCTCCTTTCCCTATATTTTACCCCTGCTGACTTCAGGATTTGAAAGAGTGTATTCCAGTCAACATTGTCAAATGCTTTCTCCAAATCTGCAAAAGCGAGAAATGTAGGTTTGCCTTTCCTTAATCTATCTTCTAAGATAAGACGTAAACTGAGTATTGTCTCCCGGGTTCCTATGTTCCTCCTGAATCAAAACTGATCTTCCCGAGGTCAGCTTCTACCAGCTTTTCCATTCTCCTGTAGATAATTCGTGTTAAAATTTTGCAACCGTGACTTATTAAACTGATGGTTCTGTAGTTTTCACACTTGTCTGCGCCTGATTTCTTTGGAATGGGGATATTACATTTTTCTTAAAGTCTGAGGGTATTTCGCCTGTCTCATACATCCTACACACCAGTTCAAATAGTATTGTCATGGCTGGCTCTCCCAGAGACTTTAGTAGCTCTGAGGGTATGTCATCTACTCCTGGGGCCTTGTTCCGACCTAGATCTTTCAAGGCTCTGTCAAATTCATCTCTCAGTATAGTATCCCCTATTTCATCTTGATCCACTTCCTCTTCCCTTCCTACAACATCGTCTCTAAGTTCATTTCCTTTGTAGAGCTGCTCTATGTACTCTTTCCACCTTTCAGCTTTCCCTTCTTTGCTGAGAACTGGCTTCCTATCTGAGTTCTTGATATTCGTAGAGTTGCTTTTCTTGTCCCCAAATGTCTCTTTTATTTTCCTGTAGGCGGTATCTACTTTCCCCCTTCTTATACATTCTACAGATTTGCATTTGGCTTCTAGCCACTCCTGCTTAGCCATTTTGCACTTTCTGTCAATCTCATTTCTTAGTCGTCTGTACTCCATTTTGCCTGTTTCATTTACTGCACTTTTATATTTTCTCCTTTCATCAATTAAATTTAGTATTTCCTGTGATATCCAAGTTTTTTTTGTAGGTCTTGCCGTTCTACTTATTGTCCTCTGCTGCCTTCACTATTTCATCTCTCAATGCTACACATTCCTCTTCTACAGTTTTATTTCCCCGTCAATTGTTGCCTAAAACTCCCCCTGAAATTCTCCAGAACCTCACATTCCTTCAATTTATCTAAGTCCCATCTCCTTATTTTCCTACCTTTCTGCAGTTTTTTTCAGTTTCAGCCTACAGTCATGTCTAACAAGTTATGGTCAGAGTCTATATCTGCCCCTGGGTATGCCTTACAGTTTATAACCTTGTTCCGGAATCTATGTCTTACCATTATAAAATTTATCTGATACCTTCCGGTGTCTCCTGGTCTCTTCCACGTATATGCGATTCTTAAACCATCTGCTTGTTACGATTAAATCATGTTCCGTGCAAAATTCTACCAGGCGACTTCCTCTTTCATTTCTCCTGCCCAGTCCATATTCACCTACTATTTTTCCTTCTCTTCCTTTTCCTACTTCCGAATTCCAGTCTCCCATCACAATTAAGTTTTCCTCTCCCTTAACTGTCTGAATAATTTCCTTTAGCTCCTCATATATTTCTTCGATCTCCTCATCATCGGCAGAGCTAGTTGGCATATAAACCTGTACTACTGTTGTCGGTGTTGGCTTCGTATCTATCATTACAATGATAATGCGATCACTGTGCTGGTCATAGTAGTTTACCCACATTCCTATTTTCTTATTCATTATTAGTCCTACTCCAGTGATACCCCCAACTGATTTTGTATTTATAATCCTGTACTCACCTGACCAGAAATCCTGTTCATCCTGCCACCGAACTTCACTAATCCCCACTATATCTAACTTCAACCTATCCATTTCCCTTTTTAAATTTTCTATTCCTGACAACATAGTAATTCTGTCAGAGACAGCAAAGGACCTGGAAATGCAATTAAACGGAATGGATAGTGTCTTGAAAGAAAGGTACAAGATCAGCATTAATAAGAGTAAAACGAGGTTAATGGAATTTAGTGTCAGAAAATCAGGCGATGCAGAAGGAAATAGATTAGGTAATGAGGCAAAAGAAGTAGCTGAGTTTTTTTTTATTTAGGTAGCAAAATACTTATGAAGGCCTAAGTAAAGAAGATATAAAATGCAGAATGGCTATGGGAAGAAAAGCGTTTCTGAAGAACCGAAATCTGTTGACACCAAATATTAGTTTAAATGTTAGGAAGTCCTTTCTGAAAGCATTTGTCTGAAGTGTAGCACTGTATGGCAGTGAAACGTGGACGATTAGGAGTTCAGACAAAAAAATGATAGCTTTCAAAATGTGGTGCTACAGACGAATGATGAAGATTAGATAGGTATATATCACGTATATCACGTAACTAATGATGATGTGCACAACAGAATTGTGGAGAAAAGGAGTTCGTGGCATATCCTGACTAAGATAACGGATAGGTTGGTGGGACACATTCTTAAACATCAAGGAATCATCAGCTTAGCATTAGAGGGAAGTGCGTGGGATAATAATCGTAGAGGGATACCAAGGGATGAATACAGTAACTACGTATTCTCACTTGAAGAGAATTGCAAAGGACAGGGTAGCGTGGAGAGCTGAAACAAACCAGTCTACAGACTGAAGACCACAACAACAAAGTCCTAAGCAGTAAATTGATTAACGCACAAGTCTCCAGAAATCTTGTGTAGCATCATATTCCAAAACCTTTTCTTGTCTGAACTGTTCACCCTTCACATGTATCGAAGAAAAACTGTATGGAATGAACAGTACACTGAAAGAAGAGTATAATATGAACACCGCCGCGATGGAGTAGCCGAGCGTTCTAAGGCACCTTGCAGTGGAGTGCGCTGTTGCTCGTCGTCGGAGGATCGAGTCCTCCCTCGTACATGTGTGTGTGTGTGTTTGTGTGTGCTGTCTTTAGCTTAAGTTAGTTTAAATATTTTGTAAGCCTAGGGAGTAATAAGCAAAGCAGTTGTCACATAGATTCACCAACATTTAAATTTTTAAAGATGAACACCAACAAGAGGAAAACAAGGTTAATGGAATACTGAGACATACTGAGACATCAAGGAATTGTCATTACAGTATTACTAATTACAGATGGTTATGTGCGCAAATATATTCCATACACAACGTCAGTATGGTCAGAAGATGATTGTCTTTGAAACTTTAATTGCGGATAAGGCCACTCTAAGTTTTTGAATAAATATTGATTTTTACGTTTTAACAAATCACAATAACTCCGCCTACTCCTATGCTGCAAATGCCAGGCCCCTCAAATTAAATATACTGTGTATGTGAGAGAAAGAGAGAGAGAGAGAGAGAAAGAGGGAGAGAATTTTGGGAAAATCTTTGCAGAAAGAGACCAAGAGACGAATGCAATAAGCATGTTCTAATGGATGTGGATTGCCATTCTTATGAGAGAATGAAAAGGCTTGCTCAGAACAAGGTAGCGTGGAGTGCAGTATCAAACCAGTGTTCGGAGTGAAGAACAAAAGAACATCAATACTTTGATGCTGACCAACTTTTCACTTTCCTCTCGTGAGCCAGTCCGCCTTTGTGTATCATTAGTTATTTTACCACCCAAGTAATAAAACTCGTGTCGTAACGTCTCAGTTTCTAATCTAATCCGCACACACCACTTGATTTAATTCTACAACATTTTATTTCCCTTGCTATACTTATAGTACGCTCTTGCCATTATTGAAGATACAAGGCTTGGGAGTATGTTGTTTTCGTTTCTTTTTGTTTTAATTTAATGGAAATAAATTTACAGTAATGAAATATATCAAAAACTTGCGGTATAACTGTAAATAAAAAGTATTGTCTTTGAAAATGTCGATAGTCGGTACTTCTACCGCGTAAATTAGCTAGTTACCTAGAAAACTAATATATTCGTATAGAAGAAGGGAATTAAGAACGTATTTATAAACATAGTATTTATTGTCAATTAATGATACTCAACATAGTATTGTAGTTCTTTGTTTCCAATGATCGCCGTGACGTGATTAAGCTGAATATTTGCTTGTGTTGGTTATGATCGTCGAAATTGAGAGGTCATTCTTCAGTTCGAGGCAGAATGTTTCAGGAGAGAAGTCGATAAAATGTTTTCTATCACTATTCTGCAAATCAATGTTTATGTCCCTCTCCCAGAATGATGGGTGTTAGAAGGTATTTATTCTCCCTCACAACATAGAACACAAAAGCTGTCTCACTGTAAATGCTCTCCGTAAATCATTTTCAAACAATGAGCGGCCCCATACAGAGCAAACGAAACCAAGCCAGTTCTCATACAAACGCTTAGTGAACTCTGTGTCGGCAGTGATAGTATCGGATATGAATATTTTGCTTACTGATTCTGAAGTTTCTTCAGGTTGGGCGTCTTGTTTCTCTTGGCGCGTTTGCTGTTCTATTTTCGTGTTCCATTTTAGTTGGTAATTGTTGTTCTTTTCACTCACTTTATTTCTTTCATTTTCCTCTTTCATTACTTTAAAGGCAAGCATCTGTTCATCCTCATTTGTGTCGGACGTAAACAGATTGATCGTTAAGTACTGGGCATATTCTTGGCGCCTCTACTTCTGTTGCTGATGTTGACGTCAACGTATCATATGTTCACTAACATTTCCGTTTTCAGTCGGGTGCTCGATTACGTGATTAATTTTAAACCATTGGCGGTCGCATGTAGAACAAGCGAAACGAAATGTTTTTACATTGAAACGCCTAATGAAATGTTACGGTCGGTCACTGATATATGACCTCAATTCTGTCATGATTTTCAGTTGCTCAAATATTTTGTGACCCCCCACTGAGTAGACATATGTCAAAATGGCACGTCCGTTCTGTCGCAAGGGTGGTAACATGTGATGACTATGATGTAGAGTCCGTGCCATCAATCTCTTGTAGACTTGACCTGAAGTCATACTCGATGCGCCCACAAACAGTGGTTACGAGACTAACACCGTTTCCAGCACTCTAGATGAACGGCTGTCGTCAGATCTACATCACCCTAATCGGTGATGGTCATCGGGGTTGTGCAGTGATGAGCGTGGGGCCACGAGTTAATGCTGTCTATCTTTCTTCTTTCCTCCTTGGGCTGCATTTCCTTTCCCTTCCCTATCCTCACTCCTTCCCCTCCGAACCGGGGGACTGATAACCTTAGCAGTTTGTTCCTCCTGTTATAAACAACGAATCAACCAATGTCCCTCCCCTATCTATATGGGACGATGCAATTGCGTCAACATGCACATAATGGAATCAATACAAAACAGAAACAGTTTAAAATAAAACAGACCTGTACTATAACGATAATTTTTGAAATGTTTACTTAAATTTTGACTTCCTAGTAGTATTAACCCAATATTAGGTTTATTTTAAAATTAGATGTGAAGCCAAACCATGTTTGCACTTGTTGACATGATTTAGAAGAGTTTGGTCGACTTTGCGATATACGGCAGAAAAGACTAATTGATGTTTTTTTTTAGGGATATGTGTTCTGGGTGAAGTTTTTTGAGTTAAAAAAAACGTATTTGAGGGCAAACAACTATAATAATGATGTCGTGTGGCTCATTGGCCTAGTGAAAGTTTTTCAGTTGGACGCCACTTCGGCGACTTGCGTGTGCCAAGCCTACACCAGTTATCCAACTGGGGAAAGGGGACCTACAGCTTAACGTGGAATCCGAACCACGTGTCGTTTCTGGCGACTCCTCACATCGTTAAGAGGTGAAGGATGGGTTAAAACGCAGACTGAAAATATCCGAGATCCGACCGGGTTTCGAACCCGCTACCTTTCGGGTTCCAGCAGTCGAGCGCTTTACCGCAAGACCACGGGGCCCAATAGCAAACAACTGAAATGCATTCAAGAAGTTTATTATGACTGAACATTGAAGTAGAGCAACACAAATACCCGGGAAATCTATAACGACTGGTACACACACTAAACAACAGGCATATGCGATCTCCACATCAAAGGAAGAATAAATCATTGGAATTTCACTCGCTGCAAGTGGAAGAAGACGCGACGTTGCCACACAGCGTTTACCAATTAGTGCTAAGATTGCATTGTTCTCTTGGCGGCCTGATTAAGTTATAACCACATTGGTATCTTATTTAGAATGGGTGTTGTAGGCAACTTTGCGTATTATTAAATTTCCCTCTTGAAATAAAGGTATTTTACTTATATATTTTGAAGTCGTCTAGTGACCCATCAGAAAACAACCCACGACCCACTAGTAGGTTGCGGCCGGTAGTTTGGGAACCACTGGTTTAGAGCAGCGTAGAAGCCGCACCTGTGTCCGGGTGACGAGGCAGCAGCTGCTCCCTCGCTGACGGCGGACGCAGACACTGGAGGGTGGGGCTCGGTGTCTCCCCCGGCTGTATCTGTTGCGGCTCGGCTGCTTCCCGCCGCCTTCCGGCGTCTTGAGCGGCGCCTCCTCAAAGGCCGCCGTCGGCTAATGAGCCCCACTTGTTGAGCGCCGCCAGTTCCTCCTCCTCCTCAGCCTCCTCCTGCTGCGTCTTCTTTCCGCGGTGCCGGGACGCGAATCAATTGAATTCGCACAACTTCCTTTCCTCTATTGGCGAAATCAGTTTTTCGTCTTCCCTCCGCAGGAGGGGCGCCGCAGTACGCGAAAAGGAAAAGAGAGGCCAGACGGGCGGAGGGCAGGGCGGGCGGGGAAACTCCCGCATCCGCAAAGTTTGCGACGGCAGAAAACCGCGCCGCGCCTCCGACAAAGGCGTGCGGGGGAGGAGGGGGGGGGGCGCAGGGGCGAGCTGCGAGCTGAAGAGCAGCGGCACAGGCGGTATTCTGCATAGGCGTGGGCCGCGTCGTTACCGTCCGCAGAGCGCGGTGAGTAAACAAGTCGAAAACATCTTTAAGAAAACAAGAGAAATACTTCTCACAAGGAACGCCTTGAGCGCTAGGTCGCAAGACCACTGACAAGCAGTGTTGCAAGACGTAGGGAATTTTCCCCACACGTAGATACTTTTAAGCATTAAAATCATGTAGGGAATTATCATCCAAAAGTCCCCAATGCGTAGGTACTTTGGTAAAATTTTACAATCGTCGACACAGGCCTACCGGGTAATGTTGGCAACAGAACAGCTGTCAGCACGCTCGATTGAAGGCAACCAAATGTGGCAAAATTTAAAGTAGCCAATGATATTTTAGACGGCATAGTTGTTTTCTGTTCATAGTAAACAATATTAATTTGAAAACTTTGTTTCAGACACACGAAAATTGACGCGAAATATGAGGGTTTCAATGTATATCAGTGGAACGGAGAGTCGGTTTGGAAATAGTGTTAGAAAATGTCAGCCCAAGAAAAACTCATTGTTTCCATCAACGAAAGACGTTTTATTACCTTGACTAGACTCATTTATTTACGTCAGGACGATATACTAGTTATTACTTGTAAATGAGAAGATGCTGACAAGAAAACGCTAAAACATTTGCAACAGCCAACGTTATAATGAACAATTCGTTGTTAACATAACATTACTCTTTGAGAATCGTGACGCACTTCGTTTTTTGTGCTGACTGTGAATTAAATAATTACTGCTGTTCCTACTCTATGGTTGATAGTGTCTCGATGTGTCCTCGCGCAGTCAATAAATCGGTTACCCTCGGCACTCGGAATTAGCGGCATATTTGGGAAAACTAATTATTGCTGTTCCTCTCTATGGTTGACAGGTTATTGATGTACCCTTGTCCGATCGATAAATGAGTAATCCCCTTGTAACAGAGCACTTGGAATTCGCGGCATAATCTACACTTGACTCCATCAATCAGTAACGATCAGTCACTGGAAAAACATATCTAGCAAGTGAAGCACGATGCAAAATATTTATTTTAAAGTTTTTCAAAATTGTAACACGTCACATTAATCAACTGTTTAACCTCTGCTGGCCGGACTCCTGGATTCAGCCCCTCCCAGACCCAAACGTTCAAATGTTTGTAGAACTTGACTTAACTACGAGGTCATCAGTCCCTAAGTTTGAAAACTACTTTTGAACTAGCTAAAAGGACGGCACAAATATCCATGCCCGAGGGGGGATTCGAACCCCCAACCGCAGTGGCCCTGCAGACCGTGATTGGAGCGCCTCGGTCCCCTCGGCCACCTCGGCCGGCCAGACCCAAATACTGGCTACGACCCTGATGCAGGGGCATTAATGAGTTGGCAGGGAGAAAATAGGGAAAACGTAGGTACATTTTTGTGAGACTGTAGGTATTTTCTCTCTCTGCCATCTGGCAACACTGCTCACAAGTGACGCTTGTTTGAAAGTGTTGTGTTTACAACAATGTCATGAAAAATACTGCTTGCTAATGACTCAGCAAATGCACCAGGAAGGCGACAGGTTTAAACTTTCAATGGGATGTAAGAGGGGTGTACAAATCAATAATACTTACGTAATTCGAAAAGGGATTTACCATAAATGTGTGTGTACATGGCCTTAAGAGTTATTAAAGAAGTTTTCTGGGTATTTAAATGGTGAATTAGACGATAATACCCTGTAAAAGGTACAGGTCTCTAAAGACTGTAGTAGAATGCTAAGAGCTACGAGGGGTGTTGAAATGAAAAGGAACGAAAGACACTGTGGGTATAATTGAAGTCTTTATTCAAAAACGAGAAATTTGTAGAAGAAAGTAAAGTTCAAGGTGAAGAATTAAAAACATGCGTTTTGCCGACGACATAGTAATTCTGTCAGAGACAACAAAGGACCCGGAAAATCAGTTGAACGGAATGGACAGTGTGCTGAAAGGTGTCGTGCCAACATAATCTTGGACGAAAGAGGTGACAGGAGTCCTCTTTGGGAGCGGTTGTAGAGGGAATTGTCTTGGCCAGGTAACAAGGGTAGGTAAACACTAGTTCTGAATGCACTCTGCGTCGCTTTTGGCGCGCTCTACATCCGGTGTATGGCAGGGGGAGGTTTTTCTGCGGCCTTACAGCTACACTCTTTCCTCTTCGTTCTGGCTATGACGACTGTGGGAGTAAGTACTCCGCCGAATCATGCCGAGGGGAAGGCATGCTGTTATGACTTTGATTTATTTGTGATCAGACAGGCTTGGTTTTTCAGTGATAGTCTCTTGAGTAATTCTATCGCTATGAGAGGCGAAGTATTTCTTAATTTACAGAACTCGAGTAAAGTCAGTGAAAAATTTATTATTTGCATTTTCATTCCAGTGATGATTGAGTGTCCAGTTTTACTCAAGTTAGAATACATGTGTGTGGCTTTCAGTCTTTGTGTAAACTTAGGGTGAATTTTCTTGATCTTTTTAACTAACTTTTCACATCGTTACTGTATCCATGAGTATGCTAAGTATTTCTCAGATTTTCTGATTTCATTCCGTCTTTCCTGTCTTGTATGACCGATTGCACCACGTGCTTTCATAACGGTCGTTACTTCGGCCTTCAGCCATGCTTTTGTTAATACTAGCTTTCTTCTATACGAATTCTCGTGAGTGCTTTACTCGCCTAATCTAAATTAATTTCTGTTTGTAAATGTTATGAAATTCGACGTGGTCGCACACCACGTGGTACTTAAGAATAGTTAGTCACTGCTTCACTGAACATGAGTTTGTTTAGTGCACAGTTTAATTAATTTTGTGATCAAGACACCTGCCATCTCAACAAGGCACTGCCGACAGCTTCACCGCTGCTTTCAAGTGTTCCCACAGAGTGATGTACCACTAACCATTATGCGCATGTCTGCAAATGAATGAATGTGCTTTCAGCTACCCATTGCGTGTTTGCAAATTTCCTCCCACGTTACCTCCATATTCATGAATGGCAGAAACAATTTTAATACTGGAAGTAAATATATGATTTAATTCACTTTTCTACAAGGTGTGTGCTTAATTTGGTCTCCCCACATTTATTTGCTTGTTATTTTTCTGAATAGATTATGATTGTAAAGTGTGAAACCTCTGTTTTATGATTTCATGCTCCCCATGCCATTAATGATGCATTTTTAACATTGATTTTGTGTTAGTTAAAACATTGGCAGTTAGATAATTTTACGTTCCACATGTACTGTGACCACTCATAAAGTAATTTAGAGCAGCAGTGAGCGTTTTACTGTCCGAGATCTTGCTTGTAGTAATAATCAGGCTTCTTTCAACTTTTGCCATAAACACTGCATGAAACAGGCACATCATGGTGATTATAAAGCTTCACACCATCAATTTCAAATTTTTCAAATATCTGTAAACTTAAGGGACCAAAGTACTCTCACTGGTCCTTTGACTTACAAGCTTCTTGAACTAACTAGCCGTCCTTATATGAACGCTTTATCATCATGGGGCGACAGACCGACTGTACACTGCAATGGCAAATACACCTTCAAGTTCTCACTACAGAATGCCAGTTTTCTGCACAATATACTTTTTTTTTTTTTTTTTTTTTTTTTTTTTTTTTTGCGGTGGAACAAAACTAACACCACCTTACAGGCACCACATAGTCTTCAGTGGAAGAAAGGAAGTTAGGAGTTAACGTGACGTTGACATCGGGTGAAAGGTGTCAACTCTTGGCACCATTTGTAATATCAGTCTTAGTAACATATTTCTGTGTGCAAAGACTGAACAGTATCAGTCAAAGAAGTTACAGCTCCTCCTGTAGTACAAGTACCAATTCACAGTGAGAAGTTGTGTGGAGTGAAAGTGGTAATATGTCTTAAATATGAAGGCTGGTCTACCTAGTAGTGAACATTCGTTTTGAGGCAGATATTTTAGAAAGGAATATTTATGAGATTGTCCTGTTTATAAAAGGAACATGCACATGGGGAAATATGATGTAAATGTAACATTACTCTGTTCTATAACTGTAGAGACAATGTAGTCCTTATTAGTGTAAGAGATGTTCTAAATAAAAAATCATAATATGTTTACAAATTGTAGGTTGTTTTCTTTTAGTTGTTAGTAGCATTTGATCTCACATTTGACAAAATTTTTGATGAAATATCTTACGTTGCATTATTTGATAAGCGCGTCATCGGGTTCTATTGTACATGGTAATCACAAGAATAGAGACTAATTTACTGTGTGGTAATGGAAGTTGTAATAGTGGTACATTTTGAAGGGAAATAGATGCATGTCAAAAGAAGCGTTTCTTTGTGCAAAGGCAGCCAAATTAATTTAGTGTTGATAGAAGTATAGGTCCATTATAGCGCTCAGCACTATTCACAGTCTTTTCCTCCAAATGGTAATAACAGTTTTGCTTTTGCTTTTTTTTTTTTTTTTTTTTTTTTTTTTTTTTTAAGTATCTTGTGTAAGTTATGAAATATGTCAGATTTTTACGTTCTTTCTCTCATATTATCGGATTTGCAATTCATGATAGAGATATTGTTGTGCAATTAATAGATAATCTCCTAATGAATAACAGTTATATATATATATATATATATATATATATATATATATATATATATATATATATATATATATATATATATATATATGTCTTATCAGAGCTTTAAAATTACGATATTAACAAAACAACTATTTAATTAACATTCAAAGTTTTGTAGAACTTTTTTCTGATGTAAACCCATGTGTATTTTTGTCACCAACTCAAATATGAAAATGTCAGGTGTATTTCTCCAAATTTAAGACCCACCAGATCAGCTTTTCAATCAGATAAAATTACAACAAACCCGTTACACTATTATCAAACTAGTTTCACGAGGTCATTAGAGATGGAGCACACACTCGGACTGCTTTTGTTTTGCAGGATAAGAAAATCGCCCTTGCCCTTTGAAAGGTACCACTCTGTTACTAACGTTGAGTGATTTACGGAATCCACGCTGGAACCTAAATCGGGATGGGTGGGGAAGGGTTTTGAAGCCCCGACCGGCGACACCTAATTTGCGTAGCCTTCATTGGTGAATGTACACGATGGGGCATTACGCTGTCCTTCTCCCATCTCTTTGTGGTAGCTCTTAACGTGCGATATGCATACATTTTCAACCTAAGACCTGCAAACTCCACAATCGACAACCTCATTCCTGCCGTCTTTCAGAAGGCCGATAAAATTCTTTGAACACTAGCGCAAGTATTATTTTCTGCATACCTAGACATCTGACTACTTCATATGGATCACAGTCCTTCATTCCGTACGTGAAACTGCCAGTATCCATTCAAAGTTACTCTGCACCGGTGAAGTTCATTTTTGCAAACTCCTAAATCTGATTTAGTTGCCGGCCGCGGTGGCCGAGGAGACTGAGGCGCTCCTGTCACGGTCTGCACGGCTACTACGGTCGGGGGTTCGAATCCCCCCTCGGGCATGGATATTTGTGCCGTCCTTAGTCTTAGCTAGTTCATAAGTAGTTTGCAAGCTTAGGGACTGATGACCCCGTAGTTAAGTCCCATAAGTTCTACAAACATTTGAACATTTGTCTGATTTAGTTCAAAATTTTCAAATTTTTGTAAACCTAAGAGAACAAACTGATGAGATCATCGGTCTCTAAGCTCACAAATTTTTTAAACTAACTTATGCATAGAAGAACAAACGTAGCCATCCTCGAGGGAGGACTCGAAAGTCTGACGGGGAGCGGCCGAGCAATCCGTGGCAAGACACCTTAGACCAGACCACGCGGCTGACATCTAGTTCGCACATTATTGCGGTCTCCATATTGCTGGCAGCCATATTTCTTTCCAAAGATCTTCTTTAAGCAGAACTGTTGTCGACGTTGTTCCAGATTTGCCTAAAGGTGCCTCACACTGTGAACATCCCAAGGTGCCCCTGAGAGCTACAACACCAAGAAAACCTTTGGGCTTTTAGCAATATCTACTTGTAGTTTTGTGAGGTAACACTTTATTCGTGGTAATACAACACATACAATCTCCATTAAACTTAACATTTTCACAAACATCAGAACCTTTCATAGAAACATATACAATCTCCATCTACGTCACATGTACTATGGTTCCTTACAATAAAAGGCACATTACAATAAATAATAATAAGACTTTCCAAAATTTTTGGTATAAACTTCACCAATGTCAAAGACTTCGTGAACTCTAATACAGTATTTGCTATCTCCTCATAACCAAGTTATTATTGAAGATAGTGACCAGTTTCAAATTTGGTTTGGCTATACATTTGTTTACACCATCACTCTCATCCCATTTGGTTAGAAACACGTCCACTGAATGTGTGGTCGTGTTCCATTTTGAGTTATTCATTACTCTTAAATGTTTCCTGGCCATTAATTTTATCTATTTGTATGCCAATTATTTTATTCTTCTATTAGAGATCAAAGCCCCATGTTTATCTATGTTTTCACTGGTGTGATTGAACTTGTGTGTTCATGTGAATGTGGAAGGTTGCTTTTAATATTGACTGACTGCCACGCAATGGATTACAGTCGCCGCCTAGCACTTTGGGCCTCGTTTACTTTAGTTAAGAACGCATGGCTTCGTAAGTGGTCTGTATTGGCGTCTGCTGGGTGGCCAGAGACAAGCTTACCTGGTAAGGTGGCGAGGTGGTCCGTTCTTAGTGTAGTAGCAACATAATCATGGTCTTAATAGGGGACAAATTGGACACTCTGGAGCTCTAAGCGAGGGTATTATGTTCTTCAGGTAGCGAGGGTTGGTAGACAGTAGGCTTTGAACGCGCTCAGGTCAGCTTTTAGCGCGCTCTACATCCGATGTGTGATGAGGAAGGCTGTTTGCATGGCCTCAGGTTCCACACGTGCTGCGACCGTCGAAGTAACTACATCGTTTAAATCTGAGAGGATGGCATGTTGTTAGAACTTTGCCTCCTTGTGATCAGGCAATTTGCTTTATCAGTGATAGTTTTCTTAAGTAATTCTTTCGCTATGTTTCTTCATTTACAGAACTCGAGTAATTCAGTTTATATTTAATATTTGCATTCTCAGCCCGGTGATGATTTTGTGCCCAGTTTTTCTCAAGTGGGAATACACGTGTGTAGCCTTCAGCCTTTGTGTAAACTTAGTATGTTTGAATTTTCTTGCTGTTTTTCAACTAACTTTTTCCCGCCATGACTGTATCTGCGAGTATGCTAAATAATTCTCAGATTGTCTGGTTTGATTTCATCTTTCCTGTCACCTCGTGCTTTTGTAATGGTCTTTACTTCGGCCTTCAGCCATGCTTTTACTAATACCACCTTTCTCCTATATGGATTCTCATATGTGCTTTACTTGCTTATTCTAAATTACTTTCTTTTTGTAAAGTCTATCTAAATCATTGTGGTCGCACACCACATGGCCCTTAAGGATAGTATGCCGCTGCCTCCCCGCACATGGGTTTGTTTGGTGCATAGTTTTATTTTAAATTGTGCTTCAAGACACCCACCATGTCGTCAAAAAGCTGCCAACGCTTCGCTTCGCCACTGCTATCAAGTGTTGTGTCACAAGCATTATGTGTGTGTCTGTGAGTGAATTAATGTGCTTCCCTTTATCCACTATGTATTTGCAAATTTCCTCCCATGTTACCTCCATATTCATAAAGGGCAAAAACAATTTTATTATGGACAGTAACTTTATGAGTTAATTCACTTTTGTACAAGATGTGTGCATTATTGAGCTTAATATGGTCTCCCCACATTTATTTGCTTGTTCATTTTATTTAATAGATAATTATTTAAAGTAACAAACCTCTGCTTTATAATTTCATGATCCCCATTCCATGTTTAATTATCTATTCCTTTTTTTAAATATTAATTTTATGTTTGTTAAAAAGTTGGCTGCTCCCTTAAGGAGTGAGCAGTTACATGAATTTCCTTTGCACAAGTACTGTGGCCACTCGTAAAGTAATGTAGCAGTGAGCGTTTTAACTTGCATTTGCAGATCTCAACTGCCCGAGATCTTACTTAGAAAACTTTACAAGCTACTTTCACTTGGCTTACCACCGCCAAGATTCGTCCTTCTCGAGTCTCCTGGTTTCGTTTTTAATTTTTTTATTTGTTTCTCTAGATGCTCTTCCGTCCCTTGAATGTGTGTGTGCGTGTGAATGCGTAGAAATCGCAAGATTTAGTGTACTTATATTGTGATTTCAGCTGCGAATTGCCAGTGCATTTGCTTTCTCTTTCAGTGGTGATCAGCAAGTGTATTTACTTGTAATTTTGGGGGAAATAATTGAGGACTAACTTTTTTCAGTAAATGTCCAAAATGAGCTTTGTACACCTTATATTATTTGAGATTGCCACCTTTCTTATCCTGAAAACAGTTATTTGAAAACTCAGTTATTTCCATTGTTAGAAGCTACCAAATTTACTTAGTTATTTCAAAACTCACTCTCTGTGATAAAACTGTTATAACAATTTCTGCAGCTACGTTCTAAAGGCTGTGTGGTCTTTAATTTTATTAGCGCCAGTTTAATTGTTCGTCTTGGCAACATAATTGGAAGTAACAATACGGGCTCATGGCTACTGATTTCTGTCCATTTGCATTACTGTCAGATTACTATTGGTTGCACCAGTGCCTGGCTGAGACAACAAAAGTGCTGTAATTATTCTTAGCCTGTGTATAGTAGTTTATATTAAACTACTATATATTTTATATTAAATAAAATTCGGAACCCATAATACAAGTTGAAAGTGGCAGGAAGAGAAGAAAAGTGCAACATATAAGAACCAGTGGAAGATACCGTGAAGAAAATGAAGGGTCTTTGGATGCCAGATGTGGTCACCTTCCAAGCAATTATCCTTCCGTAAGAGGGTCGTGGGGCTCTTATGCCGCTGAATTAACTTACAATGACATGGACGGTAAGAATTTAGCAATATTTATTAATAATATGCTGAAACATACTAGCATTTGCATTCGCTGTATTTGAAATTAATTGAATTTTATTTGACTGCAAATGTAAATCTGTAGAAGATAGTATAGATAGGGGGAAAATAGCTACAGCCTACAGGAAAATAAAAGCGGCATTTGGAGAAAAATACCTGTACGAATATCAAGAACTCAGACGGAAAACGAGTTATGAATAACGAAGGGAAAGCTGAAAGGTGAAAAGAGTTTATAGAGGAAAAGGGACTTCCAGACACTATTGTAGGAAGGGAAGAGGAAGTATATGAAGATGAAATAGGGGATACTATACTGGGAGTTGAATTTGACAGAGCACTGGAAGACCTAAGTCGAAACAAGGCCTGTGGAGTACATGACATTTCCAATGAGCTACGGAAGCGTTTGGAACAACCAGCCATGGCAAAAATGTTTCACTTGGAGCGGTAAGATGTATGAGACCTCCACACAATAAGAAAAATATAATACTCCCTATTCCAAAGAAAGCAGGCGCAGACAGCTGTGGAAATTACAAAATCATCCGTTGTATAAGTCATGGTTGCAAAATTTTAACACAAATAATATACAGAATGCTAGAAGATTAGATGTTGATCTCGGGGAAGATCAGTTCGGATTCATTACAAATGTAGGAACACGGAAGGCAATATTACTTACGACTTATCTTAGAAGATAGGTTAAGGAAAGGCAAACCTACATTCTAGATTTTACACATTTGGAGAAAGCTTTTGATAATGTTGACTGATATACACTCTTTCAGATTCTGTAATTTGCAGGAGTGAAATATAGAAAGGGTTATTTACAACGTATACGTTAACAGAACAGCTGTTATTAGAGTTGAAGGGCATGAAAGGGACGAAGTGATGGGGAAGGGAGTAAGACAGAGTTGTAGCCTTTCTCCAGTGTTATTCAGTTCGTACATTAAGCACGGTGTGAATTAAAGCAAAGAGAAATTTGGAGAAGGAATTAAAGGTCAGGATGAAGAAATGAAAACATTGTGTTTTCCTGATGACATCATAATTCTGTCAGAGACAGCAAAGGACCTGGAAGAGTAACTGAATAGTATGGATGGTGTGTTGAAAGGAGCGTATAAGATGAACATTAACAAGAGCAAAACAACGGTACAGGATTGCAGTCTTAGAAAATCAGATGATGTCGATGGAATTAGATTAGGTAAGGAAACAATAAAGGTGGTAGATGAGTTTTGTTACTTGGGCAGTACAGAGGATATAAAATGCAGTACAGAGGATACAAAATGTAGAATGGCAATAAGAAGAAAATCGTTTTTGAAAAATAGGGTTTGCTAACATCGAATATTAATATAAGTGTGAGGAAGTCGCTTCTGGAGGCATTTGCGTGGAGTGTTGCCTCGTACGGGAGTGAAACTTGGACGATAAATAGTTTAGACAGGAAGAGGATAGAGGCTTTTGAAATGTGGTGCTACAGAAGAATGCTGAAGATTAGATGGGTGGATCACGTAGGTAATGAAGAGGCACTAAACGCAATTAGGGAGAAGAGGAATTTTTAGCATAGGGATTGATTGGTAGGACACATTCTTAGACATCAAGGAATCGTTAATTTAGCGTCGAAGGAAAGTGTGTGGAGGAAAACTCGCAGAGGGGAGACCAAGCAGATGCATATGGACGTGGATTGCCGTTTTTATGAGGACGTGAAGAAGTTTGATCAGGATAGGGTAGCGTGGAGAGCTGCATGAAGCCAGAACATCAACAACTAGGTACAAATGACGGTTGACGGTTGAGTAAGCTGTGATCAAAAGTACCCCACTGTTGAAACCCGAAGACTAATGAAAACACAAATTTAAATGTTAAAGCTTGTGCAAAAAATACTGTTCTTCGCCGATATTAAAACATCTGAGGTTTTATAGAATTAATCAAATCATAACACAAAAACATGTGCGGAATTTTAGAATTGAAATATGAAAAGAGTTGGAAAGCTGAATGTATCGGGATGCTAGAAATCGTCCTCATTGCCGGAAAGATTGCTGGAGAATGCAGTTATGAAGGTTTATCTGGTATCTTGCATGATGAGAAATTTGCACGGAGAAACTTCTGTGATTGTTATGAATCGAACTTTGCATCATCTGTACATGCAGTTCAGGTGATATACATTTTCATCTGTTGTACAGTTCCAACAAGTTTCTGGAATATCACCTGCTTAAAAGGCCAAGAAATGTAGCATCGTACTTAGCGTCACTAATTTGAGAAATTAGCTGTATTTCTCATCGGTGTGACGCTGGAGACTGACCTGATTTTTATCTAAACTTAATGTCGCCAAGGGCTTGCTGAGAAAGTATGCATTGTAGCCGCTGATGTTATGGAAAGACATGCGTAAATTCAAAGTCTGGATAGTTGCACAGATACCACTGATAGTGAAGAAACGCAATAGGAGTAACCATCTTAAATACAAGCCTATACCACCGACGACGATTTTCAGCCTAGTTCTTGTACTTGTTCAAATTTCAAATGTTTGTAATTCTATGAGATCAATCTACGTTGGTCATCATTCCATAGCCTTACAGACTACTTAAACTAAGGTAAACTAACCTAAGAACAACACACATGATCCGTAAAGCGGCGCTCAAGACCGCACGGCTACTCTGTAATTACATGAATTACCTCGAAGAACTGTCTATTTATCGATGTTCAAAGCGCATTTACAAAACATCGCACTTGTGAGACACTACTTTACTCTCTTAAAGTAATGAGTGCTATAGGCAAGGGCTCTCAAATTGATCATTGTTGTTGTTGTTGTGGTCCGGAGACTGGTTTGATGCAGCTCTCCACAATACCGTATCCTGAGCAAGCCTCTTCCTAAGAACGGCAACATACATCTGTCTGAATCTGCTTACTATATCCATCTCTTGGTCTTCGTCTGCGGATTTTGCCCCACATACTTCCCTCCAACGCTAAATTCACGATCCCTTGATGTCTACGAATATGTCCTACCAATCGAACCCTTTTTTTAGTCAAGGTATGCCAGAAATTACTTTTCTCTCCAATTCTGTTCAGTGCCTCCTCATTAGTTACGCGATCCACCCACCTAATCTTCAGCATTCTTCTACAGCATCACATTTCAAAAGCCTCTATCCTCTTCCTGTTTATCGTCCACGTTTCACTCCCATACAAGGCAACACTCCACAGAAATGCCTTCAGAAAGGACTTTCTTAGGCTTAAAATTCGATGTTAACAAATTTCTCTTTTTCATGAATGCTTTTCTACCCATTGCCATTCTGCATTTTATATCCTCTGTACTGCGACCATCATTTGTCATTTTACTGCCCAAGTAACAAAACTCATCTACCTCCTTTATTGTTTCGTTACCTAATGTAATTCCTAATTTTCTAAGACTGCAGTCCATTACTCTTGTTTTTCTCTTGTTAATGTTCATCTTATAAGCACCTTTCAGCACACTGTCCATTCCGTTCAACTGCTCTTACAGATCCTTTGCTGTCTCTGACAGAATTACTATGTCATCAGCAAAATCAATGTTTTTAATTCTTCACCTTGAACTTTAACTCATTCTCCAAATTTCTCCTTGCTTTCCTTTATTGCTTGCTCAATGTACAAATTGAATAACTTTGGAGAAAGGCTACAACCCTGTCTTACTCCCTTCCCAATCACTGCATACCTTTCATGCCCTTCAACTTTGACAACTGCTGTCTGGTTTTTGTACAAGTTGTAAATGATCCTACGCTCCCTATATTTTATTCCTGCTTGCTTCAGAACTTGAAAGAGTTTCTTCCAATCAACATTGTCAAAAGCCTTCTCTACAAAAGCTATCTTCTAGAATAAGCCGTAAAGTGAGTATTGCCTCCCGTGTTCCTACATTTCTCCTGAATCCAAACTGATCTTCCCCGAGGTCGGCTTGTACCAGCTTTTCCATCCTTCTGTACATAATTTGTGTTAATATTTTGCAACCATGACATTAAACTGTTGGTTCTGCAGTTTTCACACCTGTCTGCGCCTGCTTTCTTTGGTATGGGAATTATAACATTTTTCTTAAAGTCTGAGGGTACTTTGCCTTTCACCTTACACCAGGTATAACAGTATTGTCATGGCTGGTTCTCCCAGAGACTTCAGTAGGTCTGAGAGAATCTCGTCTACTCCAGGGGCCTGGTTTTGACTTAGGTCTTTCAGCGCTCTGTCAAATTCATCACTCAATAAAGTATCTCCTACTTCATCCTCATCTACTTCTTCTCCCTGCCTACAATATTGCCTCTAAGTTCATTTCCTTTGTAGAGCCTCTCTATATACTCTTTCCACCTTTCAGCTTTCCCTTCTTTGCTGAGAACTGGTTCTCCATCTGTGTTCTTGACATTCATAGAGCTGTTTTTCTTATCTCCAAATGTTTCTTTTATTTTCCTGTAGGCTGTATCTATTTTTCCCCTATTTATACATTCTTCTACATCCTTGCATTTGCCTTCTAGCCACTCCTGCTTAGCCATTTTGCACTTCCTATCAATCTCATTTCTTAGTCGTCTGTACTCCATTTTGCCTGTTTCAGTTACTGCATTTTTATATTTTCTCCTTACAACGATTAAATTTAGTATGTCCTGTGACATCCAAGAATCTTTTGTACGTCTTGCCTTCCTACCTATTTTTTTTCCTCTGCTGCCTTCACTATTTCATCTCTGAATGCTACGCATTCCTCCTCTACTGTTTTATTTTTTACCGTTTCTGTCAATTGTTGCCTAAAGCTCACTCTGAAATTCTTAAGCACTTCAGGTTCCTTCAGTTTATCCAGGTCCCACCTCCTTATTTTCCTATCTTTCTGCAGTTTTTTTAGTTTCAGCATACAGAGTTTATATCTGCCCCTGGATATGTCTGACCGTTTAAAACATGGTTCCGAAAGCTATATCTTACCATTATAAAATCTATCTGGTATCTCCTGGTGTCTCCTGGTCTCTTCCACGTATACAACCTTCTTTCGTGATTCTTAAACCAGGTGTTTGTTATAACTAAATTATGTTCCGTGCAAAATTCTACCAGGCGGCTTCCTCTTTCATTCCTTTTGACCAGACCATATTCACCTATTATCTTCCCTTCCCTTCCTTGTCCTACTACCGAATTCCAGTCTCCCATCACAATCAAGTTTTCCTCTCCCTTAACTGATCCTTGTTGTTGATGCTTATTTCTACATTTCCAGAAGGCTTTTGACACGGTATTTCACTAACAGCTTTTAATAAAATTGGGTAGTTATTTAGCATCATCTCAGTTGTGATGAGACTGAGGATTTACTTTCAGAGAGGACACAGTTTGTAGGAGTTGATGGAAAAGCATCGTTTAAACCATAGAGGATATTTGGCGTTCTCCAGGATAGTGTGATTGGTCCTTTGCTCTTCTTTATCTGTATAAAAGACTTGGAAGAAAATTTGAGCAGTCCTTTTAGGTTGTCTGTAGATGATACTGTTATTTATATTCCAGTAAAGGTCATCAGGAGACCAAAACGAAGTGTAGAACATTTAGGTAAGAAATTGGTATGGTGCGAATTTTGAAATACTACATCTGACAGTGAAGTTCGGACAGTAGTCGTGTAACATTAACGTAGATGAACTATGAACTGATGTTACCTTACCGTCCATCGAAATAGTAACCACCCATAGCTATGCACCTCTGAGCTGTGCGAAGTCTTCCTTTGGGATGATCACGTTTAATTAGATGTCGTGGTTACTGTCAAATCCCTTTCCTACCAAAGCGAGTTTAAATCGAGGGAATAAGAAAAAGTCTGAAGGTCTGAAATCCGGCAAGTTAGTGGATGTTCAAGTTGCACCACCCCATTTTTTTCAGGAACTGTTTAACGATATTGGCTGTGTGTGGGCGAACGTTGTCGTGCAACTTGAACACCCTCCGTATTCGCAGGATCTCAAACTTCCAGACTCCTTCCTATCACTGAACTTAAATTCGCTTTGAAAGGTGAGAGATATGACGGTATTCCCGACATCCAACGAAACTTTACGATACTTTCAAATACCATCATAGAGCGAAATTTCGTGCAAAGTTTCGCAGAGCTCAATTATGAACAGTTTTGGGAGATTATTTCTAAAGACTGTTAGGAAACTGTAGTCCATAGTTCATCTACGTTAATTTTACACAACTATTCTCCGAACATTAATTTCCAGATAGTGTACAAAACACCCCAAGAAATTTCTTACTGTGTGTTTAACATTATTTTTCATGTACTTCACAAGATTTCACGGTTTTTTGGGACTTACAATGATGTAAGTTTTTCTAGAGAATGTCTTAGTGATACAGAACAATCTTCCTGCCCAACGCTGACCTCTTCCCATCAACTTCCAAGTATGTGATTTTGCAATGGGAGAAGGAGGTGGGGGTGTGTTAATGTGCTTATTAAAGTGCTGGAGGAGATAGGGATACTCAAGGGCACCTGTCAGTCATCCTTAATTGAACCCTTACCGTAAGTGCGTAGTAATGTAGTGCTAATAGTCCCTGATGAGTGAGAAGGGGAGGGGTGAGGGGAGGAGAGGGAGGAAAATCTTTTCAAACAGAAAAAGAACGAACATGATGACCTACAGTTTTATTGTAGTAGAGATCACTCGTTCCCAATGTATTTCATACTGGGACCCACAATCTTTCTAGAAAAAATTTCGGGTTCCTATATAACCATTGAAAATAGACTGTGGTACTGTTTACTCTTGGCGTTAATGAAATGTTCAAATGTTTTTATAGTCTATGGGACTTAACTACGGGGTCATCAGTCCTTAAACTTACAAACTACCAATGAACTAGGACGGCACAAATATCCATGCCCGAGGGGGATTCGAACCCCCGACTGTAGTGGCCGTGCAGACCGTGACTGAAGCGCCTCAGTCCCCTCCCCCACCGCGGCCGACGGCGTTAATGACACATTCCATTTCTGAATCGTAGCTTGTTAGTTTCAAGTGAAAGTAGTTTTCCACGAATAGTTTGTATGTTTGTTTATTTTTTATTGTTAAACAAAAGAAAAGCTATAAAACGCAATCGCGCAGTATTTGTGAATCTAATTAAGTCGTTCAAAACCACATTTGCTACGTACTCGAAACTCTCCTTGCATTGTTAATCAATAGGCGATAAATGTTATAGACATGAAATGAATTTTACAAGGGACAATCATATGGTAGTATCGTCAGATGCTAAATGATTTAGTTTTTTAAACTTGTCCTATACAAGTGAATTTCTTATCCATAACAATTTAACAGGATTTTCTGAAAAATAAACCGGAACAGAAATATCAGTTTTAGGTAATAGTCTTCCATAAATAAATAAATGAAAAGAAAAAAAATTGAAAAAAAAAATCCTAATGTAAAATATTTAACCAGTAACAATTATCATGTTAAATAAAGGAGCGAAAAAACTTAATTGTTACTTTTATTTATGGAGTGGAAATCAACTGAACTCCGCCCCATATAGGCCGCACCGCGGGGAGTAGCCGAGCCGTCTAAAGCGTCTCGCTGCGGAGAGCGCGGTTGCTCGCCGTGGAGGTTCGAGTCCTCCCTGGGGCATGGGTGTGTGTGTTGTCCTTAGGTTAGTTTAGCTTAGATTAAGTAGTTTGTAAGCTACGCACTGATGACCAAGCAGTTTGTTCCGATAGATTTACAGACATTGGAACATACAGGCCGCGAGGGCCCAAGGGATTCCGACCGGGCGCCGTGTCAACCTCTGCCGGATACGGTATGGAGGGTGGGGGTGGAGGAGGGGGCGTGGTCAGCACCCCGCATTCCTGCCCATTTTGCATCGGTTTTCCAAACAGGGAGTGGAAATAGTATATTGAAACTAATAAGACTCAGGAAACAGACTTTTAGCAGTCTATAAAATATTTTACTTAAGCACGTTAAAAGATGCCGGACGACCCAACGGAAGTGATCACGCTACCCTCCAGTGGATACGATCCACATTTGGATTACAGTTTGAGTAAGTGTTTGGCAGTGAAATGAGAGAGTAATAAAGTCATGGTACGTTTCAGCACAACAGATATTCAAGCACTGGCTGCTGGCAAATAATACCAGAGCACGACTTCTTCCCTTCTGCGAAATGCAAATCCGAGAGGCACATCGATTTCACTCGTTAACAGTACGATGACCAACTGCAGTTACAGAACAGCCGGAATCACCAGACGTTAAATAACCACGCCAGAATCACGACTACCCCCGCGGCTGAGTTCGCAGATTATTTCAAACAGGACAGAGAGAGCTCTCGGAGGTCGAGTGGGACGAGCTGAACAAACACGCATTTTTCCCGCACTCTATCCCGTGAAGGGAGGACGGGAGCGGGCGTTATTTCATTAAAAGAATAAAGAGAAAGCGGCCGAGTGTGCATTATGAAAATGACGCGCTCGCAGGCGCGGGCAAACGCTATTGGGCCGGGCGCCATCGACATCGACATCGACATCGCCATCCCGGGCCGAGAGGGAGAGAGGCCGGGAGCCGCGGGCGCTCGCAAGAAAACGTAATTACACGACTCCCACATCCACCACCTGATTCCGCCAATATCAGTTCCATTAGCACTGCTTTAACCCGACAACTGTGAAACTCAAATGAGCGATTGTTTTTCAATTTGGCCGGCTGCAGGCGAGTCCTGGGGGGGGTGGCGGCGGCGCGAACACGCGCGCACGTGGGCGTGCGACGGGGGTGGGAGACGGGGGTTGGGGGGTTCGCGTCCGCGGAACTAATCAATACGGGGTGCAATCACCAGCACCCACACGCGCAAAAATTAAACAGCCGGCGTGCCGGTCAGCGAGGGGCGGTCGTCACTGTGCGCGCCGGGCTGCCTGCTCAAGGAGTCGCGACGCGCATGCGCACGCGAGCCGGCTGCTGCCTCGCGACTTGCACTGGGGTGGCAACACTGTCAGCACTTTCTAAGCGATCCCCAGGGGGGTGAAACTCATATAGGGATTTCCGGTAACACGACGTTGGTTCGCTGCCGGGCCAAATAGAGCGCTGAGAGCGTTGCGATTTTTCATCTCGCTTTCCTATTGGATGATTTACGCTTTACAGTCCTCCATATTTGTTTTGATTCGTAGGTGGTGTTCTGTGCTGAGGTTCTATAGCAACGTCTTCCTAATCTGTGTGCGTTTTGTGAGTCTCATAAGTTTCATTTATTTGAACCGTACAGAAGTTCCATTTCATATGACTGAAGATGCATCGATCGTAATCAACAGAAATAAAAATAAATTGGTTTTTGTATACATTACAGTAGGCCTACATTCTTGTTTGCAAGGCAGTGTATATGGCTGTAAAATTATTTATTTGTACAACCTACTGTTCCTCTTTTGGCCACATGAGTGGATATAATTGTGCCTTAGCGTATGTGAAAACTGAAAAATCATTTACATAGATGCATGCAATATCAGATGACTTTTAGTCTGACATGCGCAAAATCACATTTATTTCCATGTGATAACGCCACATGGTGAAAATCTCAGTACTGAGTTTTAGAAACAAACAATTTTAAGGTCAAAAAGATTACCACGACATCATTTACGAAGTTTGGCCGACTGTAAACAACAGCCACAAGCAATTAATGTTAAATCAAATGTTTGTTAAGCTTATGGGACTTAACTGTGGGGTCATCAGTCCCTAAACTTACAAACTACTTATGAACTAGCTAAGACTAAGGGCAGCACAAATATCCATGCCCGAGGGGGGATTCGAACCCCAGACCGTAGTGGCAATTAATGTTAGTTTTTGATTTAAATTTCTCGTATATATTACTTTGCTAGGTCTCAAAAACCTTTCTATCAGGTCCACCTTCAAACAATAAATGAAAAATATTGTCATCTAACACCAATATAACGTTTTCTCATTCGTGTATTTAGAAGCAAAACATATGGATTTTCGCGCCACATATTTCGGATTGAATGTTCACTGCCAGGCCGCTAGTAGCGCTGCTGTCGTTCTGTGTTTCCGTGTGATAATATGGTCTTTGCACTTCTGTTATTTTTGGTGTTCTGTGGCGATCCCTGCTAGGGTTTCGTCTCGCTGTGTAGTAGTCTTGCGCATAATAGTTCGCGGCCAGAGCGCTCACTTTTGCAGCTCTGTCGCGAACTAGTTCCAGTGGCGGCTGGTGATAATGTGCTAATGTGCTGCAGCACACTGTAAATATATTACTAAAATTATGCCATTTCTCTTCGAAAGCAAGCGAGAAATCGCTGTAGAATTTCATCTTTTCTCTAGGAATGCGATCCAGATATCACAATAAAATTATGCCAATTACCTTCCAATACGAATTACAATGCTAGTAATAAGGATGAAAACGTATTTTGGAGCGCTCTCGCCGCGATAGCTGGAAACCAACTCCGTATGTTAAAGTGACATTCAGCCACGCTGTTACGTGTGCAGAGAGGCGGCGCAGCCGTCTGTTCGCTAGTGCGCATGCGCAGACGTGACGTCAAGCCTGACGACTCATGTGTGCTGAGACCGACTGCAGCACCACATTAATATTTCTCTTTGCACTGCGTGTAACGGTTGCGAAAGAGTAGTATATGACGAATATTGTAGCATACAGAGTCAAATAGCGCGCTGGCTCAGGCGTCTTGCCGGCCGCGGTGGCCGAGGGGACTGAGGCGCTTCAGTCACTGTCTGCACGGCCACTACGGTCGGGGGTTCGAATCCCCCCTCGGGCATGGATATTTGTGCCGTCCTTAGTATTAGCTAGTTCATAAGTAGTTTGTAAGCTTAGGGACTGATGACCCCGTAGTTAAGTCCCATAGGTTCTACAATTTTTTTTTTATTTTTTTTTATTTTTTTTTTCCAGGCGTCTTGCGCATTGTCCCTCAAACCTACTTGTGTGAATTCAAATGTTCAAATGTTTGTAGAACTTATGGGACTTAACTACGGGGTCATCAGTCCCTAAGCTTAAAAACTACTTATGATCTAGCTAAGACTAAGGACGGCACAAATAGCCATGCCCGAGTGGGTATTCGAACCCACGACCGTAGTGGCCGTGCCGACCGTAACTGGAGCGCCTCAGTCCCTTCGGCCACCGCCCCTGGCTACTACTTGTGTGAGGCTGGTATTCAAATACCTCTGAGTACAAATTTTTAATTTCTGTAAATAAAACTTCAATCACAAACAGCATTAGTAATGTATAGCCAACATGCGAGTGAAACGGCGCTTTTCAGCCAAGCTGTTTCATTGGTCACTTGTGTAGAACGCAGATGACGTGGTGGGGATATTGCTAAGCTCCGTTATTTCCATTGTCAGTCACGCTTTTTATTTTAGTATATTTTGTTTCCTGTTTATTTTTGTAATATTGTAGCACATTGGTCAAATTTGGTACGAGCTGCCACTGACTAGTTCGCTCTTTTAGTTAGTCCGCTCCCACTGACTGCTGAGCGGTGTTGTCTGCGCATGCAAGTGGAGGGACAAGTTCCCCCACCTAACTGTTACATGCGCTTGCTGCGTGAGCCGCTATCACGCAGACCAAAGGAAGTTGTTTGTGGATAATTTCTCGCGTATAAGTTTTCAGTTATATTTATATCTTGGCATTTTGGAATTAATTAGATACCGCAGAGTGCAGAATAATTTAAGAAAGAAGTATTGTAGCTGACTCGGAGTTTGCACTGGGGTGGTAACACTGTCAGAACTTTCTAAGCGATCCCTGCTCGGGTTTCGACTGGCTGTGTAGTAATCTTGCGCATAATAGTTCGTGGCCGGGAGCGCTCACTTTAATTCGCAGCTCTGTCGCGAACTAGTTCGCTCTTTTAGTTCGTCCGATCCCACTGACGGCTGACCGGTCTTGTCTGCGCATTCAGATGGAGGGAGAAGTTCATGCGCTTGCTGCGTGAGCCGCTAACGATATCACGCAGAGAGAGAGAAAAAAAAAAAAAAACAGTTTGTGGATAATTTCTCGCGTTTGAGTTTATATCTTGGCATTATGGAATTTATTACAGTTACTGCAGAGTGCAGAATACTTCAAAACAGAAGTATTATAGCGCTGAAATATGTAACTCTAGCTAGCATACGCTTCCCTCGAAATGGCTCTCACCGGCAGAAGGCAAGGACGTAATTTTTAAGTTTGGTGCGCGCCCTCTCGTTATTGCCCGTCGGTCTTCTGATAAGGATCCAACGAACTAAAGAGCAGGGTACGATTGGTATAATAGTAATTAAAACTTCCGGGCTGAGAGGCTGTGGTCGAACAGTAGAAATTTCTTCCCTTGACGTTTCGTTGCCAGCTGCGGGCAACATCTTCTGAGGTGAGTCGACGACTGGCTGCTGGGCCATGGAGATCCTGCATATATAGAGGGCATAGAGGGCGCCACCACTCGTCACGTGATGTCAACAGTAAAACTATCTCTGGCTGGCGTCATTACTCTCGATCGAAGGTAATCGATTGTCACGTCTTTGGTACAAAGCAGACCGCCATATCTTGTCTAACTTCAAGCCTTCTTCCTTTCTGTTAAAATTATTGTGGTGTTTAAAAATCTCTATAGCCTCTCTATTCACGCTTGTCTCACTAAATTTTATTTTGTGGTCACCGTTGTCAAAAACATGTTCCGCTACGGCCGATTTGTCCGTGTGTCCCAGTCGACAGTTCCTTTTGTGTTCAGTTAGGCGAGTATTGATACTTCTTTTTGTTGTGCCAATATAAACCTTCCCACAACTACATGGGATCTTATACACACCTGGAGTAGCCAAAGGGTGTCGCGCATCTTTCGTTGATCGTAAGCATTCACTGATCTTTTTGGTGGGTTTGAATATTGTTTCCACTCTAAACTTGGCCAGTACTTTCCCAATGCGGTCCGTGATTTTGTGGATGAATGGGAGAAACACTTTCCCCGCCAAAGGTGTTTGTTGGACGTTAGCAGAGATTTGTCTTCTGGGCTGGAGTGCTCGATCTATCTCCTTATCACTGTATCCGTTTTTCTGAAATGCGGTTCGTAAATGATCGAGTTCCTCTTGCAAATAAGCTGGCTCACAGATTTTATTAGCCCTGTCCACTAATGTTTTAATAACACCTCTCTTCTGCCTGGGATGATGATTCGAATCTTTGTGAAGATACCGATCGGTGTACGTATCTTTTCTATATACTTTATGACCCAGAGTCCCATCTGCACCTTTAATTACTGTAACGTCCAAAAAATTTATCTGTTCATCAATCTCCGTCTCCATGGTAAATTGTATTTTCGCGTTGAAACTGTTCAAGTGCTTTAAGAAACAGTTCAGTTCCTCTTCCCCGTGGTTCCAGATCACAAATGTATCATCCACATACCGATACCACTTCAAAGGGCTATTTCTGGCCGACTGCAGTGCCTGTTGTTCAAAAAATTCCATAAAAATATTCGCAACCGCTGGACTTAGAGGGCTACCCATTGCCACTCCATCGATTTGTTCATAGAATTCATTATCATATTGAAAATAAGTCGTGGATAGGCAGTGTCGAAACAGATCTAAGATATCAGTGGGAAACAATTCAGATATGTAGGCAAGAGCTTCGTTGACAGGAACCATGGTGAACAGGGAAATCACGTCAAAGCTGACAAGAATATCACCAGGGCTGACAGTAATCTCCTTCAGTTTTTCGATAAAGTGCATAGAGTTTTTAATATGATGATCAGTTTTCCCAATAATCGGTTGTAGCAAGGAGGCAAGATTTCTAGCCAACTCTTGAGTAGGGGATCCAATAGCACTTACAATCGGTCTCAGAGGGATATCGATTTTGTGCACCTTAGGTAGCCCATATAATCTAGGAGCGTAAGCTTCCGTTTTGCAAATGTGTTTTTTATCCTCTGAAGAAATAGAAGACTTTTTTATCAGTTGATTGTAACAACAGTACTGATGTACTGATCAACAGTAAGTTGACATCACGTGACGAGTTGTGGCGCCCTCTATGCCCTCTATATATGCAGGATCTCCACCGCCCAGCAGCCAGTCGTCGACTCACCTCAGAAGATGTTGCCCGCAGCTGGCAACGAAACGTCAGGGGAAGAAATTTCTACTGTTCGACCACGGCCTCTCAGCCCGGAAGTTTTAATTACTGAAGACGCCGGCCGTGAAAGCCTACACGTTATGGTTTGGTATAATAGTTCGCGACTGGTAGAACCTGTGTTTCTTGACTTCCGCAAGGCGTTTGATACAGTTCTCCACAGACGTTTAATGAACAAAGAAAGAGCATATGGTCTATCAGACCAATTGTGTGATTGGATTGAGGAGTTCCTAGGTGACAGAATGCAGCACGTCATTCTCAATGGAGAGAAGTCTTCCGAAGTAAGAGTGATGTTAGGTGTGCCACAGGGGAGTGTCGTGGATCCGTTGCTGTTCACGATATATATAAATGACCTTGCGGATAACATCGGAAGTTCGCTGAGGCTTTTTGCGGATGATGCTGTAGTGTATGGAGAGGTTGTAACAATGTGAATTTGTATTGAAATGCAGAAGGATCTGCATCGAACTGACGCATGATGCAGGGAATGGCAATTGAATCTCAATGTAGACAAATGTAATGTGCTGCGAATACACAGAAAGACAGATCCTGTATCATTTAGCTACACTACAGCAGGTCAGCAACTGGAAGCAGTTAACTCCATAAATTAGCTTGGAGTAGGCATTAGGAGAGATTTAAAATGGAACGACCATATAAAATCAATCATCAGTAAAGCAGATGCCAGACAGGTCACGTCTCTGCTTCGACCCTATTGTCGCTGAGCACTGTAATCCGTACGCCTTATCGCTTCGTTGCCACATAGACACTTTTACCAATGCAATAAGTTAGAGACAGTCGAGTTTTCAATATTTCCGAGCGGCGTCGTATTTTTAGTTTTGTTTCATTGTGTTGTAGAAAGGTGCAATGAGGAAATGCACAAGCAAGGGCTTTTGTTTAGTATCCTACTTCTTTAGTCGTTTGAAGAAAGGGCGAGGAGCCATCCACAAAAAGAATATAACATTGTTTGTAAATCTATAGGACCTAACAGCAGTGGTCATCGGTGACCAAAATTAGAAACTACTTAAACCAATTTCTGCAAAGAATAACACACACACACACACAACAATGCCTGAGAGATGTCTCCAACCTCCGCTGGGGAACGGCGCCGCACTCCGCAGCAAGGCGCCTCAAAGCGCGCTCCTATTCCTGCGTTACGAATCTTAAATTATCGTATAGAATGTACTGAATTTTTACAGCTCTAACATTTAATAAGCTAGAAGTAATATAAAGTTTGCGGAATTTCATAAACATTAGCGGTATTTCCAAGTATATAGTAGACAATGTCAGGAAATCAGTAAGATCAACTGAATCTATAGATGTATACACATTTTTGAATTCTCCAAGATACGGATACGAACGAGATCAGTAATTTACAGAATTTAACGATTTCAAAGAAGAGTTTGTGTTTAGATGTGTACTTGGTTATTGTGACACACGAGAGTATCCAGCAGCTAAGACAATGCAGTCTTCTTCTTCTTCTCCGCTCCCTTGTTCTTCGATTCAGGATGTGATGGAAACAGGCTTGCAGCGTACTTCGATAATACCTAAGGTTCGCAAAACCTTTTAATAAACAAATTTTTTAAGATTTCAATGAAAATACCGGTTTAAATGTAACACTTTTTTAATTCTTTTACTTTTTTGTATAATTAAGTTTTAGGTGATGTGTGCGTAAACGAAGGATCTGCAACAGCGGTAAGTTCAACAATTTCGGTTAATAGAGAATATTTTCGATTCTATTTATGTAGCTTTCGGATGAAAAATCTTGGCGACGAATAACCTCAATTCGCACGCTGCTGCACACAGGGTATCTCGGAAATAATATGCGTCCATAGGTGACAAAATACGGTAATGATGTGTCACATGTTAGAAACATTTATTTAATCGTTTTCTTAACCACATTCTCGCTGGAAGTTTACTTGAGTTCCAATTGAATTCATTAGCAACTACTCTTTACGTTGCACTGCCGGAACACTTTCACAACCCTTCCGGTATTTATTTAATCTTTGTATACGTACCTCTGACACTTATCATACGTACCGATACTGTTCGAAAATGTTTATATTTCTTCAGTCCAAATACATCAGTCATTTCGTTCCTACCATACGTTTACGTAAGAAATTATTTTTCTCGTAATGGTATTTTTTATTTTTAAAATAGAAGCAACGTGAGGCAGTTAATTGGTTTTATTGACATAAAGGGTATTTCAGGAGGAATAGTAAAAATTTTAGGGTGTGGTAGTATAGACGAAATGCAATAAAACTGCCCTATAACTTGCGACCTGTTTTTATTGCATACAGAGTTACAGCTGTGAGTATGTAACCCAAACGAACTTAAAGTAGAGGCAAACGAGATCATTTTCACAAATGCTTTCATCGGTTCTTGGTACGATATTGAATTAAAAGCAGAATTTGATGCATGTTCTTTAAGATTATTATTTTTTTTAGTTAATGCTATATCGGCTTGCAAGGACATTTCCAAATCTAATGGTGGTCTTGTAAGCTAAAACCGAATAAGTAAATAAAAATAAACTGGCAGAGCATACACAAAATTGTGCTTGTAACTCCATATGACGATCTTCTACCAGGAACCGATGGAAGCATCATTTAAAATGGGCTCATTTTCATTCGCCTTAAGTTTGTTCGGCTTACGTACTAACACATGAATCTCTATACCCAATAGCAATAGGTCACATGTTGTAAGAGTACACCTGTTGCTGTATCTTACAGTTTGATTTAACGTAATGTATATATTGTCTTAAATTTGTTTATTTCATGTATTTTTCATTTCTTGTATGCTAGATATATTTCTTACGTAACGTCATTTTCTATATTGAATCATTTAGTGTAAACATGTACTATATGTGTAAACCCGCATGAATGCACGGACATTCTTATGCTGTAAGTTGGCAATGCGCCAGAGAAAATGTTGAACCTGTTGTAAAGACTGTCTTTGGTACAGAAGTTCAAATGTTCAAATGTTTGTTAAGCTTAAGGGACTTAACTACGGGGTCATCAGTCCCTAAACTTACAAACTACTTATGAACTACTTACGAACTAGGACGGCACAAATATCCATGCCCGAGGGGGGATTCGAACCCCCGACCGTAGTGGCCGTGCAGACCGTGACTGGAGCGCCTCAGTCTCCTCGGCCACCGCGGCCGGCGGTACAGAAGTAGTAGCTGTGAGTGTCGCGCTGCTGAAGCAGTCGCGGAGCGGACTCGCTATAGTAAACACATAAATGTTTTGTTGATGGTGCAGAGGCACGGCAGGCGCAGTGTGGCGCGAGTTTAATGTAATTGCAATAAGCCTGAGAGACGTACTGTTTAATGTATTGAACGAAGTGCGAAATAAGTTTATTTATACTCGAAAGTGATCAGAGTAATGTTTTTTCATGTGTGCAAGAAAAGTAATTGTTTGGTTATCAAGTCAATTGTCACCGAGTGTGATCGTTGCTGTAATTACGGAAATTAGAAGGTGTATCGAGGTGATATCAATGCATGGAGATTTCAGCCAGACGAGCTGAACAAAGAGTTGTCGATAAAAATATTTTGAACCAGCAGTAAGAGTACCTATTGTAATCATATCTGTCTTTTATGGACTTCACGACGAAGACGACGAAAACAGATGAGTACTATTGTAACATTTTATTTTGTATGCATGTATATGTAGTGTCAACCCAATCAGAATTTTGGTTCAATTATATATGACTTATTTTGAAACCAGTCTTAATTTTGTAAGTAGTTGTAGTCACCCCATTATCATCATTATTAGATTATGCTGATTATGCAAGCCTGCACATTGAGTAACAAGTTCAATCATTTTTCAAAATAATTACGATCACTTTTAAAGAAATTGCTAGACGAGTTAACGAATTGCTAAACGTGCTACATCCACAGAGACTAGTAATTAATGTGCAGTGCTGTTCTAAGTTTTGCAATCAATTATTAAGCCAAAGATTTTAACTTGGAAGAGAGTTTGCAAGTAAAGTAAGGTTGGTTTCATTTATGTAGAAAGTAACCAGGCTAACAGTAGTCTAAGTATTATAGTTGATTAACCAGACTTGACGGAAGTAATTTTTAATGAAATACGTTCAATGCCAAACTCTGCTCAGCCAGTTACACGCGTACGCTACCAGGCCCTGGAACCAATTAAAAAAAATAATAAAAATATAAAAAATAAAAAAAAATAAAAAATTAAAAAAAAAGTTCACATAAAGTTTTATAAGGAACTTGAATGCTTTAAACAATATTATCAAAATTATTGGGAACTTTGACTGTAGTATTTGTGAAGCTCATTGCACCATGGAGTTTCACAGTACTGAGCTATTATCATTGCAGAGTCTATCAGCTATTACGATTTTGATTATAACACGAACACGCCATCACCACTACATGAATTCTGACACATTTATTAGTGAAGTTGTCCTTTTCATGAATCGTAAGAGGTGCTAGTTGGAGGCTGTAGCCAATTCTAAGTCAAATAGGGCCAAGCTTAATTAATTACTACAGTGACTGTTTCAAGTTAATTAATATAATTTTTTTATTCAAAATTTTAACTTTCACTGCGAAAGTGTTGGCGACCCATTAGTTGTGATTTGCTGCAACATTCAATAATGAAATTATTATTACTAGAGTATATTATTACGCATTCTGAATTTTGAGATTTTTTGACGACCTCCAACAGGCAAATCTTCTTACAATGTGACATGGCATTTTTACTGCACTTCTCCTAAAATAGTTACTATTCCTCTCGCAGCACCCTATGTCTTGGCATGGTAATGTTTTCATTCTCGTTGAACACATTTGGAGACCAACTTCGAAGAATAGCACTAAGCTCCCGTACCCGATGAATAATACCCATAAAATGTAACTGATTACTACTAGTTAAAAAAATGTTAATAAAATTGCTGCAACGGAGAAAACTAAATACGATAGCTTTATAGTTTTTTCTCAGCAGAATGCAAAAGTTTATTTTAATTTTTATTTTATTTTAATTTATTTTATTATTTTTTATTTTATTTATTTATTTATTTTTTGGGAAGAAGTTCTTAACTACTTTAAGTAACTTAGACAACATCCACAGACAGACAGACATAAACACATGTGCGAGTGAGAACATCTGGCGGAAACGACGGCCCAGTTTGTAGCATTATACGTTAGAGCCGGCCGCAGTGGCCGAGCTGTCTGCGGCGCGCCAGTCAGAGTCTGCACGGCCGCTACGGTCGGGGGTTCGAATCCCCCCCTCGGGCATGGATGTTTGTGTCGTCTTTAGTATAAGGTAGTTCATACGGTCCGGGGTTCGAATCCCCCCCTCGGGCATGGATGTTTGTGCCGTGTTTAGTATAAGGTAGTTCATAAGTAGTTTGTAAGTTTAGGGACTGATGACCCCGCAGTTAAGTACCATAAGCTCTACAAACATTTGAACATTTGAATATGCGTTAGACCAGTGTTTTTCAACCTGTGGGTCGCGACCCTCAGTGGTCACAAAGTCTTGCTTGGGGGGGGGGTCGCCGTCACAGCAGGACGTAGTCACAACCACGAGTTCATATTTGCAGGACTTAAACAATTGCAGGACTTAAAGACAATCACATATTTTACAAGTATCTTAGAAAGACTACGTGAAACAAGTACATGGCGGGGTTACACAAAGTAAAATTAAATAAATATAAATGATGGGGGACTGGAACTCGGTAGTAGAGAAAGGAAGAGAAGGAAAAGTTGTAGGTGAAAAGGAATGAAAGAGGAGATCGCTATGTAGAATTTTATGCTGGGCACAATTTAATCATCAGAAACACTTGGTTTAATCATCATGAGATAATGTTACAAACGTGGAAGAGACCAGGAGACAATGGGAGATACCATATTGATTTTACAATAGTAAGGAAAAGCTATGTAAACCAGGTTTTAAACTGTAAGACATATCCAGGGGCAGATTTAGAATCTGACCATAACTTATGAACTGTAGATTAAAACTTCTTAGTCTGCAAAAGGTAGAAAATTGTGGAGATGGAATCTTCACAAACTGAAGGAACCAGAGGTGATTGAACAGTTTTAGAGGGAGCATTAAGCAAGGATTGTCTGAAATGGAGGATAGTAATACAGTAGAAGAAGAATGGGTAGCTCTGAGAGATAGAATAGTGAAGGCTGCAGAACGTAACATATGCAGAAGGACAAGTCCTAATAGAAATACTTGGATAAAATATTCAAATGTTAGTAAATAATATTATAAGTTAACCACCCTCCGCTTCCTACCATTTGCCGCCTTGCTCAGTGATTGTTTACGGTGTTAAAAACAGATGTTATTGCCCTGATAAAATTGTATTGCAACGGATAACGACTTTTTACACACAAAAGACTGCAGCAACTGATAGCATACCGGTGGCAGTTCTCTTACTAGATGAAATTCCCCCATTTATATTCTCGCAATTCCCCATTAAATATTCTCACTCTCTTTTTAATCATTAATCAATAAATGGGACTCAGAATTTCATAAAAACAACTAGAGACGAAATGTTTAACTATTTACACAAGTTTATTAAATTCACTGTACATCTCCCTATCATCATTTTAAAGCCAAAAATACAAAATATTCATTCACTAAATGTGTCACCAATGGATTGAGTCAGGGATCGTAACCTTACATTCATACCGTACATTCTTTACTCTCTCATACTGCACCCACGTGGCTATGCACAACATTCCCATTATACAAAATCATTTCCCCGCTGAAATAAAGATAGAATTAACACAACCAACACAGTTCCTGATACTTTTCCACGGAGGCCACCACACTCACATCCTTCCTCTTCGACAGCCGGAAACGTTCTCCCTCTCGTGGCCGCTCCCCGTCCTAACCGATCCTCCCGTTCCAGTTCGCGAGTAGCCGCGCCCTCATTGGGTTGTGATCTAACGGGATGCCGGCCGCGGTAGCCGAGGGGACTGAGGCGCTCCAGTCACCGTCTGAACGGCCAATACGGTCGGGGGTTCGAATCCCCTCTGGGGCATGGATATTTGTGCCGTCCTAGTTCGTAGGTTTAGGGACTGATGACCCCGTAGTTAAGTCCCATAAGCTGTACAAACATTTGAACATTTTCTAACGGGACCTTCTGCCAACCTCCGAATTCTGAAGGAACTCGCAAGTCGCAGCCACTTGGCCATCTCATCCCCAAGGAAACCTCTCTGCCACACCCCAAAACTAAAGTTGGCAAACCTACCGAGTGTTCTGCATCTCTGCCTTCCCAGCCGCGGCTTCATGCACACACAGACCCTCATACACACAATCACATAGGGTATAAGAGGAGTTGGGTACTGTGGAGCAAAGCTCCTTATGTGAGCGGCGCTCACTTATTCGTCCTGCAATAACAATTTTAATAAATAATAAAGCATTCTTGTCTCCACCTAGTACATCCCCCATTACAGTGACACTAAAGGCCAAGCACACTTTTACGAAATGACAATCAGATGAAAGTAACGTACACTGTGGTGTACAAGGATTTAATGGACTGATACTACAGCATCGTTTCAACATGTAAACTCCATTGTTGAAAACAATGCTATCATGGTGCTGCCGCATAGCAGCCTGATGCGCACCCGGCAGCGGAAGCACTGCACGCACTCTGCACACGAGTCTTCAATAAATCACCCTAATAATGATTTAAATTGCAGAATGTTTTATCAAGTGATGAAATAATACTAGTCGTGGCTAGACGATTGCGATCAAAAAGTCAAATCATTGAACCAACGAGTCATCAAAACTGTTGGAAAAAAAGAACAGTGCCTTATACCTGTTATCTGCTCGTTAATTACACTCTTCCAAAGTATCGAGGTCTCTACCTTTCGGATCTATGTGAAATATTTTCAAAACTTCGTTCATGGGGAGGGGGTGGTAAAACATGACAGTTAGTTTTTAAATGGCAGCGTCACGCACTGTTGTAAATTTTGTACGTATTTTGTGATCTTTTTATCTTGTTGTAAATTCCTTCCCCGTATGAACCACTTAGCTCGCATCAAAAGAGCTGCAGATTATCTTACAAACTTCCGAGTTTATATATCTTTCATCTGTGGCGTCAAAGATTTTTCGTTGTATGAAAGCTAAAAGTAGATAGCTGTGCGAAACAAGGGCTTTGTTTCATCACTAAATTTAGCAAATGAGGTTCGTGTGAAATACCGGTTACTCCCTGCTACAAAGTCTTGTTCCCTGGCCCAAACTGAGATCTGACTCGTTTCAAATTACTTCAATAACAGGAATTTCATACTACAGTGGTCAATTTACAGGCCAGCTCACACGTTATTACACAAAGACATTAATAAGCAAGCCACCACAATTAAAGTTAAAAAGGTGGCCAAGAAAACATTTATGGCGCAACGGAATTTAGACACAAGAAAAATTCAAATCAAATGATCAAATGTTTGTAGAATCTATGGGACTTAACTACGGGGTCATCAGTCCCTAAACTTACAAACTACTTATGAACTACTTACAACTAAGGACGGCACAAATATCCATGCCCGAGGGGGGATTCGAACCCCCGACCGTAGTGGCCGCGCAGACCGTGACTGGAGCGCCTCAATCCCCTCGGCCACCGCGGCCGGCCAAGAAAAATTGCATCTGATCTTGTTCTCAGCACTTATGAAGAACATCATTAAATAAAAGAGGGAAGGTGCTCTAAAACTAAAATTTATAGGCAACTTACGGATTATGCTGAACACAAAATTTGATTATTCAGATAGAAAATAAGCAAATTGGGGAACCAATTTTGACAATACAATAAAAATACATCTCTTACATGGATTAATGCGGACGGTGCCCACCCTAAATTATACATGATTTAACGCTACTGGGGGGAATGATTCACAAACACCACTCATTCTCTCACACACACGCAATGCCACAGCGAAACTCACCAAAATCAGCGTGCTGAGACGAGGCGGAAGCAGGCGCCGCTATCGTAGGCGAAATTCAGCAAGTCGGAGGTAGCACAAAACACAATATACAAAAACATTTTGAACCTGGCTCTGGTCTGTCGTGCCTGTTTTGAGATGGTGCGTGTGTATATCCAAGTTAAATTACATCTGAATTGGACCGAGAGCAAACACGCTAACGGCGACACATGAGTACGTTACAGGAACGCACTCCACTGAAGGTGAAGTATTCCTTCAGATTGCCTTGATTGCAAATTTTTTATTAGTTAACGACGCGTTTCGCCCTTTAGCAGGGCACCTTCAGATTATCTGCGTGACAGAATTTACACAAAATTACAAGGCGGAATTACAAACGGTTATAATGGCACATGGGCTTATTTTGTGTTAAGGAGACAGTATAAATGGTAAACAATGCGCTCTCCGTGATGTGACACCGTAAGTTGTTATTGCAGTGTTTCTATTTTTCTGGAATGTTTTTTTTTTTTTTTTTTTTTTTTTTTTTTTTTTTTTTTTTTTTTTTTTTTTTTCCCTTGTCGCCTTACAAATGTTCGGGTAACAAAGAATTACAGTTGGAACATACTCGGTAAAGATGTGTGAAACATAAAACCGAATTTTAAGATTACCTTAATAGAAGCGGTGGTCTCTGGTGATACAAGATAAGCCCATGTTTACAATTGCGCTCACGGGCGGTGGGCGGGCGTGGTGTGTTGCTCCGCCGACTTGTACAGATTAACTAGGGGAATGTGGGTAGGGAGTGACATAGGAAGGCGATGTATAAGACGGGACGGGTGAAATCTAGCCATCTGAATACAAATTTAACGAAAGGGAGGTTACTAAGCAGGACAGAAGATTATAATTTATGTTGGTATTTGTAAAACGGTAACACCTGACGATGAAGTTAAACATATCCCCATTCCTTTCATGGGATATTTTTCTTCTGACTTGGCTGAACTCTTTGTGGCACAAATGTACTAGTCGTATTTAGTAGCCCTTTGAGCATACAGCAAATTCTCCCACACAATGAAGAAACCAATAAGGACAGATACCTTTCCTCAGGAGTCTACAAACTACAACGTCCCGAATGCCCAGCTGAATATATAGGACAGACAGGCCGAACCTTTAAAGTACGTTTTACTGGGCACCTTCTTACAAAAAAAGGCCAACTCAAAAAACATTCCCCTTTTGCGGAACACACTAAAGCATCCGATCACCAACAACCTACCATTGACAACATGCAAATCTTACATATAGCGCAGAAGGGGCGTAAGCTAAATTTACTGGAAGAGTTTGAGATAGCGAAGTGCGCTTACTTTGGACACCCACACCTCCTAATCGATCAGTTGGCATGCAAAGATCAAACATTCCTAGATATTATGATGTCTCTGTTCAAATAAAATTCCTCTCATTTACAAATACCAACATAAATTATAAACTTCTGTCCTGCTTAATAACCTCCCTTTCGTTAAATTTGTATTCAGATAGTTAGATTTCACCCGTCCCGTCTTATACATCGGCTTCCTATGTCACTCCCCACCCACATTCCCTTAGTCTGTACAAGTCGGCGGAGCAGCACACCACGCCCGCCCACCGCCCGTGAGCGCAATTGTAAACGTGGGCTTATCTTGTATCACCAGAGACCACCGCTTCTATTAAGGTAATCTTAAAAATCGCTTTTATGTTTCACACATCTTTACCGAGTATGTTCCAACTGTAATTCTTTGTTACCCGAACATTTGTAGGGCGACAAGGAAATCCAAAAAAACATTCCAGAAAAATAGAAACCCCGCAATAACAACTTACGGTGTCACACCACGGAGAGCGCATTGTAAGCTTTGTTTACCATTTATACTGTCTCCTTAACACAAAATAAGCCCATGTACCATTATAACCGTTTGTAATTCCGCCTTGTAATTTTGTGTTAATTCTGTCACGCAGATAATCTGAAGGTGCCCTGCTAAACGGCGAAACGCGTCATTAACTAATAAAAAATTTGCAATCAAGGAATATTTATTCTAACTGATTGCTGGTGTACACCATGGATTGGAAATCATTTTATCTGAAGGTGAAGTGGTTGAAAATCGGAAACTTTATACAAAATCACGGTGGTTTCTGAAGTTGCAGTCGGTTAGAAATCGATCTAGGTAATGGTTTTGTATGAGAAGTGACGTGAATTCAGACGACTAGCTGCAAAGCCCGGAAGTCGGAACTCGGACCCACGTGGTTCCTAAAACCGATAAAATTGTATAAATTCAGTTTCCGAAAAATAAAAAAAATTAACTACAGCATGCAACCCATAGAAAAGCTTAGACTTATATAAGGAAGCGAAAGAAATGCAGCTACACGTGATAGGGAGCGATTACAGAGTAGGATGAATTCCAGTCTCCAAAACTCGTGAAAGTGAAATAAATACAAAGTCGGAAAAATAAAATTAAGAATTACGGCATGCAACCCATAGAAATGTTTAGAATTATATAAAGAAGCTATTGAAGGAGGTTGTACAAGGCTCAGAGAGAATTACTGACAAAGACAGAGTGCGTACTATAAGTCGGAGAAGAAACAGCAAAATTAAAATAGGCGGGGAGAGAAGATCGCGAAATATTAGTGAAAATCAGAAGGATACACGCATAGCTACTTGCCTGATGTGCATGGAACAAAGAGTGAAAGCTGAAAGCTTTGTTATATGAACCAACCACGTGGAACACATATCACACACGGAAGGAAACGATGAGAAGATTTTTACATGCACTGAATAAAAATGAACATATCACCTATTAGAAATCGGGCCCCACAAAGCTAGAAACTATTTACACAGAGTTCATGCGCCGCCACGTGATCACAAAAGGTTTTAACATACCAGGCCGTTATCAAACTGAAACTAGAATCACGCAAACTGCGTTTATCTATTGGAAATCACTGAATTGAAAAACGAGAACACATTTCCACACACGATCGGAGAAAATATTCAAAAAATGATTCTAAGTTCACGAGTCTCAGTTAAATGTGCAAGACAATGAAATGCTACCATCTCGCTCATACAAGAGAAGAACCTATCATACTTCGCCAGATTCCCAGTACAGAATGAATCGACCGAGCGGCCACAAGACGCGGGAAGCCACCGGAAGCCGTAAAAACCAAGATCAGCGGTGGTGGGGACGAAGGGCCTCGCCCTAGAGAAGGCTCGCTGACTGGACTTTAACCAAAGGGTGAAGAAAACTCTTTGGTAGCCTCAGCAGCTATCGACTCTGAGCCAGAGAGAACGATGCAAAGCGAGCTATCACCCCTCCCCCCACATTCAGACAGCCATAGATTCTCACACATCCACTTAAAATTAAGTCAAGTACACATTCTCACAGTCACTTTTATGCCACATTACTTAATATAATAATAAATTATTAACATAACAAAATAAGAAAAACCTAGCAATATTAACTAATACTTTAACATATGAAATAAAAATGCTATTCCTCAAGCCTTGAAAAGAGTGGGGTTCAAATTTTAACAAAATGATGATCTAGCGACATTAAATAAATCATAACTTTACAAAAATATACAAAAAATATATGGAAGACGACAGACGGTCGTCTTTCAAAGCTTACCTGTACTTTGGCACTTTTAAAGGCGCATGTAATCTTGTCACACAGAGGACCGTAATAAGGCTCCGATACGGGCCATTCCATTCGAAATCTGACGAAAAATGAGAAAACTGATCAAATACTTTTTTAAATAATTAATAATTTCTACACGTACGAATTAATGTAAAAGAAAACAGCTGTCATGAATTTATCCCTTAAATGATTGATATTTTTCATGTTAAAATTCGGTTAAGGTTGCGTTATTTGACGAACGCAACACTGTGTGCTGTGTAACTCAAGAACCTCATAAAGGATTTCAGTGACACGGGGTTCATTTTGATGCTCAATATATGAATAATTAAAAATATCCAGTCTCTGTTGCAATATTTTATTATCCAATGACGCGTTTCGCGCTGTTAGCGCATCGTCAGACTGGAAAAATACAAATGTTTTGTTACAGTCCGTGTACCTGGCAGGCAGCGAATCTAATGTGGCTAAGGTGAGTAAATTTGAAAATTCGGACTTACTTGGGCGCAGATGGAGCCACAGAGCTATCTATAGCTATTCAATACTGTTGCTGCACCAGCCGCCACCACCACCATCATGGAATGGAATGAAATGCTCAATATATGAAGTTGATATTTGGTATATAACAATGACATGAAAGAGTTTAATGATTGTTATAAAACCCTTTATCATTTATTAAAATAAGTGCATTTTAATAGGGATTAAATTTACATAGGATTGAATTTCTTTTTATTACACGTTAATTTCCATTTTAAGTATTATGGAGCCCCGTATCATCAACGTAGAAATAAAAATTAAGTAATAAATACGTAAACTCTTGCGGCACTAACGAGTTGGTGGCGGAGCGCCGTCCACCATTCAACAGGAGAAGACGCCTCGCCTCGCAAGTGGACACCATTGGTCGAAGATATTAACTGCAGGTCTACATAAAAATGAAACGGCACAAAAAATGAAAAGTTTCCTGTTGTCCGATCTGAAATGGGATGGTGCTTATGCACCCGAATGGGACTGTTCTTCTCAGTACAGTTCGTAAACTCGCGCAATGCACCACAGTCTGTGTCCGCGATTCAGAAGTAGGTCTCAAATGTTCAAATGTTTGTACAACTTATGGGACTTAACTACGGGGTCATCAGTCCCTAAGCTTACAAACTACTTATGAATTAGCTAAGACTAAAGACGGCACAAATATCCATGCCCGAGGGGGGATTCGAACCCCCGACCGTAGTAGCCGTGCTGACCGTGACTGGAGCGCCTCAGTCACCTCGGCCACCGCGGCCGGCCAAGTAGGTCTCAGCAGCTAATACTGGCCGGCCGCGGTGGCAGAGGGGACTGAGGCGCTGCAGTCACGGTCTGCACGGCCACTACGGTCGGGGGTTCGAATCGCCCTTCGAGCATGGACATTTGTGCCGTCTGTAGTCGTAGTTAGTTCATAAGTAGTTTGTAAGTTTAGGGACTGATGACCCCGTAGTCAAGTCCCATAAGCTATACAAACATTTGAACATTTTTTAAGAGAAATCAGATTGAAAACGGAATGATTTAGGTGTTCTTTCTTCCCGCGCGCTGTTAGAGAATGCAACGGTAGAGAAAAGTAATGAAAGTGGTTAATGAACCCTCTGCCAGGCACTTAAATGTGATTTGCAGAGTATCTATGTAGATGTAGCTGTAGATGTAGATGTTATTCTGCACTCGCTGTTTGTCTCATCGGGTCACGAAGAGTCGGAACCGACTAGAAGAGAGAAAGAGAGAGAATCCTTGACGTGAGAGGAATTATAAGTACGCCCAGGAATCAGTGTATTCGAAATACGATTCGGCGAACCGGCCGCGGTGGCCGCGGAGACTGAGGCGCTCCAGTCACGGTCTGCACGGCCACTACGGTCGGGGGTTCGACTCCCCCCTCGGGCATGGATATTTGTGCCATCCTTAGTATTAGCTAGTTCGCAAGTAGTTTGTAAGTTTAGGGACTAAGGACCCCGTAGTTAAGTCCCATAGACTCTATAAACATTTG
The DNA here is from genome assembly GCA_026315105.1 of Locusta migratoria. Lineage (NCBI taxonomy): Eukaryota > Metazoa > Arthropoda > Insecta > Orthoptera > Acrididae > Locusta > Locusta migratoria. The sequence goes on from CM048745.1 coordinate 720,096,659, forward strand.
AACATTTGAGCTAATACTGCAGGGAGGTAACCCTCGGAGCAGCTTCGCCCCTGCGGACGTCTCGGCCTTTTGGCAACTCAGATTCGAACACCCGTTTGGGTGCGAATTCTCATAACTGATCGAACTGGCATGCCTACACCATGGCGGGATTCAAATTTAACGGAGGGGAAAGGTTTAAGAAATTCGCCTTTCTGAGCGATTTCTGCATTAGCTAAATGTGCTTTGAAGAAATTACTCTGTTCTCTTTATCAGATGGTCCTCCATCTCAGCAGACCCCCTTTGATGCTAGTTTGGAAACATTAACCCACTGGGATAAATATTTTTAATTTATAAATCAATTTTTTACCTTTCACACTGCTGTTATAATGCTTTATTTATTTATTATGAACTCATTTCGGCTTTTTATTGCCATCATCAGGTTTTATTTAATTTCGTTCTCATTTCTGTCCTTTTTTGTTTAATATGATATTGATTTTATTTAAATTATGACTGGATTATACGCCTCTAACGGATTTTTAGCTGTCCTTTTTAATCAGATAAAAAATCCGTTAAAGGCATATAAGCCAGTCATAATTTAAATGAAATCAATATCACCTTAAACAAAAAACACAGAAATAAGAACGACATCAAATAAAACCTGATGATGGCAATATAAAGCCGAAATGAGCACATAGTAAATAAATAAAGCATTATAACAGCAGTGTGCAAGGTAAAAACGTCATTTATAATTATGTCACTCAACGACATATTCGACACTGCGGGCCCCAAAGTAAAGAAATTATTTTTAATTTTATTTGATCATTTGTTAGTTAAAGGTCAGTCCCGATTGGTATAATTGATGACAATATGTTGTAAGCAACTCGAATCTGTTGTCGGAATTTCATAATTAATTGCCGCGGTGGCATGTCCGAGCGCTTCCACATTTACATCTAGATACTTTCTCCGCAATCCACCCAAAGATACGTGGCGCAGGGCACTCATACCACTACTACTTACTTCCTGTTCCACTCCCGTATAGAATGAGGGAAAAACGAATGCTTGAATGCATCCGTACGAACCATAATCTCTCTAACCTTATCCTTGTGGTCCTCACCCTAAATGTTGGTTGTCGGCAGTAGAATTGTTCTGCAGTCCACCTCACATTCCGTCCCCCTTAATTTCTTCAACGGTGCTTCTCGAAAAGGTCGTCGCCTCCCCTCCAGCGACTCCCAGTTGAGTTCCCAAAGCATTTCGGCAACACTCGCGCATTGATCGAATCTACCAGTTACAAACCTCGCCGACCGCATCTGAACTACTCCTATGTCCTCCTTCAAACCAATATGGTGGGGATCCCAAACATCTACATTTACATATGTACTCCGCAATCCACCGTAAAGTGCATGGCGTAGGGTACACTGTACCACTATCAGGTATTTCCTTTCCCATTCCACTCCCAAATAGAACTACGGAATAAAGAATGTCTACATCCTTATGTGTCTATATATGTCTATAAAGGAACGGAGTGAGTATCAGGAGAGCTTGTGGCAACAATTGGGGCCTGAGCCCCAAGGATATGCACTGGATATACACCACAGTGATTAGACCCAGGATCACCTATGGGGCGGTCGTGTGGTGGAAGAAGGTAGAACAGCAGGTTGCTGCTAAGGAGCTTGGTAAGGTGCAGAGATTAGCCTGCTTAGCCATAACAGGCGGAATTAGCAGCACACCAACTGCTGGGATAGAAACCATGCTGGATATCCCACCATTACGCCTTTTGGTCAAGATGGAGGCAGCGGCTGGTGCATACATACTCAAATCTGGCAACAACTGGAACTCTTTGGGATATCCAGAATCACAAACTAAAATAGTGAGTGAGGTAAATATAGGAAAGGTTGGGGAAATGCCAGCCGACTATATTATAATCCCATACTGCTTCAACAAGCCTTTCAATATAACAACTGGAAGTAGGGAGCAATGGGAGAAAATAGTTCGACACCGTACGGGGGATATTGTCTGGTTCACTGACGGGTCGAAATCAGACCAAGGCATTGGGGCCGGAGTATATGGGGTGCAGCCAAGACTGGAGGGCGTCATCTCTCTAGGAAAACTGGCCTCATTATTCCAGGCCGAAATCACTGCCATCAGGGCGTGTGTGGAGGAGCAGCTATATCTATTCAGACACCCAGGCAGCCCTGAGATCACTGGCAGTTCCTGCAACAAGGTCTAAAATTGTTGCAGAATGTCACAGGGTTCTGGTGGAGCTAGGGGAAAGCAATAGAGTAAACCTATCTGGGTCCCTGGCCACTCGGGAATCAGTGGCAACGAACATGCAGACAGAGTAGCCAGTATGGGGGCAGAGACTCCATTTATTGGACCGAAACGTGTCCTGACAATCACCAAGGCAATGATCAAATTGGAGCTACGTAACTGGCTCAGAAGACAGCACGTAGAATATTGCACCAAAGTCTCCCAACAAAAACATGGCAAGGTAATGATGCCAAAGCCATGTTTTAAAAGAAGCTCTGCAATCCTGGGTCTGAACAGGAGAGAGATTAGACTCATGGTTAGATTGCTGACAGGCCATGGGAATTTCAAAAAGCACCTACATACAATGGGAATAACAGAAGAGGACCCTAAATGTAGGATCTGTGATGACGGTGATGAAACTGCATCACATCTAATCTTCGAATGCATTGCCTTGGAGAGTAAAAGGCACAGAACATTTGGGACAACTAGACCCCAAGAAATTGTGTCTAATAAAGAACTGGTAAAGGGACTCCTTGCACTGTTCAAGGGCATTGGTTGGCTTTACTAGATATACAAGGAGCGATACCGCACAATAAACTTAGTTTCGGTGCGGGCAGTGGCGGGTTAGACCAAGACTGTTTTGGCTTCCCTGGAAAAATCAAATCAAGGCCCGGAGCGAGCACTGAAGCGTCAGTCTTTCGGCTCATTCTGAAGATGGCCGAACGTTATTCAGCCGAAATATTAGAAGGAGAATTCTTGCTGCTGCTCACCCGAAACTTAATTGAACACTTCTTACTATCCCCTCCATTTGGGAGTTAGTACGTTGATAAAATGACGGTACGTTTGTACGGTCCCCTGCTCTACGTTTGCTTTTTTCTATTACTGGCCCAGAATGATCAACGAGTAATCCGATAGTTGGCTTTGACCCGCTTATGGATTTTACATAGGAAACACTTGAGCTGTACCCAATACGGGGTCGTACAAACGTTACAGATGAATCACTTTTGCAAAATTCTTCCAATAAAGTTAAGTCGACCTTTTGCCTTCCCCACAACTGTCCTTATACACTCGCTCCATTTCATATCGCTGTGCAGCGTTACACCTAGGTACTTAATTGATGTGACTCTGTCAAGCAGTACGCTACAAAGCTGCGGAGCACGTGGTTGTTCGCCGTCGGAGGTTCGGGTCCTTCCTCGGGCATGTATATGTATGTGCTGCCTTAGGTTAGTTTAAGTACTTACTACATCTACATGAGATACTTTGCTAATCACATTTATGTGCCTGGCAGAGAGTTCACTGAACCACCGTTGTACTATTTTATCTGCCATTTCATTCTGGAATAACGCGCGGGAAGAAAGAACTGAATCTCACCGTTCGAGCTCTGATTTCTCGAATTTTATTCTGATGATCATTTCTACCGATGTAAGTGGGAGTCAACAATATATTCTCGCATTCGGAAGAGAATGTTGGCGATTGGAATTTCGAAAGTAGTCCACGCCGCAGCGATAAGTGCCGATGTAATAATTCCCATCCCAGATCCTGTCTCATTTCCGTAACTCTGTCTCCCCTGTATCGTGACAATACGAAACGAGCTGTCCGTATTTGGACTCTATCGATCTCTCCGTCAAACCCACCTGATAAGGATTCCACAGTGGTTAGCAATATTCCAAAAAAGGACGTACAAGCGCAGTGTATGCAGTTTCTTTAGTAGTTCTGTTGCATCTTTTAAGGGTTCTGCCAATAAATCGCAGTCTCTGGTTCGCCTTTCCCTCGACATTATCTACGTGTTCTTTCCAATTTAAGACTGAATTCCTAGGTATTTAGTGGATTTTTCGACCTTGGCATTCGATTGATTTATCTTATAAACAAAGTTTAACAGATTTCTTTTCGTACTCATGTGGACGACTTCACACTTCTCATTATTTAGAGTTCAAATGCTCAAATGTTTGTAAATCTATCGGACCAAACTGCGTGGTCATCAGTCCGTAGCTTACAAACTACTTAAACTAAGGTAAACTAACCTAAGGAAAACACACATACACATACTCGAACCTCCGACGGCGAGCAACCGCGCGCTCCGCGGCGAGGCACCTTAGACCGCTCGGCTACTCCATCGCGGCTTATTTAGAGTCAATTGCCAATTTTCACACCATAGTGATATCTTATTCAGATCTGTCTGCAGTTGGTAAGCCTAGTGACAGACAACCACATTAGTTAAGTCCTATCTATATCTATAAATGTGAATGTTTGTTCGGTGTACGTTTATCACGTCGCAACCACAGACATAAAGAGCTAAAAATTTGTATAGTTACTAATGTCTACCCGGGGAAGACTTTAGGCACGGTTTAATGACGATCGGATATCTATATATATTAATCTGAATGTCTGTTCGGTGTACGCTTATCACGTCCGAACGACAAGACACAGAGACTTAAATATCTGTACAGTTACTAATTTATATCCGAGGAATGTTTTAGGCACGGTTTTATAGTGATCCGATAGATATTTAGTAACTTGTAGAATATAACGCGAAAAACGGAACAATAATTAGTCGCTGAAAATTATATTTACTTTTTGAAAATAGTTTTATTGGTTGCATTGTTGCTTGAGGGTTGATAATGATAAAAGTGTGGAGTATATTGGGATGGAAAGTTATCGTTGTATATAAAATTCTACGTGTGTGTGTGTAAATATATCGCTCTGCAGTGAAAACTACAGAACGCAAACGAATGGTCTGTGTGTAATTATTGTCCGAAGTCTCCCGTTGTACACCGTTGCAGTTCCATGCCAATAGCTATAAGGGGGTGGAAGATATGGTGATTGAAAGTTGTCAAATTATACAAAAATTCGAACCGAAGGCCAGCGATGACGTTTGCGCCTCTATAGTTAGGAGGTTACATACAGCGAAACGTGATGCCACAGACCATACCTCTTGTATATGCGTGCAACAATGTCGTCATCTCTTTCTCTGTAAGGATAAGCGTAGGAATAAGGAAATATAAGAATAAATAAATAAAGCAGGAGAAAAGAAATGTGTTTTAATACATCTCTTTAATAAAACGATTGACTTTTCGCGCATTACATCAAGTGATCGATCTGTGATATTATTACAATCATTATTGTTGCATTTCGTGATTGGATTACTCGAAACGAGTGCAATTTTACGTGTGATTTGATCTACACTACTTATTTTTCTTTTCATTTCATCCTTCAAAACCAGTCTCATAGCCCACTACTGAACGATAGCTTATCTCTATATATAAAAGGAAGTGTCCCAATTGACTGACTGACTGATTGACTGACTGACTGACTCATCATCGCCCAGCCAAAACCACTGAAGATAAAAACTTGACTCTTTAGGCGTCATTTAAGAAGCGATTTTTCGATTTTCCGTCCGTAAGGGGGTGAAATAGGGGATGAAACGTTTTTTGAAAATACATAACTATTTAGGCAATTTTGAAGCTAGAACTACAAAATTTCGGATTTTAATTCAGGGATCGAATTTAAAAGACACGTGCTTCGGCATTTTTTGAAATTCGACAAATGAGGGGTAAAATAGGTGACGCAAAAAATTGATTTTCAAAAATATGTTACTGTTAACTCAAATTTTAAGCTACAACTACGAAACTTCGGATATGGAATCTTGGTCAGGATTAAAAATCCATGATCTTTAGTATTTTTGGAAATTCAACAAGTAACAGGGTTAAATAGATCAAATATTCTTTTTGAAAACACGTTGCTATTGATACAATTTTGAAGCTAGAGCTGCAAAAATTGATATTTGTATAGTTGGATTGATGTTAAAAAATGCGTGTTTCGGTATTTTTGGAAATTCAGCCATCATCGGAGTTAAATTGGAGAGGGGGTGTTTTTCGAAAATATGTTGCTATTTAGCCAATTTTGAAGTTAGAACTACAAATTTTAGGATTTGGATTCAGGGTTCGAATTCAAAAGACACGTGTTTCGAATTTTTTGAAATTCAACCAATAAGGGGTAAAATAGAGGACGCAAAACATTGATTTTCAAAAATATGTTGCTGTTAACTCAAATTTCGAGCTATAACTACGAAACATAGGATATGGACTCTTGATCATGGTTAAAAAGACACGTGTTTCGGTATTTTTGGAAATTCAACAACTAAGGGGGTAAAAGAGGGGATCAAAAATTCTTTTCGAAAACACATTGTTGTCAAGATAATTTTGAAGCTATAGCTACAAAAATTGGTATTTGTATTTTTTGTTATGATTTAAAAAATACATGTTTCGGTATTTTTGGAAATTCAACCATCAAGGGGGTGAAATTGGAGAGGGGATGTTTTGCGGAAATATGTTGCTATTTAGGCAATTTTGAAATTAGAACTACAAATTTTCCGATTTGGATTCGGGGTTCAAATTTAAAAGACACGTGTTTCGTTATTTTTGGAAATTCGACGAATAAGGGGGTCAAATACGAGATGGAAAAATTGATTTTAAAAAATATGTTGCTGTTAACTCAAATTTCAAGGTTGTTGTTGTTATGGTCTTCAGTCCGGAGACTGGTTTGATGCAGCTCTCCACCCTACTCTATCCTGAGCAAGCCTTTTCATCTCCTTATAAGAACGGCAACCCACATCCACTTGAATCTGTTTACTATACGCATCTCTTGGTCTCCCTCTGCGATTTTTACCCCACACACTTCCCTCCAATGCTAAATTTACGATTCCCCGATGTCTAAGAATGTGTCCTACCAAGCGATCCCTTCTTTTAGTCAAGGTATGCCAAAAATTCCTTTTCTCACCAATTCTGTTCAGTAGCTCTTCATTAGTTATGCGATCTACCCACCTAATCTTCAGCATTCTTCTGTAACACCACATTTCAAAAGCCTCTATTCTCTTCCTGTCCGCACTGCTTATCATCCATGTTTCACTCCCGTACAAGGCAACACTCCACACAAATGCCTTCAGAAAAGACTTCCTTACCCTTAAGTTAATATTCGATGTTAGCAAATTTCTCTTTTTCAAAAATGCTTTTCTGCCCATTGCCATTCTGCATTTTATATCCTCTGTACTGCGACCATCGCATGTTATTTTACTACCCAAGTAACGAAACTCATCTACCACCTTCAATGTTTCGTCACCTAATCTAATTCCTTCAGCATCGCCTGATTTTCTAAGACCGCATTCCATTATTTTTGTTTTGCATTTGTTAATGTTCATTTTATATGCACTCTTCAACACGCTGTCCATTCCATTCAACTGCTCTTCCAGGTCCTTTGCTGTCTCTGACAGAATTACAATGTCATCGGCAAAACGCAATGTTTTTATGTCTTCCCCCTGAACTTTAATCTCTATTCCAAATTTTTCCTTGCTTTCCTTCACCGCCTGCTCGATGTACAAATTGAATAGCATCGGAGAAAGGCTACAACCCTGTCTTACTCCCTTCCCAACTGATGCTTCCCTTTCATGCCCTTCGAGTCTAATAACTGCGGTCTGGCTTTTGTACAAGTTGTAAATAACTCTCCTTTCCCTGTATTTTACCCCTGCTGACTTCAGAATTTGAAAGAGTGTATTCCAGTCAACATTGTCAAACGCTTTCTCCAAATCTACAAAAGCTAAAAATGTAGGTTTGCCTTTCCTTAATCTATCTTCTAAGATAAGACGTAAAGTGAGTATTGCCTCCCGGGTTCCTACTTTCCTCCTGAATCCAAACTGATCTTCCCCGAGGTCAGCTTCTACCAGCTTTTCCATTCTCCTGTAGATAATTCGTGTTAAAATTTTGCAACCATGACTTATTAAACTGATGGTTCTGTAATTTTCACACCTGTCTGCGCCTGATTTCTTTGGAATGGGGATATTACATTTTTCTTAAAGTCTGAGGGTATTTCGCCTGTCTCATACATCCTACACACCAGTTCAAATAATCTTGTCATGGCTGGCTCTCCCAGAGACTTTCGTAGCTCTGAGGGTATGTCATCTATTCCTGGGGCCTTGTTCCTACCTAGGTCTTTCAGGGCTCTGTCAAATTCATCTCTCAGTATACTATCTCTTATTTCATCTTGATCTACTTCCTCTTCCCTTCCTACAACATCGTTTCTAAGTTCATTTCCTTTGTAGAGCTGCTCTATGTACTCTTTCCACCTTTCAGCTTTCCCTTCTTTGCTGAGAACTGGTTTCCCGTCTGAGTTCTTGATATTCGTAGAGTTGCTTTTCTTGTCCCCAAATATCTCTTTTATTTTCCTGTAGGCGGTATCTACTTTTCCCCTTGCTATACATTCTTCTACAGATTTGCATTTGGCTTCTAGCCACTCCTGCTTAGCCAGTTTGCACTTCCTGTCAATCTCATTTTTTAGTCGTCTGTACTCCATTTTGCCTGTTTCATTTACTGCATTTTTATATTTTCTCCTTTCATCAATTAACTGTAGTATTTCCTGTGATATCCATGGATTTTTTGTAGGTCTTGCCTTTCTACCTATTTTGTCCTCCGCTGCCTTCACTATTTCATCTCTCAATGCTACCCATTCCTCTTCTACTGTTTTATTTCCCCCTGTTTCTGTCAATTGTTGCCTAAATATCCCTCTGAAATTCTCCAGAACTTCACTTTCCTTCAATTTATCTAAGTCCCATCTTCTTATTTTCCTACCTTTCTGCAGTTTTTTCAGCTTCAGCCTACAGTTCATGACTAACAAGTTATGGTCAGAGTCTATATCTGCCCCTGGGTATGTCCTGCAGTTTATAACCTGGTTCCGGTACCTATGTCTTACCATTATAAAATCTATCTGATACCTTCCGGTGTCTCCTGGTCTCTTCCATGTGTACAACCTTCTTTTGTGATTCTTAAACCACGTGTTTGTTACGATTAAATCATGTTCCGTGCAAAATTCTACCAGGCGACTTCCTCTTTCATTCCTCCTGCCTAGTCCATATTCACCTACTATTTTTCCTTCTCTTCCTTTTCCTACTCCCGAATTCCAGTCTCCCATCACAATTAAGTTTTCCTCTCCCTTAATTGTCTGAATAATTTCCTTTAGCTCCTCATATATTTCTTCGATCTCCTCATCATCGGCAGAGCTAGTTGGCATATAAACCTGTACTACTGTTGTCGGTGTTGGCTTCGTATCTATCTTGACAATGTTAATGCGATCATTGTGCTGCTCATAGTAGTTTACCCGCATTCCTATTTTCTTATTCAATTTCAAGGTATAACTACGAAACGTAAGATATGGATTGTGAGATTGCTGCCCAATAGAAATACTGGTAATTAATAGCATTTGATAATTAAACAGTATGAAGTTCACTGCAAACATTGACCATGCCATTGCACTAAATGTTACACAATTTTAATCTTATTAATTATGGTAGCAATGTATGTACGCAGTTGGGTGACAACATTTATAGTTAGGCCATAGGTAGAAATTCTTCACGTTGAGATTTGCTGTGTGCTTGTAGCTGACGGGAGGCCAGCGAGCAGGCCGATGTTAGTGGCTTGTTCCAGCTTAGGATTTTCCAGTTTTCGTTTCCGGTGAGGGGAGAGAGGGACAATGACGAGTGCCAGGTGGAGTGCAGTGCACAGCGTGAAATAAAATATTCTAATACTACTTGCATTTGAAGTAATACAATGCAGTTAGGAACCTTTAAGGCCCTCATTACAAAATAGCCTGTTGATAAATAAACAATACATTAGCTGATATAGTCACATCTGACATACTTTGACAATGAAAAGTAATAAATTACCAATGAATAGAAGACAGTTACACAACTAGCATGGCAATGTTTGTTTATAAAAATAATATATTAACTATTTCTCATTTTATTTTCAATTAATCTTGTGTATTTTATCTTGAAGTATTCAGTTAAATCACTTATCTGTGATATAAGAAATTGCACGATTATGATAAATAGTACAAAGGATGTTTATACCAATATAAAAACCTAAGAAGACATTTATTCAATGTGTAGTGTAATAATTTTTATTTTAAGTAAAGTTTTAGAAATGTATTGGCTGAGCGCTGTACGTTGGCAAATCGGTTAGAACAGCTCACATGGGGAAGTTGATGACGTAGGGGAAAAAACCCGGCGGTTGAGCTTTTGGCAGGAAGTGACGAGGTGGGAGCAAGTGGGGTAGCTGGCCGGGCAGCGTCGCTCTGGAGCAGTCGGCATTTGGATCTCCAGGTGGAGGTTATAGATTTGTGTGTGGCAATCGCCACGTGTGGTTGCTCGTCGTAGACTGCACCAAGTTGAATCGAGTGCTACTGTGTGTTTGTGAATATTTAACCGGTGGCACAAGGTGTGCATCGCATTGAATTAAAGTGAAAAATGTTCAAATGTTTGTTAAGCTTATGGGACTTAACTACGGGGTCATCAGTCCCTAAACTTACAAACTACTTATGAACTACTAAGTTAGTTGACTTATAAAAATTATCATATAATTGAGACTCTCCCTTTGTGATGTGAACTGGACAACAACGCCTTTATGACCTCGCTATTGGCATAGTGGGCGTTACAAACTCTCATTAGAACCTCCCCCTTCCCACCAAACCTCACGCTCACACATCGCTGCTATGCTGCTGGGCACGGCTTATCTTTTGGACTGGTGGGCGAGGGCGGTGGACCCTGAGGCGGGCTTAGGCTGACCGGCGCTGTAATCGGTGACGCACGCCACTCAGCCGCCTATTTCCTGGAAGCGGCGCTCGCGGGGGAGGGGGTTGACGCTGGGGGGAGGGGGGATGCAGCCTTGCGGTCGCGCCGACAGCGCGCCACTTGAGTGACGAGGCGTCCAGCGGCCTCCGCCTATCATCGCCCCGCGTCCGCCGTGCAACAATAAATCTACTTTATTCTGGCCTCGGCTGGCCCGCGCGGCGATGCCTCGACGCGGCGCGGCCGAACCCCCTGCCCGGATTTGATTAATCCCGGTTAGCGCTAACGTCTGTCACGGCCGCCGTGTAAAACGCCACGTGTAAATGGATTTCGCTCTCCGCCGGCGTGTTTGTCACAATGTGCTGCAACCGACCGACTCTCTGCCCGCGCGCGTGATTCGCGGACGTTTATTCCCGGCGCTGTTGTCGCCCGTCGTTCCGCTTGTTTTAAAAGGTGCCTCGCGAGCCGATAGTGGCCTCCCGCGCCTCCCATCCTCTCCGTTCCAGATAACACACCAGCAAACAGTGGTGCGTCCTACCTTTTTTTTTCTTTTTTTCATTTATAGCCATCATCGTTTAGCGGCGTAACATACTCCGCGCGGGGAAAATATCTGAGGGACGTCCCCTCACTCCGCATCGACAGATATCACACACCGCACCTGTGTTTGTCTGTTTAATTCGCAACGTTTAATACTGCCTCGAAGGTGGTCTCATACATCTATACCGCCCAACACAAGTAAAAGAATATCTTTTCAAACCCCAGTTATTTCATCCCTAAAAAAACCGCAATCTAGATCCCTTTAAACTTACTGTAAATGTGACATAAAGTCGCGATAGAGGCAGGTAACCATAATGCTGAATAGGTCGCAAAACATATTGATTGATGTCATTCTTGCCGGCCGTGGTGGCCGAGGGGACTGAGGCGCTCCAGTCACGGTCTGCACGGCCACTACGGTCGGGGGTTCGAATCCCCCCTCGGGCATGGATATTTGTGCCGTCCTTAGTATTAGTTAGTTCTTAAGTAGTTTGTAAGTTTAGGGACTGATGACCCCGTAGTTAAGTCCCATAAACTATACAAACATTTCAACATTTTGAATTTTTGATGTCATTCTGTAATGACGCGTTTCGGAGATTCCGTCATCAGATTTGTATCTATGAAAGGATAGATACCAAGATAGCGATTTTTTATTTTTTATTTTATTTATTCAAGACGACCGGTTTCAACACTCTATGTTGTCATCATCCGGCCTCATCGACATAAAACTGCTTATAATAGTACACTGGTAGGTGTACTGGCTGATAGTTACATATATAATATCATATAGTCATAAATAAAATGGATGGCTCGTCAAAACTGAAACAGTATAATATACCTGAAATAATAACCTCCATTAGTGCAGTTGTCTGATTGAGCACATCCATGAAACTGATAGCTGCGTCGTGATAAAAATTACGGTCTTGGCAGCTATCCTTCCACTTATACAATAACATCGCTCTCTAAGTAAATTATGTGATTCGTATCTGTTGGTGCCTTTAGCCACTCTCACACAAGATACCTTTACATGGATGTTACAAGCTGTTTGTGTCATGTGTAGTGGGACGTATTATGTTAGCTCAGTTTCGCAGGTTATTATACGTTTAAGTTGATTAATGATTTCAAATGTTAATACTTTATGTTAGGTGATTCTTAAGAAAGTTTCTGTGTTTCTTACGTTTCATGAGCTGTGACGGCGATTCAACCTACGAGAGCATCTTCACCACCAAGCTCAAGGGGTAAACATCAGACCACTTCAAGTTGCGGGTCGACGGCCACGAGGCAGGAAGATGCTGGTCTCCGCGGATGCCGCCGAAAATGTTTATTTCTACTTACATTATTAACCGAGATGATTTGTAAAATTGAAATGAATAAAGAAATTAGTCAATAAAAATGTTATAACGTCTTGAACTTTAATAGTGTGTTAAAGATTTTTTTTTCACTTGTGAGAGAAGATATTTATGTTAGCGAAAGTTAACCTTCCGACAAGGGAAGAAGACTCTTGAGAATTTACAGTGTTTCAGAAAATCGATTCTTTATATAGCTCGATTACGAATAAGAGCAACCAATAATATCTGTGTTGACAATAACACACATAGCTACGATAATTTTGACAGATCATTTCTGTTGGCTAGAGAACTTTGAAATATTTTATCTAAAGTGACAGTTTCATAAAAAGGTGACAGTCAAATCGAACGCTTCTTCTTTCTGCGCAAGAACCTGACACTGAAATTTGAATAATAGTTCGAAAGTCAATACAAGGAATTATTTTTCGTTGGCGCTTGGACGACGTGTAACGAACGAGTAGTTGCAGTGTCGTACCGGCGCACCCTTTAAAGTTGTTTACTATATTGATCTCTTTGCCTTCTCCAGCGATTTGCAACCCCTCACCTCAACCCCCTCCCCTGGTTTCAAAAATTCATATGTTTGTATAGCTTATGGGATTTAACTACAGGGTCATCAGATCCTAAACTTACAAACTACTTATGAACTAGCTAATCCTAAGGACGGCACAAAATCCATGCCCGAGGGGGGATTCGACCTCCGACCGTAGTGTCCGTGCCGACCGTGACGAGCGCCTCAGTCCCCTCGGCACCCCCGGTTTCTCTCTCTCACACACACACTTCCTTCCAGTTCTAAATTGACTGTTTCCTGGTGTTTTAGAATGTGAACTTTCAATTTATTGTATTCAGTTTCTCCTCACTAGTTACAAAAGTTTAATTACTTCATTTAAGTTAGCAATATTTTCACTTAAAATGAACGGTGCCGGCAAAAAGCGTTTGCCGTCTTCAGGTACAGTTCAGCATTCGGCTGTTGCAAGAGGTCTGGAGCAGCGACGTGCAGTCACAGTCGAAAGCAGTTTATCAGCTGTGACTACACGACGATGCTCCAGACCTCTTGCAACAGTCTAACGGTGAACTGAACCTCAAGATGGCAAACGCTTTTTGCCGAAATCAGTCATTTTAAATAAAAATACGACGATCTTAGACTATTGAATTAGTTACTCTTTTAGTAACTGATATTTGAACTCCCTTAACAATGTTATCTAAAACCATGTAATCTTCAGCATACATCTGTAGCATCACGTATCAACAGCTTCTAACAAATGTTCAAATGTTTGTAAATCTATCGGACCAAACTGCTTGGTCATCAGTCCGTAGCTTACATACTACTTAAACTAAGGTAAACTAACCTAAGGACAACACACACACCCACGCCCCAGGGAGGACGCGAACCTCCGACGGCAAGCAAACATGCGCTCCGCAGCGAGACGCCTTAGAGCGCTCGGCTACTTCACCGCGGCAGCTTCTATCATTATTCTGTCTAAAATACTTTTCCTTCATCTTTCATTACTGTGCAACGCTACACTCTAGACAAATAACTTCAATGAAAGATCTTTCAGTACTTGAATTAATATTCTTATAAAGACATTTCTCTTTTTCATAGATATTTTTCTTCCCATAGCCATTCTGATTTTTATGTCTTCTCTACTTCGGCCATCAGAAGTTATTTTGCTATCCAAGTAACAAAACAAATCTATTACTTCTATTATTTCGTTCCTAATCTAATTCCTTCAATATTGCCTGATTTTCTCGGACTGCATCCAAGCTATCGTGATGTGGCCAAGCGTTCTAAGGCGTCTTGCTGCGTCACTTCTCCCTCTGGTATGGGAGTGTCTGTTGTCCTTAGGTTAAGTTAGGTTAAGTAATTTGTAAGCCTAGGGACTGGTAACCGCATACGTTAAGTCCCTTAGATTTACAAACATTTGATTTAAACTACCGGTATTTTGCTCCATACTGGTCAGTTACTTTTCCAGATCCTTTGGTGTGTCTGACTGAATTAATTGTCATTGGCAAAACGCAAAGATTTTATTTCTTTTCTCTGAACTTTAAGTCCGAGTCCAAATCCCTGTTTGCTTTCCTTCTCAGATTGCTCAATTGCTCAATAACATTGAGGAAAGACTACAAATGTTATTCCCTTCTCAACTACTGCATCCTTCTCAAGCCCTTCGTCTAAGTGCTGTCTCATTTCTGTAAAGGCTGTAAATAACTCTCCATTCCCCACAATTAACCCTTGCTTCATTCAGAAATTGAAAGAGTGTAATCCATTCAACATCATAAATCGATTTCTACAAATCTACAAAAGCTAAGGACGTAGGTTAACCTTTCCTTAGTCTATCTCGTAAGATAGGTCGTAATGTGAGTAGGCCTACTACCACAAGTTTCCACATTTCTCCTAAATCCAAACTGTTCTTCCCCACATTTCACCAGATTGTCTATTGTCTGAAAATAAATCGTGTTAGTACTTTGCAATCATAAGGTATTTATTTAAAAAGTCTTGTTTGCACTTGCTTTCTTTGGAATTGGAATTAATTTTGAGCCAGTCCGGCTTACAACTTTGACATTTTGTTCAAAGATACTTACAAAGTTCCTCCGTAATGGTTTAAAGATGTGGGGCGTTCGACACCACCGTTGCACTCGTTGACGCTTCAGGTAAATACGAGAAAAACGATAGAATTTGATGTAAGTTGTCAGGTGGACACTTTTCAACCGTATTTTCCAAAACGTGTCACTCGGTGGGAAGGCTGTTCCACTCACTTCTACCCATATTTCACTGCTAGTTTGACGTGGTCAGAACCATTACACCCAGCATTAAAACTACGTAGTGTGGCCGAAGACAATATTTTAGACACACCATCACTGAGAATGCGTGACGGGTCGTTATAAAGGCGGAAATGAAACCACCCCTTTCCTTGGCCGTTGATTAACCACAGATTTCGCTGTCAAAAGTAACTTTTGCGTTGCGGGAGTCACAGGACAACGATCGGGACATCCTTCGACACTTCCAACAACCCCGGAGGAATCAGCCTTTTCTAAGGTCACTATTGTGACCTTGTCGCCTTTTTGTTGTTTACTCGTCCCGGTCTGGTTGTCAATAAAGGTCCCACTTTGACATATAAAACACTGATATAGTTAGTATTGCAAGATATTTAGTGACTGAAATACACAATATTCAAGAACATATGTCTGTTTCTTCTCTCATCTCGCTTCTTGCGGCGGCTGAGACCTAGTTACTGCTAAGTTCGTAGCCGTATTCTGATTTAGTATTGTCCTATTTCAGACTTCGTAGCTGCCTAGTAACTGTTAAGAGTTCTCACTAGTAACTAACGTACTCCTGACTACTAACTTCCGGGCGTCCAGCCGTATGTCGGCCTAGATACAGCCGCTTGTAGAGGTCGCGCATCTTCGGTTACCCCCTCCAGGATGCGCGGCGCCTGCTTGCGATTAGCTTTCTGTCGATCGTTGCCTTCTCCACGATCGTTCTCTTACGTCTGGCGTGTGGCGCTGACATTACGCCACAACAGTCACATGGGATGCAACTGCATTATGATCGCTTCCGTTTGCAGTTGTGCTCTGGTGTACGTGCAAATAGGGGTGGGGTTAGAGAAGAGGGACCACTAACGACGTTTCAAAGCCAATTTTCGAAATATTGACGTGAGCCGAAGCAGGAGAAAGTGTTTATGGTTTATCAATCCTCCAGTTTCGCGTCCTTCTGTGGGGTGATCAAGTGAGGGTGTAGGAAAGCCAATTTTCGATATATTAACGTGAGCCGAAGCAGGAGAAAGTGTTTATGGTTTATCAATCCTCCAGTTTCGCGTCCTTCTGTAGGGAGATCAAGTAAGGGTGTAGGAATAAATGTAACAGGCAGGGTACTCCTCTAGCTTAGCGACACCGTCGGTGCTACCTATGTTGTCTTTACACTATATATATACAGCGAGCATGGATCACTTTCAACCCCGCAGGAGAACACCAGATAATTTTATACAGTTCGATGAGAAAGCTATATCAGCGTGACCGGAGTAGCGTACTCCCGAGAATATCATGTTCTAATGCTCCACACACACACACACACACAATATGTCGTTAAACTGCCGAATACCGTCTTCACTGCCCAATTTTGAGACGTAAAACTTGATAAGAAGAAAGGAATCCTTTCCAATTGTGGACAGTTGGATCACTATATATCCCAGAAGGTTCAAGAAATCTTCCTGGGAATAAAGAACTACGACATTCAATAATCAGCGACTGAGATCTCTCCTCTTGGTCCTTCCGCCAGATCAGGGGGGGGAGGGGGGGTTAGTGTCGGGAGGTATCTCGATGTCCTTACGAATCAGCACCGGATCTGAAACCTAGATGAGACCTTGGACTAGTTGTATTTGTTGTTGTTTGGTTTTAGATTAGTAGGTTGGAAACATGGCCAGCCTAGTTCCAGGGGCACGCGCAGTGGGTTTTGCTTGGGAGTCGAATGGGCTACGCCCAAGCTTAGTATGTTTGTATGTAGTTGGCACAACTGTGACCACAGCACAGTACAAAGCAAAGGAATACAAACGTAATCATATGTATTATACAACTGTGTAACCAACAATGTAAAGTAAATCAGAGGACTCATTTTATTTCTGAGGTAATCCATACTAATATTATAAATGCGAAAGAAGCTCTTTCTGTTTCGCTTTCACCTTTACCGATTTTGATAAAGTTAATAGCCAGATTTCATCCGTTCCGTCTTACACGTCAGATTTCTATGTCACTCCATTCCCACATTCCCTTAGTTAATCTGTACAAGTCGGCGGAACAGCACACCACGCCCGCCCACCGCCCTTGAGCGCAATTGTAAACATGGGCTTATCTTGTATCATCAGAGACCACCGCTTCTATTAAAGTAATGTTAAAAATAGGTTTTATGTTTCTCACATGTTTACGGAGTATGTTCCAACTGTAATTCGTTGTTACGCGATAATTTGTAGGGCTACAAGGAAATCCAAAAAATCCAGAAAAATAGAAAGGCCGCCAAACAACTTACGGTGTCACACCACGGAGAGCGCATTCTAATCTTTATTTACCATTTATACTGTCTTCTTAACACAAAATAAGTCCATGTACCATTATACCCGTTTTGTAATTCCTCTTTGTAATTTTATATAAATTCTGTCACGCAGATAATCTGAAGATGCCCTGCTAAAGGGCGAAACGAGTCATTAATTAATAAAACAATTTGCAATCAAGACGGTTTTTTACTGAAGGAATATCTATAGTTTTGTTTCGATTTTGAATGAAATTTCGCACACTCTACCTTAAGAACAAGAGGAATGTCTCTGTCTGTATACAATTTCGTTCGGTGCATGGTGGAGGGTACTTAACTTACGGAATTTTACAAAATTCATTGTTTAGCCACAATATTTATACATTTTTGCACACATGGCCTTTAAACCATGAGGAAGATCTCTGGGTAGATAAGGTACATAAATGTTTGTGTGGTACATGACAGAGGGTACCTTGCAGAAAACTTTGCCGAAAATGGGAAAGGTGGAATGAACAGAGATATGGAAAAGAGGTCGATGTGAGGAGGGGGGGGGTGAAATGTGGACTATGACAGTATAGGATAAATAAACATCCGGGCAACGCCGGGTTTACAGCTAGTAGTCAATATATACTATTACACAGTGTAAAAGACGAAAGAACTGTCGCGTGAGCGCCAGTGTGTTACAGTGGATCTCGCAGACTTTTTAATTTCTTTTTTTATTTTTTTTTTTTTTATTTTCATTAACAATACAGAGTGACCTTGAAACTCTAAAGTGGGTCGCATACTACCTGTGTTAGTAGAATTGGTAACGGTTGCTGGTTTCTTAGCCGTCGTAGGAACTGGAAGTATTAGCTTCGTCTGTTCTACGCCGTTGCCCGTCAATAACCACGTGGAGGCGAACCAGTTCTTCGCAACCGTACCTAGCTTGCTCTGTGAGTTAAAGTTTCTACCAAATATAGTTTACATTGTTTTGTTTGAGATAAACATTTGAAATAAAGATGAAATTCAAAATAATAAGTGTATGATTACAGAGCTGTGTTACAGTAACATTATTCCTAAATTCTACAGAGATAAAATTTGGTAGGTATACAATTAATTAAACATAGTTTTTTAAATGAATTACATTTCAGTTATAGCAAGAGATAGTGCAGATCAATAATAGGATAAAGGTGTAATCAATTCTTATTTGTTTACGGTGCATCACATCAGTATAAAAATAATCCGAAACGAGAGTCAACGTCTACGAGTTGACCTGTGATCAGGTACAATATCATAGTTACAGTAGTGATTAACAAAGAATGGTTACATAGAGAACGGATCGATTTAAATTTTACAAAAATATTTTTTAAGACAATGGTATAGTAGAACTGCAGTAAAATCCCGTTATTTGAAGTAGGTATAGGTAATACAGAGTTGGTCTCAATAGAATATTAACATCTTGTAGTTAATTTTTAGTCAAGGTTTGTTTACATGATTTTTGTATTGAAACCGTATATACATGTATAATACAGGATTCTTCTGAGACGATAAGATTATAACATGCAATAAAAGACTATAAAATGGCCCCTAGAGAAATTTGAAAACACATTAAGAATGTAAAACAGGGGAAGTGAAGATTTACATGACAGTTAGTTGTATATAAAAAAGGGTGTTTAGAAGTCTAAGTCTGTTGATAATCTAAAACTGTCAGTCATACAATTTAAAATGGGCGAAACTTGCTACAATCAGGTACAATAAAATTATAAATTAATGAAATGCAGCAACCAGTTGCTTGTGGTTATTTAATTTTAACTTTAACGATCGGTTTCGGGCGCTTGAGTGCCCATCTTCTGGTCTATTTTTGTACTGTTGCTTAATGAATATACATGCTAGTAGTGGAATTAACGCTAAGTGCAGAGATTATGGAATGAACAACAATCAGCAGCTGATTGTTGTTCATTCCATAATCTCTGCACTTAGCGTTAATTCCACTAGCATGTATGTTCATTAAGCAACAGTACAAAAATAGACCAGAAGAAGGGCACTCAAGCGCACGAAGCCAGTCGTTAAAGTTAAAATTAAATAACCACAAGTAACTGGTTGCTGCATTTCATTAATTTATAATCTGAACAGTTGCTGAAATGGTTAAAATACTTCAATCAGGTAAAATATATTAATTACATTTTTTTCAACAAAAAAGTAATTATATAGAAAACAGATTTGCAATCATATTATATTTACATTCTTTCTTTTTTTGTTCTAACTTGTATATCTAAGATCATAAATCATGCAAATATAAAGTTATGTAATGAAAATGTGCTTTAAAATTTTTAAAGACACATTGGGATGTTGCTTGTTGGTCGATTGTATATGAAAGTTAGCGCCCAAAGTAAAAGACTGTTAGGGATCTAAAATTATCAGTCAAACAATTTAAAACAGGTAAAATTTTATACAATTTAACATAAAAAAAACCATCAGGAAAATAGATACAATTTAAAATTGTCACCTTATGAAATAAGGGTTACTATTTAGCTATCCTTTTAAGCTTTTGGTTGGTGAATTAAGTAGACAAAGATGTTTTTGTTCCTCGCAGACTACAGTGTTCGACGGGACATAATCGAGCATTCTGCTGGTGCGGCCGGCCGCGGTGGCCGAGGGGACTGAGGCGCTCCAGTCACGGTCTGCACGGCCATTACGGTCCTGGGTTCGAATCCCCCTTCGGGCATGTATATATGTGCGTCCTTAGGATTAGCTAGTTCATAAGTAGTTTGTAAGTTTAGGGACTGATGACCCCGTAGTTAAGACCCATAAGTTATACAAGCATTTGAACATTTTTGCTGGTGCGGCAACGACAGCATCGTCGGCGGTAGAGGCGCGTCGGCGCGGCCGGCTGCTGGCGGCGGTGTCGTCCTAATACCGTTAGGCGTCGGCGGTGGCGTCGGCTGGGCCGGCGGCGCCGTGTTTGGCGCCCCTGTGTGCCTGCGTGGCGCGGCGTGGCGGCGCTATCGACGGCGACATCTACCGCTTTGCCTTTTGGCCCGCGCGCCGCTGCCCACCGGGCTCGGTCGGGTTCATTAAGTCTGGGAAGTGGGCCGGCGCGGGGGCGGGGGCGGGGGCGGAGGGTCAGCCGGGGCCGTCATTTCCCTCGCTCGCAGGCGGTGGCCCCGAAGAAGCGCCGGCCGCTGCAATTAGGTAAATGAGTCCCGCCCCGGAGCCTTTGTCCGGGCCGCCACCGCCGCCGCCGCCGCCGGGGATTACCGTGGCGTGGGTGCGACCGATCGATAGCCGTGTGGTGCTGTGCGGTCCGCCGTGGTCACCGCCGCCGACACCGGCCGCCGGCTACCGGCTGCCGGCTAGCGGCTGCCGAGGCGCCGGGTCTTCCACTTGGGAGATGGCTACGCTGTCGACGATGCGCTGCCATCTCTCAAATGCCGTACGTCATAACTTCTCAAGTCTAGGCTTATGGACAGCAGTGCCGGCGCGTCCTGTGTGTTCACTGCTTCAGTGCACCCCCTGAAAATAGCTCGTCTTGGAAAAAAAGTAAAATAAAAAAATAAAAAAAAATATATATTTTTAACCTATCATTTTTCATTTCGTTGTCCCATCAGATCATTTTATATGCACATTCAAAGTATAGTGAGATGTGGATATGGCGTAGGATGGAGAATATCAGCTGGATCGATAAAGTCAGAAATGAAGAAGTACTGAACAGAGTTTGAGAGGAACGGAAGATGTTGCTGGCGATAAAGAACAGGAAACTAAACTGGCTAGGCCACAGTTTAAGACTAGCCGGCCGCGGTGGCTGAGGGGACTGAGGCGCTGCAGTCAAGGTCTGCACGGCCACTATGGTCGGGGGTTCGAATCCCCCCTCGGGCATGGATATTTGTGCCATCCTTAGTATTAGCTAGTTCATAAGTAGTTTGTAAGTTTTGGGACTGATGACCCCGTAGTTAAGTCCCATAAGCTATACAAACTTTTGAACATTTTTTAGTTTAAGACTAGATTGCCTTCTGGTAGAGGCAATTGAGGGTTGCGTTCCGGGACAGAGAGGGAGGGACAGAAGAAGGTACCAGATGCTTGATGACGTCAGAAAGTCACTAGGAGGGCACCAAAGAACGAAGATGATCGCAAAAGACAGAGAAGCATGGACGGCTATGCAATCTAAACCTGCCGTACGGCAGACAACCAAATGATGACGATGAAAGTATTTTTTCACATGAGAAACGTTTATGGCACGGGGCGAACAAGTATTTGAGTCGTAGCTCGGCCGCTCAAATATAGGCACAGTAGGTAAACAGATGGGGCATAACAGCTTTCAGATAATTGCAGAACGACATGTTGACCATAGCTGTTTATTATTTCTCAATGCTACCGGTTTCGGTTATATACCATTATCAAGCGTTAGCAGAGATTAGCTAATAGCTTAACATGTCGAAATACAAAATTATAACACAAGTACTCGTTGTCATTGTTCTAGACATTAATATTATCACAGTGGCTGACTGCTGCAGACTGCTACAGATTATGAACAATGACAACGAATACTTGTGTTATAATTTTGTATTTTTGTATTTAGACATGTTAAGCTATTAGCTAATCTCTGCAAATGCTTGATAATGGTATATAACCGAAACCGGTAGCATTTAGAAATAATAAACAGCTATGGTCAACACGTCGTTCTGCAATTATAGGCACAGTAGTTGCAGCAGCGTTGCAGTTAGGGCTGTTGATATTTTTAAAAATATCGGGAATCCGATATATCGATATTTAAAAACTATTAATATCAGACCGATATATATTGAAGAAAACTATCGATACATCGGAAACGAAATAATGTAAAAGTGGCTTTCAGAAATATAGGCTGCACATTGTAAATATATTACTGGTTTTAGAGCTGTATATTTAAATATCGATTGTTGTTGTTGTGGTCTTCAGACCGGAGACTGGTTTGATGCAGCTCTCCACAATACCCTATCCTGAGCAAGCCTCTTCATCTCCACATAAGAACGGCAACCTACATCTGTCTGAATCTGCTTACTGTATCCATCTCTTGGTCTCCCTCAGCGGTTTTTACCCCACACACTTCCCTCCAACGCTAAATTCACGATTCCTTGATGTCTAAGAATGTGTCCTACCAATCTATCCCTTCTTTTAGTCAAGGTATGCCAGAAATTTCTTTTCTCCCCAATTCTGTTCAGTACCTCCTCATTAGTTACGCGTTCCACCCACCTAATCTTCAGCATTATTCTGTAGCACCATATTTCAAAAGCCTCAATCCTCTTCCTGTCCGCACTGTTTATCGTCCATGTCTCAATCCCATACAAGGCAACACTCCATACAAATTCCTTCAGAAAGGACTTCCTTAGCCTTAAATCAATATTCGATGTTAACAAATTTCTCTTTTTCAAGAACGCTTTTCCACCCATTGTCATTCTGCATTTTATATCCTCTGTACTGCGACCATCATCTGTTAACAAGTAACAAAACTTATCTACCTCCTTTATTGCTTCGTTACCCAATCTAATTCTTTCAGCATCACCTGATTTTCTTACACTGCACTCCATTATCCTAGTTTTTAAACTACCATTCTACATTTCTTTGCTCCATCAGATCATTTTACGAGGCGCGTCCAGAAAGTAAGTTCCGTTTGGTAATAAAATGAAATTGTACACAGATACAGAAGAAATTATTATTGCACAAAATTCTACAACTCTTAAACAACTTTTCCACATAACTGCCGAATTTTTGTAGGCACTTGTCATAGCGTGCCACAATTTTTTTTCATGCCTCCTTCACAGAATGTTGCCGCCTGTGTATTGAAACATGTGGTAACAGCTCTTTATCATCGTGGAAGTGTTGACCACTAAGGAAAGATTTTAGGTGTAAGAAGAGATGAATGTCGCTAGGAGAGAGGTCCGAGCTGTATGGAGGATGATCAAACAGGTCTCATTGAAATTTCCGTAAGAATTGTTTGGTCACATTCGGTGTGTGAGGTCAGGCATTATCGTGAAAAAAAAAAATCTTTTGACAGTAATCCTCTTCTTACGCCTAAAATCTGTCCTTGGTGGACAACACTTCAATGATGATGACGAGCTGAAAGAACATGTCACCACATGGTTGAATACATAGGCGGCAACATTCTATGAAAAGGCACACAAAATCTTGTGCCACGCTGTGACAATAGCCTACAAAATTTCGGAAGCTATGTAGAAAAGTAGTTTAACAGTTGTAGATTTTTGTACAATCAATATTTTTCTGTATCTGTACCCGTTCGTTTAATATAACCAAACGGAACTCACTTTCTGGACGCGCCTCGTATATCCACATTCAAAGTATTTTTATAATATGAGAAACATTTTATGGCACGGGGCCATCAGGTATTTGAGTCGTAGCTCGGCCGCTTAATATAGTCACAGTAGTTGCAGCAGCGTTGCAATTAGGGCTGTTGATAATTTTATAAATATCGGGAAACCGATATATCGATATTTTGAAAGCTATTAATATCGGGCCGACATATATCGAAGAAAAATATCAATACATCGGAGACGAGATAATGTAAATTTGGCTTTCAGAAATAAAGGCTGCACATTGTAAATATACTACTGGTTTTAGAGCTGTATGTTTAAATATTGATTAAGAATTAGATATTGCTCTCATAGCATGAATAAGGAAAACATTTAATGAAAAAAAATTGTAAGTTAATAATTGCACTGTTTGCAGATGAAAAGCTTGTACTGCAATAGTTTTTGGTCGAATGTTGCGTTGTTAATTAACAATTATGTACATCATACAGTGTCAGTGGCGAAGCCGGGATTTCGTTCTGTAGGGGAGCCGGAGGGAGGTGTCTAAGTGCATAGGAACTTATATATACAGGGTGTTACAAAAAGGTACGGCCAAACTTTCAGGAAACATTCCTCACACACAAAGAAAGAAAGTATGTTATGTGGACATGTGTCCGGAAACGCTTAATTTCCATGTTAGAGCTCATTTTAGTACGGATGAGGCTACATTCCAACGTGATCAAATTGTAAATTTTCACAATCAACATGTTAATGTTTGTATAGGTTGTGGGACTTAACTACGGTGTCATCAGTCCCTAAACTTACAAACTACTTATGAACTAGCTAACACTAAGGACGGTTCAAATATCCACGCCCGAGGGGGAATTCGAACCCCCGACCGTAGTGGCCGTGCAGACCGTGGCTGACGCGCCGCAGTCCCCTCGGCCACTGCGGCCGGCAATCAACATGTGTGGGCTGACGAGAATCCGCACGCAATTGTGCGATCACGTCATCAACACAGATTTTCTGTGAACGTTTGGGCAATGATTGTTGGTGATGTCTTGATTGAGACTTATGTTCTTCCACCTACGCTCACTGGAGCACGTTATCATGATTTCATACTGGATACTCTACCTATGCTGCTAGAACATGTGCCTTTACAAGTACGACACAACATGTGGTTCATGCACGATGCAGCTCCTGCACATTTCAGTCGACGTGTTCGTTCGGTTCACAACAACAGACTCGGTGTTCGATGGATTGCTAGATGCGGACTAATTCCATGGCCTCCACGCTCTCCTGACCTCAACCCTCTTGACTTTCATTTATGGGCGCATTTAAAAGCTCTTGTCTACGCAACCCCGGTACCAAATGTAGAGACTCTTCGTGCTCGTATTGTGAACGGCTGTGATACAATACGCCATTCTCCAGAGCTGCATCAGCGCCTCAGGGATTCCATGTGACGGAGGGTGGATGCATGTATCCTCGTTAACGGAGAACATTTAGAACATTTCCTATAAAAAAGTGTTTGAAGTCACCCTGGTACCTTCTGTTGCTGTGTGTTTCCATTCCATGATTAATGTGAGTTGAAGAGAAGTTATAAAATGAGCTCTAACATGGAAATTAAGCGTTTCCGGACACATGTCCACATAACATATTTTCTTTCTTTGTGTGTGAGGAATGTTTCCTGAAAGTTTGGCCGTACCTTTTCGTAACACCCAGTATATACATAAACGTAAAGAAGAAGCGAGTTCAGTACTGGTGGGTGGGGGGTGATGCAGAGGTGCAGCCCCATAGCCCCTCTCTGTCTTCGCTCCTGTGAAGTGTCATTGATATATTTCATTCCAGTTAACCTCTCATACCTTACTTTCTTTGTATTTGGCTACATGTTGAAATAAACCTTATTTCAAGCTGACAGAGAAAAAATATTTTACGTAGTGCAGCCATTCTAAGAAAAGTGCTCCATCGAGTATCCTCATGTCTGGAATCTGGCCGATGAGTATGTCGTTCGGTTTCGTCACTTATCGGATTTGTCAGAACACCTCACGTTGACTGTCATCTGTTAACTTTGCTGCCAAAGCCAGCGGCGTCGCAGTTTCGGTTGGTAGCGCTGAGCGCCAATTACTTCATCAACGCCCCCTGTACTTTATCCACACAATCAATGAGAAAGAATGGATGGGATAAAGTAGCAAGACTCTTTCACAGTTCACACAATGAAAATAAATTTATATTCCGCTAAGTTTCAAAAGAAAAATTTAAACATTCACCAAAAATAGCGAAAAAAAGTAATGTAATCGATATATCCATATTTCGACTAAAAATATATCGATATTTATCCAATTTTTATAATAAAAAATCGCTATATCTATATTTCAGCAACAGCCGTAGTTGCATTGCGCATACGTTGCTCAGGTTGAAAGACGACCGCCTGTCGTCTTCCATATTTTTTTATAAAATCGTATACTGTTGATGTCGTATACTGTTAGAAGTAGAACCCCACTCTTTTCGAGGCATGAGGAATAGCATTTTTTATTTCCTGTTTCAAAATATTAGTTTCTGAAATGTTGGTTAACATTGCTAGGATTTTGTTATTTTAATAATTCATTATTGTGGTAATAAGTACGGCTTCTCCACTACGCCACTGTCCCTGTGAGAATGTTTACTTGTTTTATTTTTAAGTGGATGTGCGAGAATCTAATGGCTGTCTGAATGTGGAAAGTGATAGCTGGCGTTGCATGGTTCTCTCTGGCTCAGAGTCGATAGTTAGTCGTTACCAACCCCTGCTGCTGATATGACCAAAGATGTTTCTACACCCTTTGGTTACAAGCCAGTCGATGAGCCCTTCCCAGGGCGAGTCTCGTGATCTTCTCTCCCCACCACCACTGTTTTCTTGGGTTTCCCAGTTTCCGGTAGCTTTCCCGCCTCCTGGCCGCTCAGACTTCACTTTGTGCTGGGATCATGGTGAGGTAAGGTTGGTTCTGCTCTTGTGTCCACAGAGATGGTAGCGATTCGTTGTCTAGCATGTTTAACTTAAACTCTTGAACTTATATTCATTTTTCGGAATATTTTTTCCGATCGTGTGTGGAAACGTGTTCTAGTTTCACAATCCAGTGTTTTCCAACAGATAAACATGGTGTATGTGTTACTAGTTGCAGTTTGATAATGGCCTGGTATATTCAAACCTTTAGTGATTATGTGGTGGTGTACAAACTCTGTGTAAATGCAGTGCATGTATAATCTTTCTTATCGTTTCCTTCCGTGAGTGATATGTGTTCCACGTGGTTGGTTCGTAGGAAAAAGCCTTCAGCTTCCACTATCGTTTGTTCCATGCCCATCAGGCAAGTAACTATGCGTGCAGCCTTCTGATTTCCACTAACATTTCGCGATCTTCTCTCCCCACCTATTTCAATTTTGGTGTTCCTTCTCCTAACTTGTAGTATGCACTCAGTCTTTATCAGTAATTCTCTCCGAGCCTTGGACAACCTCCTTCAATAGCTTGCTCATGAAATTCAATGTTATTTCTAAGGGTTGCATGCCGTAGTCTTTATTCTCACTTTTCCATCTTTGTAATTATTTCACTTTTCCGGGTTTTGAGACTGGACTTCTTCCGTCTCTGTGAACGCTCCCAATCGCATGTTGCTGCATTTCAGTAGATTCCTTATGAAATTCTACGCAGTTCTAAGGGTTACATGCCGTATTTAATTTTCTTTATTTTTCGGAATTTGAATTTATACATTTTTATCGATTTTCGGAACCTTGTGGGTCCGAACTCCGACTTCAGGGGCTGAAAGTAAACATTGCAAAGAGAATCTATTGACCACACCCTGCCACAATATTAAACACTGCAAACGATTCATTACAACATTTAACTGACACATGTCAAGTAAGGGCATTCGAGAACTCTAGAAGACGTTTAAAATTGGTCTTTATCTACGTTTAAACAAAACTAAACCATATTATACATTAGTATATGCTTGGAGAGTTACAATAAAAATGCATTAAATAATTTAAGATCTGTAGTTTACCGATTTTCGATCATCCACACTAAAACATTTATTTCGAAAGCATTGACCTAACGACATCCATCTTCGAAATGACGCACACCACTGCAACAACAACAGAACCGCAAACATCTCCCTCCCTAACCGAGAGCACATAAACGTAATACTTTACCTACGTGATGCAGCACACATCAACAGATTTTTCAGTTCCGTAGAGCAAGATCGATCAGCCCTTTACCCAAAATATAGACAAAAATTCTTATTCCAAACACAAATCAAGCTTTCCTGTGACTTCTTTTTTCATTCCACTAAATCTAACTCGGATTTCTTTTGAATCGAAAATAATTACAAGTAGATGCCTACCACAAACAGAAGATGTTTTAGAAGATGCCTACTCTATTAACTCGAACGCTAGCCTACACTCCACAGCACCTCATCATTAAAAGAACATAAAGAACATGATGTGTCTACTTTTTTGTTTGTTTGTTATAGTACAACAGTGTACGTGCAACGCAATGATCGCAATCACGTATATCGCACCCCAACGCCCGTATACCTTGATCATGATACTTGTACACATTTTTTCCTTATTACCATGCAAACGCAATGTACCAGTCAATTTTCGGTGGTCTTATTAACCCAGCAAACAATTTGCAAAATACAACAAAACAGCTCTCTATCGAATTGTTAGGCGAAGCCACATGGATGGGATTAACATACTGTACAGGGCTGCACTTTGTAAATATTGGCCATCCTCATTTAAACAGTACTCCGCTCTAGTCCATAAGTGTATATTGTAGCCTCCAGCCCCAATAATTCCAAACGAAGACGTAAAAGTATCACGCAAACGCCTATTATAATATCGATAAGGTGACTACCAGTAATTTTATTGACACCGGAACTCGCAATTCGACAAATAAATGTATTATTTTGTTTCATTTACTTAGAAATTCGTTGTCAATCACATTAAATAATCGATTGCAACTGCCCTATTAATGTTCAGTATCACGTTTCTGTTCCCTACACAGCCTCCTCCAGTCGAAAGTACTGGGTGGATACTAGGTACTCGCACATTCCCAGTTTGTTACAAATCCCAGTGAAATCATGTGGAATGTCTAAATCCAGGAGATACGAAGCTGTTGTAGTATAGCTCCTCCATTACAACATTTAGTTTAACTTCGGCTGGCCCCAATTTATGAGGTACAGCGAAATGATTTGCATATTTCCTCGAGACGTTCTCCAGTGTTTCCTTGCCGAGTTTCTCCAGTGTTCCGAGTGCTCTCACAAAGTTGTCGCCAGGTAGGGGAAATGGTAACTTCGCCTTGTCTCCATGGCTTGCAACGAAAAACTTGTCAAATTTACTTATCATCGTCATCATAATCATTAGAGACTGATTATGCCTTTCAGCGTTCAGTCTGGAGCATAGTACCTCTAATGAAATTCCTCCATGATCCCCAATTCAATGCTAACATTGATGCCTCGTCTGATGTTATGCCCTTTACTTCAAAATCATTCTGCACCGAATCTAAGTACTTTCTTCTTGGTCTACCCCGACTCCTCTTACCCTCCGCTGCTGAGTTCATGTGTCTCTTAGGTAACCTTGCTTCCCCCATGCGTGTAACATGACCCCACCATCTCAGTCTGTTCGAACTAACTGCTTCATCTATGGTGTTCATTCCCAGTTTTTTCTTAATTACCTGCCATTTTTCCCATCTATTAGTGCCTGCAATCATTCTTGCTTCTTTCAAATCTGTAACCGCTACCTTTCTAATTTTCACTCCCATACAAAAAAGTTGGTCGAAAGATAGAGCACCGCTAACTTACTTCCTTCTTGCAAAAGAGAGTAGATCTTAGCTGAGCACTCACTGCATTAGCTTTGCTGCACCTCGATTCCAGTTATTTCACTTTGTTGCCATCCTGTGAGAAAGTACCTGTCTACCTGCTCTAACTTTGTTCCTCCTATTTGGCAGTCAATCTGCTTAAATCTCTTTACCACTGACATTACTTTCGTTTTGGAGATGATGATCTTCATATCATAATCCTTGCATCTCTGATCGAGCTCTGAAATATTAGTTTGCAACCTTTCAATTGAATCGGCCATTACAACTAAGTCGTCCGCATATGCGAGACTGCTTATTTTGTTTTCACCTATTTTAATCCCGCCCTACTGTTTAGTACGAACAGCAGTGGTGACAGGTTACAGCCTTGTCTTACCCCTGAAACTACCCTGAACCATGAGCTTAATTTGCCATCTACTCTAACTGCTGCCTGACAGTCTACGTAAAGCCCTTTAATTGCCTGCAGAAGTTTGCCTCCTATACCATAATCTTGTAGAACTGACAGTAGCTTCCTTCTAGGGACACGGTCATAAGCCTTTTCCAGATCTATGAAACATAGATTCAACTCCCTGCTCCACTCATAGCACTTTTCCATTACCTGCCGTAGGCTAAAGATCTGGCCCTGACAGCCTCTAAGAGGCCTAAACCCACACTGGTTTTCATCTAACTTGTCCTCAATTAATAGTCGCACTCTCCTTTCAACAATTCCTGAGAATATTTTGCCTACAACGATAATTAAAGAGATACCTCGATAGTTGTTACAATCTTTTCTGTTTCCATGTTTGAAAATTGGCGTGATTACCGCTTTCGTCCAGTCAGACGGAACCTCTCCCGATTCCCACGCCTTCTCAATTATCCTGTGTAAACATTTGAGACCTGATATTCCACTGTATTTGACGAGTTCCGGCCTAATGTCATCCACTCCAGCCGCTTTATTGCACTGTAATCTACTAACCATTTTCTCCACTTCCTGAAATGAGATCCTGTTTCCATCGTCGTTCGTATCCCATTCTACCTGAAAGTCTGACACATCATTGAACGTTTCACCTACATTGAGCAATTCTTCAAAATATTCCCTC
Source organism: Locusta migratoria (assembly GCA_026315105.1). Lineage (NCBI taxonomy): Eukaryota > Metazoa > Arthropoda > Insecta > Orthoptera > Acrididae > Locusta > Locusta migratoria. The sequence continues at coordinate 720,127,568 of CM048745.1, forward strand.
CATCTACTCAAGGCATCCACAGGAGTGACTAGCAGCTTTCCTGACCTGTCCAAAAGACTTGTTAATTCCTTCTTCCCTCCCGTTCGAAGATTGCTAATTACGCTCCAAAATGGTTTTCCCGCGGCTTGACCCAGGGTTTCTAGCTTATTTCCAAAGTCTTCCCATGATTTCTGCTTGGAGTCTGCAATTATCCGTTTGGCTTTGTTTCTTTCTTCAACATAACTTTCTCTGTCTGCCTGATTTCTAGTATGGAGCGATTTTTGAAATGCCTTCTTTTTCTTTTTACAGGCTGCCTTGACTGGGTCAGTCCACCAGGCTGTCTGCTTTTATTTACCTTTACACACTACCTTCCAAGACATTCTCTGGCTGCTTCCAGTGATATGTCCCGGTACCTTGACTATTCCTCTTCCAGTGACTGTAAATCATTACATTCAACTAACTGGTACCTTTACGAGATCATTGCTATGGATTTCTGCCTAATTTCCTTGTCTTGAAGCTTCTTCACTCTTATACTTCTACACATTGACTTGACTTTCTGCACTTTTGGCCTCACAAAACCAATTTCACTGCAGATTAAATAATGATCAGTATCATCAGTATCATCAAAGAACCTCCTGAAAACACGTGTGTCCTTGACTGTCTTCCTGAATTCCTGGTCTGTTATTATATAGTCAATAACAGATCTGGTTCCCCTTCCTTCCCAAGATAGCGGTAAATGTCTTTATGCATAAAGAAGGAGTGATAACTAAGCCCATACTGGAACAGAAATCAAAGAGCTGTTTTCCGTTCCTGTTGGCCTCCATATCCTCTCCAAACTGATCCATAACCTTTTCATAACCTTCTGTTCGATTTCCTATCCTAGCATTGAAATCACCCATGAGTAAAACACTATCCTTATCCTTCACTCTAACAACTACATCACTAAGTTTGTTGTAAAATCTGTCCATCTCATCTTAATCTGTCCCTTCACAGAGTGAATATACTGCCACAATCTTAATTTTCTTGCTGGATATGGCCAAATCTATCCACAATAGTCGTTCATTTACATACGTTATTGCAATTATGCTGGGTTCGATTACTTTCCTGATGTAAAACCCTACACCCCACTGTGCTCTTCCTACTTTGACTCCTGACAGGTAGATCTTGTATTCTCCGACTTAGTCCTCTTTCTTTCCCCTCACTCTAACGTCACTAACAGCTAAGACATCTAACCCCATCTTACTTGAAGCCTCCGTCAGTTCTACCTTCTTCCCAGTGTAATCCCAATTGATATTAATAGCTCTCCATCTCATTCCAGATCGTTTGGAGGAGTCCCTGGTCTGTCAATTAGAGGTGGGACTCCATCACCTCCAAAGGTCCGAGGTATTTTGCTCTGATTGTTGCCAGCATGATATTGAAGTACCTGGGAAGCAGGTTGCTAGCCTTACTTGCCCAGGGACCCACTGGGTTTTACCCCTAACGGTTGAGGGACTAACCGGTGGATTTGGTAGTCTTTGCCGACTGAGTACAAAGGTGGCCACGACTCAGAATATGTCCGAGATGCCCAACCTTATTCCATAGTAACTGGTATCCCAACTGTCAGGACCACTTACTTGGCCCCTCATACGTTGCCAATTGTTCATGAACTAGGACATGACTACAGGAACCCACACCACGAACCACTTTACTATGCATATTTAATTTAAAAGATCTGCAATAATTTTCATCACAATATGTACGCTACATAAATGACACCAATCTTAAAATAAACACCAGTAACACAAATAAACAATACTTCGTAACTATCACAAGAACGTAATCCTAAATCGACTTCATTACAGCTCTATCGCAACACATATCATCCACAACTGGATACACACTGAATTGCATATTTTAATTTCAAACACTTATTTCTCAAATTCTATCCCAAATAGCCTGTGACAGTCTATGTAACAACAACCATCTCCAACCCAACGACCTAAGCACAGCAAAATGATTTAACCATTCCAGCTCTTTTCTACTAAAGTTCTAAACTAACTGGCAAGCGACGATCTCCGTAACTCTGCGTCGTTGATGCATCCCTCTCGAACAGCTAAACTATTGATCATACATCTTGCCGCCCAATTACGTCCTAAAACTGACTGACTCACACAGAACAGCTATCAAGGAAGGACCCAGATCAACACCAAGCACTTTTCTAAACACGCCTACCAAAGAAGGTAAGTACCTAGCTTTAAATCATCTAAACAAAGGGTTTATTGAAATCAATGCTTCTCGACCGAAGTACAATAATTTATCGACGCAAGTGTTTCCACTACGCTACTGAGAGGCATCCATTCATAAACACCATTAAAAGACAAGAAATACACCACAGTCCAACACATAACCATACTACTAAGTATCAATAGCAATCCACGAATGTAGAACATCTCTAGGTTGCAACGAACCGTACGACTAAGCAAATTGAAATCAGTATTTCGCATAAGCCAAGATACATCACATTGTGAATACACGAGACCTAATTTTACGAAGATCGACTATTACATTGCTTCTGTCAACAACCATAAGAACAAAACAACGAACGATTTGTTACAGCTATACCATCGGTCTTAATGCTGCATCAACACACAATAAAGACCATCTCTACAGGCGCGGCGGATTAGCCGTGCATACTGGATCGCTGTGCTGTGGTGCGCTCGGCCGTTTGCCATCGGGAGTTCGAGTCCCCCCCCCCCGCCCCCTAGGGCATGGGTGTCTGTGTTGTCTTTAGGTTAGTTTACCTTAGTTTATGTAATTTGCAAGCTATGGTCTAATAATCTAGAAGTTGAGTCCGATAGATTTACAAACATTTGAATTCGAACCATCTCTACAGATCAAAAAGAGACATCCACGCACTATCATATTACCTACAAATACTGCAACACTTGTATCGATCCTTTCCTCGCAGGTGACACAAAAGAGGTATTTGCCGTACGGTATGGGTTGACTACAACAGCTGTTCTAACTTGCATGATGAAAATATTGTTAGCGATAACATGTTTTATACATATACACATAGTCGGATGAGCGCTAAATTGCGATGTGAAGTCCAACTCCAGTCCATAAAATAACATATCGCACTACATCGATTTAAACAAATACTTGCTTAGTTGTAAACTAGAACATCACAGAAGTACATCTCCTATCACTGACCAATTAACAGATATTCTACCAATCGAAACACTACTCTTCTGACACATAACCTGTCTTACTCCTAGATCCATAGACCTGTAAAACCGAAATGTTATACACGAAAAGCTATAAGTTTTATCTACAAATAGCTGTTACAGATGCAAACTATTACATATTTCAGGTAATAACATCGACTTTGGAGTGCTCCTCAACACACTTGATCCCCCTACTGATCTTAGGATCTACAGCAAACACCTCGTAAGGTTGGTATATATACACCACAGAAGAGTAAAAGGCTCAGCGAAGAAACCTAGAATGCATCTAACTCGATTCTCACATGACGAATGAGATACTCTGCTACAATAGCTTATAACGCATCAGATCTAACTCTAACCCTTTTTGTAAGACAAAGCGATAAACAGATCGATAATTTTCACATCAAAACCATAGGCTCACAACACAGCACATCCGCATCTAAACCTTTTTAGGACAAAACGAAACACACTTAGTAAGACACACAAATGTTGTTATTCGAAATGTGCTTTTTTGCATGATCATTCTATACAAAGAAACACGTGTTCCACCAATCTTCGTACACAACAGACCCAGTGCCATTCGCCTTACAACAAGTAAAGATTGTGTATGTAATTTATAGATATGGAAGGTCGAGTTTAGACCAGCGCTCCATCTAGGTTGTTTATATGTCAGATCCTGCAACGCAACAACTGCACAGGGCAACGGAAAAAAGCACAACAGACCACTATATCCCTTTTTAAGGTAAATAGACCCACAGATCACAGAAATAAACATCACTACATTAAACTACTTTTCTATTAAGACAGCGAAATGTTCATCGAATTATACTTTAATGTAATAGTGGAGCTGCAGAACTATTTAAATGCAAACACATCGCGAGGTTGTACGACTCCTGCAACTAATCACGTCTTTAAGAGGCAATCACATCGATATAACAGACATTTAGACCCCACAAAGATAAGCGCTATGTGCAACAGCTTTGATGTTTCTTACCGGACGATCCTGTGAATCTTAGATCAGGGAATAGACGGCGAAACAAATGTGAGATAATAGAATATAAACGCCTCTAGTGAGGGTCAGGACTATACTGACCACAGAATCGAACCAATCATCGACTGGGTTTCCAGATAGAAGGCGAAGTAAGCGTTAACGACCATACAACGTACCTCTGAGAACACTGTCTTCGTTATTCAACTCTTATTATATATATTGCATACACCACACCCACCTTACAGAATATAGCCATAGTAACAAGAGTCTACAGTATTATTAACCATCTACATCTACCTGGGAAACTCTGCAAATCACATTTCAGTGCCCGGCAGAGGGTTCATCGAACCACCTTTATACTATTTATCTTCCATTCCATTATCGAATAGTGCGCGACGCAAGAAGAAAGAACATCTGAATTTCTCCGTTCGATCTCTAATTTCTCATATTTTATTTTGATGATCTTTTCTACCTATATAATTGGGAGTCAACAATATATTTTCGCATTCGGAGGAGAATGTTGGCGATTGGAGTTTCGTGAGTAGCCCATGCCGCAGCGATAAGCGCCGTTGTTGTCCCCCTGTATCGTGACAATACAAAACAAGCTGCCCTTCTATGGAGTCTTTCGATGTACTCCTTCAAACTCACCTGATAAGGATCCCAAACTGGGCAGCAATACTCCAAAAAAGGACGAACAAGCGTAGTGTAAGCAGTTTATTTAATACTTCTGTTGCATCTTTTAAGGGTTCTGCCAATAAACCGCAGTATCTGGTTCGCCTTTCCACGACATTATCTACGTGTTGTTTCCAGTTGAAGTCTGATGTAATAGTAAGTCCTAAGTTAGAATGGGGATGTTTGTCCGTCTATCCAACAACAGAATAAAAGTCCACTTTTTTGTTACTAGTTGCGTTTCGTTTTATTGATATAAATCATCTTCACTGGTCTGTAAGGATAGATATATACAATTTGTTTTTATACGTGGATCGAAAACAGTACGTTAGCGTAAATTGGGAAGTGCTGTTTCGTTACTTACGGAAACTTTTGGTCCCGCTTTTCACCTTTCATCATGCTGTGTCAATCTCTAGTTGCACAGACAGACAAACATCTCCATTATAATTTTATAAGTAACTACTGACGTCATGGCCACACAAATGATGAAATTCCTAGGTATTCAGTGGAGTTTACGGTCTTCAGTTTTGATTGATTTAACCTGTAAAAAAAGTTTAACAGATTTCTTTTCGTACTCATGTGGACGACTTCACATTCCGCATTATTTAGAGTCAATTGCCAATTTTTACACCATAGTGATATCTTATTTAGATCGTTCTGCAGTTGGTTTTGATCTTCAGACGATTTTACTAGACGGTAAATGACGGCCTCATCTGCAAACAACCTAAGAGAGCTGCTTAGATTTTCTCCCAAATCGTTTACATAAGTAAGGAACAGAAGAGGAACTCATAACACTACCCTGTGGAATGCCCAATATCACCTCTATTTTAGTCGATGCCTTACCTTCGATTAGTATGAACTGTTTCCTCTCTAACAGGAAATCCCCTACCCAGTTGCAAATTTGGGACGATATACCATAACGACGCACTTTGATTAATAGCCGTTTGTGAGGTACGGTGTTAAAAGCCCTCTGGGAATCAAGAAATACGAAATCAATTTGAGATCCCTTGTCGATAGCATTCATCACATAGTGTGAGTAACGAGCTAGTTGTGTTTCACATGATCCATATTTTATAAATCCGTGTTGCCTTGGGTCAATAGATCATTCTGTTCGAATAAAGAATATGTTTCAAAACCCTGCTGCAAATTGACGTCTATGATATAGGCCTATAGATTAGTACATCTACATCTACATGGGATACTCTGCAAATCACATTTAAGTGCCTGGCAGAGGGTTCATCGAACCACAATTTTACTATTTATCTCCCATTCCATTCTCGAATAGCGCGCGGGAAGAAAGAACACCTGAATCTCTCTCTGTTCGAGCTCTGATTTCTCGTATTTTATTCTGATGATCATTTCTACCTATGTAAGTGGGAGTCAACAATATATTTTCGCATTCGGAGGAGAATGTTGGCGATTGGAGTTTCGCAAGTAGCCCACGCCGCAGCGATAAGCGCCGTTGTTGTAATGATTCCCACCCCAGATCCTGTATCATTTCCGTATATGGCTGTTAAGTAAAGAGATATCGCTCCAGCATAATCAGGTAGAAATCTGATGGGTATACAGTCGGGACCAGAAGACTTGTTCATGGTAAGTGTTGTAAGTTGCTTCACTACTTCGAGGATATCTACGTCAACATTACACATTTTCGTCTCTGTTTGTAATTCGAAACTGGATTATTGGTTTTGTCTTCTTTGGTGAATAAGTTTCTAAAAACTCTGTTTAGTAACTCTGCTTTAGTAGCGCTATCAATGATAGGATCGCAATTACTATCGCGTAGTGAGGGTATTGTTTGTATTTGGCCCCGAGTATATTTAACATATGACCAAAATCTCTTTGCGTTTTAGTCAAATTTCGAGAAAGACATTAAAGATAAAGGGAAGTATTGAATTAAGATTTGTGATGCGGCTGGGAATCGAACCCGGAACTCCATGCTTAATAGACAGACATCTTACCGCTAGACCACCGCACCACTAGTGCTTCAGACGCATCAGAGTAATCTAAGTACAACTTTCTTCCACATCACAAACTCTAATTCAGCTTTTATGTTCCATGAAAGATTGCCACATCTGCCAAGGCTCTCCATGCAGCGAAATAGCACCTCAGCAATGGACATATCAGAACATTCCTGCCTAACCTTAGGCTAAGATGATATGAATATCATGAAAAATTTACAAACCATGAGACTGTTTTTTGTCTCGAAAATATCAAAGACATTAAAGATAAAGGCGAAGCAGATGAAACAAATCGGTTTTACGGGTAAAGCAGAGCAAATACTTCGGAATGTGTACATTCACAGTCGCTCCTAATGAATATCTCCAAAATTCCTTTATCTGTGCAACTACAGTGACGTGAATAATGCGAGACTAACGCTCACAAAAACAAAAAATGCGAACCAGAAATCGACAACGAGGGCCAGCAGCAGTAAGTGCAGATGCACGTTCAAAAAAGGCTGCCAAAACTCTGAACAGCTACTAAAATTGTGCGAAAATACAGCTTAGCGTCTAGAGACGTCCACAGCACACAGGCAGCGGGGTCTCGGCGCGTCTGAACACGTCAACAGCAGAGATGGAAAGTCCCAGCCATGCGCCTGGGGACTTCCGCAGCACCAGGGGAAGGGTGCGGAGTCGCTTCTGTAGACGTCTACAGAAGTCAAAAAACACAGGTTGTCATAATTAAAGTGATGTGCAAATTTAATAAAACTAATTGGGGGCGGTGATGGATGGCTTGGGGGTGGGTGGGGTTGGTAGTAGCCCAAGTGGCCGGTTGTGGGGGCAGAGGTGGGGACAGACGTCAGTCAAGGTGGAGGTGGCGGCCGGCATGTCGGAACCGGCCGGGAGTGTACTAGAGTAGTCCGCACGGCTACCCTGGGCCTGAGCCCCCTTTACTACACTACTTGTCCTATACGTCCGAGCCACAGAAATATAAGGCTGTTTCCATGGTGATTCATTTCCGAAAACAAATATTTCTTTACTTGCTGCTGAAGATGACAACACAAATAAACTGTGACTAGGTGGGAACAACACCATGAAAATCGCGACACTATGAACGTGAGTAGCCCATATTTATTTCGAATAAAATGAACTGTTTATAATCTGTTAAAACTGTATCAGTAAGCAAAAATGTAATTTACAGATAGGGGAAGGAAGGGTAAGACGACAAGGAGTCTAAGATGACGAATAATTAATTTAATGCGATTATGGAGACAAAGCAGGAAATGAAGGTCTTGCCTTGCTAGTGATTAGGACTCTACGTGTTCTTCAAAATGTAGTAAATTCCAGTGCCAATATTTAGCGCTGATATACTATCATTTATGTTCATGCGCATGTTGCTTGTAATATTAAAGTGCACCAAAATAGCATCTGGAACACGCGTGGTAAATTTTCCCAAATTGGTTTCAGTTTTTTCATAAACTATACACTATGATGTTTATTTACAATGTACATTAAACGCCAAAGAAAATTTAATGAAGTGTTGTTCTTAAGTTTGAATTATAAATAGTCATTTCGGGTAAGTTGACGAATTTACTCGGCAGACAAGATTGAGACTCGTCATCTTTCCCAAAGAATTTATTTATTATTTTAACGAGCTTTTCCTAGTAACTCGCAGTATTGGTTGTGTGTAACAAGTATAATTGAAGAGCCAACAGGCAGTGATGGCCACAAGAATTGATTACCATTGTGCAGGAGGTACAGAATGGTGCAGTGGTATGGAACTTCGAAGAGAGAGCAGAGGAAAAAGTTAACCTCATTACACATCACAAACCGAAGCCAAACTGAAGAAAAATAAATATAAATGAAAGAGGCAGAAAAATTTAATGACACATAGGGGTCCAAGGGGATAAGAAAAACAAAACAAATGTGAATAGGCACTCCTTAATTTCCCGATGTCAGTCAACTACACTGAAGACGACAATGAGGATCATGATTTCGTTAGAGAAGAACTTCGTGAAATCAACAATGGCTGTGGTAAATTTCGTTGCTATGCTGCCGTAAATGGGCCCCTGCAGCTTGTACCAAACTCACTGCGGCAGGTACGACGCTCAAAGCAAATGTATGGCATTTCTGTGCTTAAAATAAAATTATTTTTATGTTTTTTCCGACTATGTTGTCCTGTAATAAAATTACCCGCTGATATTCGTCGGTTTACCCGCAAACGAGGGTAAGATGACGAGTGTGACATAATTTGAAAAAAGTCAAAGTAATCACCGTAAATGTTACATTTAGAAAAACTACGAAATCTGTAGTTGAAAAAAAATTCTAATGGTTTCAATGAAGTATTCATGGAGGCGTCAGGTCTAAAATAAGAAGATAAAAAAATTTCGGAAGCTTACTGTCATTATCTTACCCTCCTTTCCCATACAGAATCCTAGAATCCACTGAAGATTCTCTAAAACAGAGGGTGAAACATGTATGGAGGATAAAAGTTCAAATTAAAAGCAGTTATCTGCATCAGTCACTCTTTTTATTACGCCAAGGCACATTTCGAGAGTTTACACTCTCATTTTCAGTTGGAACAATGGTTTTTGTTACAAAACGCATAAAACTCTTGTTAATGTAGGAAGTTACAGACATTATAAATTTAAGTATTGATTTGGTTACTTACACTATGCTACTCTGTATATAACTCTGTAATTTTCCACAAACTGACGTTTCAGTATTACTACACACACTGGGTATGAGCCAAACCTTAAACAAAGCGATGATTACGTCGCCACAGATATCATGCCGTGTGTCAAAGATCATATATAAATATCTAAACACTGTGGGCTATGTGAATTTTTTTAAAACAGAATATTATTAATACTATGGATATTGCAAAATAAATGGTGTCTGAGACACAGATAGAAAAAGAAAATAAAGCATCTACATTAAATGCTGTATATATTGATTGTTACATGCAATGTTTATGATATCGTGTTCTTACGGTCACTTGGAAGGTAGAAAGTGGAATAGCTTTAAGTTACATCATCCAGTACATTTATGAAACACAGAAGTCCATTGCCACTGTTTCAGCTTTTTCATCCCATGAGTTGTCTCCATATTTCCTAGTGTGAACGAATATGTTTAGCTCTTCATACAGGTTAATTTTGTGGCCTATGTTTATTTAGGGTGGTACCATTAGATTTTCTTCAATTGTTCCACATGAATATGAGATTCTAAACTCTCGAAACGCGTCGTAGGAGTAATAAAAAGTGTGACTGATGTAGATAATTGCTTTTATTTGAACTTTTATTTTATTTAACAGTCGCTGTTCCTTACCACAGCCCAATATGGACGATACAAGGTTACGTACTATGATGATCCCTATTTGAACTGGGTGATCGCCACATTTAATTATAAATTTCTCGTTAAAGTAAACTCGAAGTTAAGCTTAATTTGTGAAGGGGTGTTTTAAATGATACATCTTCTTCCAGCTATGTTCCACCTTTATTTCCAATTGCATCAACTACAAAGATGACACTGAGCTGATACTGATCTAACACTGACTAAGATACACTGAGCCACAAACCCGCTCATAACTTCTATTTATTACGTTATTAACAATCGTTGACAATATGATGTATTACTTAATTATCACAATGTAATTATGCGAATGGATTCTTTTATACACAACAAGTCTATGTAATTTGCATCAATCATTCAATTTGAAGGAACTAGAATAACAAATACATGAATAAATAATTTTGTCTTATTATGATAATTGAGGATTCTTATTGTTGATGTTAAATAATTCGCTCTACAATGAACTGCAATGATTGACAATTAGATACAATGACAATTAGATGTAACAACAGCTTTAAATTACAATCCGTGCTGACATTTGCTCAGACCAGAAATACTAGGAAATTAATCTAATTTTAATAAAGGAAATGAGACGAAATAAATACTACAAAAATAAGTACAGTAGAACCTCTCAAACTCGATTCCCGAAAACTCGACATTCCGTAAAACTCGACAGGGCTGGTGAATTAATAATTTTGTACACCCCCCATAACAAAGCTTTCCAGCAGTACATAGGCCGCCCGAGTCCGCTAGAGACTCAAGACTAGGTTACTGGGATTTCCTAGGTCGTTCATCGCACATTGCAGTACTTATATAGCAGAAAAATGCGACTGGAATAGAGATTCTGTTCCTCAGGCGACTCCGTGATCAACCTGCAAGACGCTGTGTCGATACAGAAAAGCAGTCTTCAATCACAGGGTTTTTCAAGCGACTTCAGTAAGTTTTCTTTTACACTTTCCTTCTAGTGTTCAGAAAACTTCCCATAACTGTCATGGACTTTTTATAAGCAGCATAAACAACTTCAGTAATAATTGTAATGAACACTGTATTTTCAGATTCTACTAGGCCTTTTGTCTCAATTTTTTTAATTTTTTATTATAAGTTATAAATGTTGATATAAATATATAATTGTATATAATAAATCAATAATGCACAATTTTAATACTCTAAATACGCTTTTTTAGTCAACTCCTAGTTATTTGTATTTAAGTTCCCTAAAACTTGACAACCTCAAAACTCGACAACCTTTAAGTCCACATTGTATCGAGTTTGAGAGGTTCCACTGTACTATGAAATTACTGGGGTTTAATAATGGGAAGAAAGGTAAATGAGTATTACGAAATTATTGAGGTTTAATAATGGGAATATAAGGAAATAAGTATTACGAAGTTATAGGAATTTAGTAATGGGCATAAAAGTGGTAATTACTACGAAATTAATGGGATTTTATTTATGGGAATAAAATGAGGTAAATACTTAGTGACTTAAACAATGTAGTTGTTATAATGTAGGAATGAATAAAGGTGGTATCATAAACTTTAGTACAGGGAAAGGTGCTATCATAAACTTTACTACAAGGAAAGAAGGGTATACTGGGCTTCAATAAAGAGAGGTATCATATACTACAGTAGACAGAGGCTCATGTTGTTACATTACAGTACGGACGGAATAAAAAGAGTCCAGCGGAGAAAGCAGTAGTTTCATTTCCAAAAACGAATAAAAATTGTCTGTAGTAACTGGAACTGGGTTCTCATATTATTCTAGTCAATAGTATGTCACAACAGACATGTTAAGCGTTGCTGCGTATCCAACGGGTGCATTATTACCAGGCAACGGACATTAGTTTCGTTTCGCAGCCACCGCGCAGTTGCCGCCACCCCTTGATACAGCTCGACGTCAGCAGGCCGCTAATGGCTACACTGTAGTTAACGGCAGCCGGAAGCCGATCTGCGTATCGCATGCGACTGAAAGCCGCACAAGTAAGTTATTTCGTGCGGTTTTTGAAATTGGTTTACCAATTCGCGTAACAAGGGATGAGCAGCTCAGAAACGAGTAGAAACGGAAAGGCCTAGTTTCCTCATTAAAATGGATTTAGATGTAGTAGCACTCCGACCGCTGACCGCGATGCATGACGGAACGAAAAGCAAAACAAAATAAATAAAAAAAGGGGGCAGAGAGGGAGGGAGGGAGAGAGGGACAGAGAGGTGCGCGTAGCAAAATCCCTATTTCGCGATCCGCTACTAATGCCGCTATTAAAGCCAGCCGGGCCGGGCGCGGGCAGACGGAGCGACATTCGGTCGGGTCACCAGCGCAGAAGACCGCAGGCGCATCCCGGCTGATGGGCGCCTCATTACGGAAAGAGTTCATTAGAGACATCATTAGGGCTCGTTTTGTGGCATTATGCCAGATGTGCCGCTAATACCCGGCCGGCTGCCCGGCCGGGCAGCGGAGCGTAGCGCGCGTCGCCAAATTGTGAATTGCCGGGCAGCGACACAGCGGCACAGCGGCGTCACAAACAAGCGGGGCGCGGTGGCCGGCGCCGCCCCCAGCCCGCATCGCGCTCAAAGGCCGCCGCCCGGCCGCCCGCCGCCCGCCGCCCCGCCGCCCACGGCTACCGGCCCAGAGTACACAGTGCCGGCCGCCGGTGCCGCGTGAGGGGTCGCCGCGCCGGCTGGGGGCGCGACGCTCCGCTCACTTGCGGGAGATTCTCGCCGCCTCTGAGAGGCCCAGCACGTGGATGTTGAGCTATAGGTCACGTGCTCGAGCCTCAATAAAAATGTAATTAACCCTCTTGTTATAACTTTACTAGCTTAAACCAGCGGCTCCGCTCGCGTGTTGCTTGATTATGATGCAGGGTGTCCAGAAACGGACTCCCTGATCATCATAATCATCATCATCATTAGAGACTGATTATGCCTTTCAGCGTTCAGTCTGGAGCATAGTACCTCTAGTAAAATTCCTCCATGATCCCCTATTCAATGCTAACATTGATGCCTCGTCTGATGTTATGCCTTTTACTTCAAAATCGTTCTGCACCGAATCTAAGTACTTTCTTCTTGGTCTACCTCGACTCCTCTTACCCTCCACTGACGAGCTCATGAGTCTCTTAGGGAACCTTGCTTCTCCCATGCGTATAACATGACCCCACCATCTCAGTCAGTTCGCTCTAACTGCTTCATCTACGGTGTTCCTTCCCAGCTTTTCTTTGATTTCCTCATTATGGACACCCTCCTGCCATTGTTCCCATCTATAGGTACCTGCAATCATTCTTGCTACTTTCATATATGTAAGCTCTACCTTATGAATAAGGTAACCTGTATCCACCCAACTTTCACTCCCATACAACAAAGTTGGGCGAAAGATAAAGCGGTGCACTACAAACTTAGTTTTGGTACTTACTTCCTTCTTGCAGAAGAGAGTAGATCTTAGCTGAGCACTCACTGCATTAGCTTTGCTGCACCTCGATTCCAGTTCTTTCGCTATGTTGCCATCTTGTGAGACAATACATCCCAGGTACTTGAAACTATCTACCTGTTCTGTTTGAATCTCTTTCCTACAGACATTACTTTCGTTTTGGAGATGCTGATCTTCACATCATAATCCTTGCACCTCTGATCGAGCTCTGAAATATTAGTTTGCAAGCTTTCAATCGAATCGGCCATTACACCTAAGTCATCCGCATATGCGAGGCTGCTTAGTTTGTTTTCACCTACTTTAATCCCGCCCTGCCAGTCTACTGTTTTCAACGTATGATGCATGAATAGTATGAACAACAGTGGTGACAGCTTACAACCTTGTCTTACTCCTGAAACTACCCTGAACCATGAGCTTAATTTACCGTCTACTATGCTGCCTGACAGTCTACGTAAAGCCCTTTAATTGCCCGCAGAAGATTGCCTCCTATACCATAATCTTGAAGAACTACAGTAGCTACCTCCTAGGAACAAGGTCATAAGTCTTTTCTAGATCTATGAAACATAGATACAATTCCTTGTTCCACTCATAGCACTTTTCTATTACATTCCGTAAGCTAAAGTTCTGGTCCTGACAACCTCTAAGAGGCCTAAATCCACACTGATTTTCATCTAACTTGTCCTCAATTAATACTCGCACTCTCCTTTCAACAATACCTAGAAAATTTTGCCTACAACACTAATTAAAGAGATACCTCGATAGTTGTTGCAATGTTTTCTGTTTCCACGTTTGAAAATTGGCGTGATTACTGCTTTCGTCCAGTCTGACGGAACCTGTCCCGATTCCCACGCCTTTTCAATTATCCTGTGTAACCATTTGAGACCTGACATTCCACTGTATTTGACGAGTTCCGGCTTCATTTCATCCAGCGCAGCCGCTTTATTGCACTGTAATCTACTGACCATTTTCTCCACTTCCTCAAATGAGATCCTGTTTTCATCGTCGTTCCTATCCCATTCTACCTGAAAATGTGATACATCATTGAACGTTTCACTTACATTGAGCATTTCTTCAAAATATTCCCTCCATCTGCCCAAGGCATCAACAGGATTGACTAGCAGCTTTCCTGACCTGTCCAAAACACTTGTTAATTCCTTCTTCCCTCCCTTTCGAAGATTGCTAATTATGCTCCAAAATGGTTTTCCTGCGGCTTGGCCAGAGATTCTAGCTTGTTTCTAAAGTCTTCCCATGATTTCTGCTTGGATTCTGCAATTATCCGTTTGGCTTTTTTTCTTCAACATAACTTTCTCTGTCTGCCTGATTTCTAGTATGGAGCCTCCTGATTTCAAAATTAAATATCTCGAAAACAAAGATCGACAGAGCAATGCAGTAAACGGTATTTTCATTGTGAAAGCAGTAAGAAGCTTATACAGCAGTTTGAAATAATAGTTACAAAAGCTGCTAACAGATGGCGCTGTACGCTGTACATCTCATATCAGCATACATACGTAAAATAATCGTATGAAAGCACTCTTTGCAAACAACCACATCACAATGTTTTCAAAATGTTCACCATTGGCACTACAAGGATTATGATATGAGGATCAGCATCTCCAAAACGAATGTAATGTCAGTGTGAAAGAGATTTAAACGGATTGAGTGCCAAATAGAAGGAACAAAATTTTAACAGGTAGACAGTTTCATGTACCTGGGGTGTATTTTCTCACAGGATGGCAACATAGTGAAAGAACTGGAAATGAAGTGCAGCAAAGCTAATGCAGTGAGTTCTCAGCTAAGATCTACTCTCTTCTGCAAGAAGGAAGTAAGTACCAAGCCTAAGCTAGCAGTGCACCGCTCTATCTTTCGACCAACTTTGTTGTATGGGAGTGAAAGTTGGGTGGATACAGGTTACCTTATTCATAAGGTAGAGGATACATATATCAAAGTAGTAAGAATCATTGCAGGCACCAATAGATGGGAACAATGGCAGGAGGGTGTCCATAACGAGGAAATCAACGAAAAACGTGGTATGAACACCATAGATGAAGCAGTTAAAGAACAGACTGAGATGGTGGGGACATGTTACACGCATGGGAGAAGCAAGGTTACCTATGAGACTCATGAGCTCGACACCAGAGGTTAAGAGGAGTCGAGGTAGACCAATAAGAAAGTACTTAGATTCGGTGCAGAATGATTTTGAAGTAAAAGGCATAACATCAGACGAGGCATCAATGTTAGCATTTAATAGGGGATCATGGAGGAATTTTATTAGAGGTACTATGCTCCAGACTGAACGCTGAAAGGCATAATCAGTCTCTAATGATGACGATGATGATGATGATGATGGCACTACAGAGGTGGCGCAAACGAAGAATGAAATTCGCCATCACATTTCGTAGTGTCTCAACCGAAATGGATTCAGATGCCACAGAGATCGCAGATTCAAGCTCCTCCAGCGTAGCGGGATGCTTCGGGTAGTCCGTGTCTTTCACTGTAACCCCACAGAAAAAGTCATAGGGAGTCAAATCCGGGGAATATCGAGGCCAATCTATGCCTGCACCAGTAAATTTGGGATATTTCAAAGCAATGACTCGATTTCCGAAGTATTCCTCAAGAAAGCGAAACACTTGTTCGGCCCGATGTGGTCGGGCTCCATCTTGCATAAACAATTCAGTTCCTCGTAGATCCTCTAACGCTTGCTGTGTGGCGACAATTGTTCCAAAATAGCAACGTAACATGCACCAGTGACCGTTTCTCGAATGAAAAAAGGGCCAATAATGCCTCTGCTGCATACTGCAGCCCACACAGTAACTTTAGGAGAATACAGGGGTTTCGCTTCACACCAATATGGATTTACGGAACCCCAAAATCGGCAGTTAATTTTATTCACGTATCCATTCAGGTGGAAGTGTGCTTCATCTGTAAACCAGATGCAGCCAACATCAAATCCTTCACTATCAATCATTGTGAGCATCTGATTAGCAAAGGCAACCCTTTGTTGCACAGCTCGTACGGGTACCTATTTTTTTGCCGGCCGCGGTGGCCGAAGGGACTGAGCCACTCCAGTTACGGTCTGCACGGCCACTACGGTCGGGGGTTCGAATCTCCCCTCGGGCATGGATATTTGTGCCGTCCTTAGTTGTAGGTAGTTCATAAGTAGTTTGTAAGTTTAGGGACTGATGACCCCGTAGTTAAGTCCCATAAGCTTAACAAACATTTGATTTGAACCTATTTTTTTTAATATATAAGGACGAATTACAGTACATTTCAGTACATCTTGCTAGGGGTCTATATTCAACTGGATTTAATATTTTGTAATATTCTTTTGGAATTATTATTTTGTGAATAAGATTCCTGTAAGTCAAAGAGTATATACTGTATACTTAGCTTCCTTGGTCAGAGAGGTAGCATTATTGCTCTGTCTGGTAATGGTGGCGCGGATGGCGCGCTGGGTGTCGCAGTGTAACGGTGGGAATGGGCAGTCGTGTCTTGTTGTTGTAATGTAGCGGGCGGAGTAGGAGGTTCAATTGTGAGCTGTGGGCAGAGGATGTCTGTTAGCTCGACTGCTGAGTAGAATGAAGATGTTCAGACTAATAATGTATAAGGTAATATGTATATGTTTTTTGTAATGAGGTTGCTTTTTAATTTTCAATATAAGTGTGATAATGAAATTTCTCTTCCATTATTTTGTAGTGTGTAGAAACTTCCATTTTTCCTCCAGTAAGTTATACAACCAATTAATTGATGTGAGTTGTTTTGAAGTGAAGTAAAAGTGTTAATCTCAAACGTAGTTGCACGTGGTAGCTCTGTGAGTGTATGTTTTAACAGATAACTTTCACTAAAATAATTAGGGTCCAGGGTAGGATTGTTGAAAACTACGTTGAGAATACGATAATGATACACAATAGTTGAGGTTTTTCATTTTTGATACTGATGTTGAGAATTTTCAACACGGAATCAAAGTAGTGCATCCATTTTGAAGTAATTTACGGAAGTAATTAACGGATCAGTTAGAGATTCTTTTCATAGCAATGCACGACTGAGTTATCCGGCTTTAAAAAAAAAATCATTTATTCACATAATTTACTATCACGGCTTAGTTTTTGATCCAGTGTGTGAAACAGTCACAAAGAATTTGTTGTGCTTTTCTTATGTGTGGAAAATCTGAATTTTACCTAACATATCGTTTGTTATCAACAGAAATCACTGCTAGTCAGACAAACAAAGTCAGACATATACACTCACACGGTCAAATAGCAAACCCCAGTTCCATCTCCACGACCAATCCAAAAAATAAATTATATTTAATAATTATCATAAAACGAATAACTTTCAATCTTGATGTTGTTTGCACCACATATGCAATCGAACTCCGTAAACTTTGTAAAGCAGCCAATTGAATCTGAAGAGATATGTTTTCTGGAACGTATTATCAGGATAAGGAAAGTGAAAACAACTAGGTTCAAACTCCTGTGGTCTGTGTTTCCTTCGACAAAAGTTCCAAACTTGATCGCTGTGCCTTGAGCAAAACACTTTATTTCTTCTTTTTATAGCCATACGTGTGTCATTGCAGTTGCAGCATCCTTAGTGGGCCTGTAACTATTTCTTCGTATTATATTTTCAGGAATTCCTGTTTTAACAAGTTTTCCTCAGGACCCAATAAAAAATAAAAACGTGAAAAATTACAAATACAGGGATATCTAAACATGTAATAACAAGAAATAAATAAAAGTCCACAGAAGATTCTGTAGTTGCAATGAAACATGCATCGGTAATAAATAGAAGAAACACAGTGTTTTGCTTAAGGCAGACGCTCCAATTCCAAAACATCTTTTTTGTAATAATAAGCAAAAGGTCGCCCAAGGTAAAATTATTATGACTACAGCTTCATTCTATTTATTACAAATGCATTTATCGGCGGTTTTCCTCTACAAATATGATAAATTTGATGAAATACTTGATATTGACAAATAAGAGTGCATAATTATGCATTTACAATGAAGTAACAAATACCCTTTTCTAAGTAAATGTAATGTGGGAAGTAAGGACACAATCTGCGGCCGCGGTGGCCGAGGGGACTGAGGCGCTCCAGTCACGGTCTGCACGGCCACTACGGTCGGGGGTTCGAATCCCCCCTCGGGCATGGATATTTGTGCCGTCCTTAGTATAAGGAAGTTCGTAAGTAGTTTGTAAGTTTAGGGACTGATGACCCCGTAGTTAAGTCCCATAAGTTGTACAAATATTTGATTTGATTTTTGGAGCAGCGCTGCATTGAAATCGGGGCTGAATTCCGAAGCTTCTCGCCACCTCAAGCTGCGCTGCTTGCCGCTCCCCTATGCGTGCAGTTTTAGTAGCTGCGAAGCTTGACTCGCCGCTGGACTCTCTACTCGCCGCTCCACTATGTTTTCACCCTAGGTCGCGCTGCCCCCACCACCCCCGACGATCGCCTACTTGTAATATTGTGCATACGCAAAAGAATTGTTACGTTGCATTTACGGTGACCACGCTGCGAGAAAAGCGCGCCACTCGCCATACCTCACACCTCAGTCGTGCCCATCGCCAGCCGCCCCCAATTAATTAAATTAAATTTGCATATCAATTTAATTGTAACGACCTATGTTTTTAACAGTAACAAGGGCAACTGACTCTAGAAGTGAGCACTTGCGTGAGCGCAGCCCCTGCCGCTACCACGAATACCGACCCACCTCCACTTCACCGACAGCCCTAAAGATTGCCTCCGCCGAGCGCGTCACGATCCGAGACTCGAACCCGAGCCCCAGTTTTTTTTCTTTTCTTTTTTTTTTTTTTTTTTTTAAAAAAAAGGTTATTGCTTATAGACGTACACCCACATTAGAAAAAAGGAGCAAATTATTGCGTACTTCGTACAGTATAATTACCTGGAATAACATCGAACATGATCACTTGAGCTAGTGCCGCCCCATCTCTACCCCTCCAGGCCATTCACCACCGCTCCCCGCCCTCCCCCCGTTTACTTATATTAAATTTGCTTAAATTTGCATATCAAATTAACCGCCCGCCACCGCCGCCGCCGTCGTCGACAGGTATGCCTCCGATTGTTTTGCCTTATAGTCGTACTTAGTATGCATTTATTAAGGAAGAATATTTCTCTCGGAAGTAATGTTTAACAAAAATTGTTTATAAACAATTAACAACGACGTCAGGGACCTATGTTTTCAGTTGCGACATTTCTTAACTTATTTAAACGATCATAGAAAAAATTTATTTAATAACTCTAAACGACTGCAAATACATTCGAAAAAATCCTCCGCCATCGCACTAGTGTGACTAAATATTGCCCAGGCGAAAACTAGACTGCCCAGACCCCCAGCGGAACCGGGACTCGAACCTAGGACCTTCCACGGGCAGGCGCTCTACCACTGAGCTGCCCCGACACGACTCACGAACGTTCTCACAACTTTGGAAAGTAGGAGGCGAGGTACTGGCAGAAGTAAAGTCATGAGGACGGACCGTGAATCGTGTCGGGAGAGCTCAGTGGTAGAGCGCTTGCCCGCAAAAGGCAAAGGTCCGAATCACAGTTTCGGCACACAATTTTAATCTGCGGAGAAGTTTCTTGACCAGTACTCTTTGTGTGATCCTGGAGACCCTGCATGCGCGAATCATGGTACAGAATCACTCTCTCCGTGAGCAACCCAGGCCATTTTCTCTCCATGAACTTGCGTAGGCTACGGAGTGTCTCACAGTACACGTCACTGTTGCTGCTTTTTCCGTACTCAGTATCAGACCTTGGACGTCGAAAAGGCAGTGAGCATCACTTTGCCTGCTGAGGGCACATCCTTGTATTTTGTAGGGGGGGGGGGGGTGACGAATCATGCTTCGCATATTCAAATTTTAAATTTGATTATTAAGACGTTTTGCACCTTTTCATTTTAACACCCCTCTTACAATACATGGGGAACTGATGACCTAGCTGTTTAGTTCCTTCAAAATAACAACAACTATACATGTGAAAAGTTGTAAACCAACAGTGACAAATTTTACAATGGTATGGTTAAATAAAAATGCACTGTGACTACACAACAAATTTTGGTCGCCAGCTCAATTACGCATAGATCAGTTATAAACCTGCACTGATCACTGTGAATATTTCATTAACGGATTACTTTCTTTATTAATATAAATTAATAACAAACATGTCCATACAAACACTGAAAACACAAACGAGATGGCAATATGAAAATTTATCACAGAAAGTATGGTTAAACAAACCTGCAGTCTCCGTTGATGATGACAGGCACGTCCCACAATAAATATCCTACAGCCTACTTTTATGGTAGTGAACTTTTAAATAGATGTACCTTCAAATAGTTAACCAATAACTTGAAAAACAGCACAGAAATATACTAACTGTAAATTGTGGTAGTATAAGTCTGGAAGTAGCAAGTAAATTCCGTTCCTCAATATAGCAAATTACTGATAAATAATTTGAAAAAACACAGAGGTTTATCAGTTAAGGAAACAACCCAGAAATCCCACTATGGTCCAGAAATTGAAAAATGCGTTAGGCCTGTGGCTAGAATGGAAAGTAACAGAAGTCGTAAGATTGCGGTTGAGGGAACTCTTCTAGCAACAATACCATTGGGCAGGTCTTAAACACGGTGGAAACATGACTTAAAGAAGGACATCTCAGCGTTAGGAATCACCAAAGAGTGGAGAGAGACAGCGAGAGATGGAAGACGATGGAAGCAAGTCATTGATGCAGGCCGCGGTCTGCAGGGCCTGTGTTTAGTGAAATGAAAAAGAAGACGAAGCAGTGAATATCCTGCTTTTAAGACAGTGTCCATTCCGTTCAACTGCTCTTCGAAATTCGGTGCCAAATTTATTACAATATCACAGTATGAATATCAAGAACACATCTGGAAAACAAGTACTCAGCTAAGTCTCTCGGTGGGGTGGGAAGGAGTGAGGAGAGAAAAGGAATGAAAGAATGAAGGAATAAAGACTGCACTAGCTTGGGGCGTCGTGTTCGCCACGCTCATCCTCACGAAAGAACCGTGAGGAAAGAAAGGATATCTGAAAGGCGAAAAGAAAAAACAAGACAATATTGCACGAAGAGGCAGTACATAACGATGAAATACTTACACAAGAAACTGAACACGGAAAGACTAAGTCGGAAAGGGGCTCCTGTAGTAGACGACATTCCCTCACAGTTACTGAAATCACTGGGAGAGCCAGGCATGACAAAACTACTTCATCTGGTGCATAAGATGTATGAGACAGGCGAAATAATCTGAGACTTCAAGAAAAATGTAATAATCCCCATTCCTAAGAAAGCATGGGCAGACAGGGGAGAAAATTACAAAACCATCAGTTATTCAAGTCATTGTGGCAAAATTTTAACACAAATATTTACAGAAGCCACCCTCATGAACCACAGGCATTGCCGAGGAGGGGTGGCATGCGTGGCTCAACGATACACTTAGCCGTACCATATGTGCAACCTCAGCGGAGGGGTATATGTGGAGAGACCAGACAAAAGTGTGGTTTCTGAACAGGGTAGCAGCCTTTTAAGTAGTTACAGGGGCAACAGTCTGGATGATTGACTGAGCTGGCCTTGTAACATCAGCTGACATGACTTTGCCATGCTGTTACTGCGAACGGCTGAAAGCAATGGGAAACTACAGTCATTAATTTTCCCGAGGACATGCCGCTTACTGTATGAATATATAGTGGTGGCATCCTTCCGGGAAAATATTCCGGAGGTAAAATTGTCCCCCATTCGGTTGTCCGCGCTGGGACCACTCATGAAGATGCCATCAAGATAAACAAAATGTTCAAATGTTTGTGAAGCTTAAGGGACTTAACTACTGGGTCATCAGTCCCTAAACTTACAAACTACTTATGAACTACCTACAACTAAGGACGGCACAGATATCCATGCCTGAGGGGGGATTCGAACCCCCGACCGTAGTGGCCGTGCAGACCGTGACTGACGCGCCTCAGTCCCCTCGGCCACCGAGGCCGGCAAATGGATAGGTTGAAGTTAGCTATAGTGGGGATTAGTTAAATTCGGTTGCAGGATGAACAGGATTTTTGGTCAGGGAGTATAGGGTTTTAAATACAAAATCAGTTGTTGGTAACGCAATAGTAGGTCTGATAATGAATAAGAAAATAGGAATGTGGGTAAGTTACTGTGAACAGCATATCAAAGATAAACACGAAGCCAATTCGATGATGAGGAGATCAAAGAAATGTGTGAGGAGATAAAGAAATTATTTAGACCGTTAAAGGGGAAAAAACTTAATTGTGATGGCGTACTGGGACCCGGTAGTAGGAACGGGAAGGGAAGGAAATGTAGTAGGTGAATATGTAGACTGGGGAAAAGTAATTAAATACGAGTCGCCTGGTAGAGTTTTATGCAGAGATCAATCTATTCATAACAGACACATAGTTTAATCATCACGAAAGAAGGGTATTTACTTGTAAGAGACCAGGAGACACTGAGAGGTACCAGATTAATTTGGAATGGTAAGACAAAGGTTTAGAAACCAGGTTTTAAACTGTAAGCGATATCCAGGCGCAGATATAGACTCTGACCATAACTTATTGGTAATGAAATGTCTATTAAAACATAAGACACTGCAAAAAGGTAAAAAATTAAGGAGATGTAACATGGAAAAATTGAAAGAACTATAGGTGGTTGAGAGTTTCAGATTAAGCATTAGGGAAAGATTGGCTGAAACGGAGGAAAGTAATACAGTAGAAGAAGAATGGATAGCTCTGAGAGATAGAATAGTGATGACCGCAGAGGATCATATAGGTAGAATGACGAGGCCTGTTAGAAATCCTTGGATAACACAGTGAAGTTAATTGATGAAAAGAGAAAATATGAAAGTGCATTAAGTGAAGCAGACAAAAGGGTGTACAGACACTTGAAAAATGATGTTGACAGGAAGTGGAGACTGAGTAAGCAGGAGTGGCTTGAGGAGAAATGTAAGACCATAGAAGAATGTATGACGAGGGAAAAGATATATACCGCCTACTGGAAAATAAAAGAGACATTTGGAGAAAAGAAAAGCAGCGGTATGAATATCAACAAATGGAAAACTAGTACTAAGCAAAGAATAGAAAGGTGAAAGGTGGAACGAATATATAGAAGGCCTGTACAAAGGAAATAAACTTGAAGGCGAAGTAGACGAAGATGAGATAGGAGATACAATACTGAGAGAAAAATTTAACAGAACACTAAAAGATTTGAGTAGAAACAAGGGTTCTGGAGTAGATGATGTTCCGTCTGAACTGCTGATATCGTTGGGAGTGCCAGTTATGAAAAAATTGTTCCACCTACTATGCAGGATGATGAGACAGGGTAAATACCCTCAGACTTCAAGAAGAATATAGTGATTCCAATTATAAAGAAAGCAAGTGCAGACAAATGTGAAAATTGGAAAGCTATCAGTTTAATAAGTCATGGTTTCAAAATACTAACACGAATTAATTATAGACGAATGGAAAAACCGGTGGAATCCGATCTTGGGGAAGATCAATTTGGATTTAGGAGAAATGTAGGAACACGAGAGGCAATACATTAAGACTTATCTTAGAAGACAGATTAAGGAAATGGAAACCTATGTTTTTAGCATTTGTGGATCTTGAGAAAACTTTTGTCAATATTCACTCGAATACACTTTTTCAGATTCTGATAGTAGCAGTGGTACAATATAGGCAACGAAGAGTTATATTCAACTTGTACAAAACCAGACAGCAATATTAGAGTCGAAGGGCATGAAAGGGTCGCACTGGTGGGAAAGGGAGTGAGACAGGGTCGTAGCCTTTCCCCGATGTTGTTCAATCTGTACATTGAGCAATCTGTGAAGGAATGCAACGAGAAATTGGGAGAGGGAATTAAGTCAATGGAGAGGGAATAAAACCGCGCGATTTGCTGACTACATAGTAATTCTGTCAGAGACAGCAAAATACCTGGAAAAGCAATTAAACGGAATGGACAGTGTCTTGATATAAGATATAAGATGAACATTAACAAGGGTAAAACGAGGGTAATGGAATGCAGTGTAAGAAAATCAGGCGATGCTGAAGGAATTAGATTACGTAATGAGACAATAAAAGTAGTTGATGAGTTTTGTTATTTGCGAAGCAGGATAACTTATGATGGCCGAAGTATAGAAGATTTAAAATGCAGAATGGCTATGGGAAGACATGCGTTTCTTATGAAGCGAAATCTGTTGACATCCAATATTAGTTTAAATGTTAGGAAGTCCTTTCTAAAAGCATTTGTGTGGAGTGGAGCATAGTATGGGAGTGAAACATGGACAAAACGATGATTAGGTGGGTAGATCGCGTAACTAAAGAGGAGGTTGTGAGGAGAATTTGGTAGTAAGGGAATTTCTGGGATGCTTTAATTAAAAGAATGTCTTGACTGGTAGACACATTCTTAGACGAAATGAAGATTCCATTAGGAGCGGCATGCACCACGACCATAGAATGCTAACTATCAAAAGAAATTTCACCATTGGTCGTAAATTAAAGATTTCTTATTGCCTAATCTAATTCTACTATGGAATAGTCATCCTCAGTGCAACATCCACAATCGAACTGAAACATTTCATGTGTCCTACCAATCGATCCCTTCTTTTAGTCAAGGTATGCCAGAAATTTCTTTTCTCCCCAATTCTGTTCAGTACCTCCTCATTAGTTAAGCGATCCACCCACCTAATCTTCAGCATTCTTCTGTAGCACCACATTTCAAAAGCTTCTATCCTCTTCCTGTCCGTACAGTTTATCGTCCATGTTACACTCCCATACAAGGCAACACTCCACTCAAATGCCTTCAGAAAGGACTTGCTTACGTTTAAATCAAAATTCGGTGTTAACAAATTTCTCTTTTTCAAGAATGCTTTTGTACCCATTGCCATTCTGCATTTTATATCCTCTGTATTGCGACCATCATTTGTTATTTTACTGCCCAAGTAACAAAACTCATCCACCTCCTTTATTGTTTCGTTACCTAATCTAATTCCTTCAGCATCACCTGATTTTCTTAGACTGCATTCCATTACCCTAGCTTTGCTCTTGTTAATGTTCATCTTATATGCACCTTTCAGCACACTGCCCATTCCGTTCAACTGCTCTTCCAGGTCCACTGCTGTCTCTGACAGAGTTACTATGTCGTCGGCAAAACGCAATGTTTTTAATTCTTCCCCCTGAACTTTAATTCCTTCACCAAATTTCTCCTTGCTTTCCTTTATAGCTTGCTCAATGTACAAATTTAATAACATTGGAGAAAGGCTACAACCCTGCCTTGATTTGATTTGATTTTTTCAGGGAAGCTAAAACAGTCTTGGTCCAACCCGCCACTGCCTGCACCGAAACTAAGTTTATTGTGCGGTATCGCTCCCTGTATATCTAGTAAAGCCAACCAATGCCATTGAACAGTGCAAGGAGTCCCTTTACCAGTTATTTATTAGATGTGATGCAGTTTCATCACCATCATCACAGATCCTACATTTAGGGTCCTCTTCTGTTATTCCCATTGTACGTATGTGTTTCTTGAAATTCCCATGGCCTGTCAGCAATCCAACCATGAGTCTAATCTCTCTCCTGTTCAGACCCAGGATTGCAGAGCTTTTTTTAAAACATGGCTTTGGGGCTTTGGCATCATTACCTTGCCATGTTTTTGTTGATGGACTTTGGTCCAATATTCTACGTGCTGTCTTCTGAGACAGTTACGTAGCTCCCATTTGATCATTGCCTTGCTGATTGTCAGGACAGGTTCCGGTCCAATAAATGGAGTCTCTGCCACCATCCTGGCTAATGTGTCGGCATGTTCGTTGCCAATGATCCCCGAGTGGCCAGGGACCCACAATAGGTTTACTCTATTGCTTTTCCCTAGCTCCACCAGAACCCTGTGACATTCCGCAACAATTTTAGACCTTGTTGCAGGAGCTGCCAGTGATCTCAGGGCTGCCTGGCTGTCTGAATAGATATAGATGCTACGATCTTTGTAGCACCTACGCAAATTCTCCTCCACACACGCCCTGGTGGCAGTGATTTCGCCCTGGAATACTGAGGCCAGTTTCCCTAGAGAGATGACGGCCTCCAGTCTTGGCTGCACCCCGTATACCCCAGCCCCAACGCCTTGGTCTGATTTTGACCAGAACCAGACAATCACCTCGTTTACATGGGCTCCCGAAACCGGATTTCGTAAGCCGAGTTCCCAATTCCGCTTTTGGTTGGTCATGTAAACACTCCAAAATCGTTTCTGGAAATCCGCTTCTTTAAAGCGGTTTTCCAGATCCACAATCGATTTTCGTGCCCATGTAAACGCAACCGTTTTTGAAGTGTTCTTGGCTTGTCGGATTGTGTATTCTTGTTAAGAATTTTCGGCACATATTGAAAGATTAATATTTTCTAATGTGAAATAAAAGTATAAATATTAGAGTGAACAGGGATTTGTGTATTAAAATAAAGGAAAACAGTGATTGTGCTGACTAAATCAGGAACTGAATCAGCTGTTTTTCAGCCGCCATATTTAAGTGGGCTAGGAAATCCGATTCAGGCTATGCCATGTAAACACGTAAGCGAAAAACGGTTTACAAAAATCGGTTTTCGTCTTCCGGAAGATGTGTTCCATGTAAACGTAGTGAATATTTCCCGTACGGTGTCGAACTATTTTCTCCCACTGCTCCCTACTTCCAATTGTTATATTGAAAGGCTTGTTGACAACCCTGCCTTACTCCCTTCCCAACCACTGCATCCCTTTCATGCCCTCCAACTCTGACAACCGCTGCCTGGTTTTTATACAAGTTGTAAATAACCTTACGCTCCCTATATTTTACTCCTGCTTGCTTCAGAACTTTAAAAGAGTATAGATCTCGTAATCAGTATATACCTGGACACACAGTGCATCCAGCGGTTCCACGCAGCGTTGAAAGGGGATTTATGATGCAGAAACTACCGCAGTATTTTATTGCCGTCAGCACCTGGTGTTTGCGAATGACTCCGCAAAACCGCATTGGGGCTGTAGAAGGGATGATCCACGGAGCACAGCCCCGGGGTCATCCACAGCCGTAGCCAGTGTGGCAGGCCGTTTCCGTCGGGCTGCGGCTTATTATGTCGTCGCCGTGAAGGCCTCTCCTCGGGGTGGGCCGCGCCTCTGTTTGCGACGCGCCCCCGCCACCCCCGCTAAACGGCCGACCGCTGCCAGCGCACAATGGGGCGCATACCTAGGTCCGCGCCTCGCTACCTGCCGCCCCCGCAATAAATCAGCCCGTCTCGCCCCGACTCGTGCCGAGTCCCAGGCCAGCTCTCTATTCTGCTGGAAACGAGCCGTGAGCAAGCCTACCACCCCCACCCCCTCGAAGCCCCAAATCGCCGAGGACAGCCGTCGCCTCGACTCTCTTCTCTCTGCTACAGCCGAGCCGAGCGCGGTGGTAATAAATAACTGCCGTGAGAGTCCGCCGTGTGCACAAACGCGGTCCCTTTTACAGTGCCTTCCAGAGACGTTTCGACACATTTACGCCGTCATCATTATCAGAAAGTCATTTATTTTTCAGGCGGCTCTACAGGGTAACAACCAGCATATCTATTTCTTCGAAACAATTAAAACAGCGCTACACTGTCCAGTCAATCTCAGACTTGGTTTCTTTTTATTTTTTATTTATATATTTATTTATATGGATCATATGTTGAAAACAGTAGTGTAATAACTTCGCATTTCGAGATAAGTATTTTTTTGTTGTACAGCTTCATTGTTAAAATTTGCGCCCTCCTGAGTTTAGCTACTCGAAGTTTGACAGCTTCTTTTTCTACGCCAGTATCCGTTAAAAGGCACAATACAATTATACAATTGAGGCACAATGTCTCTAAGATTCCCTAAGTACAAATCAATTACCCTGAGCGAATTATAGGCTCAATAAATGGTCGAAAGTTCACTTCTCAGCAATGGGAAGTTAAAAAACTGACCATAACATGCGTTTAGACAAGCATACTGCTGGTATGAAAACCTTGAAGAATACTCTTGTATCCGAGCGGTCTAGACTCTAGAGCGTCTCGCTGCGGAGCGCGCGCTAGCTGGCCGTGGAGGTTCGAGTCCTCCCTGGGGCATGGGTGTGTGTGTTGTCCTTATGTTAGTTTACCTAAATTTAAGTAGTTTCTAAGCTACGGACTGATGACCACGCAGTTTGGTCCAATAGAATTAAAAGCATTTGAACATTTGAATACTCTTGATATTTTGAAGTGTCCAAGATGCGAAATTTACGGAGATCTGAAAAGCTTTGATTTATCATATTTGTTAGAGCATCAATCACTTCAAAGTAAAGTTTTCTGTATGCGTCTTTTCTCTTTCCTGGAACCTTTCAACTACCTGCCTTTTATTGCAATCCTCTTCTGAAACTCCTTCGTCACTTCTGTCGAAAAAGGATCGTAATTTCTCTTTTTATCTGGATGCCTTTCAAATTTTTTAATACCATTCAAGAAGCAGTCTACATTATATACACTTCTGACCACTTTGATATTTTTGTTGTGGAAAGAACAAAGAAACTTCAAGAAAAAGAAACACTGTCAATTCAAAAACAATCTTTCATCTCCTAAACTTTTAGACAAATTAGAAACTAGATTTTAATGACGTTGTGCATTGTTTGCACGCTATCGTTTTTATTCAGGAATTTTACAGAGATGTACACCATAGATTACTTTAAATATACCTCCTTAAAAAATGTTTTGTACACTAATCTGAAGATGATGACTTGCTCTTTGGAACCTGTAATCAGTAATTAAGGGACTCTTAAATATATTTCGATGGGTGTCGCGAATTCTGGGCCCAGTGAATTCTGGGCCCGGAAAAGGTCGGGCCACTAATCCTCCTGCCCCCCCCCCCCCCTCCCGGCCCTCACGCCGGGATGGGTGCCGGCCGGCAGGTAAACGAACAGACTTCATTATTTTTCGCCGGTAGCTTGGTTCATATAAACACACTAGGCCCTGAAATACTTTTCTACAAACATTACAAGGCAACAGTGACCGGCATTGTTATAGTACATGTGGCTGCAATTCGAGTGGTTCCAATGTTGCCAGGAAACATTGTGGGCCAGTGTTGTCGGCAATAACAATTTTTATGGCCAGTGCAAACATAGCTTTACGTGCTGTACTGATGAAAGAGGTATGAAGATGACCAAACAAGAACCAAAAGTGATGCAGTTGGAAGTGGTCATGTAATTTCTGTGTGACAACTTTTACTTATGATTGGGTATTCAGAAGCTACAATGGAAAACTTGGAAACCAAATTACAAACACAGAATTTTAAAAATCACGTCTGACAAAGAACATTTAAACTAACGTAAAATAAAATCTAAAATCCGTTCCACAGCCTGCGAATGTTAGACCTACATGTAATGTACATGAACCAGGAGTGTGCACGTATATGTGAAATAATCTGCGTATTGCTTCCCATCTCACTCATAGCGCTAAATGTTCATGGTCCCTACATATGACTTCGAAACAGGAAAACCCTTTCTATTTTGTAATTATAATCCTGCATAACGTTATTAGTATTGCCAAATGTAAAATATAGAATCAGCAATATGAACTCGCGTATTAAGACATACATTAAAACGAGAGTGTGTGAACTATAAAATAATTTACACAATAAAAGTGCGTGTTTACGGCTACATGATTTTCCATACCATGACAGAGAATGCATCGTAAAATAAGGGAAAACAGGAAAAATAGCCAGTGTAATACGCGATTAAAAGAGGGAATATCGTTGAACATTATGTCAACATTCAACGTTGTTCTTCCGGCAGCATGACATTTTGTTCCCGTTGGTGGTCATTTGAAGGGCGGTGTTAACGCGGCTCTGATAGGACGGCATAACATCATAAATCTTAAAGTACGAATTAGGAGAAAATTAATTTTGCTCATTTCTTTTTGTAATCTGTATCTCCAACGTAGAGTCGCTTTTGTGCGCCATTTCCGTTTGATCTTCAAAATTATCTATGCTAAATTTCTCCTTGTCAAAATGCAAACCTAATGCAATTTTCTTGCTAGCATAAGTATGTTTTAGTTTTTCTGACTGCTTGCCAGTTGTTGGTCTGTTTTAAATCACGTACAGGAAATATGCGCATGTAGTGGTAGGAGCGGGAGAAGAAGCCATGTACAGCTTATGTCACCTACGCACTGCACGTGAGTTACATCCAATGATCTTTAATTATGTCCATAATCCTACCCTTTTTTCGTACGTCATCATATATTATGTTCTTTACATTACATATACCATCCAGAGGTACGAGGAGTATATTATTTTATATTTATTTTAATATAAAGTTTTGTAAAGAAGAATAGATACGATTTTTTAAATTACATTTTTGTAATTGGGTTTTAAGTTTCTATTGTTTTTGGAGTTAGTTGACATTGGCTGCAATTGGTCATAAGTAAAACCTTTTTGAAGATTTAGATGTAAATGATTGCGTCAGAGAGACAATTTATTACAAAAAGTCACAGTGCTCCTTATAAGAAATTCGCTTTTTCCAGGAAGTGATCATGTTATGTTTACGGAATAAACAGACTCCCATCACACTTTATCCAGGCTTTGGACTGGCTAAATGACAAGAATACATTGTCATTCAGGCGTGTTTAAAATCATTTTTTTAATTATTTTTTGTTTTGTTTTATTAACTTTTTAATTATTATTTATTTGTACATTTTTTCACGTACGTTGTCTCAAACTAGGCCAATTAATTTATTCAAATTTTTGAAGGTAAGAGATCGCTTTCAAACAGGCCCTGATGTCACCATCCTCTTCGTACTTTTGTACTATTTTTGCCATCCTTTCATCGAGTTTTACATTTTTTTTTCTTACGTTTTCCCTCCATACCTAACTCTGATCTCATTAAAGCACGTGCCGAGTTCTCTGCTTCCGTCTTCATGCACTTGATTACGTCTTTAATTTTAGGATTCGGTTTCCCAAGCAAATTATTAACCCTGTTGTGCCAACCTTCTACAGCGTTGGTGGTACGATGGCGCAGTCTGTAGCAGCTCCAAACACTGATCGGGACTTCATCGTTTTCTAACCACCTGTCTACAAAATAGTCAAAAAACTGAGACAGCTTGGGGATATCTGGTGCTTGCGAATGGATTTCGAGCCAGCCATCGCAGACATCTTCCGGTGGAAGGAATGCCAGAGAAGCACACATCTGAATTTGCAACCTTACTTCTCCATTTTCTCTGTATTCGGAAGCAAGTCCCAAGTCTTGCACTTTCCTCCAGAGAGATTTCTTCATGTGGAAATGGCAGCCATGAACTTGAACCGACGGGAGCACAACTTTCAATGCAGAAATAGCAGCTATCTCAAAAACAACGGTGATATTTTGAGGATTCCATTCTTTTATATTTTTTTTTAAGAATGCTAAAAAGACGAATATATGTCTCTTTTCTTTTGTTGGGTAACAGTGCAAAGGCCACCGGATAGATATTTGTTTCATACTTTGAACTTCCAAAGTCTGCATGTATTGTATATATTTGAGCAAATTGCTTGCTACAACATTTGAAAGTCCCATCCATAAAAAAGTCTCGTTTAGTCTTTAAAGCCTCTCTTCCTGCTTTTCCACTAAAGACTATCAACCTATCTCCAATGTTGTCATCACTCAAGAGAAAACTGCAACCGTCATTCATATGTAGTAGCTCAGGCGTAAGATCGACTTCTTGTCTCGTCTCTGGTTCTTTCTGATCTCCGCGTGCTTTAGACCGATGCTTGTATAATATGCGCTTCGTTGTTAGCTCTTTTGGCATTTCAGACACAAAATGACACCCTCGAGTGTGGAGGTCACCTAATTCATCAGTATATCTTTTAGAAATCGAAGTCTCTTGATCTCTTCTTAGCCCGATTTACTGCCTTCTGTATTTCTATGCGAGCGTCATCCGGTGCTCCACATTGATGCTCGTTTGAACTAAGCACCTCACAGTCTTTCGTCTCAAGCATTCCTCGGCAATACTTTGTTCTTTGCTTTGAACAGCGCCAAATCACAGTCCCATCTGCTTTGGTTCTCCTTATGGTATATGAGTAGCCGTCATAGTGCGCACATGGCTTACCACGGATGGTCGTTGACACTTCCATTTCGAACTTAAAGCACACTGGGAGACAAGATGCACGAACTGAATACTACGAAAGTTAGAGTCGTACTGGCAGTGCTGTCTAAGCGGTCAGCCACTGCGGACCGTGACTGACAAAGAGCGTTTCTGGTGGACGGGGACTCCACAGGGGGGGCAGGGAGGCTCTGCCCTCGCGCAGGTAAGTTTCCAGGAAACTGGGCCCATAATTCGCACATTTCTGCTTGGGCCCAGAATTCACTGGGCCCAGAATTCAGTGAACCATTTCGATGTAGGTTGTGACTTCCTTTTGGGAGTTTTCATCAATATAATCACTGACCGTTGTCATCTTACCCCTTTACGTGCGAATGACTGATATGTCCGTCCGCTGCGTTCTGTGGCTAATAGCTTGTGTGAGTGACGAGATTTCGCCCTGGCATAGCAACTGTGGTATCAGCTGACCTTCGCCCACAATTATGGCAGCTCTCTTCAGGGAACACTATTCTGGGCTAATCATAACTGTTTCATATTTTAAACATGACTGCGTCTCAGCCACGGTTACAAGATATGCAAATTAATACTTATCCAATCAGTTGCAACAGTAGTAGTCTAATAGACCTCACCTTGGTTTCGACTGATTACACTGCCTTCTTACATAGAAAATGCGATATCATAAACTACATATTCATAATCATTCTGTCTTAAATATGCGTCATACCAAGCCTAGTGTATAAAACAATGTAAAATACAGATTCAGCATAAAACTTACTTACTATGAAACTTCCTGGCAGATTAAAATTGTGTGCCGGAATCCAGACTCGAACCTGGAACCTTTGCCTTTCGCGGACAAGCGCTCTACCACTGAGATGTCCCGACACGACTCACGGTCACTCCCCACCCCCAACTTCAATTCCGCCAGTACCTCGCCTCCTACTTTCCAAACTTCATAGAAGCTCTCCTGCGAAACATGCAAAACTAGCACTCCTGTAAGAAAGGATATGGTGGAGACATGGCTTAGCCACAGCCTAAGGAATGTTAGTCTGCGTGTTCTACAATACTTTAATTTTCCAGATTTATAGAGAGGAACGTTAGGAAACTGCCTGCGATGAATAAATAGTTGATGAATGTAGTCTCTTATGTAACGCGTCGCGTGATGGGGAAGTTTTTGTGACTCATTGTTTATGACGTCATGTCTCTTGAACTCCGTAGGTAGTTTTTAACCCATAGCGATCACTGTCTGATAGTAAGCAAATGTGTACCAAGTATAGTTGAAATCGGTCCAATATTTTAGAAGATGTGGAAAAATAGCGCATGATGTAGCAGTTATTCGGAAATGTCATTGTTTATGACGTCATATGTCATGAAATATGTCTGTTACTATGATGTAAATTTGAAGGTTCATTAAGTGGTATATGTCCCTAATGTCTGCAAAATATGTCGTGAATGGTAGTAAACACGTAATAAATCGAAACCTCGTGCTCGATGCGATTTTCATGAACCAAATTGTTTATGACTTCATCTCTCATGAACTATCTGACGCACTGTGATACAGTATCGAAGAAATATTCAGTGGTATGAAAGTGTACTGTCTGTGAATTTTCTCACGAATACAATTTACAGTGTAGAAGTAGTAACTTCTAACATCATGCCAAATACATATACATCACGAACATCGGAAAAGTAGTAAGCGATAAAACTTTTTTCCTTTCATCATTTAGTTAGGGTTATCAGCGAGAAAAGTTTTTTAAAGATTTGAAATTAAGTTGGAAGTTTACTGCAAGTCCCTAAGAGCTCATTGTCAAAAAGTTGACGAATCATACTATCATGCGCAGCAAGATGGGTCAGTTTATATTGTTTATGACGAGATATCGTATGATCTATGAATCGTAGGTGGTTTTACAACCACAGCAAATGATTCCTGACCTTAAAGAATATTAGTATCAAACTTGGTTGAAATCGGTACATTAGTCTAGGAGCAGATGTAGACTATTATCGCATGATGCGGTCGTATTTCACGACTGTCATTGCTTATGACGTCATATCTCGTTACGTATGTGTCGTCGGTGGTTCTTATCTCGACAGCGATTGTTATCTGATAATAAGGTACATGTTTACTAAGTTTGGTTTAAATCGGTTCAGTAGTTTAGGGGGAGATGTGGGAAATACATACCCACATACACACATACATTTTATAAGATGTATAGATATAGATATCTGCTTTATAATCTCTTATAACGTATGATTCTTAATTCACCATTTCCACATTGTTTCAACTCAGGCATTCCGATTTATTCATCATTTTATGGAATAGGACCAGAGAAAGTTGGGTCGTCTAGTCCACTGAGAGAGAGAAAAAAATATGAAATAAGTTGTGAGTACTTTCACCTACACTTTCCTTATCTATAGCCCAAATGTAAAATAGCATAACGCGATTATTACTGGCATTTGCTCTTCTTTGTATACAGATAACCCTGATGATGTGGCTCTAATGCCACGAAACTAGTTGGTTAATAAAAAATATTTATTTATTATTGCAAACACAAATTTTGGTCACTGTGTGACCATTATCAATGCTTTAATAACGTGGTTTAAAACATATAAATTTTCATTCTTGATGGTGTAGATTACTCTCTCACTGAGGTAGCTGTTACAGTTTTTACACTACAGAACAATGACGTACATTGAAACAAGTTGTGTAAAAACTGTAACAGCTGCCTGGATGCGAACTTAATCTTCAACATGAAGATTGAAAATTTTATATGTTTCATAACAAGTTATTAAAACATTGGTGTTTGTTACACAGTGAGCCACTTCAAACATGACTCTGAAGGCAGCAGCCATACAGAAATTCTTAGGCAGTGCATCAGAGTCCACTAGTTGCGTTAATTAGCGGTAATAGTTTGACCTCGATCCAATACATTTTAGAGGTGTTTTCTTAACAAAAATTTTAAACTGCATATTAGAACGAAATGTCGTCCAGAACGATAGCGCTCTCGTTGTATAAAGTTTGTTGTCAATGTATTGTCAAATCACCAGAGATATTAAACTTGGGTTAAAGTCAGACTGTGTGATAACGAATACAGCTAACCAGCAGGCCATAAAGGGCTGTGTCAGTACTCGGCGCTGGAGGTGGTATCAGACTCTATGGTATACTCGCGAAGTGTCTCCCGGACGGCCATGAATCTCATGTTTGGTTCGAAGGTTTAACCGATGGACTAAAAAATAAAAAAAATGTTACTTATCTACTGCCGTTATCAGTCCCTACTCTTACAAACTACTTAATCTAACTTATACTAACCTAAGGACAACACACACACTCACCCATTCCCGAAGGAGACCTCGAACCTCCGACGGGGAGCAACCATGCACTCCGTAGCAAGGCGCCTTAGAGCTCTCGACCATTCCACCGAGTCAGTAACGCACACTTCAGCTGCCCACGCTGCGTGATAAAACACTAACAAATAAAGTGACTGGTAGCAGACATACGAATATTTATTTATTGCTTCACACAGTCACGGTTTCTGACGTTAGCCATCATATCTACAATTACTTCAGGATACTGTATTTCAATATACGC
Source organism: Locusta migratoria (assembly GCA_026315105.1). Classification (NCBI taxonomy): domain Eukaryota; kingdom Metazoa; phylum Arthropoda; class Insecta; order Orthoptera; family Acrididae; genus Locusta; species Locusta migratoria. The sequence continues at coordinate 720,163,769 of CM048745.1, forward strand.
TATCATACAACAGTAATTGAAGATGTAACGACTACCGAAACTAGTCGCCTAAATAAAATTATAACGTGAACGGCTGTTGGAATTTTTTTTACAGGAACAGATATAGGAATTGTCGATGATGTGGCTCGCTCTCGTCGCTCAAAGATAACCACAGCAGCTAACCACCGCTACGAACGAATTTCAGCTCGGAGAAACCTTGACAGGAACGCCAGCATATTTAATAATGATTTTCGTGCAACAACAGCATGTCGTGTTTCGAATCAAACTGTACGTCATAGGTTTCATGCCATGCAAATTTAATCCCGACGTCCACGGTGAGGTTCAGGTTTGACACCTAGACACTATACAGCACTTTACAGATTGGCCCAAAACATGCAAAACACACGCGTCAGAATTGGCATTAATTTCTGTCCACGGATGAAACTAGCCCTGCCTCCAACCAGACATTCGTCGGAGACATCTTTGGACGCAGCCTGATTAGCCTGAACGTGTTAGAGGCACAAGGTGGTGGCCCCTGATGTTTTGGGTGGCATATGTGGAGCCACCGTACGCCACTGGTGGTCATAGAAGTGAATCAAACGGCAATACGGTACGGGGATGACAGCATATCGACAGCATTTCGGCGAGGGGTTCATGTCAATGTACGACAGTTCATATCTAGTGAATAATATCCTTCAAGATAAGGACATCGCAAGATTAAAAATGTTCAAATGTTTGTAGAGCTTATGGGACTTAACTACGGGGTCAAAAGTCCCTAAACTTACATACTACTTATGAACTAGCTAATCCTAAGGACGGCACAAATATCCATGCCCGAGGGGGATTCGAACCCCCGACCGTAGTGGCCGTGCAGACCGTGACTGGAGCGCCTCTGTCCCCTCAGCCACGGCGGCCGGCAAGATTAAAATTGCCAGCATGTTCCCCAGAAACGAACCCTATAACACATGCTTGGGAGACATTGAAAAAGACTTTTTGCACAAGACGACCCACCAACGAACGTGTACGTCGAATCGCCCTTGAGGAGTGCGATAATATGGACCAACGGGCTCGTTCGAATTGGGCAACTTCTGGCTGTTGGCGATAAACGGAAGACTCGAACTGGGCAACTGTCCCCGAAGTGCCCCCTGAGTGGCACGCACGAACTTGGCAACTCCTACTTGCTCCTGGCAGACCGACTGCACAATTTCGCAAAATGCTTCAAAATCTAAACTTACCAAGTGCGCAACCTCTGCCCCTATTTGTAGAATTATTAAGAAATAATGGCAATACTGTGCCGAGGATCAAGATACTAAATAACAAACAAATTATATAGAAATATTTTATTACAAATTTCACGTACAAAAATTTTTGCAGAAAACAAATGCATTTAGTTTGGTTCATATTCTGCTCGCGGCTTCTTGGTATGAAACGCACTTTAGAAAGTCTAATTTGCAAAATTCACCATTGCTAAGTAATTCTAATTTCTGTTGCAGGAAAGCGTGCCTCTTCCTGGTTTTTGAGTCCGTTTGGATGGTGATATTTTTCGCTGAGTTGATACTTATATAAACATCAGTTTGTGCATGCTTGAGTCTTTTCAGAAACTAAAAACCGTTTGGGTGAGGAGATCCATACGAGGCATTGAATCGGAAATGAAAGCTTTTCGCAAGCGTTAATCGTCTTCCACAAGGAAGCGCAATCTGCTGCCAAAACGTTTGGAGGAAAGACTGCATCTACAAAACGAAACACTACGTCAGATGTCAGCGAGCTGATGTCATTCACACACTACGTTTACATGCAAAATATCTTCCGGAAGACGAAAACCGATATTCGTAAACCGTTTTTTGCTGTCGTGTTTACATGGCATTGCCTGAATCGGATTTCCTAGCCCACTTAATATGGCGGCTGAAAAACAGCTGATTCGGTTCCTGATTTAGTCAGCACAATTGCTATTTTTCTTTATTTAAATACTCAGATTCATGTTCACTCTAAATATTTATACATTTATTTCACATTAGAAAATATCACTCTGTCCATATGTGCTGAAAATTATTAACAAGAAAACACAATCTGACAAACCAAGAACGCTTCAAAAACGGTTGCGTTTACATGTGCACGAAAATCGATTGTGGAACTGGAAAACCGCTTTAGAGAAGCGGATTTCCAGAATCGATTTTGGAGTGTTTACACTCGTGTTTTCTGTCTTCTTTTATGGCTGTGAATCATGAACACTCAAGGCCAGAGACAAACAACGCATTGATGCGTTTGAGCTTTGGTGCTGACGTAGGATGTTACGCATAAAATGGACCGAAAGAAGAACAAATGTGTCCATTATTGAACAACAGAATATCTCCAGACGCCTTCCTTCTCGAGGCGACGAAAAAATTCTCCAGTTCTTTGGCCATATTGTGAGAAGAGACGGAGAAAACCTAGAAAAAAATAATCTTACAAGGAAAGATCGAGGGCACAAGACCAAGAGGAAGAGCAGCGAGCAGATGGATAGACCAAATCAAGAAGATCTCCGGTCTACCTCTTCAGCAGGCACTGAGAGAAGCTGACAACCGTCCGGGATGGACACGCTTGGTTCATGGGGTCACGACGCTCAGCAATGAGCACGACGACTTATGATGATGACATGACCAACCAAAAGCGGAATTGGGAAATCGGTTTACGAAATCCGGCTTTGGGAGCCCATGTCACAGGCAAATATATGTAAACGGGGTGACAGGACTGACGAGTTCAGCGAGGGCCAGGAACGCCTTGAGTCGGACCGTCCTGATACCTGCGACCAGAAGTTGCCCAGTTCGACTGTGGGATTAACTGTCCTTCCCGTTCAGCTCAGTTAGTATCCTCTCTTGAGGATGACTCTTTTGAAGTGTTTGTCCTTAGACATCTACTCCACTAAGAATGGTTTGGGTGATACTGTGGACGGTTTGGAATTTTCTGGTACGGAGAGCTTGGATTTTTCTTTCAAGGATTGCTAGCTTGTTGCAAGCGATGGGTGAAGTTTGATAATATTAATGAGGATGATGATGGAGCGGGTTGGGACCTCGTCCCTTAGCCTGCGTCACTCTCTGAGTGGCCTTGTGTTGTTCGGACTTCTAGGGTTGCCGCTACTTCCGCGGCCGCTGACTGGACCTCTTCTGCGCTTGCTTCTCCAGGAACTTGCGCTTCTTGGCGTCCTCCTTCTGCCCTTTGGCAACGTTCTTGATGATGGCGTCCCATTCATCGCGTGTGTGGAGGTCGTACATCGTCTCCAGGTAGACCCAGACATTTTCTTCTTCCTTCCCTTTCAGTTCCACTTCCAAGACCTTCATCTGCCAGTCTTTGAAGTGGTACCTATAAGGAAGGGTTTTTCTCGCGGTCTGCTTCTCCGGTCGCGGCTTGTGCGACCATTGTCTCTTCTTTGGTGACTTCTGGCGGAGGTCTCCGTCTCCTTTGTCGTCTCTTCGGCGTCCTGCATTGCTGCAGGGGCCGGAGACTCGTCCACCTGCGGGTCTCGGACATCCGCCGCCGTAGCTGCGGAGTCGTCGTCGCCAAACTGTGTGCCCGCGTCCGCCCTCAGTTCCCGTCCGCATGGGGCAGAAACGTGAGGAGCGGCCGCCTCTTCTCTTGCCGCACGCAGCTCCTTCTTCAGCTCCACCACCTGGCGATGGAGCGCGTCGATTTCGGCGCGGAGGGCCGCCCTCTCTTCCGCCATTGCGACCTTGAGGTAGGACACCGCGCCGTTGATCGTCTCGCGAAACTCTTGTGGTTTGCGATCGTCGGTCTTCTGCTCTTGTGGCGCCTTCTTCTCCGCTGAAGCCTCAGGTACGTTCGCCTTCTCACCGCCGTTGAAGCTTTTGAGGTAGCCACAACGACGGAAGTTGGCGGCGTGAGGTCCGCCGCAGTTGGCGCACTTCTTCGTAGTACCCGGCGGCATCTTGCACATGCGTGTGTCGTGCGCCTCAGCGCATTTCAGACACGCATATGTCCTCTGACATGACTTGGCCTGATGGCCAAGCTTCTGAAATCGGAAGCATTGGAGAGGCCTCTTCTTCTGCTTCTTCCTCGGCGTCGCCGTGCACAGCACCTGGGCAGCGAGTTGCTGCATAAAGGTAGAAAGGAAACCGGACTTCGACTTTCCCTTCCCCATGCGTCCGTTTACGCGTCCACACATGGTGTCGAGAACGGTACCGAGCGAGTAGCAGCGATGCGCACTCCACCGCTGCTCAGGCGGGACTGTCCTTTCCAGAGTATCGTTCTAATGGCCACTAAAAGATGACCGGACCAACATGGTCGTGCGACTCGTAAATTTCCGTTACCAGTAGGAATAAGGAGAACTGAAATGTTTTTTTATATCTCTGTTCTATTTTTGGGCAAAGGGTCCTGAACCCCTAGAATCGCGCTGTGGTAACACTTGTCTAACGTGTGAATTTGGAGTTTAGTGTTTTAGGTCCCCTCCGGAGCGGCGCTGACGCTCCGCGCGGCGTGACATAACGACAGCGCTCTTTTCCCGCTCCGGCGTGATTCCGCCACCAGTGCAGCGGCACTGGGGAGCCGGCAGACAAAAGCGCGCGGCTGCAGCCGGTTTATTGGCGTCGTGTTCTCGTAATGGGGCTCGCCGGCACCCCCGGCCCCGCACCGGCCGTAAACTTGGCAAAAATCCCGCGATCGGCCGCCCCTAACGGCAGATCACTTCAAAAGAAGTGCCGCCAACTGCCGCCCCTGGCTGTATAAACTTCTGACACTCCTGGCAACGATAGCAGGGGTAGCAGCAAAAGTCACACGCGGAACGGCTCGAGGTAGGTAGGTATGTAGGTAGGTAACGGAGACCCAGGGCGGCACCTGCCGACATAGAAAACACAATAATTTCACGCCTCAGCTGGAAAAGAAAATGAACTCTAAACGAGACGGAACGGGACAGAATTTTCCTACGGCGTTTTAGGGAAATCACTTAGCAGAATTAATGCGACTGCTGACGGCATCTTATATACCGTCTGCTAATCTATATCTATAAATGTGAATGTCTGTTCGGTGTACGTTTATCACGTCTGAACCACAAGACATAAAGAGCTAAAAATTTGTACAGTTACTAATGTCTACCCGGGGAAGGCTTTAGGTACGGTTTTATGGCGATCGGATAGCTATTTATCTATATATATTAATGTGAATATCTGTTCGGTGTACGTTTATCACGTCCGAACGACAAGACGCAGAGACTTAAATATTTGTACAGTTACTAATTTATACCTGAGGACGATTTTAGGCACGGTTTTATCGTGATATTATATATATATATATATATATATATATATATATATATATATATATATATATATATATATATACTAATATGAAGAATATAACGCCAAATGCGGAACAATAATTATTTCAAAATTATATTTACTCATTGACAATGGTTTTATTAGTTGCATTGTTGCTTGAGAATGATAAAAGGTTGGAGTATATTGGGATGGAAAGTTATCGGTGTATATAAAATTCTACGTGTGTGTTAATATTTCGCTCTGCAGCGAAAACTACAGAACGCAAACAAATGGTATGTGTATAATTGTTGTCTGAAGTCTCCCGTTCTACACCACAGCAGTTCCATGCCTATAGCTATAAGGGGGTGGAAGGTATGGTGGTTGAAAGTCGTAAAATTATTAAAAAAAATTCTGACTGAAGGCCAGTGATGTCGTTTGAGACTCTATAGCAAGGAGGTTAATATTTCGCTCTGCAGCGAAAACTACAGAAAGCAAAAGAATGGTCTGTGTGTAATTGTTGTCCGAAGCCTCCCGTTGTACACCATAGCAGTTCCATGCCGATAGCTATAACGGGTTGGAAGATATAGTGGTTGAAAGTCGTCAAATTATAAAAAAAATTCGGACTTTAGGCCAGCGATGCGTGCAACAATATCTTCAGCTCTTTCTCTGTAAGGATAAGCATACGAATAAGGAAATATAAGAATAAATCAATAAAGCAGTAAAAAGGAAATTTCTTTTAATACAGACATGCAGCACTTATACAAATGAATACATACCTGCAAAATAATATAATTGTACAATATATAACTCAATAAATATGAGATCGTACGCATTTTATATGCCATTTGTGTTTTGATTACTATCTTTTATTGTTTGGATACTTATAATTTTGTACATTATGTGAGACAGCCTTATTTCTTATTTATTCTCCGATAAATATAGCATGTTTTTAGGAAAAAGGAGATGGACGGAGAGAGAAAGTATAGGAGCAGTACTAACTCAAAGCAGAAATAAATAAATAAATACCCGGGCAAAGCCGGGTTTTCAGCTAGTACTAAATAAATAGTAAATATTGTAGTAGTAATAAAATAAAAAAATGTGGCAAAGCTGTGTCAATTCAACCAGTGATCAGGTGGGAGGAACACCAAGAAAATCGCAAGTAGCCTATATTTATTTCGGTTAAAACAAAGTGAACGGTTTATAATCTGTTGAGGCTACATCAATATGCAAACTTGTAATTTTCAGATGTAGAATCCACTAATGATGCCCTAATATAGATGGTGAAATGCGTATGGAGGAGAGAAAAGGATTGCATCAATAAAACGGCTGTTTATTTCCGAAAACAAAAAGTAGTTGTAGGAGACAATCTGAGCAGCTCTCTTAGACTGTTCGGGAATGATGCTGTCTTTATCGGCTACTTTAAGTTCAAAACGAACTGCAAAACTATTTGAATAAGATGTATGATGGTGCGAAAAGTGACAACTGATCCTAAGTAATGAAAAGTGTGATGTCATCCATATGAGCACTAGAAGGAATCCGATTAACTTCATTTACACGATATATCAAATTTACAGGTAAAGCAATCAACAATCAAATGATTGGTTTCAACGTCACTGTGCTTTCCTGCCATCGTCCATTTGAAGGTGGTATGCCATTGCCTTCCTCCGACCTGACTTACCCAGCCAGTTACAAGGGAACCTGCAGTTTAACGTGGGTTTCGAACGACAGTGCTACTCGATATTTCTCAATCAGCAACATTGGTGAGGTGAAAGAAGTGAAAAGTGGCAGATAAAAATCCTAAAACCTGGCGAAGATCGGATCCGAGAACTTTGGATTTAAAGTCTGGCACTCTACCACTGTGCTACCGAGTCACACACAAAAAGGCTGTAAATTCAACTAAATTCCTAGGAATTACAATTACGAATATGTTTAAGTAGAAGAAACATATAGAAAATATCTTAGGCAATGCGAACCGAAGGTTACAATACATTGGGAGAACATATAGAAGATGTAACAGTTCTACTAAAGAAACTGCCTGCACTACACTTGTTCATCTTCGAAGTATCGATGTGCGTTGTGGAATCCCCACTAAGTGGGACTGACACAGGATAAAGTTGGGGAGAAAAACATTAAAAGAAAGACGTTCGTCGTTGCGGCAAGATTTATTTTAGAAATTTCTTTCACTAACTTTCTCTTCCGAAAGCAAACATTTTTGGTAGCACCTACTAGTTGTAGTCTCCGCAAACAATAGCGACCAGCTACAAGGGAGAAAATGTGATGTAGCCGGCCGCGGTGACCGAGGGGACTGAGGAGCTCCAGTCACGGTCTGCACGGCCACTACGGTCGGGGGTTCGAATCCCCTCTCGTGCATGGATATTTGTGCCGTCTTTAGTGTTAGCTAGTTCATAAGTAGTTTGTAAGTTTAGGGATTGATGAACCCGTAGTTAAGTCACATAAGCTATACAAACATTTGAAACATTTTTTTAATGTGGTATAAACATTCAAATACACAATGCTGTCTCTGAAAAAATAATACTTCAGTTAAAATAGACGACACAAACATCAAACGAACAATCATGGCAAGCTCTCTTGGACTAGATATAGACGAAAGAAACTACACTTCCAAGAATACATAAAAATAGCCAAAACAAAGCAGAGAGAATACTCCACAAATTGGCAAGGCTAAACAGAGAACATTACAGACTCCCCTTATCAACAACATGCACGTATCACTGCGCTCCCTTTGACATGGTACTATATTCTGCAGCAGTTCATAGGCACATAGATTGCGTCTGGTTACTAATTTAACGCCACACGTGTAGAATTACTATACGTCCTAATGAACGTCTCCGCAATCGACATAACACAGCGAGCTACAATGTACTGACTTAAGATTGGGATACTAGACAAGGTACACCAAATTACAGGACAAATTATAACGACGTCATGCCAACTAAAAGTCTTTCGTCCAAACACTTAACAGAGTGAGTAGGAGGGTGTCACAGAATGTACGGTTCACTACCAAACGTCAAGGAAAGGCTGCAGATGAAGCATATCGATCCCAGCTGCAGTATGGTTCACGTCATGATAAGCCACGGACCATGCCCTGCGTATTTAATTTGCATGGGGATGGGCGGGGCGACACACAAACATGCGCATGCAGATAGGAAGATGGCTCCCCAGAACACATCGTCATTCTCTACGGACGACACACACATACCAAAAACACACTACAATTACACTAAAAACCAGCAAAGATACTTGATGTGATACGGAAGATTGAACAATGGACGCAACTCAACAAACTAATCAACAACATACCCAAACTCATACGTGAGGAATTCTTAAGGAGAAGACCGTATAGACGGCAAGCCAATACGCAACGATGAAAAAGATACCACAGGTTGGATGAGGGCAATGGGCTTCATCAGAAAGCGATGAGGGGAAAAAAAAAAAAAAAAAAAAAAAAAAAAAAAAAACAGTGTAGAGAATGAGAATGAAGAATTAAGGAAAACTATGGTTGATAATATCTAGGTTCAACCTTATGAATTGGAGTAGCTTATCCAAATATTCACTATTGGGGCCTGAAGATGGTACAATTGATGTACCGAAACTAGTCGCCTAAATAAAATTATAACGTGAACGGCTGTTGGAAATTTTTTTGCAAGAACCGAACTGACCAACCGACGTACCACTTCTATCCATAAGAATGGATACACATAAACTTAGAGTTCCTATATCTCTCCATCCTCCACGTACGAATAACATCACTTTGGTTCATTACAGGACGTCTAGAACTTCACATGATGAGAGTCCCTGCTGACATAAAGAAACAATGCGGATACGATCAGACTTCAGAATTGGCCTCTACGCATGAGAAAACTACATTCAACAGTAGCGGTGTGTGTCTTTTATGGTAATATAACTGGAACTGATTCGCACTGACACTTCTCATGCGTGATTGTTTGCGTCTGTGTGAGAGTTGAGTGACAATTATGGACAACCTAAGAAACTGTGATCTAGAAGCAATATAAACATTCAAATTCAATGGAGAGGACACCTTGGAACCATGGTGATGCTACAGTTTCGTATGTGAATAATTCCGAAAGTTTGTTTATTTAGAAAGTGATTGAATCAGCAAGTGACCAGTAACTGGCAAAAAATTGAACTGCAAGTAATGTAGACGCGGTGGAGTAGCCGAGCGGTCTAAGGCGTCTCACTGCGGAGGTTGCTCGCCGTCGGAGGTTCGAGTCCTCCCTTGGTCATGAGTGTAAGTGTTTATCCTTAGGTTAGTTTACCTTAGTTTAAGTAGTTTGTAAGCTACGGTCTGATGACACGCAGTTTGCTCCGATAGATTTACAAACATTTGAACATTTTGTATAAAATGATATTGATATTGTCTTTCTGCAGCGGACTGTGTGGTGATATTCAACTTCGTAGCAGATTAAAGCTGCATGTAGGACCGCGATTGCACCCAGGACCTTTGCCTTACGCGGGGAAGCGTTCTACCGACTGAGCTACCCTGCCACGCCTCTGCCAGAAAATTTCATATCAGTCCACACTCCGCTGCAATGTAAAAAAATATTCTAGAAACATATCCCTGGCTGTAGCTAAGCCGTGTATCCACACATACTTTCTTCCAGGAGTCCTAGTCCTATGAAGTTCGCAAGAGAACTTCGTTGAAATTAGTATGTGGAAGTAAAGCTGTGGGGACGGTCCCTGAGGCGTAGCAGGGTAGCTAAGTCGGTAAAGTGCTTCCCCACAAACAGGCAAAGACCCTGGTTTTGGTCCAATACAATTACAAAAATTTGAACATTTGACACTTACCACCATCCAATCTATGTTCCATTCACACAAATAAAGAAGATTTGATTCTGTTGAAAAAAGTCATCAAATCTGAATCAGAAACATTTTTCCTTTTTTTTATCGGCTTCGTGTCCATAGAACTGAATGGCAAATGTATCTCATGTGCTCATTTGGGAAATTTCGGTTGATATCTAAATCTTGTGGTAAAATTATTGCCCCTGATGTACCGTAAAACAGGGTGCCTTGGGACAGAGGGGTGACTCGTGACATTATGACAGTGTTTCGTTTTCTATTATGTTGCAAGCAGTGGGAGGCCAGAACTGTGTTTTGCTGGTTATTATTGTTCATGTGACGGTGTGCTGATGTCCTCAGGTCGAAGGGAACAATTTGTTATCAATTTAAGTAGTACTTTTATTTCTTTGAAGATTGTCACAATATTAACAAAAAAGTGATAGTGAAATAGGAAGGCCTGCTGTTTATTATGGATTAATATTGGAAATATAGTAAATTTTTAAGTGAGATCCCCACTTCTATCTTTAATAATAAACACATAAAGATAAAAATTTAGACCCATATTTTGGAATGAAAATTTCAATTTTCTAAATGACAGCAAACGTGGGGTGACTTGGGACATGCACAAAAGCGCATTAAAATGAAATTGTTGGTGTTTCTTATACAAATTGGAGTCATTATTAATATTTGCTTATTGTTTTATGGTTTTCACAGGGAAAATATGCGACGTAAAAGGTTCCAAAGTGAGAACTTAATTTTTCTCAATTCTCTCAGAAGCAATCAGATGTTTATGTTTGTGCAAATGAAGAAGGCATTCAAGAAGTTTCTATTTCTTAAGTTATGTGCAAACTTGTTCCCCTCTCTATTCGTCGTGGTCACTACAAGTTCCTGAATGAAACCGCAGAATAATGTGAAAAAACTAATTACTGTAATTAAAAACAACATGAAACAATTTTTGTACTTTTACATGGGAAACACTATTTCAGACAGTAAATATCATAAAAATTTCATTTGATTCTTTTTTAACTTTTCAACATTTGTTTTGATTTTAATATATCATAATTTTGATTATTTCACTTTAAAAGACACTAAAATTGTTAACACATGCTTAAAATGGAAAACATTTTCAGTTTCCCCAGTCACCTCTTTGGTGAGGTGAATGCAGTTTTATGGAAAAAAAATTGCATGTGTCCCAAGTCACCACACTGTCCCTAGTCACCCCACCCTGCAGGGTGACTTGAAACAAAAAATAAATAAAAATAAAAAAAATGTTGAAAATAAATGACCAAATTTAAGATAATATTTTATATATAAATGTAATCTACTGACGCAGACCTAAATTTTGATATACATATCTTTTTCATAAGATGCATGGGCTCTGAGAAAAAGCTAAGAAAACACAAAAAGTGTCCCAAGTCACCCCATTGTACGGTATGTTATGTCTCCATTATTCCACACATTGGCCAAGACTTCTGCTTATCAATTTCCTTGTTGATGAATTTCGCCTGGTACTCGTCCACCAGTAGATTTCTTCTTTCTTGCATTTGTCACTGATTTTCCTCCTAACTCTTCTATTGAATACGTATTCTGAGTACGATTTCCTTCGCACCTAGACAAAACAAGATCACTCGCTACTTTAAAACCTGTGCCGTTTACATATGTTTTTGACAGAGTATCTTCACAGCCCAGTTCTCCTGTTGGTTTCACCTTCCTGTAATGTCTGAATGTAAAATTTTTAATAATAAAGAACCTTGACAACGAGTTGACCACTACTGTGCTCTTCACTACCAGCAAGTCTATGTGGTCCCAGACGACACCAGCAGCACTCTTAGGCAGAAAGCCCAACCAGGTATGCATCTGTCTACCTGAAATAAAGTTGCAGAACGACCCTTGCGCCTAGTAAGGAGAAAACCCCAGTTCGAGTTTCTGCCTCAGGACAAATTTTCGTGTGTACGTGTTTTTCGATTACGACACCAACCAGTAGCTCAGACAAGCATATCGCAATTGAATATCTATTTAGGACATCTAAAGAATCACGCAGGAAGCGTAATTGTTCATTGTAAGAAATTAGAATTATGAACTTAACGCTCGAGGGGGCGCGTGGCGACTCTTTTGTGTTTCTTAGGTCTCATTTGTATTTTCATTGCTATTTACGTGGATTTATGAGTGACCAACGGAAGATTGTGTTCCATGTCTTACGTGTAAAACACTAAATAATACATAGAGACAATGTAATCATATTTCTTTATCGTAACAGTCAACTGAACAGCTTTACATTATTATGAAAGAGAACAATGCACACACACATTTGAAACGTCTTATTCTGAGTCGACTTGTGGCGTTGCTGTTTGCCACGACGCCGGCGGTCTACACAAGTTGCTGCGTTAGTAGAAGAAGAAGCGATAATTCGCTCCGCAGTGCGTCGGCTGCCGAGGGCGCCTTCAGTCTCGTTACCTCGTTGCCTAATCCGCGCGCTGGCCAATAGAATAAAAGGGGTCAGTACAGGATTACGGCAGAGTACGAAGCAGATAAAGAAGTGCTAACGTTCCTGGCGATCCATCCACAACGAGCCAGCAGCCTATGTTAGCAAAATCCGTAACACTACTACTGACTGATGTAGATCACTGCAGAATGATTGTAGCTAGGAAGATATTGTACCACAAGCACAACACCAAAGTGTTCTTTTCATCTGTAATAAAAATATATGTGGACTAATCACTTCTTTTAGTTCCAGACCTTGTCCAAATCCTTGCTATCCATGGCCCACCATCTCCATCTACTGCCGCATCCTGGAGATATAAAAACATTACGACCTTCCTATCGGTATCCACCAATAAGAATTAGGCTATACACTACTCAGGGTAGTAAAAATTTATGGCCCGTCGTCTCTGTTTATAGGGGTGAGTTATGTATGTCAGCTTCTATGCCCTAAACAGCTACCCAATTTGTTTAAAGAAGATCAATAATCTGTAGTTTAGCCAGTCTATTAATCTGCATATGATGACGTGAAAATGTATTTAACAAACATAAATTAAGTCTCTGAATGACCAACAAAACGGATTCTAAGATAAAGAAGTGATTCACTCACGAATTAATTCTTTATAAATGGAGCTTATTACTCTTACTAGCCATGAAACGTGGAGGTGGTCCTACTTTATACATCGGTAAATAACTGAATATTTCCCCTACTACTGTTCATGAGAGGCACAATAATTATCACACGCACTCGAGAGTAAAAGTTCCAAATTATCACTCGTGATTAAAGTATTTCTTATACAACACAGTTTTTAATCACACGAGTACACTGTTGCTGAATTATCACAGTTCCACAGCCCTAGTACCGTGCATAGTTTATCAAAGCAGAGACTAAGTTCTGCAGTCACAGTCCAGTCTCTTCAAATCACAAGTACGTAACGCGGCTTCAGACCGCCCAGCGTCACAACCTTTCACCACCACGTCCGAATCTCCTCCCAAGCGTTCGAAAGCATCCTAACGCCTCATCTTTAAAATACAATTTCCCTTCTAAAATATTATACTTTTGAATATCACAGAATTAAATGCTGTGACCACCTCCCTACAAATGTTGTTTACATTTAACAAACAAATATATATTTAACAATACTAAAAACAGTTGAGACTGAAGCTCTTTGCTCAGATAACCATTAAGCGTGGTGTCTCATTGTTCAGATATACTGCCGCCGTCGAAATATAGTTACACAATTAATATTTAATTGATCATGGCTTGTTCAGAAATACATATAATTGTTTATATATAAATTATCTGCTGCATATCTACTATTTTTAGTCGGCCATGAAATATTTAAGTGGCAGTCTACAACATAAAAACGTACGTTACTAAGAATAATATTAAATATAATAAAATACATATATAAATGTAATGCGTTTTGCTGGGTTCATGTTTTGTCTTTCTGTGGTGGAATCTCAACAGAAAGCAGAACAAGAGAGTAAAACAAAGTTTATTGAAAGAATACGGAAAGAACGTGGTACATCATTTAAGATAGGTAGTGTGGTGCAATGCTTCCCATTTGATTCTTAATCTGTTACTGATAAACACTACATATCAATAATTGTAAATATAAGTCTTATATTATTATTATTATTATTATTATTATTATTATAGTACTTAGATTGATTGGCTTTTTATGTGTAAGGGATATTGAAACTGTAATTAAGGCGTTTGACTCTCTCTACTGAATCCATTCATATCATTATATTTGCCATATGATCATTCCCTGATTTTATATTGATATTTAGAATAATGTTTGTGACTATATTGTTTTTCAGTTGCAATCTAAAATAGCCACCCTCGCTCAGTCAAGACAGACGCTACCTGTTTCCTAGCACATTAGGGAAACCCTGACTACCTGCTCCATCCCATTCACTAGCCGGTAGCCGGCCAGCTGGGGAACCCAATATCCTGGCAAAACCCGCCTTTCACATGGAAACAATCAGCTTCCCCCTGTATCTGTAATGTCACAACATTTGACAGTTTTCACATTTGTATGTGATAGTTACTTTCAGTTAGCAGACGAAATTGCGGCAAAAATCACATTTGATTGTAGTATTTATGTTTATTGCACGTCCGCAGTTTACACATCGTCCACGTTTCTTTGGCGGAGGCTCTCAAACTTTTGCTACTTCTGATTCTTTGTAATTCCAGAGGAAATTTCACTGTGGTATATGATAAGCCTTTCAGGAATATTCTTACTGGGATTTGAGGATGGTTAGAGTTTGCATGGATGATTATATGGGCATTGATACCTGCAATGTCCACCAGCGCAAAAAAGTATTGCGAAGGGGGAAGTTAAAATTTCAGCTTTACTCAAAAATGGGAAAAAGTTGCTTTAAACATCAAAATGGTTTCTGTAAAATATAGGGTGATATCGTGCAGTCAGATTCGGATAGGATTGGGACATACTAACTACATGGGGAATGTTCGTGCGCCCTAAGGCCGTTTACTGCGTAGTGCGCGGCCGTTCTCTGTCGGAGGATGAAGTCCTCTTTCGGGCATGGATGTGCGATGTTCTTAGTATAAATTAGTTTGTACGTCTAGGGAGTGATGACCACTGCATCAGTTAACTTACTACATGGCTTGAAATAAAACGTTAATTTGTAAGGGAAACTATTAAAGTTTTACTGATAAATGAATTCTTACTACAGCAACAATGGCAGCGCAAGCACATACCTCAAAAGTTAGTCTCTTCAAGAATACAATATTTTCCATCTCTTACAGAACTTTTCTCTCATGATAAGGTGCAAATTGCAATTGCACTTCAGAAATCTTTGTCATCATAAAGTACAGAACACGTTCGTGGTTACAACTAGCCGGCCACTCTTTCACTCGCAGCTAACTGACAAGGGACTTCCGCCGCTCTGCCAAAGCCAAAGATCATGCTTTTAATATCCTTATTTCAGTCACCGATCACCAATTTTCTCGCCGTTTTGACGACCGGTTTCGGTCATGGGTGATCATTTTCAAGTCTCAATACTGATTTGCTGCTTCAGTTTACACAGTCTCTTCACTGTGCCGTAAGTCAGACATGGCACTAGTTTCACAAGCTGCGACCGTAAACGGCCTTCAAAACGACGAGAAAACTGGTAATCATAGACGGAAATAAAGATATTACAACGAATTACATAAAGGATCACTTAAAAATTCGCGACTGTGTCGCAGCTTGTGAAAGCATGCTAACCGCGTGCAACATAGATCGTATACATACTGCAAACAATACAGAAACCGTACAGTCTTCCTACCATGTTCCTACCACGTCGCGTCTCCTTGCGGTTGCTGTATTAGACATGGAATCTGGAACACAAAAGGTTGATAAATATTAATCTTAATCTAACCGCCTAAGCGCCTATCTGAAACTGTAAGCCGAATCCTGCACTTCTAATACATCACAGAGGTGACTGGGACGTAATTAGAATAAGTACTGCTGATAATTATAATTTTATCCTTAAGAATAAACCAAAACACAACATTGTACATATTGAGAGTATATTGAATCGTTAGAAGAATAAATGATGAAATTAGTAGGTGATTTGGGAGTATACATGATATGCTGGTCACCACTACCACCTACAGAATCAACAACGGCTTCAATCCAATTGAGCCATACTGGAATGACCGCTATGTCTGTGGCGCCATGTCATGGATTACGCGCCGCTCCAGTCGATGGTTTGGATCCTCCCTCGAACATGGGTGTATGTGCTGTCGTTAGCGTAAGTTAGTGAAAGTAGTTTGAAAGTCTAGGGCCCCTTAGGTTTATAAACATTTGAATAAATTGGTTTTCTAGACGGTAAAAGTATACGCTAATCATTGACGTGATTTGACCTGGTTTCCGCAGCTCATTCAGAAAGGTTTCGAATTAAATATTGAAGCGGTGCGTCACTTAAAGCGCGTGACATGGCGTCGCAGATCGCGCTGCCAATCCAGCCCGGCCCATGTATATTAAAGCCGTCTGGAGGTGGTAATAGTTTGAGATTACCGAATACTATGTCGCGACACACACTGTCTGTGACCCAACTTTAATATGTTTCGTGTTTTGTCCAGCCATTTTAATTAATTTCACAAGTCGAGAGAACTATCGCTTTAACAAGGCGACCACTTGGATATCGAATATTAGTAATTTTTTTATGTTTTTGGTAGTTGAAGTGCGCAACTCAAAGAGCAGCTATCTAATGCTAATCGATGCAGCTCTCAAACAATCTCGAGAAAATCGACTTTGAATATTCTTTAGGCTCTTTAATTACATGTGATAACCACAAAATTTCTATCGTCTACTCGGGCTCATCTGTACTGTTTCAAATTGGTAACCATGAAATCGTACTGTTGCTTGTTTGAATCCCGGTATTTTTTATTTTATTCACTAATTTCTTTAATGTTTTTGCTGCGTTCGAATATCTGTACCATTCAAATACGGACTTCAAGAGCTATATTACTTTTCCAAATTTCATAGAATGTAGTTAACAATGATGACTGCTGTTACATAAAAATCTGCAATTACATTTACGCAGCTATATTGGAAAACTCTTTACAAAATAAATGCGGCGTTTACTGATTGCGCGGGCTTTTCGCGTTGGAGGTGTAAGTCCTCCTTGAGGCATGAGAGTCTGTTGTCCTTATCAAAGTTAGTTCAAGCTGTGTTTAGGTCATAAGTATAGGGTCCGATAACCTCAGCAGTTTGGTCCCTTAGGTTTGAATAAACTGAAAGGCAAGGTCAACTGTCGTCACGAAGTAGTGAGTTGCACACCAGTCTGTAAAACGTGTAATATATGATGCTTTCTAAAGTAGAACCACAATTACTAACAAAATTAATAAGAATTGGAAATTAAGAACAAAAAAGGACGTACATTTGTAATCAAAAAGTTTCGATTATATTAATTTTAAATTTATCTCACGTATTTCAACAAAACTAAGGAAACAAAAGACGAAAGAAAGATTCGAACCTTCGAATCTGAAATACGTTTGGTTGTCGGTTTGCAATGTTACCGATAAGCCGCATCGAATATTAGAAGCTTCGTCTTTTTTACATGAAAAACTTCAAGTTCTATGTCCTCGAGAGTTTTGACTGTTGCATCGAATGGCTCTGGCTGAGTTCTACAGGGTGTCTCACGAAAGACGCCTGCCAGGCGTCCGCGGATCGCGCAGTACGGCTCCTGGCCGCCGCCACCGCATCCGCCGGCAATGGCAGCGCCCGATTCTCCGACTCTATTGTGCCGCAGGTGCATACACTGAGTTAAAGTCTAGAAAATATTGCCATCTGGGTAACCTAAGCTTACTTTTATTTACAGTAGATGTTCAAAAAGATGTCCCTCCATAGAAAGAGCAGTCTGACATTTCTTGAGCCGGCCGCGGTGGCCGAGGAGACTAAGGCGCTCCAGTCACGGTCTGCACGGCCACTACGGTCGGGGGTTCGAATCCCCCCTCGGGCATTTGTGCCGTCCTAGTTCGTAAGTAGTTCATAAGTAGTTTGTAAGTTTAGGGACTGATGACCACGTAGTTAAGTCCCATAGACTTTACAAACATTTTTGAACATTTCTTGAACACATTTGCGAACACTCGACGAATTTCAGTTGCCGAAATCAGGGAAATGATTAGTCGAATCCTGTCTTCCAACTCTTCGAGTGTATGGGGATTGCTTGCATACACCTTGTCTTTTAACATTCGCCAATGATAAAAGTTAGAGGTATTTAGATGTGGACAACCAGGAAGCCAGTCAACTATCCTATCAGCAGAAACACTTTGTTTTGCCGCCACAGAAGCATTGACAATGTGTAGTCTTGCATTGTCCTGCATGAAATAACCGTACAGCTTTTCATTGGGTAAAAGTTCTTGAAAAAATGGATGCAGGATATTATTCACATACCTGTCAGAATTTATATTTCATAAAAATAGATTAGCCCAATTATTCGCCTCGCACTAATTGCACACCACACTCCAGTTTCCACGTCATGAAGAGGTTGTTGATGTAACTCATATGGATTTTCTGAGCTCCAACGTTGATTGTTCTGCGTATTTACGTAGCCTGACAAATGCAGCCATGCTTCATCAGAAAAATAAAGCAATCCCTATACACTCAAAGAGTTGGAAGACAGAATTCGACTCGTCATTTCCCAGATTTCGGCAGCCGAAATTCGTCGAGTGTTCGCAGATGTGTTCAAGAGATGTCAGATTGCTCTTTCCATAGAGGAACACCATTTTGAACATCTACTGTAAATAAAGGTACGCTTAGGTTACTCAGATGGCAAAGTTTTTTAGACTTTAACTCAGTGTATGTGCCCGCGGCACAATAGAGTCCGAGAATCTGCGCTGCCATGGTCGTCGGATGCGGTGGCGGCGGCCGGGAGCCGTATCGCGCGATCCGTGGACGCCCGGCGAGCGTCTTTAGTGAGACACCAGTTGTTTGAGTAGTGTACTTCAAGTACCATGAATGTATAAAAATACTGAAAACGGACAAACAAGTGATGTGACATTTCGCTTTATTATGTAATTAAAACATTTTCTGTCGAAGACCAGATCAAAATATTACCTTTAATTAACGCAGCCAGTTGGCTATGATCAACCAACCAAAAGATTTATGTACGGTTGCTGCCTTTTTTTTTTTTTTTTTTTTTTTTTTTTTTTTTTTTTTTTTGTAACGGTGAAAGCTTTATAGTTCTGTGGTATCAGAATCTCTCCATCTTTGTAATATACAAAGCATTTAGAGAGTTAAAAAGTGTTTCTGGCCTTCCGACCCGTGATATATATGGTTACCCAGAGCTTCTTCCATTACCACAATCTGCTAGACTCACGTCAGGTCGTGATGCAATGAGCAATCTGGTTCACTCCTTTCAAATGCCAACTACTTGAAATCAGACTGTAATACGTGACCCCTCGTTGCTCATATTTCTTTGGTGTTTTGCCTATTTCCCATTGTGTAGTTGAATTCATTCTCTCCCTACTCCATGGGTCTTTTTCATAGTATCTCCACCTGCCTTACCTCCAAAAGAGTCTCCCACACCCTCTCTCCTGCCCTTTATCTTCTCTCACTCTTCCCCCACCCCCTATTACCCCCACCTCCCGGTAGCTCGCTCCCTCGCTGCCTTTCGTTCTCATATCCATTTCCGGTGCGTATGAGTGTGGTTGCCAGTGGATTAACGCGTGGACGCGTCTCAACGGAGTGAAGTCCGCAGCGGCAGGAGGCGGAATCTTCCGTAACGACCTGCGGCCAGATTTGCTCCGCTGTATGAGCCGCTTTTTTCGCGTGGTTTTTTATTCGCCTTTTTATTTTTCGCCCACCTGACGCCAGCGGGTTTCGTGGCCGAAGTTGGCACAGCCGGCGCCGCAGTGCAGTGGCTGTTTGCCGCTGTTAGCAGTTCCTACACCACACCCCTGTTCGTACGCCGCAGTCGCTCGATTTGAATATTATGTGGCGACGCCATTCGATGCACTGTGTTGGACTTCTGCTACCGTTGCCTACGTGTACCTACGCCGTTACGAATAGTGAATTCGTGAAAAAAAACCATGCCCGATACAAATAAATATATTTTGTGAAATTATTGCTTTACATTTTAAAAACAGATGTAAATAAGCATCACACATTCCGAGTGTTTAAAAAGTTTATAATGAAAAATAATATTCAAAAAAATGTTCAAATGTTTGTAAATCTATGGGACTAAACTGCTTGGTTATTAGTCCCTAGCTTACAAACTACTTAAACTAAGTTAAACTAACCTAATGACAACACATACACCCATGCCCGAAGGAGAACTCGAACCTCCGACGGCGAACGGCCGCGCGCACCGCAGCACGGCGCATCAGTGCGCTCGGCTATTTCGCTGCGGCAAAATAATAATCTTCATAACTGGATGTTATTTTGAAAGAACTTCCCGCAATTTGCCTGTAAGTTAATAATTTCTCTGAACCATGGTTTCCTGATGACGAATCTCGATTGAAGTTAGAAGTGAAAATCTATAATAGTCCTAAATTGTAGTACTGAATCGAGAAAAAAGTATAATTGCATCCCAAAACATGTCTAACTGGCAGGTCGCCGTCTAATTTTCTGTTTTCATTTGTTTTGTTTCAGTCTCTCTCGACCATATAAATAACAACGAAAGCATATCCCATAAATAACTGCTAACATCTCTTTTTCTGTGGTAGAGTTATTCGTCTCAGCTTTATTCGCTGTTTTGGAAGTTCATTTTTTACGTCGGACGCAGTTGAGAAAACGGTACGTTTACAATATCTTCCTTCTTTTTGTAACGTGACTACGTTACTGTGAGTTTAAAAGGCGGTCACCATTTTGTCCGATGGCACCCGAAATGGAAGTTCGAAAAACAATAACGTTCTGAGGCCGAAACCAGCATGACCAACCTCTACGGACCCGGTTTGGCCTTCAGAGTATCGGCACTTGAGATCATTAGCAGGGCGCTGTACTACTTCGGCGCACATCTCTTCGTTCGCCAACTTGATATTAATAGTAGACCACTGTACGAATTAAAAACTTAATTCTGGTAAGAGGTATCCAGATAAGAATTTACTGTTATAAAAAAGCTTAATTTTGGCAGTAAAATTACCAAAATATCCGTGTGAACTACCGGCTACTCCCTGCTGTAAAACCTTGTTCCCTGGCCCTAATTGAGAACGGGAAGTTAACGATACAGTGGCCAATATACGTCGCAGCTTACATGAAATTACACACAGGCATTATTAAACAGGCCACCACAATTAGTTATTTCATAAAGGTGGCGCAACGGAACTTAAACATAAATATTGCATCTCAGCTTGTTCTCAGCACTGGTGAAAAACAATATTAAATAAAAAGGGGGAAGGTGCTCGAGAACTACAATTTATAGGCAAGTCAAAATTATACTGAACTTGTTTATTCAGGTCGAACGCATGCAAAATGGGGAACCAATTTTGATAATACATTAACATGCATCTTCTTACATGAGCTAATACTGACGATGCCCAGCATTAAATTTAACATACATTATACGAAACTTGAAGCTACTGGGGGGAGGATTTACAAACAACACTCACTCGCTCACACACACGCAATGCAACAGCGAAACTCACCAAAAATCAGCGTCCTGAAGCGAGGCAGAAGCAGGCGCCGCTATCGTAGGCGAAATTCAGCAAACCCGGAGGTACCACACAACACAATATACAATGAAACTGCGAAGATGGCTCTGGTCTGTCGTGCCTAATTTGAGATGGTGCGTGAGTATAGGAAAGTTAAGTTGCATTTAGATTAGGCCGCGTACAAACACGCTTACGGTGACACACGGCTACGTTACATGGTCGCACTCCAGTCAAGGTGAAGTGGTTAAACATTGGATACATTACACAAAATCACGGCGGACTCTAAACTTGGAATCAGTAAACTATCTAGGCACTGGTTTTATGAAAAGTGGCGTGAATTCAGGTGACTAGCTGCAAACCCCTGAAGTCGGAGTTCGGACCCACGTGGTTCCGAAAACCGATAAAAACGTATAAATTCAATATCCGAAACATAAAATGAACTACGGGATGCAACCCCTAGAACTGCGTAGAATTTCATAAGGAAGCTACTGAAATTCAGCAACTTGGAGCATTCACAGAGACGGAAAAAGTCCAGTCTCAAAACCAGGAGAAGTGAAATAATTACAAAGTCGAAAAATTAAAAATAAGAACTACGGCATGCAACCCATAGAAATGTTTAGAATTTAATAAGCCGGCCGCGGTGGTCGAGGCGACTGAGGCCCTTCAGTCACGGTCAGCACGGCCACTACGGTCGGGGGTTCGAACCCCCCCTCGGGCATAGATATTTGTGCCGTCTTTAGTCTTAGCTAGTTCATAAGTAGTTTGTAAGCTTAGGGACTGATGACCCCGTAGTTAAGTCCCATAAGTTGTACAAACATTTGAACATTTTGAGCATTTAATAAGCAAGCTATTGAAGGAAGTTGTACAAGGCTCAGAGAGTATTATTGACAAAGACTGAGTGCATACTACAACTTCAGAGAAGAAACAGCAAATTAGTGGAAACCAGAAGGATACCCGCATAGTTACTTGCCTGATGGGCATGGAACAAACAGTAGTGGAAGCTGAAGGCTTTGTTATAAGATTCGACCACGTGGATCACATATCACTCACGGAAGGAAATGGTAAAAAAAAAAAAATTACATGCACTAGACAAAAATGAACGTATCGTCTGTTAATAATCGGTCTCCACAAAGCTACTGAGAATTTACACCAAGTTTGTACACCGCCAAAATCACAAAAGGTTTGAATACCCACGGCCATAATCAAACTGCAACTACTAACACATACACCACGTTTATCTGTTGGAAATCACTGGATTGAAAAGCTAGAACACATTTCCGCGCACGATCGGAAAAAAATATTCCGAAAAATGAATCTACATTCAAAAGTGTAAGTTAATCACGCTAGATAATGAATCACGATCATCTACGCAGGCACAAGAGCAAAACCAATCTTACCTTACCACGATCCCAGCACAAAGTGAAGATCGAGCATCCAGGTGCCATGGGAAAGCTACCGGAAACTGGAGAATCCAGTCATAACAACCAAATCGGTTGAAATTTTAATATATTGTTTTATGATAATGTAGTGCGATATCTAGGGACGTGAAGCATGACTCGTCAGCTGGCAGGATGATGCTCACCGTCTTTTTCGACGTCCGAGTTCCGATACTCGTCGAATATCTCGAGCACGGGAAAACCATTAACACTTGTACTGTGAGACACTCCGTGGCATACGTTCATCAAGGCTAAATGGCCTGGGCTGCTCATGGAGTGAGTGATTCTCCTCTATGATAAGGCGCGTCCACGCGTCCTCAGGGTCACATAAAGTGTACTGGCCAAGTTCAAGTAGGATCAGCTTTGCCATCCGCCCTACAGCCCGGAAATTCGCCCTTTGACTTCCATATGTGTGGTCCGCTGAAGAGACATCTCGAAGGGAAGCGCTTCAGCCCGGACGACAAACTGGACACAGGAGAAGACTGGTTCCTGTCACAGCCACTGGAATTTTGGGAACAGCGAATCCTTCGGTTCGTTAAACAGTGGAGTAATTGTGTTCAGGCCTCTGGTGATTACTTTTGAATAAAGATTTCAATACGTACTACCATGCGCAAAAATATCCGAACGACCTGAATTGCGTTTCGCCTGATGTGCATGCAACCCAAATAACGTACGTGTCTTGCGGCTGCTCTGCTCACTCCGCTGTATAGTCGTTCGACTATTCAAAATGGAGCCACAACAGACAACTGCGCTTTATGGCAATCATTCCAGATGTAAATTAACACCACAATTTTGCAAATAAAAGGAAACACGTTATTAAGTTCTTAACGTTTATTAAATCCAATTTATTACAATGACATATCTTAAACACTGTCAAATATATTACAGTCTCATATAACAATCTCCGTCACACAAAACATTAATTAATCCTTAAACGACATTTAATATTATTACAGAGAACACATTTTACTATAGTATCGTAAATCCTAAAGTCCTGCAGAAATTCGAAGTACTTTGGTACTCTAAATCGTTTTCTCTCAATTGCGAAACGTCGTTCCACTGGCGAGCGGATTTTTATTAACCGATTGTTGAACTAACCAGATAATAAAAACTCAATTAACAGCAGCAAACGCACTATGGAAACTTCAATATTAACTGCATATCACCAACATTTTCTCCGTATTCATACCTGAACAAATATTTGTACACAGCTTTGAACTTGAATTGATATGACAAACTACCTTGTTCTGCAATCAAACCAACCATCTGTAGCCGTAGCTAACCTAACAATGCTTTCATGTTTTATAGATACTTGATTATGCCTAAGATTCTCACAGCTGACGAAGCATAAAGATGTGTGAAATATTGGAGGTTTCCTCACAAATATCAGAACGCGCAAATCAAATCATATTTAAATGCCAATTATTAAAATATTTTTAATTTTTTTTTTTTTTTTTTTTTTTTTACTGAACCAGGAACTTAATAATCACCGTTATGTCCCTAATCACAAGTGCCCAGACTCATTTCAGTGTGGAACTGACATACGAGGCTGCTCCTGTCGGAGGTTCGAGTCCTTCCTCGGTCAGGGGTGTGTGTGTGTGTGTGTGTGTTGTCCTTAGATTAGTTTAACTAGTTCTAAGCCTAGCGACTGATGACCACAATAGTTTGGTCCCATAGATTTACATTTGATTTTGAGTTACATACCCGGTATCTAAATGGAAAATAACTAAGTGAAGTCAGATGTCAGTAGTCGAATTATTTCACCAGCAGCGGGATGTTTGAATCTGTAATCAGGATATAATTACGTTATGCGTCACCTGGAATCGAACCCCGAACCTACCGATTTCCTTTCTAAGCACGAATGGACGTTAAATCTCAAATGTTAACTCAACAGGAATGACTATTCGTGCGTGTCTGAGAAGTAAGAAACGGCACTTATCGTTGTTATAATAATAATAATAATAATAATAATAATTTCGTGTGGCTCAGTGTTCTGATGCAAGTCATTCAACTGTGCGCCACTTTAGAGACTTGCATGTCCCTAACCTGCCTCAATTATCCAACCGGGAAAGACGACCTACAGTTTAACGTGGAATCCAAACCACGTGTGGTTTATTACGACTCCTCACATAGTTGAGACGTGAATGCTGGGTTCAAACACAGATTGCAAAAAAAAAATCGGTGATCTGACTAGGTTTCGAACCCGCGACCCTTGAGTTACCATTCAACCACTTTACCCCAAGACCACCGCACCACCCTGGTTTATGTTAGTAATTCACGAAGAGACATTCAATATTATTTTTTTACTAGTAGTTGAGTGTGCTCTATCTAGGGCGTCAAATGAAATTATGAATATTTTGTGCTGGACCTGAATACGAATCCATTTCACGTATGAAATTTCAATATACCATAAGCACGCATTTTCCCCTAAATCATTTATGTAAATAAGGAACAGCACATTGAAATGGCTTACCAAATCTGGGATGTGCAATATATAGTAGGCTATGATGCTATGTTTAAAATAGGGTTCGAATTGTTTTCAATCTGGATGATTGTAATGTTGAAGTAGAATTTTCCGTCGTTGTTCTCACAAAACATTTGTTATTATTTTGAAATTATAGCATGAATATAATTAAATTTCAAGTTTAGGTCACGTGATCAAAAATGCTCTGTTATTGGCTTAAACCCTGGTGATTTCTGGTGATTTCACACAACACGAGGAAGAAGACGCCATATGCGTGTTAGAGCAGTGTTAGCGAAGGTTACTAAATTTTTCCTTACTTTTTCTGTGTAAAATTAAGTTTCTTGTGATGGAAAACGCATTTATAATTTTTTTGTAAGAAGGGAGAAAATTATGTGAAGTCTGATAGTGAAAAAAACCGGAAGTTGATGCGTTTAAGGTATCTTAGTTTCTCGACAACAACCCAGATTTTTACGTACCGTAAGTAAGAAAGGTGAAAGTTGCATTTAAAGTAAAACATATATTTGTTTATGTCAACAGACTGACTCTAGTCCAAAGATACAAACTATTACACACCATAAACGTGTGTAAATATGGTTTGCGTCTTAGATTAAGTCTTAGTATTTCTACCAAATACATTTCACATTTACATTAACTCTGTTATAAAAGCCACTGCAAAAATTACACGGTAAGTGTGCTACTACGTAGTTACATTTCGGATTCCGATTAATTCATGTGTATATGCAATTTAATCTTGCGCGCTAGTCACTTTCCACAAATTAATATGCATTTTTCTCGTGCTATTTGGTTACTAAGAAATTGATCAAGTTAAATCGGAACTTGTTAGGCTAAAGAAGGATGAAATTAAAAGGCTAACTATCTTGGCTTACGTGCCAAAATTAAAATATTACAAGAAAAAATTTCGAAGTTTTGAATTGACTTAATCAGCTCCACATAAGCTTGGTAGATATGCGGTTCCAGTATCGTTCACAAATTTTGCATTCCGTGTTCAAATCCAGTTGGTTTCACTATATGCGCTAAAAAGGAGTTTTTTTGAGACAAAGTGTTGATGTCTTTATCATATACTGAAACACTGACTCACCGACGTAAATATTGAAAAGACAACCATCATGAAATTTGTACTTTCATCAACTATGTTTGTTAACGCCTTAAAATACAAAACTCTGGTGTGTTATATCGTGAACACCTGTTTCACAAATGTAAAAATCATTTCACTGATGTGTACACAATAATACTATACACCTTTGCGGCTGCAGAGCATGATTCTTAATACCGGTTGTGAACTAATAGAATAATAATTGTTGTACGGAGTGTTTGCTTGCATCAAAGTAATCCTCCCAAAATTAAACGCACCAAGTGACCGCTATCTGATTAGGATCTCTAAGAGCGAGTATAAACCACATTTTATGCCTTTATCATTGCTTGGAACATGCAAAATCATATTTTCTAGATTTTTAAAGATTTATTTGTACAGTTCGGCACTACGCAATATTTGTAGACCTTTTCCCAAAATACGAATGCACAGACAATGTATCACTGTTAGTGAATGTTACAACAGTAGGAGCACACCATGTGGGTTGAGTTTACAGGCATCACATGACTCAAAAGAAGCGTTTTAGCTAAATTTTAAATTATATTTGAATTCCTTTTGCGCTTGTTTTCAAAGAATACTGCAATTGACAAGGAAAACAAGTCATGTTATGAAATGTTTGTAAATATTTGGGACTGAACTACCGTGGTTATCAGTCCCTAGGCTTACAAACTACTTAAAATAATTTACAGTAATGTAAGGACAACACACACACACACACACACACGCACACACACATGCCCGAGGGGCAACGCGATTTCCGACGAGGAGCAACCACACGCTCTGCAGCAAGGCGCCTTAGAGCGCTCGGACGTTCCACCGCAGCTCACGTTTTGACCTTAAGATGACACGATCACCCATTTAAGATGATTACCAGAGAACAGTCAAATACCGTGTTGCCCTTGAGAAAAGCATTTGCTTTCTGCATTCTGTCTACCATTCCCCATTCTCTCTCTCTCTCTCTCTCTCTCTCTCTCTCTCTCTCTCTCTCTCTCTCACACGATCTGCCCATGTCTCTTCGTCCCCTTCTACCTACTCCAGCCCCTCCTCTTTCCTCTGTCTATCCCGCAATCCTGTCCGTCCTATACTTCCTTTCATCCAGTCTTCCATCTCTTCTTCCTCTCTCTCTCTCTCTCTCTCTCTCTCTCTCTCTCTCTCTCTCTCTCTCTCTCACCATCTCCTCTTCCTTTCTGCCTCTCTTTACCTCGTCGTAGATTCTGGGAATTAAGGAAATAAAACTTAAGGACTTCATAGGATTATGTGATAAGAAGGTGACGAGAAAGCTTCTCTTACAGATAAAGAAAGCGAAATAACGAATGCAAGAAGCAATATTATTTACAGACTTTATTACTAAGATGTTTTGATTTCCACTGCTGACCAGATCGTAAAACTAGATGTTGTGACATTGTAGTTTAGCGTTGTCTATAGAATGTGATTTCACAAAACCTTGCTACTTTTATGTGTCATTTCTACCATAAAACCGGATCGGTACACAGGCCAGAAGTTGGTATTATTTTAAAACTTTGATTCAGTAATCATTATTGGAGATTTCAGTGCTCGATAGAAAGGCAACAGTCTTCTTAACGGCATCGTGTAGAAATGACTTTAAATTTCGTATCATGTAAGTTTCTGTTGCCTCTAGGTATAATTATTATTAAATTCGGTATTTCACCTTTCGTTTTCTACTATCTGAATTATGACTGCACAGTGATATAATGACGAAAGTGTATAGTTTCCATGTCTGTTTGTCCTTCTGTTTTTCAAGTGATTTCCTTAAATTATTCTAGGCAAATGGCAACATGGTTCCTTTTCAAAAGCATAGCCAATTTCCTTCCACATTCTTAACGAAACAATCCGAGCTTGTGCTCCATTTCAAATAACCACGACGTCGACAAGATATTAAATCCTAATCCTGCTCTTCTGGTTTCGTAAATTTTACGTGATACTCAACAAAGTCGATGAACAGGTGTATTGGACGCCAAGTTAATATGAATCCTCTTCACCCACAGATGTATCGTGGATTTGCTGTATCCTAGAGCACGGGAAATGGCGCTGATACTGTATCACTCTTCATAAAGTGCAAGAATGCGACCTTTATCAAAGCTCTTGAGTTGTGGCATTTCGCAGGTAAACACCTATGGACAAGGCAAGAGGAATCGAAGTGACATACGATGTGGAGAACACTTTCTTTGCTTAAGAAGTCAAACTCATTCCCAACTACTTGCTCTGAAAAAGAGTTCATAAACAAGTTCCTAGTAAGTATTATTACGAATATAGTGGAAATGAATTTTGTATCTAAATTTCACGTATGACATTATACCAGTCAGTAAGGAGAGCGTATTCGAATGGAAGCATGGCGTGGTGAGTAAGACGGTAAGTTGGTAAACTGTCATAAATCAATTCAAATCACGCCATGCCTAGTAATTTTAATTCGTTGTAAACAAAGTATTCTTTTATGAAGAGTAAACGTAAATCTAGCTTTCGAAGTATTCATAACACATTATACATTTTTGCATACACCTACGTTTGAGCATTAGCTCTGTCTTCTGTTGATAATCGTTTGGCATTTTTATCTGTACAGTACTTTATGGTCTTTATTTCAGCTGATGATTGCCATAGCTACAGAAACACAACTTATGATACTTCTTACGGCAAAATACTTATGCTATCAGGCGAAAAGATTAATCTGGCCCAGATCTCATCCTACCCTGACAACGAGCTTTTCTTATTTAGGAAATTTGTGAAAGATGATATGTCGGGTCCAGACTCTGGTTTCCCTTCAAAACGAATAAATCCCCTCGGTGGTCTCGGGGTAAAGCATTCGACTCGAAACCGAAGGGTCGCGAGTTCGATACCCGGTCGGAGGTCAGATTTTTTTAAGTCTCCGTTTCAATCCGGCCTTTACCTCTCAACTATGTGAGGAGTCACCAGAAACGACACGTGGTTCGGATTCCACGATAAGCTGAAGGTCCCCTTTCCCCAGGTGGATAACAGGGGTAGGCTAGGGACACGCAAGTCGCCGAAGTGGCGTCCAATCGAAAGACATGCACCAGGCCAATGAACCACACGGAAGTTTAGCACGTTTTAAGAGGAAATGAAATTCCTTCACGAAATTTCTTAACAACGTGAACTAGTCGTTTGTGAATCAATTACCGGGTTTATTTCTCTGGTTAGAAAGTAAATCTACCAGGAGGTAAGGGCGAGAGAAAAGTCTCGTACTGGAATGTCAGGCAATTTTTATTTCAGTGAGTACAAAAATCAAGTAAAACAAACAATGAAGTTGCAGTTTAGGTCAAGCATATACAGAAATGTAAGCCACAGTACAAGTAAATTCTCGAATCCATATGCATTGCATACACGCGCATTAAGTGTTGTAGTGTTGTTATGGAGCCAAATAATCCAATGCCGTATTTCCTTGTAAGAAAGAGCAGACGTTAACAGTCTTCACTACATCACACTGCTTCAGCTGACACGACTGACAAGGAGAGAGTCTGACATGTGTATATTTTTAACTGGCACGATCATATCCACTTCACCAAGTGAAGATCGTCAAGTTGCACCGTAGTTAACAATCCGTATTCAACCGAATTATTTCGCTATCGACTCGGGCAGAGCCGATTTATCGTTGCCAGTAACAGGCAGAATACACGGAAGCTTTTCTTATATTACAAAACTTTATTTTACAAACCAGTGATCCTTTAAGGTCCACGTGTCTCGTATTTAATTTAACTTGAATCGTTAAAAATTATGATGTTGGACTGGGATTCTAATTCGGATCTTCTCTTTTTCTCAGTCGACCCTCTCGGAATCATATAGGTGAATCACTTCGTTGCTTTCTCCGAGACTGCCGACTCCTCTAGGTCTCCACGAAAGGCACGTATATGGATTCGAATCCAGGTCCAGCACAAAATATCCATAATTTCATTTGACGCCCTAGATAGGGCACACTGGACTACTAGTAAAAAATAATATTGAATGTGTCTTCGTGCATTATGAACGCGAACCAGGGTGTCGCAGTGGTGTTGTGCTCGTCAGTTCCGTCGCGACAGCGGCCGAGTGAGGAAGTGCGGCCTACCTCGCTGGGCAGCGGCCTACGGCGCGTGCTGTTGACGGAGTTATTTATTTCCTGTAAGTACTGATACGAAAACATCATGGACTCCTCGATGAGACATTGTAACCTGAAGTTTGGATTTTCGTTCGGCTATGGACGTCCCAAAGTCTCCAGCGTTGTCGACTGGTTGTATGACGACATAGGTTTGAAGGACGAAGATGTAATAGGAATGCAGTATGATTTCCTAGAAAACATATTGTACGTGAAAATAGTTGACGAAGACATTTGTCTACGGATTATGGCTAAAACGAAAGGTTCTATCAACTTCGTTCACGATAATGGAGAAATTAGTAAGGTGTCTGTTAGCTTTGCTGGTTTAGGTCTCCGTACTGTGCGGATTTTCAATGTTCCCTTTGAAATGCCACTCGAGAAATTCGAACAGGCACTTACGCCTTATGGAAACGTACTCGAGATTCAACGTGAGAAATGGTCTGGACTAAAACACTTCAACGTCGATAATGGCGTAAAAAGTGTTACCATCGACTTGCGGAAGCACATACCGTCACAAATCATGATTCAAGGGTTCCGTGCTCTCGTAATTTACGAAGGCCAACCCCGTACTTGCGCTAAGTGTAACTCACCGGAACACCTACGCGCAGAATGTCCCAACATACGGAACGTGCGTAGAACCACCCACCCTGTACAACTACCGAATAACCCTGCAGAATCGGGTGGCGAGACGTACGCAACCGTGCTCGCCAATACCTCGCCACGTAGAAACGAGCAGTTACAGCCTCTTCCTGGAGTACAACCTGCTGTGCCTGATCCCGTTATAAATACGATTAAGAACCCAGAGCCCCCAGTCAGCAGCATTACTGATGCGGGTAGACAAGAGGAAACGGACGCCCTAACGGCTATGTCCACAACGGCGGCCGAAGAGACGCGGCCCTGTCAACAGCAGCAGACAGCGGCCAGCGCGGAACCTGGTGGTACGCAGCACCGCCAACAGGTGGCGCCGCCTGTAGCGACACAGGCCTCCGCTAAAGTACGGGAACCGGACAACGAAATGGATACTTCAGAACCAAAGTCCGATGTTGAAAAATCCTCACAGTCAGCCAACCATTGCCACACTAGCAAGGAAACGGCAGATACGCAACGAATGGAGATCAACTCCTCACAACAGAGGAATACTAGAGCTAAGAAGTTGCGAACGCAAACGGAAGAAGAACTTCAAGACTTAGATCGAAAACGACAAAGAACCAAGAGGATCCTTAAAAATGGACACGCCGACCCCACGAACACCACGGAGGAAGACAAGGGAAAGCAACGAGCGCAGGCTCCCGCGCCCTCCCGACCTGAAACGACACAGGAAGAACCGACGGATGATACACGACACCACCCACCGGATAAACCAACTGCATGGGCTGAAGAAATGGAGGATTAAATCCACACAGACCCATGCAAGATTATAAAGTCGCAACCTTAAACATCAATAGGTTAGAAACCGCACGAAAAGTACAAGGTTTAAAAGATTACATTTATGCTGCGGATATCGACATACTCATGCTCCAGGAAGTTTGTACTACAGATTTAGGCAATATATATGGCTACGACGTGAATTTTAATATTGGACAAGAAAGTGGAACCGCTATATTGGTACGACATGGCATACATTACGAAATGACAGCACTGCTTGAAAACGGCCGGGGCATCTCGTTTCAAGTACAAGATATCCTTTTAATTAACATCTACGCCCCGTCAGGCACTGGAAATAGACGTAGTCGCAGCCAGTTTTATCGGGACGACTTGGCCCGTCTCATTCCGAGAGCGAATTCGAACATAATTTTAGGAGGAGACTTTAACTGCGTCCTCCGCCGAGAGGACCAAATTCCTAACTTTAACTATTGTGACGAGCTTCACGTTTTAACGGAGAGCCTCCATATGGTAGATAGCTGGATAAACCTGAGACCGAACTCCCAAGGATTCACCTTTGTCACAAACACGTCCGCTAGCAGATTAGATCGTATCTACTGCACAACAGACCTTTCCAGATCCGTGAGAAACTGCGAAATATGGCCGGTTAGTTTTTCAGACCACTGTGCGTATCACGTATGGGTGAGACTCACGCAGCAAAAAACCTTTCTTGGACGCGGAGTCTGGCAGTTAAATCTTTCACTTCTCCAAGACGACTGTTTAAGACAGGATGTAATTGAAACGTGGAACAGATGCGTTCGACTTCAAGCCCGATACCGAGAACGCTTGGCTTGGTGGATAAACTGTGCCAAACCACAGATCCGGAAAACCATCATACAGTACGCCAGACAGAAAAAACTATTGGAGGAAGAGAACAATGGAAGTATTTTTCACCTGTCTAAGGGAGCTCTACGCCAATTCGGTTAACCCAGCAGACAATTTTGCTCGAATTAAACGTACCAAAGCCAAACTTATATCCTTGACTAGCCCATCTGGGCAGGGCAAGATAGTACGCGCACGCAACGTAAATGACCTCTACAATGAAGAAGCGTCAATTTATCACATCATTCGTGAATCCAAGAGGGCGAAGCAGAAAATAATAACCCACATAAAAGACGGGCAGGGCAATGTCTACTGTGACCAACGGGCGATAAAACTGTGCATTCTGAATTACTATCAACAACTCTACTCCGAATCGCTGTACCGAGACACCGAAGAAGAGGATCTGTTATCCGAGGTTACAACTCAACTAACCCAAGAAGATAACGTATCTATTTTAGAAGAATTCACTAACGAAGAGATGAAAGCACTTTTAAAGCACGCGCCACGTAACAAAGCCGCTGGAACAGATGGCTTGCCTATTGAATTTTACGTGAGCTTCTGGGACGTCATCGGTACTGAGCTTACTAAAATGTACAACGAACTCCTGTCTATTAGCGAATTACCACCAACCTTCACGGAAGGCATGGTGGTTCTTGTGCCAAAAACTCGAAATGCGACGATGATAACACAGTACCGTCCTCTAACTCTGTTGAATTCGGATTTTAAAATATTACACGCCTGATCAACGATAGAATGAAGCCCACTTTAAAAAAAGTTTTAGGATCATATCATGCACACCCGGCCACCGGAAGAACAATGGCACACGTTTTGGCGGAATACAGGGACCTCTCCCACTTAACATGGATTACTAAAAGTCAGCTCTCAGTCGTCTTTTTGGATTTCGAAAAAGCTTACGACAGAATCAGCCACAAGTACTTACTACATACGATGCGCAACATGGGGTACAACGAACAGGTCGTTAGTATTATACGGAAGTCCATTGGACACACACAGTCCAAATTCAAAATAAACGGTCAGTTAACCGAAGCTGTGAAGATTAAGCGAGGGGTGCGGCAAGGATGCCCTCTCTCCTCAACACTGTACGCACTCGCCATCGAACCGCTCCTTAAGGGGTTCCACGCCAAACTACAAGGTCTCCGGACTTTAAATAGCAGAACAGTGTGTCATGCGTACGCGGATGATGTGAGCGTGGTCGTCAACAACCCACAAGAACTCGATATAGCACGGCAGCTTGTAGAAAAATATACTAGTGCTAGTGGTGCAAAACTCAACATGGAAAAGTCTAGAATATTGATGTTAGGCCCTCAGACAAACACGGAACAACCAAGGTGGCTGCAGGAAACCAAGGAGAGGACACAACTAGGGCTGAAAATCACAGCCAATCCACTGCATATGAGCAACCTCAATTGGACGCAGAAGTTGAATAGTTTGCGATTCACGATTAAGGAACACAATGTCCGATCGTTGGATCGTTTCCAGAGAGCGGATTTTCTCAACACCTACGTATTTAGTAAAGTATACCATACAGCTGCAGTGTTACCAATACCCCCTAAAATAGCGGACCGAATTTTAGCGATTGCTTGTTGGTTTATTTGGAGGGGGCACATTTTTAAACCTCCCTTTGCGACCGCAACGTTATCACGCCTACAAGGAGGGCTCGGTGTGAAAAACATTCACGCCCAGTGCACGGCCCTCTTCATACATGCAACAATGAAGATGCTGCAAAGCAACGTGAACACGATCACGAACCGACTTTTCGCATGTCTAGATCCTGGTGACAAAAGGCCTCCGGTGAATGTAGGTGGAATAAATAGCAGTCTGGCCTATGTTCGCAATTATTATTTAGAATTAAGTTACGTCGACGCAGACTGTAAGGGACTAACAACAAAAAACCTGTATACTGAAATTACAAAAATGCAGCCACCGGATCCAATCCAGTCGAAACACCAGGGGCTTCAGTGGAAGAACATATGGAAAAATGTTCAGAACCCCGTGCTTCCGTCTCACGTTCGAGCTGTCTGGTACGAGGTTGTCAACAACGCCATCGCTACAGGAGAAAAACTATATAACATCAAACTCCGTTCGACTCCATATTGCAATGCATGTCTTCTCGTTGACTCCCTCGCGCATAAGTTCACTTGCAGGGATCAAACGGAGATATGGACCTGGACAAGGAAAAGTTGTCTCTCATAACACGAACTAGTACGATGAATATCACGACTAAGCACATTTTGCACCCAGACTGGAAATTCTTTCCTAACGCCAAAAATAACAGTTACGCCTGGCTCATTGGATATTATGTGCACTACAGCATCAACTATAAAAAGAAATCCTTACCTGACTTTTTACAGTTGTTATCAACGGAACATCACAAGTTACTAAGTCGACCTAGATACAAAGATTTGTTTCAAAGATTCCTCATTGTACTGTTATCGGCTGAAGTGACAGTACGTTCAACTACGACACGCGACGAAATGCGAAAAACATTATTATTATTGTTTTTTTTTAACTCATTATTTTCTTACTTATTTATTATGTTTCTGTTCTACTTCAGTTTGGCACTTATAACTGGAATCAAATAAAGCAGTGACGATAAGGAAAGTGTCAAGTTTTACAAAAACAAGAAGGAAGATAAAAAGACATGCTTTCCGTTTACCTAAATTTAAAATCATAACGCCCATGAGGGCGTTTTTCGAAAACAATCGAAGGAGAAATATTATTCAACGAAAGCCTCACAGAAGAAGGCGTTTCAAACGTACTATAGAAGAAAACCTTGATTTACATAAAGGCAATGAAGCCTGCGCCAAAGAAGGCGACTTATGGTGAGCGTAAGGCCGGGCTGAAGGGGTGGAAAGGAGGCCCGAAAAAAAAAAAAAAAAAAAAAAAAAAAAAAATGGTAAAGCGCTTGAATGGTAAATCAAGGGTCGCGGGTTCGAAACCAAATCAGATCACCGATTTTTTTTTCAATCTGTGTTTGAACCCAGCATCCACGTCTCAACAATGTGAGGAGTCGAAATAAACCACACATGGTTTGGATTCCACGTTAAACTGTAGGTCGTCTTTCCCGGTTGGATAATTGAGGCAGGTTAGGGACATGCAAGTCTCTAAAGTGGCGCACAGTTGAATGACTTGCACCAGAACACTGAGCCACACGAAATTATTATTATTATTATAACAACGATAAGTGCCGTTTCTTACTTCTCAGACACGCACGAATAGTCATTCCTGTTGAGTTAACATTTGAGATTTAACGTCCATTCGTGCTTAGAAAGGAAATCGGTAGGTTCGGGGTTCGATTCCAGGTGACGCATAACGTAATTATATCCTGATTACAGATTCAAACATCCCGCTGCTGGTGAAATAATTCGACTACTAACATCTGACTTCACTTAGTTATCTTCCATTTAGATACCGGGTATGTAACTCAAAATCAAATGTAAATCTATGGGACCAAACTATTGTGGTCATCAGTCGCTAGGCTTAGAACTAGTTAAACTAATCTAAGGACAACACACACACACCCCCCTGACCAAGGAAGGACTCGAACCTCCGACAGGAGCAGCCTCGTATGTCAGGTCCACACTGAAATGAGTCTGGGCACTT
This sequence comes from Locusta migratoria, assembly GCA_026315105.1. Lineage (NCBI taxonomy): Eukaryota > Metazoa > Arthropoda > Insecta > Orthoptera > Acrididae > Locusta > Locusta migratoria. The sequence goes on from CM048745.1 coordinate 720,200,374, forward strand.
GTGATTAGGGACATAACGGTGATTATTAAGTTCCTGGTTCAGTTAAAAATAAATAAATAATTATAAATATATTAATAATTGGCATTTTATATGATTTGATTTGCGCGTTCTGATATTTATGAGGAAATCTCCAATATTTCACACATCTTTATGCTTCGTCAGCTGTGACAATCTTAGGCATAATCAAGTATCTATAAGACAGGAAAGCATTGCTTGGTTAGCTACGGCTACAGGTGGTTGGTTTGATTCCAGAACAAGGTAGTTTGTCATATCAATTCAAGTTCAAAGCTGTGTACAAATATTTGTTCAGGTATGAATACGGAGAAAATGTTGGTGATACGCAGTTAATATTGAAGTTTCCATAGTTCGTTTGCTGCTGTTAATTTATTATCTGGTTAGTTCAACAATCGGTTAATAAAAATCCGCTCGCCAGTTTCGCAATTTTGAGAAAACGATTTATAGAACAAAAGTACTTCGAATTTATACAGGACTTTAGGATTTCCGATACTATAGTAAAATGTGTTGTTTGTAACAATATTAAATGTTGTTTAAGGATTAATTAATGTTTTATGAGACGGAGTTTGTTGTATGAGACTGTAATATGTTTGACAATACTTAAGATATGTCATTGTAATAAACTGGATTTAAAAACCGTTTAGAACTTAATAACGTGTTTCCTTTTATTTGCAAAATCTTGGTATTAATTTACATCTGGAATGATTGCCATAAAGCGCAGTTGTTTGTAGTGGCTCCATTTTGAATAGTCGAACGACTATACCGCGGAGCGAGCAGAGCAGCCGCAAGACACGTACGTTATTTGGGTTGCATGCACATCAGGCGAAACGCAATTCAGGTCGTTCGGATATTTTTGCGCATGGTAGTACATTATCCTTTCCTTCCTTTTCATTTGAACACAGAACGTATTTAGTGTGATATTTCGCGACGGAAACGCGCACTGTTTATATCATCACTGCCTGTGTAGTCGTGTCATATGTACATTGATGCGTTTATCTCAAAATAACAGATATTGTTGGTCGATCCGTTGCTACATATTATTTTAGAATCTATTATTTATTTGCATTTATGCGAAATAGACCGAATTCAGCTCTTTTTCTGAAGGTGGTCTATTATTTGGTGACAAGTGAATATTTATACCAGGTCTGGACTTGAACCCGGGTCTTCCGCTTTTCACGAGCGGTCGACTTAACCTCTCGGCCACCAAAACACGGATTAGAGTCCCGATCCTTCTCATAAATTAATAGGCCACCTTCTGAAGTGCAGCTTAAGTCGGCAAATTTCTCACAAATGCAAATAAATAATAGATTATTTAATAATATTTTTATGTAGCCGCAGACCATCTACAATGTCTGTTTCGTTTAAATAGACTCTGCTGGGTCCCGGTCGCCCCCGAGTTGATACTCACCTTTTGAGAACTGTAAACATTTTCACGTTAGTGTGTATGTCAGCGGCATGGGCGTAACCAGAGGTGGGTTTCTGGGGGCTCAAACCCCCCCCCCCCGAAATGTTACAAATTTAAAAAAATACGGAATCATTCTCTATCAGAAAAAATCCCTCTGTTCAGATTTCTACCCACGCCATTTCCAATTTGGCATCGTACAAAGACACCTGGACAGAATAACGGTTCTTTAGGCAACTGAAAACATTATTCCAAAAAATTATTGGTCGTATTATTTCACAGTGTGTTAAATACATTTATAGCAAATGCTATTGATATAGAAGCATTCACTGGTTACTTTTTTTTTTTTTCCGGAGAGCTGCTCCTTATACAGGGTGAGTCGCCACATCAAATACTGACGAACCGATTCCACAGACCACACGTGAGGAGAGGGGCTAGTGTAATTGGTTAATACAAACCATAAAAAAATGCACGGAAGTATGTTTTTTTTAACACAAACCTACGTTTTTTTAATGGAACCCCGTAAGTTTTGTTAGCATCTGAACGTATAAACAAATACGTAATCAGTGCTGTTTGTTGCATTGTAAAAT